>OY754302.1:53588595-55045623 GCA_963573255.1 Chironomus tentans | reverse complement strand
TTTTAAAAGTATCCTTAATGTCCTCAGAAATTTTACTTGTATTGAAATATGAATCTAGATTCTTTTGTATATTTTGCAATATTCAAGGAATTTTACATAAATCAATGCCAACAATGGACATATTTCTCTTGATATCCTTTTAAGAATTTTATCAAGCATTTCCATGCTTTATTACAGAGAAATATGAACATCTAAAGGACATAGGAAGCAGAATTTCATCAAATGACAGAAATTATTTTGAACCAAAGCTCTCATTCGTCCCTCAATCGATTCAATTTGAAAAGTTTTAATGGTATATAATGGAACTGATAAGAACAGCATCATCAAAAGAAAGAGAAAAGCCAATAAAAAAAATTGTGGTTGTTTTTATGAAGGAGAAGAGGAGAAAAAGAAGGAAAACAATATGAGAGTAGGTAGCAGTCACTTTAATCTTATCAGTATCATAGAATAAATCATTCATTGATTTATGCAGTTAATCCAATTTGTAGATTAAAGTGAAATCACTTTTCCACTCGAATTTTGTTTTGAAGGTTTGGTTTATAGCATTTCAGTACTCAATCATCGTGCCGTGACATAAAAATAGAATCCTTGTAGTTGTCAACGTCCTGTTTTTTTTAATAAAAAAAAATTGCATGCATTGCTTTATGCAAATTTAAACTATGGAACTTTATTTAAAGAAAGGACATCGCGCGAGTAATGTGTAAAATTAAAGACTATTTTAAGGCACGTTGACATTTTAGTGAGAACAAAAAGAAAGAAAATTCAATGACGATACAACCTATAAAAGTCGTGGTCATACTATTTTACATAATAATAGCACACTCTATCCTTTGGCATTATCGAAAATCCTTTAACCTTATGCAGAAGGAGAAAAAATAATTCTTTTTCTTTCCATTTTTCTTTTTACTACAAAAAATTCAGAAAGACTCCTTTGAATTTCGAAACACGTTCTCACTGGCCTCGGAATTACACGCATTCACATTCAATACAATGAGAGAAAAATTATTGAAATGAGACAAAAAGATATCTAATAAGCAATTATAAATGGCAGTTCTGCAGTAATTTTTAATGACTTTTCTTCCTTCGTGACAGTCTGTAATTTCTTTTAGTTCACTTTGACTGGCTGTTCATCGATTTATGGATTAATGCTTTAAATTTTATTGTTCGTAATTTATTTTGGTCACCTGACGGGTGTGCCGCGTAAGTTTTTATCACTTTTTTAGTGTTCACTTCATGATAACTTTAAATTACACATTTTGAGGCTATTACGAATGATTCCAAAAACGCATTTTAGACAGTCAGCTTGTGAAGACTATATTTTTTTTTCTCTCTGCTGTATTGATGAAAGCAGAATAAAGAAAACAAAGTTTTGTGTTACATCAATGAAGAGAAGAAGGAAAAAAAATTGAATCCGGCAAAAAAAGTCAATGAAACATCCCACATCTTAGTAAAGTGGTCGTAAAGAAAGAGAAAAAATTTTCTTTTGAAGAGACACAAAGTCATATAAGCAAATTTATGTTATTTTATGATAAAGATATGACATTGATGGTTGCAACAGCAGCAAACATAATTTTTCATCAGCCTTAAAGACCAGCAAGCAAGCAAGAGGAAGAGAGAGAGAGAGAGCGCGCAAATGAAAGTGAATTTTAACTCGAAAAAAAAGCGGGCACGCGGAATAATATCAACAATAATGTTTCTACATTCATTACGTCAATAGAAATGAAAAGAATCAATATCATACAACATCAACAACATGAAGCATACACATATTTTTTTCTCTCTTTTTTGTGCATGCATAAAAGTGTTTTTTTTTCTATTTTGTTGTTGTTTCTCGTTTGATTGTGGAGAAGACAAAAATTACGAATAGGGAAATATTAATATAAGCAAAGAAGAAAAAAAATGAGATTCACAGTTTTTATAATATTTTTAAGAATAATAATAATTTTTTTTTCTTCTTTTCGGGGGGCATTTTACCTTCGACTTTGTTATGGAATTTGTTGCGAGCTTGACGACCGCAAAGTTGCCTTTTCCTGCATTGACAATGCGATTGAATTTAATTAGATAATAACTCTATAATCATACGATAAACTTTATTTTCCTGCCCTTACCTATAGTCTTTTCTAATTCATAAAAACCTACACGAACTAATTTCTCGATTTTATTTTCATTATTACCCGATTTTGCCATGATTATGACTTAAACAATTAATTGAATTATTTTTTTACACACAGCTCATTACATCGCATTTGCTTGAAATATATTTTTTTCTTCTCTTATTTTTTACTTTAATTTTTTCCTTTTTTTATTAACTTTTTTTTCTTTCCAGAGCTCGAATAACTTTTTTTTGAAAGATTTTTCAGGCTTTTCTTATCACATTCTTCTCTAGCCTTCTCACTTCCACTTTGCTTCCATCTCTTTTACTTTTTTTTAATTTGCGATACAATTTATCGTTCATTTTTTCAACTTCTTAATGCATTTCATGATGTAATTTTATTGAATTTAACTAGACAATAATGTTAGGAAGAGAATTTCATAAGAATCTATTGTAAATTCTTATAAGAACACCCCGATTCCGTAAAATATTATTCACACTATAGTCCAATATAGCTTTCGAGCAGCTCTCCGTTCTTTTTTATTGTTTCGCACTTCCATCCCCCCGATTTGAAATTTCTACAGTCGTTATGACTTGCTTCTCATCTGTGGCTCTACGATCTTTTTGAAAAGTTGGCAGTTGGGTATAATATCATGCGCACTATCTACGTGAAAATACCAAGCATCATGTTTATTTTGAAGTTCTCTTTATCCTTTTACTAAACACTACATCGTCACATACACCAACTGCTCATGAATAACGCAACATGTGCAAATTCTGCTTTTTTTATTAAATAATTCTACGCACAATCAAATTCATTCATAAAGATGATGAAGATTTTTTTTTCAATTTCCTGTATGTCGCACTATAACTTCACATGCTGGCACAATGAATGAATGAAAACAAAATTTCTTTCTAATAATCCTCAAATTGTTATTGAAACGTAAAGAGATTACGCTCATTGTACCAAACTAATTTCCTGACAAATTGATTTCATTCTTTGAATGGGACTTAAGAAATATATTGGAACTAAATAAAAAAGAAATATTTTAGTTTTTTTATGATTCTGCACAAACTTTGCTGTTCAGGTATAAATATATTCAGGAGGAGAGGAAATGCATGTCTTATAATAATTCCTATAGACATTCTTTTAAGGGAAACAAAAGGCAAAAACCAAATAAAGGAGAATAAAACCTGCAATAGTCAAAAATGATCATTTGATCCGATCGAAACTGTCTTTAGTCACCTGCTGCAATATGTTTTCTTCTTTAAATTCACTTACTTGCACGATCCTTTAATATTTCATTATGTTATCTGATAGCTGAACATTTCATGATGCTCATGTATCATGTGGATGTTTAAATCATCATGTGGAAATGTTTGTTATCTTCCATCTTTCAGTTTTTTACTACCAAAAATATATTTTATAGCTTTAAGAATATAAAAAAGGCTGGAGCAAAACAAGAAACACAAGGCGGAGAAGTACACAACATAACGCAAAACTACATCCTTTTCCTACATCTTTTTCTCTCTTATTTCTTCAAATAACAAAGAATTGATGAAAATTGCTTCTTTGACTCCTCATATCCGCTAGAAAATGTAACCAAAGATTTTTAGTTTTTAGAGTAAAAATTTCCATCTCTTGGGGTTTGTGTAAAATTAGAGACTTCAACATAACATTTTTTTGTAGACTAAATCTAATATTCAAAATCTCAATTAACGGTAAATTAATTAGCCTAGAGCGTGCTACACTTCATATTTTAGAATTATATTATTGTATTATTATATTAATGAACAGCCAGTAAGGCAATAAATACATACATACATACATAAAAAGACACCAACAACGAAGTGGGAAGTTAAAATGCATCAATGAAATTTGAAACTTAACACACGACATAACGTAAGTTGTAAAATTAGCCCGAGCGACACAAATGACAAAATCGCCATATGGAAGCCATTAAGGTTCCATCAGGGATACATTTATTAACACCAGATGGATTCCGCGCCGCCTCCACCTCCGTATGGAATCCATATGGAAGTCATATGGATTCCGCGCCGCCTACACCTCCATGATGACTTCCATATGGATTCCATACGGAGGTGGAGGCGGCGCGGAATCCATCTGGTGTTAATAAATGTATCCCTGATGGAACCTTAATGGCTTCCATATGGCGATTTTGTCATTTGTGTCGCTCGGGTAGATAGTATGAAAAATGTTGAAAACTATGGCACGTTTTAAGAAGATGGAATATTCCTAATTGCCAATCAATTAATTCTATTTTAGGAAGACATAAATCACCACAAAATGTATATTCTGTTCCGCATGTACTGGGATTTCACAAAAATAGTTTTGAATTATTCATGAAGCATTGGAAATATCCTTTTTGCTTCCATGTAAATCATAAACTGTCCATTACCATTACAATAGAATTTTTATAACGTTTTTGGCATTGAGGAATCCCCATCCGTAGGTAAAATGGTAAAATTAAAAATTCCACATACCAAAGTATCTTTTTTTTCTTTTACATTTACCGAAACTAATTTTCATTCCTCTGCATCCAGGAACTGCATACTGTTTTCACAGATTTTTTGTTTGTTTAAAGCGTGAAAATAGAAATAAACAAATAAAGTAAATAAATAGAATTACAAACAGCATTAACAATATTCTAAAGGTGTTTTAAGGAAGAAATTTATTTTCACAACTTTAACAATCTTTCTCAATGGTTACTATTGGGCTGTTGAGTGCACATTGTCGATCGTTAGACTAGGTTCATGTTTAGGAAAGTTAAGGCAGATATTTGAGGAAGTAATTTAGAAATTAAGAGTAATTCCATTGGAATTTGAAAGTTGTTAAAAGTGTCTTTAAGAATTCTAAGTGCTAAGTGATCATAATTGATTGAAACTACAAAATTAACATGAAATTTCCTAAAGACTAATGCTAGGTGACTTCTAAACAAATTTAAATGCGTCACAATGCACTATTTTCCTGTCATTATGTCCTACTTTTTATAAGGAAATCTAAAAAGGAAAAGGAAAGAAGTCCTGACATATAGTCAGGACTATATGTATTTTGTGTACATCCTACAGGATGTTTAACTTTATAATTGAAATATATTCCATGGCACATTTCTGAAAATGATATTTGTTTATTTTCAATCACTTTAGCCTTTGGGTATTTGGACATAAATAACTAAAGAGAATTATGATTGATATGGTCATAAAAGCAAGAAGCTTAAGCTGAAGAAACATTAAAGAAGCCATGTATAGGATAGCGATAATGTTTACTTTTAATTTATCTCTGTGAAAATGAACGGAAAAGTGCAATTTAGGGGAAAGGAAATTGTAAAGAATTCCGAAAGTGAATTTTTGAACAATGGATCGGAATTGAGAATTTCCGTTTGAGTTGGCTTTTTCTGACATCAAAGCAAATACATATGACATGAGTATGACTGAAATTGATATTTTTCTCGTCAAATATTAGGCATGTGAGAATCCAATCAAAATATTATTTTAAAAAAATGTGTAAAGGATTTGACAAGGATTAAAAGAGGAAACTGGAAACTGCTGTGAATAATACAGAAAGGGTTTTTTATTCTCGCAGCATTTCTAATGAATCATAAAAAAGTTCTCAGTTTGCCTGTTCAACACATTTTTTGCTCTTAATTTTTTTCGGCAAAAAATACAAATGTCTTGACTTCCGTTTCTAATTTTAAAAAGCAAAACCCAAAAGAAAAGAATACAAAACGTCGTCATTGTTGCCTTTATTACACACATATAGTTAGTTGACTATATAGAATTGTTTGCTGTATGTGCATGATGTTTTGTGAAGGAAGAGAACTGAAAAGGAAATCCCCAAAAAAATTTGTTGTAAATTATTCTTTCATTATTTTCTTAACATTAATAAAGCAATTAAATTTACTCTATTATGTTCAATTATTTTCGTTATGTTTTGATTCCGGTTGTAATAAGTATACGGGAAGTGCAGTAAAGGCAGACAAAAGTAAAGTAATGAGTAAAATTGAATAATCAACTTCGTAAATGGTTGGACATATGAAAGGATAGAAATAGAAGACGGAAGGATGTGCATTGTTCTATGTGAACCTGCATCCTTTTCTCATGTGATTCTCTATTTTGGTCAACGTCTTTTTGCTATTTCAATTTCCGCCTTACACAAACATTTTTTTTATGTTCGTCGTTCGCTTCCCTTTTTTTGTGAATGAAAGAGATTTTAAAAAAATATTTGTGAAAGGAAAAGGAAGACGCAGAATCCATTCTGGAGCTACAAAAACACAACTTGACATTCATATCTTTTTTGTCAATGAATCAATTTTAACGCATGCTCATTAAAATCTCATGAGATCCAAATCCCAAAAAAGCGAATGAATTGAGATGTTTATGTTGATTTATCAAATTATTTTGATTCTTTATTTAATAATTTCCTTTTCTTCCAACAACATCCATCAATCTTCTCTCGCTTCTCATTCTCTCTTTTGCCTTACGCGTCAGTCATAATTGATCATCATATCGTAAGTAAATATATGAATGAATCTTTTCTGGACAAACATAAACCAAATAAAATTTAATATCTCTTATTCTAGTCTTCAATGATTACCCGACTCTTGCTTCTTCTTATTTTTCCATCGATGCCTTTTCCTGATATCTTAGAAACATGTGCATGACATATACATTCATTGATTTATTTGTGTCTATACAATATGGAGCTAGTGACTTTTTTCCTTGCAACAACTGTTGTGAATGAATAAAATACACCAACATAGTCAGACGTTTGTGACTGTATGGGAGAAAAATGTTCAACAGTTTGCTACGTAGTCGAGAATTACGTTTCATTCATGAATTCAGTTTAACTTGAGATCTCATTGTGGAAGCACGCAAGAAAAAATTCTCTTTTCGAATTTTATTTTTTGACCGAAAAAAAAGTAAAGTCTAAGAAATCTCTCGAGTGGAACTACGGCATAAGTGCATGCATAGTGAAAGAAAAAAAAGAAAAAAAAATTAAATTAAATAATACCAATTGTGAAGCAGCAAGAAAAGAAATCTCAAAAGCTACAATTAACTGTAAAGTAATTACTCAAGTGTGGAAAGGAATGATAAATAAAATTGTTAATTAAAAATTTATTTAACCGCGAAGACCCCTCACAGAAGTAGAAGAAAAAACATTTCCTATTCAATTCTTCTTTCTCGATATACGAAAAAAAATCACGGAAAGAAATAAATAAATAAATTGAACTAGAAATATATAAAAGCATTATTGGGCTCACTTTACAAATCAACCGCAACCAAAAATCAAAAGGCAAGACAGAGAGAGAGAAAGAAGGAAATCAACGGATTGAGAAGAAGCGAAATTTACACAAACATTTAGAATTACCATCTGCTACTTAATTTCAAACAAATTCTCTTATTTTTGTGAACTATTTAAAGCAGTAATAATAGAAGAAGAAAAGAGGAAATCCCGTGGAAGGTAAGAAACATAACATTCTTCTTCTTCATCATTTGTTTTTTCATATGCCGCTTTTAAGTATCAAAAATCTCTCATCTCTTAAGATGATCCAGGAAATTACGATTTCCTCACTTTATGTATCAAGTAGAAAAAACTACTTAGTTTAAGTTAATTTAGAAGCAAATTCTATTGAGAAAATTAGGGAATCTTCGTGTATAATATGCAGATAATATACGCACGTTGCGTACTTACTATAAATACATGACGTCATGTCGGCTTTTTATTATGTCTGAACTTTTCATCATCTTCTAGCATATTTTCCGCTATTAGATGAAAATAAAACAGCAACTACATACACTTAATACCTGTCAATCTCTCTTATACAATGTTGCTACTTCCCCTAAATTATAGGCGTAATTAGTGAACGACTCCTAAGTAGAAACTAGCTGTTGCTGAATATTTACCGACATTTCTAGATTATTTCTGTGTCTTGCACTTTAAATGCAAAATAATTCTTGTAGATTGTTACTAAACAGTCCATGTAATTTCAAGTCACGAGTAGAAAATAGCAACTAAACTTAATCTGGCGATGAGAAGGAAGAGGCAGTTAAAATATTTCGTAACCTTATCAGGTTGAATTTTTAAATAGTCAATTCACGGTGATGATTAATTGTCAAAACATTAGAATTGTGAAATCAATTGTACTGTTGTTTCACTTCCTGTAATTTTTATATATTCTTGCTGATATCAGCATTACAGTCATATTATTATTTTTGTCACTACTATTTTTGCTGTTATCTGAGCTTAGTTTTTTTATGCGAAAATGAATGCATGTAACAGGAAGCGCATTTTGTTAATTAGATATTTTTTTTCGCGATGACAATGGCATGAATGTAATTGGATTACCCCAGCGATCAACAATTCAATTGTCTTCTTCTTCTTTGAAACTTCAACAAAATTGTCGGCTCAAAGTTCGTTACTTCCTTCAATACATTTTAATTATTCGATTAAATCACGTCAAGGAATGAGTGAGACACTTGAAACTAGAATTATGACATCAGATTCTTTTATGAATTGCCGGTGATTTAAATTAACATATTTCTCATTCCTTACATGATAAAAATGTTGTTATTGACGCATTCCAAACATGCTACTGTTTTCGAATCTTCTTCTTTTCTTTTCATGCTTCTTCTTTTTCACATCCTGATTTTAAAAATATAATAAAAAAGTATTACAAGGCCATTAAAACTGAAAGCAGAGAAACTTGGATATCCTGCTTTATTGTCAGTATATTTACTTTCCTACTTACTTCTATTATTACCATTTTTTGTTGTTGCTGTTATGTGGCAAGAGATTCTTGTCTAAGCTTCCTCTTTAACATCAATTTTTTATTGACTGATTAACTCTTTCTTCTCTTTCCATTCCAAATTATACAGTCTGCTGGAATTACTTTTTTTGGTGAGAGAAGGAACTGTGATCCCTTCTTTGTTGCTCGTTATTTTGTAAATAAATTCAGTTTAATAACATTTTTCCTTTTGTACTTCCTTATTAACTATGTACAAATATATCCGGTTGGATTTTGTTTTCTACCCAGAAAATAAAGTTAAAATTAAATTATACAGGCGCTGTGGATTTATATTTTATTTTTTTGGGAATTAGATACTTTTTTATTTATATTCATCCTCATCCAAAAACATAAATTTTAGTTAATTTTTTTGCCTGCCTGAAATATGCAATTAAAATGTCAGCACAGCATACACAATATTGTGTATACAGACATAAGCATGCCGACTGACTGAGAAATAGTAGGAAGGGACGGAATGAAAGAAAAATTGCAGTAAATTAAATTAATATTTAATCATATATCCATGAACTTGTTAAAAGTGCTCTTAATTTGAGGAACGAGAAAGTTTCTCCCTCTTAAGTCCTTCTTAATGTCTCGTAATGATAGTGCTCGTCGAGGGATAAAAATTCACAACAAATCGTAAATCTTACTGATTGAGGAAAATAGTCTATTTAAGTGGATGGATGAAGATCTTTTCCTTCTTTTTTTCTCGTTCAAAAATACAAATTATGACTTCCGTCTTGCTCTCTATTTTTACACACGACAGACTTTTTACGCATATACCTGACAATCATATTTCTTGTACATTAAATCACTCAGAAGTCTTTTTAGGGCACCCTGAAATTATAATTAGGTAAAACTTTTCAATTTCCTTGATTTTCTACCTCTCTCGCGCGTCACGTTAATTGCTTATATGTTCCATGTGATTTTCTTTCCTTCTTATTCCCCTTTTTTGAAGAAAAAAAAATAAATAATAATCATCAGAAATTCCTACGAGTCATGTGTAAAAATGTTGAATTATTATTTCTTACTGTGTGAGATTTTGCAGCTTGACAGCACACATATTTAGTGTAGAGAAAAATGTCTCTGGAGATCTTCAGATTCGTTGACTGGAAATACAATTTCCTTTTCCTGAGTTAAATCTCTTATTTTTTTCTTCTTTAATTTGTGTCCGCTTCTGTGACAACTTCTCGACTTTATTTTTCGTCTAACGATTTTCATTATAAACATTGGATGATATCGCAGCGGTGCTCATTTCTACAAACAAAAATTATAATGATTGACAATCAATCCACATAAAATTTCTTATCGGTAACATCCTGTTTCTATTGCTGGAACATTATTTACATCTATCGAGACACAAATGAGACTGTGAGAAAGTCACGAGAATACAATTTGTTATGGATGAGAATATAATCCACTGAATCATGGAAAAGTTCACAATAACGGAAGCTCCATCAAAACTGCTGTAGCATGGCATAAATAGTGAGAAGAAATAATGATGTAGGAAAAAAAATTAAAAGATCTTCATGTAAGATTTGTTCAAAATGATCACGCGAACTTCTTTTAAGAACTTGCCGGTGCGTCATCCACGGAAATGAGAAAAAAAATTTAAAAATCCAAAAAAAAAATTGTTGTCAATTTTTTTTACATAATTTTCAATACATTTCCACTTCCTGTACATCTCTCTATGGAAGTAATAGCAGCAGCAACGGATGAACTATCTATTTGTTATTAAAAATAACTCACTCACACTGAACTTAGCAACCAAAAGAGCTAGCCGGGTATTTTGAATTTTAAATAAGTTGAAAGTAAATAATATTGGCCATTACTCAATGGCAATTTTAATGAGAAAGCGATATGCGAAAAGCATTAACAAAAAAAATTTCTTTACATCCTTACCCCGTTGATTGACATGACATCGTCGTCGTCAACAGCATCATTGTGATGACATAAATGGCTCATCAATTCGTCGGAGAAAGAAATGAGAAAAAGTTCATTAAGGAAAATAAATTTTCATATTTCAAACTGTTGAAATGAGTTGAAAGCAAGTTGCGAGATTTCTTTTTTGCTTCCCCCCTTCCTTCTTGTCATTTGTCTCTCTCGATGAGTTTTACTCATCTATTGGAAACATATGTTGCCCATTAAGAAATTTTATACAATTCGAAATGTGTGTTTGTAAACGAACAGCAGCAAAATAATTTTACATTGTCGATTGACAGAAGTGCATTTTAAACTCAAATTGTCGTCGACCTCCTATGACGTCCAACATTTAGGGAGAGACCTGTATTTTGTAGCACGTGACTGGGAATGAGAAAGGAAAGACGTTATTTGTAAACGATCCCATTGTTTTCACGGAAAGAATAACAAGTAAGCACTTTTTGAGGAGCTTTAAAATGCAATTAAAATAATTGTTGAGTACGATGTGTCTGACAATTTCCCGAAATGTAGCCCAAAGTGATCACATATTGTGCATTTAAATTTCTCCATGTGAAAAATTTATTCCATCACTTAAAGCGCAATAAGTCTCTCTTTCTCCATTCCATCTTCCCCTCATGCATACTGTCGATAATTAATAATAGATTTCCGGCTGTTTATGACTTTTTGGCATTCTTTGTTTACTTTACTTAAAGAATAAAATCTTTTCTCTTCCTTTCATTCACATTTTCTCAATTTATGGATTTCAACTAAGTCCCCACCCGTACCTCAAAGCCAGACATAACATCGATCATGATGTCTTATGTATTTCTTTAATGACTAAAGCAATAAAATCTTTAAAAGCCATTTAGATTGTAATCAAGAGCATTCTCAAATTAATTTAATTGTCCCGCCTGCAAAAAACTCTTCGTTGCTTCCTATCGTCATCAAAAAAAAACCTACATAAACGCTGTTTTGTCAACACACTATGAAATTTCCGATTGCCATAATTTATGTCAGTAATGGTCTTATTACGCAAGGTCATTGTCTGTTATTCGTTTGCTTCATTATCAAAATTCAATTTTTTGTTGTGCATTAATTGAGGATGAATGAGGAAAAAAGCCGGAACCTCATTTAATGATAATGGAAGCATCTTTTTTGTTTCGAATGAAATTCAATCGATGACACAAAAAGAGACGCAACACATATTGTACTCTATCTTTCCGGTTTACAATTTATTTTTCACAGATGACCTTTTAAACATTTTTTTAATCTAACAGCTTTTATCAAAAAAAAATGGTAAAAAGCATTTTCAATGGCATCGCATGTAGACACATGTATATCTTAATTAATAACGAATGTTGAAAATGGCTATTATTACACCACAAAATTGTTATCATTCTGCACAAACAAAAAAGGCTGTAAGTTCCATTGTCAAAAGTACAAATTCAATTGTTGTTCAATTTGATCGGACGACAGGAAATGGCATTATACAATTCTGTTTTTGTCTCTTTGCCTGCCGTTTACATCTTTCCTCCTCTCCCCATAGCCCTATCACTCTTTTCTCTCACTCTTTTTCCCCAATTCATCCACAAAAAAAATATTGAAAAAGAAGGAAATGTGTTTTAATATAGCAGTTAGGTATGATGTCTATAAAAAAAATTGACGGGATGTATAAGTGCTGTTTTTTTTAATTGAAACACAATAAAAAATATTTCAAATAATAAAATTGAGCATATTCAGTAACTGACATAATCTAACATTGAATCCGCTCTTGTAATTTAATCTACGGTATATAATTTTTCATAACTTACGGTTTTTATTTTTCTTTATTCACTCATTTCATTTCCGATATTCTATTCTATTTTCAGACTTTAAAGAAGCATAAAATAATATAGCAGCAAAAATGCAAGTTGAAAGTAACAACGGTCTTCATAACCGTGCACGTCTATTTGCCAGAATACCCGCATCGATTGATCTTCGTTCGGTGACAAATTGTCAAGCGGAAAACGACAAACACTGGAAAACGAATCAAAACCAAAACGGAAGTAGCTTCACTAAACCTCTACATGTAAAGACATCAAATTTAGAAAATTCACTTGTTAAGTTAGACGCTGATGGTTTACCACTTGGTAAGGCTTGCTAAATAATTTCGAATCCATCAAGCATGTTCTAATAAATTTATTTTTTTATCAATTAGATCCACGTGACTGGACAAGACAAGATGTTAAACGATGGATAGTAAATCTAGGCAAGTCAGAGGGAATCCATGACGTCGATCATATCTCCGACAAATTCAAGATGAATGGAAAAGCACTGTGCCTGATGTCAGTTGAAATGTTCTTAAGTCGATTTCCAACAGGTGGAAAAATGCTTTACCGTGATTTTCGCCTCCGACTTACGAGAGCATTAAGCTTATAAATTTATTCATGAATGAATGAATATTGTGTACATAAATTACATTTTTTGTGTTACCCATTCTATTAAGATTTTCTCTTTTAATCTTATTCTTTCATAATTTTATTTTTATCTCCTACTTAAGACTGTTCATTCACTATAAAAAATTACATTCATTAGAATTTCATGAAAAAAAGCTATCATCAAAAAAAATTAATTAAGTTTTTAAAATATGGAATAGGAATTTCATTAGTTAATTTAACTTTTAAGCTTATATGCTAGTCAAGCCGAAGATTATCTGTAAAAAAATTAAAATGATAAAATATGTGAAGAAGATAATAAAATATTTTGCACCAGAAAACGGTTGATTTATTTTTGAATTTTTTTTCTGTGTTGGATACGAATGATTTGAATTTATTCTTAGTTACGTGCCCTGCTTGTTTACATCCTTAAAAATCATTTTCGAGATATTTAATTCATTAATTTCTGTGGTTTAAGATGGATAATTTGCCAAGTGAATTAGTTTATAATATTCTCCGCAATCTCGAGCAAAAGGAACTGTTGAAGTGTGCAACTGTCTGCAAAAGATTCAAGGAAATTATCGAATCTTACAGATTAATCAGCAAATTAGTCATTCAAAATGATATTTGTGACTCATCACTGCCGGTTTTGAATAGAAAATATACCAAGGTCATTATCAGAGATAATAATGATGCAAATATTGAGAAAGCATTACAAACAGGAGACAGTATTTTGGAAGTGAAATTTGATCAGCTTGATATTACATTGGAAAGTATTACAAAAATATTGAATTATTTGCCGAATGTGAAGTCCATAACATTCTACTACGTACGCATTGAGGATGATGATGAAGTTGTTAAGGATGTTGTGAAGCCAATATCACATACTGTCAACCTACACTTTTACGAGAGTAATCCTCTGATCTTCAAAGTTTTGACAAATTTATCAGCGAAACAAATTGAATTAAGATTATATGGAGATTCTCCTTATTACAATTTTGGTGACTTTATACCATTTATGGCAAATCAAAAGGAATTAAAGTCATTCCGTTTAAGTGGTATTTTTGAGTCAAATTTGATGTGTGGACATGTTCCAAAGGGAGATTATCGATTGACAGAGTTTGAAATATCCAATTGCGATCTTGAGGAATGGATTTATCTCGAAACTTACTTGAATGATCATATTGGCAGCTTGGAGAAATTGTCATTTAAAGATTTGAGATCTTGGGATCCATCAGAAGTCATTAAATCATGCAACAACTTGGAAAAGCTTGAACTTTTAGAGGATATGAGCATCAATGAAATCGACAACGATATTACGTCAGTTAAGGAACTTTCAATTGAGAATCCAAGCCTTACAATTGCCAGATTCCCTAATTTGAAGAAACTGTTCATGCAAAATGCATCTGCTGAAGTTAATCGTGCAATATTAGGCAGTAATATTGAGAATCTAACAGTAAGATTTGGAACTGTCGAAGGAATTCATTGCGAGAAGCTAACAAAATTGAGATTAATGAACATTGACGGTCCATTAACTGCCGAATTCTTCAGAAATCACTCGAAAGTTGAGGATTTAAAGATTGAAAATCATTTCTTGTTGACTGATGCTTTACTTGAAACTATTGTCAGCAACTTGCCAAATTTAAGAGTATTAACAATTTACGGCATGAATGAACTATCAGCACGGGCTTTTGAGATCATTAAAACTCACTGCAAGAATTTGCGTGTATTTGATACGAAGATTTGGAGTCAACGATACAAAATTGCAGACTGGAAGTGTCTTTTCGAAAGCAACAATGGCATCGAGATTTATACTGAAACTTTTAATTTTTAATCAGCTATTAATGTGATATGTTGCAGCATAAAAATGAATTTACTAAATCATCATGAAACTTATATTTTTTGTTAACTGAAAAAATTAAATAAAAAACTAATGTCATTCATTTCTTATCATTTAAAATGTTTACAAATAAATGTTACTTAATCTTTGATAACAGAGACCGTAAAAGAGGAGGATTAATTATTTTATCTTACAGATTTTATCGCGAGTATTAACGGATTTTGTGAGTTTAAAATACGAAACTGCCCATAATTTCTTCAGTATGTGTTTCCCCCTTGACTAGAAAAGTAATTTTTTTCTGACTAATATTTTATTTAATTTAATTAATTGGTTTTAGTGAGGCTAATATTATTTATTAGAATGGATTCTGACCTTTTCGATATATCTGTAGTAATTGATCGTTTCAAAAAAGCATCCGTAAGTGAGGATGATGTCTTATTGGAGCATTATATTGAAGCATTTAAGGAAATCTTAAAGTAAGTAAAATTAATTTCACAAAAATTAATAAATTAACATAAAACTAATTATTTTAGATTCTTCAATGCCATGGGTACAATATTTGGATTTGTATCCTCAGATATCAAGGCTAAAATTGGAATTCTTGAAGAATTTAGATTAAATAAAGAAGTTTGTGATAAATTTTTATCTGTTAAATCTATGATGGATTATGAGATGTCAGCTGAATTATTACAAAAGAAAGATTATGTTTCTGGATGTAGAACGCTTTTGCGTTTACATAGAGGATTGGACTTTACACGAGACTTTCTGCGGAAACTTGCAGAATTAAGTCCAGACGATAAGACGAGTGATGCATGCAAATTATCTTATCAGAATACGTTGTCCCCTTATCATCCATTTCTCATAAGACAAGGTGCTAATTTGGCAATGTATGCACTTCCTACCCGTGATGTATTGTTAACTAAAGTTTGTAAAGATGTCAGTTCCTCCATAAAGGCACTTCCAGAAATGCTTCAGTTTACTGATATCGTTTATGACCGTATTCAAGCACTTTATAAATTGAATGACCTTCTAGCTCTTCCATAAATAGCTACAACATGACTTTGCTTAATCATGATATCCTATTCGTCATTAACTTTTAAAAATGCTAACAACTAATTAATAAGAACTTTAAATCAACCTTTTTGCTCAACGCGAATATCAAAAGTAGAAAAGAGTTAAAGTTAGTTGAACTAAGTTCGTTCATTATGAATGGGATCAAAAATCGCATAAAATGAAAATTATTCTCCCCATTATCTAATAATTCTTATCATTTTCTTTGATTTTGGATATAAATGTATTTATTTTCTCTATAATTTATACATTTTAGTCATGTTCTTAATTTGTGATAAATCGTAGCATGATACAAGCTTAATTTTAAAAATTACTAAAAACTATTTAAAGTATCAATATTGCTCACAATATTTTAATAAAGTTATTGAAACTGAGATTTTTATATCTAAACTTATTACATTCCAAATTCCATTTCATCAGTCATTAATAATCCTGCAATACTGGCGGTACAAAGGGTCACAAAACATCCTGAGATAAAGGCCTTCAAAGCAACTTTTGTGAACGAGGATCTTCTTTCAGGTGCTAAAGCTGACAATCCACCGATCATAATTCCAATGGAAGCAGGATTTGCAAAGCTACAAATTGCAAATGTTGCTATTGCTGCTGATCTCGTCTAAAAAAATAAATTAAATATTCATAATTTATTCAAATTCCAACAAGTCACTTCATCTTACTGAAATTTCGTGGTTTGCCTTATATTCTCCTAATTTTTTAAATGCCACAAATTCATTAATTATAGTTTTTGTTCCTATAATATTTCCAACTGCCTCACAGTCCTTCCAATCGACACCAATCAACCAACTTATTGGCATAAATATTTTACCCAAAATGAATTGGATATCAACGTTATCGAATCCCATTAAAAGTGTAATCCATTTCAAGATCGCGTCAGCAAATGACACGAAAGCAACAAAAGCTACTAAATTGGCAATGATATTAAGAATTAATGGTATGGCTTGACTTGCTCCATTTGATGCTGCATCTAATATTGATGAATCAGTTCTACGTAAGAAAATTTAATTAGACGTTATGCTTAATTAATAAGGACAGATAAATCTTACGATTTCTCCAATTCAATATTGCTTGAGGATGTTTTACTTTCTTCAACTTCTGGATATACCAATTTAGCAAAACATAAGGAAGCTGGAGCTGCCATGGCTGTTGCAGTAATTAGATGGCTTGGTTCAGCTCCAAATGAAATATAGGCTACCATGACTGATCCAGAGACTGTTGAAAATCCAGAAACCATAATTGCATGTATTTCAGAATGTGTAAGATGCTTAATATAAGGTCTGATTATTAAAGGACCTTCCGACATCCCCAAAAATATATTTCCAGCTGCATTTACACTTTCACACACAGTTGTACCCAAAATTGACTGCAGGAGCCATCCAAGCTTATACAAGACCCACTGCATTGCTCCAAGATAGTAACATACAGAGATGCACAGGCTGAAGAAAAATATTGTAGGCAGCACAGCAAAGGCAAAAATTTGCTTATCCCAAACAAGTTCATTTCCGAAGACAAATGCTGCACCATCCTTTCCAAAACTTAGAAAATCAGATACTTTATTGCCAAAACACTGAAAAATACTTCGCCCAACTGGCCATCGAATGAATATAATTCCTAAAAGGAACTGAAATATTCCACCGCAAATCACTGGTCTCCAAATTACCCTTTTGTGATTTTCTAAAGGAAATTTATTTGTTAGCTTATTCTTCTACAAAGTATAGACATAATTATAATTACCAGACATCAAGAATCCTACAAAGTTAAATGCAGCTATTCCAATTAAAGCTCGAAGTCGTGAAAAATCTGAATATGTTTCATAAATGATATATGCGAAGAAGACAGTTGATAATACGACAATAGTTGCTATTTTTGCTGTGCTGGATATTAAATATTATTAATTTCGAATGACTAATGACTGATTGTGTTACTTACATCGTCAGTAGAAGGCTACGGATTAAGTCACTGACTGGTTTAAATACTACTTTTTCAATCTCATCTCCTAAGTATGGCTTAATTAATTTATAATACAGGACTCCCAAGTATGTTGCGCCATAAACAAATAAAAGCATTCCATATGGTGAGCACAATGTAAGTATACAGTCCCTCTGGCATGTTTCTCCTTATTAAAGAAATTAAGATTAAAATTATTCTGGTTTTTCCAGTGGGGAATAAAAAGTTGAGCAATGAAGCATGAATCATCATGCAATTAATATCAACACGCTAATTACTAATGATTAATAGATTTAAGGCATGAACAAAATTTCTTACTGCTTGAAATGTAGTAATAAGTAACATATGCAAAATAAGCCACAAAAATCACATGCAACAGAATTGATGACAAAAATTTAAATTCATTCCTTCTTGAATTCGATTCATGCCGGTCGCCATCACTCTCGAGATCCACCGGTGTTAAGTCAATATTTTCTACATTATTTTTTTGGCTGGCATCACCTTTTTCCTATAAGGGAAATTTCCAAAAAAAATTATTCACTAATTGTGAAGCTATCAACAACTGGTCATAAAAGACCTTGTGTATACAAGTGAAAGCATCTTGAAAACAAATGAATCATGAGTTTGAAATACCAGCAATAAGCACATGCACATGTACCGGTTATAAAATCTTAATCTTTGCGTCAACAAGTCTTATTACATTATATGCCAAAGAGTATTCAAAAAACAAGACAATCAACTAGTTTTGTATCGTCTTGAGATACCTTTAAATTGCCAATTATTTAATGCATGCTCCAAAAAAAGGTTATTATTCTCAATTTTTGACCAATTTTAAAGTTCTTCACCAACCAAAAGTGGTAATGTTCTTAGAGTTTGAGTATTAAACGAGTGTTTTTATGAATTTATTGTCCGAGGTTAATGAATTAAAAAGTGTATGTGATATTCTATAGAAACGTGATAAGGCTTTCACTTGAACAAACTTGCAAACTTCCCTTCCACCAAATATATTGAAGCTCGTGGACTGAGGCGTGTTTAAAGCTATGAATTCTTAAATAACTAGTTGTACCTTATTTAAATTCTCTGATGACTCGAAAGCGATGTTATGTACGCCACTCATCTTTAACTAATAATGTATTACTTTGTTAGTCTTAACACAATAAAAATTCTAACACGTTGATTTCATTTTTTGCTAAACAACATCATCGAGTATGTAAAATTATCTGGTTCTGTGAACTTGAAAAAATTCTTCGGGTAGGTTATTAATGGCGTAATAATTCGACGATCTCTTTTGGTTTGGTAAAATAAATACCATTAAATATTTTAAAAAATAAAATACCGCGCACGTCTTTACGCTTCAGCGTTAGAGTTACTTGTGAGAGCTAATTCAATGAATGCTACAAGTCTCTCAAAAATAATACAAATTATTCAACGTTTTTTCCACAATACCTTTTGCTGTTCAGCTTGCATATTGACACAACGATATACTCTCATTAAGTTTTCAAGCAGAGCGTTTTTATAGTGCAAAAGCTTTAACAAACATGCTTTAATTATTTTTAGTATTAAATTTCACCGTAAAAACAAATGTTTACTTCGTTTTATAGGATCTTCAGATTACTTTCCTTCAATTATTATGATGACTAGTCAGTCAGTCAAAATGAGTCTAAAGATGCATGTATGCCATCTAAATTACATTCAACTTAATAAGCTCTTATCAATATATTTATAATTAAGGTTACTAATACTAAATTTATTGCTTTGATCCGCTTTGATTAGATAAATTTTAAGAATCACTTTTGGCAATTAAATCATAAAATTGATACAGAGTTGACATACAAGTAGCTTTCAACGGTGAAAGCATAAATGTAAAAAGTTTCCAACCATTTCAATGCATTGTGCTAATCTGATTTATTTTAAAGGGGTCATTCACTTATTACGTCCATGATTTAGAGGGAGGGTGGGTCTGAGATTTTGTGACACTTTAAATTAAAGAAATTTTTTTGAATTAAAATTTTGTGACAAGGGGAGGGGGTCTAAAATCCCATTTTTTGATGGACGTCATAAGTGAATGACCCCAAAGACGATTTTGATGACAAAAACTCAACTTCCTTTAATACTAGTCTATTCAAAGGGTCTTGGAAGTCAAATTAAAAATTCCAAAAAGATCCTCTAAAATATTTGAATCTTCCTGAAATTGCTTAAATGCCTGAAAAAAGCTCACAATTGAAAAACTTTAATTTGATTTGATCAGAGAGCTCTTCCAACAAAAAAGCTTTTAATTAATTTATCATCCTTAAAATTTACAATTAAAAAATAAATGTATAAAAATTAATTTCCTTCTATCATTTCATCAGTCATTAGTAATCCTGCAATGCTGGCAGTACAAAGTGTCACAAAGCAAGCCGCGACAAAAGCTCTTAATGCTACTTTTGTTATCGAGGGTCTTCTCTCAGGTGCTAAAGCTGACAATCCACCAATCATAATACCAATAGATGAGGGATTAGCAAAACTGCAAATTGCAAATGTTGCTATTGCTGCTGATCGTGGCTGTTTAAAAATAGATAAATAAATAAAAAATAAATAATATTTAAATGAACTAATCTTCTAGTAAACAAGTAAAGCTTACAGATATCTCGTTTCTCTCAATATAATCTCCTAATACTCTGAAAGCTACAAACTCGTTTATGATTGTTTTTGTTCCTATGACATTTCCAACGGCTTCACAGTCTTCCCAATCGACTCCAATAAGCCAGCTGAGTGGCATAAAGATCTTTCCCAAAATAAATTGAAGGTCAACATTTTCAAAGCCCATCAATCCAGTAACCCACAATAGCAATCCATCGGCAAAAGCGACGACGGCAACAAATGCTACTAAGTTTGCAATAATGTTTAGAATTAGAGGAATGGCTTGACTTGCACCATTCGATGCTGCATCGAGAATTGATGTGTCAGTCCTGAATAATATTTCATAGTAATAAATAAATCCTGATTCAATGACAAGGAACTTACGATTTCTCCAATTGGATGTTACTGGATGAAGTCTTACTTTCCTCTGTTTCTGGATATACTAATTTTGCCATAAATAGAGAAGCTGGTGCTGCCATGACAGATGCGGTGATTAGATGACTTGGTTCAGCACCAAATGACATATAGGCAGCTAAAACAGAGCCAGATACTGTCGAAAAACCAGACGTAATAATTGCATGGATTTCTGAATGGGTTAAATGCCTAATATAAGGTCTGATGATCAATGGACTTTCACTTTGACCTAAGAAAATATTTCCAGCTGCATTTACACTTTCACATACAGTTGTTCCCATGATTGATTGAAGAATCCATCCAAGTTTGAAGAGGAACCACTGCATTGCTCCAAGATAATAAAGTACAGATACCCATAAACTGAAGAAGTATATGATTGATAGGATTGCAAATGCAAAAACTCCTAGTTCAAAGACTATGTGATCACCATAGACGAAAGCAGCACCCTGCTTTCCAAAATCCAAGAAATCTGACACTTTTTCCCCAAAACATTGGAATATACTGCGTCCCACAGGCCATCGGATAAAAAGCACTCCAAGAATAAATTGGAAGAGAGCTCCACAAATGACTGGTCGCCAGTTTATATTTCTAGGACTTGCTAAAATGGTTTTAAAAAACATTATTGCAAGTCAACTTAATATATCCATGAATTTTACCTGAAATGGCGAATCCAATGCAAACAAAAAGTGCTATTCCACCAAGAGCTCTAAGACGTGCAAAATCTTCATAAGTTTCAAAAAGTATGTATGCAATAAATCCCGCTGATACAACTACTCCCAAAATAATTCGTGAAACTCTATAAATTACAGTTAATTATTATTTTGATGGAAACAACTTATTAACATACTTACAAAGTTTTGAAAAGACTTTTGATTCCTCTGCTGATTGGACTAAATATTGAATTGACAATGAATTTTCCCATATATGGTTTAAGAATCTTGAAGTAGAAAAGTCCAACATAAATTGATCCAAACAAAAAGAGAAGCATGCCATAAGAAGAGCAGAATGTTAATGTGCAATCTTGAGTGCATGTATCTCCTAAAGAAATAATTAATTTAATATTAATTTAATAATTAATTTAAAGGAATTTCTTACTGC
Source organism: Chironomus tentans (assembly GCA_963573255.1). Taxonomy (NCBI): domain Eukaryota; kingdom Metazoa; phylum Arthropoda; class Insecta; order Diptera; family Chironomidae; genus Chironomus; species Chironomus tentans. Next base: position 55,023,384 of record OY754302.1, on the reverse strand, counting down.
TTGAAATGTAGTAATATGTGACGTAGGAAATGTAAGCAATGATGATTCCATGTGTGAGCAGGAGAATCAAAATCCTTCGAATTAAAAATCCACGTGTTTGGACTTCTGTATCTACTGTATTGTTTACGTCTTCGTCATTCACATTATAATCAATTTCAGGCAAAACTATGTCATCATTATCTTTTCTCCTACGATGCAGTCCATCCTACAAAGTAAATATTTTTTTTATCAGCACTTGTGTTCATATTAAGTCATTAAGCTGTTTCTTTCACAATGATGAATTACAAAAAATTCTCTAAGTAACAATTAAACACACGAAATCATGATCGTGAGCGATAAAAAATTAGGAAACAACAGTTCTTAGTGACTTGACAAATTTCTCGGATTATCATCATCTGTAAGTGGTCGCGTTCATAAATGACGTCTATTTATTGGGGGGTGGGTGGTTTGCAACTGTGTGAAACACGTACATCTAATTATTTTAGTATGACGTCATTTGAGAATGACCCCTATGACCCCCGTGACTGTGTATTATTATATCAATCCATTGATGAAGTTGAACTCTTATCAATGAACTTTGATTTAGAGAATCCACAAAAGTAATTCATAATTTTACTACAGTAAATAAACACCAAAAATCGGTCATGAAACTTGATAAAAGTTAAGAATGAACTTGAATTTTATTATTTTATGGCGCCGATAAGATAAAATTCAAACAATCGCAAATCCGTAGAAATTTATTTTTAAAAAATTCTTTGTAATTAATTTTTATTAATTTATCCACTTTTATTAAACTTTGACAATGTTATTTGGAGGTTGTAGCCAATGAAAGCTATAAATCAGAATTTAATCTTGAAAAATTGGAAAAACCGAATTATCAGATAGCTACTTTTCTATTTGATTAAATATTCTGGCCTCGTCATTTTTGATAAACTCTTTGACAATCATGAGAAACAGTAATCAGCGAATACTTACTTCATTTAAATTATCTGTACTCAAATATCCATTATTATCAACACCGCTCATGTTCTAATACTAATTAAGCTAAGCAAATAGCTTTAAAAAAATCAAAATACTATAAAAATTAGTTCACGTTTTAGGCGATAAGGTTTATCCTTTAAGCTTTAGTCTTGTTGAGTTTTTCAACTATTGTGCCATGAAAAACTTGATTGAATTATTTTTTATAGCAATTTTTAATAAATACGACTTCTCTATACAAGGTAAATCTTGGAAATGATATGTGAATTGTTATCGTGGAACTTAAAATAAAATGTTTAATTGTTATTGTTATCAAATATCAACTCAAATACATATAAATATTGTTTTGAAAGCTTTAATGAGAGCTTTCCGGAGCTTTTATCTGCCTTCAAATCTTTCAACATATTCAATCACTCGGGAGATGATTAAAACTAGCAAATCATGGGGGTCGTTAACAAATGACGTCCAACATTCTCTAGGGAGGTGTAGAGATATGTGACATTCCATTCCATTGTGACAAAGTGGATGGGGGTGAAAATCTCATTTTAGTTAGACGTCATTTGTGATCGGACCCTTGTGTATTATTATTTTTCGAGATTAGAAACAGAAGCACTAAAAATTAATGAAATATATGAGTTCACTGTATTATTTCTTAGATACTTCAAGTTGATGGCTGATAATCTTTTAATGAGTACCTAAGAAATATTTCTGTAATCATGAGTAATTGATAATCGTGAGTTATTGAATTTTAGTGATAACATTCAAGGCACAGCGTGTGTGATTTTACGCATAAACTTTTAATTGAAATTAATCTACGGATTAATGCTTCTAAATTATTATCACAACTTGATTAGGGATTTGCTTTTTGGGAATTTGAACTCATTAGAAGTTTTGAAAAAACGTGTGCTACAAAAAAGTGAATGACCCCTCAGAGCATAATCACTGTCAACATTAAATTTTCTAAATAGCAATCAATGAATCATTTTGTGATACCTAATTAAAATTAATTTATTGGCAAACGACACAATCTGGTACGATGTGCATTTTTTTCATTAATATTCTGTCTATGCTTTAAAAATTATATTCAATGTCTAAATATTCGTAATTGAATAATCATCATATTCTGCTGAACTGATTACTATGGAAGTAGCTAAATTAAATGTCATTTTCAAATGACTTTATGACACGACGTTAACGAAATCGTTTTTCAATTTTAAAAGTCTAATAAACTGTATTACCGATACTTAAGTATAATTGATGAAAATGGGTAATTTGTAGCTGATTAAATCATGTAAATATTTATTTTCTAGTCTAATGCCTGAAATACACGACAATTATTTTTAAAAAGTTGCGCACTAAAGCAATATTTTAATAATTTCACCAATCAATCAAAGTCTTAAAGAGTGAAAATGAACTGAACATGGTAATGACCTACCTCAACATGACCTCCACATCTTTAAAAATAATAATAATAAAGTATTCTTTGTATATGTACGGAGCAGTTCAATAATCTTAATATAATCGAATTATAAAAAGTTTTCGTTGATTGAATTTTAAATGAAAATAATGAAGAGATTGACACGTGATTTTATTATTAAAATTCTTTGTACTTGCTATTTTACGCTTGTAAAAGATAATCTTTTTTGCAAGGATATTAATTGCTTCTCACTTGCATTGAGAAATGAACTGCGCGAGAGAAAAGTGACACGTTTTTTGAAAATCAAAAGAGAAACTATCGCCAGTCTCTCATGTTAATGAATAGTGCAGTGCATGAATTTCAATATCAGTTGATGTCAGATCGACTTGCTTTGTTTGCTTTTGATTGACCCAACACATGAAATGATCATTATGGGTTTTGTTGTCAGTTACTAAACATTTCTGGATATAAAGTTAAAGTTTTCATAAGAAAGCTCGAAAGCTTTCACTGTTTTGGTTTGAAATTAATTTAGTGTACTAAGGATTTTTATCAACAATGATAATTTCTTTTAGAACATCGTGTAGTAAAAGCGATAGTACCTCAATTAATGAAAGGTATTTCTCACCATAAATTTTATTAAGTGACAATCACTAATGATACCTTTTTTTTATGCTTATACGGCCAATAAAACTGAGAATCTATTTTAAAAACCTCTAATCTAAAATTAAAGCTGTAAAGATTTGATAGGATTGATAACTGGGAGCTCTGCTTGTTGAAAGAAAGAAAGAAACAATTAATTAAGCATTTACAACATGATTGAGTATTGTAGATCATAATGGCTTGTAGTATAGCAATATAGATAAACGGAAAAGTTGTAAAGTGTACGTAATATAAATTTTTTTTATATACATAACAAGACTTTGACAAGGTTGATTCGTCATGACAGATAACGACAATGACAGTAGAATTTTTTTTACATTTTTTCAATTACATATTTAGTCATAAAATTGCGCATATAAAGCTAAACATTCGCCGCAGAATCGTTTGATTATCAAAACAGAGAAATAAAGATTAAAATTAATTAGAGGTTGTCGCATAGTTTTCGTTATTCATGCGCAAATTAAATACTAATAATGATCATACTGTCTCGTAGTATCGAATTATGATATTGAGAATATGCGCACCGGAGCTATGAGCTAATAACAAAAGAGCTTTATGCGCGATGAGAAATGAATAGGTCACAATATAAAATTCCATAGCACATGAGTCAACTGAATTGTTCACTTGCTTTTGGCACACGTCGTTGTCATCAATCAAAAAAAAAGGTCTGTATGTGCGTTTAACCATTAAAAACTTCATCAATCAACAGCCATTAGAAAGTGTTTTATGTATATATACAGCAGACAATATTATTCAATGTAGATTATGATGTGGTCGTACATTTTTATGTATTGCAAATTAAAATGTTACCATTTTTCTACTTACTTAATTCTCATTCATAGAGTCGATATACACACGGCGGTACAATAGCAGTGAAAATATCTTTTTTGTGTACATATATAAAATAATAGTAATCATAATTTGTCAAAAAAAGAAAAATAGTAGAGACTTGTAAATCTACCCTTGTACTAATTCATAAATAATTTATTAACCTTTTTATTATATCAATGTTCGATACTATGCACATATTGTTAAATTCGTCGAACTGAAATTGATTTAAAAAAAAAGAGTTTATAAAAAGGAATTTTGTGTACGCATTTGCAATAATAAAGCAACGTAGTGAAGTGAATGAGCAAAATGAACGAGCGATCAGCAGGCAGGCGTTGAAGGTATATGCCTTAATTCATAAATGTTTCAACAACAAACAATTTAAGGCGAAGGCTTTTCTTTGTAAATTTTCATCACTTTATTCTATAGAAATTTGTATTTTATAAATCTAATTTGGTCGTTTAGTTAAACTTTTTCTCATTAAAAATTAAACTTAGCACATAACTTAAGAAGAACATTTTAACATACTAGGAAAATAGAATTTTTTATAAAGTATAATTTGAAGGTGAATTACTGAAAAGTTTTTCATTCTAGCACATTCTAAGACATATAGTAAATCACCTTCATCTTTTTCCTTAAGCGTAACTTAATTAGAGTTTCTAATTATAATTCGACTGGCAAAGCATTTTGTGATTTTTTTTTTCAATTATATTTTCCTTCTAAATTATTTATATTCAAAAATCAAAAATCAAAAATCTTATCAAATAATTAACGAACTTTTAAAATTTTTAAAATATATGTATCATCTAAATTGCACTAATATTTCCAAAAGCATAATACTTTCCATTTTTTTTATACAAAACAATTATTGTTAACGAAATACTGTTGAATATGAACAATAAAAACATGTTTAATGTCTAGATGTGCAGAATTTATAATCAATGCTATCAAATTTCCAAAGTATTAAGTCTTTTAGAATTTAACGGTCGTCAAAGACTTTTGAAGAAAAATTCCCATACTTAATCCGCATTATGAATCAATCATGATCCCACAGTGACAGTGACTACAAATGTTTTTCTTCATTTCTTTTCACTCACTATATCCACTCATGTTTGTAAATGAAACCAAAATGAAGAACGAAACACAAATTTCATCCAATCATGATCATATCATTGTCGTATCCTAGCGCACTCTCGGTTTTCAAAATTGTACACAAGTCAATTGTATCGTCAGCTGCCAAACCCGGTGATAGATATTGTGATGAGGAGAAAAACATTTGATCCATATAACTACTTAAATCACTCGAAAAATGCGATGGAGAATGCGAGGCCGACATCATCATGGGGTCTTTTAGACTCAAGGCACTTGTTCGTTCATTACTGTTGGTGTTGCTGCTGCTACTATTGTTACTCGTACTTGTACTATTACTTATGCTGCTATTGAGCTTATTTCTCTTACTTTTATATCGCTGCTTTTCTTTGTTCAAATCAAAGTCATCATCATTATCATCATCGTCATCTGTCGTTTGACTAAGTTCAAACGGCATATCTTTAAACTCGTCCTGCTGATGATAATTTTTCGACAATCGCGTCCTTTTACTACTCGATGTTGAATCTGTTGATATAGATGACGGCGACGATGGAATTGAATTTGAATGAGATGACGATGGTGGGGTGTCAAATAACGGGAAGGAGGACAATAATGGATCATTAAACTTAAGTTCTGTATCACATTCTATTAAATCTTCCAGCTCTGCTAGATTTATGACTTTTTTGGAATCCTCCGCATCATATATTTCCAATGTTGATGTGTGCTTTGAGGAAAAACAAAAAAAGAAAAAAGAAGGATCGACAGATAAGATTTGTACATTTGATTATGTCTCTTCCTAATATTTTGACAAAATAATCAGCCTTAAGCTTTATTATTAAACCTTCTTTTATCAAAATATTATGTTTTTTTTATCACAAGTGTCAAGAAATAAAGATAATGAAAAATACCTCAATCGGATTCAGCTGATTTGTTTCGTTAACCACTTCAGTAGATTCTTCGCCATTGAGATCAAATTCCTTGATAGTGATACCACTCTTTCGTGCTAAGGCCTCCAACTCCTATGTACAAAGTAAATTAATAAAAAAAATTGGTTTAAGAAAAATACAAAAACAAAATTAAGTGTGTAGCAGCTTTCGATAAGATTACAATGATATCGAAATGGTATTATCAGGAAAAGAGTGAGTTTAACTATGAAATAAATAAATAAAGAAGTAAATGTGATTAGTACAGACCCGAATTCTTGTTATCAGTCGGCGATTCAAGTTATCCAAATCCTTTTGCTTTTGCTCATTCCTTTTTAGTCTATTGACTTCATGCTTGAGACATCTGATGTAGTCAACTGATGATTTTAATATTGTACCTTTGTTCGGCTGCCGAATGTGCAAGTCTTGTATAATATCAAAGAGAAATTCATTAGTTTTTGGCAGTAATGTTCCAAGCTCCTTTATTCTATCATTTATGTTGAAGCGTCGTCGTCGTTCAACTGAAACAAAAGTCGAGAAAATAAATAAATTATTTTTTCAAAAACATGTCACAAAAATTAGCACTTTTAAGTAAATTCATAGCTGACAACAGTTTGAATGAATGAAAAAATTAAAGTCACATTTTTTTAAAACAAATTTTAGTGAGATCGAAGCGGCAATGACGAGTATCTGTGGTAATTTAATTTACAAAAATCTCGTGATTTTCTTCTTCATTCCATTGTTTATTTAAACATTTTTAATAATTAGTCATCATCACTCTCTATATACTCTAGATCTGATAATGAATAAAAAATATTTGGTCGATATAGAAAGAGAATCAAGTAAATGATAACTATGATAATTTTCTTGTTTGTATAGAAACTCAAACAATTTTGAAATGTCCAAGACCTTCTTTTCTCTGGAAAAATCTCTACAATGACTTATTTTTTTATATACACAAGAGTCAGGGGCATAGCCAGGGGGTCTCTGACAGCAATAATATAAAAATGTACCCCATCTACCTCATACAAAAATTCTAAGGTATCCCAGGTATACCCCTTAAATTTCAAATCAAAAATAATTAGGATATACTCGAAGTTATATCTGAGAATCTAGCCCTTGTGGTGTAGCCATGTGTTACATGTTGTAACATGTGTTACATTGATACTACCAAAAAATTTGAAATATCTTGCTCTTAATAGCAATTTACACGTTTGAAGGAAGTAATGACAATGTTTTTCATTCACTTCACACTATTCAATGCTGCTGATTACTTTGTTTGACAATTTTTTTTTACTCATTTTAAAAATACAAGAAAAAAATATTTACAATTTAATTAATTTAAAGAGCAATTGCAAGTGATAACAATAAATAATAAGGGAATTGCGAGAAGAGCGCGGAATGAGAGAAAGAGAAGCTATAAATTATAAGCAAAAGTATACAATCGAGAGAGCGAGAAAAAGGCTCAAAATGTAGGTAAATTAATGAAAGTTGTCAGTTTTGCAATGATAATTCAGGCGCTGGCGTCTTGACATAATCTTATCATGTCATCCACATTCTATCTAGCTTTTCTTTCGTTTGAGTAATTACTTTACACGTTAAGTAAGCAAGTCATGCTTTGCGTAATATTATCATCATTACATTCTTCTTATTATTCCGCTCTGCTATCTTAAAACCGAGTCTTAAAGCACGTAAAAATTTTTTTTTATAATTTTCATAATAGATATTGAGATAATCGGTCGATAATTTTATTCTATTTTTATTAGGAAGGGAAGACTTAATGAAGAACAGATAACATATTATGCAATTTTAATTTCAAGTAAGCAACAAAATTAATATTAATTAATTTTTTTTTTGTAATCCAAAGCATGTGAAAACGTTATGAATCTATTATCGCTGGTTTATCAGCAGCGTATCAAAACATGATTTAAAGTGTTTCAGAAAATAATTTATAGCCCAAAGACGACACAGTTTTGAGTTTGGTTGGCACATTTATATATCTTTACAATACAGACATGCATGTCTTACTGGAGAATGTTGCAAATGAAACAAAAGTCTTATTTTGTGAGAGAAATCTGTGAATGAGAAATTTTTCGTATGAATGGAAATCCCCAGAATCGGTTTTTTGTGTTGTAGTATTTACACATTTCAGATTCTAAGTAAGCAATTAAGATGCCACAACAAAGATTAACGAATATACTTCTCTCTCTCTCTCTTTCTCAAATTGATCTTACATTGCACAATTGATGATTAATAATTTATCAATTTAGAATTTTTTTTGAGTTCTGTACATGCAATTAACTGTTCCTATTGATTGATTAGAGCTTGAATTTCAAAACTTTTCCAGACAAATGTATTTTTATGAGAATCAACTTGTTAAAAATCAAGTTTTTTACGTTTATTTTTACAATGATATTCCACACATAGTCATCAAATAAATATTTGTTTTTATTTTTTGGTTTGGATTCTTAGAATTTGTGTCGCCAAAATAAACCGCATTTGTGGATATTTCTTAATAAATTTAGTCGATCCTCGTGGTTAGGAATTTCAAGGAGATTTTGACATGTTATTGTAATGTGTTAAAAAGTTTCCCATTAATCATTTACAAAGACTACTACTTAAGAAATTACAGACCAATTTAAAAAGTATTTTGAGTGATCATTCCTGATCATTCGAAATTTCCAAACAGTATAATAGATCTGGAAACTTTAGGAGACATTCTATATAATTAAATTAACGATTGCACATATATTTTCTTAATAAATGTTGAAATTCGTTCGAGAATAAATTTAGTAATTACTTGATGATATTTATGCATGTCAGATAACCCATGCGTTAATAATCCTTTCACTTTTTTACGACATTTACATAAATTTTCTGCAAACTGCTTTCCTTTATTTCAATTCTTTTTGGTGCATTATTAAAATAAATTTACTGCATTCTTATCAAGCACGCTTCATTCTGTCGTCATGCGTTAAAATACGTTTATGACCATTTAAGATGACAATTTTTTTATCTTGATAAGGTGTAACTGTATGAACTTGTTCTCTTATCAAATAAATCTCAAAAAAGTGCTTTAGCTTAAACAATTCATGCGACGGAATATTTTGAGATATTATGACGATAATAAAGTGCACTTTACGACACAAAAAGACTATTGAATTGAATATTCATGTAAATATAGTAAGTGATGCACATATATATTCATGTTGACTCATAAAAATGCGACGTAAATAACAAGAAGAAGGAAATTTTATGAACTGGGGGGTCCTCGATTTGAATAAATTCAACATAAATTTTTTAAAACAATTTTTCAATTTATTTTTGGCATCGAAAATTTTGTATGCAGTTTGGTTCATAATTTTGTAGAAGATGAAAATTATTCAAACCGAGGACCCCCAATATGTAAAAGCAGCGATGCGTTTGTGTTCTCCGATAATTGCACTATAATTCCACTTCTCTTCTCTCCGCATATACAAATATTTTTTCGCGCTAACTATTGTACAGTTACTCAATACTCACTCATATTATGATTATCCTTCTTCTGTCTGTCTCTTACTTCGGCCATTGAGAGTTCTTCAGGTTCTTGCTTAATGAGAATACTATCGTCTGCTAGAAATTTCTCTAACCTTAATGCTTCGTCTAATGATCCTGAGTCCAAGTTTAGAATCTCATCGATGAAATCTTTTGACTGATTATTTGTTTTCAGATATTTATCACGTTCATTGGAACAATTGAAGATGTAGGGTAGCGTTGAATGGGGGAATTCACAAGAAATGCAAGTAACAATAATAAATTTTTATTATTATTATTATACAATCGCACTTGAAATTTAAATGCTACTCAATGGTAAATTACCTTATTTTGTCGTCTACGAGCATTTAAATTATAGACAGGCATATTTTTTAAATTCCTATGTTAAAATTGTTATGCTTTGATATAGCAAAGACCTCTCACTATATGTAGCTCTTTATGGTAATTACAGTTTTGCGTTAATTTGCGATTAAAAATTACAACTAATTGACTTTGTAGAAAAAAAATTAAAAAACTTTGAAAAGTTCTATTAAGGCGGAATTATCAATTTCCTTTTATCAGCTACTATTGCCATACATTATTTATGGTGTTCTATCTCACTCACTCTAGAAATAATTTTTCTATCATTCACAAAAACTTTTGCAATAGCAATTATTGTTATTATTTTATCATAAAGAATTTTTTTTTCTATATAGTTATTCACATGTATCTCACGGTATTTTTTTCTATAATTTCTAACTATTCACGTTTATATTTTTTTTCTTCTTTTTTTAATTTATTTATTTTTTGCTGTCGGAACAAAATTCACTCCAAAAATATTTTTGTGATGAGTTTAGTCAGAATTTTTTTTCATAATTGATCGTTGTAAGCATTTCATTTCATTGTTCTCTTACTCTGATAGCTATCAACATTAATCGTAGCATTTTTAATGAGTCACTGATAATTAGTCAATGCACCCGCAGCAGTCTCTGTCTGATGAAATGAAATGTCTGATTTACTTTCAATTTATTCAATCAATTTATTTTTTTTATTCACTTTGCTTTGTTTTTGAATTTCTTATTTTGGTGTCTGTAGCTTATTATTTTTTTTGCTTTGATTTTAAAAAACTTTAAACTTAATAATTTTTTTGCGTGCTTCTGTGATTTTTTGTGATCCGATCACATCGACGATTGAAAGTGAACTGAATGTTGTGAAAATTTAAAAATTGTATTTTAATTTTTTTCGGATAATTACTCTACTCATTGCTATATACATGACTAAAAGAGTAGTAAACAAGTAAAGTTAGTAGTGATTTGTGAGTATTTGAGAGTCGAGAGATAATTTTCACATTCCTACATGTCTCCTCCGTTTATGTGTTTTAGTGTTGTTATCACAATTCGTATGTGTTGTTGATATACTCAACAGACTGACGAGAACACATTGATGGATGTAAAGAAGAACTTCTATGACAAGCATGAAGTTAATGGTGAGATATACATACGAATTTTTGTTTTTTTCTTTTTTGTTGGAAACATTGATACATAATCACTGATAATTCTTAATGGCCAATATGTAATAATTCTATTGGTACCCATATAAAAATAGATAGACTCAAAATCTATTTCTCCTATCGAACAAACATTTTTTTCTCTCCTCTTCTTGCTTACTGAATGAGACTTGAATTTTATTTCAATTTGTTCTACAACATTTTTTTTATCACAATTTTTATATCAGACAGTTGAACAAAAATTTATTATGAAATCGTTTTAACAACAACGAAAGTACAAAAAGTGTTTTATCATTGACTTCTGTTTGACTATTGGACTTTTTGATTAGTTTGATGCTTCAACACAATTTTTTTTGGTACTCACAACATTGGAATGGAATTTTCAATTTAAGTACGTTACCAGTTTACAAATGACGTCCATCTTTAAGATGGAAGGGGGTCTGGTGCCGTATGACACTCTATTACAAAAAAATATGATAGAGAGGTGCAAGAATCCCATTTTTTGATGCACGTCAATTGTGAATGACCCCTAAAGTAGTAAGCTATTAAAAAACAAATGAAAGTCTAATGACCATAAAAAAATATTTCATAGTCCATAGGTATGATGATTCTATGTAATCATTGACAATTCCTAAGTCTAATGATCAATTTTCGTAATATTCTTAGTGATTGTATTTAAATGCAGGGGATTTCCGAAGTGAATTGGCAAAAAATTTTGTTCCTGGTGCCAAATGCCTTTGCTTTATTGACACATAATTTGTAAATTTGTCTGGCTCGAGGCCCTTATCACTTTTACTGTTTTTTCATCTATTCTGATCAGTTTTTGCTGCTGGTTCTGTAAAAAAAACTACCACTATATTATGTGTACATTACAAATGTCCACAGTGGGAAATGAAATCGTTTGATAATGACATTGAATATTTTGTTGTACATGATTTAGATACAATTGGGTCTATTTTTATATGTGGATGAGATATAAAGAAGAGATTTGAATTTTATGTGTTGAACGATAAGGAAAAAGGTGTGTGACGTCGTCAATTATGAAGTGTTATTTTCTTCATGTGAGAAGTTGAGTCTCCAAAGAAGAAATATAAAATTTATCTCTTATTGACACATTCAATTAGTATAACTTTAAAATTAGAGTACAAAAATCTACATTAGCAATAATGAAATTAAGCTGGTTTATACTTGAATCAACTAGCCAGAAACGATAAAGATATGAAATTTATGCAAAGAAATATTTGAAAATTAATTTAGTGAGAAAATTAAGTAATTAATGTAAAAAAATTAATTGTAATGTTGTGGTTGCGTAATTAAGTTTTTGCATTTTTTCGATAACCTTCACCTAGGTGAGATTTAAAGGTAGCAGTAATACTTTCATAAATATCCATTAGAATCATATTGTTTAGATAATTTAATAATATTTATGTGCTTACAACGGTGCATTCAGCATGTGCAACAAAAAAAAAAGAGATTGTCTAAGGTAGAGTGTGACAGAATCTCTCACATTTGTATGTAGCATACATTAATGGAAATTGTGCCTTCTAATCGGTACTTTTCAAGGATGATCAAACAAAAAATAAATAATAAAAATGAGCGACAGCAACAGCTACTACAACGAGCGGTAGTTGATAGATCAGTAGCAAAGTTTAGCATCTAGTGTCTTTGGGTTTATTTGAGAATACACAATATGTAGGAAAGATATAGTGAATGAAAAATTACACTTGATACTGCTGGAAGTTAATTTGAAACTTTTTTTCTTTCATTATTTGTTTGTGTATTTTTTTGCTAGGTATTGTAGATGTTGATGATTCTCTCTCCACATTCCGTCTTCTATTGTATTCAAAAAATAATATTTCTATGGACCGGATTTTCTCAGTTTCCTCTGGAATGAAATACAAATTTGTGCTTTTTGTTTGCAATTTTTATTTATAAATGATTTTTCCGCTGCATTTTTAACCTCACGAAAATGTCAAATTAAGTTGCAATTTTCATTTTTATTTTTTTTCATCGCACTAAGAATGTTGAGAACTTTTTTCATTGTAATGTTCGTGTGATTGAAAAATAAATATGTGGACATACTTAAAGTACTTGCATATATAAAATTTCGCGACTACATAACAGAAATACGATCACTATTGGATTGCAATACGAAATTTCATTAGTTGATTGCATTTTTTACAGAAATTTGACTCCATTGCACTTTCTCAAAGTATGTTAATTTTTTCTATCCAAAATATATTGGAATCTAACATTGGATTTATTTGGTTGTGTTTGGCTTTATTTCTAATTTTTAATTTATGTGAATTTTAATATTTAATTGATTTTAAATTGGGGCTGTTAGCTTGTGATGTTCATCATTTAAGAGGGATAGATGAGGGTTAGTCTACAGAGGAATTGTATTTTTTGTTTAAAAATTAATAAAAAATTTAAAAAACTTTCGATGGGGGTCCGGACCCCCATCCTGTCTATGCCCCTGTTAGCCTATACAGGTTAGTCTTATTTTTGTATGGACAAATTTATTAGGAGATCTTCTGGATTTTTCTCAAAACCTCTAAAAAATTTAAGAATTTAGAAATTTAAGAATCACCCACAAGAGCCCTGGATGGACGTCATTTGTAAATGACTCCAAAGAAATAAATAAATTGAAAATCCAATCATACTTTGAATGCCCAATAATTTATTACTTTATTAAGTACTACATTTCCATTATTGTTCAAGTAAACAAACAGAACCGCTTATGATGTCATTATTATGCTTCAAAAATTTTTAATACCGAGTCACAAGAATTAAAGAGCATATTGGAAATGAATAATAGCAATGCATTAATAATAATGCAAAAATGCAATTTTGAATGCATTTTCGCTACGTTCCATTGAGAAGAAAGGAAATAATCGTCACACGCGAATCGCCGTCATCATCATCATCATTCGTCATGTTATAATAAATTCAAAATCTTTACGACTAATTGTTTCCCGTAAAGTGCAATTCCTTCTAATAAAAACATCAGTTTTGCATTTTTTCGCACTATAAATATCAAATCATTAGATTGTTAAAGTGCACAGAAAAAATCTTTATCTCTCTCACATGTCACATCCAATAATGCATAAAACTGACAAACTTATTGCTATTGTTGAAATTTATGTCCATTGTATGATCACATAAAGGAGATATTGCAATTTGACACACATTCAATTAGTTTAATTACTTGACTAATTGATCGATTGATTTAATTTGTATTGCACATTAACTCGACTTCTTTAAAAAGGTAAAGTAAGACAATTAGTGTTTGAGCTGTGGTTATTAATCAGTCATGGAAGTTTAATATATGGACTTCTGAAAATTGAATCATTTATTATGATGTGTTATAATATAAAATAGGCGAGACAGGGAAAGACTAAGGAGATTCGGAACCCTCTGTAGATTGAAACTTGTATGCAAAAAAAATACGTAATCCCTCGACAAATTTCTAACTACGTTCTTGGGAAAAATAGAGTATCCAACAGCTGAAAAAATAGGAAAGAGGGATTTTTGAGTTTTCTTTTCAAAATTTTTAGCAAATTGAAGAGTTTTCTGGTGAAAAAGGGGACAAATCCCTCAATCCCACATCTGGCTACGCGTCTGGTGTCCAATAAAAATTCTTAATTAATTTGTGAAATTAATTTCCTATTTTTATTAAATCTCTTGTAAACAATTTAAATGCATTAAAATAGTTGAATTAAAAATTTCCATCACACACTGGTCAAAACAAAACAATAATAAAATGTGATGAGTAGTGGAGCTTGACGTTGAAAAAAAATTTACAGAATATATAAGAGATTACCGAAGTGATAAATAGCTTCGATCAAACACACGTGGAAAAAATATATTTTTTCATTCTCTATTTTGTAAATTCTTTATAATAATAAATGATTACAAATACGTTAGTTTAGATATGAGGGAAAATAGCAGCACTTCCATCAAAGTTGATGAAATAGTAAACAATCTTCTATAGAAGCAAAAAATCTATCAAGATTGTGAGAGAGGAAAAATGTAAAAATCCCATACAATTCAACTGCAATTTAAATATCTCACAATCTTTAAAAATGTCATATTAATGGCGATATTACATTGAATCATTATTTATGATTTTAAATGATTTTTTTTCTGTTTTTAATCTAATGCTTTAAATTTACAACACCGGATTCATTCTCATGTGCCAAATAAAAGCAAAATTAAATTTTTTTATTGCAATTTTTTGTCGTAATGTTTGAGATGGAGTAAGTTAGAGAGACAGTCGTCTGTACTCAAAACCCCAATGATATGGAAAAATATATAAATTTGCGCTTGATTATACCGTGAACCGTCTTTTATGCTAATAAATAAAAGTTAGCTTATACTAGCTTAGTTTGAATCGAATATTACTACTTAAACCTTTTCTTAATACTTAGTATGTTCATTTCGCATTAACAACTTCTTTCGAATCGAACGATGCGATGTGATACTTGTAAAGTGGCAAGAAAATAATTTCAACTTTACGCATATTTGTAATAGCAAAGCACAAGTTCACGCATTGTGTGTATATCTCTATATGACACTCTAATTGAAATCCGTTCGACACTAAAAATGTGTGTCTATCTAAGCGGAGAGTTGCCAATTACGCAACACAATATTTTTATATTTCTCCTCTCTGTTACCTTAAAAATTAGCACTGCATGCTGATATGTTCTTGTTATATATATGTGCTTTGTATGATATATTGTTGTGTGTACTTATTCATAGCCCGTCTATTTAAGTGAAGTGTAACTAAGTTGAGATTTAATAGAATTAGAATGGAAATCACTATTACTGATTTTAGATTTCTAATTCAATCTCTATTATGATTTTTATTTTTGTTTATTCATTTATTTTTATTTACAACGTCTGCGTCTGTGGAGAAAAAGAGATCTATGCGTTATAATATTTAAGTCAAGGTGATATTGAGACTTACTTTGTGCAGAATGAATATCGTGTGCGTTATTTAATTCACTGAAGGAGAAAAATGCATTCATTAACCTTTTTATGACTTAAATACTCATTTTAATTTCTCGTACATATAAAGTCTAAGCAGCGACAAATCTCATGTGCAACCTTTTATTCTATTATACATATTAGATTATGGCGATTAAAATGGATTTAAGGTCTTTGAAAAATTACGCACACTTTTTTCTAAGAATTATGCTTTATTGCCTACTCAAGATATTCAGTTGTCTGGAAAAATTTAAACTGTTCAGCATTGGTGTCTACCGGATTTTGTAATGAACTCATAGACATTTTCAAATTATTCATTTATTAGGTGACTTAAGACAAGTTCCTATTACAGTAGTTCATGATATATGTCCATCAAAAAATGGGATGATTTGTAGACTTCTTTCCACTCAAAAATTTGTAAGTCATTAGTGAATAACAGTTGATTCAAGATCAATTCTTACAAAATCACTAACTATTATGGCATCAAATACTCTTCAAATGACCTTATTTGTGATGTAAGTAATGACGTCCTCATTTAATCTTCAAATTTTTGCTACATTCTTCATTTCATCTGCTTGAAAATTATGACGTCCATTGAAATCACTAATGATTAAGGCATTCATTAAAAAACTTCCATTCCCATCAAGCTTTTTTCAATGCTTCCATAACTTTGATACACACTCCACCGCTTTGAAATGTTAAAATCTTCTGTAAGATTATTTTTTTCTAGAATAAAAAAAATTAATTGAGATTCAACATGCGACTGCAATTTGTTCAGTTCAACATTTTCAATCAGCGCAGTGAAAAAAAGCTCATAAAAACTTGCTGGACATCTTCAAGTCTGTTCATTTTATTCATATCCATTTACCTTCTATTAAATATTACTATAATTTTTACTGTAATGTTTGTTTTACTAGCAATGACTTGATTAGAAATTTCTTGAGCATGTCATGGCTTTCTATTAGGTTGACATCAGTGACTCTTAAGCAGTTGGTATAATAATTGACTTTAATTAAACTCGGCTTGACAGACAATTTTTCACACCTGAAATTCAATTTTCTTAACAAGATTAGATACAAAGTCAGATCAATGAAATCGGATTTAAGCTCTAATTTAAGTGGCAATAAAAATACAAAGCAATTAATTGTGGTTGCTCGAAAAAGTCATTATGGATTATGCAAAGTGACGAGTAATTTTGCTAATAAGTGTAAAAATATTTATATCTAAATATGGCACAAGGAAATTATGTTTATAAAAATGGAATGAAATCAAATATATAAAAAATTAAAATCAAGTTATTTTCCAATTGCGCAGCGCCATTGGAGATACATGTTTGATTTCAAATTAAAAGAAGTGACAAGCAATTAATGATTTATCATTTCCACACTCATTAAATGAATTTTAATTTACTGACATGTTGTGTTTTTCTGATTTTCCACAGATTTCCTTGAGTAAAGGATGCAATGATTGCATAAAAAATAAAGCTGAATATCATAAACTTTTTCGTCATTCTCACGGGCAAATTTGTTCAAATGCGTGCATAGTGCATTTAGTTATTGCTTGTTCATTAAATGATATTAGTGCTTCTAAGAAAAAATAAGCTCAGCTACAGGCGAGTTTGTCAATAAGCATGCGAATGTGCAACACTTGACATTGAAAAAAAATTCGTACGTTCGCAATTTTCTTTCCGATTTATTTTTATAACAATATTTTGTACTCCCCCATTTATTTAAGACGAAGTTATTATATAAGTCTTTATCAATTAATTAACTATTGCAATTACCCATTGAAGTCGAGTAAGATGAAGAAACTGATAAATACTTGTAACACATTTAGCGCTGTCAAAATTTTCATGTTCTCATCTTGAGTTATAAATATCGTTATTCAGTATCTTCATTGCAGCTGTAACCATTCAATGTTTACTTTTTATTTATTTCTTATCGTTCATGTCTTCATTTTTAAGATAAATAGAGAATTTTTTATTGTTGTTGTTACAGACTCTACGTAACTTTATCACTCATGTGCAATTGTGTGTTTATATTTCATATAACGATTTATTACACCCCCTTTGTCGCGATACATTATCGCCTACGTACAAATGTAAGGCAATTCATGACATCTTCAGCAGTGAAAAGAAATCTCGTTTACAAACTATTTATCTAATGCCACATTTTATGTACTTTAATCTAGTTAAATGGAGAAATCAATTATCGTCGTGTTTACAATGCAAAATGTTTATGACAATTAGTTAGCAAAGCTGTAGAAATGCATCTTTCATGTGCAAATCACAAAAATCAATATTTGCAGACATGAAATTATTGAATGGACAAACATGTTGTCGTCCAAATACGTCAGTTAACAGAAGCAAATAAACATCTTAAGAATTTCCAATAACTCGAATATATCAACAACTGTACGTAGTGCTAACTGATAATTTGCAACTATTTGGTTAAAAACAATATTCCGGTTTTCAATAGTTTTTAAGGGTTTCAGAGTTGTCAAAGTTAAAAGTATCCATTGAGATTAGACCCCTAGTCATCTCCATCTGAGAAAGCATTTAGTTTCAGACCCCTCTTTTTACTTTTGAATATCATAAAATTGAACGACCCCCAAAAAAGGTGTGTCCTAAATCATTTTTTGGGTTTAAATTTAATTTTTTCATTGAACAGTGAATTTGACTCCCATCCCTAATTGACCCCAATTGAAGTAACTAAAAAAAATTGTGGTAATTTTCCGTCTTTTAAATTGAAAGGCTGACATGCATAATTTATTAAATGTTGTGAGCACTAATTAGATGTAGTTAGATGAAGCTGTTGACTAAATAATATGAGTTTTAAAATTATTCAAATGTTAGCAGTAATTAAAAAGTTGATGACATTTTAAGCTAAATGGCATGTCTCGAGATTTTCATGAGGAAAATTTCATGGATTTAAAGCAAGCTGTTAAATTCAGTTTCCTTGGAAATCCAGTAATGAATAATACTCCAAGCAGAATCATTAATCAATCGGCACTAATTGTTAATTCTAAATAAATTTACACAAATAATAAAATTAACAAGTATTTTGTATCAATGAGCAGGTAAACAAATACAATTTGAAAAAAACAAATGTGAAGCCAAAAAAAACAAGTAAACAAATTTTATAGAGCAAAAATCATAAACAACATTAACCCACCTTCCAAAGCCAGCAAGTAAATAAATCTGTCTGTAAAGTTATAAATTAATATAAAATTTAAAGTAGATAGGAGAGACAGTTAGATAATATATGAAATTTTTCTATTATCTTATCGTTTATCTTCAGACATCAACTTATATGAAAAAAAAATTCACAATTAGTGACACAATATTGCTGATGGAAAAGGAGACGATGTAAGATAGTGACTAGAAACAAATTCCTATTTTCTTCTTCATCATCAAAACGCTTATTTCTTGTTTGAATTGTGAGTTATCTCAAGACGGTTAATGAGACATACACGTATTTTAAATTTTCACCAACCAAAAATTCATTACCATCGCTCGCTCGATAAAAGCTTACAAAAAACTTAGCATCATTTTGGAGAAAAATTCTACAGCAATTTTATTTTGGTCATTATGGCAGTCTTATCAGACATTAACTTATCATCACTTCATATGGCCTTTAATATGAAAAATTTCCTGTTGTAAAGCAATTCAACTCAGTAATAAAATTACAAGTCTTCTTTTATTGAGAAATGCGCTTAATTGCCTTTTGACAGTAAAATGTTATCAACTTTCTTGTGCTCATTATGATTTTCATCTGACACATTTGATATAAAATGTATCTTTTGAAATAATTACATATGTATGTGACAAAAGAAAAAAGCTGAAAATTGTTTAGATACGGAGAATGGAAATATTTGATAAGGCAATTCTTCTTCGCTCTTACAGTCAGCAACTGCCATCATAATGGAAGGCGCTAATGAATTAAAGAAACTCTGAAATAGCAATTCTCGTTTTCTTTTATCGACACATACTATGTAGTAAGGTTGCGTTGTAGTATCATATTTTATATTGTTTGACTTTTAATTGACTTGTATTGGGTTTTTCAATTCGAAAAAAATGATTTATAATCGAGCTTACAGTATTGATGAAGCGATATTGATAAGTTTATTTTCAAAGCTTAATGAAAATTAAAATCGAATTACTTTATATTGTATCAGGTTCTTCGTGGTTCAGCGAATCTTGTTCAATCTCGTTATTCTATGACTTATTGCTTGGCATCCTCCTTCAAATTGTAATGTCATGAGCACTTTGTGAACTCTTGTTATATCCAATGGCGTATCAAGAAGAGGGCAGCAACCTTATCTGTGACCTTGAGCATCCCATTCAGAGGAGGGACAAAATTTAAAACGGAAAACCTCTTGGCGCCAAAATTCCTATCTGTGCTGCTAGTCATATCGATAACCTTGATGTGAATCGAATTCACGTCCTTACAAAAGAGAGGACTATAAATTTCCGGCTTGATACTTAATCAATAGCTCACAGAATCATGGCTTTCGCCTTGCAGATTCACCTATATACCCCAGATCTCATTTGACTCCAACATCACATCACAAAAATAATTAATGGGTTTCTTAGAAATATTTTATGAATGAATCTTCAAAAAAGAAAACAAAAATTATGCATCACGGTTTTTAGCGGTGCAATGTTAAAAATGCAACTGTGTTTCTTCCACTCACATAACAACAAATGGAAATAAGAGTATCACGGTGAAATATGATTGATAGCGCATGAACATCGATAGGATAGAATGACGTAAAAAATACGTCAATTCACGTGGTTTCTCTTTTATCATATGAAAACTCTTCAACTAACACGAGGTTTAATTTGTAGCATAGCGTTTCCACTTATACTAAAGTGATGTGTGGAAAACACAAACAAGATTATTCAGAGTATGAAGTTATCAGTGTAAAGATTAAGAAATGAAGAAAGAGACGATGACTAGAAATTTTCTTTGTGTAGATTTGATAACGCGTGTCTCTCTGTATTCCGTAATATTCTTAAAAGATATTTTTTTGCTAATAAAGAGAAATGAATATTTATGAATAGTAAATAGAGTAATGTGAAAAAATTTAATTATGTGACGTTGACGATAAAATAAGCAAATAGTTGCAAGATGGCTCATCTTCAATGAATCAAAACACCTGAATATTTTTTATAGGTAATTTACTTTATTACTATAATTATCATTGTCGTCATGTAAAAGTAAATATTAACAATTATTAAGTGATAAAATTTAAACACAGTGAATCATTTATAAAGTTTTGTCACATATAACGAGAACCAGAAAAAGGTAGATTCAATTTAAGCAAAATGTTTTCCTATCGGAGATGATCATAAATGACGTCCTTAATGGTTCTTAAAAAAATTACCATTCTACCTCCCTCTAGTTTTAAAATGTTCATACAAAAAAATCTTTATTTAAGGGATCGTTCGTAAATTACGTCACGCTAAAAAACGACTTTTTCAACCCCCCCCCCCTCCCCCCCCCTTGTCACAAATTTTCCAAAGAAAAAAAAATCTTTTGTAAGGACTCTCACAAATTCTTTGACCCCCCCTCCCCCCTAAAAGCGTGACGTAATTTGCGAACGACCCCTAAATACTTTGCTCAAATTCAGAGAGGGGACAAGTTATTAAGTATTAGACATCATTTGTGAACGACCCCTGAATGGAAATGAGATCTTTGTTTTATTTATTGTAATATTCTGAAGATTAGGGAAGAAAATAATTAATTTGGAAAAATCGAGGTCTTTACAATCTGAGTTAATTGATAAAAATTTTATATTCTTGTGTCTTAAATAATTAAACCTATCATAATCGAAGGTACAAGTCGTTTTGTTAAGAATATAGACCTCTAAATGCTCGATTCTTTCAAAGCATTCAATTATAACAAATAATCTTGCTAGGGAAATTTTTTCAATTTCTAAAGAAGTCAACTGTGCCCCAAATGCTGATCCTAATATTCTTAAAAATTCTTCACTAATATTTAAATTTGGAGCATGTAACACAAATTTAGATAATAAAGAAAAACTGAAAGAGCAAAACGTTGTTAATTGACCTTCTTCATCGGACTTTGCTGCGCTCTTTATTGTTAATTCTTCAAGATTTCTCAACCTTGCTACAGATTCAATTTTATCTCTTGAAATATTTCCTATATAAATTTTTAACACCTTTAAAATCACCAAATTACAAATTTCTTCAAAGATATCATCATCATTGAGTGGAAAATTCATGATGCATAAATATTTGAGTGATTGCTGTTGAGATCGTATTGTATTGATAGTAATCTTGCGTGCTTCAATTGTTAGATGCGTAAGATGTAAATGAGAAATTGAAATTGATTGAATGAAATTTGTATAGATTGTGAATTGTTTCAATTGATTCTGCTTGCATAGAAATGTTTGTAATGTTTGCATATCGTTGGTTGGGAATCTAAGAACTAAATTTTCGATACTATCAGTCGGAAGATCATTGAGGATTGATAAGATGTTTCTATCGCAATGTTGATTTAAAAATACATTCTTGACGCTCGATTTAATTTTATTGGATTTTGTTCTGCTGTTCGATTTTTTAATCCTCGTATCATCGTCCCTATTATCTAAACTTCTTATCTTTATACTTTTTATTACGATTTCATTAAGACACCTCAATTCGTTAAGAAGATTGATGAGTTCCGATTTGCTTAACGTCAATGTCGCCAACTGAAGGCTTCTGATTTTATCTTTATACATTGTGAGCATTTGCAGGACTCGTGGAAACGATTTTCTATTCACATTCGTAACATGAATCTCATCGAATTCTCTTGACGAATTTATAATTGAGTTGAAAATCTTGTCCTTCAAAATCTATTAATTATTTTAAATTAGTTCTTTAACTACTTAAATGCTTTAGTCACATTCTCACCAATTCTCCATGAATTTTAGCAATGAATTTATTTATATCCAATCGACAACAAATTTTATAAATAATTTTACAAGTTAATGATAATTGGAATCGGTTATCAACAGATCTAAATATATTCGTTAAAATCTCCTCAGGTAAATTAATTAAATTTAAATTAGACATTCTAAAAATAGAATTTCTGGAACTGTAATTAGCAACTTGTTAGGTATGAGTTTATGTTTACTTTCAATTTTTTGCTTCTTCTTTAACCTGAGATGGGTCGTTCTTAAATGACGTCCAGCAGCATGATACTCTTCTCATTCAGAAAATAATTGGCAAATATTGCAGCAAAGCATAGCTGCATATTGAAATATTGACAAGGAATGAAATTACGAAATATTTGTAAATCAAAATTTTGATACCAAAATACAATGTTTGAGTAAAAAAGATATAGGAATTTGAGGCGCTAAGATATCGAAGATATTGTAATGATAAATTAATCCAAGAAAATATAATCGTACTGATTATATTGCGATACTCTTTTTTTATTACTTAATATTTATCAAAAGCCATAAAATTTTCCATTGTCAATATTGATGGTGGAAAATTTTCAACAAAATTTTTTATCATTCATGTCAATGGAACAGGAGCTTCATTATCAGTAAAGTAAAGGCTGAAAAAAATCAGAGTTAGCTAATAAAAAAGCCACAAACATATACTAAGTCCATAAATTTACTTTATTCACTCCGATTGTACTCAAAAATGAGAGTTGAATCTTGAGAATTACAAATTACTGGAAAGACAAAATGAAATAAAAATTGATCTGTACTGTTACTTAGTCATGAGCTAATTTCATCTATTTAATTGCAAGACATATTAATGGGTGTCTTATATCCATCAAAATTGATGAACATTTCACTTTTGTTTTCTTACACACTTAAAAATTATAATTTACTGCACATTTTCTCTTCCCATCCATAATTAATAGTAGGTTCATTGGAATATGTCATGTTAAAAGAAAAGAATATTTGAAGAGTGTGAAAATTGATAGAATAATTGAGAATAAAATTAATTTAGTAAGTTCATAATTTCATTCATTCAAATCTCTTCAATTATAATCATGTAAGTCGAGTAGTTTTCTAAAATTATGTGGACAAATTTCATGATTTAATTTCATGATACATAGTATTAATTTTACTCATTTAAGCTCTCAAAATAATAAGCTTAAATACACTTAAACATTAAATACTATTGTATGAATTAATTGAAATATTTTTTTCTTGATAAACACACGCATATTTAAATTAGATTCAGTTGTTCCTTTTTGTTTAAAAAAAATCATTTACTAATTATGAGGAAGCTTGCTTTTAAATTCGATAAAATTTTAGGCCATCATAATTTAAAAGCGACCGCCATAACGTCCTGAGCGGCGTTGATTATTATTGTTACGTCCACCACGTCCTCCACGGTTATTATTGTTGAAATTCTTGTTTGGAGTATTGTTCTGTGATTTCGGTGTATTTTGCTGCTGTTGAGGTTGTTCAGTGGCTGCTTTTGGAGTTTCAGGTTGCTTCTCAGTGGGTGCTGGAGTTTGTGTTGGTGTTGCTGGAGTTACAGGAGCGACTGGAGCGATTGGGGTAACTGGAACGACCGGGGTAGCTGGTTCTACCTTTGCAGGCTCTGGAACTGGTTCAGGCTGTTTTTCCTCAACCTTTGGTGCCTCAACTGGAGCAGGTTCCTTCTCCAAAACAGTTTCAACAACTTCTTTCATGGCTTCATCAGTAATTTCCTCTTTTGTATCATCATCTCCAGTAGCTTGAGTTGGATCGTATAATTCATCAGATGGCTTTGCAGTTTCTTCTGGAGTTACTTCAGTCTCACTCTCTAATTTGATTCTCTTTTGACGTTCGTTCTCCTCAGCGGCAGCAGCTGCAGCACGTTTTTGTGCAATTTTAGTCTCGTTTGCCTTCTCGTTAAGGAATTTAACAAAGAGACGATGATGATTGAAAGTGCGTGAATGAACTTCAGCTGTTGCTTCAGTATCAAAGTATTTGTTACATAAGCGACATTCAAAGCAGATCAATTTGGAAATCAAGCTGAAACCAACTTGACGCTTACAGTTGTATTTTGGAATCTTGTTTTCAATTTCTGGACCAATTTCATCACCATCCTTAAAGTCCAAAATTGGTTCGATTTCTGGCTTATCAGCTGCCTCAGCATCATCACCTTCCTCTTCAGCCTTTCCATCATCTTCAGTTGCCTCAGTTTCCATGGCTTCTCCATTTTCTTCCTTCTTCTCACCATCAGCTGCCTCAGCTGTCTCACCTTCCTTAACTTCTTTCTTTTCCTTCTTAGGTTTCTCTTCACGTAAACCTTGAACTTCATCAGCTTCAGTCAAAATCTGCAAACGATTTCTACGACTTTCTTCCGACTTGTAAGATGGTGGAGTCTTGCATGTCTTCATGTGTTGTGGTGACAATAAATGGTCATCGTATTCAGCACGATTATGGAACTCAGCATTACAGTCATCACATTTTGGATGCAAGAATTTCTTAAGATCCAAATGTCCATCAGTCTTGCGATGTGTCGAAAGATGTCCATAGAAGCTCAAGTCACACATTGCACAATATTCACGTACTTGATTGGCAGCACGAATTTGCTTGCCAAGACGTTTCAAACGATCAATTTCAATAGACTTCAATTGTTCAGCAATCTTTGCCTCTTGACGAAGCATATTAGCCTTGAGATGATAGGATTCTTCAACTCCTTCCTTCATCATCTACGATTTTAAATGAAAACATTTGTGAGTATTTTGGAAAAATAAATAGCCTGACTATGTAACTTACTTGATGAGTTCTTCCTTTCAAGTGATTCTCAAATGATGTAGAATCCCACATATGCTTAGCGCACAAATGACAGTAGAACATGTCATTAGGTACATCCGAGTATGGAGAATTCTTACGCTTAGGTTCCTTCTCATTGATGTCACCTTTTACGTCCTTTCCGTTTCTATTGTTTTTTTGTTATTTTTTTAAGAAAATTTATCAACATAAAAATGATAGAAAAAAATAAGCAGGGATTAAAATGTGTTATTGAAACTCAATGTCGTCAGCATGTTAAGAAAAAAAAATTTTATGATATTTATAAAAGAATTAGAATATTTTTTTTCATTCGATTTTCGTTATTACTGCAAAAATAAATTATTTTCAATGGAACTAATTAATTTTTCAATAATTATCGAGAATCGAAATGTAAAAAATAAAACTAAAAAAATAGAAGGTAATCATAAAAATAAATTAAACTAAAGAATTATAATAGTTTAGTATAAAAAATAGAGATAATGTCTCTAACAAAACCTGAACAATACAAAAGGTCATCGCAGGGACTAAAACAGAGTTACAAAATTGTGAGGAATGAAAGATTCGGAATGAAAGATTTCTCCCCAAATTTTGTACATTTCTTTGATGTTCAAATTTTGAAATATTTTTTTTTCTTTCATAAATTACAATAAATATTGTATTGTAAGCATAAAGACAATAAAGGATCAGTTTATGTATATCATCATGATAGGAAGTTTAATATACATAATAAATATATATGAATTTTGTTTTGCTTTTTTTAGGAGGAAAATAAATGAAATTACAACAACAAATATATATATCTATGTATGTATATGCGGTTATTTGCGACTTGAAATATACAGCTTTTGTGAATATATATATAAAATAAATTAGAAAATACATTTTTATATATTTTTTTGAATTTTAGAAAATGTTTTTTTGGAAAATTATTTGATCAGGCTTACCTCGCATCATTAGTGTTTTTGTTATTGGTTGTAGAATCAGTCGCCGAATCATTTTGCTTAGAATTATTGGAATTCTTTTTATTATTATTGGCCATCGATTTACGATTAGCCACATTCGGTTTTCGAATAGCACCTTTGACTACACGATTATTATTATTGTTATTATTATTATTATTGTTTCGACGGTTATTGGACATATTGCGCCCACCGCCACGCTGAGGTGAGAATAATTAGTTATCATAAAGAATCGTGTAGAAAAGATTTTTTAAGGTTTTTTTGATTGACGGTGTGCGGCAGAACGATGAACAATTTCGCACGGAAATCAAATATATCCAATAAATTTTACCGTAGTAGGTTGAGTGGCACAGGACGTGAAACAGAACGTGATCATCAGCGACAGAAGTCATAATTTTCAGAATTTCAGGTATTTTTTTTATTGGCAAGGCATTGCCGTTTTAAACACACACATGTTTTGAATGCACAGGGATATGCATATGCATGAATGTTCATGAAATTTCAGAATTCATTTATCATTTTCATTTTGACATAAAATTGAAGAAAAGAAGAAAGAAGAAACAATTTGATTGACTTAAATTAGAAAAGTTTCAATTTTCACATTTGATTAATATTGAATTTTAATGCACATTATTTTTATGTAATGTGCATAATTTTTAATAATTAAGTAATAATTAAAATAATAATAAGTAAAGTAAGTAACATTTTACATAGCTAAGATCTAAATCCTTCTCTACTAATTAACTGCACATTGAAAAAAAAAATTAAAAATTCTTGAAATTTAATTTGCTAATTTTTCAACTGTTTTCAGTCGATTTTTCTTTAGGATTTAGTAAGAAGTGATTAAAGTCTCTCAACGAAGTTAATGCTCAATCATGTTAGATTTATTTCTATACCGTTTGTTAGTTTTGTTATTAAGTCTTGTACTTACGTGGAAGTTGTCATTGAATCCACCACCACCTCCTTGGTTTCCACGATTGAATCCGTTACCCATATTTTCAATGAGCGATGGGATGTTTCCTTGATTACGGAACATATTAAGCAATGCACCAACGACTTCATTCTGGTTTCCACCTCCACGGTTTGGACCGTTATCCATGTTGTTATTATTCCATGGATTCACATTTCCACGGCTGATGGAACCACCATAATTGTTGTTGAAATTTCCCCCTTGGTTGTTGCGACGATTGTTACGGAAAGCCATGTTTCTTTGTTCAAAGTATTGATTTTTTTCGGAACTAAAAAGAAGAACAAAAAAAGAGAAAATTAGATACGTGCAAAAATAAAATCTCTAGTTGTAATGATTTACTAATAGGCAGAGAACTGTAAATAAATGCAGCTGTAAATTTAGCTTTGTGTGAGAAACTTGTATATATTTATTTAACAAACAAGTGTACGAAAGAATGGAGAAAAGAAAGGAAGAAAGAGGTGAATCACCCTAAAAAAATTTTTTTTGAACAGGCTGTACTTTTTCTGAAATCTGAGGGAACTTTTTTCTCTGCCATTGCCATTTTGAAAATTTTAAAAATCTTTAAATTTAATGAAAATGTAGCTATGCTTGTATATTATTGATTTTATCTTATTCCAATACTAATGAAAAATAATTTTCTTTCACTTATGAGTAATAATTTCCCACAATATTAACAAACGAAGCCATTTCAAATTTTTTTCCTCAAATGACCTGATTGAATGACCCGAAAAAGATTTTTCCTAATTTTTACATTAATCCCCATCAAATTTTAATTAAATTTTTATAAATTATTGTTCTAGTAACAAAATTTTACTTACATTAAGTATTAAAATGTTGAATTTGTATAGTTTAATTTATTTGAAATTTTTCACTTCACACGACGAAGCGTTTGCAACGAGAAACTTCTGATGAATGAGTGAATAATGCCTCTGTCTGCTTCTTCTATAAATATGTTAGTGTTAGGTAGTTCAAAGATGCGAAAAGTTTCATCATTTTTTACATGCCGGTATTTTTCTGCTTCTTTTTTCACGTGCTATGGTTTTTTTGTTGGCTTAACGGGTATCCTATAAGAACTGGTAAAAGTCTTTAATGCTGAAACTTTTAGTGACAATGTTTATGTTTTTACCTTTAAATAAATGAAAAATAAAATATTTTTTTGATGTGCTAAAACATATAAATTCTTTATTTAGGTCCTTTAAAATTTGCAACATATATTAATATTAGAACATAAAGTCAATAACATTTACTTAGAATTTGATCTTTACCAACAAATTTTAATACATCTAGAAAGATATCCATTGTGCTTTAAGCATCAAGAAAAATTGACAAAAAGGAAAGACCTTCATTATAGATGGCATCTGAGCATAATCAGATCCTTTTTTAGTTGAGTTTAATTTTGTGTATTTTATGTAAATTATGGCTGTATCTCTAAATTTGAAGTTTATAAAAAACAACAAAAATTCACTTCTATGGAAATTTAACATGAATAATTTTTCACACTTATGGATATAGATAATGTCTATAATGGACTTGAATAGCACATAGCGTAAAAAAGATGAAAAATAGGCGTGAGGCTGGCCAGAAGCCGAATTTCACCAAATTCAGACTCATGCCGTTCTGGTGCCCCTATTTTTTTGCCTTTTTTAAGCCGTGTGCCATTCAGGGGATATAAATTTTGAAACTTTATCTGACAACACTCTAAATTTTATTTATTTTTAAATAATTTACCGTATAAAATCAGTAACTGTATTCGTTATTTTGTGATTTATTTTAAAACATTTTTCAATTCAAATTCAAACAACTACGAAAAGCAAATATAGCTATGAAGCATAAAGAGAATAAAGTCTCTTCTGGGGACGGTTGTTTGGTGTACCCTAGTATATATCACGAGGGTATGGCCTAGGGAATAGCCCAGGGTATACCGAGCAACCGGCCGCTGCTAATAATCTTTAAAGAATTATTTAAATTTCTTTTCATTGTCATTAAAAAGGTAAAAATTCGTTGTTTAAGTAGAAATACTCTTGCTAAAGCTTTTAAGTGTCCTTAATTTTTTTCTGATTCGAGGTGAAGTCCATTTGGATGGATTATCATTTGAAATAGCAGATAAAGGACGTGCTTCTTTTACCGAAACACCTTCATCAACATCATCGGCTTCTGATTTTATTTCCATTTTCTGTAGTAATAAGAAATAAGCAAATGAGACGAAAAGATGAAATAATTGATAAAAATAAAATAATTTTACAATTACACTAGTCACTCCTTCTTATGAACTATGTGCTATGAGTCTATGTGCTATTTTATAAATGAATTTATTAAAAAGAATTTTAAAGGAACTTTGGTCCGTTTGCCTTACCTGAACTATCAATCGAAGTAGTTGATGTTGCTGCTCTATCATTTTAGTCAAATCCTTCAATTTATTCTTTTGTTTTTCAATCTCTGACATTATGTAATCTTCACAAGTATTATCTAGGACAAACTCCAGACCAGCTGTAAAATTTAATGATTTTGTTTAGGAATTTATATAGAAAATACAAAACAAATAAGCTGTTTACAATTTTCCGATTCGTTGAATGGGTTGCAGAACCATTTTCGCAGTATTGAGTCAATCATGGTCACTTTACATTTTGCCTACATCAAATGCAAAGGAAGAAAATTTTCTAGTTACTCTAATTAATTAAATTGAGTTTAACATTCTCCTCACCTCATTTGGATATTCAATTAGTTCCGTTTTATCAACCTTCTCCAGCCACACTTGAGGTAATTTCCTTTCAAGTTCTGTATGCAATACAACCTGTAAATAAAAAATTATTTATCAAAACTCATTAATTTATGTGATTATCGTTACATAAATCTATTCTAAATTCGTCAGCATAACATGTTTCAGTCTACACAGAACTGCACTAGACTCAATTTATTGCATAAATAGTCCTTGAATAGAAATATTTAATCTCACCTGCATTGCTAAACGTTTCAATTGTGCATTTCTCTTCACACTTTCAATATCACCGACAGCCAAACCAATCAACAAGTTCATTAAAAGGATTGGCATTAAAATCATGAATAAGACTGAAATTGCAATAAGAAAGCTTACAATTACAATCTTTTGTACACATAAAAATTAATAAACTTACATAAAATAGCGAACGAAGCGTAAGGAAATGGAAGATGTTTCATGTGGAATGGCTGAATGAATGTACCAACAAAATCCATTTCTCCAAGCATCATCGAAAATGATCTCATCAATGACATTGGAATGGTTTGAAATGAAAGATGATTTGGTTGTGGATTTTCAATATTCGATAGAAGAATGAAAAATGCAAGTCCAAAAGCAATTATTAGTATCGAGAATACCATCAGGACTTTAATTAATGTCTGTAATATTTCCAGAAACATGACAACATAAATTCCAATTTGATCAAATCGTTGAAGGTGTAGTAGAAGATTAAACCATGACAAGAAGATGGTAAATGAAGCAGCTGAATATAGGAAGTCGCAAATATAGCCATTGGTGAATATCGGAGAGATCATAATTATTGTGTTGATGTATAGAAGCCAAGAAACAAAGTTTACGGGTTCAAAAAGGTAATGGTAACGTTTCTGGCTGAGTTGTATGATTTCTCGTATAGAACATGCCAAGACATATGTAAATACCACAGCTCCCGAAATGAACATTCCAGAATTAATTTCTATTCTTCTGTAATATTCGCCATCAGACTTTGTTAAATTTTGTGCTCCATCAGTTCCATTAACATCATTACTGTCTAGATACGGAGAAATCTGAAAATGACAAATATGTAAATTGGAAATAATCATCTTATCATTCTGTCTATGCTTCATACTCGTATCGCTTCATTCTTCATCAAAAGCGAGGAATACATCGTAGTGAAAGTCAAATAAATACTGTAGATTAGTAGATTTGCAATATGAATGTATTTTCCATAGCTATTCCATTTCATCTGAAGATATTTTTGGCTCAAAGGATGCGCCAGAAGTTCTACTCTTCCATGTTGTACCATCGCCTGTTTGTTTGAGGGAAATTTTTATATATTGATGCAGAAGACGTGAAAGTAAATTTAGTTTTTCTTATTTATTTTTTTGATGTATAAATTATATATAAAAGGATGCAGACAGTAGTAACAGACATAAAACTCTTTCATGTGCAAACAAGTTCAATTTGAATTTTTTTGGATAACAATATAACATAATACATGCATTAAATTTTTAAATAATGATTAATAAATATACATAAGATAATAAATCAATATTATTGTCTATGTCAGGGCCGTAGTCAAAGACTAATCAAAATTCAAACCCATCCTTCAAAACTTCTCTATTCGACTTTATTTCATCAAAGATTGAAATTTGCATGCATTTAATAGACTTAAGGGATCGTTCGTAAATTACGTCATGCAAAAAAATTACTTTTTCATCCCCACTTGTCACATATTTTCCGTAGAAAAATATTTCCTGTTCATACCCCCCTCCAGGACATTAAAGCGTGTCGTAATTTATGAACAACTCCTATAGAAAAGTAAGGACATGATATACATACAACACTTAACATAAACCAAAAACTCACATTACAAACTTGCAAAGGAGGAGGTAACCAGTTCGGATCATTCAATGATTCTCGTATGAATCCGATTTTTTCCTTTGACTTTTGGTATATATCAAACGAATATTTAATCTAAGGAAAATGAAAAATGTAAAAGAAATGAACTAACTATGTTCTATTCATTCTAAATTAATGAGATGCAACATGATGATCCATGCATTTAACATTAAATAACAGATTCAAAGACTCATTCTGAATTGTCTTGATTCTATCTCTAAATAACAACGGACATTAACAACGGAGAACAGATTTGAAGTAAACATGCTTAGATTGCACGTCAGCTTACATTCATCGCTGGCAACGGAATTGGTTCAGAAACGTTAAGGGCATTTCCAGTTTTCTCATCCACTTGTGAATAATATTGTGGGCAGAGAAAGCAACTGAATGAGTATCTTATCTAAAGGAAAGATTTGTTGTGGATTCCAAGAATTGATTTTAGAATTATTTTGGATGAATTAAAATTGAATAAAAATAAAGTTCATGTTCTAAACTCACGTAAAATGATTTTGAATCCTTCTTGCAGTTAGCTTTAGTAATGCATTTGTCTTGAACAGCTTCAAAAACTTTTGGCATCGATGCAATTAAAGCTAAAGTTACACAAGGATGTTTTCCACTTTTTAAGCTCATAATTTCATTTCCACGCTCTTCATGAGTGACCATCGCTAACGCTGCCTCAGGATATTTGTAATGAATAGCGTAATCTATGGCTGACAAGTCCATATTGTTGTAAACAAGTTTACATCCAATCGTTAAGAGCAAAGAGACTGCATTTGGCTTATTTTCCATTGTTGCCAAATGTAGTGCTGTATTCTGCACGAAAAAGAACCAAAATATTAAATTAAGCTTCAATTTCTCCACCAATTATTTAATTAATTCACAATTAAAAAGCTCAGTATGTAGCAGGTTGGGGTCATTGTTTTAATTAATAAGCAGCAATAATAATTTACTCACCCCATCTTTATCAGTTTGATCTAATAAATGACTATGTACTGAGTGTAACAGCTCAACTGTCTGTGTATAATTGTTCATGGCAGCCAAATGCAATGGATTACGTCCGCTAGGTAAATTAAAAGGTTAATAAATCATACATTGTGTTAGAATATCTAAATGCATACTTATGATCACGATGTAAAAGTGCTCCACGATTCAATAGCAATTGAACAACACGTGTATGTCCTTGTTGGGATGCGATGTGTAATGGTGTAAGTCCTTCTCCATCAGATTCATTGATAATAAATGTTCCTTTTTCTGAGTCAAGTAGCTGCTTTACAGTATTATAGCGTCCATAACGGGATGCAAAATGAAGCGGACTTTCATTATTATTATTTTTTAAGTTAATGCATGCGCCTAGTCGAATCAGATTCTCTAGAGACCTAATATGGCCTTCACGAGAAGCATAATGAAGAGGAGAACATCCAGATATATCTTTTTCATTTAAAAATTCACTCCAAATGCATTCAGAGTGCTTGTTAATCTCGTCAGCAAATTCCTCCAAACGACCACCATTTAGAATGATTGAGTGAAGTAAATTTCTTTGATTCACATCCTTAATGTGAATATCTGCTCCTAATCGGATTAAAACACGAACAGTTCGCCATCCTGAGCGTGATGCTGCCAACAATATTGGTGAACGCTTTTCTTTATCTAAACGATAAAGTTTTTTTTAATAAATATTTAAAAAAATATACTTAATAGTCAATACCTAAAGCGTTTACATCTGCTCCTTCATTAACTAGAAACTCAACAAGTGGCGGATGATCAAACATTGAAGCACAATGAAGTGGAGTCATTTTCTGTATATCCGTACACATTAAACTCGTTTTCTTCTCCTGTGGTTGCATTTTAAACATCAATTCAACAATTTCAATTGCGCCTTGAGCACTATAAAGTACAGTAGAAAGGAAGTGATAAACAGAACAGCATGAAAATTAAATAACATGTTATACCAAGCAAGATGAACTGGTGTTGAAAGGTCATGCTGTTGTGTTGAAATCTTAGCACCTGACTTCAAGCATAATTCAACAGCTTTTATATCACCTCCATGGACGGCAGAGTGTAATGGTAAATTTCCTTCGGAATCAAAAAATGAAATCATTTCCTCCCTAGTACATCCCTTCGATTCACCCCACTTTACATGAAATGTATATTTTTTAATGTCAGATGGCAAGAAAGATAATTAAAGGTATGAAATAATTAATTGGAGAAGTTGATTAATAATTTTAAGTAAAATTTTACCTGGAGAAAAACTTCCATTGTCTTACTGCTAGCATTTTTAGCAGCTTCATGGATCGGATAATAGCCTGTAGATAATTGGATTGGAAATTTGATATTTTAATCAAAAACTCATAATTATTAATATTTCTTATTTAATACAGAGCTTCAAAAAGAAGGAATTAACACTCACCCAAGTTACATGCAGTCCGAGGAGAAGCTCCAAATTCAGTAATCTAATGAGAATCATCAAGTATTCAAAAAATAAATTTATTTCGGATGATGTCAACAACCTTAAGAATCACCTTCAACCTTACCAAAATTCTAGCACATTCCTCATGATCTTGAATAGCCGCAAGATGTAAGGCAGTTCTGCCATGTTCTCCTCCTTGTTGAATGTCAAATATATCGCGATATTTTGCCATAACTTTCAGAACATTTACTTTATTCAATAATGTTGCAAGATGTAAGGGTGAAAATTTTCTATCGTTAAGAATGTTTGTCTTGACAGGACTGTGCAACAAAGAGAATATATTAAATGAAGAAGAAAGTGGAAGAGAATTGAATTAAAATCAATGCCATTAAGGACTTACACTTGTAATAAAAATTCTATAGCATCAAGTGAATCGTTTTCTACAGCCGTATGAAGGGGAGTAGATCCTGAATTGTCTTGACAATTAAGATCTCCATGCATTTCATGGATATAAAGCAAAATATTTTTTCTATTTTTTGCTGCTGATTGATGTGCAACTGAACGACCACGACCATCTTTAACAGTCAATCTTGTGTTGTCAAACTGATACAAACGCACAAATTCGTCTAGATTTCCTCTTTCAGCAGCCTACATTCAATTTTGGATAAAAGTATATTTAATTACTATTACTATTTAATTGCTCCTTAATTACTGTACACTGATTATAAAAGTTTGCAAAGCATAAAACAACTTTTCTTCAATTGACATAAATTAGGATATTGCAATTATTCAAGCAAGAATATTATTTAATTTACTATTTTATTTGACAGACATTTATATAAAAGTTATTTTCGACTGATTTGGATTCTATTGAACAAACGTCTTTCAGGAATAAAAGAAAAATCTTACAGCATGCATTGAAATCAAGAAGAAAACATCAATGGAATTTAATTACGATACACAAATGTTTCGATCTGAAAATTTAATTAAAATATGACACTTAGAGCTGAAGTTTCTAATTAAAGTATTTTTTTGACACAACGTTTAGTCGCATAAATCATGAATCACTCATGTTTATTAATTGAAAAAAATTGTTATTGACAAAAAATTCAAGGAATTCTAATAATCATGGCAAAATTAAATTTTATGAATAGTGATTTAATGATTTTCTCGTTAACTTTACATTCAAGGATGACTCTCAAGAGTCCTAGCGAATTTTCCATTGCTACCATCTAGCTACGCCCCTGTTTAAAATCATCTAGAAGTTTTTTCGTTCATCATTTACATTTTTGTGTAGACACTTATGAAGAAAGTGAAAGTAATTTAATTTTGTAGGTATTCTTTAATAAACTTTCAAGAGAAATTTTAAAAAGGACATTTTTGGATGCACATAGTAAAAATTATTTCGTGCTTTATCTTTGAAAAGAAACTTCTGAATCGCTTTAAAAATTATATTTTATAGTCTCATGTCTCATGTGGATAGTAAAATTGATAAAAGTAAAAAATTGAAGCTTTAAGTCCCATTTGGCATTTGGGATATGAGGTTTTTCAGATTTCCACATGTCATTATAATTTAATATCAAAAAATTTGGACGAAAAGACATTTTTCTGACAGGATATATTAACATCTTATTTACAATCCAATGCAATCATAATGAAAGTATCCTTTCTGTCTAACGAGACAAAATTCAATTTCTGCTGATTATATAGTACTGTGCTGCAAACTAGTAACTAGTAATTTTTTTTGAGTAGCCTTTTATCAACATAGAACATACTAGCAAACAAATTCCATAAAAACTTTTTTTTCTTCACATTAGTTTTAGATGTTATCACCTCAAAAATTTCTTCGATCGACATTTTCGAAGCAGGACCAAGACGGAGAACTTTAGTCCAATTTCTCGGAAGTGCAAATGGTTTTATTGCAATTCGATTTGCCTTTCGACCACTTTTCTTATCATCAATAATTCTTGATAACTTTGAATACATCTCCTCTGCTGAATAAACGTTCATACTTTATTAATTCTTGCAGTTTGAAAGGAACAAATAATTTAATAAAAGGGAGTGTGAATTATCATCTCAAAAACTTTTTCTTAATTCTCAAGTGCAAGAACACAAATTATTTTATTCTCCAAAAATCAACTAACGGATTACAAATTATAAGGATATTTGATTTATTCGGGATAATCTCAATATTTACGGTCGTAAGCTGATTTCTCAACTTTTGAATCACTCATTTCGTAAAAAGTCAATTTAGACACGGCTTGAATTTATTCTGCAATGCTTTTGAATCCCATTGACCTTAAATATTAGTAATCCTTTTTTATCGTTTCAATATTTTTTTTCACAGCACTCAATTTTTTAGCAATCACTTAGAATTTTTAAGCTTTCATAACAACTTTTAATAAAATCATTCCTTAAGGACAGCATTTATTTCCATTTAAAAAAATATTTTTTTCCTTTTCTAAAATTCAAGACTTGGCACTTATAATTTAACTTCCTATTTTATCACTTCTGCTTCTAAATAATCACCACAATTTCCTAAGGACGACTGAGAATTGCAGAGCTATACGTCCTCCTTTTATACTTTTCAATCGTCTCATTTTCGAATTATTCGAACAACAATGTTTATTTTCAATCGGTCATGAAACTACATTGTTACTCTCCATTGAGAATGAAATAACAAGTTTGCATTCTGATCGCCCTTTAACAATCGAGTTGTTGTGTAAGAATAATTAATTTATGAGAAATAGAACAAAAAGAAATAGTATAGATGAAGAGAGTCACGAAGAGAACTGTCGCGAGCTTTCGAGAAAGCTTTTAAATAAAGAGCAAAGTTGTGAGGATTCTCTCTCAATACCAAAGCGGAAATGAAAATCACTTGTTGAATGAGGCTTTTATAGCTTTCACATTTAATGACACGAGATTCAAGTTATATAGTTTTATGAGGTTTAAATTGTGTTTACTCACAGAAATCATTGGGATAATTTTAAGAAGAATAAAATCACACTTGAAACTGGTCCCAAAAAATCCTTAAGACTTCTACGTGATATCTTCAAAGTCTAGGGATTTTTCGAGATTTTCCAGGATAAATCTAGAATGTTAAGCCTTTTCAGGCACGTAGTCAAGTGATTGATTTGGAGGATTAGTTCCCCTTTCTTCACGGAAAATTCTTCAATTTTAGAGTTTTTCATACAAAAAATTCGAAAATCTCCATCTTAAAAAATTTCTGGCTACGACGCTGAGCCTTATTGTGTAAATTTATAAGGCTTTAAAAATTTACTAAATTAATTTTTTTAAAATTATTTAAAGCACTTAAACATGAAAATTATGAGACAAAAAGCTTTAACATGAACACTGAACAAATATTAAACATTAATATAATCGATTTTATGCTGAAACTCACCCTTAATATTCTATATGGTGAATCGACCAACAAACAAACATCACTCTCTTTTTCCTTTTCTTTTGACACTAAAATTGCCTGCAACTCATTGACAGTGCTGGAAACTTTCATATCACTATTTTCATCTGAGTCTATCGCATTACTCCTGCCAATTCGACTCAATATCCAAGACTGATGGTGGTTGATTTGTTCACAAAATATGTAATCAGACGGCATGAAGAAATTTTTACGTGTTATATTGCGAGAGGATTAACAGACAATTAAATTAATACCATTAATTGAGATAAGTAAATGTAGAAAACAATAAAACTGTTTTCTGATATCACATATAAGGAAAACAAAATAAAAATGGGTGTGTTTCGAGTAGAAAACAAGAGTGACGACAGACAGAGTAGACAAAAACTGTTGAATTTGGTTGAAGCCTTACAATAAAATAAGTCATACATCTATGTATAGGTTTGAAGTGAAATGAATTGATAGAATGTGATAGAAATATGTCCATAAGACAAAAATACTCGAATCTGCCAGTATAACTTAGGTTACATTGTTGGCGACAAATAATGTCATGGGGAATTATTTATAGCATATCCAAAAATTGGTGAATTCTAATTAACTCAAAGGGATTTATAATCTCGAGGGTTCAATCCATTATGTCTATTAACAAGTTACTCACCTTCCACCTGTTTGATCTGAGAAAAGTATTTGTCTCACTGTCACTTCCATTATCAATTTCCTTTTCTCGATAATTTGAGCTTATTGGGCGAACCATTTTCTGGTTTGGTAAAAAATGCATCGTAGTTGGCATTTTGTTAATTATTCTAAAACAAAATTATTTTCTTAAAAAATTCAAATTTAGGTTTTTGAGAATATTTCACTAGAATGACTTGAAAATTATTAAAAACTGCAAATGAAAATGTGGCATTTAAAAAGTTCAAATTTATTTTTTGTTTTCTTAGTTTGACTAAATATAAATGCTTGCTACTAGGAAATGGAAAAAGAAAATTTTTATGACACAAATATCAATTTTTCGATTAGCATGAATGGGTTAGCTATTAAATTTCATGGATGCCCACGCATTTTTACAATTCCATTAAGAACAATTTTTCATCAATAAAATGAGTTAAAGTGAAAAAATATTCTATTTATGAAAAATAAAGGTGTTGTTTCCAGGAACGAAGGTTTCAATTGAGAATATGTAAATTTTGGTATTTTTAGTTAAAGAGTTATGAATTCATTAATTTCCATAATCACGAATAATAATCACACTTCATATTTTAAAAAATATCTGCGATCTCTAATAATAATTTATTCTGAATATTTTTTCCTAATAGCACTTTTATTCTATGACTTAATAAAGATCCATATGGTTCACGTCACGTTTTAGAAAGAAAATATTATTCACGATATTAGCAAAAATAGATGAAATGTAATTAATTTTATTCCAGTATTTTCTCGACCTTTAAAACAAATTACATGCGGAAGAGAATTTTTTTTTATTTAGTAATCCACACACACCTTTGTTATCAACAATTATGATTAGATAATAATCAAAACCAATTAGCATAACTAACTTTCACTGAGAACACGAGATTAGTTTTGAGTCTTATTCCCTCAATGGATAGTCGATGACTGACTTTACTCGTTACCCAAGCAATTTTATTTGAATGAATGTGCACGGCTATTACTTGTGTTGTTTCTCTCAATTTTTTCACACATCCTTTAATATCGTTGGCTTTATGTAGCTGTATGGAAATGACATTAATGTAATCAAACAAATAAATACTATGTGCGTGTTAAAGGATGACAGTTTGGTGTTATATCGTAGTAAATAGAGAAGCCATTCATGACAAAAACAGAAATATTGGTCCACAAACAAGCAAGCATTCAATGATGAAAATTGATTGCATTTCTTAAGAAATGAGAGTCGATTCTTGCTAGCTTACCTTTTCTATTAGAAACCCATGAAAAATTATTATCCAAAAGTATCCTCAATATTGCATCATAAAATATACCCGTGTCGTGGATTACCTACCGACAGATAATAAACTAATGCTTTTAGTAAATAGACAAGAGACTCTTTTTCTATAATCGACTAATAATGGAAACTACGTTATGAAATTTTATGCACTTGATTTGATCAGCTATCTTATCAAGTTGATACTGTCTCGTTCATCAACCCAGACTTTATGCTAGCTCTTGGGACTCAAAATGCCAACTGAATTATTAGAATTTGACATACGAAATAAAATTGTTCAGAATGTAAACGCAAACTCATCCTTTCGCGGTTACGAGACATAGACATTTCAACAAATAAATATTCGGTTTCACACTATATTCATTCATTGGCTGCGCTGTCTATATAACACTGTGATAGCCTTTGTTTACTTAGTTTCAGCTGTTTTGAGAGTTAAATATTTTAAACAATACATTATAAGGCACAAGAATAAAATGGATAACTTGTAGCCAGCGTGGCTTATAGCCACAAATTTTTCGAGGATGAAACTTTCAAATTTTTAAGAGAGGATTTTTGCGATTTTTTACAAAATTGAATAATTTTCCGGTGAAAAGGGGGAACAAATCCCACAAGCCCCCCGGCTATGCGCCTGCTTGCAGCTTAATCAAGAACGTTGCAAGAAATTTCTAGAATTTTTAGTAAAAAAATCCTTAATAAAAATATTTAATCTTTCTGATTTAAAAATTTAAAAAAGATTATCCTTAATAAATAAAAAGATCATAGACCCGACCCAGAAGTTTTACAGATTTTTTTTCTAATACAAGCAATTTATCTTCATAATTTTCGGATAAACATTATTTATGTAATTAGGTGCAAATTTTCTTTCTTTCTCTAAATATTTGAAAAGATTCAGCATTTAAGCTGTTGAGATTTTATTCAAAAATAAAACATTTGAGGTGCTTCAATGTTTTGTTGATTAATGTTTTACCAAATGTTTTTAAAAACATCGTTCAATGTTTTCATCTCATTTCATTTTTGGTACCAAGCAGATGCTGACAATAGTGATAATGATATATCATACAGGTATACTAAATTGATTTACTGAGTTTAATCTATTCATAATCTTCAAATCAGATACAAAAATATGGAAAGTTTCTCGATCATCATCAACTTAATTTAAGTTTAAGAGTCGGCAAATGACTTTTAATTACATTTCGGTGCTGTTGTGTAAATATTGTGCGGGTAAGAAAGTGCTATTCATATGAAATTATGTAGACTTATTGCTCTTTCTCTTTTCATTAATAAACACGAATGTAAAACTCTTTCATAATGAGACAGATAACATAAGTTGCATACTTAATGTTGTAACTTGATAAAAAAATGAAATTTCTTTTGACACTTTTAATCTTTTATTCATATCTCGTGGCATACAATTATTTACAAGCACAGTTTTTTGTTTGAGAATGTTGTAAATTCATAACAGTGCTTACTCAACACTCATCTTTCCTAAAATATGCTTTGACAAAAGTCAATAAGTTCAACGACCCTGTTCTCTCTGTTGAGCCTTTTTTGAACTGCCTGTATGGATACCGTTTGTTATTTTGAGGTTGATGTAATTTAATTTTTTTGCGGTATACTTACATGAAGTATGCATTCTTTACAAACATAATGAAAGGGAACGAAAAGTAGAACGAGGAACTAAAAACGAAGGCATACGTTGATAATACAGGAGTAAATATGCTTCCATTATTTCACACGTCACGCTTTAGATTCACTTGTGGAATGAATGATAAATCAGAATTGATGTTATACTGACAGCTCGACATAATTATTATACAACACTACATAAATTACTGTGAATCTGAAAGGGAAAACTTTAGTGAAAGGATTTAGTTTTCTTTTTCATATCATTAAGTTGACTTTATTTTATTATCTTTTTTGAACAATTCATACAAAAGTGAAATAAAAATAAGAAGAGAATTTCTTTTAATGACGCAATATTTTATCTTAATGAAGCAACTTACAATTTAATGATTCTTTCTCTTATCTCTCATTTATTTCCAAAAAAAAGTTTCTTTTACAAACTAAACATCTAAATTGTATATTCACCAGCTTTTGCAAAGCAGAGACAACAAATACATTGAGTTTTCCTTTATGATGAGATTATATTTGTCATTTGTGTAAATCTATTAACTATTTTTAAACTTATGCTTATGATAAATTACTTCGATTTCATACAAAAAGTAAATACTTTCAACAGATATAAAATTACTTTCTTCCAAGCTCGAAAATCTTTGAAATTTAAAGGTCAAATTTGGTTGGAATTAGAGACGTAGACACAAATTGATTTAGATGAGTTTTAAATTTCCAAAGAATTTCTTAAATGCCAATTTTGAATTATCAAGAAATTCCAATCAAAAAGTTAACCTTTAAAAGTTCAAATTAATTTACTGCACATCTATAGACTCACAATAGTCACTTTCTTTAAAGCAATAAAGCTTTTCAAAACTCTTGTGCGAAACTCTTCATCTTCCAATGAAGATGCATTCAAAAGCAAATTTTTATGTCCTTACATAATTTTTAAAAATTATCTAACAAAAGCTAAAGGAAAAGAAGTAGAAGAAGATCAATAAAAACTCGCTTATCTTTGATATATTGTTTATGAACCATCTCTATAGTGTATAATATAATCTGTGTATATTTTTAATGGTAAAAGGTTGGATTTCATTTGATTAACAGTTTCATTTTAAAAATTTGGGATGAATGAACATTTATTATTGGACCACAGAAATTTTATTTATTTATCAGTCAATTTAAATCATAATAATTAATTATTGTAAAAAATGATAATGACTGAATTTTTTATTATTATTATTTTTTTGTATAATTCTTGAACAATTCAATCCGTTGCACAGGTACAAAAATTTATGCTGCAAAACGAGAACGAGAAAATAGAGATTATGAATAAAAAATTTAGAGTGATTACCAAAAACCAAATTATTCATTAATTATGCACACAACAAACACCATGAAAAATAAAATAAAAACAAAAAAGTCTGGGTGTATGTGAAAAGGATTGAATTGAGTTGTATGACTTGATATTTTAGTGCATTTTATTGTCGATATCACGATATAGACAGTTTGTATACAGCATGTGAAGTTGACATGAGAAAGAGATGGAGAAAATAATACAAGAGGAAGTACATAGATGATAGCGGATGATAGAATCTATAAACTATACATAAAATTTGATGACGATGATGTTTGAGATGAATTAACAATCCATAAAATTTACAATCGACTACTTGATCGATATGATGAGATGCACTTACATATGCAAAATGCGAGGAATGCAGCAAGTAGTTGTACGAGTATTAATCCACCCGTAATTCCAATTATTGTATTGCAGTTCACTTTCAAGTAATCAATCAATGCCGGTTGACATCCCTGTGTACAAATGAAATTTATAATTAATTGAATGCATAAATATTGAATTAGGTTCCGATGTGAGAGCTTCAAAAATGTGTCTACAAGTTCTCAATATTCATAATTATTTGACGCGTCGTCCTTGAGTCTAACTTATATAGTAATCAATAAAGTTTAGTCTAGAAATAAGAACAAGTAATCTAACCTTCATATAGTAACTATTTTCAGCTGATGGTGAATATGGACAGTTTAAGTCTGAAGGAGTTATTAATGTTTTGTCGGCGAGTTGACAACATGCCTCGGGTACCATTCGAGATCCTCTATTGCTAAGCCAAAATGGCGATGTCTCAAAATCAGTGAAGCTATTGACACCACAACATTTAAATTGTGCCATCAATTGATTCCACATCAATGAAGTTCCATCTTTCTCTTTACCACTCGATTTATATTCTTTTATTGTAGTCTTTAAGAAACTCTCTGTCTCGTCTTTCACCTAATCAATGAAAATTTAAAAATTCAAGAGTTATGATCATAAAGATAAAGAAGTATTAATTTATGTGGTTGAATATGAAGTCGATCAAAAATGACGTTCATCAAAAAATGAGATATAGTCTAAGGGGGGAAAATAATCCGAAATTCCTTCTTTCCCTTTTCCAACTCTCAATGATGTACGTCATAAGTGAATGACCCCCAAACACAAAGGAAATGCAAATCATATTTTAAATCCACTTCAAACTATTTAAAAAGAAAATTTAATTAAACCATTAATTGAATAATTTAAACTTACCACATCCTGATAAGCGACAGCAAACACGAAGAGGACAATTTCGAGTACGAGAAGAATAATTAAGCAAACTCCATACTGTAAATTGAAAAGGTAGAAAACAATAATAAATAATAATAAAAAAAATCCAGCGGAAATTAAATTAGCATCTTTAAGTCAGTCGTTCAATTGGAGAAGAAAACACACCGCAATTTAGACATGTAGGAGTTGTCGAAAAAGAATTACTTTTGTTATTCTAACGGTAGCAGTAGAGCAAAATTAAACAATCACGAATTTATGTGCGAAATGTAAACTAAATTCCTTAATAGAAAAGGCAAAGAATCATTTGTCATAATGGAATAACCGAATAGAATGTAGAGGTGACAAATTATATAGATTAAACTATTTCCAAATTCTTTGTTTTAAAATGAATTTTCTAGCTTATTTAATTTAATGTCGTCAGCTATTGTTTCGCATTACTGACATATTTCAGTTTTGTTTGTTTGGATGAGTTTTTTTCATGGTGACAAGATTGACGTTAGATGAAGTAATGTATAACGACGATAACAAACATAAAAGTGTCATAGCTTACAGCTCATGCACTGTAACAATGTGACAAAAATGTCATGGTCCATAAAATTGTAATCGGATGGGACTCAATGTCAGATCGAATAATTTATTTTTCAATAAATTAGAATGAAGCACATTTTGACACTTACCAATGACAAAAGACACTGACTTTCTCTCAGAGCACCACAATAGCCTAAAAATCCAAGCACGAACATTAATGCGCCGATGACAATAAAAATA
This sequence comes from Chironomus tentans, assembly GCA_963573255.1. Lineage (NCBI taxonomy): Eukaryota > Metazoa > Arthropoda > Insecta > Diptera > Chironomidae > Chironomus > Chironomus tentans. The sequence continues at coordinate 54,978,417 of OY754302.1, read as the reverse complement.
TAAACTGTTTGATCGACCAGCTGTGGCTCTGTAAATCTCTGGAAATAGAAAAATAATAAAAAAGTATTAAATTTTATTTTCATTCCATTTTTTCATTTTTCCATCAATAATTAAGTTTTCATTGTCCTGATTCTATTTTTTACCCTATTTCAATTTTGCTTTTTAGATTGATCATTGCATGCCATAAAAAACGAAAACAATATCCACATAGTGAATGTTTGCGATGCATACGTGAATAAAGAAAATATAGTTCATATTATGTATTTGTTCATTGTTAGTAGCCAGTAGAATAGACCGCGAAATAAAATTTTCATTTCAATCCCCTTTCTTTCTTACAACATGTGCATGAACAAAGTAGGGAATTCCTCACATGGGAACAATGAAGGAAAGGTGAAAGAACTTTTCAATCAATGATAAGCGGAAAAGCCGGTCGAAGCCTAATGAAGAGTAGTCATGAGTTCTTTTAAGCGTCATTATAAAAGGGAAAATCGGAAAACGAAAAAAAAATGAAAATCAATCAACAAAGTTATAGCAGACAGAGTTTAAAACGGTCAAACATAATGGACATCCAAAAATTATTTATTCAAATGAGTCACTCGAATGGTTTGAGCATAAAACATCAAATACATTGAAGATGAAAATAGGTCACACAAATTTGATGAAAAAATAACAAATTTGTCGCACATCGGCTTCCCCTTCAGTCATTTTCATTTTTTATTCCATCCATTAATTCAATAAACCATAATTAAGCAAAAGCGCGTCTCTTTACGGCATCACCATGGCGGTACCAAACATTTTTACAGCCAACTCAAAGCTTAAAAATTCTAATTAATTTAATTATTATTTATTAGTCTATCAAGTTTATGAATACCTGCTATTTTTCATCTGGAAGTAGATTTTTTGTGTATTTTCCGCTCCTTAATTTTGATTAATGAATTACTAAAATTCCCTTAGTAAACAACAACATTCTTCTTAAGATTTATTCTAGGAAGAATATTTGAAGGAATTTTGGAACTAGCTTAAATCATTACAGTACAAATATTAAATCATTTTCAGCCTATAGGGTTTATTATAAAGTGCAATAAATGAGTTTTTTGATCCCCCCTTTTGTAACACCTTATAGACCCCTCCCCCTATAAAACGCAATCCTAGCATTTGGACGACTCTCTATCTTATGAGTTAATACTAAAGGAAAGTGATTATTCAGCTAAAACCCAAAATCTCCAAAAATAGTCACATAACAACAGTTAGCTCCAAGCTAGCTCTCGATTATGTCATGTGATATTTGTTTGAAAGATTTGCTAAAATTTTCATAATAAAGCAATTTATTCATTGCAATAATCATTGGAACGCACATTGGATGTCATTGAACTCCTTTCACTTTAGTCATCAATTTATTCTCAAAATATATTTTCATTATAAATGCTTCGTCAGGAAATCCATGTGCCACTATTTTGCACATTTCTCATTGGTTTTTTTATGATAATGCCAATTTAATTTACATGATTGTGTAAACAGAAATATACACTTTTGGAGAAAGGGCTTCTTCTTATTCACTTTTTGCTTTTTTTAACTCAAAAACAAAAAAGTCAACCAAGTTGCAATAGACGAAGAAAGTCAATGAAGAAGAGAAAATTGTAAATTTTCAAAGCACGGATGCATAATTTTTTTACCTTAAATGTTATGACTCTTTTTCGTGAGTAATTTTCTACTGCTGTCTTTTAACGATCAATTGCATTTACTTTATGTAAGGCATTGAAAAAAGAAAGAGAAAAAAGACTAAAGCAAAGTTGCACTTTGAAAAAATGTTAAAAGTTTACTATTAGCAGCAATAATATCTATAAAAATGAACATAAAGTAAACCTTGATAATGGTCGGTCACATAAAGTAGCACTATTGACTTTCTAATAGACTTTTATATTATTTCTCTTGAAATTGTATTAGGCATCATTCACTCATGACGTCAATCATTTATGGAGGGGACGGGGGTCCAATGATGGATGACGCTCTATTTTGTATGAAAAATTGTAACACATGAAGGGCTTAAACGCCTATTTTTGAAAGACGTCATTAATGAACGACCCCATACATTTTGTAATGTTAAACTTTTACGATCTTTAACAAAAAATTAAAGATTTTTGTATCTAGTATCGGAACTATTATTTGAAATTGGATAGGATTATTATTGCACATTCATTGATTAATGTTGATATTGTAGCATGAAATTTGTTCAATTTAACTGAATGATTGTTGAAAATAAAAAATCAATTTGAAGGATAAATTTTGGAATAGATTAATTTTACTTTTCCAACACATAAATAGGCTTTCAATAACTTAACTAAACATGCTTTAAACTTCCATAAAAATTATAGCCTATAATTTAAATTTAAAAGTCTAATGAGAAATTAGAGATGTCAATGACTTCAAAATATTTTTTTAGTCAAGCTCATTAATTTTTCATGTAGTTGTAATCATTTTACTTTATGTTACATTCTCTCACCACGACATGCCATAATCTCCATCATTTCATTCAAAAATTCTAATTAACATTTAAAATCTATTTCCAGACTTAGAATTTTCTTAATGTGTCTTTTGTTTCATTTTTTTTTCTCCATTTAGAAACATGGAAATATTTTGGTTTTAATTAAAATTTCATCAGACAAAGAGAACGCTCACGCATATCTGAGAAAATCAGAACGATATTTTTTTAATTGCAAAGGAATTTTGGACTAAGTAAAGAGATGATGAAGCTTCGATGAGTGTAAAAATAAATTTATTTTTTACTAAAATATTTCACAACTTATTCATTGTTTATTTTCCTCAATAAAATAAAGAAGATCGTCTTATGTGAGTATTGCATGAATAATCTGATTCGATTTCATGCCCTCTAGACTATAAACATTGTGATGACTAATCAAATGCCTTCAATCTTTGTGTTTTATTTGTGAAATGAATTTAGATGGAACTAAATTTATTTAAGGGAATTATCAGAAAATGATGTCTAACATACTCAACCAATCTAATGCTAAGTGACACTAAATATAGAAAAATTGCATAAATTGAATTTTTTAAAATTGATGCTTGGTCTCATTTTTTCGGACAACTGACATCATTTTCGAATGACCCCACAAGTTAAATTAAGATTAAAGTGACAGCGTCAATTTCAGAGAAGACATAACTTTTTATGATACTTTTTCTTGTTAAGCATTGTGAGGTCAATTTTCGGGGTCAACCATCGCTCACTTTTTAAAACAGCGACTCTAGTGATGATAAATTTCAAATTTTTGCATCACACATGGGAGATTTAATTGCTTCATAAAATGCTTAAGAAATTTTTGTTTTCAAAAAATAATAAAATAAGTTGATCTTATTAAAAAAGACGTCTTTACATCAAAAGCTGATTCTTTGAGCCGCATGGAGGAGTATAAAAGAGCAATTAACGAAAAAAATAGAAGTCAATTAACACATATTCCCACTGCTGTATACCATTGACTTTAATTGACAGAGGCTTTGTGCATATCCAGCAGTTTTGGTCGCAACACTACTTTTTAACATTTAATTTCATTGTTTATTGTTTAGCTTATAAAGTTCTAGTCAACAAAAATGAACTGGTATGCAAACACTTACAGAAAATAGTTAAATAATCCGTAAAATTCTACTGTAACAGCACTCAGAGAAAGGGAATTCTTATGTTTGGAATTCAAGGTCAATTTTAAATAAACGAAGTCAATGTTTAGAAAACAGGGAACCTGACATGCATTTAAACATTTTTTTTTATGGGAAACATAACTTATAAACTTACTTAATTTAAATGCACAACAAAAATTTCATTTTCATTATTTACATTTCCGGAATTCATTAAACAGTTACAATTACATAAAGCGTGGAGAGTGAATAATTCTTTCTAAATAAATCAACTCAAGTGAAGTGAAGTATTAAAAATGTAGAAAATTTGTTTCAATGAAAATTGAAGGTGCGACCACGCAATGACAATGTCAAGCAAAAAATGTGGTTCTGTAACAAAAAGTAATCAAATCAGATTTAATCGAATTCTTTAGAATGTAAATGAACTGAGTACACTCTGTTTGGGGAGATTTAACAGATGTTATAGGCAGCACGTGATCATGTCAATATTGTGTATTTTATTTTCATTAAATCCCAAGCGTACTATAAAGTTGATCAATAAAAAAATTTTGCAATCAATTTTTTACGAGTGCTGCTTCATCTTTACTTTTATGGAATCGTGTGTCAAATCTAGATCTGAGGAAATTTTTATCGCTCACAAAAAGCCCGTCATGAACGGTCAGAAAAAAAACTAGAGATGGGTCGATTTGAGAGCATTCTAAAACCCCTCTGGGTAAGCACAACAGACACTTAATTATTGATATTTCTTATTTTGTCATATTTGAAAAATATTATATAAATTTTTAAGCTTGATGCTCTGCCATTTAAAATTAAGACCCATCTCTTGACATTTTCTTTCTCTATTAATACTTGACAAAGTTTAGCGAAAAAAACAAAAACTACTCATTATCACTTAAAATGTGAAACCTGTATTTCTCAGGTGGATTTTAAGCAGTTTGCACAAGTTTGATTATGTCACAGTATTGCCGAAAAGCATGAATAATGAATGACAATTTTATTTCGATTCTTTTAATTTTTTGAAAAATTTTTTGGTCAATATTAAAATCTACTTTGAAATTTCCTTCAAAATACGCCCTGAGACATTTTGCATGAACAAGCGCGGTGTAATTTGTAGACATAACAATTGTCAAACATTCTATAAGATATTTGTTTGTATTTTCATCTTTATGGTACTTTAAGAGTTTATTATAGTAATACTTTAAGAGTTCGTTTACGTTGGCGTGTGATACTCGTTATTAAAGACTTAAAATTTATGAAAAAATGAACCAACGTAACAGAATGTCACGAAAGCACTGAAAATTGGCGCAACAATGAATGAATAAAATCTCTGATCTTTTAAGTATAATTCTGCATTCCAATTATAGTTTGAATACATAACATAATAACTCCGTAATATGAGGTAGGAACATGCTTAAGAATAGTAAAGTACATCTAATGCTCTCGTATTGCAAAGGAGAAAGAAAAAACTAAGTGCACATGAACATGGAATTTTAATCAGAGAATTACTTAATATCTATTTTAAAGCATGTAGTGAAATTCCAACATTTTATGAGTTGTGAAATTCCAATATTGGAGTAGTAGTTTTCAATTTCATTTAAACACGATAAATTTAAAAGACTGTAATACATTCTTAGACAAGTTACAGCCGTCCATTTAAGAAGTGTTTTTAAACCTCAATCTAAAAAAATTAATCAGGCTGAAAACCATACATGACCAAAAAATGTTAATGAACAAAGGTGTGAAAAAGGGCAGAATAGATAAAGAATGGAACTTACGTCTAGGTGCTCGCTATTCACATTTTTCATTAGAGCGAGAATGGAATCTTTATCAAATAGAAGCCATAAGCCGAGCCCCAATACGAGTGATCCGAGAATCTGTTAAAATTTATGAAGCAATTAGTTAAAAGATTTTAATTAATATTTAATTTAAACTTACGAAGAAAACAAAATTAAACATGCATAGGATATATTTAGCACAACACGATCCGACATCGCCTTGCCCCATGTTTGATTTTGTTGCTTTTGTACTTTTTGACGAACAAGTTTTTAGCTCAGCTTTGCTACAATATATAGATGATGAACTCACAGCTTGGCAATTTTTCTCCGACTCGACTTGTTTTGCAGCAAGCAGTTCTTGTTGAGGAGAATGAGGTTTTAAATGCAATAGGCTTGAGTCTGAATATTTCGAAAGACTGATGCTTTGAGCTTCACAGTCGTCTTGAGGTTTCGATGAAAAATATTCTTTTAAATTATTTCCTGATTTGTCTTCTTTACGTGATGATCTATTTAAAGTTGATGGCTCATTCTTTTGATTGCTTGGTGTTGACGGCTTAATTTCTTCCCAGTTTTGTTTAACAGAGCAATTAGAATTTTCAGATTTTTTTCGTTGTTCTGCCAAGTCACTTGACTTTATTCGCACTGGTATTTTAGATTTTAAATTACTTTTTATTTTTGTTTTAGACTCAGCAAAGTCAACTTTTTCTTGTGGGTTAAGTTTAATTACGGATGATTCAGAATTTTGTGATTCGCTGTGCCTTATTATATGACAATTATCCTCCTTATGTTTCTCGTAATTATTAGATAATGACTTCTCGCGTGAACAATGCTGTTTAACTTGACTATTCGTCGTTGACTTTTCTCTAATTACATGTGGTAAACTTATGGAATCTTTTAATGAACTTTTACTTTCGAATGATGCGCTACTGATTGATGTTTCTTGAATACACTTTGGGTGATTTTGTATTGTCGGAAAATTCTGCAATGAAAATTATATAATTAATGATAAGATTGGATAAGATAAAGCAAAAATCATACGGGGAACAGCTAGCTAATGATGCAAGTGAAAGTAGATGAGATAACAAAATATTTCGCGGTATTACGATTTTTTTATATAAATATGCTAATAATAACCTTATCTAGTTGAATGACTATAGTAAAAAAATAATAGATATTTATGACCACAGGTCCACTTATTATGAAACCTTTTTTTTCTTCAGCACGATCGTTTCTTAGAGTTAAATAGCAGATATTGACATTTTAAAGTTTAATGCAACAGCAGCTCCGTGCAAAATATTTGCCTTTAATCTTTATGCAATCTCATGATTTATTTTCGGGATCGAAATGAGTCGTTTGCATGCTACTTTTTTACCTGCTATGACAATTTTTCATTTCATATTTAAAACAAAATATAAGAATAAAGACCTTCCTAATAGTCATCTTAAATTCCACCTACATGATTGTGGCAATTGTTGTAAAATACTGCATTCAGTTAGCTAACTAACTTTACTTGACTCTAGTAAGAATAGGCAATTATAAATGTATGTTTCTATGAGTATTTTATTTATGGAAATATTTGCTTGTGGCTTTTAATAGTAAATTGAACATTCACATTCGATGTCTAACGTTTTTTTTGAAGCTGCTTCAATGAACAATAGCATTGTGGGATCATCACCCATTCAACGTGAGTCTGTGCATTCACGTAGACAATAAAAATGAAATAAATATTCAATGAAGCCTCAGACAATCAAATCAATCATAACAGAATTTGAACAGGTTCAATTAAAATGCGAATAGTTCCATTTACGGTAATGCTATGCTGTTTTCACTTTCATGTCTTCTTATTCACTAAAAATCTTTTATTTATTATGAAGATGTGTCATTTTCAAAAATGCTTGGGTGGTTATTAAGTCACATTTATGATTCATAGAATTAGTCAGATTTCAAAAAGAACGATTACATGCTTTGTCCATATGGGAATAAGAACAAAAGACTTAATGATTATCATCAAAGAACTTCATGCATTTTGTCATTTCAAGTGTTTAGGTGAGTGACTAATCACTTCCGACTAGCCCCATCTTTCTTATACTCCTTCCCAGGGGCTAGGGGGTGGTCCTTAGATCTCTCCCCCTCCAGATCAAAATTCAATATACATCTTTTTAGAGAAAAATGTTGAAAAACGTTGCACTCCCATCTTAACCCATTTTTCTCATTAATTACAATTTTAAATAAATATTGCTAAATATAAAATTTTCAAATTTGATCCTCATTCAGTTGCACACCGATAATTTGCAAATTACAAATCTCAATTTATTTCACATGAGTAATTCGATCGTAAATAAATTAGTTTCTGTATATGCTAGCATATCATGTTACAAATCTCACAAATGCAATGCATGAAAAATGTAAATAATAAAATAGACTCACTCAGTCGAGTAATTGAGTGGAGAAAAAGACTTTATATTTTTTCGTTTTAAACTTTTTTTTAAATTAAAACAATTACCATACTGTAACTGTGTTTTATGTCGATAAAAATTTGCTCATACTATAAGAGTCTACTCACACCTTTGCTATTTTTAAAAAAGAATTAATTTCTTGTGCAAGTGAAATGATTTGCAGAATAATTGCTTCAGTGAAGATTATTTTTTAATTCAGAAGTAGCGAGAATTGACGTAAAAGTTTCGTATTTTAACCTTTATGTTCAAGAACTTCCTCTTTATGCTTCACATATTTCTCTTTAAATATTCCATTCCATTCTTTTAAATGTCAAAAAAAATTCTTACAAATAAAATTCAGTTACTTGAAAAATTAAGAAAGAACAGAACAGAAACAATGAAAAAAGAATCTTTTAACGCCATGTGAGAAAGAGAATAGAATAAGAAGGCAAATTTAATTCTAATTTTAAGTCATTGTACTCTCGAGTGTCGATGCTATTTTTTTCTAACTGTGCGTAGCCTTCAAATAAATTTAATGTGAGAAGAAGATTTTTATCGCCATTAAAAAAATTAACAAAAGCTTCAATGCGATTAATAATCACTTAATTTAGGTAGATCTTTGCCAATTACAAACACAATCGCAATTATTGGAGGTCTCATTAATATCTTCACCAAAAAAAAGTTGTCTGGCAAAATCTCAAAACGATGAATAAACCGCGAATATGAAAAAAAAAATAAAGAAATACTCAAAAAAATCGGACGAGAGACATAACTGTTAACCAACATACAATATCTATTTCAATCAGATATTCATTAAATACTCGTCGTGATGTTTCTTAAACCAGCATGACTTAACTCTCTTTTCGAAAGGCTTATGGGATGTGATTGAAATAATTTTTAAATCATAAGTAAATATGGAAACAATTTTTATATAGTCACTATCTTCTTCGTCTTCATCCGATGACTATTAAAGTTCTTCTGTAGAAAGTCTCACATTTTACACATTCTTAAAATGATTTTTTTTTACATTTTCAACGCTTAACCATTTGTGGCCACTACAATCATTCATTCACTTTCCATTCTTAAGAAATAAAATAATGAAAGAAAAAGTTGTGAAACTCGAATGCACGCAGTAATTCTTATGTTGCTGCTTCTTCATTAAACTGCAAATAATTTTGTTTTACGTCTCAACAGCCAGTGATATTTATTGCTTGGTGATTTATGGATTTAATCGTTTCTCTATGCAAACATCATTCACTCATCCACTAATTGATTCAATGCCAAGTTTTCACCAGAAGTGGTGATTGATTCAAATGTGCAAATACATGTGTATCGTGTATAAACAATCTCTACATATATGGCATGGCAGTAAGGAAAATAAACTAAACTTTCGTTAAATGGCAATTTCACCCGGTGAAAAAGAATTAAACGATATTCAGTATGTGCCTTGATTGCTAATATGTAGAAAAGTATGAGAAGTATAAAAGACGCACATATAAGCAATAGATGTGGATATAAACATATACAATCGCTGGCTCATAAATAAAAAACGTAAGTTATACATTCTCAAGCATCCATCCGTCTGTCCGGCAAAAGTAGTAAACATTTACAGCATAATAAATTTATTTTTGCATTGTTTTACTTCTTGTACTCTTCTATCCATAACAATAAAGCTGAAATGCTTACGGTGATGACAATGATTTTGATGGGGAAAATTGAGAATTTAATGCCAATGATGGGACAGCGTGATGGCATTTTCACAATTCTATCTATGTCGTAAACTTTTCAACTTGGTTCTTCTTCCCTTTGCAGCACATAAAAAAACTTTTCCCACATTATTCCCATCACAGTACGTTCTTATGGTCAATAAAGAAACTTTCTCTAACTATGCCATATTTATTTATTTCACTAAATCTTATCGATTTTAATTCAATTTCATTGTTTAATATTTAAATGAAGAAGAAAATGCTGAATTTATGGAAGGGATCGTTCACATATGACGTCCAGCATTTTAGAAGATTTTATTCTGCATGACTTTGCATGAGGCTAGGGCTAGTTTAGAAATCTCATTTTATGAAGGTTGACGTCATTTGGGAACCGAACCCGAGGAGAAAATTAAAAAAGCGACGATTATAATAATATAGTATTAAATTTTGATGTAAGCTGTTGATACAAGGTTTGAAATAAACCAAATAATAATTATTATGTATACATTTTCAATAATTAGAACATGTTGACTCTCACAGCCATTATTCACTCAATTCCCTCATTTTGATTTATTAAAAATTTATGGAACAGGAAAGAAGATTTTTTTTAGGGTATGGAAAAAGCATTTAAATAATGAATGGCGGCAAATTTATGCGTCAAATAAAATTATGACATTAATGCTGCTTAGTAAATTTTTCGTAGAATTTGTCTATCTCTAAAATCTAATTAATATAAGCAGACCGGTAGAATTAGTATTTTTACCGAATATTCTGCCTTAAAAAATGCAATAAAAATTGTTCATCCTCTCAGACTTCATTATTAATTCATTTAATTAAAAAGCAACCCATCAGAAATAAATTCATACTTGAGTTCATCATTGTTTTGAGGTTGAAGAAAACCCGAGACATGAAGGTCTGTACAAAAAGAGGAGAAGAAATATGAAAAAATATTTTTATATCAAGTTACGCTAAGGAAAATTTTCCGCATAATAGTTTTAAATTCACTTTTACATCATCATAATCATTATTCATGAAACTTTATAAGTTTATAAAGCAAATCATTCATACGTATGTGCGTAAATTGTATTAAAATGTTATTATTTCATCTTCTCTCACAGTAGCTAACTAAGTATAAGCATCTGCTAACAAGGTCCATTTATGATGAAGATGAAGAAGTAACACATGAAAATGACCGAATGGAAAAAAGGCAAACATAAAATTCATGCATGGAAAAAGTCATTCATCATAATTATTTCAGAAAAAAAAGCGGCGTAAAGTAGCAATGGCAAAGCTGTTGAGACGTTACATTACATAAATGTAGGAAAAGAAGCAGTCAGTCAGAAGTAGTCGTCGCATAATATCAATATTATTGGTCTCATTTTCTTTGCACTTGGCTCATTATGAATCGTTTTAAGTGGTTTATCTACAGCCACCCCAACAATCGATCAGCAGTCATTAAAACATTATTGAGAGTTGAAAAAAAAGCGAGAGTGTCCAATTAAATAATTTAATACTAAACAAGTTCTTTAAAGTGAAATTGTTACACAACTCTTTTTTCTCTTTCAGCCACGAGCTGTTTAAAGATCTTTAAATTCATGAAAAGAGAAAAATTAATTGCGGAAATTGTCCCACTTTTTAAATTTAGCATTGAAGACAGCGGCGAGAATGACATTTTTATTGGATTAATTGAGTTATCGACTTGCGCAATCACTTACAATCAATTTATACAAAGTTTTCAGTCTGATCGTTAATTTTAATTACTTTGGATTCTAAAGAAATTTACATTCGCATGTTACGCATACACAAAAAAAAGCAATTAAACTAGATAATCATCATGAAGAGACGCATCATTTGAATGTTATAAATCACTCATCAATGTTCAAGGCAGTAAGCCATTCACAAATGATGTCCATTGACATCTCTCTTGTCACACAACTCCAGATAGACAGCTCTAGATCAGCACTAGCCCCCACGTAATTTGTGAATGACCCCCAAATCTCTTTTAAATGAAAATTGGGTTAAAGAACTAAGTAATTAATAGTGAGCATAATAATATGTCATCCATAAATGTTTCCAATTCATGTACAGACAAGTCCATAAAACTGTGTTTTTCGCCTCCTCGAACTTTTCCTTTTTTCATATTTCAAGTACATTATTTACAAAGAAGTTGTGTGTTAAAGCAGTAACAACTGTTTCGAGCCCTAAGGTGAAGAACGTGAATTAATGTGGTGAAAATTTCTTATGTAGTGATCTTTATGTCCAACTGTTGAGCAAAAAAAGTCTTTCTCTTTGTCGGTAAATAATATAATAATTGTCTTTGTGCATCATATCACGTACCATAAATCATAAACATGTTTTAATCTACTATGTCTACCTGTGGCTCATTGAAAAGAAAATTATTTATGATTGTAGACTAAAGAGACTGTTCGGAAGTCAATTGAAGTGGCAGGAAATTTGATAACCGCAAAAACTTGGCTAAGCAGGCATTAAATAAGCAGAAATCAAAGCGAGATTCTGCGCACGTGTTTGAATGAGGCGAAAGTTTCTTCTCGTTTTATTTTCATTATGATTAATAAATCTTTATTTGTATATGTTCCAAATATTTTTTTTTTCTAAACAAATGTGAAAATAAAGGGAAAATTTGAGCGCAACAGGTTATCAGTATAGCTATATAGAAAATCAATTATCGTATGAAGAAACAATTTAGCCTGAATGTATTTGACATTGAGATGCGAATATAGAAATTAAATACAATTTCAGGAAAACTAACAACAAAAGCGTGATAAGTAAAAAAATATCGATTAAGAAAATTAAACCATGAAGACAGACGGGAATGCATAATTTATGTCAAAATTGTGGACAACACGAAATTTAAACTTTGTCGGTTTCAGCTGTTGTGGTTGATGTCATTCGGTTTCAAATTCACGTATGTAAAAAGATATCTCGAAATAAACGTTGTGCTTTCTGTGAATTAACAATTTATTCAAATCGACTATGAAATGGCAATAAACAGAGAAAGTTAATTCTTATTTTTCATTTCATAAACTTATCGGATTCACAGTCCATGTTTATATTTTATTTTAATTAAGATGAAGAAATGGGATTTCAAAAGACTGAAGCTGATCAAATTTCAAGAGCAGAGAGGTATACCTCTCATGACAGGACCCTAGCTAAGGGTGGTTTGAAATATTTCTGAAGTTTTAATTTGAAGTTGAATAATTGTCGTAATTTTAAAATTGACAAAAAGTATAAAACGATGGATATATGAACAAAAAACATTGGAACCCCCCAGACAAAATTCTAATGACCAAGCTACGTGCCGGGATAAAAACCTAACAAAAAAACTAAAAAAATCAACAATTTCCAAATATGAGGATGAGTAAAAACTTGTTGAACTTTAAATTATATTGATATACAGTAAATAGATGTGATACATTTTCTTCCAATTTGTTCCCCTTTTCATCAAATGTCAAATGTATTAAAACTTTATTTTTCACTTGTTCTACATCTGTTTCGTCTCATTCCTTGTTGTTCATCTCCCCTCATTTCTTTAAAAGCATTGCAAAAAGGTGTGGTTGTTGAAGACCAAGAGACCAAACATCAATGCAATATACATAAAATAAGAATATGAGGAACGATGAAGAAAGAAGAAGGAATTTGGATGTTATAAAGACGCAATATTCATATTTTAATCTTAAAAGATGCGCCTTGTTTTAATTGCTGAATTTATCGTAAAGGTTGAATATTTTAATACAATAAAGCATCTACTAACCCACTAAACTGTTGTGAATAACTTTTAAATTATGCAATTTAACTCATTTGAAAGTAAATTTTTGCCAAGATTTTTCACTTTGGTATACTTTTTAGCGCAATAAACACAATTATTTATTTCCTTTTTGTTATTTTAAATGAACTTTTTTCCAATCATATTTTTTTTAAAAAAACTAATTCCTTTTCGTTTTTTTTTGTCAAATGCACCAGGTTTCACAATAGAGCTTAATAACTTTTTCACGAATAATAAAAATAATTTAAAATTTGGTTTATTGTTAAAAGCGCGCGCACGAATTCTTCTCACCGACTGCTTTTTCCAACGGCAAAAACTCGACTGACTCTAATTTTCTCTCCATTTCTCAAACATTGCCTATATTCATGGAGCGCTTCAGCATGTACATGTAAAACTACAACAACAAAGTGCTGTGAGAGGAGCATGCATGGATATGGGTATGCTTTTTATTCTTTTTAACTTAAATATTTACTGGATTTTAATTTCTAGTTAATCCTAGAAAAATTATAAGATTTCAGGATAAATTACTAATATCTAACATCAGCACACACCCTAGAACGTCTCTCATGAGAATTAAAAACGAAGTTTGATTGTTTTGTTTATATTTTTTAAAACCATCAGCAATGCAGCATTGACGCATTAAAACTGTTCAAATGTTTTTTGGATATACTTAAAACCTCACCTGTTGATGGCTTCTCTCAAATTCCGGTAAATTTTGACTGTCTGATTTTGATTCCAATGGTTCAATGCAACAAGGGCATCCTTTGCTATGATTTTTGACTCGAAAAACATATTCCTCAAATGTTGGAAATTGATGGCTTCTAGACTGTTGACTAATCTCTTCTTTTTCCTTATGCATGACTTCTTTATTGGTGCTTGAAGCACTTTTGTATGCAAAATGTTCCATCACAAATTAAATAAAATTTTCAACTGAAGGCAAGAAAATAATCAAAGTTAACTTTGACCTTTAAATTTATTTTTCAAAAGATATTTCCTAAAAATAGACAACTTCTAGAAATGTCTGAGTTTGAACTTTATCAGTGCTTCAATAAATATGAAAGAGACTTTTTGGTCTCAGTGACTGTACATAAAGCAAGGAATCTGAATACCTTGAATGCAGACACGTTTATTGATATTTCTTTTAATAATGAAACAAAAAGAACGAAAACATATCGAAATTCGGATTGTCCTTTCTTCAATGAGGTATTTTTAAGGTTCAATGAGGTTCATTTAATCTTCTTAAAATATTATTCCTTTACATCTATTTTCAGTATTTTGTGTTTGAAATAAAAACAACTTTAGAGAATTTGTTGAAAAAGAATATCCGATTAGTGGTAATGCAGCTTTCAAGTATTTTGAAGAAAACATCGTCTGTGGGTGAACTGAATGTCAATTTATCAAGCATATGGGCTCAAGACTGTAAGTTACTTTTAATTATTTCCAATATTTGGCTCTTATTTCACATGCTATTGATAGATCATACCTTCATCAAAAAGTGGGGTGTTCTGGAAAAAATTGGAGATGACCAGAAGAATATTGCAGCTGGTTACTTACAAGTTGACTTGGCAATAATTTCTACAGCTGAATTACCAACTCCAGCAACATTAACTACTCACAACGATGACATCATAGAAGAGTAAGTTAATAAGCATTTAATTCCGTTTCTTGAGTCATACTTTATTTTTTCCAGTAGAAATTTATTACTTCCTGCTGCTTCCAAGACTAATCCAGTAAATGTGAAATATTTGGTGAATATATTCGATGGAAATTTCATTGTCAAGCGAGACTACATCATTCAAGTGTCTTTCGGATCATTTCATGTGAGTAAATTGTTCTGTTTTTCTTAGTTGGCAACATCTCAATTTCACATCCATTGCAGACTCGAACGCGCCAACTTAAATACTCGAAATACTGTGTGTGGAACGAACAGATGATTTTTTATGGGAAATTTCAGTCACTTAATCAACTGATAATTCTTGAGTTGCTTGTCCAAGATTACTATCAATGGCGCGTTAAATCTTCAGTTGAATTAAACTTCAATGACATGTCATGGAAGATCAATGGAATACGTAAGCAATTTTTCTAACTTGATTTATTTCTAGATAATTTCTTCTTTTTTTTGGTCATTTTAAAGACACGAAACCAGCATTTGGACCATCACATGTGACATTTTATGAAGGCGATGAAAAGAACAGCTATTATGGAAAGCTTTTGATATCAATTGAGACTCATGATGTTGATGAGAAGATGACTGTAAGTGCACTGCATAAAAAGGAAGACATCATAATGCCAGTAAATGAAAGTGAATTTTGGAATGAGGAGATCTTTAAAGTCAACATGATAATTGTAAATGTGGAATCATTTAATGCTGCACACAGTAGCATAAGGGCTCAATTATGCTGTGAAGAAATTTCATCGAATTCTGTTGACATCGATTTCAAAGATTACGGACATAAAAAAATCAAATTAAGATACTCGGCATTTAACTCGAATGACCGTCCATTATTAAGTTTGAGTATTAAACTGCCTGATAATCGTTTGAAGAATCAAGCCGTAAATTTATTGAGAATGCTTTTACGAGAAATGGTGAGAGCTTTTGAGATTCTCATTTCTGTCATTTTCGAAAATATTCTCTCTTTTTTAATGCAGGAGAGCCACATCAGGAACTTTAAGCTTTTTGAAGCTCGATATTATGACAATAATGAATATCAAGTGAAATGCTTAAAAATGCTCCACAATGATCTAAAAAGTATGCTGGGTGGGCTGAAAAATAAAATTTACTGCAAGACATTCAAGCAATTCACTGAATGGGATCAAAATTATGTCAAGTTCCTTCAATGCATGCTGGTTGGTTGTCAATAAGACTTTCCAGATTTATTTCTAATTTTTCTAAATTTTAAGGACAACTGTATAATCATAATCAATCGCGCGATCGACAGTCCAAGCAACAAAGAAGGTGTCAAGTCATCTTTCGAGATTTACATAAGCATTCGAGACATTATTTCCACATCAATAATCAATGTAAAATTATTTTTAAACAATTTATGCCGATACAAAACTTATGATGCTTTAATATCTTCTTTCGTGTAGATCCACGGGTCACCATCTGAGGTGTTCCTGAATATCATAAAAGACAATAAGCTTTTAGGTTTTCATCGCTTCTCGATGCTTGATTATTTTCATTCACAAGCCTTCGACTCTAAAGGGGAATTCTCTGGAAAAATGCAATCAATTATTGTAAAAGTAAGAACGTAGTTCCTTATTACTTAACTGAGTGATTTGAACCTTCAAGGTAATTTAATTTTAATCATTCGTTTCAGCCATCCACATGTCTACACTCATGCGAAAATTGTGGTTGCATGTTGGGAAAATTCGAGATAATTATGTGGATTGGCAGTGATAAAGAACTTAACGAATGGCTGCCGCAAAATGCAATTGAAATGACATCCAATAAAATTAATTTTACAATTGAAAAGTATTACAAGTGTAATGTTTACGTGCATCAAGCGAAAATTCAGCCGGGGATTTGTAAGGATGACCTTTGTGATCCGAAACTAATGGTTATGACAAATGGAACATGTGAACGAACAAAGGTGACTCTTTTATTAAAAATAGCTAATGTAAATAAAATATTGATAATCATATGCATGTTTACATCATTAGGTCATCAATCAATCGATATCAATTATATGGAATGAAGTGCTCGTACTTGAGAATGTTAAAACTTTTGAAATTGGAGATGGCATGTATCAAGATTGTCCATCGATTGTTGCATATTTGTATGATGAAGATAAAAAGAAGGTAAATTACACATTTAATTAAATTAATCAAAAATTATTCATCAATCCATTATCATTATTGTTTAGGCTGATATCATCGGAGTTGCTCATGTTAAAATACCAATAAAATCAAATGATGTACAATCAGAAGATAAATTACTTAAGGCCATACCTGACAGCCTTATACCCGAAAAAATCAGCATTCGTAAGATTTTCCATCAATTAATCAATCAATTTCCACCTCAATTACGATGGATAAGCTTCTTTAAGAATGGAAAAGTTAGTGCTGAAGTTTTAATGTCAACTGAGCTAGTTCCACTTTTTGCACCAACTATAACAATTATGGAAAGAGACAAGAATGAACCAATTCCTGAAATAATAAGTCCAAATATTCGAAAATTTCACATTGAAGTGACTTTTGCTGGAATCCGAAATGCCTCAAAAATTTCAAGCTTTACTTCAGCTCGTTTTAAAATTCAACTGTCGATGGGTGAGCTTGCTTTAATGAGCAGCTTTTCCCTTAAAGGCTACAAGAAGAATCTCAACTTTATTGATCCATATGTTTCCGGATATTTACTTCTTCCAGAAGAGTTTCAATTTTGGCCACCAATTATCATACAGCATATAGATGTATCACATAAGAATACCACAACAGTTGGTGCTGCAATGATTCGACGACCTGAGCAATTTTTCGTTGAAGATAAGCCAAAGGAACTTCAAAGATTTTTAATGCCCTCGTCAAGCTCAAAGACAGATGTTGAGGCAAATGAGGATGTGATGATAGAAGTGGATGAAAATATGCCATTGCTAGGATCCTCCAAAATTGAAGGAAGCTTTATGTTTATCAAAAAAATGCTGAGAAATTTAAATATTTCAAGATTTTTATTGCTACCAATTCATAGCAAGCAGGTCAAGACCATTTTGATTGAGAATCAATACACTTGGTGGACAAAATTTTACAATTCATACCGTGATCCAAGTCTCCACAATGAAAAGCTTCATGAACTTAAAATTTATAAGAATGAGCTTGAAAAGCAAGTCGATTTTGAGTATCTCAGTGATTGGGCAACACCAATTAATTTATATCGTGCTAAGGAAGAATCGACTAGCAAGTCTATAGCAGGTGAAAAATATGCAACATTAAAATGTTCCATAAAAATTGCAAAATGCTCAGGAAAGGAATTTTTTCAAACTGAAAATGTAAATTTAGTTCCATCAACATTTCGATTCAAGAGATTGTCGAATTTATTAGTTGAAATTCCGATTGTGGTACGAGTTTATGTAGTAAAAGCTTTAAACCTCCGTTCACATGATGCTCAATCACATTCGGATGCTTTCATTAAAATTGAGTATGGTGGTCAAGCTTTATCTGATCGTGCACATTACATCCCTAACCAATTTAGTCCAATTTTTGGAAAGAGATATCAATTAAATGGGATCATTCCGAAAAGTACGGAATTAAAAATATCTATCTACGATCGCGACACTTTGTCCAATGATGATTTAATTGGAGAGACCAAAATTGATGTTGAGAATCGCCTGAGAAGTAAATACAAAGCATATTGTGGACTACAGAAGGAATATGTATCAAAAGGATATAATGTATGGCGTAACACGGAACTTCCGTCGAATATCTTAGAAGACATCTGCAATGAAAATGATTTGGCACTTCCACAATATTTTCCTGATCGTGTTTTAATTGCTGGAATGGAGTTTACAGATTCAAGTAAAATTTCTAAAGACGACAATGTAAAAGAAAAGTTGGCATTGTCTGTTCTGAATAATTTTGATAAAATTCCCGGCATTGGACATAAATTTGTTCCTGAACATGTCGAAACAAGGTCATTATATCGAAAAGATCGACCAGGAATTGAGCAAGGAAAACTTTTGATGTGGATTGAAATTTTTGATCCTAAAAAATCCATCCCTGAGCCTGTAGACATAACTCCAATACCACCAAGACGCTATGAACTTCGTGTAATAATTTGGAACACAAAGGATGTTGTACTTGACGAGAAGAATATTTTTGGGAATAATATGAGCGATATTTATTTGAAAGGGTAAATTTTTAAAACAGCCTTAAGTAAAGGATTGAATGTTCTAAGCATCTAAATTTTACAGATGGATGGAAAATATTAATAATGCACAATTCACGGATGTT
This sequence comes from Chironomus tentans, assembly GCA_963573255.1. Lineage (NCBI taxonomy): Eukaryota > Metazoa > Arthropoda > Insecta > Diptera > Chironomidae > Chironomus > Chironomus tentans. The sequence continues at coordinate 54,959,132 of OY754302.1, read as the reverse complement.
CATTATCGCTCATTAACTGGAGAAGGGAATTTTAATTGGCGGATGATTTTTCCTTTCAATTATTCTATAGGAGAGGACATGGTAATCAGGCACGATTAATTCTTTGCTCATTAATTAAAATGATTTTTTTTTACAGATGATTATTATCAAAAAGAAGAAGCCATTCGAGAAATTCAATACAGAAATTAAGCTACCACCTGTCTTAAATTTTCAAATCTGGGATAATGATACATTCTCACCGGATGATTTTCTTGGTGCTGCCTCAATCAACCTATCACATTTCCCTCAATTTTCTTTAACGGCTGAAAAATGTACAGGCAAGAAAGCATCAAAATATGAGAATCTTTTTGCAATTGATGGAAGCATTAGAGGATGGTGTCCCGTTTATGGTAGAATAAGGAATAATGAGTCAGTAAAATTAACTGTAAGTCAATTTAATTATAGCACTTGGATTATTAATAAAATTTTAAATTTAGGGTAAAGTCGACATTGAATTAGAAGTATTAACTGAAGAAGAGGCGAAAATAAATCCAGTTGGAAATGGACGAGAAGGACCGAAAAAGCTGCCACCACCAAAGTAACTATTTAATTATCTTATAAATAATTTACTTACCATTAATTTTGAATAACTTTTAGCCGTCCTGATACATCTTTCAAATGGTATGAAAATCCTGGATTGTCTTTCAAGCACATCGTATTGCCGCCAGCTAAGAAATTTGCTTATACTGTTTGCAGTCTTATAATAGTGTTAATAATTTTACTTGTTGGACTTGGCTTTATAATTGGAATTCCTCAAAAATTGTTCCGTTTACTTTAGAGTCAATATAACTTTTATCAAATTTAATTTATTTATGCATTTTGTATTAATTACACAGAATATCATGGTCCGTTCTAATGAGGATTTTTTTCAATCGTTCCTAATATATTATTAATTATAGCCGTATATTTTAATTTGAGATTCGCTTTCTTTTCCAAATTGGTGACTGGATTTTTATTGTCCTTAAGCTTTTGCAAGTCACCTAGGCACTAGAAAAAGTCATTCTGTTAATAACTCTCTTTATCTGATCATTTTTAAATGTTCTTACCTTATCTAACTGTTTAAGTCGGTCAATAAAATTATTATCGATAAATGAAAGCGGTAAACTATCAGATGAAACGCTATCATTTGATGCTATAATTGACATTTCCTTTGCAATCCTCTGAAGTCCAAAAACTAATTGTAGAAATTTGTTGTGGAATGTTGTAACTGCTTCAAAAGTAGACTTTCCATCATCTTCTCTAATACTTGTGTTCTGAATGCTTCCAATTATTTTCCTGATTTCCTTTAGATGATTCATGATTTCTGCTTGATAATCTCGATTACTGTCATCTGATGCTGTAATTTACTTTTAAGTTATCAAATAATAATGAAAATATATGATTATAACTCACCTAATGAACTGACGGATTCAGAACGAACCTTCTTTTTTGGCATATCTAATGGCTGCTTTGCATGTATGTCAAGCTTTTTGACCATTGTTGATACTTTGGATAGATCATACCGTTTCCTGGATCTTTCTTTTACAAGAATGCTCGTTGTGTTTATGTTTAATAACTTTTCAACCTTCTCTTCCGTAACGTCTTCTGCTAATTTTGAGTGCAATTCACAGTTTGACAATACTTTATTTATTCTAGGCATCTTGGAATCTATTTTTCTAGCCACTACATCGTAAATTTCAATATCCATTTCTGAGAGCTGTATGTTGTTCCTCAATATTTTGAATTTACTCAACGATTTTCTAAGCGTAGCTTCTTTTCTCTTAAATAATTTAATTCCTTTATAAATAGTAGATATTACTATTAGTCAATGAATAATCACTTTTGATCCTATCAATGTTAAATACTAAGTATAATAAATAGCTGACATGACTAGTTTAATTCATAAAATTCTGATTTCTTTAAATTCGAAAAACGTAGTTGCGTACCCTTTATGTTTACACAAAATTCGGCACATTTTTAGTGAATTACATTCGCAATTTAATTTAATTAAATAAATCATCAATATAAGGCGGTAATATTACTTGAAAATATTTAATTAAAGTTGTATAACAGTCTAAAAGTTATGGGAAAAGTCAAGAAAACGAGTGCAGTTAAAAAATCATCAAAAATAGATCAATCGTTTTCAAAAAAGGATAAAGTGAAAAAGGCTTCAAAATTATCAACTCCAATATCCAAGATTAACAGAAAGATCATCAGTAAAAAGGAGAAATTAAAGAATAAAAAGCAAAAAGTACTTGATGGAATTAAAAATACCAAGATTAAGTTTGCTGAAGAGAAAGCTAGAAAAAAGGTGAGTGAATTAAAAAGTTTTGGCGCATTTTTATGCTTTATATGCATGCTTATAGAACTTCCAAAAAAAATATTTGTAAATGTTAAATAAATGACTAATAGAGGATTTCCCTTAATTAGCGTGAAAAGACTGCCATCATTGGAGATTTACGTCCACTTTTGGATTCACTACCGTCACTTGATGAGCTGATGACAATTAGAGATAATTCTAAAGCTAGTGTACAGCACCAAAAGAATGCTCAACGTAAACCGAAGAATAAGTTTGAGAAAAAGAAAATCCTAATTCATGAAAAGACAGAGAAATTTTTGGATAGATTCGATCACATGCAAAAGCTATGGAAAGATCCTGAGTTCCAAAGTAATCCTCGGCAAATGCTCGCTGACCGTATAAGACGTAGTCGAAATGAAAATGAAATGGAAAACTAAAATTCCTTCCCATATGTTGAAATGTCTTTCTGGACTGTCAATTTGTTATACAAATAAATATAAGCATCTCTAAATATTTCTTGTTGCTATATCTAAGCAACATTTCTATGTCATTTCATTTGTATGTCAAAACGCAGATATAAAATTTAGATTAATATACACCAAATAAAAGAGAAATGGAATGAATGAGAACGCGAATTAATTCCAATAATTAATTAACACTTTTTCAGAGGTTCGAGATCCCTGCCTCAATATGCCATCTAACTTATAAGCATATGCTAGTTCAACATGAATTGATCATAATTTACTTTATATGTTAGCGCAATAATGATGTAATGACATACCTCACAAAAAAGCACTTTGAGTATTTGACAAGAAAAGTTAAATAACCAACGTGAAGAAAGGCAGGTCCATTGCATGAAGCATGCATTGCTTAGAAATTAAAAAGAAGAAAAAAGTCGTGAGAGAATCGAATTGCAATTAGCACTTTCTACTCTCCGCATCTAGCTATTGACAGAACTGTAAATTTTCTTTCATTTTTATTTCTGGTATATTTTTAAGAGTTATAGAAGACAGAACTTCTTTCAGTTCTTTTTTGAGTGTCGTTGAAAGCAAATCGTGGAATATTAAGAAAAAAGTTGTGCTAAGGAAGAAGGGAGCAATGGAAGTCAGAAAGTTGTTCATAGCTATATTATCCCTAGTGTTAATTCATTTAAATTTATATCATTGCCTCACATTACATGATTCTGTTCATGCAGATTTTTCAAGTTCAAATCATACAGTTGAGAATAATTCTACACTTGTGAGTCACAGAAGTCCGAAATGTAAGTCTGAATAAAAAACGGAGAAAAATGAAAATTCGCTGACTTACTGATACAATGTATTAAGTAGAGCAGTGTGAACAAAAATTGTGATAATGAAAAATAATCTCACCTTTCACTTAATATCGAACTAATTTTTTTTTCTGATCTAAAGACTTCCCATTTTACACGTTGGGAAGATTTGCGCAGGATGTATGTATTGGAACAAATAGCTTAACAGGCACTTGCATGCTTAAAGGACAGTGTAATGATTTGGGTGGAACTTTAACGGGAACAACATCATGTTCTCAAGCTAATACACAACAAGCATCATGTTGTATTCGTAAGGAATTCTTAAAAAATTAATAGGATTTGAATACATTTACTGATTCTAATAAATTTACAGTCGTAAAAACATGTGGTGGATTTACTCAAACCAATAATACATATTTTGTGAACGTAAATTATCCAGCAACATTCCCAGGCGGATCAAGATGTAATCTTCGAGTAACTCGAATGGGAACTGATGTATGTCAATTGAAAATTTCATTTTTGGACATGTCACTTGCTCCCCCAACCGGAGATGGTGTATGCTCAAACGATTATTTCACTGTAACTGGAGGAAGCTCAACAGTACCTAGAATATGCGGAGAAAATTCTGGTCAACACGTTTATGTCGATTTTGCAGGCGATAATCCAGTTACTATTACGGTAGCCACATCTGGAGCTTTTGCATTCAATCGTCGTTGGCATCTTCATGTCCAACAAATTGGTTGTGACTCAACTTCAAGGGCACCATTTGGATGTCTTCAATATTGGACGGATGCATCAAATACAATTTCAAGTTTTAATTACGATTCAGCAGGAAGTGGTCAATTAAATGCAATTGGTGTACAAGGATCTAGGCAAATTGCAAACATGGCATATGGAGCTTGTGTATTAGCTCAACCTGGAATGTGCTCAATCACCTGGGCTTTGGTATGATTTTCACTTTCTTGTAAATTAAAATAAATGCTTTGATATTTTATATTTTATCTAGCCTGGAACTGATATTTTTGCCTTTACCCTCACTGGAGATGTTGGTGCTGTTGTTCCTGCTGTATTAGGCACAGTTGCCGTTCAAAGTCAAACATGTACAACTGATTTCATTGTTCTTCCAAATGCCCAACAAGGTGGAGTTACAATGCCAAGCGATCGGTTTTGTGGATTAGGACTTGATCCAACAACTAGTAATATCCGACCATTTGTAATTTATTCTGTGACCAACGCTAATGAAACACCAGATATTGGAAATCGAGGATGGAGTTTGACTTATACTCAGAATATGTGCCCCGTTTAATTTTACTTACATCCAGCAATATTCAAGTACAACTTTAGTTTAAGACCCATCAAAATCATGACTAGATAATAAATAAAAAAAAATAGACGACAATAAAATAAATTTTAAGACCAACACAATCAAAAATCTGACTTTTCATTTGTTCACATTTTAATCATATATATGCTGTGAAAGTTTTAAATTTCTCATCGACATCTCGCACCTTTTTCACTTTTCTCCACCTTTTTCACATTTTAAATGCATCTCTTCAATCTCACTTAGTTTAGTGTTGAGGGCCAAAGAGTAACGATGAGGCAACTTCTAATAATCATTTTTCTGATTGGGGTTTTCATTAAGAAAAGTGAAAATCAAATTGTCTATACAAAAGATCTCGAGGATTGGGAAGATTATGGTAAAAAATCGACATTTTAATGAATTTAAAGTAACTTAGATACCTAAAATATTTTAGTTGAATATTTAAAATGCGGTCAAACAACGGAAGAGGATGTTGTCATGCTTACAAATCCTCATTACCCTGACGGCTATAGAAACGGAACTGTATGCAATTATTATGTAAGGAAATCTCATCATCATGTAACGCAGTTACGAGTAGAATTCATATACTTCTCATTAGCGCCACCGACGGGGGATGGTCTATGTACTCGTGACTACATCTCAATCGAGTCAGATTCACTCAATGTACCAAGGCTTTGCGGAGAACTTTCAGGCCAGCATTATTACATTCACATTCCACGTATTCCAAAATTTAAAAGATTTTTCAAGCGACATCATGGAAAGTTTCTACCACTAAATATTAAAATCGCTGCAAGTTCGTCTTATGCTTTCACACGACGATGGAAAATTCGCGTGATTCAAATCTCACATCGACGGAGAAAAATAGAGCATTTTAGAAGACTAAAATTGGTACACAATCATGATGTCGTTTTTCGTGGTAAGCATCATCAACATTGTCATCATTTTTCGCAAATATGTAAATTTTTAAATATCATTTCAGCACCTCTGAATTGCCTGCAATATTTTATCAACACGACTGGAAATATTCAAAGCTTCAATTATGGCAGTAGTATATCAAGTCAATTCAATTCTTTAGGTGTACCTGGATCTAGGCAAATTGCGAATCTTAACTATAACATTTGCATCCGTCAAGATCCTCTTATGTGTGCAATAATTTATTCATTGCCATCGACAGATGCTTTTGCTTTTACATTGACTGGTGATGTCACTTCTGTAGCTTACACTGTGCTTGGTACATCAGCAGTACAAAGTCAAGCATGCACAACGGACTATATTACTATACCAGGCCAAATGCAGCAAGTTGGTGGTGCATGGACTGCAATGACTAGCAATTTATCATGTGGACTAGGTTTTGCGCCAAAATTAAGTATGAAGCAGCTTATTCACTCTTAATTAAATAACTAAAATTTTAAAATTATTTTAGGCAATATAAAACCATTTACCATAAAAGTTGTAACGGATGCCAACGAAACACCAGATATTGGAAATCGAGGATTCTTCCTGAATTATAGACAGCAATTTACATGTACTTAACAAATATTTAATAAAATTTATTTATTCACCAGTTGATTGTGTTTTTAAAAATTGTCCGTTAATTTTGCAACACGTGACTGACAGGAAATATCCCTTTCGAAAATATACATCCCCTAAAAAGGATATTAGGAAGGACTTTTTCATCAGAGCAATTTTTCATTGAAAATTAAATTAAAAGTTAATAGATTTGGCTCATCAACAATGGTTGTACAAGCAAAATCATGTTTACCTTCTGAAAATACAGAAAAAGATGAGACACAAGAAGGCTCAAGTTCTGTAAGTCAGCACAAAAAATTTGGAATTAAAATAAAATTAATTTTTGTATGCTTTAGAAATCAGAATCAGCAACAAATGTCTTGAATTTAATGAAAAAACGGCATAAAAGTTCCTTAAAAAATGGTTTCGATTCCCTGGAAATTTTACGAATAAACATCCAGAGTTACTTTAACAAACAGGTGGATGTTATCATGAAGGATTTTGTTGACAAATTTTTCCAACCAGCTATCGAAAATATCAAAGAAAATACTGACGAAAAAATTGAGGAACAACAGGTTTTACTGTCTAACTTATGTCCATGAACAATTATTTTCAATTATTCTTATTTTTAGATAAAGAAAATTTGCAGGAACTTGTTAGAAGATTGTGCAAGAACCCAATACTCAAATGATACAACCCCATCAATTTTAAAATCGTCCATTAAAACAGATTCTGATACCAATGATGAGACAGCCAATGGAACAAGTTTACTTCATCAAGCATTAAATAGAAAAAGAAGAACAGAATCGGAAGCAGAAAATTTATACAAGAGACAATTTTTCATAACTACTGCCACAAATAATTTTAACAGTACACCAGTCTCATCAACCGTAACTATACAACAAGCAAAACCATCATCATCTTTACTGACATCAGCGTTAACATCTCCACCAAAAGCAATGAGGCATACAAGCAATCCTTCTCGTCCAATATTCCATTTGATACCAGCTAATAGAAACTTAAAATCCACACATGTTGAGCTACTTAATCTTTTAAAACAAAATTCATCACTGCCAGCAATCAAAACTGAAGTTACTAAAACCATAGTTACATCTTCAACGTCCACTTCAACGTCCACTTCAATATCCGATAATAATTCACAAAATTAATTCAATTTTCATAACGGAAAATTATTTTTTAAATTTTCGAAAATTGACTTTCAAGGAAGGGACACTCGATGTAAATTAATTAATTTTTTTGTGAAGCCATACATACGACATCCTAGGTTATACATAGGATTCCAGCATATCCAGTATAAATATGCAAAAATTAGTTAAATTTTCCTGATCTCTAGCTCTTTTATGGGAGAGTATTAATATTTTAAGCTGATGTCCAACCCTGGAATTTCGAAAAAAAAGTTGTTTTGAAATTTGAAGAAACTTTTATTTAAAATCTAAAAAAGTCACATTTAAAGTTATTAAAATAAGTATTACGCTACATTATTCAATTAAATAATGATTTTAAGCAGTACAAGTTAATGATTGTATTAGATGTATTAAAGTTTTAAGCGTAATTAAGAAAATAAATGATTTCAAGCTCATAACAACCAATAACAACATTTTATGAATCAAATTAAATTAAAATCTCATTTAATGCTCAAATGCTAGGTAAGAATTATTAAAATACATGATCCAAAACGAGAAATACAAATAATTTACTGACTATTCAGCAGATGATTCAAGCGCCGATAATAGAGAGAAAAATGGAAGAGTTAAATCTTGAAAGAAGATCAGAAGAAGATGACACATTTATTGTCCAAAGATCATCAGTTGAGCTAGAGGAATTAATGCAGGCTAACGAGGGAAATGAACGAACGCTTCGGCGGAAAAGAAGCAGCTCAGAAGATGCTATGCATTCCATAAATAATAAAGTGATTAAGAAAAGAAAACTAAGCTCAAGTACTATAGAATTTAAGACTGAGAAAGACGTCAAGAAATTTTATCTCAATATCAATAAGAATGTAAAAGTAAAGCCTACATTACTGGAAACAATATTCGAGAAGGACGAGTCGTTGGAGGAAGAAACGACGTTTACAAAAGACTTAGGACGTGCAACAAAGCGTACATTAAATGTTTGTGATGGCTTTAATATCAATAAGTCGCTCATTAAAAAGCGTAAGAACCTTATCAAGAAGAATTGGGGAAGTCGGAAGAAGCCACGGAAAGTGGCACTGAAAAAATTCAAAGAGGAATTCCAGAAGAAGATGGAATTATTTAGCATGTCGTCGGATTAAATTGTACATTAACAGGTAAGATTATTTTTTCTGGTTTACTGTATAGTGGGTGATTTATTTATAGGAGCACTTTGTACATGCTCTTAACTCGTGTCATGTATCTTAACGTAAATTAAGCACAGGTCCATGCTTCATTTATTTACACTATAAATCCATTCAATTTGTTCAATACAAATGAGAGCGGAAAATCTTGTACATCGTCTACTGTCTGTCTCAATTTTCACAATTTACACTTACTGTCAATGGCAATCCTCGAGTTGAATAACGTCTTCATGTCATTTCAATGCCACATAATTTTAATTTTATTTCATTCAAATGAAAATAACGTACGTTGACGAAATGTATGAAATATGATAAAGAAAGACGACCTCTTTCAAGTAAGTAAGGTTCCCAGCAATTTCCTGTGAATATTGTGATGTAAATTATACTTGTTGATATCATCGAGCTTCCTTTCTCTTGTTACGAGTATTTTTCAAATATAATTTTCGTATAGAACTGTATAGATGGGGAGGGATGGAATGGGAAACACGCCAAAATGATATTTATTTAAATGTCATGCAAAGGTAATATTTTCTCTCTTATGCTCTATTAAAAAGGCGCAAAATTATCATTTCATTTCTCGTTCTTGTCTTCATTCATGTCAACGTTGACGACGACTGTTAATTTAAAACTACATAAAGGTGGTGTAGCTGATGAAAATGTTCCTTTTAATATTTCTTCTCTTCCTTCTCTTTCTTCTTTAAAAAATATATATACAAAAATATAGAAGGTATGAATATGCACGGAAATGTTAAATGAACATCGGAATTAGGGCGACGTGATGTTCACTTTTCATCTACTATTTATTTAAACTAAGTTGAACTGAGTGAGCACAAAAAAGTTGCAAGTTCATTCTACATAATTTATCAGAGCGCACTTCATAACTAACTAGCTGTGTCATTCGATAAAGGTCGAGATAAAAATGAATTAATTAAAGTGACCTCGAGACGTTCTGAAAGATCTTTGATTTTCATTAAAAACTAATGAGTCTATTCTGTCAGTTTATTAATCGAGTAGGCTTGGTAATTCCATTTTCAATTGACATCATCGCTCATTAATGACGTCCGTCAAAACATCCTTTCAGTGTGGAGTGCTACACAGCTTCAACCCACATTTTTGAGTCAAATCCATCAAATATGTAAGACAAAGTGATTTCTAAAATGCAAATACTCAAAAATTAATGGAAAACGAAGGAGAAAGGAAGGAAGAAAAGAAGAAAAAAAAAGTTTTCACTTTATAGCGATAATTTTATGAAAAGGAAATCTGTAATGAATATTTCTCTCTCTTACCTCTTTTCACACGACACGAAACGATGATAAAATCATCATCAACAACGTGAATGAGGGAGATCCACACGTAGATTTCAATACAGAAAAAAGGGATGAAATTATGCTTCCGGCTTTAATTGTATTATTTTCTTATTATTGAAATGAATTTCTGCTCAACTACCATGCATTGATTGACATGCCGATGAATGTTTGTGATGATGAACTGTTGATTCGTTCATTGAACTCTTATCGACAATAAAAATAAATAAATTGCTGCTTATGGAGCCCTCAACGTATGTATAGTCTCAATGGAGGTGTCCTTAAATGAAGATAGATGATAAACTTTCTTTCCCTAGCATTTATGACGACTTAGCAAAAAACAATATAATGTTAAAAGTAGGAAGAATGGAAATTGAATTTCATATTTTCATGTAAACCTCATTTTTAAGCTACGAGAACATGTTTGTAATTTCAACAGCACCAACCATAGAGCTAATTCCCATTCATATCAACATTTCCTTCTTATCTCCTTTTCATTCCCATGGAAATTACTTTCACATGTGCTATTATCATTCTTACCTATTATACATAAACACACATATACGAAAAGACTTACAATTTTATACCAAAAATGCCATTCACACTACCTATCCTCATACTTGATTCTATGAGTTTCATGGATTGCTTTTAAATATAATTGAAATTTTTTTTCCTTCCACAAAATCCGCACTTGTTCTCATTCGTTAAGCCAGTGCTGCCATTTTTATTTTTTATTACGAGCATGCATCATCAAAATATGTATAATAATATAAAATCTCTTAGCTCAATTCTCATGGATTTGGTTTTATTAAATTAATTAATATTTTTCCGCAATTCACCAAAGCATGTAATGGAAAGGATGATGAAGAAGGAACAAAATAAGCAACGAATGGATTTTTTTTTTGTTGAAAGCATACTTATCATTTATTCAGCATGATTAAAAGCTCTTTGAGAGAAGAGATAAAACTAGGAATCAGATGTTTACATGAATAAATAAGTAAAACTTCTTTAAAAGCAGATTAGGTCAGTTCTATGCTGAACAAGACTGAAAGTTTTCGATGCAAAAGCAATTAAACATTAAGTAAACATCAAGTATTTAATAAAACATGTTCAATGAAATCAGAATCTATTTGCGCTGGCATAATATGTGCTGGAAAGTAAATTTCGAAGTGAAAATTGGAAGGGTGTGGGTGATTGGTTGCTGTGTGATACCCTAGTAAATTTTGATGGGGTACAAGAGGGGGTCTGAAATGTAATCTCATGATAGACGTCATTTGTGAACGTTCCTCAATATTTTAAACATAAATATTTTACTGAATTTTAATTAACAAAAACTTTTTATTTTGTTTGCATTAATTTGTAACGAATCAGTAGCCAAAAGTCCTAACTTGATTTTCTTAAATTTCATTTTCAATTCTAAACCAATTTTGTTTTTTATTTATTTACAGATAAAACACGAGATAAGAGAGAGATGCTTAACAAGCGAATCAGCACGCTTTAGGAAATATAGCAACAAAAATTCGCGGAGGCAGCAAAAGTCACAATTCTATTTTTCCGACGAATGCTTCTAACAAAATTTTGAATTTTTTTAACAAATACATATTACGAATAAGGTTTTTATATTTCATTATTTAATTCCTTTGAAAACTCTTACATGACAAGTACGTAGGAATGTCAAAAAATTTGATTGCATTTACTTTTTTTCCTAAATAAACATTCTGAAGAAACAAAAAAAAGACTCACATCCAATTGTTTTGTTCTTGACATTTTTGATGATATAATTTATTTTGCTGTTCCGAGTTCCCTTGAGTGCTGTAAATACATTCTGACTGACGACAAGAGGAAAAGAATGCCGATGAAAATGAAATTAATTGCCATAAACATATTTTTAAAAATCAATATTTTACTTACACTGATTAAATCTCGCGAAATGGCTGAAAAATGTTATTAACATAATGAGTGATTAAAAGGAATTAACGCAGATTATTTATCAAAAAAAAAGTATGGTATAATTAGTCAGTATCGATTAAAATCAAGTTATATAATATGCCTATAACACCAACAAAGTCATCAGATGCTCAAAATTTCTCTCTTGTTAGTTAAAAAAATAAATTACGGATCATTGGATGAATATTTGATGAGTGAAAATTAATTAATTATTATAATTGAAGCATGACAAAAAGCAAAACACGCCATGCGTGTGTATACATAACGAGTAAGCTGGAATTAATTAGTCAAATATTTAAAGAAATCGTCGAAAAGTCTACCGAAATTAAATTTTCAAATTTATACCTTGAAGCGAACAAAAATTAGGCAGTCGACAAAAAAAGAACGATGTAAATCAACTTCCAAAACATGTCATGGAAATGATACTTGTTGATATGAAAGCTACCTTTATATAATACATGACAGAAGCGAAAATAATTTCTACCTCAATTTTTTATCCCCAATAAATGAAAGCATCATTGATATTTGAAGGAATATTGATGGCTGAAAAAACTTTAAAAATCGCTTTTCTCATCTTCGATGCTGAACAATTTTGGATGTTCTCCATCAGGGTTGGCAAACTAGATGTCATCCAAGATTGTGTCTCATTAAGGCAACATTTGTTTGGTCAAGACACATTCTAGGTCCAGATACACAGACGCCTAGATACTGCTTGGTCCTATACAGGGGTGTATTCAAGGGGAGTTAACCCCCCTTTTTGGAATTTTTTTAATTTGATAGGGTCTTTTAAGAAAATAATCCCAAAACCCCCCTAAATTATCTTGTCTATACAAAAAAATTCAAGCCCTTCCCCTCAAAAAATTTATGGAGACACCCCTGGTCCTATGTACCTAGACAGACACCCAGACATTTATTATTAATATGACATCTATAACGGTCTATAACAAGCACTGTTTAAGTGTATCTAAGCGTCTGTGTATCTGGATTTTGATGACGTCTGGGAAAGATCTTGTCCAGAACCAGATCAAGTATTTTTTGATTAGCCTAAACATTGGCATAGCGAGGCATGACTAGACATGACTTTTTTTTTCACATACGATTGTTCTTTCTGGCATCAAATATATCTGCATCAAAAACAAGCCTGAAGTCAATTTTGACTGAACCAGGCAATCAGTCAGATATCAACACTGTCCTCCTTCTTCTGCTACAATTTCCTCACCAATCAATTTCAATTTCATACCACATACCACATAACAGCATTACAATTTGAATGTTACAGTCAATTGAAAGGTATCAAAGATGAGCAGTTAGAGATGAGAGAAAGAAAGAAGACAAAAAATGGATTATCGGTAGAAGAAATAAATTTCTCATAGCTATGATCTGCGATGTGAAGATGGAAAGGGGGAAAGGAATAGAAAGAATGAGAAAATGATGGAAAAAAAGGAAAAATTGAATCGGAATTGAAAAAATGCTGATGAATCAACATATTTTTCCGAGCCAAATTTAGCATACGTAATAACTGCTGTGCTGGTGGGATGAAATGGATTTTTTTTTGTTTCATTGTTTCCTTGTCTGTTCTCTGTACAAACATTCTCATTCGTATTCACTCATCACATAAAGTCATTTGATTGAGCATTTTAACGAGGATTTCTTTTTAAAAGAGTTGTCATAAACGGATTTTATTATTTGCTGAAATGATAAAAGGGACGACGTCGACGACGACAGCATATCGTCATTAGGAACGCGGAGAGAAACAGGATGAGCTAGTAAGTGAGTAAAAAAGGTATGAATGCTCAAAATAATCATTTATGACTGTTACAGAATGTTTTGTTGATTATGTTGTGTTAATGAAAGAGATGTGAACATAATATTCCCATATATATGTATGTATATACGTCGCATCTGCATGGTACGTGCTTTTGTTAAATAAATGACTAAAAAAATATTCACGGGCTTTTTATTTAACTTTCATCGCTTTTATCTTCCACTAAAATCACACGCGTCGCACGTTAAACGTAAATTACATACGATTGAGGCACGACACGCAGAAAATGATGGCAGTATATACATTTATTACAGGATATGTATGTGTATATCATTATCAAAAAAAAAAGAGTATGAGAGAGCTTAAAGCTTCAGTATAATGTTATTTGATTTTCTCTTTTAGATTTATATCTATCATATGCATTTATCAATAAAAAAACAGCAATAATCCGTTTTCCAGCGATAGCTTTTTGCTTCATATGAAATTTCGCATTATCCAACATACATTGTATTTCTGCTAGCTTTATATGTTAATAAATAACACAATGGCATTACGGCACAGAATATATATTTGATATTTCATATTGTATCACAACCATGATCCTCGGCATTTATTTTCATCAAATATTTCATGCACAAAAATAAATTCCTGATTTTCATCCGAATTTCATTTACTTATTCAAGAGTTATTATAACTCCCTATTTTTCTCACTCGACAATCATTTTCTCTCCTTTTCTTTTTCCCTCGTTTATGAGATTTATCATTTATAAGGTAAATAGCAAAAAGAAACATAAATTCCATTCTTTTCCTCAACAATAATAATGTGAAATAGCAGCGTTGTAAAACCAGATGTCTATGTCAGGTACAGACCATTTGGTTTGTCTCATTCAAGCAACATTTGGTCAAGACCATGTCTTGGTCGAGTCAAAATATTTAAGAATAGTCATGATCTTAGTTCCAGTGGCGTAACCAGGGGAGTAGATGGGGTGATTTCCACCCCCCTTCTTGGAAAAAATTGGTCCAAACAAAAAAAATTATTTAAAATTGCTAGGGTTTTTGAACTGATAAATCCAGTCTGCTGAAAAGGCTATAAATCCAGTTTTGGTTGTGGCTTCATGCCAGCATTGTTCCATATTTATTAATATTTGTCTTTTCTGTGCTCAGACATGGTCTTGACTGAGGCATTTGGACTTCTAAAGAATGTCTAGTCCTAAATACCCAGAAGCTCACAAAATTATTTTCAATCTGAGGTTTCTAGGGTTACCCTACCCCAAGTATCCTAGGTGAAGGGTAAGGTACCCCGGGTAGTCCTAGAAACCAGCCCCTAGTTCTAAATATAATATACTTGTCTAGGAATCAGTTTCTATGAGTATATGACCATTTAGATATCTATGTGTCAAGTCTAAAACAAATTTTGTACATACCAAGAAAACAGTCACGTATCAACACTGGCGAATATTTTCTGATGCTGTTTTTGCGGCATTTACTAAACGATATATTTATTTATTCATGTTATTCTATATGTTTATCTATATACACAAAGTATCATCAACATTTAAGTGAATTGTCTGTATGCATGTATGTGTATGTATGTGAAAGGAGAGAAGTAAGAAAAGGATAATAAGCAAAAAAGTGAGGAAGGATTGGATTTTTTTTTCCTCATTCCTACGTATGGCTGTTCTTTTCATTTCAATTCTCATTCCTTTTATGATTGTTGCTATATGCTTGTATGTGAATATATTTACTTACTGTAAAAAAGAGGAATCCCGACGTTCTACCAACAATGGAGTGGAGTGGATTGGAGAAAAAAAGGAGAGAGATTCTTTGAGGTAATTTAAGATCATTGAGGGTCTTTTTTGGTATTCCTTTATGGTGCACTATAGCTGAAATTTAGTTTCTCGTTTAGTTTGTTGTTGATTGTTAAAGTGTTAACATCTATGAAAAAAATAAAAATATATATATATTGACTTAGTCACATAGTTTTGTTTGTTGTATTTTATTATGCTAACAGTTTTGACCTTTGACTGAACCAAGATAGAGATTTCGAAGATAGGAAGTGTAGAAGTGGCATTTTTATTGCAAACACACAAGTGGCCCAACTGAGGAAACGGAACAAGTATGTCGTCTTCCATATCATCATCTACATCAAGCGTATCGGTATGCAACAAGTCGCTTGAGAGAAAAGTTCGCAAGCCAAAAATTGAAAAGTTACGACGAGCCCGTATTAATACATCGCTTGAACAATTGAAAGAAATTTTATTGCGCAACACAATTTGGAAACATACTCAAGGATCACGTCCCACGAAGTTGGAAAAGGCTGATATCCTCGAAATGAGTGTACGCTATATTGAAATGTTACATGACAAGATATCGACTGAAAAGTCATCATCAAAATTGATGGAAAAATCGCTGGAACGAAATATTACAATGGAAACGGTAAAGGCGATTAAATGTGAAGCATTTCGCGACATATCCAATCAAATGAATAATTTAAATGAAAAAAATAATCGTCAACAAATCATCACTGATGAGAGATCATTACTGTCATCACCATTATGGTACTATAATCGATTTAATGTACATCAACGAAATTTGACTACTAGCACTAATAGCAGTGATAATGTTAGTGATAAAGAGAATAAGACGAGACAATTTAATGAAAATGTTCCATCAATCTCGACATCAACGAAGCAATCAATTTTTTCATCATCCTTCGAACGCCATTGGAGACCATGGTGAAGAAAAAAGAATGTACATATAAAAAAAGGAAGAAGGATAAAGGCATAGAAACGCCAAAAAAACGAAAGGTTAAAAAATTGTGAAAGGAAAAATAAATTCTTTTATCAAAGTTTCTTTTCTTGCTTGCCTCTGCTGCTTTATTAAATTTGAAAAGTTTTTCATCGACTTCATAATTTTTTTTTTGCGTTCCTTCCTTCTTGCTCATTTTTCTGGCAGAAAGCTCTTTAATTTGTGATTTGTGTACTAGGCTGTCTTTCTTCTCGACAGCGGGCGATAAAATTGGATAGAAAGATCTTAATGCCGAAAAACAGGCAGGTCCTGAATTATAAATTTAGACGCAGTCAGTTGCTATCACTTCTTAAAAACATTTCTATAGTAATTTCGTACGAAAATAAACTTTATAATGGGATCTTCCATCTCAACGCATTGGGATTAAATCAGAACCAATTAAATCAAGTGTAAAGCATCAACAGATTTATTCGAAGAAGTATTAAAAAAACTAGAGGTAAATGCGCCTAAATGATTTGTTTACGATGCCGATCACAAATATTATTTTCCATAACTCGATTTACTCACTTATTTTTGAAGGAATATAAAAATAACATGAAACTTTTTCCAGACTCATTCGACTGCCACAAGTTGATAGGAAAAAAAATATTATTAAAGAACTGAGAATTGAGAGTGAGGAAGAGGAAAAGTTGGCATTATGATAAAATTATATAGTCATGCAGCATGATTGTGTTTATTATATTTTATTATTATAGTCATAAGGAGTAAAAAATATATATAAAATTGAAAATTGTTTCTAACATGAACGTTAATTATATTTTATTGAGTTTGTAATTTTCATTAATTAATGTTTTTTCTTCGTGTCACTCACTCTATTGATATTACAAAACCTTTGATGTTGAAACTTTATCCCCACCATAAAAAGTTTTTCAATGTAAAAAAAAAGTTTGTCGATCGAAGACATTACCACATGTAGTGGATGGGAATCTCGCAAGAACAATTTAATTGATTTTGATGCTTTAAATTGATACAGTACAGAAGAGAAAGTTTACACTTCATCTGATGGAATCAAGCAGAAATTCTTGATGGTCCGTAAAATTTAAATTTAATCGTAACCGTGATTAAATCATGCGGAAAATATTTTTTTGCGATTAAACACAGAAATTTTTACACATTATTTCACAAAGGTTTTTACACTATAATTTATTTTTCATACTATAAGCTTAATTGCTTTTCCGAAGGGATGGAAAAAAATATTTTTTAATGAAATTGTTTAAGTTTTAAAGTTTTCTTTCCATTTTTTTGCTGCTTTGTTATTTTATATTATAAATTAAAGTATATGAAGCATGAAATTTATGTCTCATTGCTGTTGTAATAAAATAAAAAGGAAATGTTTAAGAAATCCTTGTTAAAGAAAAAAAAGTTATGTTTTATGTCATTATTTACCATTAAATTTTTTTCAACCTTTTCCTCACCATCTTTTATTATTGATTTATTTTCCGTAAAATTTGATCCCTCATGTTATATCTTGTTCGTAAAAAAAAGAATTTAAACGTGAATAAATGTATGAGTGGTTAACTTTTAGGAAAATGCCTGACATAAAATCCACCTCCTTGACAACGCAGACACAACACACAGAATTTATGCCCCAAAGTATGAAACCTAAGAAAATCATGAACAGCAAGTAAGTAAATAAATGCACGAGTGGGTGGATGTTTGGTGTGCATAAAGATACATTTTAATTTTTTTACGGTATGCGTGTTATTAAATGAATATTTAAACATTTTTTTATTTAAGGTTGCCCTTTTGGCATATTTAAAAATGATGCTCCTTTTAGTGACCGACGGCTTTAATAAAAAGAATTTTTGGCTTTGATCATTAACATCAATATTTATACACATTTAAAAATAACAAGTCAGTTTAATGAATACTCATAAATTACTCCGCATTATGGTTGGCTAGCCAATAAGACAAAACAAATAACGAAGCGCCTTTTTTGGACATCGTATCATTTCCATAAAATTGAAAAATCCCCTTCATCCATTTTTCAATTTTCTTTCAATTGAATAACTATAATCGTTGAGCATATAACGAGACGAGAGACTCAGCACGCTACGGTAGTTATTGTATCAAATTTTATATCGCTACATGACATGATGTGCTATATGAAAAGATGAAAAAAAAGTAATCGGAAAAAGCTTCAAAACAAAATTTTTATGCTTCTTTTTATACATAAATATAGACATCAAGGCATGTCAGTCTACCGTATAAGCCTAAAAATATTTGACAACGACTTACGAAGATGTTTCACATGTTCACATGAAAAGCTTCTTTTAAACTTTTTAAATATTTTTTTTCCGAATGAAAAATGCTTCTAATTTCCACCCTAGCTCCATCTTAGATGGCAAGGAAATAAAAATAAAAAGGGATACAAGAAGAAAATGGCACATGTATGTCTAAATATATGTTGAACCAGATGCCAGGCATAAAAATTGATTTGCGGTTTTGGTACTTTTGCCATTTCCACTCCAACGCCTCATAGAAATTGAAATTTTCCTTTCAGACACTTTACATTTCATTCATATGTCATGTCTGAAATGTATGGAATGGGGGGTGAAAAAAACTAAAGGAGCAAGGAGCAGTAAGATGTCAATAACATTAAAAGATACAAACATAAAAGGAATTAAATTTCATCATTCCTTTTTTTTGAAAAAATAATAAAAAGTGTGTAGGAGGGAGAGCAAGTTTTATGGAAATTGTCCAGAACGGAAACTTAATAAGTCCTAAATTTTATCAAAATGTTTCTCTTAAAGGCAAGACATTTGGAGTGAGTACGGAAAAACATTTTAATACTTTTATGCTAAGTAAAAAGTAAAGAAAAGTTGGGCCTTCCTTTAAAATTAAAACCGAGACCGCACGATTTATTTTGATGTTATATGAGGCACATCTTTACATTATTACCTCACCCTTTTCAATTTAACTCTCCATCCCATCAGTTCAGTTTGGTACTTAACATCATTTATGCTACCCCCTCATCAGTCCCATATTTTGCGTCATGCTTTCGGGATCGATCACTTGTTATGTAACTTCAAGTTTTTTAGTTTAAAATGGTATACAGCAACAGATCCAGGAGAGTAGCCAGAAATTTTTTTGGGAGTGAAAAATGTCTCGATAGCTCCTAAAAAATTGAAGAAAATTTTCCAAACCCCCTGGATAGGCTCCTAATCAGCAACCATAATTTGCGGACGTAATTAACGAACGACTCCTTATTTACAGATTTTCTTTCTTCAACTTTTTTTTTATTTCCTCTCATTTACTGAAAGCATTCTAAAATTAAGAAGAGTGACTGAAATAAAAAAAAGTATATAATCATTTTTTTGGGGTTCATAATACTTTGCCACCATCATTTTATCGCCCCTTTTTTGAGCCTTATAGATAATTATTTTGTCAGATTCATGAGAGTATATTTACAGGGTCAGAGGAATAAGGATCAAGTGAAACGTAGAGTAAAATCTCTCTTATTTATTGTACGACTACTCAAATAGCGTGATTGAATGGAAGTTAAATGTTTTTGAACTCAATGATGCTTAAAAACTGTTCATCCTTGTTATTTTATTTACTGTTGTTTAGTGGTGAGTCTACTGTCATATTGAGACATTATTGGTTAAGATTATTTTAGGAGATGAGAAGAAAAATTGAAATTCATGGAGTGAGTGTAGAAGTGGAGGATATAAGTAATAGATGAGAGGGTAGCTGAATACAATATCAAACTCATTTTAATGACAACCTTTTTGTGATTTTCATGAATTTGAATAAACTGTTGAGTTGTTTTCTCTCTTTCCTTCCTGATTATATATTTCATGAAGCTTGACCTTTTTTCAGAGAGAATATAGGAAGACGTGGGGACCTTCTTTCATTGATGTTTGTTGATATGGTAATGTGAAAAAGGACGCGATCAATCGAGCTTCAGCTTTATTGAAATTCTCAGATATCCACTCTTCATCTTTTGTTCAAAATTTAAATTAAGTTTCCGATTTCAATGAGTCTGAGTTGTTGAGAATTTTGAAGATGAGACTGAATATTTATTAGGTGAGAATCGGACTCTAATTAAGTCAATTTTTGGAAACTGCCTTTAATAATAAGATACAGTTTTGAAAACAACTTAAAACTTCTGAATTTTCCTTCCTTCCTCTTATTTCTTGCATGAACGATTTCATTATCAATATCAAATTGAATTACTTTGTCTTTTCAGTTCTAGAAATTGTTTTTCTTGTGACTTTTTGAGGAGGTTCTATTAATATAATAAGCATTTAATTCAAGGAAGTTTTCGAATTTTTGAGCTTCTTATCTGAAAATCGATTATCGAAATTATTGAAATTTTCCTGGTTATAGCACTTTAGAATAAACGACTGCCAAAATTTCACATGCTGCTGCTGAATCTCAATTGATGTGGAATTATTTTCAAGTGTAATTAATGAAATTAGACATTTTTGCTCATATTAGGTCGGAAAATTCTATTGATTCTCATTAGAACAGCCATAATGAGCCATAATGATGTGGGAGTGTTCATTTTATATATGTAGCCTTAATAGCGATATCAGGAAGGTTTCACTTCTTTTGAATGACTTTATCTGATCAACATATTAATGGCAGCATTCTGAAGTATTGATTTTTACTTAAATATCAAATTATACAGCATAGAATATATCCAAGCTTTGATTTTTCTTTACAAAAATGTTTTTGCATATCAAAATAAATCCATGGGAAATTTTAATGAGTTTATACAGCATCAATTTCCGCACGAGTTTCTTCTTTCAAAACAGCGGTTGGCATTTGATGAAAATTTTTTATTTGACTATGAAAATGGATTAAATTTTTAAAAAACCATTTTTATCGTGAATAAAATTTTAATATTTTAATTCAAATTTCTGCAAAACTAATTTTCAACTTTTTAAGCTTTTTCATGACTCGTGCATGTGAAAATTCGATCATGAAAATTAAACGTAGTTTTTCTACGGGAAGGAAGCTTAATTTGCAATTTAACGCACGTGCTATTGACACAAAGTTGCATACGTTTATTCTTATTCATAGGAATATACTTCTTAGATGAATAATTCAAATGAATATTATGCAATTCAAATAGATGCGGAATCAGTAACAATAGAAAATGAAGAAAACTTTTTCTTGTTCAAACTTTTCCCAACTTTTCCTTCTTCAATCAATTACTAAATTCTCTATAATCACATTTTAAAGAAATTCTAGATTTTTCTTGTAGTACGTTCCATATAGATAAGGGGTAGGGGCGTATTCAGGGGGGGGGGGGTTGGTGATCAACAATTTTTGTATGAAGCGCCCCACTTAAAATGTTGGATGCCATTTGTGAACGACCTCTAAGAGCAATATACTTTCAACTTTATATTTTATATGTCATATTACAATAAGAAAATTCAGCACGATGTTGCTTTAAGCGAATGGAAGAGTTTATCACAATAACAACACGTGCTATGATGAGTATAGCAATAAAATAAAATGGAAGAAATTTCTATGAAATTTAATTTCACTAAATGAGTAAAAAACAAAGCAGTAGGAAGAACATAAAAGGAAAGATAGATAAATAGATATAAAGAATAACATAATACACATTGGCACAATGAGGTACCACATACATTCAACATATTAGATATTCAGCAACAGAGATAGAGAGATTATAGTAATCGTCTTTTTGCGAGCTTAAGAAAAACAAATAGAGACATAGACAAACATATAAATTACTTACAGCTGAATGCCTTTGAAGTTTCTTTACTGGTGCTACTATTAGGACTATTACCTTACAGCAATAACAACAAACATCAAGGATCATCCCTTTCTGAAAGAAAACAAAGAAAAGAACGAATAAAAAAAACACGGTTGAGAGGATAATTTTCCATTTTCTTTTGCTTTTGAAGCCATTTGTTAAGGACAAATCGAGTCATCTTCAAGCCGTTTGTCTTTTGGCGCTTTGAAAAAAAGAATTTTAAATTAACGGTTATTTTATATTTGAATACAAAAAAAATATGACCTTTAGAAATTTAACGGTTTTTGAAAATTTAAAAATTTTAACACTTCGAAATAGTTTTGAATTTCTAAAAAATAACTGTTGTCATTCATTGGATTTGAATTATCAATATTATTTTTAATTACACTGAATTTAATATTCTGGTTAAAGCAACTCAGCAGCAAAAAAACTCCAAAAATTGGCTTCAGGATAGCAAAAATACGCCATGCAGAAAAAATGCGCTCCAAAAATGTTCCAGCTTCTTTACTTTCATGGTATGCTTTGAATACCTCTTTTACTACTCTCCGGTTTTTTTGTCGCTTGCCGCTCTTGACCATAAAAAATGAATAAATGGGCATCTCATCTCTAAATATCTCCTCCTTTTTTCTTTTTTCTCTTCTCAAAGAATTTCTCTTATCTTTTCAACACTGATGATTCGTAAACATGCTACAAAATTGTGCAAGTAAAATCCTTTAATATTTTTTTTTCTTAAATGTTTCAACCGATTTTGTTGTGAGATGAGATACTTTTATGTAAAAAGAAAGCCTTCATAGAAGAAAGGATTTTAAGGATTGGATTACAGATCATTTCCACACATTTGTAAAGTTGGAGGACGAAAGGATGATTAAGTGACGTACTTTTTTAAGAAAAGTAGGTACATGCCATTTTTCTCATCTATTATTAGCTTGAAAAGTCCTTGAATAATACATTGAAGCATAATGTAAACATAAAACTCATTTTATACCCTTTCAAAGACTTTATCAAGAGGCAGCCTGCTTCATTTTTATTTTTGCATAAGATCAAATTGAGAAATACATTCAATAATATGAAAAAATGTCAAATTCAGCATATCCCTTGTCCCATACACTTATACATTTCTTTAGAATGTTTCGATTGAAGATTTATTCAGACATCAAAGTTCCTCTTTATGCACGAATAATTCATCAACGACGAGAAATCTCTGAAATTCACAATTTTTTTGCCATTACTCTTGTTGCTTCTGATTTTGATACGAATGATGAATGTTATGCAGAGCACATTTAAATTCTAGAAATGTTTTACTTTGCTTATAAAATTTACGATTTTTAGTTTGAGTTTTATGATTTTGGATTTCTTAAATATACAGAAAAATACAGATTTGAGGAAAAAGTTTGCAAGAAAAATACTCGAGAAGAAATTTTTAATTTATATTTAAATTAAACTGACTCAAATTTCATGGGGTGTATTCAGGAAGACGGCCCTGAATAAATCTGAAAACCATTTCTAATCAAATCACGTTAAACTTTTACTGCTAAAAAAATAATTATTTATAAAATGAGAATCAATTAATGTCTGTAATATAATACCTACCCAGAAACTCATTAAGGTTTTTTTTATTGCGTAAATCCTACATGATTTTTTTGTTGCATAAATCTTTCTTTCATGCCGCAATAAATCATTATTTGGTTCTAATAAATCATTAAGCTGATATGTGAAAAAAATCATATGAAAGAAGTGTTTGTCTTTAATTGAGATTTCATCGTGCACAGCATCCACCCACAAAAAGTTGTCTTGTGGAATTTCCTGTCTACCATATTGAGAATTTAATTGTACATCCGATTGTGACATTTTTAATGCACTGCATTGGGAATAAATACTTAAACAATTTGATTGTAAGATGAGACAATAGAGCATAAGAATTAAGACTAAGTGAGGTAGAAAATGTTGGAACATGATAATTTTGATGTAGCACCAACATTCGGCATCTCAAGAATAAATCCTCAAAAGGTATTCATTCAGAAGAAATCGAGATGTTTTGCTTAGTTTTGTGTTTGTTTTCGGAAAGGATATTCAAAAAATGGATTTTGCATAGACAGATAATCTTCAATTGCCTGCACACTTCACCTTTCTCTCGCTCTCTCTCTCCTCCTTTTGTTGCCTTCTTCTGTGTTCATGCTTACTGAAATGAAAATTTTCAGACATTCCCAAATCTACATGCTAGCTGTGTGTGTGTGTGTGCATGTTTAAATTGAATTTAATTTTTATTAGTATATTGAGTATTATAAATGAGTAGTATAAAGTGTATTTATGCATAGATAAATATTTTAAATGGTGATCATAGGTTAATAGTTGAAATTTGCAATAAAGAACAAAGGGAGAGAAATGATATCATTATACAGCAAAAATATCATTTCCTTTAGCCAGAAGCAAGAGAGAATAATTTGGAAATATAAAATAAATGAAAATGAATTGAATCAATTGGGATTGTACTATTTCGATACTCATTTCTGCCTTTTGCTTAAATTGCAATATAAAATATTTATGATCAAATTATTCCCATTCTTCTTTCATACATTTCAGAACGTCAATTGTATTTTCTGACGTCTATTTATGTGAGATTTTGAGATTCATAAATTTTTCATTTTGAAGATTAATCATTGAATCAAGTTGTATTTATTTATTTGTTGCTTTCATGACCTGATTCCATTCTCTAATTTCTCTTTAAACAATTTTCGTTTTCCTTTAAAATCCTCAGCGTACGTTTCGCAATAAATTCTTGTTGTCTTGACTGACTTATTAAGTTATGAGGTTTTCTAAGCAAAAAGGAAGAAAAATTTAAATTCTTCTTCAAAAAAGGCAAATTTATGTTCCTTCTGAGTACGAACTGATTAATATCACTGCTGTACATTAATGCTCCCAGAGACGGTGATAAACATACTTGCTGTATTGATAAATTCCAATTGCTCTCTTTACACTTCTCACTCTATCAATTCCATTCATTTCAATTGCATGTTCATTTCAAATTATATACTTTCAGGATATTTCTTTTTTTTCAGTCTGCTTCTTCTTTTTTTCTGTTCATTAAGAACTGTATTCAAGTGAGAAGAAAGGAATAAATCACATGTGATTTCAGGAGAAACTCAGAAAGGCGATGATAACACTTTAGAAAATTTTTCTTATTTTTCTAAAAAGTAAATGGAAAAAGAAATTCGTTCAATTATTACGTTCATGACATAGGGGAGAGGGTGAGTCTGAAGCTGAAAAATAAATTTTTTATTTACTTTTTTGGATGAAAAGACTGTAACAGAAGAGTTTGTGCTACCTAATAAGTGAACGACCCCAGAACTGTACGATGAAGAAAAACTTCTCTGAAGCTGACGTAGACAAGTTTTCAAATTTTTTATATTCAGCAAATTAGTAGCTTGTTTGTTTAGAAATTGAATTTAGCGGAAATTTTCAAATTTTTAGTATGAAAAAATTTAGACCAGAAATTTTTTTTCTTCAAAAACCCTAAAAATTTGAAGATTTTTTTTGTCGAGGGGGGGGGGAGTTGCTGTGTCACCCAAAATCCTCCTTTGGCTAGTATGCAGTATGTAACAATCAGCTACTCAGGGACTATATCAGTCTTTCTTCAACTCACATATCTATATTTAATGCTATAAATTTTCTAGTTATCAATAATTTGGCTGTTCTCATGTAAAACAACAAATCCTCTAAATAGCGCAATCAATGATGTATTATATTTTGTGAGGAATGAGATTAAGATAATTGGATTAAAATATTGAACATCAATAATTCACAACGGAACTCAACATATTATAAATTTCGAGAAATGATGATTCTGAATTTTTAATGAAAAAAATTCATTTTCAGGCAAGGAGAATTTTATTAAAAATTAATTTACAACTTCTAGAAACTGTCTTTGCAAAGTAAACGTAATCAAAATTTAATCATCATATTTTTAATTTTCCTTCTTATCATCATATTCCTCATCTTAACTGCTATTAATGAAAATAATATTAATTTACATGCAATCATGTCGTAGGACTGACGAGGGAATTAAAGTACAAATTTGAGTTTCGAAACTTTTCATGTTTTAAAGAAAACGAAACCAAACTTCTGGTGATGATTTGAATGGGGGAAATGTTGTGGCAAGGAAGAAAGCAATGCGACATAAGCCCTTCAAAAAAAATTATCTTACAATACCACAACAAGGAGAAAGGAAGCTTTTTCTCACCACAATCAAGCAACACATAAAGCTCATCATTCTATTTTTTGAGGAGAACGGAAACTTTATAAAACTACTTAAGGTTGTAAATGGAAATCATGGACGAACGGCAGAGTGGCAGAAACATATCATGTCTAAGTGTGGAGCAGAAGATAGAATCACGTAATTAAATATGTATATGCTATGGTATGAAGATGTATGTATGGTGATGTGCAAATAAGCATGAATGAGAATTTTGAACTAAGAAGGAAGTGAATTTTAAACATATTCATTTATTGTGTGAATATTGACTTAGATATAAGAAACATAATGACGATAAAAAAGTATTTTGTTAAACAACAATAATAAATCGTTTTTCATTCATCCATTCGTTCATTCATGCACTTATTTTGATATCCGGTATTGAAAAAATGCCTATCTCGTCCTGTACGTCGTATGTCGTATATAATTCTCGTCAGAGAAAATCTTTATCGATATTAGATAGTTGAGATAGGAACGGAAATAAGAAATCTTCTATCTATTTATTTATCTGTTATTCTAAGACTTTGTGAGCCTCGACAGTTCATCAACAATTCATTAGTTTTTATTCCATTAGAATTACTTGAGATGCCTCGCAGATTAAGCGTTTCATGCTATTCTCTTTTTCATATTTCTTATTTTCTTTCCTTTTCTGTTTTTTTATACATGAATTAAATATATATTCTCTGTGAGTTTTTAAGGTTTCAGTATTTAAGACATGAACGGAAGCGAATTTCGCTTCACTGATTTTAGTACAAAATACGTGAAGCTGAGAGGTATTTTGAGATTGGCATAAAATTCTTCTCATTTTTGGGGTCGTTGATAAATTACGTCCAATAGAAAATAGAATTTTAAAACCACACTAAGAATGCAAATCTAAAAATTGCAGATTGAGTTCCTTATTTTGGATTGGCGGACATCATTTGTGAACGACCCCTTCCATTTTTTTCTACCACCCTCATTATTCATTTATACATACAAATAAATTTTTAACATACTTTATTTTTAACATTATGCTGCTCCATTCACTGCTTTGATGCTTCGGCAGTAGCTTCTTTGGGTTTAAAGCTTACGATACTAAAAAGTATTTACTAGAAGAATTCAGAATATGCGCTTCTAACGTTAAAATTACAATTCCCAAGCAATTTTCGCTAATTTTCTCTATACTTACCGTGATATTCTTTCCAGTCTGAAAATGTTTTTAATATGATACAAACTGATACAAACGAGCAATCAGTGTCAGTAACATATTTCGTTCTGTTTAAATATAGCAAATATATGAAGCTTAATTTGAAGATGCTCATCCCATATATTATATCTGCACATATACACTTGAATATAAGCACATCGATGAAAAAGGCGGAGATGCCTTCATTCCCTTATGTTGTTTATCGCTAGCTTATTAAAAAGTCTTGTTTGACTTGCCGAATCTGCTTACCTTTTACCTACTCGATGAAATCCTTCTGACAAGACTAATTAATTTCCTTCATCCTCATCATCAGCATCATCATCTTTTTCTATAATATTTTCCTTTTTTCGTTCCAAAAAAAACTGACTAAAGTACGCCATTTTTTTAAAGGATAAAGAAAATTATTTTTGAGTATTATTAAGAAATTTTCCTCATAAAAGAAGATATGAAAGAAGAAGCATCATTATTATGTCTCATGTGTCTGTTATAATAACACATATTTAAGAACGCCTTTTAAAGCTTAAATTTTTTATTCTCTCTTTTCCTTTTTATTTTGATTGAATGAACTTGCTTTCATGTACATGGTGGAAAAATAATTTGTCAACATCGTTAACGAGAGAAAAAAAGAAATTACGTTTCTCCAGAAGACAGAGCACAGCGTGGGATAAATGGAGATATGATATGCACTCGAGAGTATGAAATGCTAAATGTTTTTAATTACGACTAAAGTCATATAATTAAGCTGTTTACTAAATTTAATTTAAATAACTTTTGTGATTCAAAACATCAATAGAAAGACACATCAAAAAGTAGCTGCGTCGGGGACGTAGGGAACGGAGGGGGGGTTGTCAGATTTTCTTTTTTAAAAAAAACCCAACCGTGTTGAACAAGTTTTCCGTTGAAAGATTCTAGACCCTTCAAACCCCCTTAAATACACCCCAGAGCAACTAGCTGGTCTCATCAAAATCGTAATAAATAAATTTTAATTCAGACTATATCCCTCAAGAGCTTTTATTATTAATTTTTATGCAAAGTTTATGATTCATGAATTTTAATTTTTAACTATACAAACATATTTTACAACTTAAAATTCAGGATACAGGTGTTGTTATGATTAGTAGAGATTAATTTTGAGAACATTCTTGAAAGTATAAAACATCAACAATGTTTTTCAAATAAAGTCAGCAAAACAACAGCAGCAATAAGAAGAAATTTAATGAAACTTTTATGTAAATGTGTGTAGGTGAGTATAAGACTCTCATAAAGGTATATCTAAATAAAATTGTATACGTTACATACTTTATGCTATAAGATAGCTCTTGACAAGAGATTAAATGGTAGATTTTACAGGTCAAGAGATGAATTTATTTTCTGGGTGTTTATTCATTCAATTCTAAATATTATAAATTGAATTCAAGTGTGGGTTTTGCTAAATTAATTTGAGTACTTAAAGGAATTTAAGTTGTGTGAATTCCAAAATTCATGAAAAGTTTCAATTCTTCACCTTGAACAAATGAAAACAATATTTCATGTATAATCCTAGTGCTGGAAATAGTTACCCAAGGTTAAATTTCTGTAGAGAATAGCTTGCCTCTTCAATTGCCTAAACAAGCATTCTTATATTCTACATTAAAGGAATTGTTGATTTTAGGTATTTTTTCATCAACAATCCAAATGGGGTTTCCTTAACTTTTCAATATTTAATGCTTATTATATACAATGTATTAAAAAGCATACCACAGCATACTGGAAACATTTAAGGTTTCGATGGAGGATTAGGATACGAAAAAAAGGGAGACTGCAGAAAATTCTTCAATAGACGCCAAAAATTTCAAGGGGAATGGAGGAAATATTTTTAACAACATCATCGTAACCATAATCGGAGTTCATCAATAAATTAAGTAAATGAACGATGATGATCTTTATTCGAAGATACTGTTTATGTTCATAGAATTAAACGTAATGAAATATTCAAAAGGAGGAGATGATGTACGCACGATATTATTATTACAAGAGGGGATGAATTATAGGAAGGATGTTAATAAAACAGTGGAAATTTGATTCAAAATTATTTGCTAAAGGTTGAACATTATACATGAGTACATAAAGCATTAAACAAGATGCAAATAATTCTCAATAAATTAAAATTTTAATTGAGCATGTTATAACAGACTTTGATCTATATTTTGGGAACTAAACTAGATTATCCTGAATATACAAAAATAAATAACAAACTTAATTTACTAATAATTAGAAAAATTCCAGCACACGCTGTTTGATCTACACAATCCAGATTTAATAAGCTTATTAATATGTAATCAAAATAATGAGGATGAGTAGCATTTATACCTTATTAAAGAACAAACTTCAATTAAATATTATTTGCTTTCAACACAAGGCTAAATTTAATCAACTCCGTCTCACACCTATTATAATTTAACGTAATTACTGCCATGACTACTAATTACCTTCATGTCTCTAAGGATTTTTATTCATATTCATCCATTCATTCATTACACCTTTCTTTTAATGAGCTATGCCCACAAGTTGACTGTGAAATGAGTCAGTTGGAAGGCGGAAACGAGAAACGTCCATAACAGAGTCCTTAATATGTACTTTGTGAAACATCTTCATAATTGATTGCAATAAAAATAAATTAGCTATAATTGAATAATGAAATTAGATGTGCTTCGCATTTACAGCTGACAATTTTTGAAAACGTGAAATGAATGAATGAAAATATAAGTTTTTCAGGCATTGTGATTTTGATGCTCCTGTTTAATGTCATCATCACCAGTGATGATTATTATCTATCAGTGCCATCATGATGTGCCATTGTGTAGGCAGAAATGAATAGAAATTAAAATACTTTAGCTAAATTGCTTTCACTTTTTTTCTTATTTCTTATTCTTACTCCACGTGCACTTGAACCGTATGAACATTGAGGGTAATGAAATTGAAAGGAATTTTAAAAATGTCACAATGACACTTCACTTCATTCCTGATTTAATTTCACAAAGTATTTTTATCACTACATTTAATTCTCTTGTTCTTTTCTCCTATCTTTTTACTTCTATTGCAAAGGTGGCAAGCATTTTCTGCTATCTCATTCATTCAATTTCATTTATGTGCAAATATTTTAAAGAATAGACAATTTTGATTCATATTTTGTCTTAAGAAGTTAAATTTTTCCTATTCAGAACAATAAGGATCCATAGCAGCACAAGAACTTGGTTCATAGCTATTAAAAGCTTAACAAGTTTGACTTTACCAGACCTCAGTAATCCCAATCCAATCTAGAGCGACAAAAGCTACATTTAGAATCCATTCATCGTGCAACCCACTTGGATTTGCCAATTTGTGTCGCTTAGAAATCTATATTTTGACAATATTACTCTCTAAAGTCAACAAAGAGATGCTGATAGCTACGTTTCCAAGACATGTTTCGAAAAAGTGACAGGTTACCTTGCCGAGTCTCAAACCAATAATTGCATCTGCTTATTTTGTGAAAAAAACATACCCAAGAAAAAAATCTGACTTTCTACATGATGAATGTTCCCGAAATTCATCATCAAATGAATTAAATTCTCGCCTACTATTGCTATAAAAAAATGACATTTCCAAACGTTACATCAATTTCAACATCCGCGGAAATCATCGTGGGCTTATTTTACTTGTTTTTTTTTCTTCTACTTCTCAAACAAGAAATGCCTGTAAGCTTTTGTGCAATGAATGGGAAAAGGGAGGCTGAAAAAAAGCTGCTGAAAGTAGAAAATTCTTTTGTACAAAAGAATAAAATAGATCTGATTTTTTTCCTTCTTTTTGTTTCTATTTTCCTTCTTGTACATTCTAATAAAGCTATTTTCGTTATGTTTAAATAAATTTTCCATTTCTTCTCCGTTCCACTTCATTACCCTTTCCTACGTTTTTTTCCTTGCTCTGAAAATTTTTCAAATATTTTTCACACTTACTTTTTATATTTCCCAGGATATTTCCTCATTATTCCATATTTTGAATTCTTTGGTTCTTATTTGCTTTTTAATGAAATGTTAATAATGAAGGAAATTGATAGAAAAAATTTACGAAAGTCCTCGTGTTATAGATCGAGTGACTTTAGCGCATTTTTGTGTTAACGATCAGTATTTGATTAGCAAAGTATTGCGTATTAAATAAGTCAACCATAAGTCAATAAGTGAAGCATTTCGTACAAAAAGGACATAGCTAGCTTGTAAATGAGAAGTTTGTTACGAACGTCGAGATGTGAATTTCTGCTGATTAGCGGATACAGCAATCTGAGTGCAGTGTGAGCTCTGATACTCACGTACTCCACATGCTGCTTTAGGGTCACTATCTTGTCGATGACCATTCCCAGATATTTTGCTTCGTTTTCCCACTTGCTGTTTTCGTTGAGAAATTTGATGTTGTTTCTTGGACAAGTTTCAAAAATGCACTAAAAATAAAAGGATCTGCTTAATTTCGAAGTATATAATTTCATACAAATTTATCAAAAAAGAAGAAAACTTTTTTGTATGAAATTACATACTTCGCAAGCACTAGCAGAAATCACTTTTAGTATTGAGAAAAAATTTTCAGAGATTCAATCAACTAATAAAACTAAAGGAAGGATGAATCGAGAATTATTTCACTTGCCTAATTTAAATTGTGATCGAGTTCGCTGGAATCGTACAAGGGAAAATTTTCCCATACTTGAATTTGAAGGTATCGATATTTATCATACTAAATCTATGACATCAGGTGCTGGAGAAAGTGTCTCTTATTTCCAATCGCGAAGAAGAGAAGATAGAAAAATTTCAATAAAATTGATTAAAACTCAAGAAGACTGGAGAGTTAAATATATAAAAGTATTTGATGAGATTTGAACAGATTGATGAAAGATATTAAGCAAATATTCTGCCAGCTTCAGCATAAATTGATAATTTTCGACCAATTCTTTAAATACTTAATTGTTGTTAACTATTCTTGGATTTGTAACTAAAATAAATTGAAGTTCTTTGAAATTGTCTTTGTAATTTTTTTCCAATTCTAGACCAAAGAAATTTCATTTTCTGCTAAATTTTGTCGTTACTTGTTGAAACGTGAAACAGAGAAGGACAAAATTTTTAAAAAACAGTTAATAGCAAAAGAGGTCAATAATCAAAAGGGTATTAAAAGAATAGAAGAACAATAAATAAGAGGTTCTAATGTGGTAAAAAGTGGTAAAACTTGACCTTGTTCGATTGTCATCGATGAAACATCGAGGAAAATGCGATTTCTAAAATCGAATCAGAAATGCATGCATTAGAGAGTTTATAATGTATGTTGATGGCATTCCTATGCTCCTCACATTGATCCAAAAATATAAAAAGGGACGTTGCTAAATTTTTTAAATGCTTAGAAAAATCAGAATTCAAATTCGTACTATCACTTATTGGACAAATGATGAACATATTAAATTAGGAGGATCTAGAAGACTACATCAAGTTAGTGTTAAATTTTTTTATTTTAATAAATCCTATTTTTTGATAGTTATAAATTTTAACATTATATTTTTTATAGAATTCATAGCTGAAGTCAAAAGTTCCTACCAAATGTGTGTATCAGATGACCTTGATCCGTTTAATAAATGTATGCTACATAATTGTACAGAGCTTTACTTTGGGAGAAAAAAATTTTTTTTTTCATATCCCAACTGTATCAAAGAACAAAGTTGCAAAATCAGAAATGGAAGCTTCAAAGATTTTGAAAACAACATGTGCAGATCCATTAGAGAAATGATTGACAAAGGAGATTTAGAACAGCATCTAAAAGATTGGGATGCAGATATAAAACAATTTAAATCATTCTGGGAATTACTGATTGAACACAAACTATTTATGTTTATCTTGAAACAGGTGAGGAATAAAATTTAATTTAAATTTATTAATAGACACAGAAATTATTAACTCTTACAATATTCTCATTTAGTTATACAAAATACGCGCATTTATTGTAATCTTAACGGTGGCTTACTTTACATCCTACATCATGGCAGCAATACTTTTATGATGTAATCCCAATAATTTTCACTAAGAAATATACACTTTTGTCCGCGTTTTTTGACGATACAGGGGGGTTTTGTAACAAGGGGAGAGGGAAATTGAAGAGTTTAAAAATATACTTGGATTATTAAATCAAACGAAATCTAATCTTGACAAATTTCTCGGCCTCGTGTTTAGTTGTAAAGTATAAAATCAAGTTACAAAAGCGAGTATGAAGATTAGGAAAAGGAAAACAAAACTAGTAATGAAGCGATCACGCTTCATGGGCATATTCACACCGTTTCAAGTTTTTTCATTCATAGCTTAGTATTATGTTACTAACAAGACTTACGAAAAATCGTAAAGTTTTAGCTTATTTAGTCAAAAATATCAAAATTAGAGAAAAAATGAGTTTGACGTAGCTTCTAGCCCCTCGAAATCCAAAATGGCATCGGTTCCATATTAAGGCACAGCTAAGGAACCTACATACCAAATTTCAGCTCATTTGGTCAAAGTTAAAGCAAAAATCAATTTGGCGTAGCTTCTAGCCCCTCGAAATCCAAAATGGCGTCGGTTCCATATTAAGGCATAGCTAAGGAACCTACATACCAAATTTCAGCTCATTTGGTCAAAGTTAAAGCAAAAATCAATTTGGCGTAGCTTCTAGCCCCTCGAAATCCAAAATGGCGTCGGTTCCATATTAAGGCATAGCTAAAGAACCTATATACCAAATTTCAGCTCATTTGGTCAAAGTTAAAGCAAAAATCAATTTGGCGTAGCTTCTAGCCCCTCGAAATCCAAAATGGCGTCGGTTCCATATTCAGACACAGCTAAGGAACCTACATACCAAACTTCAGCTCATTTGGTCAAAGTTAAAGCAAAAATCAATTTAGCGTAGCTTCTAGCCCCTCGAAATCCAAAATGGCGTCGCTTCCATATACAGGC
The DNA here is from genome assembly GCA_963573255.1 of Chironomus tentans. Classification (NCBI taxonomy): domain Eukaryota; kingdom Metazoa; phylum Arthropoda; class Insecta; order Diptera; family Chironomidae; genus Chironomus; species Chironomus tentans. The sequence continues at coordinate 54,924,425 of OY754302.1, read as the reverse complement.
ACAGCTAAGGAACCTACATACCAAATTTCAGCTCATTTGGTCAAAGTTAAAGCAAAAATCAATTTGGCGTAGCTTCTAGCCCCTCGAAATCCAAAATGGCGTCGGTTCCATATTCAGACACAGCTAAGGAACCTACATACCAAATTTCAGCTCATTTGGTCAAAGTTAAAGCAAAAATCAATTTGGCGTAGCTTCTAGCCCCTCGAAATCCAAAATGGCGTCGGTTCCATATTAAGGCATAGCTAAGGAACCTACATACCAAATTTCAGCTCATTTGGTCAAAGTTAAAGCAAAAATCAATTTGGCGTAGCTTCTAGCCCCTCGAAATCCAAAATGGCGTCGGTTCCATATTAAGGCATAGCTAAGGAACCTACATACCAAATTTCAGCTCATTTGGTCAAAGTTAAAGCAAAAATCAATTTGGCGTAGCTTCTAGCCCCTCGAAATCCAAAATGGCGTCGGTTCCATATTAAGGCATAGCTAAGGAACCTACATACCAAATTTCAGCTCATTTGGTCAAAGTTAAAGCAAAAAACAATTTAGCGTAGCTTCTAGCCCCTCGAAATCCAAAATGGCGTCGGTTCCATATTCAGGCACAGCTAAGGAACCTACGTACCAAATTTCAGCTCATTTGGTCAAAACATTCCTTTACTATGAAAAAAATTAAATGTGTTTTGCAATAATCGGCTATAATTTGACCAAAAACAGCAGTTTTTCGTTCCTTGTGCCTTACTGGATGCATCTCATGACTCCAAAAACAATACAGTTCTTGCCATACATGATATCTATCAGATACAAAAAACCAGAAGTCTTGATATTGAGTTTGAATCGAGTTATCGCACCGATTAACTTGCTAACTTGCTAAAGGACAGAAAGTGTTTTTTTAAGATTTCTCGGCAATGGAAGCACCAATCGAGATGCGGTTTTCACTGTTAAATTGGTAATTTTAGGCACAGACTTTCCATACTGAACACTATGGGTCGATTCCGTAAGCCTGAAGCAGCAAGTCCAAAAAAGTAGTTTCACTGAAATACCAAAAACAATATATTCACACACAATTAAAATTGGTGTGAATATGAAATCTTAAATCCATGTATTAACTTTTGTTAACCAGATTCAAAAGGTCAATGAAAATATTAACAAATCCGGTTTACTTCCGTTTTCCATAAAAAGGAACATTTTCAAATTCATCGATTAAAGTTATAAAAAAAAATTTATTAAAAAAGTATAGTAAGATTATTTTTAAATTTTAAGTAAAAAAATACAAGAATGTTCAGTGAAATTGTGGATGATGAGGAAGCAGGATATACATTACAAAAAAGTTCCAAAATTCATTGAATCAGTTAAGCTTAATTATAAATAAGTCTTTAATCAAGGGGTTGGAACTCCCGAAAACTTGTGGTCTGAACAAGTTTAACAAGTTTTCAATACAAACTTGTGGTTTCGCAAGTTTTACAAGTTTTTACAAACAAACTTGCAAAACTTGCAAGTTTTTCAAATTATTATTTTTTAATTCCTAACTTCGTGTGGTAAAATATGGAGCCTTTGTGAATGCCAAAGGATTTTTCTTCGATTTTTATGACTTTAGAATAAATATTTAGAATTTTTTTGATAAAAAAATAAAAATAGTTGTTCGGTAAGATAAGTTTTCTTGAATAAATTGTAAATTACATAGCTAAAATTTATGAATAGTAATAATGGAAGGAAAATTCACTAAAAGGGGCCAAAACCTTCATAATTATAATACGATACTTTGTTTTGGTCCCAGTATTAGTTGATAACAAAAGAAATTTTAAATTAAATAATATTGTGGAATATGTGAGATGCCATTATAAAGTTAGGATGTTCTTTAATTGCTCTTATATATATTTCTCAATAGATTAGTATAATTCTGATATAAAACTTTTAGCTATGCACCTAACCCCCCCCCCCCCCCCCCATTTTCCAGTTCATACAAAAAAAAATCAAACCCCCCCCCTCGAAAAATGTCTGTATACACCTAATATGTATATCCAAAGGCTGCCATAGGCAAAGATATTACTTTGAAAGTTCATCGGTAGAATGGCTACTTGATTTTCTAATTTTTTCACAGGCACATAGCAAAGGTGTATCGCTGGATTTATTCTTCCTCACCGGGAAATTCTTTAGTTTGCTAGATCGTTTTTTTGAAGAAAAAACAATAAAATCTGACTATAATTTTTTCCATGCAAGAAATTTTGAAATCAATCCTCGAAATTTTTGGCTATGCCGTTGATTTTTCACATATTTTGAATAAAAAATGGATAAATATTGTCAAGGTTTAGTTAAGCATATTTCCACATATTCAAAGGACCTTTTTATTAAATTTAGGTTAAAAAACTGAATAATGATCGAGTTACAGCTAGTAAATCTATGATAAAATCAAAAAATAAATTATTTGTTGCAGCTTCAACTCAAATTTAAACATTAACTTTCACTAAAATCTTGAAAAACTAAAAATTTCTAAAAAAATAAATATTTTCAATTTTTGAAAACTTGTGGTTTTGCAAGTTTTTAGAAGCCGAATTGTAAGTAGATGTGTGTTTTAATAATTTCCTTTTTTTCTGGTAAGAAGAATATGCATATTCACTTATTGAAGGGTACAGTCAGGCAGTTTGAGTTTTTACTGCATGGAGGTGGATAAGCCTATTTTCGGGAGTTTTGCCAATTTTTAAATACATTTTTGAATTTTATTTAAGCTTTGAGGAATTTTCTGTAAAAAGGGCATGAATTTTCCGATTTGGATTTTAAGGTGGATTAAAAATTTAATTTCATGACCTGCCGTCAATTCTTTATTTTCCCAGAACACATGTTCCACTAATTTTCTGGAACATCTGTCCTTGTTTAGTTGGTAATATTTTGTCTTAGATTTTTTTTGACTTGTCAATTTTTCCTACCCAAAGTGCATAATTTCTTTATACAATGCAATGAAACATGATGTCTGTAAAATCTTTGATATACTGCAATTTAAAAAAAATTGTAAGTCGTGATACAAGCGCAAATATCAAATATTAACCATAGTGCATTAAAAGTTTAATTTTTTGAATGTTCTCACAATTTTCTAACAAACAAAAAAAGTTTGAACAAAATCGGTTAAGTTGGCGAAGCACACGACCACTTTCAAAATTAAAAAAAAAAACATCTTTCTCGTTAGGGTTTCTGAGTGCGGTTTTTCAAAAACAGCAAAACCGCGGTTTTTGGGCAAAAATGCGGTTTTTTAAAAACCGCGGTTTTGAAGACAAAAAACTGCGGTTTTTGTGACACAACAATTTTCTTATTTTATTTCAGATTTTTTCTCTTAAATTTTATTTATGTCTATGTCTTATGTTTATTAATTTAAACATATACCAAATCATAATTACAAATCGTAATACAATTCATTAAATTAAAGTTTATTTCATTGAGTGAAGTGTACATATTGGAAAATTTTATATCTACTGACTTGTAACGTTCGTATCAAAATTGAATTATTACTTGTTGTGAAATTATACAATTTTTTTTTCCAACTTTGCTTACATCAACAAAATAATTTCTTTAATATTTTTTAGAGTTTTAATATTCTAACATAGTTTAAGCTAAGAAACATGAATTAAAAACCAAATGGTTTTTGATTTATTAATTCACTGTGATTTTTTCCGAAGTGAGCATTGAAAATTTTTGTCAACAAACAATTTTTAAAAAGTTTGATGGATGATTTCATGTCTTTATCTTGCAGCAATATCCAAATCCTTTATTTCATGTAATACTTACACCCAAACCTCCAAGTCCTCATCAAAAAGTTTCAAAATTTTTAACACTTTTGATCATTACAAAATGGGTCATTTTGTTTCCAAGTTTTTGAAGCAATGCTTTATTTATTTGAGAAAGTTGTTATGAGCATCGATAGAAGAAATCAAGAGCTTTCTTTCTGTATACTCATTATAGTTATGAAAATTATCTGCTTTAACACAAATGACGAAATTAAAGGACCAAATTTTGGTTTTTCACACATTTTTTGGTTTGAAGATTGCAAGTCACAGGATGGCTTAAAATTCAAAAGCTCAAAAACGTATCCTTATTTTTTACTCCTCTTGAAATCTTGTGAACAAATGTGATACCTAAAATACCAAAAAAATACATTGACCAAAATTAACATTTTTTACCCTACATGTATTTTTATGGTTTCCTTATATTTATAAGAAATTTTAGAAAAACTGCAAAAAACCGCAAAAACCGCGGTTTTTGACTTTTTGAAAACCGCAAAACCGCGGTTTTGAAAAAACGCGGTTTTTCAGAAACCCTATTTCTCGTGCACCATGCACTTTTGGGAAGAAAAATTATTTTTCCCTCATACTATGCCCCAATGGCTACAACATGAACCAATGGCACATCCGTTGAATTTTTGCCAAACTTTTCATTTTTTCGTCAAAGGTGCATTCCATGAAGAAAAAAAATCATAGTAATCATTGCATTTTAAAATTTATTTTTTTCGCGTAAATCATCAACAAAATTTTCAGTTAATTGTTCTATGAATTTGAGTTAATTGTTGTTAATTCATTGAGGAATATCGAATGTCGATTGTTTCGGTACATCATTGATAATAGGTAATTTAAATGTGATTTAAATTTGAAATTGGATAACTGTTTTTAACGATAAATTATTTGAATTTCAGGACTGTCAAGATTTGTTATTGGTTTATTGTTGTGATCATATTGAAGACTTATAGAACTGTACTTGTCTGAAATATCTGTCGAATAATCTAAATCAAGAGTTTATTTGTTCTGTGTATTTGGTGGTGAGTATCAAAAAGTGTTAATGAAATTTTCAAGATCCATTTGACCCTCCCACCTTCTCGTGACAAATTTTGTGAGAAAATCGGAAAATTTTAATATGAAGCGTCTCTCCCCCTTTCTAAGCATTACATAATATCCAAACGACCCGTGAATGATTTTTCCTCACAAAAAATTGAAAATCCCCTCTCATCGATAATTTTCTGTCTACATTACTGATAGAATCCAGGGGCGTAACAAGGGTGGGTAAAGTGGAGCATTCTCCTGGAGCGTGTTTTTAGATTTTATTTTTTAGTGCATTTTCCCAGAGGGAAAAGACGACGGGAAGATTTAGACTGATTTTTTTTATTCACTTTTTTTCCAGCTGACTTAAAATGTCGTCGAAAACAAGTGACCAAATAGAAATTTCGAGTAGTGTGATACTAGAGATATATGCACAAGTTAATGAATCCGAACCAAACATGTGGATCATGATAGAAGAAGCTATGAATTTTATAAACCCATTAGAAATGACCACAAAACCATTCTACAACTTTCAAGTGTTAATGTTTTATGTAATGAAAAAGTACGGATGGTCGACAGAAGATATAATAGAAATAATTCCAAAATTATACGAAAGATTGGATGATAATCAAAAGAAAGCTTTTAAAAACCCGGAACCAAGACGAGAACTGATACTAAAAGGTTTATCCAACGCTGAAGTAAAAGCAAAATTCAATGAAAAAATGATAGCACTTTTAGAGAACATAAAATATAATACGTTATTTGATTAATCTTGATGTTGAATCTCTAACTGATCACAGATTTAGATATGGAACCAATGAATAAAATATATTCTTTTATATACAGCTTGAAAATTATTGTTTGTAGATTTTTGAAATTCCTCAAATGTGAGTTTTGTTTTACAAAAATAAAAAGTTTATTAAATAAAAAATATTTTTAAACATAAAAAAGTCGACCATGACAATGATAAAATTTGAAAACATATGTTTCTTGCTATTTTAGCATTTTTATTATTTTAAGACAGTAAAAACAACAGAGGTGTAACCAGGACACTATGGGAAAAAATTGAAAAAAAGCGGCCATCCACTTTTTTTTGGCAATGTTTCAAAAATCCATTCCAAAGTGATATTTTCTTGTAGAGGACATAAAATTAGACTTGTATGCCAAATTTCAGGTCATTTGGTGCTACTTCCGCGATTCTAGGGCGGTTTGAAGTTGAAAAGGGGTCAAAAATACGATTTTTTCACACCCTATTTGAACTGGCAATTCTCTACAATGATAAAAGATATTGAAAAACGGATTTCGTTTCCTAATAATGGCATATAAGAGCTTTCTTTTGGCATACCACAAAGTTTACAACTTTTCAGATTTGGTACCTGTGTGCTAGGATATGCCTGAAAATCATAGGAAAAATATCTTCAAACGTGCCGCAACTATCTTAGATGGCCGATTCACAACCCATAAACATGACATTGAGAATGGTGAAAAGGAAGAGATTAATGTTGAATTTGCAAATGAGATTGATAGTGTGAAGGCTGAGGTAAATGAAGACAAAGATAAAGCAGCTGTAAAAATTCAGTCAATGTTCCGCGGCTATCAAGTCAGAAAATCAAACAAAATTCAGAATTTCGAGGAAAAAATCGATGAAATTATGAATAATAAAAAAGTTCAGGAACCGAGTGCATTTGGAAGTGAACTTGTTGGAATAATTCGAGATTTTCAGGAAAATAATGAAATTCTTGATGATTCTGAAGAAATTATAGAAGACATGGAGACTAAGTTTGAGAAATTTGGTGAAATTATGAGGAAAATTGAGGAATCTGATGAAAAAATTGAAGAAAATCCAGAAAGCGAAGTCGACGGAAATGTCACTGAAAATTCAAAAGATGAAGACTTTATTGACATTTTGTTGGATCAAAATTCTAATCAGGAATCCAAACCCAGAGCCAAACGATCCATATCCCCAGAAACTGGAGAAATTATTGGGGATCATCTGAAAATTGAAGCTGAAGATTCATGGACTGAAGACTTTGATGCCTTAAAAGGGATTTCAAAAGCTATTCATGATGAAAATTTAGGTACAGTGTCCAAAAATATTGAAGATCAATCCACAACCCCCAAGAATTCTGACCCAAAAGACTCAAGCATTCAAGACGGAATCGATGAAGTTGACTGAAATGTTGACGGTCAAGACTCACGTCCTCCAGACAATGATGCAGCAGACAATCCCCATCCATCATATTCCGACGATGAAAAGGTCAAAAACAAGGACAGCACTGAGCTTGTGACAATATTGGACAATACTGAGCTAACAAATGATAAATTAATTGAGACACAAACAAAAAATAATTATGAAGGCAAAGAAGAAGCTAAAATTAGGGTGACCAGATGTTTTTCACAAAAAAACAGGACATTTTTGCAAGAAAACAGGACATTTCAATTTTGGTACTATTGGGACACTTATGAACCATTTAAACCACTTACCATTGCAAAAACAATTAAATTACGGTATCTTATTGCGAAAAAGTGTCAAAAAAGAATGAAATTTTGAAGGAATCGAGGGATGTCCTAAATTTAGTCTACGATAAAAGCAAAACGATTAATGCCTTTGTCATATTAAATGAAAAAACACTTTTGATGAATTTTGACGATAATGAGGAAAAGGCGATTAATACAACAAATCCAATTTTAGCAGCATTTGTTACTGCCTACGGTCGGATAGAAACAATCAAGCTGACTGAAAAGTTTGGATCGGCAGTACATTATGCAGACACGGATGCAATAATTTATACTGAACGAAACTGCAATAAAAACTTGATTCAATTGGGCACTGACCTCGGTGATCTATCTAATGAGCTTGAAAAGTTTGGGAAAGAGGCTTATATTCGAAAATTTGTATCTACGGGATGCAAATCGTACTGCCTAGATATTTTTGACCCAGAAAAAAATAAAGAACATACAGTTTTGAAAATAAAAGGCGTCACGCTGAATGTAAAAAATACAACTACAATAAATTTTGAGCAAATGAAGAAAATGGTCGATTTCCCAGAAGAGAATCTCTCATTGAATGCACATGATGTAGGTTTTAAAAGAAAAATAGACGGAACTCTGATCACCCATTAAAGAACAAAAACATTTTCTGTTACTTTAAATAAACGTCTCAGAGTTGGAAATTTTACATTTCCCTATGGGTTTTCTCAGGCAATTGCTACTCAAATCATAAATTCTGAAACTTAACAGAAATTATAAATGCTGCTATCATTTATGAACCTCTGTTACAAACAAAAACATTTCGAGCCAAAAATCACGTCGCAACATGTCATTGTTAAAAAAATAAAAATTTAAATGTAAAATATTTTATGAACGGAAAAGGGATAGAGACAATACGTTAAGATCATGAAGCCCTAATATTTAAATCAAGGGGTTGGAACTCCCGAAAACTTGTGGTCTGAACAAGTTTAACAAGTTTTCAATACAAACTTGTGGTTTCGCAAGTTTTACAAGTTTTTACAAACAAACTTGCAAAACTTGCAAGTTTTTCAAATTATTATTTTTTAATTCCTAACTTCGTGTGGTAAAATATGAAGCCTTTGTGAATGCCAAAGGATTTTTCTTCGATTTTTATGACTTTAGAATAAATATTTAGAATTTTTTTGATAAAAAAATAAAAATAGTTGTTCGGTAAGATAAGTTTTCTTGAATAAATTGTAAATTACATAGCTAAAATTTATGAATAGTAATAATGGAAGGAAAATTCACTAAAAGGGGCCAAAACCTTCATAATTATAATACGATACTTTGTTTTGGTCCCAGTATTAGTTGATAACAAAAGAAATTTTAAATTAAATAATATTGTGGAATATGTGAGATGCCATTATAAAGTTAGGATGTTCTTTAATTGCTCTTATATATATTTCTCAATAGATTAGTATAATTCTGATATAAAACTTTTAGCTATGCACCTAACCCCCCCCCCCCCCCCCCCATTTTCCAGTTCATACAAAAAAAAATCAAACCCCCCCCCCCCCTCGAAAAATGTCTGTATACACCTAATATGTATATCCAAAGGCTGCCATAGGCAAAGATATTACTTTGAAAGTTCATCGGTAGAATGGCTACTTGATTTTCTAATTTTTTCACAGGCACATAGCAAAGGTGTATCGCTGGATTTATTCTTCCTCACCGGGAAATTCTTTAGTTTGCTAGATCGTTTTTTTGAAGAAAAAACAATAAAATCTGACTATAATTTTTTCCATGCAAGAAATTTTGAAATCAATCCTCGAAATTTTTGGCTATGCCGTTGATTTTTCACATATTTTGAATAAAAAATGGATAAATATTGTCAAGGTTTAGTTAAGCATATTTCCACATATTCAAAGGACCTTTTTATTAAATTTAGGTTAAAAAACTGAATAATGATCGAGTTACAGCTAGTAAATCTATGATAAAATCAAAAAATAAATTATTTGTTGCAGCTTCAACTCAAATTTAAACATTAACTTTCACTAAAATCTTGAAAAACTAAAAATTTCTAAAAAAATAAATATTTTCAATTTTTGAAAACTTGTGGTTTTGCAAGTTTTTAGAAGCAAACTTGTGAAACCACAAGTTTTACACGGAAACTTGTGGGTTTATATGAAACTTGCAAAAACGTACAAGTTTTCGGGAGTTCCAACCCCTTGTCTTTAATTCTAAATTCAGCCGCTTCTATTTTTTCGTTAAGGATGGTGGAAGATATAAAAATATTAGGCTGATCAAATTTTTCTATTTTTTTAGTAATCTGATAGAAGAAAGATCAATTAAAAAATTCAACAAGTCTGTTACTAAGCTATATTAGATTCGAAAGGAGCGGCAGGAATAGTTCAGGTCTCGTCTTCATGAGATCATGAAACAAAGTCACGGTTCTTGACTGTGATAATCTTTCTCAAAATTACACAATAAGCCATCATTGCTACTTGAACACAAGGAAGAATTACAAGTCCAGCTTCTTTATTGTGATAATCTTTCTCAAAATTTCACAATAAGCCATCATTGCTTATAGTAGAACACAAGGAAGAATTGCCGGCCGCATCCGATCAGTGTTAATGCAAATAGAGGTTTCACATACAAGTTATGAATTATTTAAGAGACATTTTCCATTATATTACGAGCCTTTCATTATTAAAATATTTTTGCACTAATCTGATCAAATGCTGCTTATGTTTATTTGGAATTGATTAAAGTGTATTAAAAAATTGAAGCAACCATCAAATTGTTCATTGGTCACCTTAGAAGAAACATTTGATGGAACAACTCTTGTATTAAATTTACAATTAAACGAGGATAACGGTAATTGTTTGATTAAATAAACATATTTTTAAATTGACATTGCCAAATTGAATATTAAATTGGGCCGTAAGTTTTTACCGAAATAAACAATATTTAAATCAGTTTACTAATTAAACAATCTTCACAGCTTCTCGTATAATTAATAATCCTGAGGAAATTTCCAAAATTCATGATGGACTTTATGATAACTTCCAAAATTCTAGTCTAAAGCTTTATTACATCGGCACAGCAAAAAAGATCCACGAAATGGGTAAGAATTTATCCTACGTTAAGGTTTTCGCTATGGATATTTTGAAGATGGAGACTAAGGTTCCAAAGCGCAAAAACTCTACATCCTCTAATAAGAGCACGAAAGTCCAATCACAAAAGCAAAAAAAATACTCCCAACAATTATTGACGATAAAGAAGATAATTTAGACGAGGAAGAAGATAGGGCTATAAGTAGTCACTACAAAGAAACACAAAATGTAGTGCTTAAAGAAACGGTTGTCGTTAGGACACCACTACAAAGAGAATTATCAAATAATATTGATCGAGGGACTTAAACGCATTTTTGTGTTATTGATCAGTATTTGATTAGCAAAACTTTCTGAATGAAAGAGCCTTAAAAGGATTCGACAGAGTTTCCGAAAATCAAAATTTCATACAAATATCGACCCATAATTAACAAAACGGGTGTGAATTGGTTAAAATCATTCATGGACGGACATTAACTTAGAAACCGAAAATGAAAAAGTTATAGCTCCAACTAGATGCAAAACGTTTACGTCATAGAAAATAAGAAAAAAATTTGTTGCTTAGCTTTATTGCATCAGGAGAAGTAATTGCATAGAGAATATATTTTACTTTTCTTAAACAATAAAAAGAAGCTGACGAATACAAGCAGCTAAACAGAAAAAGCCTAAAAAGCCTAATAAATGAAATGTTTACTCAATTAATTAAAATGGTCAATGAAAATATATCAATTAAAGAAGAAAATATATCCATTTGATGAGATTCAGAATATTGATAAGTTTTTGAGGTAAGTAGAAATTTTAAATTTATAGGCATTTTCCTGAACTACCACGCACAAAAAACTGACGCAAAAAATTATTCAAAAACATTTAAACATTTTTTAAAAAAATATTTAACGTAAGCCACTTTTGGCTAATGACCAATTTAAGAAATGTCACTTCATTCTAGCCTACGATTTATAAGTTATAGGCTATAATACACATTTTATCCAGAAGAAAACTTCATTTCAAAATAATAATAATGAAATATTTAAACTCACCAATTGTTAAGAATGTCTCAAAACTGATTGATTACTTATCTTTCGTCTCAGGATTAGTAGGCGTTGATTTTTTTGAAATTTCAATTGTTAGCCAAACAGATCTGCACAATCGTCACAAGACAGGAACAGCACAGAGGATTTTTCACAAGCGATGTTTTATGCTGCATCATATCCAATTACACGAAAAGAACTGACTGATGTCATTTGTCTTGAATGATCGGAAGTTTTGATAACTGGATCTGGATAAAAAGAAAGAAATAAAATCATTACGCTCTCCTGAAGCTTATTTATTGTTCAAGAAAGCTTCTTAATTTGTTAGTAACTTACTGCACAGCAATTAATATCTAAATTCCTCTCATTTCTTAAAATGCGTCCGTTTCCAATGACGGTTGATTGTTAAATAAAATCTGAAACGAAATTTTTTTGAAATGTTTGCTACGATTCGATAAAATTTATGCCACAAATCATGAATCAAATCAATAAATGTTAAGCATTAATATACGGAACAAAGATCCAGTAACGATAAATTAACGAAACGATCTGAAATTCTCACTTTCAGATTTTCTAAAGAAGATCCTTCGAAAAAATCTTTAATTTCCTCATCTATTTGACTGCTTTTGACATCAAAATTGTAAGTCCATATTGCTGTTCACGTACGAAAGGATCTTCTGAATTGATTCCTCGTTAAAATAAACTAGAATTCATGCCATATTCTAAAAAGCGGAGAATTTTTGTTAATAAAATGAATTTTCAGAAATTTTCAATATTTTACTCACTTAATTATTCTTTAATGATAGCTGCTGTTGATTTCTTTAATGTGATAGAGCTTTTTTTATCCTGTCCTGGCCCATTTTGACATTTCTAACTTAGTTAAATAGAATTTTTGCAATAATTAAACTGATAAGGAGCCATGCAACAGCAAAATTCGGATTTTTTTCAAATATTTTTTTACCGTTATTTTTCAAATATTTTTTTACCGTTATTTTTTCAAATATTAACTGAACATTATACAGTTTTAGATCATAAATTAATATAAAATAAAATATGAGATTCAGTGTTTTTAAAAACTTTAAAGAACTCACAGAGATATATAACGAAATTATAACGAAATTTTCAGAATCAAATTATGAGTTGAATTATACGATTGAGTGGTCAGCAGAAAATATTTAGGCTAATTTGCAGTTAATTGTGTTTTTTTAACCGAGATATAATTATTGTAGATTGGCTATGATTAATTTATTAAATGTTCTTAAAGCTTAATCAAGTGAAAGATTTGAACGTTTTTTTATAAATTTCAAAAATTAAATAAGATTTTGGTAATAACAGCCAAAAAATTGAAATTTTCTGTAACGTTCATTATTTTTAACATAAGTAAAGCGTTTCTATGTACAGCGTGTTTTGATGTGTTGTAAATTTCTATCTGATCCTTAATCTATTTTTTTTTAAATTTCAGAATAAAGACAAAGGAAGAAGAAGCAATCATAGAAGAGCAAGAAGTTTGCGTCATAATATAAAACGAAATTAAAAGGATCTGCTTAGTTTCCAGTTTTTGCTCAATTTCAAATGTTTTTATTCTTCTTGTTAGCAAAAAATTGTTGAATAGGAAAGTTAATTTAATAAACAAAAATTTTATGTGAATACATCTGTGTGGTATTTTTTTTTTTTTTTTTTTGAGGTAATAGTAATAGCATCTCTCTTACCCTCAAAATGATCCAATTTCTCTGAAAATATTTGAATTTTGATAAGAGCTATAAATGATATTCTTTTACCTTTTCAAGTTTGAAACTGCCTCGTGCAAATTGGGGTTTGTACATTTATTGTGTAACGTAAAATAATAGCATATTTGAAATTTCCACTTTTCAAGAAGAGTGATCCTTAATGTAACAAAATTTTCATACATCCCTGTAAATCGTGAATGAAATAAGGGTTTAGCGTTCCCAAACCCGAGATTGAAGCAAGATAGAAACAAAAACAATTTTGAGAGGAAACACAAAAATTTTGATTTTTTTGACTTTCACCAAAAATATGACTCATGCCCCATTTCCAATTCAAATATAAGTGCATGTTACACTACTCGAAGCTCTATCATACCGATCCAACAAGCAATATCAAACCAAATGCAAATATGTGTTTATTTGAAGAAGGTTTACAGAATATAGATAGTTGAAGGTAAGGGATAAAAAGGCGTAATTACAAAATCTTGTAATCTTTTGACGTTTAGCTGTATTCGTGGATGTTTCATGCTTACGCTTAAAAACAAAACAACAGAATTTTCTCGCAATTGTGAATTTTTTTTCTTCATCTAAATGAATTCGTTTGGTTTCTTTCATCCACACGCATAGACTGTTGTTGCTTCTCTAGCCTAAAACCACAGCCCATGTATATTTTTTTCTATTTCACTGCTCTGTTTATTTTTCCCTTTCGTTTTTGTGATAAGAAAGCAAAAAAATTCTCGTATTCAATTAAGTTTCTTCAATCTACAGCTCTTTACTGTGTAAAGTAGATACTTAGAGAAAGTAGCAACAGTGAAGAAATGAAAAGTTCACCCACAATTAGCTTTCACTCCTGTAATGTTGTTTTTATTTTCTACAGAAATAATACAAAGCAAAAAAATGTTTTATTCTTTTTCATCTTCGTTCCGTGAAAAAAGAGTCAGTCGCCTGGAAAAAAGAATTTTCATCGCTAGATGCCACAAAATTTAATGAATAAACTTTTTTTTTCTTTTCTTATGTCGAGATTATGTTCAAGAAAATGTTTTTCATTTTATTTTATGTTTTTTTTACTTCTCCTTTCTTTATTTTTCCTTTATTATTTACAAGAGAGTCTACAGAAGATTTTATTTTTTGGTTTAAGGTAGGAAGGTAATATATAAAAAAATGTGTACATAAGTGGGTAAGTAAGAACAAACAATTTCTTTTATAATCATTTACTAAATTTTACTTTTTATATCCCACACTATTTGCTTTCGCTTTCATTTACCCCTTTTCCATTATCTAACTACAGTTTCATTTCATCAACGAGCAAAGTGGATAAACGGCATGAGATGCTTACCTAAATTTACTTCTTTTTGTATGAGAAAGGAAAAGAATTTATTAAAAACTTTTACGCGTCTAACTATTTCGGAAAGAATTTTTTTTACAATGTGGATCAATTCTCTTTTTTACCATGGAATTCTTATCGTCTTGGAATGAATAATTTTCTTTTTTTAAATTTTTATTTTTCTTTTAATTTCAATCTTTTAATGTATATACACATCCAGTGAGTTTTCCACTATTTATCTTATGCTGTTTTTCTTTTATTATTTCAATGAATACGAAGTTGCTTAATTTTAATAATTTCATTTTTTGTTTCTGTTTCTTTTCACATTTTTTTATGTCTCTAACTTGGGTAAAAAGGAAAAAAAAGTATCACTAGAATATGGAACCGTCTTCATCCACTTCTACTCTCTTAACATATTACGCAGAAATTACATTTACATAATAATGATATTCACAGAAAATATTCATGCATGAAATAGTGAAAGATAATGATGTTATCAGTGATGTGTCTTCGTATCTTTACTTCCTAACGTGTCTCAGTGTATTTATGCATTTAATAAAAATTTCTCTTCTATATTTTTTTATCGTTTTTCTTCCTTATACGTAAACTCACAAATTTCATTAATTTTCATTTTCAAAAAACACATTTTATTCCAAGGACATGAAACTTGTGATCTAACATTGAAAAGTTGACTTGATTCTAGGCATGGGTAATAAGTTTGTTACAGCTGAACAAATTTTAATCAATCTTTTCTTGCCTATCTAAGCTTCGATTTGAATTCTCACAAGTTACTCTTAACTTTTTTTAAAAAAATTTTTAAAGCCTACTTTAACATAAAATTTTTAGAGATGATTTCGAAAAAAAATTGCGTGAAACATAAGAAGTGTCCCATGACATTTGAAATTCAACAAAAAGAGCTAAGTGATGTCAAAAGTCATGACACACTCTTAAATATTTCAAACGCAATTATTTGATTTTTTCTTATTTTTGAAGGTTCTAGAGAATTTTAACAAAAGTAGGCTTTAAATTTCAAATAAAAATCTAGAGATTTTCTCAATTTTAGACCAGTATTTTCCATGTCCTCCATGGACGTACCCAGAGGGGGGTCCGGAATTTTGAAACTCTTTTCAAGAAGATTTTACCAACAAGTTTTTTTTCGATTCATAGTTAATTAGGTGAGGTTAATTTTAAGGAATCGATAGTTTTTCAAATAGTTTCCATTTATACTGAGTTTCAAAATCCGGACCCCCCTTTCTAGGTACGACCTCATATTTTCAATTTAAAATTTTCTCATATACATTAGTACTTAGAAGAAGATTGTCAGTTTATAACAAAACTTTAATTATACTATCATCATTTAAAATGATCTTTTATATTTTACTGGATGTAAAATATTAATAATGAACTATGAAAACAAATTACAGTCATTTCAGTTAACAATTTCTTAAAATTCTCATTAAAATTTTTTTCACTAAAATAAGGACGCAATGACAATTTTGGTTTTTTTTCATGATAACATTTTAGTAGAGCTGATAATCGACATATTCATGTTATGGATAATTTTATTTTATTGATATTTTACTGATAAAAGTATAAAAAATATCTATTCATCCTTTACAGATTGCATTTTTAATTATAAAAAAATCTCATCACAACTTCCATTAAAACTTGATCAAAAGAATTTTTCCTCGTTATGCTGGGTAGCAATAGATATTTACAAGTTACAGTGCTTTTCATTTACTATGTAAATTTATTAATCAAAACCAGAAATCTCAGTTGGTTAGACAGAAGCTTTAAATGAATATTTATAATTAATTTTACATTCATTAAAATTGAAAATTCAGTACAATTTCCAATTAGCCAAATATTTATATTTAACTAATGATGGGTATTGAAAGCATGTAGACTATTAATTAAAATCAATTACCTTTAATTTTCGTTAATTCAAATACCTAAATAAATAAGCTTTCAAAACCATTAAACTTTCATTAAATATATTAAAAGCACATGAAAAATAAATTATGTAAAAAAATACATTATCGGTACCGAGAGCATAAATATGATGCTGGCTACCTTCATTTAACACAACTTTAATGGCAATTGCAGAGATTTCATTATTTGTATGAGAAAATACGTCAGTTTGGGGGTTGCTCGGTACTTTGCCATAAAAATTTGTGTCTCACTGCTTGCTAGACGTCATTTGTGGATCCCTTGACAGAACCTCCGAACATATCAAATATCAATATTTTTTTCAAAAATATGCCATCTTTTAATAATTCAGCTATCGGAATTTTGTCAGAAAATGTGATGAGCAATTTTTTTTTTCAGAAATGCTCGTATGCCTTAGAATTTTCTATACGAAAAATTCTTTAATATAAAAAAAATTCAAATACCAAAAAATATTTCATATAAATAAAAAATCTCTATATTTTTCAATAAAAAAGGGTCTTTGTAGCGGGAATATGCGTTGCCAAAAAAATTCATCATTTCAATTTTAATTTTGTTCCCTCTCATTCTCTCTTTTGCCCATCTTAATATTTTTTTATTCCATCGTCTAACGAAAACAAGACTAAGAATAAATTTTCTTATTCCATTTCAACATTTTATGAAAATATTTTTTAATAAAATGTACTGAAAATAAAATGCTTTCATATTTACCATAGACTATGAACTAGTATGAAGCACAAATATGCAGAGGAAAGAGATGAGATGATGATGATGATGATGACGGCGTCGACAGACAACAGAATTTTATTTCATATAAAAATTAAAAATATTCTGTTGCTTTTGATGCAATATATTTTATGATGCTAATGCCACATCAGCTCTTTTTTGCCTATGATGAAAAATATTTTAAATTCTAAATCAACTCGACTGTTGTTTTAAGATGCCGAAATAAGCAGAAAAAGAGGTTAACATTTTTTGCTATAAGCGGACATGCTAGCAGCGGTACGGCGATTGTTTCATCTCTTCAAGACAAAAAAAAGGAACTTAAAGCTGTTGCACAAGTATCTTTTGTCTTTACTCTAAACTATTCTTATGCCAACAAGCTGACAATGCTGACACATATCAAGTTCATTTCAGGATTTGCTTGCATGTCGTTTCAAATAAAAAGAATTCTGGGGGTCCACGGCTTGAATAATTATTTTATTCCAGACTAATCAAAATTTCCGTTAAAAATAAAAATTTTGAAATTTTCATTACAACAGCTTAATGTGAAAAATGAATTTTTTAAATCGAGGACCCCGCAAGTACTGAAAAAAGAAGATTGTTTGAGCGACGAGACAAAAAAATAATTTGGTTTCTCCACAATCATTTGCTTCTGCTGTTGCTGCCATTTCCTTTGCTGCTCGTTTTTCTTTCCTCCTTTTTGTTGATTTTCGCATATCAAATACAAACATTTTAGAGCGAAAGAAAAATTTCAAATTTATGTCTTGTTGAGTGGATTTCTGCTTGTCAAATTAGAAGATATAAAATTTTGTATTCATTGTGCATACTTCTTATCAGATCCTGTAGATTAACGTAAACTGCTGCTTCAAAATATTTTATTGCATGAAGAACAATTTTACCATTAAACGAAACGATAAAATTTTATTATAAAAAAAATTATTTCATCTATCCATATTCATCATGCATCTTACATCTACTATGCAATTTAAAATGATTATGAATGAGCGAAGATTCATTAGATTTATAATAAATTACATTTACTTTTCTAAAGTGTGCATGTTCTTATGGGAGGGAAGAAAAAAAATTAGAAGGATGAAGCGAAATGAAATATGAATTGAGAAATTCCATCTTATCACACTTCTTGCTCATGATGTCATGTGCATGTATAGCAATTCTTTACTTCTACATCTTATGAACTATCTTCTTCATTTTTTCCTGCTTTTTCATGGAACATGATACTTATTGCTTTTTTTTTGTTCAGAGTAAATTTTCTGAAGCAATCCAAGGAGATCTTTAGCACATATTTATGGAAGTAGTGCTCATATTGCATTAACTTTGACTTATACTTCTGATTGCCAAACATACACTAATTCAAGGACTTATAGACCTTATCTCATGAATGCCATTTCCTTTACAAGTTTTTGTTAGTTCGTCGTTGTAATCAAGCAATTGTGCTAACTTTTCAACTTATTATCAGGGATATTTGTCATGCTTGCCATGAGTATAATGAGACTTCTTTTTTACTGTCAGTTTTTCGAGTTTGACTAGCATCAGTGGTAGCAGCAACGCAAAAGAAGATTATGAATAGCGGAAAAACATATAGAATCTAGTTAGTTAAAGTTTGCTCGCTTCTTTTTTCTTTCCTTTCAGCTTTTATCTAGCTCATTCATTTCTATGTGATTTACTGATGAAACCATGAAAGCCAATTACTCAAAGGAGGCAGAAGTGAGTGAGAGGGAATTTATATATAATATATCTTATTATGCCGTTTTGATTGATGCCTCTGTGTGCCGTATAAAAGTAGGTAGAACTAATACTCATTTTCTTTCCATTCCAGCTTGTTTCTGTTTTCTGAAGATTTAGTAGAAAAAAAGAATTTTTTCCAGCATTGAGCGTCCAAATGATGAGAAAAAGGAGAGTGCGAGAGAAGGATAAACTAAATCAGTAGAACGTGAGGACAGAGCAAACAATTTATTGTAACTGCCTTTCACACATATCTGTAAATTGAGAAAAAGAAAGAAGAAAGAAAAAAAAGGACGTACAATCAATTGGAGCATTTAGAATTATAGATTATAGGCTATATTCGGGTATTTTATTTTGTTAACGCGTGAAATGAATAAGAAGGCAGAAATTTGGGAAGGTTTTTCATAAATTTCAGCTTTAGTAGCACAATTACCTTTTTGATAGAAGATACGATCCTAAACTAATACAAAGAACATAGTGAAAGGTACATCTAAATTCAGAGGATGTGTTTCTTCGTGATATTGCAGCGGTATTGTCACCTATATGTGATAAACATAAAAAAATATGAAATATTTAATAGATTTGTCTCATAAAGTCTAGTCATAACGTTAATATAGATATTAATAAGGTACGCCATTAATAAAGCATAATAAACATGCTACAAACCACACTTAAAGTTCACAAAATGATGCTCATATGCTTTGGTTATACGGATTATGGGTATTGAAATTGATCAAGATAACTATTGTATTATTTTTTACAAAATTGTGTTATGTAACACAAGAAGCTCTGCTGTATATATGAAGGAATAGTACATAATAAATGATAAAATACAATACACACATGACTACCCATATCCAAACATAAGTTATACATATATTCAAGTATATATTTTAAATACTTGTTCATGTATATTGGGAAGGACACAAAAAAGGGACATAAGCATATTTTACGTTTTGCTAACACAATTTTAGAATGACACTTCAGAGAGTCATCGAATAGGAAGCAATTTGTGCTTGCTTCACGCTCACTTATCATGAAATGTGAGAATTTAGAGACTTTTGACTACAATGAAGACAGTTGAAAGCCGTTAGGCATGAAACGAACAGGCATATAGTTCAAGTACGAGGAAGGAAGTATATCATATATCTTTCGTTATTTCAGATACTTGATAAACTTCTCAATTGCTCCTAAGTACTCAATAAATTAATTAAGTCTCATTCCGTTTAAAATATCAACTAATTTATAATTTTTTAGACGAAAAGTTCTCTCAATTAAGTGGATGATGCCATAGAAACGGTAAAAATGAGGATCGTATGAGGCATATTTTGAGGAGCAAGAGTAAATAATAGTCAGCATCTCAGGTGAATTCTTCCTTGCACAATGAAGTGCCATAAATTTTTACCCCAATAAAAAAGCTAGGAAGGTAGGTAGGATAAGAAGATTGTATAGATGATGCTGATAGTCATCACAAGAGTTTTAAGGTACGTAAATGGTATTTTGGTGCTGTTATCACCATCTTGCCAAAAAAATAATTTTTCTCTCCTCCTTTGCTCTTTGTCGATGTATATTTTTTCATGACATTAAAGGCCATACATATTCTACATTTTCTGTATACGTACATGATTCTTTCTCCTACCCATTTTCTTTTTCGTTCATTTTTAGTGCCATTTTAACATTAAAAATGAGAGCAAGCGACACAATTTTCACCCGTAATGTCATCATTAATGTATGAAACGGAAAATTAAGCCTTTTTCAGCAATATGAAAAGAAAGACAGTCTAGTGAAATAGGATATAGAGCAAAATGTTTTAAAAACACTATCTATTGCAGTGTCAACGCATTTCTTGGACATTACCATTTCATAAAAGACGTCTATACTTGATACGAAAAAGACAAAGGGAGGGATGGTCTAAGTATCCCAATTATTAATAGACGTCATTTGTGAATGACCCATCATTTGATCAGTTCTGCATCCTTAAAATGGCCTCAACAGCGATACTCCATTAATTAAACATTTAATCTATATTCTCATTATGGTTGGAATATTCTTCAATGCACGTCGCTTATCCCAGATGAATGCAAAAAGTAGATGCTGACATGAAGACAATCGAAAGATAAGAAAGTCACTTTATTAGTTGAATGTGTCAAAAAAGCATAAAGAAGAAGAGTAAAGGGTATCATGTACATTCTGGTTAACAAAAGGCTTCTCCATGCTCCTTTCATTCCCTCATTTTATCCTTTTATTTTATTTCTCACTCAGAGCTTTGTAAATGAAATATATGTATGTGTTTGCCATTAGGTCGCTTAGTTTAACTTAAAAATATCTATGTGTATAGCTGTGTACAGAAAGAAGGTGTTTTATGCGACGGAGCGCTTTCTGGATGTCATAAAATACTGAGTGCAAAATTGCTTGCTTGTTAGCTGACTCTTTTAGCTTTTTAAAAGTTGACTGCTTTGTATGTATTGCAAACATAAAAAATGACATGGAGATGTGAAACTGAATAGTACTCAAAACTACTGCGATTGTAAAAAAATGCCTTGAAAATAACGTACATATAAAGTGGAAAAGTTGTTAAGCTTTTTATATTCAATTCTTTCCAATGGTCACATAAACGTTTCTTCACTGTAACCATTTTCCACCTCTCAATTGCTGATGTCTTTTTTTATAATGAGCACACGTAGTTTTTGGGGTACATGAATATATTATTAGAAGGAAGCATCTATAGCTATCGCATTTACGGGTATGCTGCTATGGTTGAATGAATATATGCATGCGATAGACTCACATTTTATGTGTATCATTTTCATTTTCAGGTAAATTTTCATTTAATATAAATGGAAATTATGGGTGCCATCGACGTCTCACGTACATTAGATACATAAATATAGTCATATTTAAGTTATGCTTTAGCAACTAGCTACATATATACATATATATTTTATCCTTAGTGTACCAACCTTTAGACACGAATACGTAAATGCTTGCCGGCTCAGTGTTCGGAGCACTACAAGTATAATTTCCACTATCAGCTATTTGCGGCTCACGTACAATCAAACGACTTTGTGTTCGCGGCTGCCCCGGTGTTGTTTCTATTGATATATCACGCCTCGAGTCATCGTAATTTATCATGTGATTATTTCTTTGCCAATATACGTATTGCGGTGGTATTGGACTCTGTTCACATGTATAAAAAAGGAATTTATTATGAATGAGATGAGATAATAATGCAAATGCATCAAAATATTATTCAGTATATCGATATTCGTATTCCATTATCGTGGTAGGAGAAGATATATGTGTTCGAGCTTTCACATTTTTTGACATTTTCGACAGCAGCACTCTCTCTCTCTCCACCCTACCATGAGTGTGAGGAAAATTGAATTATCAGCAAATCAATAAATTCAAATTACCTTTTCAATTATACAGACTAAATTTAATACAGATCCCATATCTACATGAAGCTCTCCTGAGCCAAGAATGAATGCTTCTGGTACAACTACCTGTAAGCTCGCTTGATGCGAAACAACGCCCGTTGATGTTGAAACCTGTGTGAGATATTTATTTATAAATTATTTAAATAGATCTGTTTATTTTTCCAGTAGCTTAAACTTTATCATCAAAAAGAAGTGTGCATAGATGTGTGAGTACGTGTGTTTTTATGGAGCATAGAATTCCATTTATGTTTGTCGCTCATAGGTACAAATTAAATTTCCAAAAAAAGGGAAAGCAAACAAGACTCAAGGATGGGATGGAATGGAAAAGAGAGAATATATAAGTAAAACAAAAATTAGAGAAGCGATGATGGCAAAGGCAAGGAAGGGCAATTTATTTTATGAGAATTATACTGTATATAAACTCGTATTCCATCGGCAACATAGTAGAAGGGAAAAAAATATTGAAAGATGTCAAACGTCGAGAAAAAGAGAAAACATAAAATTGATTTAAAAATAATTCAATTGATTTTCAAGAAAAGGGAGAACGGAAAGTATTTCATCATTGCAGCAACTGAGTACGAAGTTCATACATTCATATTTTATGCGGGTTTTATTCACAAGGCAAGTGTTTTTCGTTATACAATTCAATTTGACCTGATCCAATGAAACATCGTACGCAAGAAAATTAAATTGATTGAAGTGTTTGTAAATCTCTTTGAGCTTAGAAAGTAATTGCTTCTTAATTGCTTGGTACGTGTTGGTGCTTACTTTCATATTAATAACAAAATCAATAAAGCTCGAGAAGTAAATTAGGTGGAATTCTAAAGATATTTTTTTTATCATTCTTAAACAATCTATTAAGTTATTAGTGGAAAACTTTCCGTTATTATTTCCTCATAAAGACTTTTTGACTTGTATTTCATGTAGATTGAACATGAAGTGATATAGAAGGGGAACGGCGAAATGATGAGATTGGGTCGAGGTAACTAGTAAATGAGTGTCATGAAACTAAAATATAGCACAGACCGGAGCAACGAAAAGGCACAAAAAAAACTTTTTGAAAGCTCATGAGAAAAGTTTTTCTCATATCTTTTTCAAATACGGTATGTATGTATGCATACGAATTGTGGATGCCTTTTTCCATCCAATGATCGAAATGAGAAATGATGAAGTTTGATTTATGTTCTTTGCCATTGCTCTCTGTCTCTCATCTCTCCCCTTAAAAGAATAAAATGCAAATAAGGACGAAATTTTCAATTTTTTGATTATCAATAATGTATTGGAGCAAGCATAAATTTTCTCATGAGGAATCAGTATAAAAGTACCAGGAAGGAATTTTTCTCCATGCTCTAGATTTTCATACTTTATGCCATTATAACTGAATGATGAACAAATTCAAGTGAATTTAAAACAAAATGATACAAACCAAGTGGAATGAGAAGCACAAATTGATTTTTTTTTTCAGGAATAAATGAAATGAAGGAACATAAAAAATTTCATACAAACAGTAACAAAATATTTGAGAATTTGATTGAAAAATGTGATGTGAAAATCTCTTGAATCTTGTTAAAGTTTCTTGATCGCTTTCAAAGCTAAAGATTTATGCGAGATTTATGTTTAAGATAAATAAAAAGAAAGCGCTGAAAAGTTCTTTGGAATTTTTTTATTTCATTTCATTCTTCTACTTGGCTTTTTGTACTTTATTGAGACAGGTGCTCTTTTCTTCACTCTTATACTTTTCTGTGTAAAAAGATAGAAGGGGTTGTTTATGTATTACGTAACTTTTAACCTCATCGTTTTCAACCTTTTCCTCTTACGGCAACAAAATTTGTTTTTAATATTTGAGTAGCATGGGCGTTTTTTGGGGAGGATTGTATGTCAACAGAAATTTTTGAAACTCCACCTAAAATAAGTTTCTGACTTGAACGTAACCCTATTATTTACGCGTGACGTAACATCCGAACGAACCTAAGAAAAAAATTCCTCGATTGCTATTTTAGCTCCTTTCTCTATCAAGATGATATATATTGTTCATAGGAGATATAGAACTTCACGACCTTATTCGTATTGACGATAAATAGAAGAAAGTTCATGTAGACTTAAAGGAAAAAAGATATCAGAAAAGAAGAAAGAGCTTTTAAGAGAATTTTATGTCAAAATTGAGTAAGTACACACATATGAATAGATACGTTTATATGTGCTATCTTGAGAAGCATACTAGCGTAAAAGCTTTTTCAAAATAGATCTAAAGAAGACGACATTTCGTGTCTCAGAGGCTTCTTATGGGAAGATTTAAGAGGAAAGAAGAAATAATTTCAAAGTACACCTTTGGTTTTTCTGTTATTTATTTCTATGGCACGTGTTTCGTTGCATAATTAACTTCTTTGTTCAAAATTGTATATCCAGTTTAAGATCATGCCTCAAAGCATCCTTCTTGGTGAACTTCAAATAGTCTCAAAGGAATCTATCAACATCAAAGTTTGTTATTGAAGACTTTTCCTCCTCAATAATTCCTCATTACTATTTCCACGCTACTGAATTGGATTCATCAAGGTCATCACACTAAGAAATGAAATTATTACATCATAATGACACAAATATTTGCAAGATAAAAATACTTTAAAGAATCAAAATTTGACACTTTGTAATAAAGTGGGAAAATATTAAGATTATCAATAAGTGTTTATTTAAAACTCGATAAAACTTATTTTATATTGATTTTGCTACAGGGAATGAGGGTTCTTATGCTTGAAAAATAAATCCAATCCATCGATGATCTTGAAAAATCTCTCCAAAATTCTCTCAAATTCAGGTAAGTTAATCTGTTTCAATAACATCCATGAATTCCTCTAGGGCTGGAATTTATCAATGTTATAATTCAAAACTGACATTTACACATGTATCTGTTTCCATACAACAGAAAATTCTCTTGAATTTCCTCCATGGAAAGTGATTATTATAAGTTACAGTTTTGAAGATATCACAAACAAAATATTCCCCAAAGGTATTTTCTCTTTACATCATACATCCTTATACAAAATAAGAAGCTTACAGACAAACAATTAACGTAGATGTGCGTCATTTGAAACTTTTGTTCTGCTTTTTTTGTGTTTGAGAAAAAACAGAGAAAAAGTTTTACTTTTCAAGATTTTGATTGTTTTATGTTTCAGCTCCTCTTTTTATTTGCTATTCTTATTCACAACTTATTCGTTTATAACTTAAGGAATAACTGTTATGACAATACCAGAAGTAGTACAGTATCATCAGCTTGGAAGTGAAAAAAAAACTAAGGAAAATAAAAGTTCATGAAGAAAACAACTTTTCGTTGCATAAAAGCTAAAATGGCAATGAGAGGAGAGAAATTGTAGAAATGAAATAAAAGAAAAAATGAAATCATAAAGGCGAAAAAAAAATATAAATGAGTATAAAGTGGATAAAGTAAGATGAAGAAAATGTGTTCGCTTAAAAGTGATTTTGAAAATGCTAAAAGCATAAAGCATGTTCTGAACAATACAATGCATTACACATCTAAGAGTATAAGTGAAAGAGCGCGTGTATATTGAAAAGTTTCTCCTTTATGTATATAGTTTCCACAAGAATAATTTTTCTTTCATCCTTGCCTTCTTCCTTCTTTATTTTCACTTTTTTTTTATTATATGCATCATCATACAAGATGGCAAGGGCAAAACGTGAATGAATATGATGAGAAAAAAAGTTTGAACCCTCTTCTGTGATATTAATCCCTTTCAACATATTTTTGAATGACAAATATGACTCAACACACCCTTTGTCATAGTGATAAGTCAAATTTCAATGCTGTATAATTTTCAAATTGGATCAAATTTTCTTCTCTTTAATTTCATCAAATGATCAACAATCTCGGTAATGTGTAGGATTTTTTGAAAGGTCCCTTAAACTAAGGATGCAAAAATTATCAATTGATCAAAAAATGATTGATCAGCTCTGTACCCTTGCCTTGCAAACCACCTATAAGAAAACTTTTACGTAATTCATTTTTATAGTGAAAATGTCTCGAAACCTCCACTTCCGATAACTTTACTACTTGCATTTCTTTCTCCTTTAACTTTATAATAATAAAAAGCTTGAGAAAAGAGAACATGGCACTAAAAAGCGATAATAAGAAGGCAACAAAAATAGTTCCGATGTATAAGACGTGTATGGGAAAAAATGTGAATAAAAAAAGAACTTAAAACTGCTATTATTGACTCAATTTGACATGAAAAAATAAAGTTTGCATCATTAAAAAGACATAAAACTTTGCATTGTATATGTATATTCAGTATGGTAAAAAATATCTAGAGTAGCTGAATGTTTCGTTTAATACATATATAAATTGTAGCTAGTAGCTACTTGTACCTATCTGCAAAATAATAACAATAATAAGAATAAGAGTAGCTATAATAAATGAGAGGTGGAAAAAAGCTTGAAGAAGGGAAACAAATTATGTTTATTCATGATATGCTGTGTTAGATAACATTGGATGGTATTAAAGTAGTAGGTTAGGTTATGAACGATGATGGTACTACCTCAATAATGATGCAGCTTATGAAAAATAAAAGTTTCTTGTATGATACATGTATAGGTAGGAAAAAAATGTTATTTCATGTCTTGTTTTCATAGTCGATTTGTACATGATTTGTCACCTCATGTTGGAAGTAGAATGTAATATAAATAATAGAAAATTCACTTACCTGACAGTCGTATATCTGTAGATAGAAAGAAAGAAATTAGATAACAGTAATAAAAATAATTCTTATTATAACATACCCCATGGTCCCGCTTTTGTACAAATTTGATTTGTAATGTATATGTACTTTGTTTAGGCTCGTGCGTTGCGACAAATCGCGCATCATTCGTATACAGACTATCACCAGATGATAAAATATGCCAATCTCTGCGTCTCACCCATGAAACTTGATTCTATAAGAAGATGAAAGAATAAAAAAGAAAGAAGAAAAAACAAAAAAGTATAAAATAAAAGTCATATGTTCACATAATACACAAGGGAGCAGGCAAGGAGAGTGTAAAATAAAGTAAGTGCAAATAAAATCAGTAGGAGGAGGAAGATGAAGAAACACATAACAAAATGATTGAGAAACAATGAACTCAATGATCTGGAAACATTTTGATAGGGGAGCAAAATTATTGTTGGAAGGAAAGCGTTTTATAGTCATTGACATTCGATAAGGTAACATTTTGGAGCAGCCTGATTTCTAGGAACTTTCTAAATTTAATTTTACCACATTATGCCACTGAAAATTCAATCAATAGTTTTGTTCTTCATGCTGCATTAACAATATTGGGTCATTTGCAAATGATGTCCATAAAAAATTAGATTTTTAGACCCCATCCATGTCTCTGCAACTGTGACATATTTCTAAGCCGTCATTAAGGAATGACAAGTAACTGAAAGCTAATCAATAATTGCAACAGGACAGACTCGAAAGCTTTTTTACATTCATCTCCTTAAAAATTTCACTTCCATTGTAAATTTCTACTTTCCATCGGAAATTGCAAACTAATAAAATTTTCCGTTACAATTTCCTTTTTTTACAAGACCTACAATATAGAAGCTCTATAGAATTTTTTTTTATTCTTCTCAAAGGAAGTAATGACAATTCAGACAAACTGGTAAAATGTAAATTTTATTCAAGTTTGATGTAAAATAGCACAGCAATGAAGGTCGCTCACAAATGACGTCCTTAATTTTGGAAGGACAGTGATCATACACTTCAATAACGCTCGATAGAAAGAAGTTATCTTTAGATGAAATTTTAGTAAAAATAAAAATTGACGTTATTTTGTGAATTACCCAGCGTAAAAAGCGAATAAGGAAGTTTAATACATCCGTAAGTATAACAAAAATGGAAATAATTTTTACTGTAAAAATTTTAATTGTGTACTGTGTGAAAATAATGTCCTATCATTAATTCTTATTTTATGCTTCTTTTCCTTTCTTAGTCTTTATTATTATCCACAAAATGGATTACAAAACGACTCACTAACTGACTGACTGGCTGACTTACTAAGTGAGAGTGGCTGAATGAATGAATGAGTGATTTAAATGTTGCCCGCAAAAATTTATTTTATTTTCATCGCTGATGGTGTTGAAGAGAAATATGGCGAGGAGTGAGAATGAGAAGAATGAAGGCACGCGTAAGAAAAACAAAATAGAGCTTTTAAAATACATTGAAGAGGAAAATAAAGGAATTTGAATAAATGAACAACAGAGGAAGGAATGAAATCGCCAGCAGTGAAGAATGTAATGGAAAAAGAGCAGAAGAAAGGAAAAAGTCATAAGCATCAGAGGCAATTGAAGGCTTGGCTAATTGTTTCTGACCGAACAATGCCAGAATGAAAAATAACGGGTAATTTGTTTGTGACATTTGCGGGATGTGTCCGCAGGGCAGGAGCACCAGTATAAATAGCATATACATGCTGATAAAAATTATTTAAGAGAAATGAATTTTTTACTGACTGCTCGTTTTGTAGTACATTATATTCAACATTCACACAAACAATTATCGTAAGCACCAAAAAAAACATATACAGCACATGAAATGGATTAAACTATGTAGAACATGAGGGAAGGAAAATACGTAGTATGTGAAAATAAATAAATAAATTTTAAATATGATATGATAATTTACTTACAGATTCAATGTCCGGCGCCACTTTACAGACGAGAAAGGCTGTTCCACCAAGCTGAACCGATGTATTGTAAGACATCATCT
This sequence comes from Chironomus tentans, assembly GCA_963573255.1. Taxonomy (NCBI): domain Eukaryota; kingdom Metazoa; phylum Arthropoda; class Insecta; order Diptera; family Chironomidae; genus Chironomus; species Chironomus tentans. The sequence continues at coordinate 54,895,390 of OY754302.1, read as the reverse complement.
GCAGAGTTTTAATGAAAAGTCAACATTAATTAATGGATATTATCACCAATCAAGTCAAAAACAGACGTCCACAGCTTGGAACCAAATAAAAAATAATTTTCACTACCACACAAAAATATACACAAGCTTTATGTATATTCGCCAAACATTAAAAACTTTTCTTTTTTTTGTATAGGAGCAACATGAAAAATAATGAAAATACCCCATTGCTATTTCTGGCTATTGTCAAATTGGTGTCGAATTAACATGAATATGAATTAAGTGAGGGGAGTTGAGATTCAAATCATCTACTAGTTATACAATTTAACAATAACAAAAAGTATATAGCACCACAATAAAAAAATCACAGTGAATGAATAAGTTGGGAAACACAAAAGAGTGAGAAGGAAGGGAAATATTGTGTATATTAATTTGACAATAAAATATTCATGAAAAGCTTTTTTTATTGACTTTTTGAGCGAGATTGAATCGAATCAGCAAGTATTTTGTGGCATTTGACAATAAAAAAAAATTAAAATTTCATGAAGAATTTCCAACCATTGTAATTGTAACGAGGAAGTGAATATGATGATAACTGCTTGGCGCTTTTCAAGAGAAAAATCAATTTTTTCATCATAATAATTTTTGACATTCAGACATGGGCGTAACCAGGGGGGCGATGGGGTCTTTCGTAGCTAATCATTCATGTACCATCAAGGCTTCCCAGCTTCTAATATTTAATCTTTAATCCCATAGAAATTAAAAATTTCCATAGAGATTAAAGATTAAAGATTAGAAACTGGAAAGCTTTGTGTACCATTAGAATTACTAAAGAGTACAATACTTGAATATAAGAACAAAAAAATTTGAACCACCACACCCCCCCCCCCCCTAAAAAAATTCTGGGTACACCCCTGCATTCGAACAAAGTTAAAATTTCTCATATCCATCAAAACTTGATGAACTTTAGGGAGCGATTAAGGATGAGTTTTCTGTCGACATTGAGAAACTGTTTTGACATAAACAGAAAGTTAAACATTGAGCAATATGGAAATGGGAAGCAAAAAAAGTGAAGAATAGCCTCATAATAATGGCCAATTTTCCAGAAATTCAAAAATGAAAAAAATGTCACCCTCATGAAAAATGAAATATTTATCGACTCAATTTAAAGAGTAGACGAATGAAACGAGGGAAAAGAAAAAGAGAAAATTATGTGTATGGTATACAATTTAATAGAATTGAGGAATTTTTTTTGGGATGCCGGAAAAAACAGAGAAAAAGAGGCAACAATAAAAGAGGAAAAAAAATTGGGGAGGAAATAAAAAATGCCTACATGGTAAAATTAAAATAAATGAAACACCATAAAATGCGGTCATTTATATAAATGACAATGAGAAATTGTCTGGCTGCCTGAATAAATGCTATGACATAGAGAGAGTGAAAATGCATAAAAATAAATTTTTTGTCGTCGCTGTCTCGACGAAAATCTTTATGAAAAAAAAAATTTGAAAGTTTAATTAAAAATATTCAAATTTTTGAAAAAAAAAACTTTTATCTATCTTTTGAGCATGAGGAGAAATACCAGTAGCTGCAATACAAATCCAACAAATAAAGTAAGGGAAAGCAATGGCATGTGAACACTAAAGAGTATCATAAGCTAGAAGAAAAAGTTTTCTCGAATGAATGAATGGGATGAAAAGTTTTCACAGCCAGCTGAGTTGCTGAGCAAATTGATTGTAAAAATGATAAACTTTTCCTTGGGATAATAATTTAAATTTTTTTCTCCACTGCTCCTTCAATTTTTTTTATTTTCCTTCTCTTCCGTTTCTTAACTATTATCTCCTTTCTCTTTGTAAGGGGAAATTAAATAAATACTACCAAGAGACATAAAATTAGAACGATGAAAATGGCATTGGATGAACTTAAAAAGAAATTCTCAATAGACGAACCGTAAAGCACAGAGCGGTTGATTGTCGCGGGGGTCACCCGCTGATAACGAGTTCAGGAAATGTTCATTTTTAATGTAATTAGTAAAAAGCGCGCAAATAAAACTTTTTCTCATCCCTACTCTTTTGTCAAATGAAAGGAACTGAACTTTTTCATCTTCTTTATTTTCCCTCGATTCATTACAGGGTATGAATATTCAGGTTAATCAAAAATCATGATCTTTTCTATCCACTTTCTAAAAATGAGAATTTAATTTTTTTTGCTAAAAAGTCAATCTTTCAAAATTAAAAATAATTTTAAATCTTTTTGCAAAAAAATCCTGGAGCTGTCTTTCATTCGATGGAGGTTTGGGACCCTTTATTCCCCTAGATATAAATCTTAAAGCATCCCCAATTAAGAGATATTGAATTTTTGAAACTCTGGCTGTCATCCTCCGTCTATATCGCGAGTAGAGTGAATATTAAATTTTTAAAAATAAAAGGCATTTAGAGAATAGAATAAATGAAGATGAAAATAAAGAGGGAAAGGAGAAAAGGCTAATTAGCGATTCAGAAGCATCGTCAGCGTCATTAAAAATGATGAAGAACTTGCTTTGTTTGTATGTGTATGAATGCTTTTGAAAAGAATAATAAAAAGGGAAAATAAAAAAAAATTATGAAAATGTTTAAAGTCGAGGGAAAAGCCAAAAGCAGCGGCAGTGAAATGAAAAAGTTGCACACAACGGAAATTTATTAGTTGAAAGTTTTCAACTCTCGAAAGAAGAAGTGGAGGAAGAGATAGAGGAAAAGAAATTTAAATAATAAAATGCAATTTTGTTTATAAAGTGCAGTCCCCATAGTTAATTATAAGCAATTTCTCAGTATACAGTCGAGTTGAGTTGAGTTGGGTTCATAAAATATAGCATGAACGAGGGCAAGGAAGAGCAGTATCTCAATGATGTAATTAAGTTAAGTCTTATTATTATTCATTTTATAACAATCTCATAGCAGCAACATTATAGTTTATATTATGAACTACTGTAATTTACAGTTCCGTTTTTGCCTCCCATTTTATTTTGTTTGCATGCAAAAACACAAAACTTTGGCGTAGACAAACATTTACATAAGTAATGCATCCACATCTCTACAACAATAAATTCGAGAACGTATAAAAGTTGAAACATTCAAGGCATGTAAATACTATTTTACTGACTTGAATGCAAACTCAAAATAATAGCTATTACAAACTGTTTAGTCATAATATAAAATTTATATTTTTTTAGTTGTTGTGAAAATACAAACCTCATTATTACCATCCAGAATAAAATTATCGCTGACGTCTATCGCATTCTCTGTGCGATGATGGTCCGTCTCAACCCATACCTTTGGCTTAATATTGCTCGAGTCTGTGTTATTCAGTGATTTATTATCTGTAATGAGGCATAGAAAACATACAGTTGTTAGGGAGAGAGAGAGAGAGTGTGTAAATATAGACACTAACATATCGAGTCAAATACATGCGAATTGAACGTGAGAGATGGAAAGAGACGTATACTGATGGTGACTACATGAGTAGCAGACATTTCATAATTCATGTTTAATTTCAGATAATGGAACGTTTGTATATTGAGGTTACAGGCTTTTAACATTTCATTGGCACGCAAAAAAAGTTTCGGTTGTCAGAACTGCTGTCTTCTTGATAGCACATAAAACGAGTCGATCAAGGATTTTTTAATACTTTTGCGGGTGGGTGAATGAGAAGAAGGAAAGAAACTTTCGGAGCAAAAGAACATGAAGAAGAGATATTAAGAAAGGAAGAGAAGACTGCTACGTGTGGTAAGTTATGAATTGGTCAAAATCAATACACTTTCATCGTCAGTCTTAACGTTCATTCGATACCTTTTTCCTTCTTCCTCTTCTTTCCATGCCTTCCTTCTAAATTTGGCTACTTGTATCGTTCACAGTATGAGATATAAACGTTTCAATAATTGAAAATCATAAATAAACTTACGTTTGCCTTCATGAAGGTCTTTATGATAACGAATAAGCTAGGAGTATAAAAAAAAGGAATTGGCAGGAAATAAGGAAGAAAAAAATTGTACTTAACCTAACAATATTGATGTAGGTACATATTTTTATACTGTTATAAATATAGGAATAAACCTATTGATGCTGCATGAATGAAAAATTATCAGATGAAGAATCTTTATTCATTCTGGGCTCTCATTCTTGTCTTTTTACTCTATATCCCCTGAAAAGGGTTTTCTTTCCTTCTTTCTTCTCTTTTTTCGTTTCAATTCATATAATACGAGGAGTAGAGTATATTTTCGAATATAAAGTAAGTTGAAAGCGATAGAATGGAAAAATGGAAAGAAAGTAGGAAGAAAATACAATGAGTTAGAGTTTAGCTTACATACCAGAAATGATAGTAATACTCTAAGGAATTGTATGTGCATACTCATCTTCTACTTATGCTTCTGCCATAGCTTATATTATTTCTCTTAAAAATTGCAGTTTCTTGACTTTTTTTCTACATTTATTTTCTCCACTATTGCTGCTTTCTGCATTATCTCAAACAATAAGTTGTCATGGGAATATTCATGATTTAGGTACATAATATAGCTCATTTTTATCTCCTCTCCTAGCTTCTTATTTTTTCAAAGATTATTTTTATTTTTCATTTCATTTCATTTTATTTATATTTTATATGGAATGTATAACATCATGAAACAGAGCCGTATCCAGGAGGAAGGGAGCTGATTTTTTTTACCCAATAAACTCTAGAAATTTTAAATAATTGAAGGTAATTTTTGTTTGGGAGGAGGGTTGTGTACCCCCTGGATACCTCGCTGACATGAACATACATATTTCTCTAGTAAGCATAATAAAAAAGAAGGAAGCTGAAAAAGTAGCAATTTTAATGGTAAATGCAATAGAGAATTTTGAGCTTCTTAACTAAATTAAATTTTTTTGGAGAAAAGAAGCTAGATTTAAGAGCTTTTATTCATGTGAAAGCATGAGGAAAATAACTTGCAGCAGATTTTCATCTTAAAGATATTCCCTGATTTCCTTTCCATGAAAAGAGAAATTGAATACCACAGAACAAAATTAAATTTCTCTTTTCGAGACAAATTATTCGCTCATGGTAACAGTCTTAAAGCCAGAAACATGAAATTTATTGCTGAGAACAGGCACCAGACATCAGATAATATCTATAAAAATAAAGCTGTGCCTTTTTCCTCGTTCTTTTCTTTGCGCCTATATAAATTCATTCCTTATTCACTTTCGTGATTCGTATGGATTAAAGATTGAAATTGCATGAGATCAGTGGATTTTCCTTCCAATTTCCATTTCTTCATCCTCCCCGCTTACTCTACAAATTTATGTTAAGAAACCTTTTTACAGTTTATTTCACTTGTTCTTGATTCCCAGTGAGACAACGTTTGTCCCATTATTGCTAAAAATTGCTAAAATGGATTTACTCAGATTTTGCTTTTGATTTCGTTTGAGAATTGAAAACTTTTTGAACTATTGAATTTAAATTTTAGTATTTTTAAATGTGCTTATGAGCTTCTCGTTCAAACTCATCATAAAGAAATGAGAAGATGATAAACGAAATGGTATAGGAATGGAATTGATGAAATGTAAAAAACCATTCATTCGAAGAACGACCTTAAAAATACTATAGAACTTACTTGTTCAGCATATTGACATAAAAATCGTTAGTGAAAGCTCCATCCATTGAGTTTGTTCAATCACAAACAGAGAGACAGATAAATTGAATGAATTTTTTCGAACCTTTCGTACAATAGAAATAATATGTAATCATATGTACATAAATTGTCTAAAAGATTGGTTACAATTTAAGTAAATAAATCATGGGAGGTTCATTTGCATTAATAATGATTTTTATTTATTTAACATTACATCAGATACGAAATGAAAACAATGAGCACAGAGTAGGTAGCATTATGAGATTTTTAAAGATCATTTCATTTTGATACATGTAGGCAGTTCAGTTAATTATAAAAGCAAAATAAATTTCTCAACCTCAGCCCTAAAATGTGGATTTTTAGCTCCTGATTCAACAAGCTCATTTCTACCACAAAATTTCATATTTTTTCACACCTACATCTCCTCATAATATTGAACATCTTTCATAAACGACCTCTAAATAGAAACAGAGAGGTAATATTAGTTCAGTAATGAATAAATGTCGGTTTATTTTATATTTAACTTTATCGGGTAAATAAAGGATAAATCAACTTGTTCTTCAATGACAATGTTATTTGTTTAAATAAGCTGATACACTCATACGCAGCAGGATCCAATCGATACATGCTTCACAGCATGAAAATTAGTATAAAAATCGAATTTAAGGATGTTTGGAAAGTATGCCGAATCTTTTTACTGAACGTAATCTTTTCATGACCTATAATTTGAAAAATAAAAAGCAGTCTATCTCTCTGGGGTTCTGCTTAAAACAAAATCCGCGAATGAGTGAGAAAGTAAAGGGAAAATGAAAATCCCGTTCCATACAATTCGCAGATATTCAACAAGATATTGCACATTTTAAAGTATAATCATAATCTTAATCTCCTTACCTGTGTTCATAGCTAGTAATATTGAAGGAAGCCAAAAGACTAAAATCCGTATTTCCAACATTACTGTTTTTCAGTATCAAATCCCACAGTTCAGCATTTATGCCTTACTTTGAATTTCATGTAAAATTACCACAAAAAACACTCAATTTCATGTAGCATTTCAGCAGAAAGCTTAAATTGTATGTATGTGTATATTTATATGGTATGTCGGTTATGTTCGAAAACTTTTCTTTCGTACTTTTTTCTGTTTTTGATGTCGTTGACGACGATGTTGTTTAAGCTTCCATACACAATTAAACTCAACTTTTTAGTTTTAATTTCAATTCCTTCTCCTCATATCATGCCATTACATAAACTTGTTTTTAATCTCTTCACACACATATTTTGCCGACATACACAAACATTTTCATTTTTTTCACATTCGTTGCTCGCAATTTTATTTCATTTTTATTTTTTTTTCTCTTCCTGTTTGAGATTCACTTTGGTTAAATATTGTATAATCCTGGTATCTGTAAGTACACACAAACAATGAGACTTTAAATTCCCTCCATATCCACAAACATGATTTTTTTCTACTTATTTCCCTTTCAACATACACAGTATGCGAATGTGGCTATATATGAAGTAGAGGGTATATTATTTTAACATTTTTTTCTCTCGTGCTTCGTTCTCCTTATTTCTATCGCTTCCAGTCCTGCTCTCTTTCTAGTTTCTAAAATTTAATTTAATTTCTGAACTCATATACTTTGTTATTCATTTATTCATACATATGGTTTGCGTTTTGCTATTTTTGAATGTGTTTAAATTCCATTCTATTTCTCCCATAATTTCTGATGACAACAAGGGTCGGCCAGAGGGAGGAGGTAAAATAGAACTAGAAAGAGATGCGACAACGAGAAGGAAAGAAAAAGCTTTATGAGAATTTGGGGACATTGAGTGGAAGATTAAATGGAAGGATGAGGTAAGGAAAAATTATATGCTCGAAATTGCTTTTTCGGTGTTTTGGGTCAGCGATTTATGATGCCATTCTCAAACAAGCTAGAAGAAGCTTCATCGCATAACATTAAAAAGCTTTCTTTTTTATTCATTCTCATCTCAGAACTCTCAACATTTTTTTCACATTCTAAGCTCTATGGACTAGTACAAATCCGACAAAAGTTGAATAATTAATGAATGATTAAAACAATATAACACTGCAAAATCAGCAGTTGACGGCTGAGACTGTGTGGATTGGGGTGCAAAAGGGAATTAATCCCGGACATAGGTTAAGTACGAAATTTATATTATATTAAAAAATTTATTTATATTATGACCAAAAATAGGATAAAATATAAAATAATAATGTAGCAGCAGTATTTATATTTGTGGGAGTGTGATATGAAATAAATAAACAGTTTTAATAAATTACAATCCGCAAAAGTTAGTAAAACTGAAAATAAAGCATGTCGCAAAAATGGTAAAACGATAAATTACCAACTTGGAATAAATAATTGACAGGAAAAATAGCAGAACTATGACAATATTGTTTGGCAGTGGCAGTGAGAAAATCGTTACTCTACTGAAGCATACTGGTAAATAAAATAAATAATGTTATCACTGTGTCAGTCGCATAATAATAATAATAATGAAATGTTGGAACTGTCAATGGTGTTTGGTGGCGATTTACTATTATGTGACTTGAAAGATAAAAATCCTTTCACGCACATTCAACTCCCCCCACTTCCTTCCTTCCTGTTGTGTTTTTATCTTCATCAATTTTGCCCCTTTATATATCCTCAATTCTCTTTATTTATTCTTCTTTGGGTATTATAATTCTTTGGGATCGTTTACAAATGAAGTTCACTTAAAAATATGATTTTTTACTCGATAATCTGTTATACAAAAAAGTATAGACATAGCTCAAGGCCTCACATCCACTAAAAAGTTGAACGTCATTTATGAACGTCCCCTTATCCTTCAAATATTAAAGACGTCGACGAAAAAAGGAACAATATTTTGATTCATTCTATTCAATAGAGATCTGCACGAAAATATAAGGAAGGAGTGTGGGTGAGCAAAAACTGTATAATAATAATGATGGTGATGATGATAAGTAAAGTAATGCTGAGCTTACGTAAGAGAATATGGGATTTAAAAGTTACAAATGAGCTTTAATATAAGAAAGATTTTTCATTTTTACTTTTCCTCATAATCTCTCTTATTCCCATTTTCATCATTCCAAAGAAAGGAGCCATGGCTCATATTATGTCTGACTGTACTGAGATAATCCTTAAATTACTGAATGGAAATTGTATCCTGTATCTAAGCGTTTGAGTTTCTAATATTCAAGGATTTTTGAATTTTTAATATTTTATAAATAAATTTATGTATTCAAGATTGCCCTTAGCGTGATTTTCAAATTATGTTTGAAGAACGAGAAATGAGCAAAAAGAAGGAGAAAAAAATTAAGAAATGTTCTTATTCATTGCGAATTCCTTCACTTCTTATTCTCCTCTTATAATTTAATAACCTCAACATGAATTTCAACGAGAAATGAATTTTTGTTAAAACAAGCGAGACGGAAAGCTTTTAATACACCCAATAATTGACGATGAAATGTATACATTTACAAGCACCAGAAGGAAAGAGAAGTATGAAATTTTAATCAAATTCCACTTTATGCTTCAAAGAGTTTTTGTTACTTTTTTTATTATGCTTTCCAATTCAATATTGCTACAACCCTGAAGAGCTTTTTCATATAAATTTTTTAAAAATAAAAAGTAGCAAGATATTGGTTACACAAAACGAATAAACATTACGGAAGTGAGGAAGTGGTTCATTCAGTCATTGCATATATACATGAATGAAGAGCATTGAGTATATATTTTTTAGATATTGAGTGACCGAAAATTTTGAAACTATTAATTTAATGATAATTGAAAGCTCTCATCTGAAATCTACCAATGAAGCTGAGCATAGACATGCATAACAGCTAGCTAACCTAAGACTGACTCAAGTATTGTCAGGGATTTCCAACCTAATAGCAGGGATCACTATTTTGCAGCCACAAGTTTGTCAGTTTGTCTCGAAAAGAACTCGTTCTCAAAAATGCTGGCATTACATTTCAAATTGTATGCATTGTAATTCAAGCATGCTCACAATAAATTAAAAAGCATTACGAGACAGTTTTCATTTTATTTTATTCGTGAAGAGCAAGTGAAAAGCTTCTTCAACTTCATAAACATTGTTACATACTTCCCGCATGATTCCTTTATTTCATAAAGAATAAAGAAAAGAAAAGCACGAATTGTAAAGAGAATTTAGAAAGTTTTTGCCATTTCACAGTAACTTAGTATGATATGAAATTCATATCTCATCTCTTTTTAAACAATGTTTTTTTCTGTTTCTGTATTTTATGCCCTTAAACAATGTTTCTGTTGTATGTTTAATGAAAAATGTGTGCTAACATATAAGTATCTGTACAACTCACAGCTACTGAATAATTTTTATTTTTTTATACTTATTTATACACTTCCCGGGACTGTTTCACTTTATTCATCCTGCAATACACAATGAAATGTGACATATATGTTGGAATAGAATGAAATAAGCATCGACATGCTGTCGACTTCAAAGTGAAATGAAAAATATTGTGGGAGGAAAAGTAGCAGCTGAAGAACAGAACGAAAACATGAGAAAAATCGCTTATGCAATACAAAAAAGTTACTAGATATGGATGACTCTTTTGTTCTTCTGTTTTCTTAGATGTCCAACGAGCTTTTTTTCTTTTTTTGTTTGTATCTAACTCCTTTCTTTACTTAACATTCTTCAAACAGAATAAAAAGAATTGAGAAAGAAGAAAACAAAAGAATTGGGATTGGCAAGTGTAACGTGAAATGTGAAACCTTTTTCCTTTAAGTTTTTTCCGCTACTTTACTTTACTCTACCTGAAGTATCTTTTACTTCTTGTACATTACCAAAAGAATACATAAAAAAACACAAATGATTGTTATGTAAGTAACGGGTCGTTCACAAGGTACGCCCATCGAAAGACATAGATTTTTATACTCACTCCAATTTTAGTATTTTTGAAAAAATCATGTTGGACGTCTTTTGTAGATGACCCCGAGTATAAGGGATGAAAATGATATTTTTTTAAAAAAAATTCTTTTCTTCATTCTCTATCTTCAAACTTTGTGTAAATAAAATGAACTGAAGATATCCTTCTATAGCACACATTTATTATTTAATATGTGGAATTTACATTGTGTATTCAAGAATTCTTGCGGGGCTTTTTACACAAACAATTTTCAGTGGAAAATCTTCTCAATATTAAATGAAATGTGAATGAAAAACGTTGAAAATATATTTCACATAATAATAGCTGTCGTAGATGTATTTATACATATATATTCATGTATGCATACGTGATTGTACCTTTTCCCTTCATCTTCATCATTTTTCCAATCTCGTTTCTACTTTCAGCCTCAATACTAGAAAATTTTGTGGTAAACCAGAAATAAGAGAATGAATGGGAAGAAAATAAAAACTTTTCTTTTCTCTCGTCAAGATTTTCGTAATTTTCGTAGATTTCATACTTCAAATGTATCCCAAACAATTTCATTCTTGACGACTAAGACGAAAAAGTTTCTCGTAGATACATGAACATGTGTATAGAGATGGAGAAATTAAATTTTGTTGAATTGTGGGAAATGTTAATTTAGGAGACGTCTTTATGTTGACAATTAAGCAACAACTATTATGATGATGATGCTGATGAGTATGCATCATATATTCATCTCATCATGTACTCAACTCGACTTTAAATTAACATTCATTGGAAGCACGAAAAAAGGGAACAGCTTTTTACAATCCCCATCCCATTTTTGTCATGCTCTCATGTTCATCACCATAATCATCATCCACATTGCTTAGGAGTCAGTTGAAAAAACAATGTGAAATGTGGAATGGATATTTATATTCAAATAAAAAAATCTCTGAATTGAAAACTTTTCCTCTTGTGCTTCTTTATGTTGCTGATGGAAACAATGCAAGCAAGATAACAAAAAAAAACTTCCTTTTCTTAAAATAATAATTGAAGGAAATAAAAACGAAAATGGAATGAGTAAAGCTAAGAAGCGTGCGAATAAAAGGCAAAAGCTCTTGTATAAAAATAACAAAACATCTTTCGAATGATGGTACAAATAAATAAATTGTGGGCTTTATATTTTATCCTCTTCTTTTCCATGATCTCATGCTTTGAGTAAATCACATTCACTTTGTGTTTGAAATCGACGAGAAAATTGTTTTCCTACAAAGAAGCCTGAATAAAAAATTAATGAGTGCTCATTACAATTTCCTTTTTACGTTTGTGTTACGATGGTCTTAATAATTTTTCACATTCTCTTTGATAAGAGGTCGGTGAGCAAAAGGAAAGGTTAATTAATTTTCTTGGCGTCATTATGTGAATTTGGCTCTATTATGTCACCGAAAATAAATTAATACATGTTTAAAACTTTTATTCAGACTTTATTGTGTCTTTTCAAAGCCATTGAAGATATAGCGCGTGGGAGAATTGTGTAATCTGAGAGAAGAAAAGCATTCACAAATTGAATTATACTCCTTCGGGTCATTCACAAATGATATCTAAATTTAGATAGATGGGGTCTGAAGCTTTGTCACACAGCTAAAGAAGTTTAGGTATCTCAAAATCCCATTTTTTGATGGACATAAATTCTAAATGGCAAGTGTCATGCTTCAAAATTTTACTCTCAGTTTTTAAGAGCATAAATTTTGATGGATTTGTGATTTTAATGATTCATGCTTCAACTAAAGACAAAGTGTCTAAAAAAGTATTTTATAATAAAAAGTGGTAAGTTAAAGAATCCTTGAAGAGAGAGAAGAGAAAAGTTAATTATTGATAGAGGTAAGGGCTCGTTTCTTTTTTCTAATGTTTTCTTAAAACAATGTAAAGGCAAAGCTTGAATAAAGCAAGAATTTATTAAAGCTTCAATAAATTCTAATAGAATCTTATAAATAATTCCTCAACATTTTTTTGAGTTTGCACGGGTAGGTACAAAATTTATATATTTATATTAAGGCATATTCGTGCACACCTTACCACAAAATTTGCAAAACGAGAGGGAAAAAATGAAATAAAAAATATAATGTTTGTTTATGCTTATAAACAGCCAAGAAAGAGTAAGCAGGAATGAATGAAATCATCGAGTCAAGTAAACATGGAACGATAATATTATGATGTTAAATTGTAAATGATTACATTTTAATTTCGGAATGGCTTGACTTATGTTCGCATGTGCACATCATAAAATTTTAAATCAAGCTTTTTCCAGATTAAAAGACATGATGGCATCATAAAAGTATAGTTTAAAAAAAGAAGATAAATTGAGCAAAGTGAAGATTTTGAATTTCATTTCGAATGAAATGAGAGTAAAAGGAACTTCTCACACATATAAACAAACTGGGTCACGATTTTTTTGCTTCATAAATTATTCAAAACTTGTGCCCGCTTTTGCTGCTCTTTTTCGATTATATGAAAAGCATTATGCGCTATGTTGGCTACATACCACAACTACAAATTTTTTCCTTTTTGTTTATATAATAAAACATACCATAGATGTTGGTAAAGTTGATGATGATGATGATAGAGAAAGAACAGAGAGGGAGAAAAAATATTCAAAAAATGATTTAAGCAGGATAAAAAATACATCAACACCAACATCATCATGGCTGGATGGTTATCATTGTCGTGATCATGTATGTATGAAGAAAAACGTCAACTACAAGTATTGTCTTCAATAGATGTAGATAAAGCGAATAGCTGAGTGTATGAATGATTGAATGAGTAAGTGAATGGAAAGAAGTAAGATAGAGAGATGGAATGTCGAAAATTTTAGTGATGAATACATTCCCACGCGTAATAGCACAATATGCATACATATAGAAGTGATGTTTAAGCTCTCTTTTGTCGTTCTAGCTTTCAGTGCCTTTCGTTATTTTATAAGACCATCACAACATGTAGATGTGGTAGAACAATTCACAATTTTTCGTACTCCTTTGTGTACAACATTGTTTATCTCTTATCTCTCCCTCCCTCTAACCCGACTACCCGCAATTTTCACTCATTTTTTCTCTCTCTTACTTATTTCCATTTTTCATTACCATATGCATTTATGGAGGACTCTTTACTTCTCGTTTTTAGAAACTTTTTCATTTTAATATTCTGTTGAGAATTTTCTTTTTAAAGCATTTTTTTGTTGTTTCATGCAAAAACGGTATTACTGCAAACATATACATAGATACTGCATATAATACTTCCGACGAATAACCCAACTCAACCTTGCAGACCGTCATTCAATTTTCACATTCCATTTAATAAAATGGTAATATTACGCTGATTGCTATCACAATTATTTCTCTCTCTCTTCTTTTCTATGTATTGTAGGGATAAGATCTCGAACGAGAAATATTTGTTTGACTTTAGTGGCAAATATAGTGGTTTCTGTTTTAGAGCATCAAGCACTGATAGCAGCTCTATATCAAAAAGTGAAATGCTTTAATTTCCCATCTCCATTTTTATCGTTCTTTGCTAGTCAGGGGCGTATCCAGGGGGTTTTAGGGATCAAATTTTTGAGACCAAAAAATCTTCCTTCTTTAATTTTCTAATCCATTTTTTTTAATTCCTGATTACGTCCCTGTGACTAGTCGAGTTGATATTTTAATACTATTATTATTACTTTTAGCTATTGTGCAATGCACAACGGCCACAAATTTAATAATGCAATTTTATGACGTAATCTAATATTGCTATTTCATGATTATCATCATTATTGTTATGAAATGCCACTCAATTTTAAAAAAAAAACTTGATCGTGAAGGCTAGATTTGCGGTAAATGAGGCATGCAAACTGTGTATTTTATTCGCAGTATTATTTTTTGAATATTTTCAAAGCTTAATGGAAAGCATTTATTTTTAAAACATAAAAAACTTGGTTTCTTCATTTCCTCGTGGAAAGAATGAGAAGGGTCGCAAATTGCCATAGATTGAAGTTAATCATAATTAATCATCATTTAAAGCTGAGTGGTCCGTAATGATTAAAATTATTTACATAATTCAATTAAGATCGATTACTAAGCAGTGACTAAGCTTTTTTCTATAAGTATCATCCTACGATGAGATCAGAAAGTAAAATATTTGCAAAACCCATATAATTTATAACGATGATCAATATCGACTAAAATGAGGATTTAGAATATTTTTAAATTCACATTTTGAAAACTCAATATAATGATGAGCACAGCATGTTCGTTTTCATAAGTTAAGAATCTACTTAGGGTAATAAAAATCTTACAGAGAAGATTATATTGTCTGAATGTATCCTTATCAGAAGGTATTTCGTGAATTCATTTTAATCCTCCTCATCATCTCTACTTGTATTTTTTTAATAAAAAAATTGTAACACACAAGTGCATACACAATTTGTCTCATTTTTTACGCTTCCGCTTCTCACAACTCAAAGTACTTTTAATGCAATAAGATCTTTGGAGTGGCACTCACTCGTTGTCGTCATCTTCATCATTTTACATGAAAAATTGTCGCCACAGCAATAAAAAGCTCACGATAAGATGGAAATTCTATTCCCACTTCAAGAGGAAGGAAATGTACGGCTGAACGTGTAATGTCAATGGTAGTGTTAAAAAAAGGAGCAAAATAAAAATGGGATAAAGTAACGAAAGGAAAGAGGAAGTGCGTTTAAATGGAATCCATTTTCACCTTCAAACCATCATCTCATCACAATCACATACCACCCGGCTCTTTGCAAATTTTTCTACAAACAGAATTTTTTTCTTCTCTTCTTATTTTCTTTTTTGCTTCTCTTTTTTCGCCTTTCTAAGATTTATTTCTATTTAATATAATTTTTTCTTGTTCTTATTTCCTTTTTCTTTACGTATTCTTATTATTATATTTTTTTGCCTTGTTGTCTTATCACTCAACGCAATACGATATGGTAATAGCAGTCAGTTACAATGATATATAAAAAATGAAATGTCACACATAGTCGAATTGTTAATCCCTTTTATTCTTTCACTCACTTCTGCTCTGTTTTTATTCTATTTTATTTTCACTATATGTGATGTTGTATTTTCTGTGTGGTGTTATTCTGTGTGTCTTTTTTTCTGGTAATCCTTTGAATGTGCCCATAAATAAATTCAACATTCTGTACACATTTTTCTGTCGGCTTTTGTCACTTCATTTTAATCCTCATTTCATGTTTGTCGCGTGCAAACAAAAGCAAAAATAGTTTTTTTATTAATCCACAATTGTCTTTATCCGTTTTTATTTTTATATTTTTTATTTCTTTTCATTGTAATTCAAAAAAATTTTCACACATTACTGCACATTATTTTCATATTTTTATTGCTTTACCCTCAAAAAAACTATTCTCAAACTCGCTATTTTTATATTAGTCAATATTATTGTTAACGACACGTTAAAGATGCGTCTGAGAAGCGGAAAATTTGATTTGTAACTGGGTGGTGTTTTTGGATGTACATTTTCCTCAGATATTTTCCACTTATTTCGTTTCATATCCCATCAATATGAACAACAATTCAGCATTTCGTACTCTTACTCTCCCGCAAATTCGCTCTCGTCTTGATCATCGACAGAACGAATGCTTTGCGAAGTTTATTTCGCACTTTTGCGCATTTGAGAGTCCTTTACTTCTCTCATTGGCTCTCTTTCAAGATTGTTCCACAAAATTTATCTCTCATGCAAGCTTTCCTTTGGGTTATTGACTTAATATAATTTTTCTGCTACCACTGCTCTGCTGGTGTCATTTTCTTATCACTATATTATGTAGTAATTCATTATTTCGAAATGTAATTTATAATATCAATATTAAGATATGACGAGAAAGGGGTTGTAGCCGATGCTATCAAACTCACATAATGAGAATTGTCTTTAAAACGAGACATTTTTCCATGTAATTTCCTAATTATGAATTTTATGATTAAAGTCGTTTCATCGTAAATCCTTAATCCTTTGTCATTTAAGTACTTTATGAATTTTAGGAAGTCATGCTAATCAGTCTGGTTTGACGCAATATTAATGGTAACAAATTAAAAGATATTTTCACTTAATTTAATTTGATAGTTGGAAAATGCACGTGGGCTAATATTAAAATTAAGTTTTCTCATGCAAAAGATAAAGGAAAAGAAAAACAGCCACAAGGTATTGAAAAAGGTACTGTATAATATCGAGGATTGTAATAGCTTGACCTTATTTCAAGGTTCAATTCACCTTTTCCTCAATCGAGTAATTCACACAGTAGATTTCAATCGACTTTTATTTTATATTTTTGGCTTCTTTCTTCTTTTTCTGCTGTTGCCTTTTTTTCGTCCCTATATCCACTTCACTTTACCATAAAATTGGTTTATCGCGTATGATGTGGTGGCTCTATATGCTTTTTATGCAATACTTAAAAATGAAAAGAAGAGCTTTCTGCTCGTTATGAAGTGAAATAAACTGAATTTATGCAATGTTTAACATTTTTTATGGAAGCAATATTCTGCTACTGCTACTGCTACTGCTGCTGCTGTGTTATGTGCCTATGAGCCTCTATAGATATACTAAAAATTATGAATGTAGACTATACACATTTATGAGAATAATAATTTTTTTTGGGGATAAATTTAATTTAGATTTTTATCATACAGTTCACACTGAATTGCGAGAGTGTGAAATTTGCAGTGTAAATAATAATTTTTATTTTCTCTTATTCGCTAGGTATGTATATATGTAGATTGAAATTACCACTATCTATCCACAGACACATATAATACATAAAAAGGAATGTTAATAAATTTTACACGGAAAAAAATTGAAATGTATTCAAATATACATGCATAACTTCTCCATGTAAGCTATGCTATGTATAAATATTTAAGTGACTGAAGGATGTGTATGAACAAGCATGCATATCAACCTGTAACAGGAACAACTCTATAAATCTAGATCAACTTTATCTACGATGAAAAATGACTTATCTTCCCTCTCATATGGAATTGCAATCAGTGATCAATTTTTAAAGCACTTTTTCACATTCATTTTGAAATGAAAGCTAACACATAGAGGTGGAGTGGTATAAGGAATATCTACGTAAGCAAACATATACAATTCACATTCTGCGATGAATATTTATGGCAAATAATAACATGCAATGCACATATGAATCGAACTGATACTCCTCGTTCTCAGTTTTAACCTCATCTCCACCCAGCCAATATAGGAATATACATTCATTTGAAAATCGAAGTAAAGTAACATTTTTTACAGCCGTATACACGTAAAATGCCGAAAAACAGTACTTTAAATTCTTTTAATAAAATAGGAATAAGATTAAACAGGCAGAAGCTCTAGTTTTAACTTTTCTTGTTCGACTAAAAACTCTTTCACATACCCACCTTCTCGTCTATCTTCTTGCACTCTTCTTCTCTTGTTTTTTGTCTGCCCCTAAATGCGTGCGATATTCTATGTATTCATTTATATGGCGCATATTGAGAAACGAGTTTGGGGGTATTGGAATGAGTAAGATTCAGTTTATTGCTATAGTAAATAAATCGAAAATGATCAGATAAAGGCAGTTTCCAGTAGTCATAAATTGTTGAAAATGTGTATTTATGTGTGTGTACGCGTATGCTGCCTTATTTTTGGAGAGAAAAAATCGTTTTCGTCCCCTCTTTCATATGTCGTGTATTGTGGATGTGAAACTTTCTATGCCAGTTATCATAGCACATGCATGATATTGCTTATGACTTGATCAAAGTTAAGAAAAAAGGAAAATCTCACTTTACAGAATGTTTGATACACTTCTTCTATGTCATTTATGTATGAGAAAGGATAGAAATTTATTACATACCTCAACATAAAATCAAAACACATTGCAATGAAAGTTTTGCTACATCTACTGCTGCTGCTGATGCTTTTTGCTGTTCCCACTATTGCTTTGTGACGGGTCTTAAATCAATATCAAAATCTGAAATCTGATTAAGCTTAACTTTCCGTCCCCCCTTCCCCTCCTTATTTTCATACTTTCTTCTACTTCTTTCCTCTCGTAATGTTATTCCTACTGCTACTGCTGTTTGGTTTCAACATGTTATTTAGAAAGATTTGTGATAAACATTATTAAGAAGATTTATTTGAATTTGAAAGAGGCAAAGTTTCAATGTGTGTATTATATGGCATGGCATTGAGGCTTAGAAATATGGCAGTTGGAGAAATGGCAACAGTGGGTTGGGTGAATGAGATGAGTTGAATAAAATGTTTCAGCTATACTAACATTATATGATTTTGCTTCAAACAATACAATATGGCACCTTCATATTGTTTTCTTCCGGCAATGCCCAATAAATTGTTTTTGTAACAACCAAGTGCATCTAAATATATCATACACAGAAAATAAAATGAACTAAATTCATATCTCCATAAAAAGAGGTTCAAATCAATAATGACGTAACACAAACCTCTACTTCATGACCTTCAAAGCCCAGTAATAAGGGGACGACCCAAAAAACATCCAAGTCTTTATTTATAACGACATAAAGTAGAGCATATTAATATGTTTGTGCCATTTATTATACAAATTTTTTTCCAATAAATTTTATTTAACCTCTCTTTGGGCTATCAAATTTAGTAAGGTGACTAAGGGCACACACAATTCCACATGAATCAAAATTTTCTTTTTTATTTATTTCCTCTCACCGACTTTGATTTGTTTTTCTTCTGAATTTTCACTTTTCAGTATTCGAAGATAGAAATTGATGGAGAACAAGACCTTTACCTAATGTTTTCGTTTCTCCTGTTTTCATTCTCAAATCAAATGATAATAAAAGTGATGGGTTAAATGTTGAATGAAAAATGAGTAAAAGTGTTTGCCATAATAAAGGGAAAAAAGAAAATCAAAAAGAGAAGAATACTTTTCCTTTATATTTGGGAATGTAAACTCATTGAATGGGTTTGGGTCGTTTGTAAATGACGTCTAAAAATTTGGATGAGAATGTCTGAGAGACAGTGTGACACTTGATTCTAAAATGTAGTATAAAAGACGTCATTTGTGAATGATCCCTTATCAATTTCAAATCAAACCATAATACAAAAAAGCTCCTAGCTTTTCAACACTCTACTAATTTATTGCGAACATTTGAAAAGCATCTGTAAGATTTTTTTTTTGTTTTGTTCAAAAATGAATTTGGATCAAGCACGAAATAATTTTTAAACATAGTATTTGACCAGTTGGAAAAAGAGAATAGTTAGAAAAAATATTGTACAATCACCACAATTGAAAATTGCGCAAAAATATGCCAACTGAAAATTTCGTTATCATAAACTGACAGAAAAATTTATGCTTTCATTCTAAAGCGGAGTCATAAATCTTCTCTCAACTAAATAAGCGCCAAAAAATGTAGAAAAGACTATGTTTCCGAATATTGGAGCAGGCAGACGATGACTGTTGGGATGTTCAGTATGATAGCAGCACGCGAGTGTGAGGCCGATAGTGAGTGAAAAAGCTACGGCAAATAAAATTAATTGAAACAGATTTTTGTCTTCTCTTATACTCATTCACTTCGTCTCTGTCTCTCTCTATTTCTATCTTTTTCACAATCTCTCATTTATTGTTTCTGTACGGTACATTTTCTTTATATCAAGACTTCTTTATTTCGATTCCATTAATTTCTTTCTGTAAGCAGACGAATCTGATTTTACTTAATGAGGATAAAAATACAATTTTACACAATCGGAAAATTGTTGGCTTATGTTCCAAAAAATTTAATTAGAAAATATACAGCAGAAAAATTCGAATGATAAATTACTTTCTGGAAGTTCATATTTTACCTAAGAAATAGTAAGGACATGCTAGTCTGAGATATTTCTCTTAATCGTACACGATTAATGTCATCACTTGTGTGGATTAAACTTAACGACATGATAGTGCAAATTTATAGCACAAACATTTCAACTTTTTAAGCTTTTGAAAATATGAAATTCTAAAAAAAACTTCTAAAACTAGCTCAACAAAAAAAAATTTGCAGCAATCTAAAATTACAAAAAAAAAGTTTTTTATTCAATACAATTTTCGTAGACTCATCAAAAAATATATAATATGAAAGCTCAACGATTTTTTTCATTAACTACCACAGAGCCAGTAGAAACGGATATTTGGACATTCGATTTTTATTCCTTTCGAATCATATCGATGAGCTTTTTTTTTCTTCTCATAAAATATTATAGTCATAAAAATCAAATGATTTTTCACGTCGGAAAATAAATTTTCAGAGATTTTCATTTTATTTTTCAACAGCATTTATTGATGCGGAATATATATAGATAGAGGCACACACAAAAAAAATGACATGCGAATAAAAATACAAAAAAAAGGAAGAAAAAATTTGATTATGAATTGGAAAGCTAAAAGTCTAAAAATATTTCGATCACGGAGCACTCAATTTGTACGATGAATAAGTAAAACAGAGAAGGAAGAAGGAAAGAGAACCAAAAAATAAATAAATGAAAATGAAATAAAAATAATAATTTTTTCGCATGTCACTTAATCAGCGGCAAACGACAGGAGTGAAAAGTAGAAAAGGTACCAAAGTAGTGGAGGAGGAGGAGTGAGTAAGCAACGAATACAAATAAGATTTATTAAATTTTCATCAAAAAAATTATTTGCTGTTCTTCTTTCTTTATTGAATCATGAATAAAAATGTAAACTTTCAGTACTGTTAATCGAATCTATGGAAAAGTTGGTCTGCTGAGATATGTACTGGAATGTAACGAGTGAAAACATATTACATGATAAAACAAATTTGTTTTTAATCAATTTTGCAACAAAAATAACTTTCATGAATTCAATTTAATTTCATTTCATTCATTTCAGCACGATAAGCAAAACATTTATTCCAGTTTTTGTTGATCAATTAAAGGACGAATTTAATTCTGTTTTGTTCCCATGCCAATCGACAAAAGCACAAAAACTTCCGCAATTATATTTTCAGGAAAAATTGACATTGACTCGCGCTCTCCACTTATTGGCCTCAATACATCTCACTTTTAATTTGTGGCGAAGAGCCTGAAGGCAGAAACGAGAACAATAGCGATACTTTTATTGTATTCCCATTTTTTACTTGCTTTCCTAAAAATATTTTCTGTGGATTGTTTCTGACATGATTGTATATTGGAAGAGGATGTAATAGGAATGGACACTCTAGTAAATGTCAGTGCAGTCTGAAAATTATGGGGTCTAGTGCTGTATGACTGACCATGCAAAGAAAATTCTTGAAAAAATTAAGTAAGTCTTAAAATCTATATTTTTGATTGACGTCATTTACGAACAAATTCAAAATTGCGTTTGTGCCGAAAATATCTCAATCAAGAGCAAGCTTCCATTCCTACTCTATAGTTAAAATAATGTTTCAAACTTTTTCAACGTGCATGTACTTTATCCTACATTCAATCTTTTTTTGAAAGCTTTATGTTGATTAATTGACTTCAAAAGCTCTTGTTATTGTTCATATTTTCCAGCTTTAATTTACAATAATTTTTTGCTCTCATTTTGACATTTAATAGTGCTCAACCAACACGGAAGCTATTTATACAACTAATTTGATCATGTGAAAGTTATTTAATAAAATATTTATTGGAGTATGAGTATTTTTTATGGATGGTCAGATAGTATTATTGATCATTCCAACGCCCAAAATTCGCTATCTAAATCAAATACACACCTTAATAAATAAATTTATGATAGTATATGAAACTATAATCACCTCGATAAAATTATATCATCAACTTAAGGTGCGAGAGGGTCAAAGTAGTAAAATTCATTTTATTGTTTCTTCTGATTCTGTTTGAGCTGACAATGGGAATGGAAATGACAACAGACGATGGAGAAAAGGTGAAAATTTGAATTAATGAAAAACCATTTTATATAAATGTAACTCATTTGTCATGGAAAGCTTATGGCATTCAAGGGGGTCATTCGCAAATGACTTCCAACATTTACGGCACTCATTGAGTGAACAATTTTGGATAAAAACTGATTGACTGACGTCATATGCGAACGACCCCAAAACCATTTTCCTACATTTTCTAAAGTTTGTAAGAATAAACAAAGATTAAATCAAAATTGTTAACCGAACTAAAGCTTTGCGTCGTTGAAAAGCAAAACATAAATTAAATTAAAACACCCCAAATAGTTGAAATGTTTATATGATGGACGTGAAAATAATGCGGAATCAGTGCCTTATATTCGAAAGGCAACCATTGAAAAATGAGTCAACATATTGTGGTGAAGTTAAATTATAATTAATCACGTCATACACCTTAATTTAATAGAGTTTTATGGGACCAGCAGAGAATTTTGTCCCATAACATCTAGTTAATAATTATTCATAAACTTTAGATCAGTCCCAATAACAAAGACAGCTTAATAATTGTTACAAATTTTCATTAGATTCATGTTGTATCATTCAGTTAAGAAAAATCATCGGAAGTAAATACAAAAATAAGAAGAAAAATAAAATCGTTAGTAAAAAATTACAACATCCACGGAAGCGTGAAACATAAGTAGAGAATAAAGACGGGACAGAATAATAAAGAAGGAATTGTGGTAAAGAATGAAAAAGAAAGTAAGGGATAGCAAGATAAAAGAAAAATAATAAATGCAAAGCGATTACGTTATCCGAAAGAATTGCTCTGAAAGCATCATAGCAATGTTATATAGAGATATTTAGATAGATAGGGATAATAATAGATAGATTTAGTGTTCTCACGAAAAATAAAATTTTGCTGACAGATAATAAATTTTAGCAAACGACATTATATTAGAGAGAATAGGCAAAGATGGTATAGATGGTGAGGCAGTCAGGCAGTTCATAGTTAGTGAAAAAGGAGAGAATAATAAATTGCAATAAAATAGCTCAAATAATTACATTTACAAGCCACCGAAGCCGCTTGGTGGTTTGTTTTAAAACATGATTGCATGTCTCACTCTTCAACCTCTACTCTTCGATGATGGTAATAATAATTTAGACCAATTACGAAAAGTTAATGTTTCGAGCATAATTTAGAGGCATGTGATTTACGGAATTATCATTTTAATGCAACCAGAAAGCAGAAATGCGATACGGTCATAAATTAAACCTTAAATTTCTACGTAAAAGAAATTTTTTATGGGAGATGAAATAGATATGCGTATGTAAACGTATCCAGCCATATATAATATATTTATATCTTGTCATAAAAGTCCTTCGAGGGATTATGGTTTAATTCATTCCATAAGTCGCCGCGTATTGTTATTATGGTGCTTTCAGATGTGTCTTTCTTTCAACATTTGTAACATAAAGAAAATAAATAAATATATCATACATACATGCAACGATATCGATATGTCTGCTTATCTCCATGCAAACTTTTTTTATCGAGTTAGAAAAAACTTGTGAAATAATTTTTGCATGACCATCTGTTCGATCCATCAAATGTGGCTTTAAATTTAAGTTATTTTTTTTAACCATGAATCAATCAATTATTCTAGAATTTTAACATCCATTATAAAAATTGAATGGTACACTTATCGTTGACCGGAAGAAACCCCTTTGGATCTTTATGCGGTAACTTTAATATTTTTTTCATAGCCATAGCGATTTTTTGCAATGAAAATGATGATGATCATTATTATTATACCAAGTTATGATTATGGTAGTTAATGTGTCATTGTGAACGTTAAACGATTACAAAAGAGAAGATAGGATAAAACTTTCATTCCTATGACACAGTCTATAACTGAATTGTATCACTCTTCTTCTTGTCCTTATTGATTTTGATTGAAAGGACGCAATCATACGAAGAAGATAAGGCATTAGCTGTGATACATTTTTCATCGTTCCTTTCTGCGTTCGTTCGAATATTACGTAGCACTAGAAATTTTACATCTTCCAATATTCGATTGTATGAATCAAGACAGCAGCCTAACCCCCTCTTTCTATATCACGTAATACTCAATAGATCCATCCATTCTTTATAATTTATCCATCATTGTTGTGTTAGTAAGCACAGCTTCAATTAATAAATCCTAGTTGTTTTGCAGCAGAATGATGATGATAGTGATGATAATAATAATCTCTAAGCTGGCTTCCATTAGAATTAAGAAGTTTTACTGAAAGCATCCAAAAGTTAAACTGCTCACAATCAGTTTAACAAGTTATTGTGAATTTGCTCTCCATTCCATTTCATTTTGTTCAAAGATGTCCTGTGACAATCAAGTTCTTGGTAAATTATTACATTATAGATTAGATGTCTATGTCAAAAGGGAGACATAAGTGGAAATGGAATGTGAATTTATCAACGAATTTCATTTCTTTCAATTGGATGGAAGATGAAAAGACTGAATCTAAAAGTAATAGGAAGAAGAGCCAGAAAATAGAAAATAACAAAAGGCGAAAATAGTCCATTAGAAAAATCTTAAGTTCTGTGTATATACATCAACTCATCAGACAGGGAGAGAAAGAGAGACAAGAAAAGAGAAATCATGGCTATAAAAAAGCTTAAATTTATGTTACAACTTGCTCTAAAATAAATTACTACTTTCTTAACCAATTTTTCCTTCCTCAACAACTTCTCCTTCTATCATCTTCTCTTCTTTCATCTTTTTCTCAACAATACTTGACATTCGCATGCAATGATTTATATTATAAACAACTAAGACTAGGAGAGAGTGAGAAAAAGAAAAGGATATTTTTTTATATTTATATTTTGATGGAAATGTTTTAATGCCATAAATTTTAGTATGTTGAAAGCTGTCGTTTAAGCAATGACACAAAAGAAGAAATTTTTCTCCAAATGTACTGGCTGAATGGCGATGACAAACATGGATTTTCATGTTAAACTTTGTATGTTATCGCCGATTCTCGTCTCGTTAGACTTCTGAAAAGCTATTTTATATTTGTTATTCAATTTAAACCATAGATAGTTTGAATATCCACAGATAGATGCATACATAAGTGGGTGTCAGCAAATCGGCTGCAATTGATATTTCTTTTTCCATCATGTTATATATATATGTTTTTTTCGCGTCGATATGATGCTGACAATTTATCTACACATTTATGTCTATGAAGCTATCAATGTTAGCAAGATAGCATACTCACAATTCACCCAAATAGCACATTCATACATATGAGATTTGAGAGATAGAGCTTGACAGAGAGTTATCGGTGAATCGAATGAAAAAAGAATACTAAAAGGCTTTCAGCTGCATTTCCACATGTGGAAAGAAGGAAAAAAGTTGTATGAATGTTTCAATAGAATAAATTTTTTTAATTCAACTCTTTTGTACAATGCATATCCTTTAAATCTATTTCCATTTTTCACCCTACATTGATTGCACATACTCATATCTTCACGATAAACTCTTATGTGAATCACTTCATGGAGGGTATTGAATGTGTACATTTGTGATTACCTAACAAGTGCAAAGCTAAAAGATTTTAATTTCTGTTCTTCATTTGCACTGAAAACTTTGAAAGACCGCAAGTAAAGAAATTTCTTTCATTAAATACAATAGATTAAGCAGCTTTAATTCTATTATTGTCTCAAATTATCGAGACTAGTGCTTCATTAACTTAAAATTCAAACGCTGGTCCAGCTTTTTTGAGTTCGAGACTCTTAGAAAGATAGAGCAGGTGCTAAGCGTGGACACTTTGAAATTTTTAATAATTTCGTTCTAAAAATGGCATGTAAAGTACTTGATCATATCTCTTCAGTCTTCAACATTTAGCCAGTAGGTAAATCGTAGAGATACGATAGAAATATTTGACAATAGACGATTTACAAAATAAAAACTCAATTTCAAGTTGATTACGGTTTGATGAAAAGTTTTATAGAAAGGACTCTTTTAATCCATTTTTAATTGCCTTTAGTTATCCTTCCTATTTTTCATCACAGAAATTTTCTATATTTGCATGTTTAAATGAGCATATGTGGTGTGCCTCTGTCGAGATTAAAAATAACTAATATAGATGTGTATGTAGAGTATATCTGGTTGAGGAAATTGAGAAACAAAAGATTTCATCATTTCCATTAAAGAGATTGAGATAAAAATATAAAAGGCATAAGATTTGTTATTCAGAAGATTAAAATCTTTCTAGGAGAATGTTTGTTAAAGCATCTTTATAAGTATATTCATTCTAATGAAAATATATACTTGTGCTTAAAATAGCAAACTAAGCTTCATTGTTGTCTACTGAAACATTTCAAAAAGCTCTCGATTCTAGCTTGCTGTTTTGCATACCTTTAGGCATTTTGAAAATATTTTCTATGTAATTCGTGTTGTATATATATTAAGGCATAAAATTAACGAGTGTTTCTTTTGTCTTAAAATTTTCTATCGTTTTTTCCTGCAGACATATCCATACGTACGCTTCATATATATACTTCATGCGATATATGATAAAGCTAAATTTATGGAAAATCTAATAATAATAAAGTTGAGTATGAGACCCTTAGTTCTTCTTCTCCGTCGTCTTTTTTGTTTTAATATTCCAATCTATATAGATTTAGTTTGCGTATATATATAAAATTTTCTGTTATGATTGAACTATATTTTTTATGCATCTCAAGTTCCATAGCTCTTAAAATTACCGTAGGGATGATGACATAAAATAAAATATTGGAACCTGAAAATTGTAGCGTAACGGTCTTAAAAAATTTAAATCGTAAAGCTAGCGACAAGATTGCTACGTCATTGTGCAACGCTTCACTTCAAATAATACTCTACAAGGGCAACACATAAAGTGGAAATTCTGTGTTCAAACTCAGTCAGTGTTATGTTGTTGTTGTGAGTGCACAGAATCGTAAAAGGAAAAATAATAAAAGAAAAATTTTCCCAAACTTTTCCAAACAGTCGCCATTTTTTTGTGAAATTAAATTTTTATTAGACGCATATTAAGCAATTGTTTGCTGTGATAATTAATTTAAATGTAAGTAAAATCAACAAAAGTCTAATATTTACTACCCAAGCCCAACAATGGCCTTAAAAGTTAATTTATCTAGAATTTCGCAATTGAGCAAATATTTAGTTGAATTTTAACGATTTTTTTCATTGATTATGCCAAGGCATATCACCTATTGTATTCATCATAACTGGTAGCAAGTGGCACAAAGTTCGTGAAATCATCATAAAGAAAAGAAGTAAAGAAAGAAAAATTATTTTCATTTTAGTGCAAAAGAGCTAAAAATTTAAATGGAAAAAAGAAATGAAAGAAAAATAGAAATAATGAATAAGAAGAAGAAAAATCATCTGTATATAAACAAAAAATAAAGCGTTGGAAGAGTGATTTTTCTGTAAATGTATGTGGAGAACGCTATTGAGTTATTGAATAACTCACACATAGAAATTTTTTTTCTCTGCTCGATCATACTTGCAACAGCTGATGAACAGTTAATGCTCCCAAATATAAAAATATTATTACGCAGTTACATTTCGAATTGAATGCTAAATATGCATTGCAGTGCATTTAGTTTTAAAAATGAATCAATCGCTTAGACTATTCAAAACGTAGTCATACATTATTGATTTTTTTTCACTATCTAAGTACATAAATTGAAAGGAAAAGATATTGTAAATTCCAGAAGGCAATTGGAATTATTACCTTTTTTCTGTATATATATTCCATTATATGTTTACAAACACATTAAGGATTCTTTTCTATTTTTAGTCTGCTTCATTTTTAGCCTTGAAATCAGGTTCTTTCTTTTTGTGTGCTGCAAGGCACGAACAATTTTTTTTTATTCTTTTTAACATGTCTACTGTGATTGAATAGTAAAAAAATAATAATAATAACATAAAAGAAGAAGAATAAAATTGGACTATGGACATGCATCCAAAAATGTTTGTGTTGTTGCTGTACGCGTATTTGTGAAATATTTTTTTGTTTTGTTTTCATTTTCCCAAAAAAAAACTTCGTCTTATTTTTATTCGATAGCGGATAGCGTCTCTTTTTCAAGTTCAATGAAGTTCCTATAACCCTATAAATATAAACATAATCTCATCGCGATATGATGTAGAAAATGAAAATACAATCTAGTTTAGCTGTGAAAAGCTGAAAATGTATTAAAATGTAGATTCAGTTCTGTTTTATTTCTGTTTGCGAATTGCTGCCAAATTATTACACAACTCTCACAAAAAGTCATCATCTTCAATCTCATATTTTTAAACTGAAACCTGCTTCCACAGTATTTTTCCAAGGCTAATTGCACTTTCCTAATCAGTTTTTTTCATTGGGTGTCAAGTCAAATGACTTTTTCTTTGTTCTTTCTTCCGTTTGATTCGGTGGGGGGCATTCAATAATTAAATCACGCAAGATAACGAATATCTCCCCCTCCTTCATAAAGTCTTCATACTGACAAAAATTCTAGAAGTGTCCCATAGCTTCAAAATGTCACAAACGGAATAAATGAACGAACCCAATTAAAAGTAAACAAAAAAATTAATAAACCCGAATTTTGGTCATTAATTAAGCATTTAATGAACTTCTCATTATGAAATCGTTAAAATAATCAACAGGTCAGGGCAGGCAGAAATGCACTCTTATTGTTCGCCTACAGACGAACAGATACTTGTTTTGCTTTATACAGAAATGAAAATTGAAACGTGAACAAATGTTTTATTTATTTTAATTTCAGAATCTATCAATTAGCAAACTCGTGTCCCGGTTAAGTCGAGCGATTTTAAAACAAAAGTAGAAAGAGAAAAGAAAATTTAATAATTTTCAAATTATTTTTGTAAGGCACACGCGGATAAGTTTTATTATTTTAAAATCTTCGCGACCTCCAAGGGTTGTATAATGTTCAACGGTCTCTTCACTACGCTATTTGGAAAAAGTAAAGAGAATAATATTTTAGATTCTGACGTAAATATTGAAAATAACGATAATAATCAGCAACAAGAAACTGACGTAATCGACAAGGAGAATTTCTTGAGTGAGTTTGACGGGAATGTAAGAGTTGTTTTGTTGGACGAAGACAAAGATTGGCTTTTCGTTGAAACTGAAACTCAACATCCGTCATTGTTATCTCCATCAGCTGAGGAGAATCACTTGTCTGATAAGGAATTAAGTAACAATAACTTACAACTGGTACCTTTCAAAAGTATTTTATCGCATTTGAGCACCGTAAGAGAAAATGATGAAAACTGCTTGTTATCAGCAAACTTACCGTCCCTTTACCCCAACACTATGGATGAATCATGGTTCTTGACGCCTCCCTCCTGCTTCTCATCCGGATCAATTCAGCTTGAAACATCACCAATCGAAAATTTACTCATTGAACATCCGTCGATGAGTGTTTATCATAATATTCATCGCAAGCCATTCACTGGATTTAATAGCGATGATATTGAGGATCTCGTTTTATTGGAATTATCAAGTGGAGTTGATAATGATGACGCAGTAAGTAGCAAATGTTTATATTATTAATTTTTTTTTTCGTTTGAAAACAAGAGAGAAAGAAGAAGGAATTTACGCATAAAGCGAGACACAACAGATAGTCAATAATAAAAACTTTATTTTCTTTCTGTCTGGTTATAGATAATTGTCAACAAAGGCAATAAGCGCAATAAGGGAAGCAAAAACAACAATAAATCGAAGACTCGATCAAACAATGGAACTCAAAGAAGTGTTGCTTTGGTTCTGGTCACAAAAAGCAGCAACTCAGGCACTGGAAAGGCATCTGATCAACGCAGCTTGACTATAAGTCGTTCATTCTTTGATCGTAATAACAAGGCAGTTCGTAATTCTTACAAAAAGAATCTTCACACAATTAATCAGCCATCAAGTCGCACAATGACTCGCAAAAATTAAACAACATCACAATTTTTGTCACTCTTGCAAGCTGAAAGAAAAGAAGAATTGTTGAAGAAAAAAGTCTTGACTCTTATTTGATTTCTCTTATATTATACTTTTAATATGATTTTTTTATTATTATTAACTCGTTTTAAAAACAAAAATCTCGACCCCAAAAAAATGTAAAAAAATTATTATAGAAAATTAAGCAAAAAAAAAGAATGTGTTCAAAAAAAATATATAATTAAACGATAATTTTTCTTCGTGAATGAATATAAAATTAAAAATTTATCTATTATATTGTATGAGAATGAAATATAAAAAAATATATTTAAAAATTAGATTTAAAGAACAGAAAGATATAAAAATGTGAAGTATGAATGTAAACAAAGAGGCATTATGTTCTAGTAAGACGAGAAACCTATCATTTCCTTTATTTCTCTTTATCGCATGTCTCATTTTATGCTTCAACAAAGAAAAAATATTTTATTGAGTGAATTTATGGAAAAAAGTTGATTTTATTTCTCTTATTTAAATCCTGGATGTTTCATAAATGATGACGATAATATGTTTTATGTGTATTTTGAGCGCACGTGTTTAATTATGATATAATACTGATAATAAGATTATAAAGAAAAACAAGCAACAAAATATTGTACCTTTTTTCAAACAAATGAAAAATCTACAAAATGCAACAAGCAAGAAAACTTATGTGAAACGTGAATTAATTTAAACAAATAATAAAAAGAATCATTAAATGTTTATGGTAGATCCACTTAATCTTTATGTTTTACTTTCTCTCTCTTTCTCGACATTATGCTCATCTTCAGCCACGATTTTACTAGGGATCATTCGGATATTACGTAACGTTTAAAAATAATTTTGGACCAACCATTCTCATCCACGTAACTAGATTTGTGAAGATTTCTGATTGCCTATGAATACGTTCCCTAATATCTGAACAACCCCCAAAAAATCTCTTTTTAAATGCAGCGCAAAATGGATCAAAGTCCACTGTATCTCATGACATCTGTAGTGGAAAATTTAAAACTTCATTTTCGTCTGATGTGGCTTTATGCAGATTTTCACCAATAATTAATTCCAATAATCTTTATGGACAAAAAATAATGAATCATTAATAAGTTCACCAGAACCATCAACTCTGTTTTCAACATAATGTTCTGAGAAGAATCTATAGATAAAAATCTTTTAATCATTTCCTTTCATTTCTATTCTCTACTGCGTATTCTTATTCTCTTTATGTGAATCAC
This sequence comes from Chironomus tentans, assembly GCA_963573255.1. Lineage (NCBI taxonomy): Eukaryota > Metazoa > Arthropoda > Insecta > Diptera > Chironomidae > Chironomus > Chironomus tentans. Next base: position 54,863,716 of record OY754302.1, on the reverse strand, counting down.
ATTGTTTAGAATACTTGCATGGATGCATGGATGAATAGTAATTAGAACGATTGAGTCATTTGAAAGTTTGTAACGACGACACAAATTCTAATTGGAAGAAGCTTAGCTATTACTTAACAAAGATATGCATAAAATAAGATAAAATCCCATTTGAATGTGAATGACTTGGGATCAGTGGCGCTATCTATTGAGAATAAATTTAAATGTATTTTTATAATTTTGAAATTTTTGCGACTGTTAAGATTTTTTTGTTTATCTTAACATTTATCCAGGTGTAAATTGAAAATAATATTCAAAGATAAATAAAAATTCCTGTTTGCTAATTTATTTGCAAACTTTAAGTGAATTATTTTCCCATGAATTTTTTTTTCTTCATACATGTGACAATGCATGCCAATTATTAAGGTGCTTAAATGCTGAATAAATATTTGACTTACTTTTTTAGATGAAAAAATTTACCCCTTAATATTAGCAGCAAAAAAGGCACTTCAACATCTCAATTGTCTCACTTAGCATGAAATTCGTCTGATCGGGTTTTGTACATCTGCTCCCCCACTAATACTCATACAGTCGACCACACATACAAGTAGCAAGCTATGCGAATATCTTAGATGAGATGAATATTTCATAATATTAGAAAAATAATTAATTTAAATATGATTTTTGAATTTCTAGGATAATTTCTAGTTATTGTTAATATAAATAATTAAATTTAAGTCTATTGAGCATGCTGGTACATGCATGAAAAAATGTGTTTACTTACATTTACACTCATCGTCATTTATTTCATTCCATTCTATTCTCTTCATATGCTTCTAAAGGGACTAACTCACTCAGGTCAAAAATATGTTTTTCTTCCTTTCTACTCGTCAGTTGAAGTCGTGCATCTGTTCTATGCAAACGTTGCGTCGTTTGTACCATTTTTTTATTTCTTTAACGGTTACATGGATAACTTTTGCCGGCATAGTTTGTTGCTTAAAAAATAAATAAAAAATACTAAAGTGCGTATTTTTGCGAGACGGAAATAATAAAAGTGATAAGAAATTCTATTTTTAAAGAAATGATGAAGATAAATAAGTTAATTTTGTGTATTCTCATTACAATATCAAATTTATGTGTTAATGCATTGGATGACACAACAACCTACAAATATCCTGAAATACATCATAGAAATTGGACACGAAGTGAAAAGTTAGATCCAAATGGCATATTAAATTTGCAGTGGTATATAAGAGATAGTGATGTGATATTTAATGTGATTTTAAATAGCCGAGGCTTTGTAGCTATCGGATTTCCATATCCAAATACCCAAATAAAAGGATTTGACGTTGTACTTGCATGGGTGAACGACAAAACAGGAAAAGCAAATATTCTGGTAAATATCATTATGGGAACACACATCGGTACTTGTTTATGTTAAGTGAATCTATGGGAATGTAAAATGAGACACATGAATCATGATTATCATCCATTCGTCAACAAAGTTACTTCTTCACATTAAGAATAAATACGTTTTAAATATCAACATTTTTTTTGCATTTCCGTTTTACATGAATTTCCTCTCCTTTCTTGTTTATACGTTTGCCCGTAGCATGTAATGTGTGCGTATATCATTTACGAAGCTAGGAGGGATAAAAGCGAGCAATAACAGCAGCATTATTATTGAAGAGAAAAACAAAAAAAACTGCACCTTTAAGCTAACCAGAAGGAGAACATAAAAATAATTTTTTTAACTTAATTTCCATTTCATTTTCATTCTTACTTCTCGACCATCAGCGGTTGCATTTTTTCTGCTTTCAGTCAAATTATTATGAAATCATTCATGCTTGTTCGACACAAAAGGTATAATAGATGGACTATAATTTTGTGTTTTTTAAGTAAAGAGATGAGAAAAGGAGAAAGAAGGTAGAATTTGCTGCGTGTTTGTGTTCTTTTCGTTGGTTTTTGCGGGTTACATGATATGATATTATGAAACGTACATGTATTTTCAATAATAAACTGTTTTGAGAAGAAGTGAACCAGCGCAAAAAAATGTGAATAAGAAAAGCATTTATGCGATCAATCCAGATTGCTGTTAATAAATTGTTGCTATTTTTTTTTCTTCTCTTTTTCGTGTGTGAATTTTTTTTTTCATCGTATAAAATTTTTTTTATCGATTTTTCGTACCTTACACAAAAAGGAATTCTCAAGAAGAACGCGCGGTCTTTTAGTGAAATAAGAAATATTATTTGTAGAGGAGGAATCAGGGGTGTATTGAGGGGGCCTGTGGTGGCATTTTTGTTAATTAATCCAGTCTTACTAAAAATATTAAAAGAAGCACCAATCAATCGAATTTCTATCCAGTCACAATAAAAACTTGATCTATCTAGTAGCTACAACCCTGCAAAGAATGAATTTTTGCAAATGAAAAGAAATAACACACAAAACATCGCATATATATTAGCAGAATGAGAAATATCTGGACACAAAAACATTCTTTTGAAAATTGAGTAAAAAAAATTATAAAAAAGATAAGATAACTTCAGACTATTGGTGAATTGAATTTTTTTTCCGTGGATAAATGTAAAAATCTTGTGAATTTGTTTTTTGTCCATACTTTATCTCAATTTATATCGAATTCATTTCTTGATTTTATTTCTTCCCAAATTGTTTTTTTTTTTATTTCTTTCTTTTTCATTCTAAACAAAAGATGCTAAATGAGACAGGCGATTATCGTATTTTTGGCGTTTCGCTTTTAATTTAAAATTCCTTTTCCTACTCTCATTCTTAATCACTAGCCAGCCACTGACTGAACCAAAACTGATGATGATGATGAATAGAATGATTATTTGGTTGGTTGGTGGTAACAATATGAGATCAGCAGTAGTTTAAACTATTTCACGACTTACTTACTTATGAAAATTATAATCAAGAAAGGTATTAAAGAAATTGAATGAGGAAGAAGAAAATGAGAGATAGAGCCCATAAAGAAGTTAGAAAATGCGTTTAAAAAGAACATGATTAAATTAACATTTTTAAAGCGAAAATCAGAATTTTAAATCCAAGGTAGAATATTTAATGAATTGATTTGTAATTTCAACTTATTCACTCACTTACTTACCGATTCTAAAGGAGCAAGAACAAAAAAAAAAGTTTCTCACATTCTTCATGAATGGTAAATTCAATGATACGAAAGGAATGGAGAGACATAAATTGAAAAGTTTATAAAAAAACGAGAAGAGTGTTTCGAGCAAAAAAAATAGTCTTTAATAAAATAACTTACAATTTCGATTGTTGATGTTCGGAGTGCATAGCAATCACATAAAATCTGGTTCTACCACGTTTCATTATAATTTTTTTACTTTTTTATTCCACTTCGCTTTCTTAAGTGACAATCACAAAACCTTCAATCAATTTTATGACCATTAAGTGAATTTATTAATTTCAGACTGTCTTAATCAGTGTCTATAGAACTGGTATTAGCTTTAAAATGAGGGGAAATAGGAGCCTATACCCCTTGACTCTAACCAATCCCTTAAAATTTGTATTTTCTTTACCTTTTTTTATAAAAATGTTATTTGGAGTTCTGGACCTAAAGATATTGGGGATATAGGGATATTGAACTACAATTATATAAGGTGATCCTAAATTTTTCACCCCCTAATTCGTCCGGTGTCCCATTTTTTTCCATCCTCATTACGCCACTGAGTACTGACCAATAAAATTGTCTGATCAAAAGTTCCCACTGTAAAGCAATTTACAATGTGTAGTGTAATGTTTACTGATGGTACAAAGGAAATGCATCAGGCATTTTTAATAACTATTAATTGATTCTCAATACGCAATCATATAAAAACTGTCAATCTTACAACGGACATTGAAGAAAGAGATTTTTTTGCAAGCGCAAAAAATATAATTGGAACGAGTTCCTTCACAAACGAAAAAAAATCTTGCACAGAATTGTGTCTCCTGTGTTTTTCATTAATTTATCATATTTATTTACTTCAATTACTTTTTACATGTCTTCTTTACGAATCGAACTCATTATTGTTATTATCGTCATTTAGGACTGCCATGGAACGATTTCGAAATTTGAGGAAAAAGCAATTGTCAGAGATGACACACAAAACTATGTTTTGGAAAATGAAGGATATCAGAATTTAACGCATACAATTCTTACATTTAAACGATCATTTTCGACATGCGATCCACGTGATGTTCCATTTACAGTAAGCAATCAAAAAATATATACAATTCCATAAATGCTTACATGATATTAAATAACGATCATTTTAAACAGGCCGATACGATGAAGATGTTTTGGGCTTACGGTGAGAAAGATGTTACGCAACTTGATCGAGTTAGTTTCAAGGCAAAGGGCTCGAGACCAATATATTTGTTGAATCCTGCCCCGTCAAAGCCAAAGGACAGTAGTGTGTTCCATTGGGATGTAACAATGAAAGAGGTACTAAAAAATTTCAAAATTATCAATTAAACAATATTTAAATAAAAAAATTATTAAGGTAAAAATCACACAAGATGTTGGATCCCTTTACTGGTGTAAAATTTTTGAGGCACCAAAGCACCCAAAAGAGCACATAATTGGATTTGAGCCAATCTTATCACGTGACAAGTAAGAAATTATTAAAATAAAAAAAATTAAGCCTTGACATAATTCTCATACACTCTATAGAGATACGAAGCGCCAGTTCGTTCATCACATGACTCTTTTTGAATGCAAATTTTCGGCAAAACATTTTGACCCTGAAGCGATAAGTAAAAATTCCGAAGACTTGAAGAAATGGTCCAAATCAAATGGCATTGAATGTGGCTCGACTCTATATTCGAATGGAAATTGGGATTCCTGCGTAACTCCCGTGGCGACTTACTCATATGGAGCATCATCGCATTATTTGCCTGAGCATGTTGGAATTCCGTTTACTGAATCATTTTATATGCTGGAAATTCATTATGTGAATCCAAACAAGAAAAACTTTTGGGATCATTCTGGTTTCCGAATACATTATGTAAATGAAATGCGTCAATTTGATGCTGGAATAATGATCAATGGCGTTTCAGTTTCCGACACTCAATTTATACCGCCAAAGCAGCCAACATTCAGAAACATTGGAATCTGCGGTCCATCATGTATGCAAAATAATTTATTCTAATTGACAATTTAGTTCTAATTACATGCTGTTATCTTTACATAGGTACGGAGAATGTTTTTCCTGATGAAGGTATAAACATCGTGTCAGTGTCAGTTCATACGCATGTAGCGGGAAGAAATGTCAAGCTTTCGCATATAAGAGCAGGAAAGGAAGTAACAAGAATTATTGACGATAATCATTATAGTCATAATTATCAGGAAATACGGCAATTAGAGAACGAGACTAAAGTGCTTCCAGGTGATTTTATGGTTCTTGAGTGCTCATATAACACGGAAAATTTAGACAAGCCCACACTCGGAGGCTATTCATTACATGAGGAAATGTGCTTATCAATCATTACATACTATCCCAAAACAGAACTAGGTAGGTCAACAATTCCTTTCCAAACAACAACAAAATTCCTTCATTATCTCTATTTTTTTTTTGGAAAAAAAATTACAGTTGGCTGCTACTCAATGGTTCCTGTTAAAGAATTTTTTGAATATTTCAATGTACGTGCATTTCATGGAGTAACAATGACGGATGTTGAGAATATAATTATTTATGGTCTCGATACAGTTCAACTTAACCGTTCTCTTTTATCATCCGATTCTGCATTGTCAAACGAGATCAAAAGCTCAATTGATGAGGAGCAAGACTATTATCAGAACTCAATACTAAGTACGATTATAAATTACCTGTTATAATGTTTTTTTTAATTGACTTTATTTTTAATTCTCTCCATCCAGCACGTTTAATTATTTCCGATCCTGTGGAATTTCATGATCGAACATTCATGACTCATATAAAACAACTTCCATGGGATGATCAGTCCTTTACGCAAAAATTTGAAATCGTTATGAACACAGGAAGGTAAGCATAAGAAACGTCAAGAAATTAATTAAACGATTAATCTTTACATCAAACAAATGAGTATAATTAATTATTCTTTCTTCTTCATCTTGTTCCTATTTTCAGTTATATGCTCTTCTGTAGAACTGCGAACAAGTCAATAAGTATACCACAAGAAATCATAAAATATCCAAATTTCACAGAATTAAAGGATACATCAACGAGTCCATGTCCTCACTATATTTATCAAGAGTTGTTATCAAGTAGTAGAAGTAATAGCCAAACTTTAAATTTTACATTAATTCTTTATTCTCTCATAATCTATAAAATTTTATTCTAAACGAAAAGATTTGATTGAAAAGAAAGGAATTTCTTAAAAATAAGAGGAATGATTATAGTCATAATTATTTGTTGATCGAAATAGGAAGGAGGACCAACTTTTGGCTTAGCTCTACGAGTATATATGTGTACAAAGTCTTAATTTATTTTTTAAAAGGAATTTTCTTAACTTTCTCTAAGGGGCAAAGATAATTTGAATTTCTTAGGCTAAGCTTACTGCGATCAAATTTTATTTTTCTTTCTACTAAACATCAAATTTCAATATTTTCTCATTGACTATTTTGAATTAGTCACGAAAAAATTTTTATCGCAGTAAGCTTATCCATGGAAATTTAAAATATCTTTGCCCCTTGACTTTCTTCAAGATTTATCATGTGAAAATGCGCCAAATAATAGTTTTAATAACTTTAAATATAGATAATAAGCAAATTAAAATTAAAAATTTATATACGAGTCATAAAAATGAAATCATTTATAAATGAATAAATGCAAAGACTGTTGTGAATAAAATCATTTATATTTTTGTAAACTACTCAGTTCAATTGTCGACAATTTTCTCGCGCTTTCCATATTTGCTCCAGAATGTGACCTATAAAATTGATAAGTTAGCAAAAAAAATTACATCAAATAATTAATTTGTTTGTGAATCTTACAGGACATTTAGTTCTCTTTCCAGTTGATTTATTGTAAATTCCGCAGGCATCAAACGGAGGGCAGTAAAGGTGCAATGAAACTACATAGTTGTAGGAATGAAATTGAAATAATTACGATGAATTCTCATGTACAGCATGTAAGTTTAATAATAAATACCTGCAACATCTGTATTGCTCACATTTTCAACGCGATGTAATGCAATGTTATCTGATTGAATGGTCAAAATCGATCATTATGTCTCATAATTGAAATGAAATTACATACCATTAATGTAGCAGACTTGATTCTCATATACCGTAGTTCGGCAAAGTTCCTGTAATTGTTCCTCGTGATGTTCATGCTCCTCGCCTGCATGATATGCTCCTATGTCTGCTGGGATATTTGGTTCCATGTGCGAAATAGAGGTATCATTATTCGGTGCTGCAAATTTAACTTCCATTAAACCTCCTTTGAGAACTTTCAAAAAGCAATGTGAGTCTGCGTGATCATGGATGGCTGATGTTTGTCCTTCATTCCAACAGAGAATCATTAGATTAAACTTGTCATTTCCAGCGTCAACTAAATTCCTTGTGTATCTGTATTTGAAATGTCCATTAGAAATTTATAATTCTTTGGAACGTGAGCATTGATAGGAAAAAGTAGCTACTGATAAGAATTGAAATTACGTTTTATTTTTATACAAAAGTCTCGTGTTTTCACAATTTTATGGTTCTTGACATTATAAATCAACAGTGATTGTTTTTATGGACAATCGAACGATCGCGTCATTATTTATAAGGGAATTACGAACGACTTATCATCAAGAGGAAAAAAAAACAGTATAATTAAAGACGCATGTGCCTTATAATGCTGATTACGCATGCAGTCAATCGTCACAATTATTATACAGCTTCTGTCCTCTCATTATAAGGACAACCGACAAAAATGAAGCATCGGCCCACAGAAAATAAATAAGAAAAACAAGAAAGATTTATTACTCGAAATGATAACCTAGTGATTGACCTTAAAAATTTTCCTCAATCCTCCACAATATGGTCCGAAAAAAATACACTTGTGTTTATATATATATATTTTATAATCATCAAAGCATTTTACAAAAACAACACTCATTAAGATGCGATTAAAAGAATTATAAAAAAAAAAATATTTTTATGGCACACAAAAATTTCACGAATCGTAATTTTTAATCATTTTATGTTAATTTGGCAATTTGTACTCACCTATAACGATCAAATTTGGCTAGAAGATTTAATTACATCGTTAGTACCAAAATTGAAAGTGTGTATCACCTTTAGGGTCATTCACAAATGACATCCAATATCGAGGGTTTGTAGGTGAGGGGTCCCCCAGATACGGATTTTTAAACTCATCATAAATGAAACTCATTTAAAATACTAATGATTCCTTCAAATTAATTAGCCCAACTTAACTAAGAATCAAGAAAAACTTTGAAAAAAGTTAGTATAGTCTTCTTGAAAAAAGAGTTTGAAAACTCCATACCCCCCCCTAGGTACCCCCATGGGTCACTGACACTTAACTAACAGATGCAAAAAAAATCCCATTTCTCGATTGACGTCATTTTTGAACAACCCCAAAGCCTGCCTGCTTACCAAATTTTTTCCAGTCATTGTAGTTACTAGCGTAAACCATCATAAGATGATTGACCTGCTCAATGTTAACATAATTGGTCGAGAAAGCTTTGTGAAGTTCACGTATGAGTCCATTTAAATCTTCCACATGATCCACAAAGTTTTTCAACGGCTTTTCTATCCCACAAAAGGACTTTGTCAACTCGCGAAGTTTCTTTTTTTGCTCGTCATCACTCTTATGATCAATAGACAACATGTTTATTATTTGATTTGAGTTATCAGGAAGAAAAACACACACAAGCACACAGAATGTAAATAAATGACAAAAGTAGCTTATCAAATTGGCTTTCACTTTAATTAACGATCACTTTTTAAAAATATTAAAAATAAAATGCTTCTAACGCAACTTTACTGTTGAAAGTTTCAAATGAGATTGAATAAATATTACTCAAATTACTTCTTTTTAAATACAACTCATGTTTATTACTACTGACTGATAATTGAGTAATAGTAAAATCGCTCTCAAAAATATTGTTCAGGCTTTTCTCTACCTCGAGACTTATTCACATGGATTTACTGTGACTTTTCGGCTATGTTTACCTTCTTGTACCTTATCGAGTAATGGGTTTCATGTGGAATAATTAAGAATTTTAAACGTAATTCCCGTAATTATTTTCAGTGGGACACTTAGCAACAGGCAAATCCTTAAGACTTTGATATCTTGATTAGATTAGATTAGACTTTGAATCTGACCGTTTGCCGAAAATTAGTGGAAAAAACGTCTATTCATCTATTTATGGCATTTCCCAAATATATACAGGTAGGAGGATTAACTTGAAAGACGTAAACATGACAATACATAAGGTCACATACCCTGTGAGATCTTATTTTGAATTTGTTCTAAATAAACAACTGTCTGTCGTGATGTTTTGGACTTAGGAAAAGCACGTGCGTCTAACTCAACTTTATACTTCGACTAATGTTCAATCTTCTTTATGCTGCTTATAAACAACACTGCTATTAGCAATTCGACTAACAATTTCTGAGCGAATTACTAATTTTGATGAGTGAAATTGGGGATTTTTTTTTGCATTTATCAAAATGAACAGTCCTTTTAATCATAATTTATTCATGTTCACTCCAAATTTGATAACTTTAAAGTCGCGATCGTTCTATTCTCTGATTCACTTGCTGCTCTTTTAAAGATTAACGAATATTATATGAATGGAAAATCCAATTACAAAACGATTGAATTGATGTTGATAGGAGAATCAAAATATATATACTTTATAAATGATGAAAAATTTAATTAAGGAAACTGGAAGTATGACAAATATTTGATTTAAAAATACAATTTTTGATGGACATCATTTATGAATCGCAAACCTTAGTACTGCATGAGAATTTATTTTTTTTAAAAAATGTATAATTATCTCTGAAAAAGAATCAGTTTTTCGAATTTGCAGCTAAGTAAGAACACAATATTAAGGAACAGGTAGACTACTTCTTTAATGTTTCAGTTTATTGTTTTTCAAATTTCAATGTTTTCAAATTCAGAATAACGAAAAACAATGTTCCACTTTTCATTTAGTGTTTCGTTTCGATGACATTCTCAAGTTCTTTTCAATTTCAAACTGCCTGTAATCTGTTCGCTCAAGAAAATCTCGTCTTTCTAGGAATCTATTATTAATAAATGAAAATATAGTTTAACATTAAATTGGATGAGTGATAAGTGTGTGCAAATAATTGACTTACCCGTCTCGTCCTCGATTATGAGTTTTGAGTTCCTCCTTAATACCTTCTTTGCTCTTAAAACCATCCCAGTCGAGTTTTGTTTTCTCTAATACACTTAATTTGTTCTTTTTTGAGAATTGATTCAAGACTGACGACAATCCACCAGTACTAGGTCGTTTAATGCCCAAAGAGCTTGATGGGCCTTGACTTGGCTTTACTGGATTTGTGGATGTTGATGAATTTTCTGTGTGGTTTTCTGATACTTCAATGGTCTCGCCTGCAAACTCAAAAATCTTCGGTGCTGGTGCTGGATTTGATTTCTGTAGTTTTGGAATGTCTGTATTGGATGTAGTAGATTTTGTTTCAATTTTTGTAGAGCTCTTTTCAAGTGGGATTTCAGTTCCACTCAAGAAATCTGCCCATAATGCTTCAACTCTTTGTTTTTCCTTCTCAGGATCTAAAGCAGTCTTGGTTATTTCTCTTTCTTCTTCCTCATTTTCATCATCGACCTGTTTACTCCGTGTTTTCCGTACTTTTCTTCGCTTTTTTGTGACTGGTTTTGTTGTTCCTTCATTGCTCCCATTTAATTCATCTTTCTCATCAATCGACTCACTTCCACTATCATTTTCTGGACAGTAATCACAATCGTCACTAGAGTCAGAATCACTTCCCAAATCTTCGATATTCATCTTCCTTTTAAACTATTAATTACACCAAAATTAGGTAGGATTTCTATTTGTTTACTTGTTTTGTTGATCAATATTTCTAAAAGTTACTTAATTATAGCGAAAAATTAATTTTTAAAGATACGAGAATCAATCATTTTTTTGTCTTGTACTTTTTTCTACCAAAAGCCTGAGGCTTATTGCAAGATTTCTATCGTTCATTCAAATTTCAACCTGCCGTTAATTTGAACAACTATTTTTACAATAAAACTACTCTTTAAATGTTTATTATAGTCAATTAGTTATTAGCAGGTACTTATTTGTTCTAAAATTACTAATATTAAAAAATTTATGTGAGGAAAATGTACTAAATCTCATTTTCAAAACATTTTTTACAAACGACTTTTATGAATTTGAATTTTTTATTTTTATAAGCCTACGTAAAATTGTTGTCATTATATTCAAAAAAACGTGTGAATTAGAAAATTTATTTTAATTAAAAAATACAGCTATCCAGGAATCATCATGTATCTAATGTATTATCTGAATGAAAAGGGCGAAAGGATGTATACATTAAAGGTGAGATAATAGTGAAAACAATTTTATTAAGTACGAAAAACAGTTTTTAAAATTAAATTTATTTTACAGAAGAAAAATCCAGAGAATCTTCCAACATTTACAGCACATCCAGCACGATTCTCACCAGAGGATAAATATTCTCGACACAGGCTTATAATTAAGAAACGATTTGGTTTATTGCTAACACAACAAAAGCCTGCTGTTTATTAATTTCATGGCGAGCAAAAATATCATAAATTAGTGTTTAATGCATTTGAATTAATTTTTTTTAATTACCTAATACAGATATTTTTAAGAAACCATAATTTTCAATAAAAGTTGATTTAAAGAATTTCTATAAAAAAATTAGTTTTATTAACGGCTTTTCAGAATTTGAATTAGGTATGAAACGATTTTTTGTTGTTGAAAATTTGAATTTAAAAATGTAACGGCTTTTCAAAATTCGAGTTTAATTAATTTGTCTAAATATCATATAAATTATGAAAAATAATATATGTCACAGCATAATAAATTATGGAGTGCATAAAACATGTTTGTGTGTCGTCAATACATGCATAAAAAATATATAAAGTTCCATAAAGTTAAATTTAAAAGAAAGAATTATTAAAAAATTAATTAATTTAAGATTTTTTTGACAAAGTTTATCCAAAAAAACAAAAGTTTGTAGCACAGTACCTGAGTAACTATGAAAGTTAGAGTAGATTTCTTCGCGCCTCACTCGTGTGTATACACAAATTCATTCGTAGTGTGCGTGCAAAATAATAGGCTGCTAAAAATCTTTAAATAAAAAGTTTCCGAGGAAATCATTTCTCAGGATAGTTTAATTACGTAAATATCAATGCATCAAGTCATTTAGTTTAAGCATAACATAAAGTCTTATTTAATAACTCAGTAGTTAAGAAGAAAAAGTGAATTAATAAAAAAAATTTTGATTGAGAGAAAAATTGCATTAGTATTTGTGAAATTTATGTTGAATTTTTCGGTAATTTGCTAAATATCTTGGATATGACAGAAACAATGGAAATACAGGAGTCTACTGAGAAACAGTTGTTATCACCGACGAATAATGATCAATTCTTTGATGCCGAGGATGGAGGTAATTGAGAGAAAAATATATTATAAACATTTCAATTCCGTATATCGTGAACATGAATTCTGAGAACTTTTTGTCAAAAACCTAGATATTTGTACCATGTCACTTAATTTGCATGCCCTAATTCAGTCCATTTTGTCATAAATAGCTGGCTAGTAGCTCACAAATTTAAGGCTAAAGTTAAAAATATTAAGCGAGAAGAATAAGAAGAAATGGCATTCATCCATTATATATAAATCCGACTTATGCGCGATGCATGTATCATTTCATAAAAGTTGCTATACTTTTGACTCTCTTCCCTCAAATTTTAAACTACTTATTCTCTACAATTTTGCTGTTTAAATTATCATTTCTATGTCATTAGTTAATTTAAATAATTGATTTTTACAGCCATTATGACTTCGGAAATTTTCGTCTATTTTCGGAGCGCTATACATTGCTCATGATCCATAACAAACGATTCTACCCTATGTCTTTTCTTGCTGCTAGTTAATTTATATTATTAAAATAAATACTTGGCATTTGATAAGATGCTTCCATTTTATTCTCAACATGAATCTTGATTAATTCTATTATCTTTTTGCTTGCCGCTAACTATGTATGAATACGAGATTTTACCCTACCATAAAAAGTCGATTATTTAATGTTTTGACGGAACTTTATATATTCGTTTCTGAGAAGTATTTCTTTCTTATTGTTGTCTGGATTAGTTATTTTGTCACTTTTATAGTTCATAAAACATTTGGATGGTTCTCATAGCCTTCAAAATTTGATTTCTTCATAATTTGTATGGTTTTGACAATTAGTTAGACATAAGATTTCTCCAGTCCCTAGCAATTTGTGAGAATAATTTTTTTATATTTAATAATTTAAGGGCACAATAATACAACGCTGGATAATGAGGATGACGATTTCTTAAAAAAGATAGATGAGGCGATTAATGATGAGTCTGTATCGACTGCTGTTACAGAAAGTGTCAATGAGCCACCGTTAAAGAAAATATGTCTAGACGAAAAAGCAAATGACGATGAAACAGATATAAAGGAAACATCATTGGAGGATATTGAGAAGTTGCTGAAAGAAGAAGACTCACTTTTAAAGGATGACGATAAAGATGAAATTAAAAGTACTAATGATGAGCCAATTATTGATGAAAAATCTGAAAATGATTTATTGAAAGGACTTGATGATGATATTCAAAATACAGAAGTGAATAGTGAATTTGAGGAAATATTAAGCTCAATACAGAATGGAGAAACATCAAATTTAAAGATTGATGATAAGGAGGATGATGAGAAGAAGGAAGAGCCATCAAAAACTGCAGAACTTACACGAGAAGACACAAACGAACTTTTATTGGAACTATGTGAATCTCCAACAACAATCCAAGATGAACAGTTATCAAGTGATACTGGATCGAATCAAGAGGATTCTAATGAGGAAGAATCCAGCGAGAGTGACAAAAATAAGGACGAAGAAGACGAGCAAAAGGATATTCAAGATGTACCGGAAGTTCAGAACGAGCAGCTTAAAGATGAAACAGAAAAACAAACTAAAGATGACATTGTCAACCTGGAAGAACCCAGTTCACCTGAATCGTCTTTAAAGATTGATGAGAGTGAACAAAATACTCAAGAAACTATCGAATCAGACCAAAATGATCAGATTGAGGTACAATCTTCAAATGAGGAAGCAGATTTTAAAGTTCCAGACAGTAAAATAACAGATGATGATGACGAGAAAATGGATATTGACGATAATTCCGAATGTCTAACAGCGTCAGAGAGTCGAGAAACGATACAAAGTGCTGAAACAATTGATTCTAGCTCTCAAGAAGACATAAAGGAGGAGGAGAAACCTAAGGACATAGTTTGTGAGACTGTGAAAAAAGAGGAAATAAAAATTAAATTAAATTTTATGAGGAAATTTGCATCGTCAGTTGGAAAATTATCGCGATCAGATTTGGAAGAACTTTTACTTGAAAAAATAACGGAATCGATTGTCTTCCGTTCAGAATCTACAGAACTTCGTACAAAATGTGAGAAACAGGACGAGATAATTGATAATTTAAAGCAAAGAATTCAATCCATCACAAAACAATATAATGATTTGGACATGATACATAAACGAATAGTTAAGGATTTGAAAGAGAGACCCGATCAGCCAATAACCCCTGTCAAAATTACTCGTGCTGTAGGACTTCAAGTTTATCAGCCACACAATAATAATAACAGCAATAATCTCAAACCGAAAGTGACATCCACAACACAGAAACTTACAGTTAAGAGACCAAATGAATCTGATCTTAATGAAAAGGAAGCGGACGCAAAACGTAAGAAATCAAGCAAAATTATCACGCCAATGAGGCCACCATTATCTGAGAAGCAGAAAGCATCACTTGAACAGCAGGAAGCAACGATTGAACAAAAGATTCGAACAAAAGTCATCAAATCTGACGCAGTCAGCTTACCTTCCTCCATATCTGCAAAACCTACAGCGAATGGAATGGCTAAAATTCCAAGGTATAATATTTCTCTTTTATATTGTGTCATAAAATCATGCGCATTGCTGTTATAAAGTTTTAATATTAATATTTTAACCGTTATTTTCGTTTAGCGTGGAAAGGAATCAGTTGAGTTCAACCCAAAGTATAGACTTGACAGACGAAGATGATGCTCCATCATCTATGTCATTGACTCAACAACCACCAGCATTGGTAGCCATACAAAAGAATAGTTTTATGTCACCGAGGGGATTAATGCGACCAATGTCAGTTAGAGGAACATCGCCAAATATTCTGAGTAGACGTAAGAATCAATTTAATTAAATTATTTTTTTAAAAATATTCTAAGCATATTTTAATACATTTATAGCAGGAATCCCGCGACATCCAGCACCGCTTCCTCAAACGCCAGTTCAACAGAATCATCCATCGATGAAGAAAATTCCTCCGAGGCCAACAATCAAAATTAATAATGTTCATAATGGAATCATTGTCTCGTGGACTGTTGACACTCTAACTCCTGAGCACGCAGAAATTCATAGCTATCAGATTTACGCATATGAAGAGACACGGTCGACTCCTGCGACCGAGTCGTGGAAACATGTTGGAGATGTAAAAGCTTTATTGCTTCCAATGGCAGTCACACTAACTCAATTTCAAGAAGGTACTAATAAATTTAAATTATTTTTTTATATAATTTTTAAACATTAATTTATTTCATTAGGTCAAAAGTATCATTTTGCAGTAAGAGCAGTCGATGTCCACCGACGAATGGGACAATTCTCTCTGCCAAAGACATGGTAGACTTTTTAAAACTATTTAATTTTAATGATTTTTAAATATAATAAAAATTGTTGCATAGCTTGTAATTGAAATAACAATAAAAGGATATGATAAATTTAATCAAAACAATCAGGTCGTCTAACATTTCCTATCGACTAGCTTTCAAATAATAGTAACTTTAACGGATATTAAAAACATAAACAGCTGTCGCACAAAACCTGCGATTCGTGATGCACCAAAAATTATAAATATTTACTATTTTTGTGGCCATCAATTAACGTGGATATGCATTTATTTTATAGATAAATAACTGTTATTACACTACTGAATTCAAAATATTAAATAATTAACGGTTTTTCAATTCAAATTTGAATTTTTAACGGACTCTTGGTTCAAATTTGAAATTTTTAACGGTTTTCTGACAATATTTTTTCAAAATCTAAATTTAATTAAATAATTAATAATGGTTAAACTTGATGAGATGCAAGCGATTGGAAGCGATTGGCATGTCAACAGAATGAAAGTTTTGTGCAAAAAGTTGTAACGGCCACAACAGATTTGATTGCTGAGTAGTCACGCATACATTTACAATTCTCGTCGAAAATTTTCATTTAAGTTCGATTAAATAGTGTTTAAGCATTAAATCATGAAGAATTATGCAAAATGAAGTGTATAATTGAAGAGAGTAAGTGAATAAAGTAACAAAAGTGGAATATAGCATAGTTAAAGAGGAAAATATTGGATTTGTTGAAAAAGTTTCCATTTTTTCGTGACAAAATTTTAGAAATGGAAAACAATTTACAGTTTGAGGTGATTTTCACGGGAACTGAGTAGTGAATTAGTGATAAACATTGATATTCCATTAACGGCAATTAAAAAATGATTGAATCAAGTGAATTTACCAAGCAGAAAGCAAAATATACGCATGAAAATATTGGTATCTAATTATGGAAAGAATCTTTATTTTTGATGTAGTTTGCATAAATTATTTATTTGACTTGATTTCGTAGATTATTTTATGTCCAAGAGACGTAAAAAATGAAAATATCATTTTAGAGCCAAAGAGACGGACGACTATTGAATAGTCTATTATTATTATTATTTTTTTGAGAAATTCCCAAGAAGAAAAAAAAGCTCTAGAGATTCCAATATATAGAAAATAATTAGAATAAAAACTCTCAAGGTTACTCAATTAACACACCGCGTTATATTTATTGGAGATATATGACGTTTTGAATATGATCAAATATTTGTTATTTTAATTTAATGGAAATCAATTGAAATGGATGACACACACTTGAAATTGAAACTTAATTTGTAAGGATTGTCAACGTCGTTTTTATATTAATTTGCGTTTTTTCGCACTCGCGCTCTATAGTAAATACTTGACTGACAATGATGTCTTTCACACTTTCATGTTCTTGGACATAGTCAATTCTCATTGCTTAAGGCTCTGATATTATTCCTTCTTATTTGTGTGACCAGTCTGTCAAAAGTGACATAGCACGTTACTGGCTGTGAATAAGACCATTTCAATGAAATAATTATGGCAAATATTTAGTTTTGAAGGAAACAGAAGTTCAAGAAAATATTTTATAATGTTGTCATAATAACAAACAATACAGTACACAGTAACGAGCTGAAAAAAGAAACTTGTTTACGTACATACATATTTTTTGTGGTGTCGTTTTCGACAAAACGGAAAGAAGGTTCAACAGCCAAAGAAATTGTGAGAGAGAGTGAGAGAAATCGAAGTTATATTTACAATATCTACCGTGTATGCTGCAGCTAAACAATCCTCATTTGAGACAAGAAAATTTCCCCCATTATAGAGCATAAAGTATTTTTGCCAAAAATGACGCATTCCTCATCTACTGTCTGTCGTATCTACTGTAATATAAAAATAATATTGTATAAAAAATACAAGTCTGTGATAAATTCATGCATGACATTTCATTTAAATGAGTCTCGATATAAAGTTTTTTACCTGTTTTAACTCACTCACCTTTTCAACGCTATTTTCACTCATTTTCCGCTTTAATGAAAAGCTCAGACATAGACAAAGTGTCCAACCAAGTCTCGTTGTGCTCCAAAACCATACAATTTTCGTAGAGCCTTCAGAAGAGCTTGGGTATATCCATTAGAGAACTACATGCGCGATATTGTAGCTGAGGCTTTTCTTACTAAAATTTCACGTTTATTTATTCCGTTTTGCATGAAAGCGCCAATTTCTTTCTTGTAAATTATAATCTATCCACTTTTCTTTTTCTTTCCGTCTCTTTTTTTTCTTCTCTCGTATAGAGTAAAACCAGAAATAGTTGAAACTAACTATCGTCCGTACAGTCTGAGAAAAAGAAAATATGGTAAAATGAGCATATGAGATTTGTTTTTAATGGTTATAGTTGGCTATAAAAAAAATGTTGTGTCTATTTTGCAGGCCATTATCCAAACTTTCGGTCCAAAATGCTCTAGAAATTTAAATCACAAAAACAATATTTTCATCAAGTATGAAATCTATCCTACTCACTTCTTCTAAGTCACCATCCAACAATCATCTTCTATCATCATCAGTTGGATCTCACAATCACCGAAAGAATGACTCGAATCGCAATGAGAGTAGTGAGGATGTCATTGATAATGTTAATAGTAATAGTGTGATTGAAAACATTGAGAAGGAACAGTATAATAAGTTAATAAACCATAGTAATAATATAAAAAAGCAAGTGATAAGGAGTAAAATTATCGCTAAAAATGATGATAAATTAAAGCGCGTTTCAAGTGATAATAATAATATTCTAAGTGGTGGTAATAATAATAATAATGTTAATTTTAATGAATTCCTCTTGACGAGCACGGAGAGTCATCCGTTAATTGATACAAATAATATTGTAAAGCTAAATGATAACGATAATGTTCAGAAAACAGCAACAAAGTTTCTAAATTTACATTCAAAAAATGGCACAACCTTAATATTTCAAAGAAAAAATTGCTTACAATCATCTAGGCAACAACAACAACCACAGCAGCAGCAACAACAAAATACATCATCTGGAGTAAATGTGAATGAAGAATTGAAAAAAGAAAGTTTTAAGAAACGACAAAGCCTCCAGTGGCCAGTTAGTAGTGCAGTTTCCAACAATAAGTTTGATAATCGAAGCAGACATCATTCCTGGTATGACGATTCGAGATATCCAAATGCAATAGAAGAAGAATTTCAGGAAAACTCGGTGAGTACGTCAATAAAAGTGTTGGATGGTCGCTTTAATTAGTATCTTCATGTAAATGAATTAACTAGATCTGATCATCATTCTTGCCTTATCTCATTTTTCACATGCTTTCTCTCTCTCCCTATCGTATTTACATTGATGTTACTGACATACATCGATGCAGTGAAGTAAGAAACTTATTATTTGCGGGAGTGATGAAGAAAAATGAGATCAGTAATGTTAGCACTGAAAAATGTGTGTTCCTCTTTTTTTAGTTGTCAATAACTCATTCAAGTTCGACGCAAATGTCGGCGACTATTTTGGGGGGTTCTCGATTTGGATAAACATTTTATTCCACGATAATCTGGATTGCTTAACTTTTGCTTGAAAAATTTCAGTTACAAAAAAATTATTAAATTTAAAGACCCCCCTACATTAGAGACTAGAGCACTCCTTTGAGCCTATAAAGTTGAATTTATGGAATATTAAATAAAAAAGAATATAAGGAATTTGCATATAGTATAGTTGCTGTCATGTCTACACATGAAAATAAAAGAGGTTCTAAAAGCAGGAACAGGAAACATTTCAAGTATTTCTTCTAGTATTAATGATGTAAATTAATACAGCTGTAATGCAAGATGACTTAGACTCAAATCGAGTGAAATTTTCTTACTTTTCAAATCTATTTTTAAAATTTACATACTAATAGTATAGTCCAACAGTATCTACGAGTTATTGAACTATCGATGCAATATGCAGTTGCACACTTTCTAAGCTCTTTACTAGGAAATGTTTTTTCTACTTATCCGATGAAATTCTGCGTGTTTTTCACAGTATTGCCTTTTTTGGGATCGTTCGGACGTTGTTCATCGCTGAAAATGGATATTTTAGATCCCTTCATGTTAGCTCAAACTAAATTTGGATGAAAAAGCTAACCCCCCCCCCCCCCTTCAATAGACAAAAGGGTTCCTAGCAGGGGGGTCCTCGATTTAAAAAAACTAAATTATTTCTTACAAAGATTTTAAATTTCTTCTATAACGGAAGTTTGTATTTAAAAATTATTCAAAAATGAAATAAGTTTTATTCAAATAGAGGTCCCCCCTAGTAAATGCAAATCGATTAAAGGGATTTTATTCAAAGATGACAATAATGAGCACTTTTAGAATCTCGAATTGCGGAAAAGTAAGCATGATTTCTGCAGTATTTCTTGTTCAAGAAAGGAGGAACCCGTTATAAATTCTTACGCTCTTGTCTCTATCTCTTTCACTCACAGTTTTTGCTCTTAAGTACTTGCTTACTAAATAAATATAGTGTTCAGTTCTTTTAAAAATCTCATCTCTTCTCCATCAAGTCTCTTTTTTTCTTTCTCAGTTATTTTATAATTTCACTTCTTTTATATATTTTTTGCAAACAATTTATTTTTTATTTCACTGGCATCATTACTGTGAAGTAGAGGAAATAAAGACAAAGTGAATTATAATAAGATTAGTAAGTAGTAATCAGAAAGCAAAGAGTTTAGAGCAACAAAATAATATTGAAATGAGTCATCACCGCAAACACTCATTGTTATATGATACCCATAAAAAAGTTAATCATATTTCTATTTATTTTTTTCTTTTTCAAAACTCAAAACAAAAAATTATTGAGTATTTATGTACAATTCATTGTGCGGGATTTGCTGACAGGCATTGATTGAAAAAAAAGTATAAATCTCGTTTACTAATTATTGTTCTTTGTTTGTACACAGTACAGTGTTGTTATCGAAGTGTTTCTTTTATCGGGATTAGACATAATCTGGCAAGGTCACGTGGAGACCTATGAAGTGCCATGAAATAACGGCACTGAAAAAAATATTAATTCATATTTATTGGATTGCATTTTTCAATAAAGAAAAAAAGAGAGAGAGCATGTGGAAGTGTCGAGGATTATTACATGTATAAATTTTTCTCCTTTCCTTTTTCGTCTCTCGTTGTAGCCATTAACCCAATTTACTAGAGACGACGAAAACAATCTGGCAGAGATTAAATCTATTGTTGCATCTTCAATATTAAATATTTCTAATAATGAAAATGTACCTGACAACAATACAGCAGCATCCAATAATAAAGTAATAATGAAAACATCTTCAATCGACAATTCTACGTCAGCCACAACAAATACAGGTTCAACAAATACATCGTCAAAGCGATGGAGAATCGAGCAGTTTCTAAAGAGTTTAGTTGGAAAGCGCTCATCATCGGCGGCATCGAATCCACCATCAATGACGGCCACAACAAATTCTATACAACAAAAAGTATCAAAGAGTCCATCAGCATATGATTTGTTGCCGCAAAAGTCGAGCCGATGCGGATCAATAACATCCTTAAATAAGGATCGACTGATAAATAAATCGACTGCATCGCTTAATTCGACTTCCCTTGCGATGGTTCACCAAAAATTATGGTCCGTTGTTCCTTTATTGAATCATCGAAAAGATGGTAGTTCTGGTGATGCGGGTGCAAGCTGTAATAACTTGTTAGCAAATTTAAATGGTAATGTGTCGAAGTCTCACCAACATCATAGTCATAAAATGAGAAAATGTGAGACGGTGTTGGCATTAGCAAGTGATGAGCCAAGAATGTCAACAACAACGCGCCGTAATCATTCGAAATCGATAAATAGTTTGTTGGAACCAATTCGACCACTTAATCGACTAAGAAATAGTCAAAGCTGTTATGTCAACTGCGATTTAAATCAATCATTCACAACAAACGTACGACAAATACAAGAATGTTCACATTGTTCTAGTCTTTTATCATTGGCTGCCATAGGCGATTCCAATTATTCATTAACGAATGGTGCATTTGTTTTAAAAAATACTTGTAATAAACATAATCATAATAATATTATTAATAATAATAATAATAATAACAATGGAAATCGAACAAAGCGTAATTCAGCAACAGTTCAAGAGGATCTCTTAATGACGACATCAAGCATTGTGGTAGCTGATGAGGACGATGATTGCGGTAGTAATCATAATTTAATTGAAAATGACTTTAATTCAATTGAGCCTTACATGGACACGAGCAGTGTTAAACTGTCATTAGTTAAAGGACACCATTCATCATCAATAACAGCCAATTCCTCTTTATTAGCAACAAAATTCACGTGTAAACTGTGCCTTGGTGAATTTTTCAATGAAGATAAGCTCACAACTATTGCATCATGTAATTGCACATTCTGTACAGAAGTATGCACTCTGCACATGATATTGATTATCGATTTTACTCATGTTTCCCTTTCTTTTCTTCTTCTTTCTCATCCCATTTAATGTCCATTCAATAATTCAGTGCATGCGAGCTTATGTTGAATTTGAAATCTCTGAGGGAGCCTATGAGTTATCGTGTCCAGATGCTTTATGTAATTCACAAGGAGTTGTGTCCCTCGATGAAATTTCCCAACTTGCATCGGCAAGCTTAGTGGCCAAGCATCACCGTTATCGACTCAACAGAGGTATACCAATCACATTCCCACCCATTTTTTTTAATATGCTTATCCATTATTTTTTCCCACAATCAATACGCAACACACAATAGAAGTGGAACTTGATAAATATCGCTTGTGGTGTCCAAATCGGAACTGTGAGACAATTTGTTCTGTAATTCCCGCGAACGAGAAGCCTTCAACTTCATCTCAATCTGCAATTCAGCAGCAACCTTCATCATCAACTGCCACATTGTTGCTTCCTCGTTCTGTTCTATGTCCAACGTGTAGTTTGGAGTTTTGCTCGAGTTGCAAAAAAGCGGTAAGTTCAAAAAAATAAATTAAATTAATTGAATTAAGGAATTGAAGATGTCAAAATAAATTTTTAAGTGGCACCCATCGATCACATGTGAAGAAAATTCTAAACGCCTCGGAAGCCGAAATGACTCAATGATGCTGTTTGATAATGATCTTATCAAGAACTGTCCTATGTGTGCTGTTCCAATTGAAAAAGATGAAGGCTGTGCTCAAATGATGTGTAAACGTTGCAAACATGTGTTTTGTTGGTATTGTTTAGCGAGTTTAGATGTAAGTTTTGAGAATTGTATTACCTTATTCTCGTGCGTCGGCACGTACCTTACTCATAATTTATTCTCCTATTGTTGTTTTCTTTTTAGGATGATTTTCTATTGCGTCACTATGACAAAGGACCGTGTAAAAATAAGCTTGGTCATTCTCGAGCGTCCGTTGTTTGGCACCGTGCACAAGTAATTGGCATTTTTGCAGGATTTGGTATTTTGTTGTTAGTTGCTTCTCCGCTTCTACTTCTCGGTATTTATTATACTCTGAGCTAAACTTTTATATAATGTGTTAATAAAAATAATTTTATATTTTAGCCGCACCTTGTATTGTCTGCTGTAAGTGTAAAATAGAGGAATCAACAACGGTAGGAAAATTGGACGAGCCTGAACATCATAGTGATCACCAAGTATGAAAGCAAATTTTACAATTTAATAATTGACTACTTCTAATATAATGATGATGAAAATGATATATATATCCTGATAAATCATTTAAGATTTAAGTAGATAGAAATATATACACATAATAATATATTTTAATTTCCTTTATAACAAACAAAACAAAAAAGAACGCGAAATTGTGAAATATTTTCAAAGAGAAGCTTTTAAAGCTTCGTGATTATTATTATTTTCTTGTTTTTTTTACAATAAGTTTACTCATATACGGAAATAAAGAAACAAACACAAATCTTCTAAAGATTTGATAGAACTACAATATATTGAAAATATTTTTTCATGAATGAAATAAAGTCTCCATTTCTAGTTTTTTATTAGAATTTAAAACTAATAATAATTAAAATAACAAGACGAGAAATTGTGTGCATTTCAAAAGAGAACTAAGAGCAAAAATCACTTTTTCAAATATTTTATTTATTTAAAATGGAATTTAATAGCGTGTGTGACTCAAAGACACGAATATTTGTAAGGAATTTTTCAACAATAATGACGATGATAAATGCTTTGATGCGTTCTTGTTTTTAATTGAGTGAAGGAAATATACTTGAAAGAAGAGAGACGATTGAAGAAATGTATTGTACTTAATATTTATTAATATTACTTTTGCGAAAATAAACTCAATTTAATAACGGTCAAATTTAATTTGAATTTTATTATTTTGAAAACATTTGTACAGCTCTAAAGCACTATGAAAGGAATTTGTATAGTTTTGAGTTAAAAAATTATTTTGAAAACATTTGTAGAGTTCTAAAACACATTTGTATGGTTTTGAGTTCAGAAATTTTTGAAAACCATACAAAAGTTATTTCTTTTAGCAAAACCGTACAAATTCCTTGAAAACCATACAAAAGTTATTTGTGTTAGCAAAACCGTACAAATTCCTTGAAAACCATACAAAAGTCAAAAAAATTCAAATAAAAATTGACCGTTAAAAATGATGAATTATTTCGAATTTTAGTCTTTTGTAAGTAATACAAGAATGAAAAGCAAAATAAGAGAATAAAAAGATGAAATTTTAGGATTTATATTTTCATTGTCTTCCTGCATTTTTTCAAGAATAAATTTTAATGAATCAACAAATAAAAAAAAATTCAAGCATAAGAGAAATCATTCCATTCTAATTATTATAACAACCTACTTATTAGTTTGCACTTAATCAAATTTTATGCTTACATTCAAAAAAACAAACAAACATAATTAATAAGACAAGACAAGAATGTATTGAATGATTTAAAAAAACACTTTTTGAATGTGAATAAATTTTGATTGACGAACTTTTAATATTTAAATTAAAAATTTTAAATCATTTAAAAACAAAAAAATTATCCAGGTTCGTTAAATATTAAAAAAGAAAAAAATGAAAATAAAGAAGATCATTCAGCTGGCTTGTAATGTATTGATTAAACGATTCTGATTTTTATTATTACATACTTTACTTATTTTGTATTACAAAGAATGAACTGTTTTTATTGCTCAATCAAACAACGCTTCGACTTATCTATAAATTGGAGACACAAACAATCTTTGGACTGGCAAAAAGATAAAACTGTTTTTGGACACATACTTTATACTTTTTACAAATTAAAATGCTCGAAATAATTTTTTCACTTCTTTGATTCTCGAATTAAAAATTCTATGAGGGTTCGAACTGGTCGTCCAGTCATTGCTGAGCCAGTTCCAACGTAACTTTGATCAGATGTCTCGCACATAACACCAGCAATATCGGCATGCATCCATGGCATATTTTTGGGAACAAATTCTCTCAAGAAAGCAGCAGCAACGCATGAACCAGCACCTTTTCCTTTTCCAAGATTATTCAAATCATAAGCATCGTGTTCTGTCAATTGATTGGTGTAGTGTGAATACAATGGCAGTCTCCAAACTCGATCGCCAGTTTCTTTACCGGCTAAATCAATAGACTCCCACAACGGATCAGAATTTGAAAAGATTGCTGTCACGCAATCTCCAAGAGCAACTCGTACCTAATTTGAAAAAATAATTACAATACTTGTTTTAAACGTTCTCCTAATTTTTCTTCTACAATGATTTAATAACGACTTGTTAAGACAAACAATAGGAAGTTTCGAAATTACTTTTGTTTCTTATCATCCTCTTGAGCTTAATAGCCGAGATTATTACAGAAAGAGAAATGAAATATTGACTTACCGCGCCTGTCAACGTTGCAACATCTAAGATAAAGCGAGGCTTGAAGCTGAAATACAGTGAGTAATTAAGTTACATAATAAATGAGTTTTTGATAAGAACTTACTCTGAAGCGTAGCTCAAAGCATCGGCTAAAATTAATCGTCCTTCTGCATCTGTATTATCGATACATACGCTCTTTCCATTTCGTCCGAAAAATACATCTCCTGGTTTTGTGGCACGATTTCCTGGCATATTTTCACATAAAGGCGTGAACGATTTAACATTGATTGGAACTTTTAATGAAGCTATAGCCCATAAAGTACTAACAACATTTGCAGCACCACCCATGTCGCCTCTCATTTGATCCATCTTTGATGATGGCTTCAAGCTAATACCGCCTGAATCAAAAGTAATTCCCTTTCCGACGAGAGCTGCTAAATCTTGTGGTGATGATGAATCTCCTGTGTATGTGATTTCCAAAAATTTCGGTGGCTCTGAAGATCCACTAGTTACTGACAAAAATAAATTCATCTTTTCTTTCTTCGCCCACTCAGCATCATGAATTTGAATGTCAACGTTCGCTAAGCCATTAAATTTTTCTTTCACCATTTCACAGAACAATGTCGGTGTCATTAAATTGGCTGGCGTATCCATCAAGACTTTACAGAAATTTTGAGCGTTTGCTAAAATGGCACCTTTCTTCCATCCATCACTTTCCTTTACAGCATGAATTGTAGGAATATCAGTTTTTTTCGTCTTGTACGGTTGAAATTTAAAACTTCCCAAGATACTTCCTTCAGCGGCTGATTTGGCACATCCAAGATCATCAACATAAATATCATTGAGTTTCTGTTACGAATGAATGAATAATAATAATAATGTTAAATTAAAGAAAAGACTCATTCAGTATGGATGATACAATACAAAATGAGAAAACATAGAGAGAAACTTTTTATGCATACATAATAAAGTCGTGTGATATACTATTAATAATATAAATTATGATGGTGACCTTTTTTGGTGAACTTACAAGTGACTGTAGTGCTTTCACTCCACTAGATGCTGCGATCCGAACTGCTTCATGGTCTGCATTAATTCCATCGTGATTATCCCACTTTGTTGTATCTAAAGCTGTTACGGCAATTGCGCAATAATCTTCAACGTTTGCATCAAACAACAATCTAGCCTTTCCCGACGACAATTTATCGCAAAATGCACTGCAAAAAGTAATCACGAAAGAAAAAGTCGAGAGAAATAAATAGAACTGCGATCATAATAACAATAAATTATCAGAATAAATATACATTGTCGCATGATTAAGACTTGCTATATTGTATTATACTGGCTGATATGTGAATCAGCATGAAAATAATCATAAGTGCTCTAAATCCAGTAAATTGAAACTTTATTGTTGCTTTTCGTCAGATGAACTAATCAGACAGACTGAATAGACTGACAAAGCACAGGCAGAAACGCCTTTTAGCATATGGAATGTATAGGAAGGTAAAAAATATAAACAAGAGAAAGAGAGAGCGGTAAAAAAAAGAAAACTTACGTATTAATGGCCTTTAAAAGTGCTCCATTCGACTTCTCATTTAATTCCTTAGCACATGACGATAATTCAATATCCTTCGTCTTATCATCTTGTTTGGACTGCTTCAAATTAATTCCAATCACCAAAGCTTTCTGCAAAATTATTACAAAAGAAAGTTAAATACCTTTAAAAATTATTACAACAGAGTGAAATTATATCCTACCGAATTGCTCATTGTTCGCTTAAATACTGACAAACACGATCTGTTCGCCAACAGCAAAATCATAGTATGAGCTCCTCTATCTTGAAAAGAAAAAAAGGTTGAATGATTTTAATTTTTTTCCACACAATGTTTATGTGTATAAAGTATACTTTTCTCAATTTGAACTCAACAAAAATCAAGTTCAAAAAGTAGCATTTTAAACAGCATGGATTATTTAATTATTTTTATTTTTACTGGATCTTCGACTTGGATGTTGTCTTAAATATTTTCTTATAAGATTCATGCCTTACGCTTGTAATTTTCATATTCCACACTTACTATTTGATGTTCTCTTGCTGTTTTATAACTTTTCACTGCTTACTCAACAGTTAAACCCAGTTAATTTAATTAAAATGCTTCAACAAAAAAAAGAACAAAATATTTTTCGCGCCAAGTTTTCAAATTTTTTATGGTCGTTATTTTTTTAAAACTTTCGTGGACGTTATTTTAAATTTTTTTCTGTTAATTTAACTTTTGAGGTACCTATTAAGAATGAAAGTAATAAAATTAATTTTGAATCAAATTCACTGGTTTTATTTCATAAATTAATTAACAACATAAATAGTTTAATTTCTACTATTTGGATCTATTAATTAGTTGATTGATGATTTCCTTAGGATATGATTGATGATTTAATGTAACAATGTGCAAAAGTTATAAATTTTATGCGTATCATACTTTTTTTCTTAAGGGAAGGAAACATGTCTCAGATTGTTAAAAATACTAATTAAAAATTTCAAATGAACAATAAATTATCAATCCTATGTTCTATGCACGAGATCACAACGTCTTTAATTTCTCATAGACTAAGAAGAAGCACCAATTCCAAGGACCCATCCTCAAAAAAGCTGGAATAAATCCTTTATAAAGTGCCATGATTCCTTCATTTCTTAAAATGCTACTCAAACATTCGAAAGAATTCGTGAAATATACAGTCGAGTGACTAATCGATGTAGAACCATACGATCTGAATATTTTCCGCTGGTTCATCAACCTTGTTCTAACTACATCGATAGGATTGGATGTAATAGCAGCAAGCAAGGATGCTATGAATGCCGAAATGAAGTGATTAGCAGGCTGGTCACCAATCCTGTCCAATAGCAAATGCTTAGATAGATCATAAACAGGTAATTCTACGGCAGCTATGGTTGCTGCTCGTTGGCTGGTTTGACTGACTCCTCTATACAATCCTTTAATTCCTTCGGTGTAATAAACTTCATAAAAGCATCTGTACAATGGAATCTTATTAGTTCCTTTTCCATGAATTTGCATTCTTACTTTAAGCACATCTGTTGGATTTGCAATGGCAGAGGACAAACCTCCAGAAATCGCAGCACAGGATACATTAATCAACATATTCTCACTTGCGATTTTCTCGTCATGATATACATTCGAGACAATGAATTGTTTGAGAGTGTAGTATGTGCCAAATTTTAACGTTCCGTAGACTGATTGACGTAGTATTGCAGGCATTATGCCTGAATACAATGCTTTAGCTCCTTCATTTCTATAGATCTTCAGACCACAGTCGAAAAAGTTTTTGTACTTGATATTTTTCTCCTGAATTTGCAATCTAGTCTTGGTCGTGTCAAGTGGAAACGTGGAAAATTCAGCTATTACGCTTGCTACACCGCCATACACAAAAAGTTCCATCTACAACGATAATTAAACTAAAATTAACTTATCTTAAATCAATTTTTCTATTTTTTTAAAGATTTTCTAAATGAATTTTTACTATCACATGTTTTGGCTTTTAGAAAACAGTGCTACTTTAATTCACTTTGACTGGCTTGTATCAGAATCAGTACAGTGGTCTAGAATTGGAAAAAATATATGCTGTTGATGATATACTTTTTTGACTTAGAGTACCCCAGGTACCCCCTCCCCCCTCCCATGGTCATTGAGGTATCTGGGGTCCTCTAAGTCAAAAAATTTCAACTTCAAACTCTTTTTTCTGCATACTGGTCAGACATTTTAAAAAACTTTTTTAGTGTGGATTATGTATATTATAAGCTAAATCAAGCACGGAAAGTTTCAATTTTTTTATTGCACTGCGTAATTACAGGGTCGAAAATTCCATGAAAAATCATTAATTTTCTACTTTTTCGAGTCTATCGAGCACAGGAAGCACCAAACGTATATCATATCATGGACGTATTTATATTAAAGCTCTTACTTATACCTATCAAATAAAAAAAAAAGTTTGAAAATGACTTGTTCGAACCCAAATTTCACACATTCTGGACCAAAATTATGCATTCCCATAAACTACTAACTTGTGGCTACAACATATATTTTTTTCAATTCTAGCCCACTAGTGCTGACTTCTTTTCATTTTTTGAATTACTGGATCTTAAAAATTAAATGAATTGAGATAAATTTATAATTTCCACTAAAGTGTGTTACTTAAACCTTGTTCTTAATGCTCTAAAATGATAAATTAAGTAAATATTACCTTTGAAAATGGTCAAAATACTGTATTTATAGTAGAATACACTAAAATTCACTAGAATTAAGCAAAATCTGATTTTTAAATATTTTTTTTAAAAATAATTTGTTTACATTTTCGTTTGAATTTTTTTGACAGTTATTTTTTTTTGTATGGCTGTAAGTTATTTTTGGTCGTTTAAAGTTATAATTGATATTAATTATAATTGTAAATTGTGATAAAAGAATGTAAAATGCGTTTTAATCACTAGTTTCTAACTAATTTCAATGTCAATAAATTGGTCTGCTCGGGATAAATTTAAATTATTCAATATTAACGGTTTTTAAGAAATTCTGAGAATTTATTCAATTTTTCTACCCACATGCCTAATTAACATGAGAAATTTTATTAATTATGTAGGTATATCGGTATTATTAATTATTAAAATATTTTTAAAAAAATAAATAAAATATTATGTCACACTTTAAGTTGTATTACTTAAATAATGTGATCTAGAAATGCTGACAATGTAATTTATTAAGGATAAAGCAATAAGTTGATCTTATTAAATCAGAATGTGAATATTCTTGAATTGAATTTATTTGTTAATATTTTAAAACATGTGTTCGCACACGTTTATCACTCTATAATTATTTAATCTAACTTTAGTTCCCACATTAAAAAAATACTTCCCTTCAACTTGAATGGTTCATAAAAAGTAAGTTCTGATTGATTTTATTAACATCTTAACAGACGATCGATCAGTATTACTTAACATATTTGTAAATGTATGTGTTGTCTCTTCTATTTATTTATCTCAATAAAGTATCATTTAAATTAGATTAAAACAAGTAAGTGAGATTTATTTAGATGGTGTGTAACAACAATTCAGCTTTCTGATCACTCCACGTATAAATAGATCCATTTTGGATATTTTAGAATCAAATCATTTTTGACTTCAATCAGAGCAATTAGTAGCTTGTAGCTTGAGAAATATAAAATGAAGTGCTTAGTTATTTTTGTGGCTACAGTCATTTGTGCTAATGCAGCACCAACAGCCTTAATTCATACACCACTTGTATATAGTGCTGTTTATCAACCAGTTCCAGCAATTCAACAATGGCATGCACAATCAGGCCTAGGAGATTATTCTTATGGCTATCAAGGTGGTCCAAGTGCAAAATCTGAAATTAAAACTCTTGACGGTATTACTCAAGGATCTTATTCATATGTTGATGCTGAAAGCAAGTTACAAACTGTAAATTATGTTGCTGATGCTCTTGGATTCCGAGTTGCGGCCACAAATTTGCCAAGTCCTCCTGTTGATAATGGAAAAGCTCCAGAACCAGTTGAAGATACTCCAGAAGTAAAGGCTGCCAAAGTTGAACATTTGGAAGCTTTAAAAAATGCTGAGAATAATGAAGATGCCATTCCAGAAGCAGCTCCATTAAAAGCCCCAGAACCAGTTGAAGACACTGAGGAAGTAAAAGCTGCTAGAGCTGAACATCTTAAAGCAGTCGAGGTAGCAAAAACTCGTTCATCAGATGATGAAACAGAAACAGTCGTTGCTCCAAGTACAATTGCCATTCATGCTCCATATACCATTGGTCCACATGCTGTTCACATCTCACCATACACTGCCCCAATTGTCCTCAAGACTCAACAAATTTCACCATTCGCTTACTCAGTCTATGGAGCTGGAATTCCTAATCTCATTACTGCTTAAGGCAAAAGTCAACCCGGAATCATGAATTTGTCACCTAAATTTTAATTGATTGTATATTGAAGCCATCGAATTTTTTCCAGATCATTTGTCAATAAAATGAATTTTTAAAAAAAATAATATATTTTTTAATATATTTCATCAGCCTTATTTAATTACAGATTCGTGCTGCTCTATCAATAATCCTTAGATATATTTAAAGTAGTCTCCCTTACCTTGAATTGGACACACACGTCATTAGAATCTCATCAATGCTGATGGGATATTCTATCTGGAAATTATAAATCGCCTTGTTCTCAAACCACATTCCTTATTTTGTAGAATAATAATTAGAGTCAACTTGATCAAGTTAAGGTAGCCACATGAAATTGAGCTTACCAATGAAATAGTGAAGATCAAATGTATGTAGCTTGATGAGTAAGCGAAATATGTAGAGCAGAAAGTAGGAGAGAATAAAATTGAAAACGTTTGAGACAGCCTTGAAACATCTCAAGTGATACTAAGTAGGCATACTTAGTTATTAAATAACTAATTTTATTTCTATTTATTACTTAATGTCGGTGAATATTTAATCAGAAACTGGTTTCAAATATAAGTTATCTTTTTTTCATTATATTTAATTCTCTCTTCACATTTATGCATTAATGCGACCAAATCTCCCTACACACTTTGTACGGAAACAATTACGATTTATTGTTTATTTCAATTTGATGAATTATTAATAAGTTTGTTGATCTATTGCTGTGGAACAATAAAGAAATATGCATTAAGATAGTACGGGAAGAGTTTGTTCACAAATGACGTCCAATATTTAGAGGGAGGGGGTCTTGAGCTGAGTAACTTTTTTTAAAATAATTAATTTTTATTTCTCTATACCTATTAAGTATGTACAAAAAAAATTTAAAATGCATTTTCTTGAGGTTAATTTTTAAGGAACCAGACTTTAAGTCTTTTCGTCACTTAGTTTTGAACTGTTTTTGCTTTATTTAGAATTTTGAGCTGCAAGACGAATGTTGAAATTCGCTTACAATGAGCTGAGTAACAATCCATACAAAACAGATTATTTGGATGACATTTTTGCTGTTTGGCTAGAATTGTGAATAAGCTAAGGGGTCATTCACTTATGACGTCCATCAAAAAATGGGATTTTTTTTCACAAATTCTAAATTCAAAAAAATTTCTTTAATATAAAGTGTCACAAAATCTCAGGCCCCCCCCTCCCCCCTAAATCATGGACGTCATAAGTGATTGACCCCTAACTCGAATCTGAATAGATATTCACTTTGTAAGATCGAACTCTTGAATGTTGGAATTATTCCTGTAATAGACTTTCAACCATAAATCACAGTAGTGCAAGGGAAACAGAAAATGATGCAACTTACATATGGTATTTGGTCATAAAGTCGAATAACTTAGAAGTTTGTTTCATCATTTCTAGATTTTTCAACACGGTTGATAGTCTAAAACTTTAATTGTTGACGAACGATTCCCTCTGAAAATCAGAATTAACTAAACATGTAAATTGAGTTATCTTTCACGTATATAAGTGAAATATTTAGTTTTTATTTCAAATGTGAAAATGTTTTATTAACAAGAATTTTTTTAAATTAAAACATACCTAAGCAATTAGAACTCCAGCTTATAAATTAATCTCTAAAGTTAATTATATTTTGAAACCCAAACTTAATGAGAATTTTTTAGGGAAGATTTTTCTTGAAATAAAAAAATTAAGGATTAAATAATGATATATCGACAGGGTCAAGTGGGGTGGGTTGGGGGTCCAAAAGATTTCTGACTAAGCCCATGAATTTGGAAGCTCAAAAAATTTAAATTTGTCATTAGAACCTTCATCTCAAATCGAGTTGATCAAATTGTTACTTCCAAGTTTTTTAAATGCACATTAATCAGGCTCATAGCTGGGTTGTTTAAAAATGAACAAAGATGATAAATTAAGTAGCAGTCTGAATAATAATGAATTTTTGCTCTTATACAATGCATGACTAGGAATCTTACAAGACATTTTTTTATTTTTGAATTGTAGTCATATTAAGAAAAGCTGCAATGGAATGCTACACATTTACTTTTAATTTTTTGCTGAAGCTTTATATCAGTGTAACACATTGATGAATAGCCATGTACAAACATGAAAAATTTAGACTTGTCTTTAAATTTTCAGAATTTTCCGTAAATATATTTTTACTAGTTTCGTTCAATGATTTTTTTTTTGATTGGCAGGTTGTAGATAAAAAGTATTGTAAAGAATTTTTTTAATTTGATTTCTAGAAAATATATGAGTACATCCTTAATATTTGAGGTTTTTTTTTATAATTTTTTTTTTGTTATTACTTTGTCTGATATTTTGAATGATTATTGTTTTCTGATTTCTCTTTTTTGAATACAAATTAATGAAAGGAACTAACTGCTATGATGATCTAATGTGTCTTATCAAATGTATCTTTATGCTTGTACCCAGCGACATAGCCACTTTGATCTGCCATTTCCTTTCGTCCTGAAATACCTTTACCCTTTCCAGAGTCATCGAATCGTTGCTTGGAGCTTCCAGTGTACTTTGATGTATCTGTCAAGCGTGCAACTGTTTCTGCTGCCTTTGCGTTTGACTAAAAAAATTTGCAATAAATTAATTAGAGTTCAAATTGATTTAATTTTAGCTTACTTTGACTGAAACTAATCCAGGCGCACCACAATTGGTCATTTTGCTTTTGATGTCAGCCAAATCCATTCCTCTAGTTTTGGCCAAATCTTCCAGGAACTTTTGATAATCAAGAATTGGAACTTTCATAGCTTTTAATTTTTTGAAGTGGATACCCGTATCAGTTGTTGTAATTTTCTTGTCAATTACCTAAGAAGAAAAATATTTCAAGTCATAAAGCGTACTTAGATAATAAATTGATAGCCGTACATGAGCTTGCTTCATCCATTTATCACTTTGAGACAACGTTATGAATTTTCCATCAGATTTTACATCTCCAAATTTAGAAAATGCTTTAAATTGGTCTTTAAAAGTGGCAGTGCTCGTTTCAGCATTTGGCGCTGGAGATGACGATGGTTCAACAGCTTTTGGCGCGTTGCCATTTGCCTCCGGTTCTTTCGGGGTTATTGACATTGCCGCAACTTCTTGTACAGGTGCCTCAGACATCGTTTATCGACTATTTTGTAAAATATATGGAAATAGAATTGAAAGTTAGCTTACGTGATTCCAAATTTGTGCAGTAAAGAATTCATTACGACATTAATATGAGTTGCCAAGAAAAAAATCACTTTCTCGACTTTCGTTTTCTTTTATTTGATTATTTGTTCTACTTATAGCTTTCTGTCCATAATTTTTCTTTGCTCTAATTTACTTATCAAGATCTTTAACGTCTAAATGAATAGTCACGCAAAAGCTGTGAAGTAATTACAGGGTTGAACAGTAAACAATACTTAAACAGAGTACATACAATAGTTATTTCGTACAGATACGACCTTACCCCTTCATTTTATGTTCATGGTATGCATAAATTATACCAATATGATTTTGACATAAAATGCGTGTAGATTCGCGGTGTATCATGGCACATTACTATCGCTTTCTACGGTCAAAAGACTTCATGTTTCAGCTTGCTGATAGAAAAGCTCGCGCTTTGTTAAAGCATATAAAGAAACAAACATTATGTTGTGCTACTATTCTCGCCCAACCCTTCTTGATTCATAGGCTTTCAACTGTTAGGCACGGACATTTATATCAAATCAATATTGACTGCTTTAAAGCTCAGAAACTTGGGATCGTTCACAAGTGACGTCTAGAAGAAAACGGGAATTTTCGATCTCATTTCCTTTTTTGTCACATGAATTACCACACCCACTCAGACACCACTAATTTCTAAGAAATTAGACATCATTAGTGAACTTCTCCTTTTAGCAAAGTGCCATTTATCGACCAGTTTTTCTCCTCAATCGCATGCTATTTGATACTTTTTGTACAACTATTCTTGACACCTCTCTTTTGTTCCTCTTTATAATATATGTTCTCATTCGTGGTGCTTTAATTGCTAATATGTCTTGAAGGTCAAAAAATCTGCGGCAATAACTTTATAAGCGACTATTAATAGCATCATATATCAATAGATGTTATTTCTCTCTTTACATTCATCCGAATTTTATTTGCAAAGCATCATCATCATCATATGTTTCTATTCATCTCATCGGCAAAAATACACAATTTTGTTTTCATAATCTATTCGGCACTCTCATGATGTCATACATCTAAAAATTATTTAATTTTTTATCTTCTGTTGCTCTCGACGAGCGAACTCACATATCCTCATTGCAATTAAGTATGGAATAAAATTTATTACATTCCTCAAGTGCTATGCCTTGTTATCGTCATGTTTATATGTACATTTTCATTATCGATTATTCTTACATTTTTTTAATGTATCACAAAAAAAGTTATAGCATACATCAAATTGATAGGGCAAAGATTTCAAGATAATTTCACGATTTTGTCTGATTGTAAAGTAATAAATCAAACCGAAATTGATGTTTTTGATGGTTGGACGTCGTTCATAACTACAGGGTTATGTGCGTTGTGTGATACTCCATAGACAAAATTATTTACTGCTTAATGCCTTAGATGAATAGTATTAATTCACGGCCACCATTTTAAAAAGATCAAAAGACATATTAAAGATCTCAATATTGTAATATACAGAAATAAAATATTATTATTAAAAAAAACAGCTAGTGTGTCGAGGTACACAGTTTGAGGACCACTGCTAAAAGCTGTGAATATGACCAGCATGTCAAGGCTTCTCTATTATTTTAAAACCGCTTTTTAATATGAAATTCAATCTGTATGTAACAATAAAAACAATTAACAAGTATAAGATCATGACTTTATAAATTGACTAACGAATTTGCGAATGATTGAAATAAATTTTTATAAAATTTAAATGTCAAAGTCTCAACGACAAAAGTAAAGGCCAAACGAGCAAATAACACAAAAAATTTACTTGTATGCAGAACGTAGATAGTAAATAATAGAATTTAAATTTATATCTTGTGTCACCCGCAAATGAAAACTGCTTCCGGAGAGAAAAAAAAACAATGAGAACATCAAAAAATTTATTCGAAGAGAAAAGCTGTTTTTATTTTATGGAAATAAAAAAAAACATTTAAACTCCCTCGATTTTATCATAGACAATTGATTTTGATTAAGATTTGATAATTGAACGGGGTTTTATTTATGGGCATGCGACAGAAGCGGTTTGTATTCATTTAATATCTCAAATTACACCATTGTTAATTTTATCGTTTACAAACCATCGTCATGTTTCTTCATTTCTCTCGTTGTCTAGTTCAAAAAAAATCACTCAGTACACAATGATTGTGTAATAGTGATATTTAACAACTAGCGCTTCACTAATCGTTTGGGAGAAGTGATGATGTTACAAGATAATAATAAATTAAAGAGCTATTTGTTTAAACGTTTTACACTTTAGCATTTGCTTTTTTAGAAATGAGGAAATATTGAGAATGTGTTGAGGCAGTATGTATAAGAAGCTCTCAACTTATTCTTCCTTGACTGATAAATAAGGAAATGCATTGGGATAGGAGAGGAAAAAATGATAAGCACTGTTGAGTCATCGGGATATTTTAACATCCCCAATATACGCATGTGCAGTATTGATCTCTAGCTGTATCTTAACAATTTTTCTCCTCTCCTGAGATGATGCCTCATCGCAATTAATATTTTCAATTTTCATTTTCTTAATTTAATTTATCATTTTGAAACTGATATTTTTCTTTTTTAAAGAAAACAAAGTAATCTTATCTGCCACTTATAGCACCAAGTGACATTTAATTCACTTTCATTTTTTTCCTATCTACGCCTATCAATGTAATAAAAACAAAAACAAAATTTTTATAGAACTTTTGCACACAACAATGCGAACTTTTTTTGTTATGCTTAATTTAATTTATGTCTCCCATGTTCTCGTGCATACACACCTTAAAAATCACAAAATATTTCTAATATCCGTTTGGTGAACTATATTATATCTTTATTACCGCCGAAGTTGATAAGAGCTTTAATTTTTTAGATTCAATCTCTTGGACAAACCAAAATAAACTGAAAGAAAAAACATTTTTGCGCCGTTACATTTTCTCACTGTGCTGTGCTGTATGATATCATGACTTTTTTTGTGCTTAGAGAATGCTCATATGATTTTCATAGGTCGGTTCATAATAGGCAGACGCGAGCGAAGAGTAAAATTCTCCCTTTTATACTTTTATGTTTATTTACGTTATGCTTTTGGCCTCTTTCTTTACATTTTCATTGTTGGTTTTCAGCATTTTATATCCATCAGCTACGCAATTTTCTTTTTTCCTTATGTGCTGCATTTTCCAGCGCACTATGTGAGACTTTAGCGCACTGTGTGAAAAAATTAACGAACTAAAATTTGAAAAAGCGGCTTCTGAAGAGTTTATTTACAATTAAAAAAGGCTTATAAAAGAAAAAAATATTTGTTTTGAGTATACTCAAATTAATTGAATTCAAAGCATTTTAAAGTGTTTTATATAGTTGAAACATGTCAGCGATCAAGCTAGTTGGCAGGAAAACAGATTTTATAGGAAAATCATTATGGGAAATACTTGGAAACTTGAAAAATTTCGGAGAAAATCGTGTTGTTGGTTAGTAAATTGAGAAATAATATATTCTAGCTCTAATTAATTTATTTACAGTTCGTTCGATGATGGAGAGATATCCAGAGAAAAGTTTTATGCGAATTCTTCAAATTGAGACACTTCCAAATCAGGTAATATTCAGTCTTTTAGTTAAAAATATTAAATTTTAATTTTCTCATGTATTTTTTTAAAGGAAAATCGAAAGATCAGAGTTCTTGTCGAGAAAGTATTCCGAGGAAGGAAATACGACAAACCAGTTTGGATAGAAGGTGCTTCATATAAAACAGACTATAGGCTCCTTTCAAAAAAGGAAGAAGCTGATTACTGCAAAATCCAGTCAACAGAAAACGAAAATATCAAACTGATTGATCCAAAAATGGACTTTCCGCCTCTATTAAAAGAGTTTCTGATTAAAGAAACAGGAAATACGGATATTAAGCTTGATGTTTTTCTAAAACGTGGACATAACAAATTTTATAAATTAGCCAAGGATGGTGAAAAACCAAATATCACAATTCCCATGAACATTGGTAAACCTAAGACACCTGAATTATATAAAGGATTAGATCTATAGATTATTTAATGATATAAAATAAAACTAGAATTTTTAGAATGAAAATCTCAAATAAATTTATTAAATTAAATTAAGTGTTTTAGGGGAAAAATAAATTAATCTTTAAATTAAAAGCTGAGTCTCACAAGGAAAATTATAGTTCATGCAATATTTGCATATACTCTTCTATCCAGACATTAATTTCCATCTGAATACATTGATTATAATTACTATAATTTGTCGCTTAAATGCTATTCTTCCTTCCTTCTGACATAATTTTACATCCTTAAATTGAATAATTTCTAATATCTTTGTGTTATTTGATTGATCCAGTTGAGATAATGAGAAATTCTAACATAGACACCAGGCACATTCGGTTGTCCACAGCCAATACCCCATGAAACTGCACCAACTAATTGCCATACTCCATTTCTTTCACAAACAAGTGGTCCACCTCCATCTCCTTTACATGCATCCTTGCCTTCTTCTCCTCCAGCACAAATAAATCCTGGATTTAAGACATAGCTGTGACCTAATCTTGTTTGTCTCAATTGATTTTGACACGTGTTTTGTTCAATGATTGGAACATCAACTTCTTTAAGGATATTTTGGTACTTTCCGTATTCCCAATTATCCTTACCCCATCCAGTAGTCCTAAAGAACATTAATGTTATAATTATTTATTCACTAATAAAGTTTAAGTTTTTAAGCTTACCAGCATCGTTGTCTTGAGAAGTCTGTAAATTTATCGGGAAGACAGGCTGGAGTGACATGAGGATTGGTGCTAAAATCAACTGGTGCACTAAGTTTTATAATAGCAAGATCATTGTCCAAAGTACCAGCATAGTATTCCTGTAAAAAATTGTTCATTAGGATTGACTATCTTATTAAATAAAAAAATTAAAAATTCTTACAGGATGTACATGCACAGAAATGACATCTCGTTCAACATAGGGATAGAATTCAACATCATGGTTTACATCCCATTCTCCGAGTCTCACTCTCAAATCAAATCCACTATAAGTCTTTACACAATGAGCAGCTGTTACGATGTAACTGTCAGAAATCAAAGTTCCACCGCAGACATAGACTGATTCTTTAGGATCCTTCTTTAAAATTGCTGCTTGCCATGGCCATTCGCCAAATTCTGAGTCACCATCGATGTAAGAAGGATTCTTTATTCTTCCAGTAATTCCATTAGTATTTCGTACACCACATTTATTGTATTGTATTTGTGGTGGAGCCTTGAAAGGCTTTCGACAACAAACTGCACGAGGACCGCATTGTTTCTGCTGTTGTGGAGGATATTGAGGTTGATAATAAGCTTGTCTTTTACCATTTAAAGCACGACCCTCTGAATCATTTTCACTTGAGAGATTTTCGTCAGCTTCTCCTTCACTGCTAATTTTCTTTTCAATAGGTGCTGGTACCTTTTGATCAGTATCACGTCTTCGTCTGCTTGTTGGGAATGAAACTTTTTCGCTACCTTCAGCAATACCTGGTGCCTGTGTTGGGATAGA
Source organism: Chironomus tentans (assembly GCA_963573255.1). Lineage (NCBI taxonomy): Eukaryota > Metazoa > Arthropoda > Insecta > Diptera > Chironomidae > Chironomus > Chironomus tentans. The sequence continues at coordinate 54,823,236 of OY754302.1, read as the reverse complement.
ATGAAGAATATTTGATTTAATATCATTTCGATCAAATTGATTTGAATATCCTCTTGCATATCTTAACTCGTCTTTAGCAAAGTTCAAATTATTATTTTGATGATTTTGCGGATATAAAGATTGATAATTATAATCGCTATTTATTGAAACGTTGTTACTCCTGAAGCCCAATAGACCAGGATTTATTGATATATCATCAATAATTAAGTCTCGTCCGAATCTATTGTCTTTAAAGAAGGGTGGATGTGGCTCTGAATAAATTTGAGGCGGTCCGTGTGGTTTGGAAAAAATATGTGGTGGTCCGTTTGGCTCTGAAAAAATATGTGGAGGTCCGTTTGGTCCCTCAAAGATTGGTCCTTGATTAAAATGTGGGCTATGTTGATGTGGAATATCGCCAATGTGTGGGGGATGTGATAAAAATGGGGGAACATCACCACCATGTGGAATATCGCCAATGTGTGGGTGTACTTCATGAGGAAACTCTGAATGATGATGATCAAAATATTGTGGCGGGGGTGGTGGATAGCGATGTAAATGATGATGATAATGCTTATGTAATGCACCTTTTTTGGAAAAGAGTAAACCTCCAATGCCTGATCCAATCTTTCCAATTATACCCTCATTTGGCGTAACGTGTAAATTAACAAAAGGCTTGACAAGTTTCTCGCCATGTTCATTTTTAGTTACTTGTAAACTAAACAATGGATTTACATTTAAAAGGCCCAAATTAAGTCCATTGGGACTAATTGCACCAAAATGAGCATTTGGAACGTGAGGTGCATAGGGTGATAAAGGATATTGACCGGTGGGAAAAGGAAGACCAAATGAGACGCCTAGTGTTGGTAAGATTTTCTTCCCACCAGGATATCCTCCACCAGGATAATAACCACCAGCACCGCCAGCAGATCCCAATCCAAACAGGCGCTATAGCATAATAAAATGACATCAGTAAAACAATACAATGAAAAGTGACTGGTTAGAGTAGCACATCCGGTTATTTTCACTATTAGTAATATCTTCTCTCATACTCATCTTAATGTTTATCTCATGCTCCATTCAAATTTATTTCCTGTGTTTTTTTATGTTTTTAATTGTATTGTTTTAGTGTGCCTTTTTCTTATGCTATTACTACCTGTCTAATACCTTTAGTGGATAATTTTTGTATTACATTTTTAAGAAGCAAGAAAATTAACAAAAAAGCAATCATAATTAAATAATATTAAGTAACAAGACAGAGATTCAAATGCGCTGACCGTGTTTTTCTTTTTATGGGTGCTATTTTGTTTTCTGTTTTGTGTCAGGGAGTAAGTCAACGACATGTTGGGAAAGAAAACAACAAAATAGTCACTGAAGGAGTTATATAATCATCTTTGTATGAATTGTTAAAGACTTGAGTTAATTTTACGCTAAAGTGAGTCGTTTTATACTTCTATTTATAATTTTATACTTACACCTTCGCCCTGAACTTTCTCGACGTCACGCTTGGAAATTTTCTTCACTTCAGTTGATGTCGAGTTGTTAAAGGTAATTTCAGCCTTCGTAGTTGAATTGTCACCATCAGCTTCAATTTCACTTGGCAAATTACGTGGATCTAAAGGTAGAATTAAATCGTCTCGACGACCAACTACATCATGAGCTGGACATTGATCGAATGGAACGCAAACACAATCGAATTGGTCTTGACGTGCTGATTCAAATCCTTGGTACTGTTCTCCAATATTATTGTATTGATTTTTACTGTAAAGCTGTTGCTGCTGTTGTTTTTGTGAACTTTGATAAGTTTGTTGTAACTGCTGTTGCTGGGTGTATCCACCATTGCCTGAGAATCCATTTCCACGGTTAAGATTCAATTCTTTTTTGTAAAAATCTGGTGCTGATGAATGGAAGCTTTGTTGAGCTACATTATTGTTGCTATTATATCCACTGTTGTAAATTCCATTAGTTCCTTCTGTATAGACAGCTGGGCCGGATGTTTGTTGATACTTGTCAAAATTTGAGCCACTAGCATAGGTCGATTCATAAACAGGTTTTACAGAATTTGCAGTATAAAGTCCTGAATTTGCAGTATTTAATCCTGAATTTCCAGTATACAGCCCAGAATTTCCTGAGTTGACACCCTTATAATCGAGAGTATTCATAGGTGTGAATCCACCATTTGAAGAAGCAGCACCCGTTGTTCCAAAACCAGAAGTTTGATATGATCCCGAGAGATGGTTAACAGCTGAATATTCAGAGATTGGAGTGTTGACTAAAACTGTTTTAGTTCCATCAACTAAGCCACCAACATTACTGGTTCCATCAACATGTACGTAGTGATGATGAACATGATGATTTTGTTGGACAGCTGCTTCTCTTTTTCCCTGATTTACAACAATTGTTGGCTTTTCAGTATATCCGAATTTAATTTGTGATGGACTTTGTTCATACTCATAGAAGGAGTTGGCATTTGTATATTTATCTGATGCCACAGGTTTCGTTTCAAATTGATTATATTCAAATCCAATTTTTCTTGGTGGTTGCTGTGGTTGATTTACAGGTGGAAATGGCATTGGCTTAGGAGGTCCATAAATTCCTTTAACTGGAACTTGAGGCGGTCGTTGAATATTATTTTGTTGAGGTGGTCGTTGAATATTATTTTGTTGAGGTGGTCTGTTATTGTAAATAGGACCTGGAGCTGACTGGGAATAAATGGCACCTGGTGGTGGCTGAGAGTAAATAATTCGTGGGGGATATCCTGGTCTTTTTGCATGAACAACTTCATCACATTGCATAAGACCTAAGTCACACAATTTATCACGTATTAAATTTCTAGCCTCAATTTCATTGCCTGTATCGAGTGCTTGCTTAATATTTGAATCACCATAAATGTCATCTAATCCTTCGATATTTCTTCCATGTCTATTTGAATTAATTATCTCTTCAATTACATCATCAGCAGATGCATCAGTTGCAGTTGCATTAGAGTACTGTGAATATTCTTGAACCAATTGCTTCTCAATGTAAGGCTCATCATATCTTCGATTCAATACTCGTCCTTGTCGTTCATTACTATTCTCACAATGGATGTTACTTAATGATATTATAAAAGTACTGCAAAAAAGCAGCAATTGTAAATTCATCTGTAAAAGAAATAAATGAATAAAAAAGTGAAAATCCTCTTATTATTTATGGTGACAATAGGTTTAGTGTGGGTGGACTTTTTAGCCATACGACACATTTATGCAAACGATTGCAAAAGAAATGGAAATTTCTGATGATCTAATAACAAGTAATGCCTTTTTCGTAACAGCTCGTAAAATTCACTCTCGCTTTCTTTTCATTTTTTTTGTCTTCTTTAAAATTTAATAATATCATGGGTACTGACTGACTTTAAAGTCAATATAATATGTAATAAAATTTTCCACAAAATGATATCATCATGATGATCACAATATCGTAACGAACAAAATAAGAAAGTCAATTATCTTTCAGACAATTGTTGCAATAAATATGCACATTTTCAAATCAGAATTTTATTTTCACTAATTTCCATAAAATTAACTTTTTCTTTTCTTAGTTCTTCTTTTTTTGCGCATTCACTGATTTTCTCACCTTAATAATTTTTTTTTATTTCAATGCTTGATCCTATGAGATAATAACTTATATTGTATAACTTTTGTCTAGAGACTAATATCTTTTTCTTCTTAGACGACACGCGAAAGTTCACTTTTAGATGAAGACTGAGCTTAAGACTCAAAAATGCCGCGAATTTATAATATCCCACCCAAAAACACTTTTTTTTTCTTTCGTGTAGTCTTGATACCTTTTTTTTCATTTCTCTTTTAAAGAAAATCATACTCACACTTTTGTTGCAATAATAATATTGTTGTTATTGCTATTGCGGCTTATGGTTGTAGGAGCAGACCTGAGAAAAAAGCACATAATTTTCTTTATCTCATGAATGACAATTGAACGTTAAATGCACTTCCTCAAGCTTGATACTAACGAAAAATCTTATGTTGTTGTTTTTCTACAACCACAAACGACAATATATTCTTTCTCACTTTCTCTTCAGGTTACTTACATTACAACTTCTTTTATGACATCATTTATTACCGACTTTTTTCTTTTTTTTCTCTAGATGGTTGTTATGGCGCGAGAATTAAGTAATTTTAAATAAACAGGATTTTGTGTTTATTAATATGGGAAAAGTGTAGCTTGCTCCACATAACGTGCATGTTTTTAAACTGGAAAATTCTCCACATTTTTTTGTGGATGGTGATGCTTAGTAAATCTTTTAGATTTGGGGTCAATCAGCAACATTTAGAGGGATGGGGTTAGTAGCTGTAGAATGATTCATAGATTTTATTTTTGAACGAGAATTTCATCAAATGACCGCAGGTAGATCCACTTTATTAAGGACATTATTTTTGTACAATCCCAAAGTCAAGGCATAACCAGAAAATTTTCGAGGGAGGGGTTCTGAATAAACGGAAAAATTTATTTTTGGGTTTTTTTTTCTCAAAAAACCTTAGCAAATTGAAAAAATTTCCCAAAAAGGGGGGTTGACCCTTAAAACCCCTTTCTGAATACGCCCCTGTCCAAAGTAGATTCTAAACTTTAAAAATTTCAATTACTTTTCTAGAAAAAATCTATTCTAAACCCTACAAAACAAAATTCAAGAATTTGAGGAACTTTTTAAAATCGAACAATAAATTAAGAATCCGCAATATAAATAAATGCATAGCCAACATTAATGTTAATGCACTCAATTCTCGAAATGTTAAGAAAGAAATGAAAAACCCAAGAAAGAAATGTCTTATTAACGCATATTACAATAAAGTGGAAAACCCGTAAAGCATTACGTCTTACTCAACACAAAAAAAATACTATTCAGCTTGGGTCAAGGCATTTGCAGCAAATTCAGTTTTGCTCTTGTCTATCCGGCTCCGGAATATTCATGAAATACCATGAAAGAGAAATGAAAAAGTATGCAATAGGTGTGCTGAAGAATTCTTGAAAAGACTGCTCGATTTTTATATTGTGCAATCCTTTTGCTTTGGGATTTTCTACAGTGTCTGCACATACATGCAATAATATGGGATTTTCCATGATCATAATAGCATGCTTATAGGCAACTTAGCCATGAACGTTTCCAGTGACTATAAACTCATTCGGTCTTAAAGACGAAACTGATGAATCTTCGGATCATTAACTTCCAAGAAAGAAATATCGAATAGATAATAGTAAACACATTGATCATATATGTCAGTCGGGTAAATGTGAGCATTATCACAGTTCGATGAATTTGCGAAACAAAACAAAATGAAAAAAAGTCCACTCGTAATATTCGATGACGACGCTCTATACGAACAAGATTATGTAATCGTCATTTCACCGACTGAATTGTTAATCAAGACGCTAAATAATAATGATTTTATTTATTTTGGTTTGCATTCGTAAAGCGTCGTCTCGTGATGAGTCATCGTACCTTTAGCTGTGCATGTATATAGTATTTTTTTTTCTTCTCGCTTATGAGCCGGCATAAAAGTGAAAGTGCAAAAAACAAACTTCTGCGATCTTATGAATCTTTTGAATGAAAAGAGTTTGAAAATTTAAAGAATTTAATTTAAAAATACACGCAAAGTTTTTTCATAAATAAAATTTTAAATTGAAGAATAAATGATATAATGAGATTTTAAGGACCCCTCCCCAATGTTGGACGTCATAAGTCAATGACCTTTATTTATAGTAAAATCAGTTTAATGATAATTTTTAATTTTAGCACTTCCAGCAAATCTTTGAATATTTATTTATATCGAGAAATGTTAAATGATGTAATTGTAACAACCAGTGACAACGTTAAAGTACAAAATATAGATCATGTTATTTTTTATGGCAGCTACAAGCGAAGATGAAGAAAATAAGTCAGTCATGGTGCAAGAGCACGAAAAAGATTTAACATATGTTGGATATAGACGAAATGAATAATCATGTGAGAAAGTAACTTTACAGATGCATATTTGCGGAAGAAAAAAACTAGTTTCGCTCTCTTCCTCTCTCTTGACATAATCGCAACCACTCGCAAATGCTTGCTGTGACATAATAATTTTTGTTTTGTTTTCTTTATCTTAATATTATTTTGTAAGTGTAATTGTGGTTGCCAGTGTCAAGTTCAAATTTAAAAAAAATTGAGTTTATAATAAAAGGTTGAGTTAAAGATTATTGAAAGCTTAAACTAGAACTATGGACTTATTACAATAAAAACATTAAATTCTAAATGATATAAAAAATTAAATTAAGAATTTTAATTAAATAAAACACAAATTTTCCCAGCTTTTCTTTATTATTTGCATATGATATGTTTAAATCGATCATATTCTTAAACTCTAGGAACGTGCTAATATTTTTAAAATTATTGGTCACCCTGTATATTTTGTAAAAATTCAAATAAAATTTTTAAGTTACATTACACGACATTATTTAGATAATAAACAATGAAATCATTTACTTCAAGAGCTAATCATCGTTGGCTAATAGAAGTATGAGTAATAAAAATTATATTTATTATCAATATATACAATTTATTAAGCATTTAAGTTAATTAATATTGAAACTAGTTTCTTCTTAGATGTTTTTGGTTACTCTGTAGATCTAGATTTTCAATTGAATAATTTTGAATCATTTTTCGTCAAATATATTCAGGCAGGCAATAGTATCCAATAAAATCAATCACCAAGAAATAACTTAGGTGGTCATTTCTTGCAAACAATATTATTTCAGTCACACTCACTTTTTGGCATGTACAAGCAGAAAATGCGAGGAAAAGCAGAACTTTAGAATCGAATTTCATTCTTTTTCTCATATTTCCTTTAAAGAAATGCATTAAAAAATCACAGCATGATCGACAGAGCAATCGATTCCTAGTGAAACTCTGGTTTTAAATTGCGTAAACATTTTTCCACATTTTGTGTGGTCTCTCATCAAGCTCCTCAACTGTTTTTATTGAAAAAAATTTTCATACATATGGATATGGAATAAAAATCGAAACTTTTAAAATGAAATTAAATTTTTATCAGTTCCAATATTTATTATTCTTCTGTTAAAAGTCTAAAGTATAAACCACTTGAATAATCATTAAAGTGGTGTAATGAAAACATTCAGGGATTCGTAATGGTTGTTTCTTTTTTCTCTTATAACAGTTATAAAATTTATTTAAAAACTTTTATGAATGAATTAAAAAAAATACATTAAAGAGGCACTTGATTTTTCCTTTCTTCTGTGGCCTCCCATTGTGTTTTTGCAACAAAAATGTTCTCGAGTGTTTTTTTTGTGCATGTCGTCATGGTGAAATTTTAATGTTTCTGGAGTCAGTCGGCGGTAGAATTTTTGGAATGCTTTAAAATTCTCGACAATGTTATGTGAGGAGGATATTACTTATTGGAATAGGATAAGGACTAAAAGAGAAGAAGAAGAAAATCGGAAGAGAAATTCGATATGGAATTTTGCTGAAATTTTTGTCTAATATTCTAAATTATCAAAATAATTACTTGCCTTGCTAACTTCCTGTAAGTAGGTTTTTAAGTGGAACTAAGTTAGAGTGCAACAAAAGGTTTTACATCTGAATCAGTTGCTGACCTTGTCACCTGACTTGTTTTTTAAAAATTCTGTCCGCTCAGCCTTACCATCTCTATCCTGTTTGTAGAACTACCACTTTAAAGGCATGTAAAGATCTTTATCACAAGACAGGATTTATCCCTGCACAAAGATTGGTCGACAACGATGTATTTCAGAAAATACCACGAGAAACTATACACTTGATATTTTATCACATTCAGCATCTCCAATTCCCATTTGGCCTATCCAATCTTCCTCATAGCCTTCCCAAAATCACTTAGCCTTCCCAACCCCCCAAATTATCATTAACATTTGTTCAGGTAAAAATAGTAAAAATTAACATGCTAAAGATAACCCAAGAATTGTCTACCTTTGAGCTGATGATGATGGTCGTTAATGATGGTGATTGAGTGTGGAGAAAGAAAAAACAAATATTTGAAGAATGGAAATGATGTGATGAGTTTCCTTTAGGGAAGTCCTTTAAAATCTTTTTAATAACACGGTGTCGATAGTTTCACATACAGGCTATACTTTTGATGCTTCTATCGGAAATAAGATTAAGAGGAATAAGCACATGAAATGAAAATGTGAGCTGATGGATGATAATAATTGAGTGAAAATTACATGTTACCTTCTTCTTCATCATCTTCTTAATATGATTCATACTTATGATGCATTTTAAAAAGGGAGGAAAGATAAGTAAGCAGATATAGACACACATAGAATAAAGGAGAAGAAAAAAAGGTAAGAGGCGGTAACCTTGTTTGGAATTCAATTATTAATGGACCACACTTGCATTTGTATTACTAAAAACTATGTTTGTTTCCTTCATTCTCATGGCAGCTTACAATTTCATGGTCTGAATATCCAAATTAATTTTTTGTGTTTATTTACTTTTTCGATACATTTTCTTCTTCGCTTCAGTCTCATACATTTACCTAAATAAGGCTTTAAGGTTGACAAATTTGAATTTAATCCTTTTGCAAAACATTTACTAAAACCAATCTCTTTATATCTGTACATATACATATTCTTTACTACGTCTGGATATACTTCACGAACAATGTGATCTCATTTTGATCTCTCATTTTTTAAACAAAATACAAACAGAGAAAAAAACGAGTGGCGGCGGCTTACTTTGACAACAATGAATGGTTTCTTTAATGGGTGGTCAAACGTATAAAATTGGATGACAATATTTTTGCATGAGAGATAATTTTCATAAGAAAAATTGAAATCAAAGAAATAGTAGTGCAAATGTTTAGTTATTCCTGTCGACAAATTAAATTTTATTGTGTTTCTTTAATTGGATTTTCATAAATAATAAAAAAAGGTTTGAGACGAAACACAAATGCAGATGCAGGCAGTGAGAAAAATGCTAATGAGAAACACTTAATGACTTAATGATTCGCACTACTTGAGACAGACAGACAACAATTTAAGTGATCATAGTTTGGATTATGAGGAATGCCATAAAACAATAAAACTAAATTCTACATCCAGACATTGCTACTAATTTTCGCTCTATATAGTTTCTGTGTCGAAAAAGACAAGACGAGAGAAATTCCAAACTCGAAGAAATTAACACAAAGAGCTTAGACATGATTATACTTTAAAACTTCGGGATCAATTTGAAGAGGCCACTTGAGATGGAAATAATAGTAAAACAATAAATGAAAAAGTGAGAAGAAAAGGAACAAAATGCTTGAGACATTTCTTGTGGCTCACATAATCCTTTCTCTTCTGCATAATCTGCCTTTTCTTAATTTCAAGAGGATTTTCTATTTACAATTGTAATAATCTTAATTGTCACCTCAAAATGTACTGTTCTTAATAAAAGAAGAAAAAGAAATAAAAGTTATAGCCTCTATTTTTTAAATTTTTATTTCAAATGGATTGTTTAAAATGTGAAGCAGCACATGGCATCTAGAACCGTCTCAAATCTTTCATGTGATCAGATAAAACTCGATTGTCATTAATAATTTGCAAGAGAAGGGTTTCGATTGTCATATTTTTTTCTAGATCACTTGTCCTTTTTGCCTGCTTGCCTGCTGATCAATTTAGGACTCCTTAAAAATATCAACTTTAATCGATCCTCTATGATCAAAATTCAATCAATTACAAATAAAAAACATCGTGTCATTGGGTTCATTTTGCTCCTTTTTTATGTTTTCTGTCTTTTCACATTGAATGCAGTAACGTGTATGAAAATTTTTGTATCGTTTTTTATAATGACTGAAAATATTTAAAGCGCATTTTATATAATTTGGCTAAGAGTATAGACAGTGGGTTGACAAGTCAATACTTCTTGATATCCAGAACCTATTATAACCTACCTCCCCACCCCCTACCCCGTCCTCAATACCCTTCCTTAGAAAAGTCTGGATAGAGCTCTGAGGCTAGCCATTTGATTCTAATTAGTTAAGAGCTAATCTCTCAACGACTTTACTTGAAAAAAATGTCTTCTAAGGCGGTATTAGTGCTCATAACACCCCCTGGTCAGCTCTATCTAAAGATATGACTTTCGGGACAGTGTGTAGCGTAAAAAAGGATGTTGTAAGTTGGACTTTATGTAAGCTTCCAGTACATAAAGTTTGAAAAAATGAACAGTTGTACTAGACCAGTATGGCATCGAACCACTTGCAAACACACCAACTCGCTAGCAATGAACACTACAGATTTTTGAATTTTGTACATTGAATTTCAGAACAGACAAAGTGAAGGAAGAAATTTCCTTTTTGAAAAAAGGATGACAATTTTAAAAGATTGAATTTAAGCTGATAAAGTATTTTACGCAACGTTTGAAACTGAGAGATTAATCGTTTGATAAAAAGCGAAAACCCTTTTCAGTTCTTGTTAGATAAATTTCAAATGAATGGCACAAGTTAACGATTGTCTTGATTGCCATTTACAGTCGCTTGAACATATTTGAAATAAGTATCCCTTTCTCAAAGAGCAGCCGAAAATGTGCAACAGGTTTCTGATTGAGTGGATCTTAAAAGAATTTTACAATCTTCACTGCACCAATTAACCTTCTTTTCCCCTTTTTTTTCTCTCACATTTCATCTAGAATTTATAAATGTATCTAAAACATGAGTTCTCTCAAATATTTATGTCTTTTTGAAATGCATCATGGAATGCAACACACAATTTTCAGTGGCGCCAAACACAGAAAAAATTATTCTTTTTTTTATTGATTTCATTTCATTCCCTTAATCTCTCTTTTTTCGTACTTCCCATTTTCTTACTCGTTTGATGCTTTGTTTTAACTGATTCTCATAAAAAAGAAGAAGAAGAAGAAGGAATAAAATATGATTCTATAAGAGATAGACAAGAAAAAATTAATTCGTTTTCTCAATTCTTCAAGATAAAATATTATGAAGGCGATAACTCGATTTAATATATAAATTTAATTTTTTGAAAGATGTAAGCCTAAATGATATCTGACGGATTCAGCTTAAAAAAATCAAGAAAAAGGATCAAATTTCTGGATCTAGAAGTTCAGATTTCTTGATCGTGATATGTGGAATGATTTATCATTCTCAATGACGATTAATTTTAATTATTTTAATTTTTTTTAAGTCAAATGTCTTTGCATTTTACAGGTGATTATTAAACGCTTACCACGACGCTTACAGAACATGGTCGGTAAAGTGTATTTGATGACGACTCTTATCAGCAATTCCGTGAGGATGAAAGAAACCAATTTTTATCTATTAACAAAAATTATTGCTTCTGGATTGCCTTACTTTGATCTTTCTGTTGATTCTCACTGTCGCATTTATGGTTGTGAAGTTCTCATGTTCTGGAGACACATAAAACAGCATGATGTCCAATATTGCAAGACTTTTTCTTCTCTGTTCCTTTCTTTTAAGACAATAAAATTCTTTCATCAAGTGCATTTTGTGAGATGAAAGAATGAAAACATCCATGAAATCTGATCATTGACTGGCGCCCCTACATTATTGCATGAAAAAATTTCCCAACACATTCTGTTCTTTATGAGGCATATATAATGCTATTTAAATTTGACCGCCCTTACGGCAGAGAACATGTCAAAGCATTTTAATGAGTAAGGAGGAGAAGATGAAGCTGTAGATGACTAATAATTTAGCAAGAAAATGTAAAGATTAAAAAAAATATTAATTTGAAGCTGAAAAGTCCATTATGGATATTTTTTCCCAAACATCATGCAAACCAGGTTTGCAGTCAGGAGGGTAATTGGATGACAAACTCGAATAAAATATTTGAAAAAAATAATTATTGAAAATTGTGGACCTTAAAAAATAGTTGACAGAAGCTCCCCTTTTAAACAAATTCTGGGTACGGCACTGTCATGCACATTCTAATGCTGTTTCTGCTAATTCCCTAATAAATTTCACATTTTTTATAAATTGATGAACGTTTTACCACGTTTTTATTAAACAGCAGAGAAGAAGCTTTGAAAAAATCCGAAAAGAACCCGTTAATGTATTTCTTATCTTTGCTGCTACCGTTCACATAAAAGAAGCACCAAACAAAAGTCGGCAATACATAAATATAATTCAATATATCTATCTGAAAGGAGAAGCCAAAGAAAAAAAAAAGAAGAAGAGAAAAGAAACACAAAATTAGTCGCCTTATCAATTGCCTGTTATTCCCTCGCTTAATTGAAAAAAAAGCCTCCAAGAATGGCCTGTAATAAATACATTCACTTCTCTTATCTGTGCTGTTTTACTGTGTGTATAAAAATACATCTCTTCAAAAGAGAAAAGAGGAAAAAGTTAAAGAACGAAATGAAAGAAAATTTTTATTGATATCGCTTGTGTGCTGCTTCTTTTCGCCCGAGCGGCGCATTACAGAAGTTCCTTTGTCGGCTCAATCTGCTCTGGCAAAAGTTGTGAAGATTTTTATTGCCTCATTTCTTGTGTACATTAAAGAAAATGATTCTTTTTTTTGTTTCGAGTTGTTTCTCCTTCACTATCGATAATGAAATGGTAAAATATTCAAATTTATTCAGAGCTAAATGTTTGTTAGCTTGAGAAAGGTGACATTTCAAGAGATTACTGGCTTCCGCTTTAAAGCATTCCATTCAGACTCTTTTCTACATTGATATTAAGTATCTAATGTTGATGGGAATTTGTCTGCTGCTATGTTTTCATTCACATGTATATGCAGCAATCAACAGTAGACTTGAAAAGGACATGATAAAGCAATTGACATTCAAGACTGAGAGAATGAAACTAATGCATGTGATATTGACTTAAGGATGTGTGTACTCGCTGTTCCTGACTAACATCAAAGCATGTTTAACATGTATTGCAGCATGTATTGAAAAAAATTTAAGGGCGCCAGATTTCTTTCATTATTATCATCCATGGATTATACAGTCGCGCAAATTAATAAGGAGCAAAAAATTGATAGCGTACAATGTAAAATAAAAAGAGCAGATTTATTTATTTCTCATCATTTGTCGTCTTTGTTTTTTAAGATTAAATACCTTTATATTGGTGGACACACAAGAAGATGCAAGATTTAATGAAGATAAACACAAATAAGTAAGGAATATCACAAACATTAATCTGTTGTTGCTGTTTTCGCCAAACGAAAGGAACTTTTTTGTAAATTAGTAAAATTAAATTTCATTTAGAACGATTATCGTTGATTAACGATGATTGGATTACCGTTTTTCCGCAGGTCGTTAAGAAAATGGCACTAATTAAAAAAGATTTATAGACATTGTGTGAAGCAATAATTTACGGCATTTTCGTTTGGTTTTTTTTTCTGCAATGAAATCGTGTTAATTTTCTTTTAATTTACAACTTTCACTCTTTTTATCCATTCTCATTCCTTCCCACTTAACGTTAATATTTGAATAATTTTCATGACTGTCAATCTTGAGAGTCTAAAAAATCATCATCAAGACGCTGATCATTTGAAATGAAAAAGTAATTGCACCATCGCTTTAACAACTTTTGATGTGTTGTATTTTATGCTTCAGACGAATTACAAAGGAAGTTGGATCTGCAAATCGTGACTTTTGGCGACATTGTGCGGAGCAAAAAATTATTCTTATGGCGTCAAGTTTTTCTGCAAAATGTTTTCTCATCTGTTTCTTCTTTTTTTCGACATTTACAGTACTAGAAAAATATTTAAAATGTAGCAACGTCATGTTTTCCAACTGCTCGAATTACTCTTCTCGTTTGTTGTCTATTTTCAGATTTTTTTATTTTTGTAATTTTGTTATAGAGAATAAAGTGGCGTAAAAAATGGTGTTAGAAGTGATTAAGTTCACAATTTTGTAAAATTGTGAAGCAACTAACAGCACATACACAAGTATTTGTATAGAAATTATAAACACGCGTTTGTAATTTTTATTTTTGAAATGGGGGATTTGTGCCTGAATGCTTCGCTTATTTTAAAATGTGTTTTTAATTTTCTTAGAATTTTTTTTCTTCATTTTATGATTAGAAAATAAGTTTTTAATTATAACAATGTGATGATTTTAATAACGATCACAATATTGTCGTCTGCAGGTGCATTTAAAACTTAATTAATAACTAAATTGTGTCTCCTTGCTTACACATTTCCATATTGATAATTATCAACTCAAAATTGTCTATATGTATGTTCTGTGAAACACTCATGCACTTATAATTAGCTATTTAAGGATACAGACATGTAATTCTCCTGTTGGGTTAGAATGAGCTTATCGCAAACCTTCAAAATCCTTCTAAGCTTTAAATGACTTCAAGTGATTTTAGTCTCCTATGACTAATTTGTCGCGACAGATAATAGCTACTTGTGCAGATTACACATTTTTTATTTTTTTTTTAATTTCTCAAATCTGAACACGTGTTTGGTTATTAATTGAAGATTAAGTTGGCAAAGATAATTCAAGATTTCTATCATTATTTTAAATATGCAGCTAGGGGTCCTCGATTTGAATTGTATCATCTTAAATAATTCAATTTTTTTTAAAAAAAACCTAACCTTTTTCTAAAATAGAAAATTTTATTGAAAATTGTACACAATTTATTTTCAACAGAATTTTCAAAAATATTTGAAACAAACTCTTTATTCAAATCGAAGACCCCCAATATAGTCAACATAATCGAACAATCGAATTGAACTCATTAACAAATTATTTCTGTTCTTGTTCCATATTTATGATTTCTCAAAATCACACACGCATGCTATTTGTTCCAATGTAATTCTTCAATGCCTTTTCATGGAGGAATTTCAATTGCTAATAATCTAATTTAAAATTGTGAATTTTAATACGTTTCAATTCGTATTGACGTGCCTGAATTTCATTTCGTACGATTTTTACGCCATTTTTCGTGCTTCTTATTTTTCAATTTATTATAAAAACACTGCGCGGTTGCGAGAGCATTCAGTAGGCGTGGCTTGCTCTCAATTTTCAATTTTTCTCTTCGCAATCTTTTAAAAACCAATGAAAATCAACAACTTGAATGTGAATCCTATGTATGAAAGAGAATCAAAAGAACCTGTTTTTAATTTTTTTTCTTCTTTTTTTTCATACGATCACGACTTGCAACTTTTTTTTCTTCAATGCTTGAGCCATTGAGCAGTTTTGTGAACCACTTGGCGGTTTAAGTTTGTTAAATGTCAACACTAAATAGATGATTTTTCACAGTTTTGCTTTAGTCTTTTCGTGATTGTTGCACTGTCGTTACACAAAATTCACTTCTTATGTATTTTAACAATTAAACGATTACTTTGATGCATTTAAAATTTGTGATTGAAATAAGTCATTAATATATGTGATTAGATTTATTAAATGAAAAAATAACGTGTAAAAATAAAAATAAAAATTAAGCACAATAATTGCAAAAAAATTATTTTAGTGCCATAAAAAAGTAAAGAAATTTAGTGAAATAAAAAGTTTTAATATTATGAGTGAAATAATGGATATCAGACTTCATCATCATTTAGCGCAGGAATTTTACAGACAACAAATGTTGCAAAGGATTCCAGGTAATTCATCTTTACAATTAATAGCATAGAACAGCATAGAAACTCATTCATTTTTAAAAACAAGCTAGTTCTTTTTTGCCTGAAGAAGTAGGAATAAAAACAAACAGAAATAACTAATTCTCTTTTTCGAACAATTGATTAATGATCCATTATCATTCCTAAGGGATAGGATATCGTCTGCAGAATGTTACAATTCTATTTTCGAGGGATAAATAAAATAAATGAAAAATCATAAAACCTGATCGTGCTCTGTTCATGCTCGAGCACCTTTGATTCTAATGAATAGTAAGAAATTGATATTTATAAAGCTCATATACATGGATCTGCCATAAAAATATAAATTTTCTATTCTCTCTATCTGCTCTGTCCAAGCTAATGTTTGTTTTTCATTTCTGTAAAAATTGACGCTTTATAGGCAGGTGAATTTTATGACGGCTGTATTCTTTTGAAAGAAGGTTTTCATCAAAATGCCGCTGCTGCAATATTGCGGTCATAAATCCATCAAAACCGTATCATTTCATTTGGCAAAAGACCCGAAAATGTCTAAATAAGCGATACTTTTGACGACTTTTATTAGCATTTTGTTACACTAAAGTTGTTCCTCAAAAATTATCAATAAAAATATAAGTTTTAGGGGGAATATAAAATTAAAAGCTCGTGTGAGAATTCCTCATTATTCAGCTTGCCATATGCGTCAAATAAGGTCAGAAGTTAATAAGTAATAATCATGATAAATTTGTTTTTACAGATCCATATTCATCAATTTTCCCAACACGTCAGCTTCCTCCGATTCCACCACGTTTCCAATTACCTGGAGCTGAAGTTAAATTACAGAATTCAGATCTGTGGTCAGAATTTCATCAAATTGGCACAGAAATGATCATTACAAAATGCGGCAGGTGAGTCTGAAATCTCCATTAAGTTTTTATCTCCAAAGAGAAGTGAAAGATAAAAGGATTTATGAGCCTGAAAAAGCGATATATTGCACATGCATAAACACATAAAATTGCATTTCGATAGACGCCACACAGCAATTCATTTTATTATGTACAAAGGGTAAAATACATATTAAATATTAACTTAGTGTGGCCATAAAGGAAAGAAATTCTCACTATCGAAGTTCTAAAAACACAAAACTATCAAAATGCCATGGCGCCCAATTTTTACAACTTTTTTTTTTGAAGTGTAGAACAAGATGAAAAGTAAACATAGGCATGCTATGTAGTGAATTTATTTATTATTGGGTACTAAAGTACAAAAGTCGGTCAAATGTTGAAAAATACACATTGAAAGATTCCATTATAATTTTTGAGGTATAAGAATATGAGAGATGTTAAAAATCACACGTTTTATAATGCAAACAATAAACTAATAAAAAAAATTTTACCTCGCCTGTCTACATTTGATGGAATAAAGTTCAGAAGGATTTTTCCAAATTAATTTTAATTTTTATAAAAATCCAAAAAAAAAATATCAAATGGCAGGAAACTTGGATTGTCAAATCCATTAGAAATTGTTTATCTATCGAAAGACACTCATGTACGGTGAGTCGACTGTTTTTAGTCAAAATATTTGATAATTTTCTCACATTGTTTGTGTTTGTGATTCCAAAATGTGCACTCACAACAATCCAGACACATCTCTTCAAAAATCTATATTTGAATGTCGTCAAGAGAGTTTTTAAAGACAATGTTTGCCAATTGACGGCAATTTTCAGTCTGTTGTATAAACAAACTAGTTATTTATAATATAAACACAATTTGGGGATGACTCTTTGCAGTTTTACAGGATGTTATTAAAATATTTAGTAAAATTGACTTTTTTTTCTTCTCTTATCTGTGAATTGATTTTTAACAGCTCAAGTTATTGCATAAAACTCAACTCTCATAATAGTAAGTGAATTTCTATAAGGAATCACTAAAAAGCTACTTTTTTATTTACCTGCTGTAGTTTTATATAATTGAAAAAGTGTCAAAGAAACACCTGCAACGCAACTGAATAACACGATCTCTTTTCATCTCATTTTACCTTACAACTCCCCTTCTTGCGTATCTTATATACATGTTTGATTTGAAAACAATTGCACAGTGTGAAGTATCGAAACTTATTTCTCATAGAATGCGTACTGGTGCCCAATATAACATACCAATTTCATGTTGCTTCTTTTGTAAAAAAAAATAATAAATTTTTATTTATGTTTTTATGGATTTTAAGATGAAAGGAAATTATCAACCTGGTGCGCCTCTCCTTCGGATATAATTGTTGTCTCGACTGTTTGTTTAGATCTATAATCGAGTGCCCATTGTGCATGTAAAAAATCTATTAATGTATTAGCATCGAAAAGCTGTTGAAAATTAGATAAAGTTAAAGGAAATTTAAAAAAAATTGCTTATTGCGACATTTTGAATGTTAAGTAGTAACAGATAGTTCATAAATGACGGTCATTAAAAAAATAGACATGGAGCTGTCACACAGCTCTAGACAAAGTCAAATTTTTAGGAGAAATCTGAATTGTTTCCCATTCAAATTTCAATCTCAAGAATCTCTTTGGATTCAGACCCACTCTATTTTAATTATAGGGCGTAATTTATGAATGCTCCCTTAGTTATTTAACATCAAGTAGGTACACAATGATGTTGATGATGATTCATGTCAAAAATATTATTTCTTTAAATCTTTTATCCTCTTTATTATCATAAATTTAATTATGATGTTTTATTTGATTTTCAATGGACTTGCTGAAAACGTCATTTTGTTTAAAATAGCATGACATATCATCAAATCAATATGAAAATCTATGGTCATAAAAATCACAATATTAAGGATTATTAAATTAATAAATAAGAATTCCACAAATTATTATTTGGATCAAACTATTAAGTACCAATCATTGCCAAATACTTCAATTTTCGAAGTGACTAATTTTACGGCATTGTTTTATTAGCACGAAATGGTAAACAAACATTCTATATTTTGCAACAAAATTCGTAATGTGTTAATAAATTTTAAATAATTTATCATCTCCTTCAAATGAATGGACATTGAGCGTGAACAGAAACTTGGAAGAAAGAAAAAAATCTTTGTGTGTTTTTCATATTTCATATCCTCATCAAATCCAATTATGAGCTTATAAAATATTTTATGTGTCTACTAAATCCCCATGCATCTATTATAATCCATTTAAAAGATTCTAACAAGCATCACATGGCTTAACAATGTTTGAAAATTATTATATTTTATCGACTGACTGGCTGTAGATTGAAGAAGCAAAAAACAACAAATAATAATTATAACCTGTATCAAAAAAGAAGAATTAGGTAGTAGTATATGAGAGAGAGGAAAAAAATAGAAAAAAATGATACATAATTTTGATTTCCTAAAGAAAGAGGAACGGCGTCAGTTGAAGACATGTGTCTGGAATGTCTACTTCTTAAAAATAAAGGCAAAGAAAATATTTTCATTGTTTTTTGAGCCTTATTTGTGATGAATCAACAATTTGTGACACATTGAAGATAGATTATTGATGAGTATGACATATCAATATGAGAAATTTCAAGGTTTTGAATTTAAATTTATCTGATTTAGTCATCTATGCCTTGGAAGGATCATCAATTATTATGGAGACTGAGATTCGTTCTGTATGAAAACTGTGTGAATGAATAATTAAATCTAGTTCATTGATAAAAATCTTTGATGGAAAAAAATTCATGAACCTTGTAAAATATCAGCAGGTTACTAATGAGCCAACAAGTCGGAGACGATGAGGATGAGAAAAAGTATTAAAAAAAGCATGGAAAATGGTTGAAAATGAAATTAAAAATTTCTTAATTTATGATTCGAATTTTAAGGTTTAAAAAAATAAATTGAGACGAAGAAAAAGAAGAAGAATTTTTATTTTTGTAGAGACCACCACAGAATATAATAACAATAATTTTATCCATTGGCTTTCACAGATTAGTTTTTTTTCTCACGCAAATAATTAAACAGCTCTACAGTTTTATGCTGCGAGAAATTTTGCACTTTCAAAATCAGGCTTATGTCTAATGAACAAAATTCCACTTTTTCCATTTTTAGACTTTTTAACTGTCGTTATAATTTGACCATATTTGTAAAAAAAATAATGTTTTTTAATCAGTCTATATGGGTGTTATTATAGTTTTTTCAACACCTTAAAAAGATCACGGCAGTAAAGGCTAATCATCAGCATTTATTAGCAGTAAAGAATTGTCGCTATTTTTTGTGTAATAAAAAGTGCTTGTTATGGTAAATCAAAAGAGCGGCACGAAAGATTTTTTTTTGTCTTCCTCTTCTTCCACTCAATGTGCGATGACTGTTGAAAAAGCAAATAAAACGAATAAGAATTCAAAAGGGAGCAAAGAAAGGCTCCGAAAAAAATGAATATGTAAAAGAAGAGAAAGAATTAAAAAAAACATGAAAAATAAACCCATATGAGAATTCACATAAAATAGGCGCCACTTGTCGTTATGAACTGTAAAATGAATTATTAAATGCTTCAAATTCTTGTCATTTCTCATGTTTAGTCATGAAATTCTTTTCAATCGAATGAGTTATGATTATCAGTGATTGCTGTATCTTTAATTCTAATCGACTTGTTGAGAATGATTTTCATTTCATTTTTGGATGACAGGGAATGGGTGTAAATTAGCTTTATGGTATGATCATTGTCTCGTGATGGACCATCAAACTACTACTCACATGTTACCTGATACTTATAAGCGTTATCAAATAGTCAGAAACGCTACTGACAATAAAAACTCATTTATATCGAGCTTCCCAAAGAAAAAAAAAACTGGTTCCAATATACTTTATACGACTCATCAATTTAAATACATTTCCATATCGCCTTTTTATGCCACAAATGAAAAGATATCAATTCCGAAATTAATTTTTATTTTTTTCTCTTACTTCTTCTGTGTTGTTAATTTTGTGTTTCTCACATTTTCGAGTGTCATAAAATCCGCTTGCCTCATTTGAATAAATTTAATTATGATAGGCGATGTTTTTTTTTCTTTCTTACTTGATAGCCTGTGAGATGGCTCATTTTTCCTGTGAAATCAAATCAACACAATGCTTCTTTTTCGTCTCTTTTTCCTTATTCGTAATAATGGTCATCACAATTTTCTTCAGCTTGTATCTTCAGCTCTTTTTTTATGAATGATCATAAGAGTGAATAAATTTTGGAACACGAAGAAAAAAAAAGTCGTCATTAACAACTTCGAATAAACAGATTAATAATGATAATTTTGAGAAAAGATGAGCCATAATTGCTTTTGTTACCTAATAACCTGATTTTTATTTGATAATAATCGAATCATAATCTTCATCTGATAGAATATATGAATGAAAATGAGTTTGTGAATGAATGGAGATCTTAACTATCTGTAAATGTATGTAAACGAATAAGGCAGAAAGATCAGTGATGAAACCATTAAATGATTATCATTTTCTATAGAGTCCACACACAATAACACAATAGCGTAATATGTAGTTTAACTTACAGCTAAAGAGTTATATAGTCAGAAGGAAAATGTGAGTAAGAAGTACAAACCACCCAAAAGCATGAACATTTATCCCATAAAGAGATAGTTTGTATGAAAACGTGATTCAAAAAATCTGATTTCTTTCTTAAATCGGATTCCTGTGGTCATAAATCGAACATTTCAAAGGGTTCGTTCAATACATTGAAGAAGAAATTATAAAAGCAAAGAGGAGAAGAGAAACGATGAGAAAAATATGCAAGAAATCAGGCGCCCGCCGTATGAAGATTTTCAGTCAGATTTCGATTTTTGTTTTAAAAATTCCTTTACTCAATACCTTATTTCTGTCTAAGTCTCATTTCAGTGAATGAAGAGTAAAACGGACTGAAATTTATTGATCTCATTTAATTGATGCAACACAAATCTTTATGTGCATCGGAAATGCTTATCAAGTTTTCTTTTCCTTTAAAATGATTTGCATTTTATTTTCACATATTGTTAACACCTCAAACAATGCTGTATATTTATATGCGTTTAACCTCAGTCAGCACTTAACCCTAGACCCACCTTAAGTTTTATAGTAAAATTCGAACTATTCATGGCTGCAGCCTACAAAGGTATTCTAATATGAGCTTCATATTCACAGTCTAGTCTCAATAGCTTGGTTTCTTAATTTTCATCTTGTTTATCAAGTGCATCTTAGTGCTCAAAAATTCAGCTGGGCTAAGCATTTAAAACCAATATCCATCTGTCGATATTTTAGTGGTTTTTGTAATAACTCATAGATGATTACCAGTCTAGGGTAATATTTCATAAGTTCAGTAAATGTTATCAGTGATTTTACATAAAATATAGCAATTACAAGAACATCTGCTAATCGTTTTTAGAGCATTGATAATTTTTGTCTCGTGACGCTTTAAATGTTAGGAATTTTTTATGTCGCGTGCATAGCCACTTACATTATTTTAAATTATGATTATGGAAAAAAGCTTAAGGCATGGCTGAACATAAAATTAAACTATTTCACAGAAAATTAACTCACTTAGCGTCGTTACATTTGACTCCTGTATGATTTTATAAATATTTTTTTAATCGACTGTGAAGCGTTAATAATGATAAAGTTAGGTATAAAAGGTGTTAATTTCCTAATGAGGATACACACAAAAATACCATTTAATCTCTCATTCGACTCAAAATTCAGGTTGACATATTTTTTTTTCATTTTAATATCACATCGTTTGATGTGTGTGGAATAAGTAAGAAGCTACCAAACCAGTTGTAAACTTTTCACACCAAAAATCCATTAGCGTTGAATAGATTAAATTGAATTAAAAGCGGGACATTCTTTGTTTTCTTGTCGATGCGAGAAAATTTATATTTATTTCAATTTCTTGAAATTAGATTGTGGAAGAACAAAGTAAAAATTCCGCTAAGCTCTTAAAAAATTATGCAAAACTCTATTTATCGCATTTCCATTCATAAATTTCCTGCTTCTGAATCTGCTAATGGAATTTTACTTGCTTCTTTGATTTTTGGAAATGAAAATTTATTCATGAATTTTTTTATTACTTTTTTAATTCCTTAGACGAATGTTTCCATCACTACGCATTTCACTGTCTGGATTGGATAATGATCAAAATTACTGTGTTTTATTGGAAATGGCTCCAATTGCTGACTGCAGATTCAAGTTCTCAGGATCACAGTGGGTACCAGCTGGTGGTGCAGAACCTCAAAGTCTTCAAAACATTTATATTCATCCCGACAGTCCGGCTTTGGGATCACATTGGCAAGCTCAACCGATCAATTTCAACAAAGTGAAACTTACAAACAACACATTAGACAGCAGTGGACATGTAAGTATCATCGCAAGATTATCCAGATTGTACATAATTCTACTCTTAACTATTTTACTTGTCCCTTTTGAGCATTTTTTATTTCTATCTGTCTGCCTTTATACTCTTCAAGTACCCAACAAATGGAGAAACAATGAATCTATAAGAATGAGTACTTGAAGTGAAAAATGGTGTGAAAGGAGAGATTATGGATTAAAATTGAAAATGTATCTGTCTAATGCTCTTTAACTGCACTCAAAATATTCACTTGCAATCTAATGAATAATTATTCTCATGCTTATCTTTGTTCTTTCTCTTCTTCAGGTCGTTTTAACCAGCATGCATAAATATCAGCCACGTATTCATATCGTACGTACTTCAGATCCTTCGCAAATTCCATGGTCACCTCAAAAATCATTTGCATTTCATGAAACTGAATTTGTTGCTGTCACTGCTTATCAGGTAATAACTTGTTTCATGTATACATTATATACACGCACAAATACACAGAGACCTCATGCAGTTCTTGCACTTCAAGTCTCTCTCATGCTCTTGTAAAATTAATACGCCCAAGTGAATCATAATAATTGATGATACAGGCGGCAAACTTAAGTGAAAGAAACCAAAAAAGATTATCTTTGATAATCCTTATTGGCGGTTTCTTGCATCACAATCAAAAGTGAAGAAAAGGTGACACAAACTTTAAGTTTGCCGTCAATTTCAAAAATGTTTACAATGCGTGAAATAATTCTTGATCTTACTGATTTTTTTATTTCTGCTTTTTTCATTTATAACAGAATGATCGAATCACAAAGTTGAAGATCGATAATAATCCATTTGCAAAAGGATTTCGAGAGACTGGTCAATCTCGTTGCAAGAGAAAGCTTGTTCCATCAACATCAAATAGCAACAACAACTCATTCAATCAAAAACTACAAAAGAACGATGATGAATCGGTATATGAAACTGAACAAAAACGTCTTCGAGTCATAAGTCCATCTGCATTCTCACCAGGATTACAATCTCAAAAGGATGATTCTGGATTATCACTTTATGAAACATCATCAAGTGGAACAAATTCTCCTTCAATTGATGATCGTTTCATCAATCAGAGGCTACCTTACTTTCAGCATCATCCATATCCTTTAGCACTACAACATTACCATCAGATGATAAACTCTCAATTTATGAACTTGATGATGCCTCATATAAACAATCAGCAAGCAAATTCACTTAGGATAAACAATCAAGTTGAGAATGACGAGAAACAAATTGATGTTTTAACTGATGACACAAACTCAAATGCCTCAGATAATGAAGAAACATCACCAAAAAAGTCAAATTTCTCAATTTCTGCAATTTTGGGCTTAGAGAAAGGCGATCTGAAGACGACAGCTACGGCATGTCACTGAAGATTTTAAATTTTAAGAATAATTAAACTACAAATTGCAATAAAATTATTTAAATAGCTTTCAAAATTGTTTCATTCGAAGCTCATTATGTATTAATTATAATGTTTAACTTAGTATTTTTACGTGATTCTAATAAAATTAAAATGATTATAGTAAAATTAAAAATTTTTTGTTTCTTTTATTTTAAAATTTTTAAAATCTAGAAAAAGATGTGTAGGTTGACTATTTGCTTGATTCTGCTTGATTTTTTTTTAAAAACTCTCTTCTATTTTTGAAATTTGTCCTGCTTATTAATCCACCAGGTTTTTTAAAATAATTAATTTTTATTTCTGTATATTAACCAGACTTGCAGTCTTTTCGTCACTTAGTTTTAGATTTGAACTCTTTTTGTTTTATTCGGAATTTTGAGCTGCAAAACGAATGCTGAAATTCGCTTACATTTTTCGACTTAGTCCTCGATGGAGGGTACTTTTGCTTCTATTAAGCCGCTAGGCAAAAATGATAAATTAAATTCAAAAATAAGCACAAACCTAGTCATTAGACTAGAAAATTAAACTATATACGTGAGCAGGTTGTCACTGACATGAGGCTGTCACTCGACTGCCATCAAGAGAACGTACCAATCGAGGTGGTCTCTCGTAACTGACGAATTTCATTTTACCGCATATTATTTTTTCTTCAGAAAAATGCGCTAAACAGCAAAAGAGTCTGACTGAACATCCTTAAAACCAAAATCAGGTCGTTAGTTCAGGAGACCGACACCATAACCTCTGAGCAATCACTGCCTTTCCAATAAAAAAGAACGCAATTTACTGAGTATTTATATGAATATGCAATTAAAACTCATTTGAAAGTTTAATTACGAATAAATTAAAGTCGTGTCATTTTTTATACAAGTTTGTTTCATTTTAAATATATCAAATTTCAAAAATACCATAAACCAACAAAAAATGAAGCGCCAAGATAGAAATGAGCTCCCACAAAAGTTATTACAGCTAAACAAATCGCGTGAATTAAATTTAAATATATTTAAAAATAAAAAAAATAATTCAAGCCATATATTGTTCACATTTCCTCCTCACTTGTGAAGTATAGCGCTTTTCAATTTTCTTGTTTTGCAAATTACTGTTAAGGAAATTTAATCAATAACGCCATTTTTATACAGGAATGAAGCTAAATTTTATACACAACAAAAAAAAAGAGAAAGAGAACCTCTGAGAGAGTAGAAAATTTTCTATAAGTGTAGGCGTGATTGACTCTCACTGTGAGGGTACAGAGAAAGACACAGAAAATGCATAAGCATTCGTTTAACCAATAAAGAAGCAACATACGAAAAACTGTAGAAAGAGAAGTATGAAAAAAACCTGTTTCAATAGCAATACAAATGCTAGTTTTAACACACATTTCAAGTCAGTCAGGTTTTAGAAGTTGACGCATTCGGACGTTCTGTTTATTTGAAGAAGAAAAAAATAAGAAGTTCAATTGAATTAACAGTTGATAGGAAAATAAAATATAAAGGAAGAAGAAAAGTGTGAATTGTTAAAGTATTTATATTTAAAGAAATATTTGTTCAAAAATTCAAACAAACTTTATAAAAAAAAAACTCGTAACTATAGTGATTGAATAACAAACTAAAATATACAAATTTGCATTGAAAAAAAATTAATTAGTTGCGTAAAAAAATCATAAAAATGAATGAAATAATGGATATCAGACTACACCAACACTTAGCTCAAGAGCTGTACAGACAACAAATGTTGCAAAGGATTCCAGGTAATCAATCAATCTAAAATATGTTTACCTTTAAAATTTGGGTAGAAAATTGATTGTTTGTTTTAGAAGAAATTTTAAAAAAATGTATATATTGGCGACGGCATTCTGATCAATCAGTCAAACAAACAAAATGTCGAAATATTGATTAATGATTTCTAAAAAAATTCTTTCATTGATAAATTGCATATAAATAATCTATCGAATGCAAGTTTTAGTGTTCAAGAATGACTTTTGGATTGTTAGTTAATTAATGACTTTTATTTAATTCCAGATCCATATGCCTCAATTTTTCCAACTCGTCAATTGCCATCAATTCCACCACGATTCCAACTACCTGGAGCAGAAGTTAAATTACAAAATAAAGAATTGTGGTCAGAATTCCATCAAATTGGAACAGAAATGATTATCACTAAATCTGGACGGTAAGTCAATATTATTTAAATTTCAAGTTTTAGTCAATATTATTTAAATTTCAAAGTCTAAAGTCTCATAACAATATTAAGAAATTTACCATGTGAAACTAATTGCATGTCCCTTCTATGAAATATTTATGTCCTTCTTGACGCCTTTCAAACAAAAACGAAATAATAAGTTGGGAGTGGAAAGGGACGAGACGTAAAAACAAAGATTGCGCAGAGCGATAAATTTTATGCTAGTGTCTAGTCATGTCTCATAATTCTCAGATGAAAATTGCATCAAGTGCATTTGCGGAACATTTGATGACGTTTTTAAAGTCTCATAAACAGATTCGTTTCTGTTCCTTTTTTTCTTCTTTCTTGTCAATGTACAAAGAATATTTTTTGTGGCCCTGAAATGTGCCACTTAACCCGAATGGCCCAAAACGGATAATCGAGAGAAAAGTCGTCCCAGGGCTGGCGTGACTCTGGCATGGAGCTGGATTGAAATCAATTTGATTTCAATCCAGCTCCATGCCAGAGTCACGCCAGCCCTGGGACGACTTGCCTCTCGATTATCCGTTTTGTGCCGTTCGGGTAAGACACAGGCCAAAGTCGAGAATATGAAGAGAGAGGAGAAAAGAAAGAAAAAAAAAGGTTAGAAATTTTTCAGTGTTCCTCAATATACGGTTGGCGCCATGCCTCTGACCTCCTATTGTGGAATCACTCGTCTTTAAAACAATGCAATATTTTGAATATCCCACTGAGATGCTGCCTGAAGTAATTGATATTTTCTTTCTCTCATTTGAATCAGTTTTATGCTTCTTATAAATTTTATACTCGTAAATGTGAGAATAAGTAATTTTTAAATTTGAGAAAGAAGGCTATAATACAAGAAACTCATTATGAAAGCTCGCGAGTAGCAAAGAAAACAAGAATGAAAAAGAAAAAGATTTGGTAATGAGGAGAGTCGAGACATTGATTTCGTACCTCTCAATTAGAAATATTACGCCTTCTTGTTATACGTTTCATGCCCCAATGAAGCGGATTAAAATTTAATTAATTTTCTTTTTTAATCTTCTGAATTTAATTTTTAAATCATAGTAAGCATTCAAATGTTTTCTCGAATAGAATCAAACGAATCAAAATTTTACGTGTTGAGTAATTGAAAAAATATCAGAATAATGACCTGTTGTGCAAAAAAAGAGTACATATCCGAACCACTTTATTACGCATGGAGTGCAGCATGGCCTTGTTATCCAAAAGATAATCTAAAGTGTAGCCACAAGTGTTTCAAGCCCGTTATAAGGAAAAATTTCTTACGCAAAAACAAAGAAGCCATTCTAATTTACCGCAAGAACTATCTGAAGCATGTTGAGAAGAAAGCAAGAATGAATAAAAAGTACAATAAACGAATGATGCCATCGCAAAAATCTCAAGATGCAAATTTTCAACCTTAAGTCAAAGCATTTTATGGGGTTTTCTACCATTTTCTAAATGAAGTAAATAAAAACTTGTGTTGATTCCATTTTTATGGTGAAAAGAGAAGTAGACCACCCGAGAATAAATATCAGTGAATGTGTGATGATAATTATTTTTTTTGTTCCTATTCAATTCATTCGTACATTTTTTTCTCACGAAACAGGCATTGCATTTTATTTCTCTAAATGGTGGATGTTCAAAAGTCCTTCAATCATTTTCTTCTTGTTATTTAAAATGTTTCAATATAAAGTTGCTTTTAACAATCGGTGATTAATTTATGCAGAATACAAAAATATGTCAAAAGGAGAAAAAAATCCTGTCCATGACTGTAAATTGCAAAATAAAAAAGATTTAAGAGGGAATAATTAATTATACAATAAAAGAAAGAAAAAAATGCAATTTTGGGCGTTGCTATTTGTGTTTATCGACGCATTGATAAAATTCATTTTTATTGTACTTCCTTTTTTGGGGGGCCTTATGTATTATGCATGCATATGAAGGAATTGAGAAAAAACTCGCTTCATGCCATAATGAGATGAAACCAAAGCAATTAAAACACGTCATTTAATGCTACACACGAACATTCATCGGAAGCATACAGAAGAATGAAAAAATGATAAGAAACCCAAAAAAAGAAAGAAGAAAGAAAAGGGAAAAGATTTATCGACAAGAACTTCAAACAATGTTCTGACGAAAGAAGAAATAGTTAAGACAAAGACAAGATGATTAAAATGATTAGAAATTCAAATAAAGCTTGTCGTCTTTCCAAGACCCCGATGAGGGCCATAAGTATCATTTTAAAGGGAGCTACCAGCAGCCAGAACATTTCGAATATACAAGATAGTCTTTTCGTTTATTCTCTTTTGACGATCATCCACATAAATAATTTTATCTTTTAGACAAACATAAAGAAATCTCTCTTAATGGTCTTTTATGTTGACGCTTATTCCCAAAAAAAAAATATTGAAGAAGATACGTGGCTATAAAAATTTTCTCCATGCTGTTAATAGGTAAGCGTCAAGTACGTTGGGAAAGCGCAGCATGTCTTGTCTTGTTGACGACTGTTAATTAAATCTTGGATTTTTTATTGCCCCTTGTCTTTCACACTCTGACCATTAAATTGTTCTTTACACGGACGCAGACTTTCTCAGAAATGTAATTACTCTCATTTCAATTGAGTGAAAGAAAGGAAAGATGGAACAGAAAAGGAGAAAAATATTTCACAAAAAAGCGTACTTATTCATCAGAATAACAACTTTTAAAATAATTATCAAAAAAAATCAATGCGCAATTCTCAGGAAATCTTGAGGAATTAAATTTGTTGTTTCTTGACACAAGTAGAAGTTCTCGCATTTTTTATCAGCATTAATATTGCCAAATAAAACAAGAAGTTAGCGACGAATCGTCAAATGTTCGAGCTATGTTTTCCAAGAAATCTGTCTGGACTGAAATGAAGCATTCCAATAAAACGTTTTTGTTCGCCATACAATACGTGGAAGAAATGAGCAAAAAGACGCACTTTTTGATACAGTTTATATTAATTAGTATTTTTAGTGAAGCTAAATTCCTTTTTAAGAAAGCATGAAACGACTGAGACTAAAAGTTTATTTGATTATTCATAAAACATACAGGAACGAACAAAGTACTGCTTAGCAATTTTCATGTTGCATAGTCGCGTGCATGAAAGGCATTATTCTGTCAAAAAAGCGTTATTTAAATGAAGACAAACTCGACAGCAACCATAGAATATTGTGAAGCAAATACTTCGAGAAGTGCTCACAAAATTATTAAAAGTGATTACAATCAATAAATATAAACAGCCATTTCAGTTATGAGACATAAATTTCACTTTAAAGTGAGAAAAAATTGAAATGTAAAAGAATCATGCAAATTCCTTAAAATACATAAATTTGTGAAATATTCGATTATCAAATTTAAAATTTTATTTTTTTATTTTTAATTCTTTAGACGAATGTTTCCATCACTACGCATTTCACTCTCTGGATTGGATAATGATCAAAATTACTGTGTTTTATTGGAAATGGTTCCAATTGCTGACTGCAGATTCAAGTTCTCGGGATCACAGTGGGTACCAGCTGGTGGTGCAGAACCTCAAAGTCTTCAAAACATTTATATTCATCCTGACAGTCCAGCTTTGGGATCACATTGGCAAGCTCAACCGATCAATTTCAACAAAGTGAAACTCACAAACAACACATTAGACAGCAGTGGACATGTAAGTATCATCGCAAGATTATCCAGATTGTACATAATTCCACTCTTAACTATTTTACTTGTCCCTTTTGAGTATTTTTTATTTCTATCTGTCTGCCTTTATACTCTTCAAGTACCCAACAAATAGAGAAACAATGAATCTATAAGAATGAGTACTTGAAGTGAAAAATGGTGTGAAAGGAGAGATTATGGATTAAAATTGAAAATGTATCTGTCTAATGCTCTTTAACTGCACTCAAAATATTCACTTGCAATCTAATGAATAATTATTCTCATGCTTATCTTTGTTCTTTCTCTTCTTCAGGTCGTTTTAACCAGCATGCATAAATATCAGCTACGTATTCATATCGTACGTACTTCAGATCCTTCGCAAATTCCATGGTCACCTCAAAAATCATTTGCATTTCATGAAACTGAATTTGTTGCTGTCACTGCTTATCAGGTAATAACTTGTTCCATGTACACATTATATACACGCACAAATACACAGAGACCTCATGCAGTTCTTGCACTTCAAGTCTCTCTCATGCTCTTGTAAAATTAATACGCCCAAGTGAATCATAATAATTGATGATGCAGACGGCAAACTTAAGTGAAAGAAACCAAAAAAGATTATCTTTGATAATCCTTATTGGCGGTTTCTTGCATCACAATCAAAAGTGAAGAAAAGGTGACACAAACTTTAAGTTTGCCGTCAATTTCAAAAATGTTTACAATGCGTGAAATAATTGTTGATTTCTCATGATCTTACTGATTTTTTATTTCTGCTTTTTTCATCAATAACAGAATGACCGAATCACAAAGTTGAAGATCGATAATAATCCATTTGCAAAAGGATTCCGAGAGACTGGTCAATCTCGATGCAAGAGAAAGATTGTTTCAACTCCAAATCCCAACAATTTCAATCAAAAACTACAAAAGAATGATGATGAATCAGCATATGAAGTTGAGCAGAAAAGGCTACGAGTAATAAGCCCATCTGCATTTTCTGCTGGATCTTTGGAAGATAGTGAAATGTCAACCTACGAAACATCATCTAACGGATCACATTCTCCAGCAAACATTAGTGTTGATGACTGTCATTCTCCAATCATGAGACCAAACGTTTATCCATATTCAGTCTCAGCACACAATTATCATCATATGGTTAGACCAAATCAGCAATGGATAAATTTCATGATGCCATATATAAACACAGAACAGCAAGCAACATTCAGTTCTAATTGTGCTGATAGCAACAGTTCAAGTCCATCGACATCGCCATCAAAAAGTATCTCAATTTCTTTTTCTGATAATGAAGAATCTCCCAAAAAATGTAATTTCTCAATAGCTTCCATTCTTGGATTATAAACATGTAAATAAGTATATTAAAAAAATTAATTTTGTATAAAGATATAGACAGTAAGAAGTTCAAACAATGACTGATAGAATATTAAAAATCAAAATGTTTATCGTTATGTACTGAAGAAGTTTCATTCAATTTTGAGATTATGAAATATTTTAAGCTTTATAAAATTTTATTAGTTTATACCAAAAAATATAGAATATTGTTATTAGAGAGAATAAATAAAATTATGTCAAAATAAGTAGCATTTTTGTTATTTCACTTTACCTAGATCCAGTGGATTATTTAGTTTAGGAGGTAAAGCACGTGTCTCATCCTTTTGTTAAAAATAATTATTATTTAAATGTGAACTGACTTTCTATACGCCAACAAAGTCAATTCTTTATGGAAACCATTTTTTCTTACATGAAATGGACTTATGATAAGAACAAACAAAAAAGTTGTTAAATTATTGTTTGTTTTCTGTCTACGACCATTTTTTATTTTCATTTTATCTTTACAGTGCTGCATATTCGAGCCCCAAAATACGGTAGAAGTACAAAAACAGGCAGCAGCAAAAGTATATATCGAGTTTTATAGTTCCATAATATTTACTCAACGCTAATGGATTTTTGGTGTGAAATCTTAAACTGGTTTCTCGTGTATTCGTCATTTTCCTTACTCTCTAAGGCAATATCTCCAGTCTTCACAATTTATTATTTTTCGTCTTTTGTTAAAAATCAATTTTTTTCTCTTTTTGAAATCCGAAAGAAGATTAAAAAGTATTTTAATACATTTTCGGACGGAATTTGACACCTTGTTTTCTTCTTAAATCAATTTTCATCATCTTCTTCTTCTTCTTTTAATATACAAACTGTGATAAATACACATGTATTGTATATATGAACGATCGCAGCTTCAACGACGTCAATATGAAGGTGTGATCATGTAAATTAAGACTTGACGCTACTTGAATTCACAACATTTTTTTTGTGTAGATAATTAGCGTAATTCATTCGTTGAAAATCAATTATCGATTCATATACGATGACAATATTGATATTCAATATTTAATCTTTATGTAGACTACATATCAAGGAGCTATAATATGGATCATTTAAACTTAAGCGCCGTTCTTCTCTCTCTCTATTGTTTGACAATTTAATTAAATTTCCTCTGATTCCCAAAAAGAAAAAACACGAAACTTTTTGCGTAAAACGAGAGAGAAAATATCATGAAATAGAAACCAATTTATACCCTTAAGTCGTTTCCAAAATGTGATGATATAATATATTGGATAATTACTGTTATTTTCATGTTCCTTTCTGTACCTCAACTCAGGGAATTTTTTAAGAAAGAAAGAAAAAAAATCCATCTCAATAAGTCAAACTGTTTGTTTTTCTTAAATCCATGATTGTACATATGTAGACATGCACGTAGATTAACCATATCCAAAAAAAATTGGGTTCACTTTGATGGATATAAGAGAAATCGGAAAGGTGTAATTTTCACATCACTTTTCAACAAATTTATTCGCCATGTATTCCATGTGGGTCTTCTCTCGCCCTTTTATTCTGCAGTGATTATTACTTTTTCAAGTTGTTTGTTTGTTTGTTTTTGTTTTGTGTATTAACTTTTTAATGGAAATCCAAAACTGCACAAAAATAATTTTTTGAGTCTTAATCAGACAGAGATAAATGAATAAATTCCTGTATAGTTTGTGTTTGCTATACATATTTAAACGCTTAATAAAGAAGTTTCTATTCGCCACAAGAAGTATTTTCATCGCCGCTTTCCCGAATGTCCAGAATTCGATTCTCATCAGGCGGGCGCCAGTCTCTTTCTAAAAATTTTTCCTCTTTCATTCTTCGTTCAGCCACTATGTCTTATTGTTTTAACAAATTTTTTGTATATCTCTCTTATTTGACTTTTGTTGTTTCTGAACTTAGCAATACTCAAACATGGATTAAAAATACAACGAAACAGTTGTTTTTGGGGAGTCATTCGGATATTCCGTGATGGTCAATTATAAGCGATTCTGAATTATTTGTACGCTCCATACGAATTTTGTCACGTGCAGGACGGGGGAGTCAAAAAAATCAATTTTTTGCGTTACGTAATATCCGAACGATCCCCAAATACATACAAATAAAAATCAACCTAAATGAAGTAAAAAGAAAATGTGACCACGAGCATCAAAAACTAAAATCAAAGATAACGTTCGCATCTAATGAGAATCTTGTTTTATTTTTTGGAAATCTCGTTTATTTAAAATCCTCTTTTTGCCTCCTTTCGTACTATGGTTTGCATATTTTGAGAAATTTATTAATGAAAAATAAAAATATGACATTTAAGGCGAAACTTAATTAGTTAAAATAGTGAAATTTGTTACTCAATATAAATTGAATATGTATAGCTGTAATGCAGCATGCATTTCAAACAACTTCTTGATTTGATTCCACCAGCAATAATTAATGTCTGTAGCTTTTAACCTTATCAGTAAATATTCGTTTCATTTCATTTCAAGTCAATTAATGTAATTTTAAATGTAATAAATAAATCAAGCATGTTCACTAACTAACTGACTACTTGCCCTGCCATTTTGTACTTATACTATTTTACTCTGGTTGATATTTCATAATCATAATCAAGTTTCATGTCTTTGACACATTATACGTACTTCAAAGGCACTTTCTGCCGCCCCTATTTGTGCGATCATAAAGACGCGATAGTGGGGCTTGGCTCATAATTTTTAAATCCTGAAATTTACTGAAAAGAAACTCACGATTATTTAAAGACTTGTTAATGTGAAAATTGATATTTGAGGCATGTATATAAATTATTTATTGTAAAAAGCAACCAAGCGACATCGGTTAGTGTAGATGGACATAAATTCACAGCAAGTGATTTTACATTATACATGAATTCAATATATATTATATTGAATTGATACTCAATGTCATGAGCATAAGAATAAAATAATGGGAAAGACTACCTGCCCCAACGGCTGTTGTAATTTTATTCTTTTTCTTTCGTTAAATATTTCTTTCTTTGACAAATCGTTTGTGTTTGATCGGCTGAGATATGTGCAGACAGGAACGAGATTAGGGCGATTTTTGTGTAGATGTTCTCGTGTTTGATAATAATTGATAAGCATTTGCAGCTAAAAATATTGCATATTTTTCTTTGCTGATTTATTAAGGTTTTCAATAAATAGGGTCGTCCACAAGTGACGTCCATTAAAAATTGAGATTTTTATTCCCTCCTTCCCACTAAGTTACAAAAGGTTCTGTCAATTGTCACACAGCATGATGGACGTCATCTGTGAATGAACCAGACTGTGTATGTTCTTTAAAAATCAGAAAGAAGAAGCGTTGAATAAATTCAAGCAGTATGTATCATTTAGATCGTAAAATAAAATGCTGTGATTCTTGGAATAAAGTTTCAAGATTATGAGGAATCATCAGTTTGGGTCTCAATAATTAATTACGTTTATTTAAATTAGCCATCATCGTTCCCCTTAAAAATATCGGACGATAGATAGTTAGACGAAAATGTGAGATTCACATGATTATCATAAACATGAAATCGTTTTTTATGGACATTTCTTAAATTTGTTATTTTATTATTCGTATACGGAGGAATTCTAAGTAGCAACTATTCATGTAGACATAAACGTATTATGTTTCCTATTTAGTTGAAATAATGTATTGTGGGTATGGGTGAATATTAAAAATACATTTTAATGTGTCACAACTAATGACTTTTTAGTCATATATCAGTTTTCCTTATTCATATCTTTTAATAACTATAAAAATCTGTCTGTAAGAATGTTTGGAGATAGCACGTAAAAATTAGTAGCTTTCCTTTCTTTCTCTTTTTCTTTTTTTGCTAAAAACTCGCAATAATTCATTCTATCGTTAATAATGACCAAGTGGCGCCTATTCTATACGAGTTTGAAAATTCAGGCAGACCAAGAAACGAAAGAAGCTCAAAGAATGCTGAAAATTCTTTTCCTTTCTCTTTTGTTCTGAAATTTCTGTTCATGAAAATCAGCACATTAATATATCGATTCATGAAAAGTATTTAAATTATACACTCTATGTGTTATTGTGCTGTTAAAGACCATAATGTTAATTTAGTGACGTTTAATTAAATTTAAGTATGTTCCCTTCGTATTTGCCAAATTCAGGTCTATTGAATGAGAATGCATGCATTAATGTCATGTGCGTAAAAATGTCAATCGTAATGAGCAGAATATGGAATTTATTTCCATTGATATTCATTTTGCGTGAAATCTGTTTAATTATTGTAAATTTTTTTGCATGAATGTTGTATGGCTATAATGAGCATCTAGTCAGGAATTTTATGCGTTTTCTTAAGGAATAGTAAGAATAATTTAAATTGGCCATTAAATACGCAATCGTGGGAAAATAGAGTGAAGCATCCCCTCATAGTGATCACAAATTAATAAAGAAGAAAACTATCGACAAGACCTCCCGCCTTGAAATCTACTTGTAAATCATTCGGCTATTAGCCAAAATTTAAGTGATCATCAACTTCATCGTTATTACAAATAAATAAAATTTTATCACCGGTAACGAATCTATGTATGTATCTAATCGGTGAGAAACAAAACAAAGAAAAAAAAAGAATCTTGAAAATGACTGACGCCGTTGAGCATTAATAATTTTCATCTTTTAAATCTTTCTATAATGCCCATTTCTTTATTTGTTACCTCTTTTTTATATATTATTAGGTACTTTTGTTATTGCGGGACGCTCTACAGAATTGTTGTTGTTTTAAACATTTCAAAATCATTAAATATTATTAACTTTAAGAAAATCTTGTTAAAACAAATAGACATGCCACTTTATAGTATATACACATATTTATACCTACAATGCAATAGCGTCAAAATGAGAAATATGTTTCCATTTTCGGTGGAACCTGGTGATTTTATATCTATATACATAAATTTATCTTTGTTCTTCTTTCTTCAAACTAAAACAAGGAACGAGAAGAAAACTAAGAATGAATAAAATTGATAGCTGAAAGGTTTGGAATTGATCGAATTGACTATAACGAGAAGTTATTAAAAAAGATGATAATGTATGTGATTAGGCTGTATTGGGAATTTTCTCCGCTGCCTTACAGGAAAGATATAAAATAAAACATCTTTAGCATTCCAATATTATTTGATTTTAAATGATAAATTATTGTGATTTCAGATGCTCAGGAAATAGAAAAGATAATTGGCTGATGGGTAATGAAAGTGTAAAACAAATAATCACGTTTAAATTATATGTTTCTGTTGTTGCTATTCTCACTCATAGAACACTTACATTTGAGAAAATAAAATTGTTTTTAAGTCATTTTCATTACACGATGAATGAATTAACTTCAAAGTCCCAATATGGCCATTTCAGTCTATTTCCCCTCAAGATGTGTTTATAACAAAATAAATTAAGCACTTTTTTATAATAACAAAACACATTCATGAACTTGGATGTGTGATTTTTAACACCAAACACTGAAAGGAATGTTTTGGATATAAAGCGTTGCCATGATATTAAAAAAATTAAACAAATTTTTAAAATGGAAAAAATCCTTTTTTATTTAGCACCTTCAATTCAAGGAATGGAATTTTTTCAAAATCATAAATCTTCAATTAAAATTTTTAATGTTGCGTATTTTCATGAATCCAGTCAATATAGAAAGAAGTACGTGCAAATACAGAGGGCCAAAGTCTAATGAAAAATAAAGTTAATTTATCATTTGTTAATTAAATATAAGAACAAAATGACGTACAATTCACAGCCAAGGGCTAATCCGAAGCTAACAACACCAATGTGTGTATGAACACCATTGACGCTTGTGCTTAATGGACCACCTGTTAAATATAAAGTTTACTTATTATCACAGATTACCTTATCATTATTTTTATTACTCACCAGAATCACCTGATTATTATTGCGTTTGAGAAATAGCAAGAAAAGATTAGTTTTAGAAATTAAAAAAAAGCTATAAGGTGTCGTTCACAAGAAACGTGAAGAGTTTGAAAATCTGATAGACGTCATTTGTGAACAACTCATAAGTAATTATATCAATAAAATGATTTGTACCTTGACATGCTCCACCATTATTTAATCCAGATAAGCATATGTTACTTGCTTGAATAACGCCGGGGAATCTTAAGGCACAATTTGCTTGGGGTAAGATTGTTCCTCTATAAAATCTCAAAACGTCCGAGGATTGTGGGAGATTATCATCGAATCTTCCCCATCCACTAACCTACATGTATTTTTAAATTTTTTAAAAAATAAACTTGGATTTAATAGAAAATGTTTAGCTTACAGTAGCTTCTGCATTGGCGAACTGTTCGTTATTATTAAGTGGAATAAGAATAACTGCAACTAATTATGGAAGTTTGAATTAGTTTTTCATTTGAAACATAATCTTTTTTTTTTTGAAAAGTACCATGGTTGTTTGGTGTAACTGCTGTAGGAAGTTCCAACATTGCAATATCATTTTGAATCAATGAAGGAGTCCACAAATGGTGAAGTCTAATGTGTTCTCTTAATAAGGTTCGTCTTTGCTGAGTTGGTTCAACTTCTCGGAAGAAATGTGCACCCAAAATAACAGTTCCACCGGAGGCTTCGTCAACACAGTGAGCTATTTTGTCAAAATATTATAAGTAAAATTTAAGCAAAACATTTTATTAATAATTCACCGTACCTGCAGTGAGAACATTTCTTGGATGAATGAGAGCACCACCTAAAAATTAAGAAAATAACTTTAATTCAGAGTTATAGGATGGTTTTTAGTTACTTACCGCAAAGAGCAGCACCTTGAGCAAAGTTGAAAAGAAGAGCAGCTTGATAAGGAAATTGATGTGGGCTAAAATATAAAAAAATCAATGTCACTTTTTAGTCACACTTTCAAAATATCAAATCATACTCTGCAATGTTTCCATTAACAATTCTAGCACGCCTTCTATTCAGCATTTCCTCAGTGGGTCTCATAAATGCTGGCTTGTTATCCCAAAACCATGAATATTCTTGAATAGGCCTCGCACTTGACCAATCAATTCTACTATCTTCAGCAAATGCTGATGTGGCACAAACCAACAGTATCACAAATATCTTCATCTTTAAGTTATAAAGTACAAAATAAATCTGAACGTGTGAAAATAATTGATCGAGGTATTTATAAGTAGTTCTTATCAGATAAGTGGCGAAGGATATTCCCAAAATAAAGTTTTTAAGCACCGCGCATTTGATGGAAAATTCAGATAACTTATCAGAGGAATTAAGCAGTAATAAAGTCATTGAGTTTGTACAAAGTCATTTTATTACAAATATGCGATGTTGCCAATAAGGCACAAATACAACCATTACTATTTTTTGTGAATTTATTTATGAATGAATATATTAAATGGTTCCAATATCCGCTTCTATGAATGAAGCATTTTAGTCTATAATGAGAAACTATTTTTTCATCATTAATCAAGTTCCTACATGCTTACCTCATTCTAAATTTCATTCATTCAAACATTTCAAGTGATCTTTCTTCAAGCATCTCCACATGATGTTCCTCATTTTTTATCTAAGATAATTTGTTGCAAAATTGTATGTCTGACAAGGATTTGAAAATTTCCTTAGGTTCATTATTTTTCCTACAATTCAATTCAATGAATAAGAAACTTGATACAAGCAAAATCGTCAAGTTGTGTTTAATTTAAAAGCGTGCTTATGCGGTTAAAACAAGTTATTCCATTCTTCTCTTTTCAGTATTGCATTTGTTTTTTTTTGTCTGTGGAGTTACCAACCATCATTGGTCAAGCGGAGAGAATTGAATATAATTAATTCTGTTATTGCACTGAGAGAATCGTTGTGTGAGAAACACGCCTTTATTAAAATATTCATCTCTCTCGGTATTTTCTCTTCAAATTGGAAAAATGGCGATGGAAAATTTTCCTCTAATACTTTTTTATTAAATTAAAAAATATCTGAAACATGGAAATTTAAATATCAAGAAGAATAAAATGATAATAAAAAAAACAGAGGCAAGAAGGAAGGTTCAAATGAAACTCGATATTGTTGAGTGAATTTTGTCAAGAGGTTTGTATTTTTAGCAAATAAATGTATAATCGTTGAACTGTGAAATCAAAAGAGCAGCGCCTTTAAATAAGAAAGCGTATTAGGTTTATTTCTTACCAAGTTGACTTGATTTTAAAACCAGGCGTTTTTGTGGTAAACTTAATTTTTTGAGTCAAAACTGTGTTGCCAATTAGAGCCCTTTATGCTCTTTGCTTACTAATTTATTTTTCAAAACTATTGTGCAAAAACCAAGAAAAACACAAGCTAACATGTTGTTCATAAGTTTTGATGAACTAAGTAGATCATAAATCAGATTATTAGTCGGCAATACACATAAAATGAACGGTACAAGAAGGCACTTGATAGCATTTTTCTAACATACTTGTTCTTCTTATTGCACAATATTATTTTATTCTGTGCATTGCATGATGAGCACACACATTTTCATATATGAAAAGAAATTCATGCGGCTTCTGGATATACTTAATGCGATATCAATTTCAACGAAAGAATAAATGAATTGCAGATTTTATTTTCTGGCGCCCGGAGATATGGCTTTGAGAAATCTGACAGTTTGAAATCATCAAATGCAGTAAAAAATTTAACGAATTAAGAGAAACAAAATAAAAATAAAATTAAAATTAAATCTACTTCTGTGAATTGCATAAATCTTCGTCTTTTATAAATTTAGCGTATGTATGTATAAAGAGAATGTCATAAGTGATGACAATAAGAATTCTCTGTTTAAAAAATACATTTTGAATGCTCAATAAAGAAAGCAATTTATAATGACAGCATATCATGTGATTTTGGTTTATGTTTTTGTTTAAATATCGTCGTTATTGTCATTTCTGCATCCTCCCTTAATTTCTGTGACAAACATCTTCAAAATATATACAGCTAATAGTCGTTAGGGCGTGACGCGGCCAATTTGAGTTAAGATTTTTTGTATTTTTTGGAGTATCTGAGAAAAAATGCCACTACGTTTCGGGCGCCATGTATCATATTTCATTCTGTGTCATTTGTTTTCAATTTGAGTCTGCTTCTTTTTTATATCACATTAAAATCATTGAGAATATCAGTTAGCAGAGGTCAAATCTTAAACGAAAATATCAAAGCTAATATCGATAAGGATCTTTTGATCTCAATAAATAAAAAAAGTCTGTTTGAAGTATCCATGGGAATTTTTGTAGGTATCTTATTCCTTACAGAAAGAGGAATGTCTCCATTGAGTGGCTTTGAAAAAATATTCTTCATCTCTTTTATCCTTAAATGTGACACAAGTGTACGGCAAAAAAACATAACAAGAAAGAATACATTGCCGACATTCACATGCCACTTATAACTATACAACTAACTAGCATAATAGTATATTGAATTGTGTGGTGACAAAACAAGATCTGGGACTTGAAAACAGATTTACAGAAAAGACGAATAATAGATGAAGTGTACGAGAGGAAATTTCATTCAAATGCCTTTAATCTCCATTGTATCGCAATTATAAAAAACATTTTTTATATGTACAAGTTGCTACTTGAACTACCGTTCCACATACTTTGTACTGTTTGAAATGAAGCCGCAGACAGTAAAAAACAATCTAATTAAAAGTGATTGATCATTATCACAAACATATAAACTCTACATCTATATCAATCAGGTTCCTGCTTAATTTTATATCGTTTACATATGTTTACAAACATCCTTACAACCAAGTTGATATGAAGGTTTACTGATTAGTTAAAGGTAAATAAAATATTTTAAAACACATAAATTATGTTGAATCGTAATAAAATCTTCCTACCTCCAAACTGCTTTAAAATCCTCAAATTTCATTTGTGAAATAGCCTGCAAGAAGTTCTTCACATCCAAAATTAAATGCTCGGCGCCACTGAAATCATGCGGTTTTTAACATTCTAGTTTCGATCACAACCCCATGAAACGATTTTTTTTGTTCAATAATTAATTTTATTTCTTGTTCAGCTTTTAGAAAACTTTGGGAATTGTTTGAAGGAACAAATCTTAAGAAATGCTTCTTAATACTTTTCTCATTGGACTAATGAGTATATATAGACGCAGCACCTAGCACTTATAGCAAGCATATAGCTAGTGAATGGACGTGATTGCTGAATTTATCATAAATTTTTTTTCGATCCCTTTTGACGATGCTGTTTTACAACTTACCTAAAATTTGAAAATTTTTAATCTACCCTGTCAAGTCCCTCAAACCCAGGATTATTGGTTCCGTTTGGCATATCAGTTTTCGAAAGCACTAGACCATTGCGCTACCAAACCACTTCATCTAGCATTGGAGTAATAAAGAAAAAAAAAATAATTTGATTATTTGTAACTTCCTACAGCATCTGCAAAAAAATATTCATTGGAGCTTAAAGTACGAAATTGTCACACAAGAAATCATCACAGTGTAGTGAAAAAAGTAATACCTTTTGTAAAGAATGTATGAATGCAATCCATAGATAATAATAGAATAGTAAATGAAGGAAATTCCGACAAAGTGAACAAGAATATGCAATTACATTAAGCACTTTGAAAAACTCACCGACAATGGTATTAATTTTTTGTCAAAATAATCCATCTATTGATTGCAAAATGTACAAAACAGTAGTAAGATTCAAAGGACAATATTAGATTATGAGTGTCGTCCTATGGTGTGCTTCTGAATTATGTTTAAAGAATGTCATGTTTCGAATTTTCCACATGATTTATTATAAAAGTACTTTTGCATTGCTGAACTTCTTTTTATGAGCTTTCAGACGAAAATTGATAATTTTAAAATAGTTTTTTTTAGATTTTGAGGAACTAATTAAAATAATTTTAAAATGCACATTTTCAAAATTTATGACTCATAATTGACTCATAATGATTTCTAGAATGTTTCCTAAATCGCAAATGAAGCGTGAACAGTAATTAGTTCCATTTAAAAAGTCATTACTGATTCTTATCAAATCATACAAATAGTACGAATAATGTTCATAACAAAGCGTTGAAATTCTCAGGAATGGGAATTAACGGAGAAATGTAAAGGTAATTGAAATATTTACAATCAATAAAATTTTAATTACGTGAATTTCGTCAACTTTAGTGTTGTTCTCAATTTTTTAATTAAGGGGTTATTCTGAAATAAGGTCTCTCAAAAAATGGATTTCCAGACCTCAATCTTTTCTCAGACATAATTTTTTCATGAAAAAATAATTCTATGGAGTGTCAAGCAGCTTCAGACTACGTCATTTGTGAACAATCCACAAGTAGTTGTTGATAAAAAACAATAAAATATTGTAACAATAAATCACACTACTCATTATTTTTGATGTATAGAAAATAGCAATTTCATTAATTTAAAACAATGCATGAAATGCAATTTTATGTAATTTTACTTCAATAGCTCAAATTCGACTCGAGTCAACTCCGTGTGTAATGTGTGAACCCTTGTCATATCGACATCACTCTATGTAATGA
Organism: Chironomus tentans; assembly: GCA_963573255.1. NCBI lineage: Eukaryota > Metazoa > Arthropoda > Insecta > Diptera > Chironomidae > Chironomus > Chironomus tentans. The sequence goes on along the minus strand of OY754302.1, from coordinate 54,780,133 downwards.
TTGAAATATCAATCTTTGGTGGGAATTGAATCTAAATCTACACAGGTTTCACAACTAGGCCTCAGAGACCATACTCTGACAGATTCCACTACCTATAGCCTAGAATCTACTGGAAACCACAACAAATTTAATTTTAAAAAATTTAAAAAAATATTTTCCATTCCAACTTTGATTCCACTTAGAGTTGATTGAAAAAGGCTCCATTCGACTTTGAGCTCTGCTTGAAACATTAAATTCGAAATTCACATGAACGAAAGGTCTTGCTTTATATATTTTCATCTTAATTCTGTATAAACTAAAGATTATTACCTGATAAGCTCACAAGTGATTGAATAAATGAACAATAAAAAAAATCGCGAAATAATATCGATAAGTCCAGATTTTTATGACAGCTTATAAACTCCACATGAACGCAAGTAAAGTAAGAGAACAAAAAAAAAGAGATTGAAAACGTTTAAGTATACAAAATATATTTGAATTGTTGAAATGCTACGATTTAAATTCTGATTTTATGTAAATTCATTTTCAGCCTTGCGTTTTATCTTTTCGGCTGCTGTTCTTTCGATGGTAATATCATGCATATTTTACATTTTATTTCAATGTAAGTGGATTTATATAAAAGCGCACACAGACAATATTAATTTTACTTGTTTGTCTGCCTCCCCATTTTCTTAACTCTTTTCTTCCTTTCACATATTATCATGTTATTTTGTCATCTTAAATTTACTTTAACGTTTGACCACCCATTAAATGATATCGCCAAAACAAAAGAGCCGCTCTGATCTTTTGCAACTTTTTGCTTCTTTTACCCTCTCTTTGTGTTTGCTTATGCATGGATTATTTTTTTTTTGTTTTGCGATTTAAAACCTTGCGTTATTTTTATGAATTAATCGAGAACCAATGTAAGGATTTTTTGTTATTCCTCAAACGGGGTTGATTCACGAATGACGTCCATCAAAAATTGTACTTTTGAGACAAAATTTAGGAAATATTTGGACTCGAGTTGTGTAAGGTATAAAAACATATTTTTTAAAGGACATCATTGGGTGAAGAACCCCAAATGCAGCAATACTAACGGAATTTGGTATTTAATGGATCACTTTCCTAGTTAAATATTTGTTTTATCTTTTTCCACACCCAATAAGTAAAAATGAAATTTTTTTACTAGTTAAAAACTACCCATTTTCACGTTAATAACACATCTTTGTTGTTAGGTCTCCTTTTTCATGTCCATCCGACAAATATTGATAATTATCTCTTAAAAGATTGAAAAAATTTTTTTCTTCTCTTCTTTTTTCTGTAAATTCATTCCTTCATCCGGCATATATATGCAATTACCTGTTTTGTTACATTCCAAAACACTTTACAGAATGTGTAATCATGGTAAGTAAAAAATTGTTTTATTGTTCTTAAAGTCTTTCTTTGTCTATAACTTCCGATTGTAAAACAATTTTTCTTCTCCAATTCCTTTTTGTAAGTATTTTTATGCATGCACTTTGCGAGTCAAATTCCACAAGTCTGGTAAACTGTTATCATCACTTTATCTGTCTGTTTGTTTCTTTTCGCTATTTGAGAACTTTTTTTCTTACTGTCTCCAGACACATTTAACAAAAATATTTGCCAGACTACCCAACAAGATTTCGTAAAAAATTGCATCCTTGTCGAGTCTTCCGCTTTTGCAAACGCTCATTTATTCATTCATTATGATTTTTTGGAATACATTTAGTCACCCAAGAAATGATGATGGGAGGTAAACAGCAGAATATCATATTTTGGGTCATGTTAACATTATGTAAAATGTTATTAAGGAAATATTAGTTGGTCTTCAGTAATTTTAAAATGATACGTTCCTTGTTCTACATTTTCAAACCGCAGTTGTCCTATTTTAGTTTATTTATTTTATTCACATTGAAGACAGGATTTTTGAAGTCCATTTATTATTTTAAAAATTTAACTTTTATATTTCTTTAGACATTGAGATTGATTCTGCGACTTATTAACAAAATATATTTTCTAGACGAAAAATCATAATTTATAGGTGTATAGACACCAAAAGGACCCCACCCACGCTACCCCCTGAATGAAAATTTTTAGTGGGTAAGAGTTTTTTTTTGGATTTTTTCAAAGTGATAAAATCATCAACAGAATAAAGTTAATATGATATATTAGCAAAAACGACTTTACTAAAAACAAAAAATAGGGGCAGGAAGTTAGATGCAGAGACATCCGTGTAAAAAATAGTAAACTAAATTTTAAAGTTTTCAAAATCCGTTAAAGAAAATGGAATTTTAAATTTTTTTATACTTAAAACTATTGTAGTGTTTTGAAACATTTTTAAATTTATAACATTAATGCCAATCAGTACAAAATTCTTATTAATATATTTTGACTTCCAGACAGATTAAACAATTTTGAAAGAAATGAGTTAGGGAAGACATATACCATTCAAAGAGTTTACTTTCTATGCTTTATAATGTACAATAAAAAAAATAGAACAATAATTATCATAGAATTGGAGGTTCTCAAATAAAGCCGCATCCTCGATAGTAACAACGATACGCAAATTAATAGACTTTATGTTGGTATTCTGCTTAGCTTTGAAGTAACCCCCAATAGATTAGTAGTAAGAGTGTGCAACTGAAAACCTTAAAAGCGATGGTTCGGTTCCCACTCGAAACAAGTTGTTAGAAAGTTTTTAATATTTTCTAATAAAAAATTCAAACTAAAGTTTCTCAAGACTGTCAAAAATCTCTGTCTCAAGTTTTTAACAACAACATAGAAACATGCGAAAGAGAACAGTGTGTAAGAAACATTGAGCATAAAAAAAGCAACGGCTTTAGGAAATTCAAAGGAATCGATCAGCACGGAACGGCTGAGCAAAAGGGGGAAGAAGCTAGCAGATTGGAGAGAAAAAATATGTACATCAAATTAAAACAATCGAAAAAACTTAATTAAAAACAGTTGAAAAGCGAGAAAGAAGATCAAAATAATAATAGACAATTGTTCATTACGTTATAAGGAATCAGTTTTGATAGAATGAGATGAGAAAAATGGAAAAATTGTGCGAGAAAAAGTGAAAAATTAACAAAAGAATTTTCCATCGTAAAGTTGTGTGTGTTGACTGTGGATGTATTTGTGATAAATTGGTGTTTTGAAGAATAAATTTTCTGAAAATTCAGTTTTACGAAGAGTGGCTTGAGAACTTTTCATGAGTGGCTTGACTTTTAATATTCTATAGAAATGTAAGAAAGAATTTAATTAAGAAAAAGTTATTGCTTAACAGGAATTTTCCTGTAAAATAAATCAGTTAAAATGGCCGATATAGCTACTTATAGAGAGAACATATATATGCACCGTATATGAGACTAAGAGTGGAAAAATCGAGTCGAGTGTGAATTAATAATAAAACTTGATTTAATAATATTTAATCGAATCTATTCAACTATATGGAATCATATAATTTCAGATTGCTTTAAAATGAAATTTGCGGCCTTTGGCCCCAATAAGTGGCCGATTTTTGCCACAATTTCAATTGATCAGGATTCCTCTGTGTGTAACATTGCATCTCCATTGATAAATAAGTCTTTTACTGAACCTGTTGTTGGCAGGTTTTTGTCTTCTGCATGGATTCAATAAGCAATTTAAAGGCAGAAAATAGCCACCAATCTGAGGTATGAGACTATTTTTTCCCCATCCATATCCATCCACTAAAAAGTGTCATTAGTGTCGAAAAAAAAATGAAATACTATATGTATAATTTTTATAGGTGGTCGTTGGTAATCATAATATTAATAAAAACTCAAGTGCACAACAATCAAATCAAAAAATTAATCAATCTGATCCAAGAGATACAAATTTTGAATACGAAGATAACGAGTGGGATATTGGTAATTAATTACTTTACAACTTTATACCCTACTCTCTTTCTCTCTCTCTTTCTTTCTCTCTCCCTCGCTCTGTCTCTATCTCTTTCTTTTTCTCTCATTTTTTTGCTCTATCCCACTTTCGCTTATATTGTTCCTTAATTTTCTTTTATTATTTCTATTTTTTTGTGTGTGTGTAATTTGGTTTTAATTCTTTTTGTTTTATATTTTGTGTCATCATTAGGAATTGGTGATTTAATAATTGATTTAGATGCTGATATCGAGAAATCATCTAAAATCGAATCATCGTTTATAAGTCCTTTAGATCCAGCAGTAACAAATAATAAAAAAACTGCAGCTGCTAGCAAAAATATAAAAGAGGGTATAGAAAGTGAAAAAGGAGTTTTGAAAAAAAATTTAAAAGGTTCTTATACATGTTATACATTAAATGTGTCTATGAAATTCATAATCTTTCCCATATCTCACATTTTTGACACTTTATTCAACTTCTTTCCTTCTATTTCTACATTTTTATTATCTTATTACAGTTAAAAGTGATTCAATAAAAATGTCTTCAGTAAATAATTCTAATGCAAATAAAAATTTATCGAAAATGTCGATAGATCATCAGGTACTTAATTTATGATTTTAATTCTCAATAACTTTCGTGACATGCTGTTTATGTTTTTATGATTTTTGACTCAGGCAACTCTTGATAAGGGATTGAAGATGAAAATAAAGCGTACCAAAACGGGAAAAACGTCTGAATCAAAGCATGAGATAGTAAAAACAGAATCAAATGGAAGTCTCAATGCGGATGATCAGAATTGTGAAAAACCTAGTAATTTAGTAGTATCTGCTTCGCCATCGAGTAGTAGTGGAAAGAGGACAAGCAGTAATCATAAGAAAGATAAGGTAGCTATAATTAACATTATCTGTCTGTAATTCAATCTATATAATTTTAATTAATTTACTTCCAATCTAGATTAAGGAAAAAACTCACAGTAAAGATAAGCAAGAGTCGTCTTCAAGTCAGGAAATTATCATTTCTGATCCAATTAGTTGCACTAAACCATCAGTTGATCTGCATAACCGCTTAAACAATGCAACAGGCATAAAGTAAGCATCCCTATATGTATTTTATTCATCCTACTAATTGAATTTATTATTTACAGTAATGACAAGCAAGCAACAGGAGTTGTTTCAGGCTCTCTTAAGGTAAGTTGCTCAATCAAGCCAATAGTAAACGATTTTCTAACATAAAATGTATCTTTGTAGAATACTGTGATGATAAAGCAAAAGGAATCAATCAAGCCTCAAATAAACTCATCCACATCGTCGTCTGGTGCTTCGACAATGTATCACAACATCTCCGAGACTAAGGAGGATAATAAAGGCACAATATCACCCCCCATAAAACGAGCGAAATGTGATCCAAAAGGTATGGTGGATGTGTGTGTGGGAACGTCAATTGGCACAATCACTGAGCCCGATTGTTTGGGACCTTGCGAGCCAGGAACTTCTGTAACGTTGGAGGGAATTGTTTGGCATGAAACAGAGGGCGGTGTTTTGGCTGTAAATGTAACATGGAGAGGAAAAACTTATGTCGGTACATTGATCGATTGCACAAAACATGACTGGGCACCACCGAGATTTTGTGATTCTCCCACGGAGGACTTGGAATCACGAATGCAGAAAAGTGGTCGGTCAAAAAGAGCGCGGAATAGTACAACTTCAAATAATGAATTATTAAATTTCACCGAGACACGAAGCTCAGTAAGCCAATTCATAATAATAATATGATAATATCGATTGCTAACTTGTGTAACAATCCTTTGTAGGTTCACAGCAAGCTACGGAACGGAGGATCTAAAGGTAGGACATCCAGAAATAGTTCAATTGGTGCACCACCAACGAACATAACACCATCTACTTCTCCGACCGCTTTTTTAGTTCCCAAATCTGATAAAAGGAGGAAGTCAAAGGATGAAAGTCCTTCAGCATCAAATGGCAATTCATCGAGCAGTAATGTAGCGAATAGTACTTTGAATGCAGCTGCTTGTAATACCCCTAATCTAAAGAAACCTAAAAATACAACGTCGCCTTGTGCTGTTTCTCCAGTACTTATCGAATGTCCTGAACAGGATTGTAGCAAAAAGTACAAGCATGCGAATGGATTGAAATATCACCAGAGTCATGCACACGGCACAATAACAAATACAGAAGAAGAGACGCTTCAACCACCCGATTCTCCCTTCCAATATAATTCTAGTTCGAGTACTTCTAATGAGAAAACACCAGTCGTTGAAGGAACAGAATCAACAACACTTAATAATAAAATAAATCCTCTCGAGACGCCACCGCCACCGCCAGAAAAGCCACTAAGTATCAAATCTGTTCTTCAGTTGAACGAAGGAGCTACTATAAATCCACCCAAAGCGTTTGTAACGTCGCCAATAAAGGAAGAAATCAGTAAAACGCCAGCAGCAGAAGAGGAACCAGCTGTTGTCGACGCCACAATTAAGCCGGCTCCTTCAAGTGAGAACCTAGACAAAAGTAAGTTTGAACTGAGTCAATTAAAACATTTATATTAATAATAATTCTCTTTCAGGTAATAAGAATGCTTCACAGTTCGGAGTGAATCCGGATTTTGAGCAAATCTCGAATGATTCCATAGGTGATACGTCAATGCAAGCAAATAACTTAAACTTCTTCCAAATAAATCCACAAAGTAAAGTACCTAGTGCTAAGAAACAGAAGAATAGGAAATCGCCTGGTCCTGAATCGGCCGTAGAAGATCATTCGTTAAACCGTTCTGAAAATGTTCGAAGTCCCGCTTACAGCGATATATCTGATGACTCGAATGCACCTATCGATAATCACATGATTGGTATGTTCATTATCTATCATTAGTATTAATTTATCAACTGCTATGTAAACACATTCTAATCTATATCATTACTCCACGACTATCTATCTCTCTATAGACAAATCGAAACCGACACCGCTACAAAAAATAACTCCAGATCAGCAAACAAATAGTTTAATAATGGGAGGCTATAATAATTTGTCATTTTATCCATCACCAACATTCTTACAAAATCCAGATAATCAAAATAACAAATCAATATCAAATGTTATGAACTATGGAGAATATGGAAAGCCTAGAGAGCAGCATAATCCTTTAGATTTAATTGGAAAATTACATATAGGTAAAACTAATCAAGAAACAGCAAATAGCAATACAGCGCCACCGCCACCTCCACAAAAAGTCATGCATCAGCATTTCCCTTACAAGTAAGTCCTCAAAAATCAACTAAATTGAATTTACATTGTTGACTAATTATTTATTTAAAATTATTTTCAGTCTCATGCAAGGAAATTATCCGCAACATTACAACATGGAAGCACCATTTGGAATGCAGAATATCGGAGGAGAAGAAGGAAAGAATCTTTCTGGTCCGATAAAGGAAGAGCATCCGAAGGAAACAATGTACAATGCCGAATCTTTGAGACATGTAAATATGCTTAATTTATTCATCTTTACTGAAATTATTCAAGTTATCGTTTTTAAAATTATTTAGGGAATGCCTCCAAAACCGACAAAATTAGAAAGTGGAAAGGAAATAAAGGCAGAGCCACCTTCTCCAATAGAACAGCAACAACCTCCTCCACCGCACCAACATCCTAGTTTTTATTCGAATTTATATTCAAGACATCCATTGAATCTTCCATCGTCGCGTGAAGAGGACATTCACAGGTGAGTCTTCAACTTCACTTGATATAAATTATAGTATACTGACTCAAATTTGTCCCTATTTAGACGATTAAACTCCAGTGCAACATCGATCTCATCAATAAAGGAAGAGCAGCATATGCAACAGCAGCAGCAACAACAACAACAATCCCTTCCATCACATTCATCATCTCAGCCAATGAATTTCCAAACAAGCCCGCAACAAATGCAAAAGCCTAATCAGAAGAGTTTATCGTCGAAGAGTAGTCTGAGAGAAAAAGAGATAAAGCATGAGCAGGAGAAGGAGAGTTTTAAAGTCAAGAATGAGGGACAAAAGCCGACGATGGAAACTCAAGGACCTCCGCCACCTCCAACAAATCAATACTATTTACCATACATTGGTCCAGGAGGAAGTCCATTCTTCCCTGATCCATCGCATTCAATCTACCGCAATATGCTTGTTCCACCATATAATACTCCATATCACATACCAATGGCACGATTTCCCACGCCAGAAGATCTATCTAGAAATACAAAAGCATTAGACTTACTTCAACAACATGCATCTCAATATTACAATACTCATAAGATTCATGAACTTAGCGATCGAGTAAATCATTTGAAAAGTCCAACAAGCAGCAATGCGAAAATGCCACCATCGGTAATACCTAGTCCAAATCTTACTGCAAATAATCCAATGGCTGGAAATAGTTCATTACCTTCAAATAATAATAGTAATAATAGTATAAATGTAAATAATGTAAATATTAACGAGAAAAGCAACAACAACGATGATAACATTTCGGAAAATGACAAGGACATGATTAGCAGACAAAATGGCCCGATCAACAGAAGTCCACATGTCGAATCAGCTGATGATGATGGCGATGATAATATTAATGAGAATCATGATCAACAGAACGATAGCAAAAATAATGATAATGATAGGACTAATTCATCACCAAGCAATCACTCAATTCCCAATCCAAACAACATGTCTCAAATGAACGCTTCGAAATTATCTAATGAACGGAATGATCGTATTGATGCATCGAATAATTTAAGTCGAACAAACAGTTCTCCTTCAACGCAAAGGTATGATTATTTTCATTGCTCTTTTATTATCTATGGAGCACTTGTTTGTTGTGGATGTTTTGCGCGCATTTCATTTCCATTTTATCAAGTAGCATTTTTATGACATGCCTACTATTCAGGACATGAAAATATTTTCATAACTAAATCTATTTTCATGATAGGTAATCTGTTGATTGTGTCTAAATGGCTTATGATTGATATAAACTGATAAAATGACATTTCAAATGTTTATAAACAATATGTTTTCCCGCTCAAAAGTTTTTCATTAAAAAATTCATGTCTCGATGTTGTATTTATGAGCTAGTGTCGTTATAAAATTTTAATTTTTGAAATATTTTTCTCAAAATGAACTGAACGACTTTCGTTAAGTTGGAGGTTTTCAAATCTGAAAAGTCCGTTAAATTTTAAATATTTTCTTTTTAAATCCGACTGCTGAAAACTTGAGAAATAACGATTCTATATCACTCCAGCTATTATCATTCCAGCATAAACAATCTCAATCATCTAGCAAAACGCGCAAAAATGAAATGTGCTGAAAACTATGACATATTTTTATTAATGCTTGAAAAGTAAATTGAAATAATAACAAAATGTATGTTTATTCTCTCACACAGGCACGTTCATACACATCATCATACTCATGTGGGCGTATATCCTATGTATCCTGCACCTTACGTAAATCGTTAGTATAAAATTTGTATTTAATGAATTTACAATTGAATACTTAAATAGCAAAAAATTTTGTAGCAGCAGTATTGGCATCACAACATCCAGCTGCTGTCACTGTGATTAATCCGATTAATCCATTTGCTAATGCTCCACATAAATAAGGACATTAATATATAATATAATAATAAAAGTAATTATTGATTATATTTTTTAAATATTGTGATGTAAGTAAATAGCTGATACTTTAAAGAACATACTTATCTATAAGGTTGAATTAATGATGTAATTTAGTAATAATAACAATAATTAATACGCATTTTTAAAGGGGTCCGTTAGGAGGGTTCCAATGAAATCTGTGTGTACTAAACATTTTTGATTTACAAAAAAAAAAGTCTTTTAATGTAACAAAAAAAATGAGTAAAAAAATTGATGAAAAAAATATTTTTACCCCTTTTAAGAACCTTTGACTACACATGAACTGAACATTAGATTATAGATTTATTGTAGTTTTAGTCAGGACAAATGCATTGATTAAATGGTAAGAATTTAAAGAAATGAAAGATTAATTAAACGTGTCAATATTTTTTTTTCGAAACAAAAGAAGAAAATGAAAAAAAAATTTCCTATAAACTTAATACACTTAAATATGTAAATTAAAGAAATTGAGTAATGAACTTCAACTAATCGGCGGTTTTTGAGTTTAGATTATAATTTACGAGCATTTTGTGTTTTAGTTTTACGACTTGACAGTTAAATATATCAAAGGCTAGTTTATGTCCACGGACAACGTAGAGATTAACAAATTATGTCTGCCACAAAGAGATTTAAAAATTTTAACGTATTTTTCAAATTTGAATTTCATAGTTGATTACCCTGTGCGCTTGCATAAAATTCAAATCTGAAAAGTTCGTTAAAAATTTATACAAATCGACTTTATGGATGCACATACTGCAGTATTATTTTTTATCTTCACCAAATTGCAACATTTCATGTGTTTCTCTTCTATATCATCTTAAGTTTAGTTTCTTTTAGAACACAACATAAAATAATAAAGATATAAATGGGCTTTTTATGCTTCACATTATCATAAAAGCCCATTTAGATTCATACAAATAAAAAAAGAAGTAACCATTCCGATTTTCACAAACTCAAAAACCGCCGTATAAGACATGTATCTAGAATGTTAAAGCTAGAAGTATTTCCGCTTTAAAAGATATGATTTTCTTCTGATTTGAATCATTAAGGAATATTCTAATATGCTATTGATAGTATTTATATTACGAAAATAAATAATAAAAGTAAAAATTATATTGAAAAAATGAAAAAAAAAAATGGTTTTTAAATTAATTCGTAGTTAAGTGCTTTTAAAAAAATTGATGGAATTTAACGTATTTTTGAAATTCAAAAATGAACTGAAATGAAATGAAGTAAGATTTTCTGAACGATTTAGACTGTTTAAATTTTGAAAATTCGTTAATTATGCAATAAATCAAAGTTCAACTAAAATGACCGTACACAGCATAAGTACAAGAATTTTTGGATTACGTGTGAATTAAAAAGATGATAACGAAGCACATGGACATAAATTCGTTATCTCTAATTCCAAAAAAAATTCTAGAAAATCAGTTTAAGGCAGCAACGATTTTATGTTCAGCACATAATTCGAATAAACCCCATCAATTTCCAAAAAGTACTTTGAAAAACAATCTTTTCAGGATATAAAGTATGTAAATTTATATTTCTGTGCCATAAAACGTGATCATAAAACGTGAATGTTACATAAGCTCATTTTAATTTCTTATTACAGAAATATAGATTTGTGAACTTCCAATGGAACTTGATAGAATTCATAAATTTGTTCAACCGAAAGTTTTGTCTTTCTTAAAAATTTTACATCATAAATTTTTGCAAGCATGCATCATTAAACTTGACATGTATTTGAACAAATGTGTTTTTAATGTATACATGCTTTATATGTAAAGCATAAACTCGCAAAAAGAAACTTTTTTCTACGTTGTTGTTCGTGTCACAAAAATGAAAAACAAACTCCCTTCTGAGTTCCTTGAAAAGGTAGGTAGAACAATTGTTTCTATTTACTTACACAATATGTCAACGAACTGATGTGCTAATTGTACGAATCACAAGATTCGTACGCTTTTTATTGACTTTTTATTGTACTATTTATTTACGACTTAGTAAGTTGCTGTGAGAAAAGTTGGGGGAACTTTGGATTAAATTTAATCCTACGACTTATTTTTAAGCCAAACTTTTGATCCTGGATTTAATTCAATAAAAAAAATCAGTTACATCCTTCAAAAAATAAAACAGCCAAGAACCAGTAATTTGTACAAGCAATTAAGAATCTTCGAGCGTCAAGAAATACAAATAAAAAAGCAATAAAAATTATTCTGTTATGGGAAGTCATAAAACTCGAGAAAGAGAATATTTCATTTAATAAATATTTGATTTGTTAATCAGTCATATATTAGACATTTTTAGTAGCGAGTGAATGAAGAAGAATTTCATGGTATGCGAAAAAAAAGTTCTCTTAGTGATTAGGAATTCAACATGAAATTTACATTTTTTCGTTAAGCGAAAGAGAAGATATGAAATGAATATTAATAATACATTAAGTACCTAAGTATTCATTTCATTTTCATTTTTTCCATTCTTCTATAGAAGCTCATGCAATTTTCATGATGATTTTAGCAATAAATATATTATCAAAGGGCCAATAAATAAATTAAACATATTTAGAGATAAGAATAGTGAATTATAAACAGCATAGCTATACTATAAATATGTTGTGTGTGCCTTGATATGAAGCCTCTTAAAGTAATCAAGCTTCGTGTAAATTATCAAAGGAATTTCATTTTTCCCTACTGCTGTGCATACATACATTTATTCTTTTCACGAAATATGTATTATAGCTGGTAGCGTTGAATCGATTTTAAGGAATTAAACATGGATATGGCATGGAAATGAATTAATAAAACTTTTATGCGCTAAATTAAAATGCCTCTGCTTGTATGGATTTTTTGTATTTGTTTTGGAATTTCCTTCGAGAAATTTTCAGCTTGTCCAAAAGCTTCAAATGGAAAATTTTCTCAAAGTCAATTTAAATCCTGGACTAAAATTAAATCTTACGGATTAAAAATTTGAATTTTGGAGTTTTCCGTGTCAGGCAATAAAAAATCATCAGTAAAATATGAAATAAACTCAAAAATATGTTGAAATTTTCATAAATTTCAAAAAATTCAAAATCTTCAAAACAGCATGAGACAAATGAAAAGCAATATTCAAATTATTATTAGAACCAGCAATAAATACATGAAGGAAGACGAACATGCAACATTTTTAAGGACTTGAATTTAAATCCTGGATTGAACTAAATTTGAATTTTCAGCCTTAAATTAAAAAATTAATCAACTTTAAATACATGACTTATTGGTTGATTCCACTAAAACTAGCTAAGTTCCATTTTTAAAAAAATTCAGATTAAATCATCCTTTAACTAAGATTAAGTCCAGTATTATTCAAAACCTTATCGCACACTTATCTTGTATCATTCTAAATATACGTTTCATGAAATGCCTGGCATGGTAATCTTCATCCCACGATGTGGAAGTAGAAAAGTTTAAGATGGCATCATGCCAGATATCCAAAAACAATCTCAAACTGCTCATTAATAGAGCTTGCAGTAAGAAAAATTTAAGTCAAAATTAAGAATTTCGGGATTGAAATATCAAAAAGCTCCAGAAGCATTGATTGTTCAAAAAAAGAATCTGGACATTAAGACTCAAATCCTTAGAATTCGATACTTATTATACAAGCCTGCTACTGAAGTCAATTAAGTGCGTTTGTATGTTTAGAACAGAATTAAGCGCCAATAGTGTAAATAAATCAAAGAGCTGCCATCAAAAAGTCAACAATTGCTGTCCATTCATGAATTTAATGGTAAATAGATGTAAGAAGAAAAGAAATAAACAATAAAAGAGAATGAAAAATTTCAGCGAATCAATTAAACTGTAACGAATTCATGCTTAATTCAAGTATGTGTGTATATATATGAATCAAAATCTCATTATTATTCAAACATACATATGATGACATGTTATAGATAATGGTTACATTTTATTAAACAATAGATTTTTTTATACATAAGTAGAAATTACACAAAGTTAGGTACAAGATGCTTGCACATTTAGTTTGAATGGGGCAAGTTCTGATATTTTTTAAATATTTCTTCTTTTTTTCATCAATAACCACATAGAAAAATAATTTCTTACAAGCTTTCTGAATCAACTGGCCTATGTGCCTCACAATTCAGTCATTCTTCTGCTGACAATATAATTCTTTTAAACTCTTTAATTCCTCGATTAATGCCTTATTTTGATTTTCAAGAACAGCTACTCTATTTTCCAGGCACTTTATATATTCTTTCTTTTTTCGACGACATTCGCGGGCTGCTTCTCTGTTTTTAAGTAACCTCATCTCACGTTTTCTTGACTGATCTTCGGCTATCACATTATTTCCAACCAAATTCACTATAATCATAAAGTACATCAGGAACAACCCAATACAATTTTAGTCTTTCTTACCGGGAACATAAGACACCAAATTTCCATCCTGATTACTGTATTGTACTATCGTACCTCCAGTTTGCAATGAAGCATGGTCATTGGGATTTCCTGAAGGTGTTAAAATTGATCCACCTGTTAAGATATAGACATGATTCATTTGGAAAGTTTGGATGGAGCATTCATGTTACCAATTTCACCACCGCCTAGATCATTTAAAATTTTTCGATATGAAGGACGTCGTGTTAATAAATCTCGTCGTTTCTTGGGAGAATCGTCGTCTGTAAAGTCTGAGTCGTCACTTCCGATCGTATGGCCAATATTTGGTTCAGGTTTAATCTGCAATAATGACATTGAATATGTTTCCCTCGCTTTTTTTTTCTTCAGCCACAATAACAATGAAGAAAATAATAAAAATCTTACTTGAATAGCTTGGTGAGTTGTATGTATGACTGAATTTGGTTTACTATTTACTAGTAAGACGCTTTTCACTGGCTGTATTCCCGTAGCTGTTTGTATTACTGATTGTTGATTTGGTTGAATTACTGACGACTGGACATGGGCCTTAAAAGGAACAAATTTGAGCACTTTAATCGATTGTTTTATAGTAAACATGGTATAATGACTTACTTGGTGCACTGATGGATTTGTTTGAGGTGAAATCAAATGGACAATTGTACCTGCTGATGAGACTGAAGTTTGTTCGGACGCATTGGAACCATTTTCCTCAACAGTGTCCATTATCATGTATATTTGCCAATCCTTTCTTGAATATTAACTAAATTAAATGGAAACCTCTCTTTATCACGTTTCCTTTCTAATTCTATGTTGTTATTTTATGCTTGCAAAACATAAATATTTAAAAAAAAATATTATCTTATTTCACTAAAATGAAAAAAGCAATATCGCTTTATATCAAGCTTTTGTGTTTGATTTTTTCCGTTTTAACTAGCTATTTATGTTATTTACTTCTTTTATTTCGCGATTTTAACTTGACTTTTGACAATTTTTAAGAAATTTTTCAAATATTCAGTAGAACGAAATATAAATACATTTTTATACTTACTATTATTTTTCATTCGTCACTTTTTATGTATTACGTCATCACACATTCGCTTCAATTTCAGAAGTGGCGACTCGTACACAAATACTGATAATTCATATTAATCTGTACATCCCACGAAAACCCTGTTCAGCTTTCGCGTCTATTCAAATTTATTGCAATATACTCGATCGTGCTACAAGGGACAGAATTTTGTTACAAGGGTTATCCTTAATCTCTTTCGATTGATAAAAAAAATCATCACAGTATGTACATACATCCATAGCAACTTCTTTGATGTCTTTGATGATCTAACATGATTTTTTTTTATAGAGAACAAGTTTTTTTGCATTTTGATAATCTTTTTTTAGTTTCTAATTAATGCAGTTCCAAATTATTCATACTTAAAATTCTATTTTTGAGAGATTTACTTGCTAACATTACTATACGATCACATGCGCGCTCACATAAGTCGGCACTCACTGAACATTTGTTAGATACTCGTGCACAGATGTTTAATCGTTTATTTTTAACAAAAAAATAGTTTAAATAAAATTAAAAACATGGTTCGCGGCATGGACAAGGTAGATATAATCATCAGACATTGTAGATAAGTGAATTTGATGCTAGATATTTGTCAATTTGGATAATAAGGAATGATGAATTGTATATTCTCATATTTTTCATAAATTATTTTTAGAGATAAAGTGACCTAAAATCTCGCTGTGTTCTGGGATAATCCGGAAAATAAAATCTTGGATTAGAAATGATCTTGTTGTTATTATTAAGATCTTTTTATGCTCTTATAAAATTCTTGGATCATTATTTTGATCATTTATCAGTAGCATAGTTATGAAATGGTCAGTCTATTAATAGAAGATGCTGTAATCTTACGAAATCATAATATCCAGAAGCTCTTAATATCAATTTTATACATACTTACTTGTTTAAGTCCGTTAAAATCACTGGATCTGGATTTTAGTCAATTAATTGATGAATCACGTCTTGATTTAATGTAATACATACAATACACATGAATTTTAACTTCATAACACACTTAAAATTCATTTTAAATCTTTAATTAATTTAAAAACAGCTACAATATAAAAAGTTCAAAATAATAATATTAAAGTTCAATTCATAAAATTCAAAATTCAATTGTAAATATCGCATTTTGCAATTTCAAAGCAAAAATGTTAAATTGAATTTTTAAAAGGGCAGCAGGGGGAAAATAACAAGATAGTCATTGCTATACTGGTTGTGTGAACGTAGTTCATGTTCCTAAATTGATAAAATTATCTTAATTCAAGTGTGTTTAAGTAAAAATTTCAATATTTAAAAATGTTTTCTTGGATGAAGAAGGAAAAGGCTACACAGGAGATCGTCGAGACGGCTCTCGGCGAGATGAAGAAGATCTACAAGTCCAAATTATTACCATTAGAAGAACATTACCATTTTCATGATTTCCATTCACCAAAAGTAAGAAAATGATAATAGATTATTGACTTGCATAACATATTAATTAACACTTTATTTTAGCTTGAAGATCCGGACTTTGATGCGAAGCCAATGATTCTACTTGTGGGCCAATATTCGACGGGAAAGACTACATTTATTAGATATTTACTTGAACGGGACTTTCCTGGTATGTGACATATTAGTCATTTAATTTTTATGTTCATCAATTATCAATAATCTTTTTTGCCTTGATTTACTTGGTTCAATTTCCTTGAGCTTTTTCATGTGTGTATTACATTTTCCAGTGCCTCTAACTGATAATAGCTAACGTGATGTGAAAATATTTGCTTAGATTATTAGTCACATTCGTGTTTACTTTCTCTTTTTTTATTTGAAAAGTACGAGCATAATGTTCTTAAGTGATCTCTTATGCTGTGTGTTGGAAATTGATCCATGTATATTTAAATGATTCAATAGTATTAATTGTATTTCTTCTATTTTAATTACAGGTATCAGGTAAATTGATGCGTTCATTAATTTGTTCTTTAATTTAATGATTTAATTACATATTTTTATTACTCTTATAGAATAGGACCTGAGCCAACAACAGGTACGATTAAATTTAATTCATGAGCTATTTAAAATTCTGCTGGATCATTTCCACAAATTAAAATTTTGTCTATTTATCTCCCCCACAGATCGCTTCATATCTGTTATGTACGATGAGAAGGAAGGAATAATTCCTGGAAATGCGCTAGTTGTTGACCCGAAAAAGCAATTTCGTCCATTGAGTAAATATGGAAATGCCTTCCTCAATCGTTTCCAATGTTCAACTGTTAATTCACCTGTGCTTCAGGTATGACTCATTTTCTTATATGAATCACATTAGGTGTCTATTTCTGTATGAATTTGCTAATTGAGAGCGTTTCAAGCTTAGTTTCTCTGAAAAAAATAGACTAGGAGAATGTCAAAAGGTTGTTAGCTTAATTGACACTCTCATAGATGCTCTGACTATGTGCTAAAAAGCGCAACATGAATGATGAATATGAATTGCATACAGCCTATTAATTTGAAATTCATCTTCATTTGCCCATGTTTCTTATTGCACATTTCCTCAGTTTAGAATACATTTCCTTTTTAATTTTCTTTTTTTATTAATCATGTAGGCTATTTCAATTGTTGATACGCCGGGTATTTTGAGCGGTGAGAAGCAACGCGTCGATCGTGGATACGACTTTACAGGTGTATTAGAATGGTTCGCTGAGCGTGTTGACCGTATTATTTTGTTATTTGACGCACACAAACTTGACATTTCTGATGAGTTCAGACGTTCTATTGAGGCTTTACGCGGACATGATGACAAGATAAGAATTGTCCTCAACAAAGCTGATATGGTTGATCATCAGCAATTGATGCGCGTCTATGGTGCTTTGATGTGGAGCCTTGGGAAAGTACTTCAAACTCCTGAAGTGGCTCGCGTTTATATTGGTAATTATTTTACTGACTTACTTACTTTATAATTTTTGCTTTGATTGCCGTTTAACATATTTACATACATTAACTCCTTTCATTTAAATTCAATTTATTATAGGCTCATTTTGGGATCAGACTTTACGCTATGATTGTAATCGACGTTTGTTTGAGGATGAAGAACAAGATCTCTTTAGGTATGCTGTTTCTTATTATTATTTTTTGTGTCTATTTTTGTTGATGTGAGCATTTTTTTACTGCTTGTTAATTTATAGAGATTTGCAATCGCTTCCAAAAAATGCTGCTTTACGTAAACTCAATGATTTAATTAAACGTGCAAGATTAGCAAAAGTTCATGCTTATATTATAAGTGAATTGAGAAATGAAATGCCTGCAATGTTCGGAAAGGAGAGCAAGAAGAAGGATCTTATAAAGAATATTGGAAATATCTACGATCGTCTTCAAAGAGAGCATCAAATTTCACCTGGCGACTTCCCAGACATCAAGAAGATGCAAGAAGTTTTACAAAATCAAGACTTTACAAAGTTCCATTCATTAAAACCTCAGCTTTTAGAAACCGTCGATCGAATGCTTGCTGTTGACATAGCCAAGCTGATGGGTATGATTCCACAAGAGGAAGTAGAATTTGTTTCAGAGCCTTTAATTAAGGGTAAGTTTAAATTGTTTGTGTTATGTCGTTTGTGGATGAACATTTTGTGCTGTAAATCAAATTTCTAATTCATTTATTTGCATTTAGGCGGTGCCTTTGTTGGTATTGAAGATACCGTTTCTCCGTTCGGATACAAGAGAGGAGAGGGAATTGACGCTGGTTCCGGCGAAGTTGACTGGATTTGCAATAGAGATAGGCCCAGAACTGATGGATTATTCGAAAACTTGAATCCAATTGATGGAAAGATCAGTGGTGCTGGTATGATATCTGTGAATATATTTTATATAGTCGATGAATTAATGACATTAATTTTATGTTTTAGCTGCTAAAAGTGAACTTATTAAATCAAAACTGCCTAACTCCGTTCTTTCAAAGATATGGAAATTATCAGACGTGGATTGTGATGGATTTTTAGATATTGAAGAATTCGCATTAGCAATGCATTTGATTAATGTTAAACTTGATGGAAATGAACTCCCAAATGTATTACCTGACCATTTAATTCCCCCATCGCACAAAGCAAATTAAGGAATTCATCATCAATATCATTGAACTGCTGTCAATAAATTTTTTACAAAAACATCACACACACGTTAGGTGATTTGATACTTATATGGGAGAAAGATGAGAGAACCAAGAACTAAAAGAATAAACTTTATAGTATATATTTATTCCTTTATATAGGACCTCTATAATTGCACATGCTTTATTTTATCCATTTTATTATAAAAACATGTTGATTAAAACTGATGATTGAATTGTTATGAATTTCTAAATCACACAACGTTACGCATCATTGGTTTTAGTATGCATTCATTTTTCAATTATTTCAATATATTTTATTGATGTATCATTTATTCTTTTTTGAAATATTTATGAGAAAATAAAATGTCAAAATTTATTCAAAATTATATCTTTAAAAAAACAAAAAGTATGGCAATTCTTGTTCAATTTTCTGAAAATATCCACACATCAATTAAAAATGCACAGAGTCTGAAAATGTCATTCGTTCCAATATGCCTAATTATACATTATTATCGCTCGCTCATAGAATGATTCATGACTCAATAAACAGTCGCACGACTCACGATTTTAAGGTATGCAACGCGTTGCACATGAATAATTTGCTGAGTGATAATCATCTAATCAATAAACTACAAGAGATCTGGAAACTGGTAGAACATGTTCTAGTAGCTTAATGCTTATGTCTTAAGGTTTTTATTTGATTCTATTCATTAACCTAATTAAAATGTGTTAAAAGTATATCAAACGGAACTGAAACCACACAAAATGTTGTTCATCAATCATCAGTTATCGGAAACCATAATGGATGTGCTTGTATGAAAAAAGTGAAATTTTGCAGCACTAACAAAATGTCCGTTAAACTTTCAAAAAAGTATGATATGCCTGAAAAGAAGGAATCACAGCAAGTAAATAAAAAATCACAGTCGTAAGTTTATTACAAATTAATTTAATCATTGTTTCTTGTGATTAATACATAAATTAACGAAAATATTGCAAATAAAAAATCATAAAGTTCATGTACTAAAATGATAACAATACAATTTTAAGTTATAATGAGTTAAAAATTAATTTCTTATTATAATTTGACTAAAAGAGTGAACTTAGTGCATTCCTATTTGCAATTTCCCATTTACTAAACTTTATTTGTTTTTATTTTATTCTTTATCTACTTCCCGCCTGCTTTTCTTTTTTTGTATGTAGTTCTCTAAAGAAAGTTACAGTATAATAATCATACGATGTTGAAAAGAATCGTCGAAAAAAAAATTCATCTAGAAATATACTATACATACTTTTAATCTAATATTTTTTTTATTTGTTAACAAATATGCTAACAAAAAAGAATTGTTATATTTACAGTTAAAACATTAAGTTTGAATTAGTAAAATATTGATATAATTAATGTTTACACGCAATCTAATTACTTTTTATCATTATAATAATGGTTTATTACATGTGCCAATGAGGCGGTGGTTGTTGATGCATCCCTAAATGGTATCCAGCTTGATACGATTGATTAAACATCATGCGATATTGTTGTTGTAGAGCTGCTGGATCTATCGAATTCATAAATGGATAGGAACGAGATGGATGAGATGGTAACAAGTGGTGATATGGAGATGATGGTGTTGTGGGATGCGCTTGTGGAGGATTTGGTACTGTTTTATCAATCGATTCGGCTGTTCTTAAAGCAGATGAATAATATGGATTTTGAGATCCTCGAAATTCTTCCAAATAGGCTGTATTCTCTCCATAAAGTCCCGGAATAGACGGTGGTCCATAATTAAATGCACTTCCAGGCACAACGGATTTAATCGAGAGCGATGAAGAGTCAGAGCTTGAAGCCGAAGGAACTTTAAGTCCAGGAAATGATTGAAACGTTTGTTGATGAACATACTGCTGATGTGCTTGTTGCTGATTTGTGGCAGGCAATTGATGTTGAGAAAGTGATGCAGGCGTTTGCTGAGGAATTACTTCTGCCACTGCATTTTTCTTCTTTTTACCCTTCTTAGTACCTTTCGTATCAACTGCTGTAGTAACTGCTTGCTGATTAGCATTCATCATTTGGTTGGTATTATTTGAAGCTTGGAAGATATTCAATCGACTTTGATAGTTGGAGAAGTCTTGTTGCTCTCGTCCATAAGCTATTGTCGTCATTGGATTGGAATAAATTTGTTGGAAGTTTGTAGTTGCACTTGATTGTGGAACGTTCTTTGAACTAAACATGTGAGCAGCTGCATTAGTCTTATCATAATAATTGGTCGACGGGTTTGAAATGCTTGCAAAACGATCTTCTGCTTGTCTAAAATCTCTCATAAATGCAGTCAATTCCATCATTGATGATGCAGAAGACGTATTAAATAGTGAAGCTTGTTTATAGTTCATGTCAATTGCTGTTGGCTGCACTGCAGTTCGTGCACTTTGATGAGAACTCATTAAATCATTATTTACAGGAATACTTGATGGATTTTGAATGAAATTACTTATGGCCGATGGTTTTGGATTCTCCTTTGGAACGATATCAATTTGAGAGCTTGAACTCATTGCTGCTGCTGTTAATTTTTGTTGATTACTTTGATTATTTGCTGGTGAATCATTTGGTAATTGACAGTTATTTAAAGTAGATGGATAAGTAGGTTTTTGTACATTCCGTGATGTTGTGTCATATGATCTGTTTTTAGCAAAGTCCAAATCCAAAGGTTGTGAGAAGTTACTTGCAAGATATTGGTTTGGAAATCGATTTGCTTGCTTCGACAAGTCCAGATATTTTGGATTCTCCTGTCTCTCATCATGTGTGGCTGGAGTGTTGCATGGTTGTTTGACTGATTGCTGAAGTGTTGCTTGTCTTCGAGCTTCATCTTGGTATGATATTGATGCATCTGGTCGTGTTCCTGCACTACTAAACATTGTCTCATTTCCCGTCTCCAATTTCTTATTTCTCATTTCATTTGTCAAAAATGAAGTGTCTCCAGGATAAAGAATTTGTTGGTTCTGTTGCTGTACTATTTGTGGTGCCACATTCATAGTCGTTTCATTCGCTTTCGCAGCTTGATTAACGAAATTTTGATGCTGCTGTTGTTGTTGCTGCTGCATTGGTGCTGTATTATGAATTATTGGAGCCGCCGTACTAGTTTGTCGAATTTCAGGATTGAAATTGTTATTTGATATTGCTTTTTGACTAGCATTATGTGGCTGCTGTGGATTTGGAGAAAATTGAGATACTTCTTGTTGATCAAACATGTTACTTTGGGGTGTAATTTGATTATTGAAATTATTTTGATTGGTCGGCAGAGATTGTGAATGATACGGCGATGTGGGATTTTGATGATAGGGTGAATTGGACTGTGAATATGTTGAACTTGGCGATTGAATGTTTGACATGTTATTGCCACCACCAGTATTACTACCATTATTATTATTTGTCTGATGAATATCAGTGGTCATATTGTCAGGAGTCGGTGGATAAGGAGAATTTGGCTGCTGTTGATATGGAGAGGATTGTTGACTATGATGTGAAGACCCGGGACTAACAACGTTCGAATTCATCGATTTATGCATGTTCGATTCTTGATTGAAATGCTTATTATATTGATCGTAATAAAGGGGTGAATTTGATGAAGATTGGTGCTGTTTAGTGCTGGATGATGATTCAGGATTATAAAAGTTACTATAAACATTTGCACTTTGAGACGAGTAGACGTTTGATTGTTGTGAATATTGTTGATAGGGAGATGATAATGGCTGCTCTTGAGGACTATGACTTTTGTCAGGACTCGATTTTGTTGATGTTGTGTCTTGATAAAAACCTACGCGAATTGGACCATTATCAGGATAATTTGTTTTATGGATATCATCGAGTAGTTTTGGTGATATTGCAGAAGATATCTGTATTGGTGAGACAGCAATTGGTGACGGAAACGGAGCTGGTGCAGATCGATCTTCCATACTAATATGTGGACTACTTTCGACTGATGAAATTTCAGATACTGAGCTACCGGTACTCAGTCTTCTTTGTGGCATTAAT
Organism: Chironomus tentans; assembly: GCA_963573255.1. NCBI lineage: Eukaryota > Metazoa > Arthropoda > Insecta > Diptera > Chironomidae > Chironomus > Chironomus tentans. The sequence goes on along the minus strand of OY754302.1, from coordinate 54,757,004 downwards.
GAAATATCATTCTTAATCTCAGATTTCTTTAAATTATCTGATTCTGAAATATTTGGCTTCTTTGAAACACCAAAAGCTTTGAACCATGCGCTTAAATTGGGTTTGGCATTATCTGTCGAAGACGACGTCGCTGGTGCAATAATATTTGTATTTGAACATTCTGGTTCTGCTTTAAGAGAATTTTCAGATTGTTCATCATCAGGTGCATCTCTACATTTACTAATTTGTTCTTTTTCACTATTCTCATTTTCATCGTCACTATTTCTATCAATAATCTTATTATGCTCATTTAATGACTCCTCCTTTTCCAATCCACTATTATTAAAATGAAATGCGCTTGGATCCAGTACCTTGCCAAGATTTAATTTTGGACTGTTCTCATCGGTCTCGGTGATTAATGAATTTTTCACATGCTCCTTAACTTTCTCCTTATTTCCTAATGGTATGAATTCATCTGGCTTCATAACATTTTGTAAATTACTTAAAAGATTTCCCTTTGTTTTTCCCGGCTGTAATCTATTAGTGTTTCTTTGAATATCTCGTTTCGTCTTCATTACGATCTGATGCTTATCACCAAGCAATTTTTTCTTTGATAATTTTGCAAACTTTTTATTAGCTAAATTAGCCGACACAAGCACATTATCCTTATCTCTTATATTATTATTACTGCTACTATTATTATTATCGACGACATCTTTTGATGAAAAATGATCTTTTTCATTCTTTTGTACAATATTTTGAAATGTTGCTGTGGCGGTCACTGAAGTTGTTGATGCTGCTGTATGTAATTTTTTAGAGGTTGATGGTGGTGATGAAGGCAATAATGGTATAGGTTTCCGGAAGTCATTATTATCGGATTTTAAGTGCACATCCATATCATCAATTGTGTATCGAGATGGAGAATTACTTTCAGAATTATATTCAAAACGAGGTGTGTGTTCTAGCCATTTATTTATATCTTTTAGGGTTTGTTCTGTTTCCAGATCTAATACATCCAATGTTGCTTTCTGCTTTATTTTCTTCTTACTACTCCCATCATTACTCGTCGCCGACGATATATCCTGATTAATTAACTTATTTGATTTCTCTTCTTTGTTCGTACTAGACGATTTTATCTTATTATTATCATTTTTATTATTACTATTATCCTTATCATTTTTATCTTCTAGTAATGCGTCAAAGAGATCCTTTACTTCCTTCTTAGCTTTGCTTTGTTGCTGCTGTTGTTTATCCTTGCTTGATTTGTCCTTACTTATTGGTGATGCCAACTTTACAGGTGAACTTAATGGTGAATCAGCGGAAGTTGCTGCTGCCTTCTTACTTTTCTTTGATGCCTTAACATCATTCTTTTCTTTTAATAAATTTTTCTGATTCCTTCGTTCCTTTATAAGGTCAAACTTATCCTTAATTTCAAATGATGTCGAGCTTTTATTTAGATCAGAAAATGAAGTCGTGTCATTTGAATGAGAACCAATCGATAATAGTGCCGGAGATTTTTCCTTATCCCTATTTCCTAACAACATATTAAAATCATCATCTAAACATCCTAAACTTAATTTACTTGTAGAAATTTTGTGTTTGTTCTTCTTAATTTGCTTCGAGCTCTTCTCAATACCCTTCTTATCCTTGGGAGCTTTTTTGCTCTTTCCATCCTTTCCTTTATCCTTTTTACTTTGACTTGTCTTCGTAAAGCTTTCATTTATCAAATCTCGAATGCTTTCATCACTACTAAAATCTGTTTTATATGCATCATCATCATCACCATCATCTTCTGCTTTAAATGCATCACTCTTTATGTCCGTTACTAAACTTTTCACATTCCCAATTTTCTTATTGTTTTTTGCCTTTTTATTATATGACTTTGGTAATTTCTTTTCAATTTTTTCTTTCGTTTTAATTTTCTTTTTATACTTTTTGCCCACTTTCACTTCCTTTATTGGAAAATTGTTATTTGTCTTTTTATTCTTTGATTTGTTCGAGCTTTTTTCTTTACTACTTTCACGATTTTCAGTTTTCACTTCATCGAAACTATCTTCAATATTTTCTTCATCATCATCGTTTTCAGAGTTTTCGACTATCACTTTATGATTTTTATCCTTTTTATCTTTGTCCTTTTTTCGTTTAGTGTTTTTAGAAGAGCTTTCAAGTTTATTTATAGCACTTTTATTATGCTTCTTGTTCACTTTTTCCTCAATCTTTTTCGCACTTTTCTTTTCACTTACACTACTATTTGATACTGTCTCTTTCTTACTATACTTTGTATGCTTAATCTCATCAATCTTCGATAAATTCTCATCTGAAGTTTGAATCTTCCTTTTTGCCTTATTATTTATTTCCGTCACTGGCGGATATTCTAACAGTACTTGCTCCTCGTCAGATGAGCTTTGATCAAAATATTTCTTTGTTGCTCGATCGAAAGCTATTTGTAAATTATTTACCATCTGAGTGTATTCTAAAAAGAATTTTAAGCATTAATTTGATGCTGCTGTCATGAGGAAATTAATAAATGTTACCATTATTTTGACCATTGTAAAGTCTACAATTGTTCACTATCAGCTTGAAATCCGTTCGAAAATCTGTGTAAGTTAAATATTCTCCATCATCAAGCTTCTCTTCCATCTTTAAGAGATCCATTGGTCTATAAATGCACATTAAATACGGTTAATAAAAGTCTAAATTTATAACGAACTTTTGAAATTCAAATTTTTAATGAACTTAACGAAAGTGAAGTCTTAGGATTACTGAACGAATAATTTCAAATTTTGTCCGTTATATTTTATATAAACACTTTTCATACCGTTTAATTATAGAATAATATCTTGGTGCTATTTCCTCCTCGACGGGATCCATGAATGGCCAAGCATCGTCGTGATTTTTCACGTATTGTAAAACTTTATGCATCCCAATCTGCAAAACTTCGTCTGTTTCGAGACTATCTTCTACCCTTGTCATTTTTACATCCCTGAAAAATATCATTTTTACATCACTGGATCTTTAGTGTTGAAAATTTTAGTTACAGTGAAAGTAACAAGCTTTAACTGCTTCTTAATTTAATATAGCAAATTGCTAATGTAATAACGAGTTGTTTTGTTGTAAAAATAATGAATAGAAAAGATGGACTTACGATTCAGCTTTCGCTTTCTTCTTCCGCGACGTTGAGGATGATGTATTAGAACTTTGCGTAGCGGCGGTTGGAATTTTTATATTTGTTGTTGTTGTTGTTTGGGGTAGAGGCGGTGGTATTATTGGTGTTTCAATCATAATATTGCCAGTCATAGAAGACAAAGAGTTATTAGTCTGACGACCAGGTAATTTTGTAGTAACTGGAGGCATTTTTACAATAGAAGAATCGTCTTTATCCGTATATGTAAATACGTTATGAGAATTTAGTCTAGTGAAAATATTTTCTTTATTTGATCGAGAAATGTTTTGATTAGAAGTAGTTAACAGTGTGGAAAGCTCATCACTTTTGGAATTAAGCACACTAAGATTATCATTAGAAGTAGATTTTCCACTAGTAGAAGATGAGGATGACTCATAGGAGCATCTAGTAATAATATGGAAGAGAGGGCATGAATTACTAACGCAAGTCTTTCAGAAATCAATGGGCGATCAAAACTAATGTTTTTTTTGTATAATTATGACATAAGCAATTATTTCGAAACCATAATGATCAAAATCAAAATCATGAAACAAATATAATCACATTCAATAACTTCAGATATATAATTTTTTTTGTAAAGATGTTTAATGTTTTGCTTCTAACCGTCGTTGAGCTCTAACCGCACGATCCTGATGAACTTTCTCGCGATATTTTTCTCTTGTTTCTTGATCCTGATGGACTTTCTCACGATAATTTTCTATTGTTTCTTGATTCTTCTTCTTTTTAATCAAATATTTCTCCGAATAATTAATTCTATATTTGGATTCGTCCTCATCCACTTGATTCTTGGATTTCTGTTGTTCCAACAGACTTTTGACCCGCAATGATGAGCGTCTTTGGAATAATCTGAATTTATTTAAAGAATTAAATTATTTAGAGTAACTAAACATTGACATTTTTTGCCTTACCGTCTTCGGCGTTCAGCTTCCTTAGCTTTGAATAAATATGGAATGCTTGGTAAAAAATCTTCAACAAGGCACTTGTATAAATCTTGTTCCTTTCGAGATTTTGAACTTTTAAATTTGTTAGCTAAATTGTGCCAGTCGTCTTCAGTAAAGCAAATCACTTGCCATATATGCTCTGAACTATTTGCTTTCGACTTTTGAATATCTTCTCTGTACAAACGTGTTCCTGAAAATGCATAAATTTATGTTAGCCACATTTTATGCTTGGTACTGTGATAAATTAACTTACCATAAAAATACCAATAAGTAGAATGATTAGAATCGTAACCAAGAGGCTTAATTCGAAGACTGTCTGATTCAAATTTACTTGTTACAGAATCAACATCAGCAGAATCCAAACCTAATAATAAATGAGTCGTAATTAAGTTATGGACTGTCACAAAAATCAATCATTCTATACTCACGAAATTCACATAAATAATTTAAAATGACAACCTTTGTGCGTAACGGTAATGAATGGAAATCAACATCAGTATTAAAAGGATTCTCAATATTATGCTCCTACAAGAAGACAATAAGTTCATTAATCAAATTATCAATCAACTTCCAGTAAAAAAATATCACTCACTTCACATTTATGACGAAGAACTCTCCTCAAAAACATTTGATAGTTACTAGTTGTTATGTTGGGCCATTGTTTCTTGACTAAATCGCATCCTTTAAGTAACGAAACAATTAATTCTGGAACTAATCGAGGATTTGCAAGTCCAACGGATGTGTAGTCAGCGACTGTGTTATTTTCTAAGCTATCCAATAAAAATGCTTCCTCCAAATCCTGTTAAATGGAGATAGATAGAGAAGAAAAGTAAAAATCGTACAATATGCTGCTTTATTTGAAGCAAAATGCAAAATAATAACAAACGATGGATGAAGATACAGCGCGAGCATAGCTTAGCGTTAAGACGGAGAAAAAGTGAAAATTTTTTGTTTAGACATGAAACTTACCTCGATATCAAATTCTGGTAAATTAAATGATCGACTAAATAATGACGAAAAGAATGCAATTTGTGGTACTTCTGGCCATGTTTGGATTTCGATAAAATTCATGAATTTCTTATCTACCTAGATATTATAAAATTAACAAAAAATAATATATATCCTTTTAGATTTCATCAAAATCGTCTCCCTTTTCATTTTTAATGCACCTTTTGCTTCTAATTATCTCAAATATTCACTAATAATAAACAAAAGTACTGTTAGTTGTGTGATTTTATGCTTTTTCACTATATTAACTGTTTTATGAAAAAATCAATGGCTTGACTATTATAAAAATCATATTTTCGATAATCTTTACAAATCTAAGCATATCTAACATATAACCATTATCACCTTTTAAACTAAATTACTGTTTTTACAAAGATTTATGCAGAAATATTACAGATTTGCTTAATTTTATTAAAATTTTCTCACAATCAATCTCGTATTTTAGTTTTCTCTTCTAAACGATTTTATTGTACTCACTCTGTCTGTCTGTCTTTATTTTTTTGAATTTTAAACGACCGTTGCAACTTTTTTTACATTATATCGGTCGGCGTTCTTTTTTGAAATGCATTTGTGCGGGAAACCCTCCAAAGCATGCTGTGTCTTAATTAAGGATTTTTTAAGATTAAAAATAATAAATATCGTCTGGGAAATTAATACCTATAAAGCTTAATAGAATTTAAAAATGATTAATGAAATAAAGTAAACAACACTATTACTAGTAAATTATAGTTTATAAATTACTTATGCTCTTAATTATGTTAACTGCACAGTCTAATTTTAATACACTCGGATGCACTCAAAAAAATTATGCTCAAAAAATCAATGGTTTAATTCATTGAAAATCAAAATAGAGGACAAAACACAGCCGAGCAAGTTCTAGGTCGTGGCAACATAAAAATATGCATTAGACAATGCCTGGATGGCTGAAAAGGAAATGTTCGAAAAGCTTTCAAGTTTTCAACGTATTTTTAAAATTCAAAATATTATTTAAAAGGTATGAAGGCTCGAAAAGTAGATTCTAACCCTTAAAACTATTTTAATAAGCATTGCGTTTTATAGTCAGACAACTTTGATATATTTAATTAAATTAAGATAGTAAACGTTGATAAATTAGTAGTATTTTGTGTTTAAACTATAGTTAACAGTATAAAGTCATAAATTTGTGTGGAAAATCGTTAATTATATTGGATAAAATAGGTAATTAAGTGTTAAAGAAGGTTCGACTATCAAAATATTTCCTTTTTCATTAAGCAAAGTTTCAAAATATTCAAAGAACATTAAAAAGTGGAAAAATAAAGGAAAAAATCTGTCAAATGTGTCTAAAATTAAAAGTGTAGACGAGTGAATTCAGTGAGAAGGTTAATTATACTATATTGTACAAAGTCAATCAACTTTCTACTCGTATTAATGCTATATTATCGGGAAAATAGTTTTATTTACCATTTACAAAAATTTAACTTTATAAAATTCTAATTTATTTACGTTTTTAAATTGGGAATTGATTAAAAAATCAGCCTAATAGCTACAATTTAAGCTAGATATTTTGCAAAACAAGATCCCAACCTAAAATACAAGCATATTAAGCATTTTTTTGATGAAGTTAAAGTGATGAAAATGTTTTTAAATTTAAATATAGAACTTATCAAATAGTGCAAAAAAACGTAAGTATTGTGCATTGTTCAAGTCGCAAAAATTAAATTAGAGTAATTCGCTATCCTGTGGTGCAAAAACAACAGTAAAATTGTTATGGGGAAATGAAAAATTGCAACATTAAATCAGAAATTTGCCAAAAAAAAAAGAAAATCCTTCTTATTCTTTCTATTTCGCTATCATTTTTCTCTTGGTTCCTTTTCGTGTCACATCGAATTAAATAATTTTCATCTGTATGTTAACGCACGTATTTAATTTAGCTAATTCATCAAGCTAGTCCGCATATTTCATCGTTGAAACCATGAAAAACTCGTAAATTTATGCGTAAATTAAATTATTTTATGCCAGCAGAAAAAAGAGATTTTTTTAATTATTCTTAAAATGAGATTAATGGTTTGCGTCAATAAAATAAAAAAATTCATATTTTGTTTGATTACTTAAATACACATTCATTCATTCATTTATTCATCTAGATGAGATCAATAAAAACACGATATCATACTAGAGGCTGACTATAAAAAATCTTCATAAAATTAAATTGAATTTCTTCTCTTCTTTCTTCTCGCCACACTTTAAATGTGCCTGACTGCCTATATACATACATAAATCTCTACGATATTGTCACGTAAAATTGTATGCAAATTTTTCGTTATAGCCTAAGGTCATAACAGCAGCAAGCAAGCAAGAAGCACAGAATGTTTCTATATAGCAATAACGTTAGACCTTAAAAATAAGTTTTTCTTACGGAAACATTATGCAGACTTGAATATTGATTCGGTTGGAAAATTTTTCTCTCCTTTTCTTTCCACCGAATTTTTAAAGCAAAGGCATAAAAGCAGAACAAAAACAAAACAAATGCTCGTGACGGTCAAAAATGCTAGAAAGAGCTCGCACTTTAAATATTCTGACATAATAAATCAAATTTGATCGCTTTAATTGCTGCTATGTTTTTCCTCACAATTTCTCCCCATAATCAATCATAAAGCAGAGGGAGATGAAAAGCAATTCAGTCTCATCATATTCTTATTTTTTCTTGATCTGCTGACGATGCTACCGACTGCTGCTTGAATGAACTGTCATGCTTCATAAATAATATCGGAATCTTATTTCATCAATCTGAAATCCATAACTCAAAGAAATGGAAATAATATTTATAAAAAAAAAAATAATAAACTTCAAAAAGCATTTTCCAAGTACTCAAATTTAAAAATGAATCAAATTTCCGACTTCTTTATTTTATATTTTCATCATTTTTATTATTATTGTTCGGTGAATGTGTACACTCGCTTACTCATTGAAGCTTTCATTCAATACGAAATCAGGCTGAGCGGAAACATGGAGCTTTTATTAATATACTATGTAACTAATTGAGTATATATATATGAAATCAACGCATATTATTTCTCATGGACTATATACTTGATAGAAAATCAGATTATAAATAAGTTGCGGAAAACAGTAATGGTTCAAACCACAAAAAATAGCTATATAAAATACGAAAATGTCATATCCATTAAATTCAAGTTATATCCTTTCATGAAAATGAAAGTTTTTCATTTGAATCTCTTAATACTTTCGTCTAGTATATAGAATCTATGATACAACGAGAAAATTTACATTCCATGCGCATACAAAACGTGTACTTACAACGAGTAATTTGTGTTATACTGTATTTGTATGTGTAAAATACATCTATACTTTATACGAATTCTTGATTTGCTAAAACTCTGGTTAGACGTGTGAAAAAGTTTCCACCATTGATTGAAAAAATTGTCTTAAAAACTAACGTGGACTCGGAATAAATATTATTTTTTAACAAATAAAATATAAAAATTAAATTTAATAGCGGATGTTAATGAAGTGAAGCATGCCAAGTGAAATTTATTAATATTGAATATCAAAATAATCAATATCCATCAAACGAGAGAATCACGGGAAATATTACTAGAAGAAAAAAAAAATTAAAAAAATATATGAAATGTGTTTAAAAGTTTTAAGGATGTAAAATTCAAGCTACTCGACAAGTGAAACATAAATAAACGGAATTGTGAAAAATTAAACGCGAACAAGAATAATAAAAAAAATATATAAAAAAATTAAGTTCTTTTATAAAAGTGCTTGGGCAGATAAATTAAAAGGTTTATTAAATTGATTTTTATATTCGTAATCGTCACAATTCTTTCATTATGTTGCGTGTAAAGTGTTCATGAAATTTCATTATAAATGAAAAATAGCTGGGAGAGAAAAAAAGTTAATAGCGATTTATTAATTTGAGAAAATTATCACAAATTGCTTTTAAAGCCAATAAGTTTCAACATACATTACACAAAAGTATAATCATAATTGATTTATGGCACTCGAAATTCAAACTTTTTTTGATAAGCTTTTTTTAGATGAGCCACAAAAAATAAAAAATAAAAATTGTTGTATTACCAAAAATACAATTGAGCAAGTATAGGTGATTCAGTCGTAAGATGGTTTGCGTGGGAGGTATTGGTGAAATCAAGCAATACAGAAAATAATTCTAATCGTTTAATACGCTAACAGAATTGGACTTTATGTAAAATTAGATCATACATGAAAGATGTTTCATTATTCTTTTTGAAGATCTCTCGATATACATTCTTCATGACTGGCTTAATTTATTACCGAGATGCGTACTTACATATAAATCGTGAGAACAAATCATTTTTGTTGTATACATTGAAATGTTTTCTGAATTATTTAATATTGTTCACAAAAAAAAACAGATCGTAAAATACATTAAAAACAGTGATTTTTCTTTGTATTCATGAAGTTCATCAGTGGTTTATTTTGCGGGCAAGGCAGGCAAGGGGAAAATATCTTTAGTGAAATATTTTAAAATCTCATTAATAATTGATTAATATGGTTCGGTAATGTACAATATGAGAGAAATAAGAAGCATGAAATCAGCCATATTATATTGAAATATCAAAAGAGCGCTTTACAAAACAACCGTGTAGACCTAATTGATACAATTAGCATCTTATTAAGTGCTAAAAATTAAATTACGTTGTGACATCGATTTTTAAAGTACGTTCCTACAAAAATATACACCTTTTTTAGAAAGCTGATTAAAAATGGGATGTTTTGGAAGCAAGGATAAGCTCTCGAAAGAGGATATGGATTTCTTGAAGTCACATACAAGATACGACGAAAGTACCATTAAGGAATGGTATAAAGGCTTTAAGGTACGACACGAAGTTATTTTTCTACGTAGAATAGAATCCTTAATTTTTTATTGGATACTGACGTTATCAATTGATTATGTTACTCATTTATTAGACATTCTAACTAAACGAGTCAATAAAAGAACCATCTGCTGTGTCTTTTTATATTTTTGGATCGCTTACTCATCTTCTTTTCCATAATAGTGCAGCATTATGATTGATTTAAAAAATATTTTTTAGCAGTCATAGAGTAGGAGTAAGTCTAGGGCCTGAAAATAAGCTCTTAATGTCTTGTAAACATGTTTTTAAAAACAATTTTCCTTCCTGACCGTATTAGCTGCAAACTTTTACTGATTCCCTTTTAATACTTTATGAAAAGATTCTTTTATTAGGAATTCATTTTATAACCAATGACCTTCTTTTACTTTTGATATGTATGTTAGTCAATTGCTCGAGGCAGGAAATGAAGCGAGCATTTTGTGAGAAAAATTGAACATTTCTGCCAAAAAGACTAGTTTTCTTTACGGATTGGAATTATTTTTGAGAGTTATTGTGTATTGATTTTAAATACACATGTTGGTGCCTAACTAAAGCTATTTCCAAAATAAACTCATTTGTCTATCCTCTGAGTTAAGGCAAACCTTTCTGAAACATAGAACCAATTAAGAAATATAAAGCTCTGTCGATGGATGAAAAGCTCTAAAAGTTAATCAAAAATGAGGCAAACACAGTCGGTTGATAACGGACAGTACGGCAAGCAAAAAGTCATCAAAAAAGAGAGAAACACAGTATGCATGTGCAGAGGAGATTTTTATGGTCTTATCTGTATAATTTAGTACTATTCTATTTCATACATGTCCCTATAATCCGCAGTCGTGTTTTATTTCTCTCTTTTTTCCGTACAACATGCATACAATCCAATATAAATTCGGTTTAGTGAGGATTCTCAAGTTAATTGTTATTAAAAATTCAGTATCAATAATATTTTCCCTTCCGTACACCTTCTCCCTTATGACTTTTATAGCAAGATTGTCCGAATGGTCGACTAACACCTGCTAAATTCGTCGATATGTACAAAATGTTCTTTCCATCAGGCAATGCTGAAGAATTTTGCGATCATGTATTTCGAACATTTGATATGGATAAAAATGGTTATATCGATTTTAAGGTATGTTTTCTTTATAACATAATGAAAAGAGCACTTTATCGCTCTCAACTATAATAATAATAATAATAATAAAGTCATAAACTCGTACCTTACTATACGGCTCCGTTCATATGAAGTATAACGTAAAGAATCGTGAAAAAAGATTTAAAAAATCATGCGAAAAGATTTCATCAGTATAATTCTCGGTACGCGTATTTACATTTTTTTCCTCCATGTGCGCGCTTATAAATCAACGTGAAATATTAAATTTGAATTTAATAATTAATGCTCTACCTACTTATTAATAAGGTTTTTTTTTGAATAATGAAAACTTGTATTTTTAATAGCAATGACTGTAATTTAATGGAGGGGAGCTTCCACCGTACATTGTTTTCATTACACTAAAATAATAATTTTTCGACGATTTTCCTTTTTCGCTCTGCTTATTCTTCCTTGCCTTCATAAAAGTTCCTTTCCACAACATTATTCCTTTATGAATTTTAATTATTCATCAAAAATTTTGTCTTAAGGAATCGGGGATCGACTAATTATTCCGTCCAACATTCAAAAATTGTTGAGGAATTCGAGGAACTTGTTATTTGAAAATTTATGACAGAGCTAATTATTATTATCCCCCAAATTTTAAAATAGACGTCACTTGTGCACGGCGCCCATTCATTTTTCGTAAAATGAAATGTGTGTTTGTGTAAAACTTTAACGAGAGTAAGACAACTTTAAAAACCCATTAAGAAAATTATGAAAAACAGTCACGACTGAATATTCATGGATGTCTTTGTTGAACAAATAGGAATTTCTTTTGGCAATTGATGTAACATCAAGTGGAACGCCAGAGGAAAAGCTGAAGTGGGCTTTTCGAATGTATGATGTAGATGGAAATGGAGTAATAGATATTCAGGAAATGACAAAAATAGTACAGGTATGATAGAGTCGGTTAGACTATTGATTTTCTTAATTGTATTGTTGGATGCAATTTTCTTCCTTTTTTTCCTTTTCTAATAATAATTGTCTTCTTGACAGGCAATTTATGATATGCTCGGTGCTTGTTCTTCAAATAAACCAGCTGATTCAGCTGAAGATAGAGCTAAAAATATTTTCGCCAAAATGGATGAAAACAATGATGGACAGTTGACCCAAGATGAATTCCTTAAAGGATGCTTACAAGATGAAGAGCTTTCCAAAATGTTGGCACCTTAATTTACTCTACGTAATCTCTTCGAGCTCTATGATATAATAAATTGGACACGATATTTTATCCTTTTAACAAATATGTTTGTTAATTTTATCAAGACTAAAACGTATAATATTAATGAATACCTTTCTAAATTTTAAAAAGAGAAGAAGAAGAAAATGATAAACGATCCTGAAATCCTATCTGGAGATGTTATTAGAAAATGTGATTTTCGTATATATTAGGGCAATTCCATTATATTGACCAAGTTTTTCGTATATATTAAAATATATATGATGAACGTACTATCTGATACCAAAGGTACTAAATTCTCTAACTTTATGTTTTAAACGTTTTTGCACATTCCTTCCCCCCCAAAACGAGCTCCTAAGAAACTCTAAATTTAAATCCTCAAAAATTTAATGCATTTACATGAAAAAGAAGAAGAAAAATATTACGTACGTAAGGAAGGATAAATCTTTTTTATACAATTAAGTTAATCATGACAAAAAATAACTGATATTGCATGTGTAAATCATCGAACTGTTCGTTTCATTCATGGAATTGCCCCCCCAATTCAAAGGCCTAAGCGTAACCACAACTTGACAATCTTTTAGCACGTTAGAATATTTTGTCAATTTTTTGCTTTTTATAAACGACTGTTTAAAGTTTTAAAAGTATTTACTGCCTATCCCCCATCCACCCCCAATTCGTTTGATCGGAAGACAGACCTAGAACGGAAGCTTAAAGCAACAAATGATGTAATAGAATCAAAATCGAGATAGAAAAACAAAAAAAGGAGAAGAGGCTTCGCATTAATGTTCAACATTTTATCCTCATTGTGTTTCTTTTATGTTTAATCTTCTCTCACTTCAGTGAGATTCATTATCCTTCTTGTCATCAAAAAAAAAGACAAGCAATGCTATTAATAATTCATTTATAATGATTGTTTTAAAAAAGAAAGAAATTTTAAAATTGTTTTGTTGTATTAGTACTGTTATCAGAATATGAAGAAAAACTTGAAAATAATTCATTTAAAATTCATATTTAATTCATGGCAAGAACAAAAATTAACAAACACAGCGAAAACTGATGTCGGAATTATTCAAATGAGCACAATATTTTTGATATGTGTGTACAATAATTTAGTTGTTCTCATATGCACAACCAAAAAACTAAACGTAAATATTTTTCATTGTTTCATTTATGTGAAATTATAGGCTTGAAGAGCTTAATTTTGTGTTATTAAATTAATTAATCGTATTCGTTGTAATTATTATTGTGCTAATTGAGATTTTAGCAAATACAAGGTGGAAACTAATCATGCTTTGCTAAAAAAAAGTTAAGAACATCGACATCAGCTACGTAATTTTTGTCCTTGCCGATTGTTAAATCCAAATCAAGACATGAAAAAATCATAAAAAGAATTCATGTTGCAAAGTGCAAGTTCTAAAAACAATTCCAATTCACAAAAAACATCACGCTTCTAGCTGAATATATTTCTACTATCTACATACTTTCTGTATACACACACTAAAAGGAAGAATAATAATCCCACGTAATACAACTCAAAATGAATTGTTTACTTACCTATGATAGAAACGTATCGAGTTTGAATTACACACAGGGTTGAAGTATCCGGATATTTTTTGATCTGTAGCGAAAGAAACAAAAAGAATTTTCATACATTTTTTACATTCCAAGAATACCTTTATGATGATGATGATGTTGATAACATTATTCTAATAATTATACTTGTGCTATTTATTATAAGAACCTTTTACCTTACTACAAAAAAAAACTACTACTATTCCTTAAAACTGAATCCGCTTTAACTTCACTTCAGCACTATCCTTTATTTCTAACGAGAAGAAAAGAGTAAAAATTTCTTATAGAAATGTCCTTAAAAAGCTGAATGTGAGATAAGTTGAGAGATCTTAGATCTGATTGTATGCATTATTCATACAGTAGATTGCTATATACACCCACTTTAAACAATGATAATATTTATAGGAGTTTCGACCACAAAATTTAGCCTAAACCCGCCTAAACCTTTCTATTGATTATTTAATTTTATCGATAATGCAAATTTCCCTCTTTGTTTATCTTCCTTTTTTCACATTGAGTAGAACATTTATTGGTTCTTGTCATATCCTACCCACCCACCCATCCACCTTGCCTTCAATTGTTTACCTTAATTTTACGAAATATTAAGTAACAAATCATAAACAAATATGTAAGGGAAATGAGGAGAAGATAATTGAATATAAAATTTCCAAGTGCTTCAGAGATATAATATTGTAGTTTTCCTTGTAAAATTGGGAAAGAATAAAATGAAATACAATTACCATAGTACTTAATATTATGTACTTTATCATCAGCTATCTAATTTCGAATTCGAAACTTGGCATACTATAAATGTAAAATTTTAAAAATAAAAGCATTTCATTGCATTTTTCATTACCATTTAATTTTAAACGAAAGTGTTTATGGCAGTTCCATAAAGCATGAATGAAAATTTTTGCATTTAAAATGGCAACATTGGAGAAAAAAAAACTAGAATTAATTGGGCATGCTAACTTAATGAGAGTAGCATTTAGTGATTAAAAATTATTTAACTTATTAGAGAAAAAACGTGAACAACTAATTTCCTCGATGAACTTAAGATGAGCGAGAGAAGCTTTGCTGGTTTTGATCCTTGAGAAATTTATAAGCCGTGAAATATTTCCCAAGACTAAAGGAGTCATCGACGATACAGCTCATGATGACAAAATTCATTTTTAAAGAGTATCAATAAAAATAAATAATTCAAGTCCAACTGATGAATTTAACTGTTTTTTGTATACAGAGGAATTCAGTTGAATTATTTATTTATTCTCATACATTTGCAATGATAACAGACATCCGAAATGAATGTAGAAGTATTTTTTTCTGTGCACATGTCAAGAATAACATCGAATCGAAAAGTTTGTTCGAATTACTCCATTTATGTGCATCAAACGATTATTTAAAGGATGAATAATTGAAGCTGTGTAGTCTAGGGAATCTGTTCAGATGAACTTAAAATTTACCATTTACATGAAAACCTTTTCCACTTTAATCATTCAAGATCTCATTCGAATATTACTATCAACAAGATCTGTACTTATGGCTGCTAACTTATGTTAAATGCTTCAACTCGTACCATAATTCCTCATCGTTGAGACACAATATGCTTATGATATTGATTTTATCTTTACGGTATTGTGACGGCAATTGACTTAAAAGGCTACTTACAGCTTAAACTAAGAGATTCTTCTGTATTGGCAGTTAAGCTTCAAATCGGCAAAGCTTCTCCTCTCTTTAAAGTATAAGATTGATATAAATATTCAAAATTTAATTTCTTCCTTTCGAGCATCTCAAACTGAAACTTTTTCTTTTCTCGACATGATTGACAGTTCGAGAAAAATATCTGTCATATTCAATATCATTCAACTACAGTCTGATCTAATAATTGTGAGTCCATTTCTCAAAGAATTTCTTCAAATATAATAAAATAATATTATATATTGAGTATCAACACAAGTGTATCAATTAACAAAGAATTTCACTTCATTTTCATATTTGAAAATATGTCAAGATAAATTTTATAATAAATGTCGATAAGGGTGTTGATCAAACAAAAATGAAATGATGAAATGAAAAAAAAACAAGTAAAAGTAAATTTGAGAAAAAAATTAAAATTTGAAAATTTTTAAAATCTTTAATAATAAATTTAATAAAATAAAATAATGATGATATTGTCGATGAGGGATAAAATTTACATTTCATTAATATTCGATTGAATGTTACATAAGCATTATCATTCCCCCAGAAACAAAACTTAAGAGAAATATGAAGTAAAACCATGCACACACCAAGAAAATGAACCCTTTTGGAAGATTTTTTTATATGTAAAAATCTTAAGAATTATGGAAAGAGTAATATAAAGTTTAATATAATATATCATGATATCAGTGTTCAGAAATATTTACAAATTTGTAAGTTTAATCCATTGTCTTTGCAATTAATGGATTTTATTGGTAAATATGATTTTTATATAAAGAAGATGATAAATATAAAATATTTAATGACATACAACATGAAGATGATAATAATTCCATAAACTTAAAACATTACCTGACGTAATCAATGATCTGAAAAGTTAAGAGAATAACCCAGAAAATTTGTCTTGGAAAAAAAAGTTTGCTCACAAATTGATGTGAAGGAAAATTTTTTAAACTTCTATTTTCAAGTTTCCAGTCCACTGCATTTCTTTTCGTACTAAAACACATGTTCAGGAAAATAAAAAAAAATATATTGTTTGTTTATATGATTTTCTCTCATTTTTTTCTTTTCTTTTTTTGTGAAATGCTAAATATAACATTAAACTCATGACGTTACAAAACATCCATTAATAATAAACTTTACAAACCCAATAAGAATGAAGCAGCAGGCAGAGTCAGGCAGAAGAGTAAAAATAAAATTATTTTTCTGGTATTTTCTCAATATTTATTTATTTTTGTAACGTCCATCCCACCTTATCTGCTGTCTAATGATGCTAATTATAACAATTTTTGAACACAAGCATCGAATGTACCATCCTGATTAATATTAATTATAACATTGATGATGATGATGAGAATATATAGATATATATATACTATTAACTGTCAAGAGAGCTGATTAAATCTAACTGCAAACTTTATTCTACATATATCAATTAATTATTCATTTCAACAAAAAAAATCAATCATAATCTAGCATTTCATTCTGAACTTAACATAAAGTGATGATGATATAATGAAAAAAATGATAGATAAACCGCATATGAAGTATACATAATATAATTTCCATAAAGGCTAGATGAACATTAAAAAAAATATTATTAATAGCACAATGAAGCAATGTTGAATATATATAACGCAGGATATAAATATATAGTATTTACCACAAAAGAGTTTCCTATAAATCTGCATAAACAAACAAACTCAAGCTGCAGTTTGGAATGAATCTTGCAGGGCAGGGTCAGATCAGAAAATATTTCCTTTTTTGCTCTCAAAAGCAGCTTGAGCTCATTAATTTTATTTCTATTCGTTTCAAAATTATTTATTGAATTATGTCAATAAAGCACAACATTCAGTCACACGCAGATAGACGCATACATATTCATAAGTACATTTTATATAAACAATCCATTTTGAAATGAACAAAAAACAAATATTTCAATCATCATCGCACTTTAAATTGATGTTATATTAATAGCTCTAATTAAATTCTCGCAAAAATATAAAGTAAACTGCACAAATTCCTTTCCAACGAATCAAAAAATTGAGAATTAAATGAATAATAATATGAAAAAAAGAAATCTTTTTGTGTATCTGTAACTTCATGTTTCATGTTCATTTTTTTCTTTAATTTTCAATTAAGTGAGAAAAATAAAATCTAGTAGGTAGAATAGCAAAATTTTGCACTACAAAACAAAACTTTTTGTTTTTGAAATGATAACATTAAATTTCTATTTTTAAATAATCGATCTACGGGCCATGTGAAAAATCATAACGATTCTTATGCAATTAGATGAGAGAGATAGAAAGAGAAATTAAACCAGAGTTGGCAAGACTCCAGCGGACCCCCAAAAATAGAAATTTTAGAAAGTTAAGTTAGAAAATTGGTGATGAAAATTCTGGAAAATTCAATTAATTTTCATCAGTTTCTAACAATTTCCGTGAACTTGTGGAATCGCCTCCAAAGTGGAGTCCTGCCAACTCTGAACAAAACATAATTTATAGTTTATAAAAAATTTCACGAAAAAAAGGTATTTAATTTAATTTCATTAAGCTGGAAAAGATAGGATTATGTGCTTAAAGAATAAATTTTAAATTGCAATACTTGGAGTGTAAAGAAAAGTTTTCCTCTAGCTCGTTATAAAAGCACAGATACCTTAATGGTTAAAAATTAATGTTTTCCTCTCAATTTATCAGAGAATAAATTACCAAGCAGAGAAGACGAAGACAAACTTTGTATCTGTTTGACTTAAGACAATTTTGCTCTAATAAAACTTTTCTTTCGACTACCAATCTCATTATTTATATTTATTTATTTATTGTCAGTTCTCATAATTCTTTTTGCTTAGTGCATTTATCATAGAAACTTGTATCTACTTGATATTCAAGAAAACAAAAAGTTGCACTTCCCTTAGAGAAATGTCATAGAGATAAAAAAAATTTACTATATAAAAAAATATTTTTTTAAAAAAAACCACGTTTTTCCCGTGGACTAAAAAGTAGAAAATAACTTTTATTTTATATTTGTCAGAAATTAATTATAAATTTTCAGATTTTATTTTAAAAATTTTATCCTCTTCCATGAATTCATGATCGTCTATGAATTGCGAATAAGTACACTTCAAAATTATCGTATAGTTCGACTACTAAAAACGTGGGCGCATTTTATAAGAAGTTATAAATTTAATCAGGGTTTCAAATTTACTAAATTTCAATTGAGAAATTCAGCATTACTGTATAGTATAGAAATTTCTTAAGTTACTTCTTATAAAATGCGCCCACGTTTTTAGTAGTCGAACTATACGATAATTTTGAAGTGTACTTATTCGCAATTCATAGACGATCATGAATTCATGGAAGAGGATAAAATTTTTAAAATAAAATCTGAAAATTTATAATTAATTTCTGACAAATATAAAATAAAAGTTATTTTCTACTTTTTAGTCCACGGGAAAAACGTGGTTTTTTTTAAAAAAATATTTTTTTATATAGTAAATTATTTTCTACTTTTTAGTCTTTCGATGTAACTATTGAATCAAATCACAACATTTCTTAAGATTTATTTATGATCAAAGTAATCATTGAGATTCTTTGAAGTTATTGTTAAATAATTGATGAAATTTTTAATTATTGAGAGATTATTCTATAAAGAAATTGTCATTTGAAATACAGCTCACTATTAAAGTTATTGTTATTGCTACATTTTCAGATACCATAAACATAACTTTTAGACTAAAAATCAAATATTTTACTAATTTGTTCATATGATTGATAATAAGTTGACAGTTTATAGATCACAGTAGTGTTGGACTCCACTTCGCTCCGCTTCGTTCGTCCAACTGTTATGGATCACAGTAGTGTTGGACTCCACTTCGCTCCGCTTCGTTCGTCCAACTGTTATAGATCACAGTAGTGTTGGACTCCACTTCGCTTCGCTTCGTTCGTCCAACTGTTATAGATCACAGTAGTGTTGGACTCCACTTCGCTCCGCTTCGTTCGTCCAACTGTTATGGATCACAGTAGTGTTGGACTCCACTTCGCTCCGCTTCGTTCGTCCAACTATTATGGATCACAATAGTGTTGGACTCCACTTCGTTAGTCCAACTGTTATAGATCACAGGGGTTAACTCAAAATTTTCTCACGTATCCGCATTCACTCGCTACGCTACGTTCAGGACGTAAAAATTTGTGAGCTACGCTCAACTTAGTTCAAACTACGCTCGAACTATTATTACTCAAATCACCAACACTTTCTCGCATATCCGCAGTCTTCTAAGGACTTTGGAAAATTTTCACACCTTCACTCGCTACGCAACGTTCAGGATGTAAAAATTTGTGAGCTACGCTCAACTTAGTTCGAACTACGTTCGAACTTTTATATTCGAGCTCCGCTCGAACTATTATTACTCAAATCACCAACACTTTCTCACATATCTGCAGTCTTCTAAGGACTTTGGAAAATTTTCACACCTTCACTCGCTACGCTACGTTCAGGATGTAAAAATTTGTGAGCTACGCTCAACTTAGTTCGAACTACGTTCGAACTTTTATATTCGAGCTCCGCTCGAACTTTTATATTCGAGCTCCGCTCGAACTATTATTACTCAAATCACCAACACTTTCTCACATATCTGCAGTCTTCTAAGGACTTTGGAAAATTTTCACACCTTCACTCGCTACGCTACGTTCAGGATGTAAAAATTTGTGAGCTACGCTCAACTTAGTTCGAACTACGTTCGAACTTTTATATTCGAGCTCCGCTCGAACTATTATTACTCAAATCACCAACACTTTCTCACATATCTGCAGTCTTCTAAGGACTTTGGAAAATTTTCACACCTTCACTCGCTACGCTCCGCTCGAATTATTATTCCTCAAATTACCAACACTTTCTCACATATCTGCAGTCTTCTAACAACTTTGGTAAAATTTTCACACCTTCACTCGCTACGCTACGTTCAGGATGTAAAATTTTGTGGGCTCAAAGTTCTTACTTACATGGATCGCAGTAGAGTCGAGCTTGAGCTACGCTCGCTCGACTTGTTAAGAATTACAGTTTTTACATAGATCACAGTAGAGTCGAGCTTGAGCTACTTTGTCAAAATACATCACATTTATAACTAAAAGTTTTACGGATAGACCGAGCTTCACTGGGTGTTAATTTGAGGATTTTCAAGCTTTTGGGTCTTGTGTGCTCAATTTAGCAAGTTCCTTCAAGTCCCATTTTCAATTTTGACTCTCCTTGAACTCTATTACATAATTTTCATATACAGTCGAAATTTTCAAAAATCATAGCAACCTTTGAGTTTCACATTTTGTATGGAAAAGAAGGTTTTTTGCTTTTTTTAGAAGAAACGGCTGTTTCTACCATGCCAAAAATCTAATCAGTTCTTCTGTAGGGTGGCAGATTGAATACAAAAAATTAGAAGTCTCAACAATGTCTCGTTTTGGCTATTTCTTGTTCATTAACTTGTTTGTTTGCTTACAGAAAGTGTATTTCTTGATTTTCTCGGCAATGCCTCAACCAATTCCAATTCCGTTTATTGATAATGATGTAGAATTTCAGGCACAAACTTTTTTGCATAGAACATTTTTGACTGTTTTACTTCAATTTACGCTGTAATTCCTCACAAAATACGAATAACTGATTTCTTAATCAGAGCGAAAACAAAACTCACAGCCGTAAACTGTTGTGTCCCCAAAAATATATTCATCAATATCAACCTATGAAACGAGTTTACACAATATTTTGAGTCAAACAGTTGTACGACTTTAGATTTTAGTGACAAAAATATACGTATAAAGAAAGATTTTTGCTCTTGTGAAGTATATCGAATTTCATACAAAAAATCAAAACTCACTCTTTTTTGTACTTTTTAGCTGTTCTATTATTTAGAAAAATATAATTATGCATAAATAAATCATGAAACATCGTAAAACATCAAAAAAGTGTAAAAAAGAATCTAAAAAATTCAAAAAAGTTTTTGTCATTGGTGAGATTTGAACCCATGACATTTCGGAAAAATCAAATGTTCTTCAAGAATGTCCATGAGAAAATGACATCATTGATATTGGATTATTTTCTCATATAAAAATTCATAAATTAAATTATACTATAATTAAGCATTTTTGTGACTTCAAAATGCTAAAAGATTGTATTGTCATCGAAAATACATAAGTATAAAAATTTTCAGCTCGATTGGAGCAGTGGAAGTGGTCGAAAAATCAATTGCAAGATTTGCCCAAGACAAACAGATAAACAGACAGATAAACAGACAGACAAGAAAGCAAGTTAAGAAAAACGTGGTAATAATTAAGATTATAAATTTGCTTAAAATGATCAAAAAAAAATATGAAATTTAATTTCTGAAAAAAAAATTGGCAAGGCACTAGCAAAATAGAGAAGCTGTATTTAATGTACTCTCTATTTTATTGATGATTCCATTGTGTGCGGATGCGAATTTCAGTGAAAACTAAATTAATTTCCATAATTTCATTTGGTTACCCACAAAACTGTCAGCAGCATGTTGGCAATTTTCGTGTGGCATCGAATGAGTTTATATTTTCATTGAAAAGCATCCGATTGAAAGGTTCTAAAACAAAATAGAAATTGGAACACATTCATGAGACATAAACTACAAGTTTTATTTTATTTTGGAAACTCATCAATATTCAATCATATTTTTTTCTATCCTTCAAGAATACAAAGTATATTAAATATAAATGTCCTGCCTAAATATTTTTAACTTGCATTACAAGTAGTAAATCATACAAAAAAAAACAATGCTTATTGCATAATTCATAATGAAAATTGTATTATGATTGAAAAAAAATATCTTAAACCAAATAAAAAACGAAACCAAATAACTGTAAATTCATTCATTTATTTTTACGCAGTTTTATTAATTCGAATACTGAATAGAAAGTTGATTGCAAGTATTGTGAAATATTTAAAATTGAATATTTTGTTCTAATAATAACAACATATTTTTCCCTATCTCTTTCCACAGGCCACTGCCTCGAGGATAAAATAAAATAAAAATCAATAATTTAATTATCCTAGGTGAAATGCAAACACAAAATTGTTGAATAGTTTTTAAAAAAATTGACAAAAAAAAGTATAAAGTATAAAGCTACAAAAGTCGTGTCCCATAAATAAAGAAGCAAAGAACTTGTCGCAACCAAAGAAGTCATATTTAAAGCAACAGACAAAGTAGATATGGGTAAACAAAACAGCAAATTAAAACCCGAAGTTTTGGAGGATCTGAAGCAGAACACGGAGTTCTCTGGTAATAAGTTAATAAATTATAAATGTTCTTATTTGAATCAGACCACGGAAATGTCAAAACTGACCGTTAAATTTTAAATGTGAATTTTTCATGACCGTTATAAAAATTTATAAAATCTTGATTTAACTATAAATATTGTTATCATTAGATTGTTTTTCGTCCTGAAATCATGAACGAAAACTGAATTTGCATTCCGTGTACTCTAAAATGGTTATTTATCATTTTCCAATTTAATTCGAAACCAATAACAACAATCAAAACAAAAAATTCGACAAATTACAAAATCAAACTTTTTGACTTAAATTTACTTCCTTATATGTTTACAATTCGATTAAAACGTAATTTCAATAGTGTATTAATGAATTGAATTGCTTTTACATTGTTAAATGGTGTAATTAAATGAATTTTTGTATTTTTTGCTTAAATTTTGGTAACGGTCAAAATAAATTCAAAATTTCGACATTACTTCGACAGTTTTAAAATACTTCGACACTCAGTGTCGAAGTAATTCGACACTGAGATTTCCGTGGTCTGATTTGAATATTTAATGATGTTTTTACAATACCTTTTTGTGTCATGTCAAATTCATTTAGATGCTGAAATTCAAGAATGGTATAAAGGCTTCCTGAAAGATTGTCCAAGTGGACATTTGTCGGTGGAGGAGTTCAAAAAAATTTATGGCAATTTCTTCCCTTACGGTGACGCCAGCAAGGTTCGTATTTTATTTCTTTTATCATTTAATGTTCTTCCTGCCAAACAAAATTAAAATGTTAACATTCATTCCAACATACTATATCCTATTCTCTTTCTTTAAACAGTTCGCTGAACACGTTTTTCGTACATTTGACGCGAACGGTGATGGTACAATTGATTTTCGAGAATTCCTATGCGCATTGAGTGTCACATCAAGAGGAAAGCTTGAGCAGAAACTTAAATGGGCTTTTTCAATGTACGATTTAGACGGCAACGGATATATATCTCGTCAGGAAATGCTTGAAATTGTCACAGTAAATATTTTTCCTTCTTTATATTAAATTTATTTTTTTCCCCTTGTTTTCAACGCATTCTTGATAAAACATACGAGCTTATGTGTTCATATTGTTTTATCGATTTGCTGTTTGTGCCATTTAATTTTTGGATATGAGACAAGAAATCTGTCTTTGAGCTATAATGTGGGTGTTTTTTTTTTCGAAGGCAAGATGAACTTTAAGATAGTTTGAGTTATTTATTTTCTCATGGGAAGGGTTTTTGGCTGTTCCTTTAATTAATTCTAGCTTTTTAATTGCTTCTATCCTTTTTATGTCTCTATACTGTCTCTATGCAGTAACATTATATTTTTGGGCGTAGATTTAAAATTATCAGCCAAAAATGTTTTACAGCAGCCTGTTTAGAGTAACTTTTAATTACTCATTTGCCGCATGCTTGAGTCAAAAATTATCTGAGACTTTAGGGGGTCCGTTCACTTATTACGTTCTCGTTTTAGGGGGGAGTGGGGTTCTAGGATTATGTAACAGGCTAAACTAAAGAAATTTTTATGGTTCCAAATTTGTAATAAGGGGAGGAAAATCGATGTTCTACGTAACGTAATAAGTGAACGATCCCTAGACTGAATTTTGTTCATTTGAGTCAGAGATTTCACAAAATGACTGATGATTTAGACATCTGGAAACAATTTTAAATTTTGTAATTGTAATCGTATTTTAAAGCTCTCGACCTGAAGGTTGGATTTTATCCGTCTTGAGATCATTTTTTGTGGTAACCACCATGTTTTTGGTATTTTCAACCAAAAATCTCAGAATAATTGTTTACAACAAAGATTTCTTTTTACTCAAACATGCTGTACTGGTAATAGTTTCCAAGAGTTCACAAGAGACTGAAAATCTCAGAAAACTGAGTATTAGGCCGTAAGCCATCTTTGCTTTTGTCTTCTTTTGAATTTCTACAGGATTTTTTTCCTCTGGTTTGAACAATGGATGCATCATTTATAATTCACACTCAGAAATGTCAAATAATTGATCCCAGGGATCTTCTGAATTAGTCTATTTATTGTCCAGCTGTGGAAGTTGCATCATGGTCCATGTCCAAAGACAAATATTATCTCATAAATTTCCTCTCTTCTTTTTTGGTCTGCAAATCTGTTTATATTAATTTACTTTTTTCTTTCTCCTTGTTCTCTTATGCTTTCTTCTAGGCAATATACAAAGTGAGTATATGTTTATAAATTTTTTTGTAGTGTATTTTCACACTCTTCTTTTTTATACATATGCTATTTATGTTTTTTTTTCTAATGAATTAATGCTTGTTTTTCTTCTCATGAAATGCACAATAATTATATACGAACATAAAAAAAAGATGGTGGGTAGCGTAATGAAAATGCCAGAGGATGAGAGCACACCGGAGAAACGTACTGATAAAATATTTCGACAAATGGATAAGAATAAAGATGGAAAATTAAGCTTAGAGGAATTTATTGAAGGAGCTAAGAGCGATCCTTCAATTGTTAGATTGTTACAATGTGATCCGCAGTCGCACTGAATAAATTTCCTTACCTTAATAATTAAAATCATTCTTTTTATAGTCATTTTCAATGCAAAAGGAAGGAAATAGAATATGCCATACAAGAATCGAAGGAATTTTTCATAATAAGTACATTAGCTCTTTAGTTAAATGAAACAACAACATTAAACAAAAAAAAATTATTAAAATTGATACAAGATTGAAAAAAATCGGTAAAATATGTATGAATCGTTAATCTTTTAACTTAGATAAACATTAAAAAAATTACAATTTTTAAAGAAATCAAACACTCTTTAAAGATATCACTTTAAAATATATGATTCTCAGCCCTATTGCCTCATTATACTATGCAATTATTGCATAATTTTTTGTATTGTTTTATTTTAATTTGTTAAGTTCACTTTAAATTATTTTTAGTTTTATTATACATTATTATACACTGAGTTTTTTGTTTTGTGTTTTTAAATAACGTATTTTCCTTTAATTATAAAGACAAAAAATATTTTTTCCTCTATCTCACTTTTCTCAACCTGTATGAGCTATTTCTCAAGTCAAGGTGTAACAACAAGACATTTTCTTTCATAAAACACTTTCTAGTTGACATGCCTTGCATTAAAATATATTGTATTAATTAAAACTTTTTCTAAAAACATAATCATAAACTTTCTCTTATTAAGATATTTGCATACGACTAAGCCTTATGAAACATAAAACATAGAAAATAATAAAATTGCCACCTAAATAATCCTTGCAACCTCAAAATGAAATATTAGATATGCCCAGGTATGAGCATGTGTTATTCCCAAAACTACTATAGCCAACATAATTAATTAAGTTTAATTAATGAACTTTCAAATTAATTTACTGATCTATCCCTTAGGAAAATACGTTATTTTTTTATGTACACACGACTTCCTTTACGTTTTTTGTGTGTATACACAGCCGTTTGTTTTGTTTGTTGCATTCGCCTACATTCACGAGTCATTTTTTAAATAAAAAAAAAAATTGAAAAAAGAGAAAAAAAATACATTTCGAAATGTTTTAAAAACATATTTTTTGTATTATTTTGTTTTAATTATTTTGCATTAATTTGTGTTAGACAAAAATAAAAGTATCAAAAAGACATGACACGAATATGACCAAGAATTAAATAAGAAAAATTCTAATATAACGATTCAAATATTGAATAATAAGAAAGTTAGCATGAAAGTTTCACTCAGCTTCTTCCTTAATTAAAAAAATTTCTGTGTTTAAAGTCATACTTTTTCAATAACATAAACAGAACTTCCTTTACGACAGCTGAAGAAAGCTTAAGTGTTCCACTATAGTTTTCTACAATTAAAAATAAAATATTTAGTTTAGTTTTTAAATGAAAATGTTTTCATTGTGTGTAACAGACAACAAGAGTATCCTTAACATACTTCCTTCCACAGTTGTTGACCGGGTTTGTTTGGATTTTTGAGTTGTGGGAATTTGTTAAAATGTTGGTGTTTGTAGACTAGGGGCGTATCCAGAAATTTTTCGAGAGCTACTCTCACACTAGCAGATTTGTCTATATTTGGCTCTATACTCTAGATTCTGACACCACACGTCTCTCTTTCTTGGAGTGCTATACCTTAGAGTTAGGACTCAACATCACAATTTTGGTTTAAAGTTCCTGGGTGGGTTTGAATATAGTTTGTAAATTTAGGGGGGTTTGTTATTTTTTCTTAAAAAACCCTAGTAAATTGAAAAAAATTTCCAAAAAAAGGGGGGGGGGGGGGTTGACCTCCAAAACCCTCCTCTGAATACGCCACTGTTATAGACCTAAGGATATCAGTTCATGACAATTCTGAAATAATACTCTAAAGTATGCAAAAGAAAAGTGATTTTTCCACCTCTGGAAATACTTCAAGTCAGAAAAATTCGCCCTCATTTCATTCACCTTTAAGTTGAAGTAGCCGAGTACGAATTTTTCTCTCAGGCAGTATCCAAAGTGGTAGAACTAACAAACCCATTGTTTAAAAACACTTTAACATTTCTATAAAAATCCACAATAAAAGAATCCGAGTACCTGGAAAACAACACAACTTCCTTCTTAGTAATGAAATTACTTAACCTTCTTATTTAATCAAAAAAAGGTATCCTAAAAATATTTCGAAAGGTCTTAGTTTTCCTAAAAGATTGACTCTAAAGATATTATTTAAATCATGCTTAAATTTTGAGATTTGGACTTTTAACAAAATTATAATTTGAAGCCTAAAAAAATGCTAATTAGACGTACAAAATAAAGTTGAAATATACTGAAAAAAAAAGTTTAAATCTCTTAGAAAGCAAAAAGTTTACTGTCTCTTTTGAAAAACTAAGTCCAATTTTTTAAACATCGTTACTATAGCTGTTTGTTGAATCTATGACCAACAAAATTTCTCTCATGAAATTCTAGTTGAATATTTAAATTTAATGAAATATTTAGCAATTAAAAATTTTAATCTTTAAAGTTTTTATCGCAAAAACTTTCAAAAAAAATGATAAAAAACCCTTTTGTGCTCCTTCAAAATTGAGCAATATAGCGTAATTTCCTTATACCTATTGATATATCATTACTATTTTACTCTAAATTTTCAAACTTTAAACATTAGAGTTAACCTCAAACAAAATGAATGAATAAAAACAAAAATGATGAAACAAAATTTTAAGGTGTTGAAAATTTATTGCACTGCAACCGCGATCACAAATATCATATTGTCTAGATAGCACATAAGATGTCAATTTTTTTCTCACCCAAAATGAAAGTACATTAAGAATAATAAATGATGAATGAAAATGTGTTTCAGAAAAAAAAACTTTATTTTAACTATGACATGACGTAAAATTGAAAAGTAAAAACTAAAACATACATTTTATGATAAACTAAGAAATGATTACATCTTCCATGCAAAATATCAATTGAATTTGAGCGTGGGAATTTGAGTAGATTCTTTGTTGCTAAAGCATGAAAATTATCATTTGAAATTTTTGGGATTGATCATATTTATATGTCAATTTATTCGGATTTAAAAAATGGCACTGACCGGTCAAAAAATTTAACATTTGATCGAAAAGAACCATTTTTATCCGTCACAAAACCCTTATAATTTAAACAGTTCATGCCATTTACTATGGATTCTCGATGACGTCTTTTGAGTGAGGTTAAAGCTGTTTGGATCGTGATAAAAATTCACAAATGATACTTTTGATGCTTTAAAGCTTTGCTGCTGATTTCATTTTTTGATTAAATTCTTGATTCAGCTTTCAATATTGAGATTTTATAGGATTTTTTATGTCAATCCTAGTAAGGAGCTGCTCATAAATGACGTCACGCAAACATTGAGATTTTTAGAACCCCTTACCCCTCTGTCACAAAATTTTCATACAAAAAAAATTATTTTGTATGAAAGTGCCAGATAGCCTCCCTTAATATTGGACGTCATTTATGAACGACCCCTACGACAATGGTGGATTTTTCTAAGGATAGGCTGCAGTTTTGATTCTTCTATTTCCCTCCATGATATTTTCATTCATGATTTTTAAAGCTTTTTAAAGCATTCCTGAATGGAGGAAACTGTATGATTTTGGTATGGGGAAATAGAATCTGGTTCTGTTTTTTGAGAGTTCTTTATATGGATCTCCCCTTTAACTGATGTGTACTTTAATCAAGACTTTAATAAAACAAATCAAATTTGGTAGGATTTAAACTCACGTCCGTATTAGGATAATGTCAAAACACTTGAAAGAAGATTCCTAACATTCAGCCATCTACGGTACATACTTTGGCTCTTTATTATTCAATCCATTTATTCTTAAATCAACAATCCTTTCTCTTTTAAATCTTGTTGTGAAAGTATAAATAGAAGTGAAGCATTAGAAAAGAGAATAATCCTTAAATAAATCCATACACAGACAGCTCAATCCAGTATTGAAAGCCCTAATTCTTTATCTACAATTTTCACTCTGCCTTTAAGCTGCAATTCTTGTCTCAAGAAATTTTCGTTACAGTTTTCCTTTCAGCAATTTACCTTTCAACTTTATTTATTTTCTTCATCCAATATTTTAGCATGTAGGTAGCTTTGAAGCTTTGCCGTTACGCACGCAATATTTTTGTTTTTGTTCATAAAAACTTTTTGCTTAGACTTTAAGCCTTCACACCTATTTCACAACATAATCTGTTATCTTTCATCACTATTTTGTTTATCTTCTGAATTTTAATTGAAGCTGTTTCAAGTTTCTTGTCTATTTTTCAAATCACGAATCCCATAGAGATCGAAATAAGAGCTTTTCGTCCGAAATTCTCTTTTTCAAAGCTTTCTGTGATCATTTTCATCCTCAGTTGGCTTTGAACGATGAGTAGAATTCAGAAAACCTCATATCTTGTTCCCTTTGGGCTATTCTTCATTAATTAAGTTGAGGGTCTGTCATGTCGATCAATGAACATTGACTGTCCGGCAGCCACGACATTGCGTGACCGAAAAATACAAGCAACTTTAAGCAGCTTTAATTTTCGAAACTTACATCATTCCACTTTTAAACTTTTTGCTTAGCTTAAATCTCACGATTAATAAAATTGATAGCTTCGTAAGATTGTAATGAAGTGCTACGCTTAAATATATATTTATTCTAAAAAAAACAGAGATATGAAAAATAACTTCAATAAATGAAAAATAAAAAAATTTAAATGTGTGAAAAAGTCATAAAAAATAATTAGACATGCAAATTATTGACATAAGTAATTTTAATCCATAAGTTATATACAAACAAGAAATGATTTTTTAATTTAAAAGAAATATTAAGTCTCGTGGATTCGATTTGACACTGTTTGGAAACGAAGAATTAAGACACTTCAAGTTTGAAGATTGTTAAGTATGGATTTTTTTTAAAAAAAATTAAATAATTATTGAGAGTGTTTCTAGAGTTTATTAAAACAAGAAAAAAAGTTTGTGACGTTTGAAGTTTATGCATAAAACTAGCCAATATATTTTGAGGTATGGGGATTTAATTTGTTACTTGTAGTGTATTTTTTCTAATATTTTACAATTTGTAATTTGTAATTTGGACGTAATAATAATTTTAAGAGGGATTTTTAATAGGGGTCGTTCGCAAACTACGTCACGCTATTGGGGGGAGGGTTGGTTGAAGAATTTGGGACAAGGGAGGAGGAGGGGGATTGAAAAAGTCGTTTTTTGCGTGACGTAATTTGCGAATGATCCCTAGTGCCAAAAACAGCACTAATTGACCCAAAACTTTAAAAATAAATTAGCTATGCAGAGAGGAAAGAAAAAGATTAATGAAGGCTATTTTTGGCCTAGAAAAGACCTAAACAATTGTAATGAAAAAATATGAGTCGGACATATTAAGTCAAAAATTCAATGTTAAATCACCACAAACGAACTTTTTGGTATTTTTTTCCCCATTGTTTTGTCAACCGAAAAGGGTCAGAGGATGAAAAATGATTTTCCAAAAGGGTAATAAAGACGCATGAAAAAATCATTTTGGAATAACAAACATTTACAAAATAGAAAAATAATTAATCATTACTTTATCTTCCATTTTTTTGGTTCTGTATTCATTTAATGAAGCATATTTCACGCAATTTAATATTTTAGCATTAAACAGGATATCGTCAATCAAGTATGAATATGTATCTAGTCTCTATCTATCTCTCTATCTTTCTGAATTTTCTTCTTCAAATATACGCTCAATAATCAAATAAATTAGAAACGGAACTTTATCTAGCTTATAACCGACTAGAGTCTGCCTGCATACAGGAAAATTTTCATTTTGGAAATTCAAATGAAGCGCAATTTTCTGTTAACAACTTAATTTTCCTCGTGAATATTTATAATGAATGATAATGATCTACATAAATTGAATTAATTTCCTATTAAAATATATCACCATACGTTTAACTAAAAGGATATACATGCATAAAAAAGAAAAGTTAGTAAAAGCAATGAACATCGAATTTTTACGTGAAAAAGTTTTTATACAAATTTCCCTTGATATTTTTTTTACATACATACTTGCATACTTACTCACAACACGAGAGAAGTATGAAAATGTTGCTCCTATAAACCATTGAGTCAATGAATTGTTATACACGTTAAAAATATATATATAAAGGAATGACTCTATTACATGCAACATTCACAGGGAATATAATTATCAGGATTTAATTTTTAACAAATTTATTCATGAATTTACAGTTGGCAGAATCATGAGACACGAGTTCCAAAAAAAAGTAATAAAACATAATTTAGTTCTTAATTCAAGTGATGTGAAATTAAAGGGGAAGTTGGTCTAGTTTGCTGAATAAACAGAAGTCACATGAGAATCATAAACAAGACTCTCCTTTACATGACGAACTTTATCTTTAACTGCCTGTCGCTTGATACTCAGTTGATTAAAATGAATTTTTATTATTTTTTAAAATGCTATGGAAATTTTTCTTCTTTTTTTTGTGAAATATAAATTTATAGACTTACTCTATACACCTTGATGCTAGATGAAAAAAAAGTCCAAAAAATTTCCGTCTAATTGTTGAAAGGGATGATTTTGAAAATGATGTTGATATATCAAGTGAGACTCGAGACTGAGGGGTTCATTTAGCACGTTACGCAGAACAGTGGATTTTTAGACTCCCCTCCCCCTCTCGTTACAAATTTTGAACCAAAAATTTTTTTTTACTTTAGCCTGTTACAAAATCTCAGACTCCTCTAAAAAGCGAACGACCCCTAAAAGGTGTCAAATGGAAATCGTATAATCCGCTTATACGTAATGCAATCCATGAATTAGGATTAAGTCTAAAGTTCATTAGATTTCAAGTTTGATAGCCTTGTTGCTAATTGAAACTTTCCCGTGTTTAGGCAAAGGTGTGGCTAGTGAAATTATGGAAATTGTAGAGAACTGTTCATGCCTTCACTAATGTCATAATTTCGGTAGAATAAATTGCTTATTCTCCTGTGACAGCAATTTGATGCTAAAATTGTAGATTATTTAAGCGACCGCTCACTTATCTTGTATTGTATAGAAGAAGAAGTCGACTATCAGATAATAGTTTAGGACACTAGTTGCTTTAATTTGGTTAAAAATGTTTAAATTGGGAACTTGGATAGAAATGTTTCAAGTTTAAAGCTCACTTTTTCAAAAAGAAATTTAAAAATTTTCTTTTTGTACTCAGTTGAAACTTGATCAAAGTAACCTTTTTTACGCACATAAATCCTTGTGAATTTCATTTTTTTATCAGAAAAATGGGAATTTTTGGGATTTTTCTCAAAAACCCTATCAAATTGAGAATTATTTTCCGTCGACGGGAAATTTGTTCCTCTACGTGGTCTGGTTCAAATTTGATATCAACATCTATTTCAAACCAAACCATTTTGACAAAAATCTAATTACTGTTTTAGTTGCTATACAAAAAAAAAGTTTCAAAAACCTTCCATACTATGTTGAATGACAAAGATAAAAAACATAATTGAATCTCACAAACACTCTTTAAGCTAAATTGTAAGGGGATATTGTATAATTAGTTTATCTAAATAAATATTCATGCCATTTTAAAATAGTGTGAATATGAGAAATAAAATTGTTTTGTCAAAATTTATTTTATAAAGTGTGAAATGTGTTTTTAAAGTTTCGACGTGATAAGAATTCATTGTAATATTTAGATAGACGTTAATGACTAATTGATTGATAATAATTAATTTTATTGAATAATTTTAAAAAATTCCCCAAAAAAACCTTAAAATTTATCTAAATTAATAAGCAAGCAGGAGTTGCAAATTTTATGGTAAACATATCCTTAATTTGATTTATTGAGAACGGGCAAGTCATGCGATATTTTTTTTGGTGCACTTATCTTGAAGTAACCGGACATTTAGGTTGCTGCGGATATAAGTAAGCATATATTTCAAGAAAATATTCTGAAAGCATGCTATCGCCTTTAATAAAGTGCATTTCTGTACAATAACTTATTTAAATTTATGATCTTTTGATGCGGAAGTAGATTGACGTAGTGGCTTAGAGTTTAGGTATTCTTTGACCTAAATTATAACTAATTTTTGTATAATTTATGGACGTTTATAGCAAATTGTTTACAGCAAGTTGCCCAAGGTTATCTCAAACCTATGATCACTGTCAATTTTGATTATAAGCTATGTTGAGTAAATTTTACCTAAAACATGCAACGCCTGCTTGATCCTAAAACTTATTTTCAATTTAGAACTATTAAAAAATTCACTTGTTCCTTTGTGCAAAAAAATAAATAAAAATGCTCTATTTGAGGTAATAAAAAAATTTAAAATCTCCTAAAAATCTTAACTTAATATCCATTAGAAAGAAAATTTATTAAGACACATATCGATTCTATTTTGCTACTTGTAACTTTATTTTCACTGTCTACATTTTACGTGATATTTTATTTCTAATTCGTTAACTATTCACACGATTGTTAAGTTATTATCTTTATGCCTTTTTCAGTTCCAAATTCCACTCATTCTCACATGAAAGTAGCTCTCTCAACTTATTGTCACGCTATAGTGCAAAATTTGTTATGATATAATGAAACGAAAATGTCAACAATGACGTAGTTGTAATATTTCTAAGGTGAAACTCATCATCATATCTATTTCATGGTTCTCGAGCTTTGAAATTTGATTGATTGACCTACATTACTTCTTTTACCATCTCACTATTAATAAATTATCGATCTGTCAGTCAACATTTTGCCTACATAACATAAAAATATATCCTGAAGCGTGTGAATAGTTTTGTTAAATCTAAAAATCATCAGACACAATATCCATTTAAACCATTTACTGTTTCTATCCTACTACTCTCTAACTAATTAACTACATTAAAAACTGAATAAGCACAAGTGTATGATTTTTTTTAATTGAAAATGAATGAAAAAGCCACCTATTATTCCCAGTGACATAATAATTATAATAAGATTAGATATTATTAAGCTACATAATTTGATTATTTAGAATATACAAGAGATACAAAAGAAAATGATAAAAGGACATTAATTTTTATTGATTTACAATCAAGACTTAGACGCTTGTAAGGAGAAGTTTTAATTCGATTTACTTTTTCTAGGAAGAGTTATGTTTTACTAACTAAATTATCTGTCCGCATAACAGCACAATGAAAATGAAATGTCAGTCATATAAAAAGGCAAGTTTTGATCACGTTTCGGCACATATTTTCCAGTTGGTTGCTTACTGCTTGAGTCACGATTTATTCGTTTGTAAAT
Organism: Chironomus tentans; assembly: GCA_963573255.1. Classification (NCBI taxonomy): domain Eukaryota; kingdom Metazoa; phylum Arthropoda; class Insecta; order Diptera; family Chironomidae; genus Chironomus; species Chironomus tentans. Next base: position 54,722,336 of record OY754302.1, on the reverse strand, counting down.
GTTTGCGGAAAATCTTGTAAGTTTGTCGCTCATTTGAGCTAGTTTTGTGAAGATAAATGGCAATTTGAGAGTTGTTAGGACTCATAAATGAGAAATATCAATTGCTGGCTGTATCCTTTTACCAACAAGTTATCGTCCGGCATCTTAGAAACTTGGGCAAATTGGCAGTCTTGAGTCTTGTCATTGCAAAGGATATACATTAAAATCACAACATTATAGTATCCTAAAAGTATTCCAGCAACACAAAAGATGCAGATTATAAAGGTGAAAGTTTAAAGGAGCTTGAAAATTCCGTCAGATTTAAAAGCTTCACATTGAACTGAAAGGATTTTATCGTCATTAAATTCTAATAAGGAACAAGACAGAAATCCTTGTATTCATAATCAATGGATGTATTTAGCATATTTTGAAGGGAAAGACTAGCGTTAATAATCCTGATAAATTAGACAACGTAAAAGTTGTAATAAAGCTTCCAAAAGGACGATCGAAGGCAAATCGAACTCACAGCAGTAAGCTCTAGGATTAGCCAACTATTCCACTATAAAACCTCTCTTAATCTCACATTTCCATAAGTAATTACTATTTAGTGCAGGCAATTAGATCAAAGTCTTGCCTTCACATTATGAATGTCATGACCATTGTGTGCTGATCGAGTTAAGACTTTTGAAATGTAAGAAAATATTTGTAAATATAATTTTATTAATTTTCCATTAGAAAATGAAGAAACAAGATATATTGAGTGTCTAAGCCTTGAAGACAAAAAAAAAGACGAATTAACGTAATTAACTTTACATATATTGTTGTCGTGTACCAAACCTTTATTTTTAAAGTGTAATAATTTCAAATCGGATTTGATGTAAAAAAAATGTGAATGAAAATTTATTGATTGAGTGGAAATTTTTAATTTTTGATTTGTTTGTGATAAGTAAGATTATAAGTTGAGAGATGAAAAAGCAAATGAAATTTTTCGAGTTATTTATTTTATGAGACATTTATTTTAGTCGGGATCAGCATTTTGATTTATTTTGATGATTAAATATAAAATGTATGACATAAATAAGATATAAATTGTATGTTTGCTTTTTCCATTTTTCTTATAACCAAAATAAAGTTATTATATCAAAATGTAATGCTGCTGACTTTTTCTTCTTCACGATTATCAATCATTTCAGGAAATGTTCAAATACTCGCAACTTTGACATTGTTATTCTCCTCTTTTCGCAACAAAAAATTGTTATTTTCTGAAAAACAACCGCACAGAATGAATCCTCAGGTAAGATAATGACTCTACAAATGATTAATCTTTTTTTCGAGTTTGAAATGTTTTGACTCGATAGAATCACTTTTTCGAATTAGTATGCAAAACATTCAGGCATAAGGTAAAGAGGAACAACACAGATTTATGAATTTTGAAGTGTTTTCAAACCTCATCTCATCTTTTGTCATATCTTGTTGACATGATTTAGTTGAAAAGGTTTAGTGCTGCTTATAATGAGTTCTTCTTCAGTCTTTATGTCCCATTAGCCAGTTAAAGAGTTTGTGCTTCACAAAAATTTACCTTTAAAGCGTTTATAAATGACGTCTATTGAAAATTGAAATATTATAGTCAATTTGCATACTGAAAAAATTCTATGGAGTATGGCACGGGACAGCGCCGTAGCCAGAAATTTTTCGAAAGGTGGATTTTCAAAATTCTGGAATTTTTCTCAAAAATCCTAGCAAATTAAAGAATTTTTTCCGTCGAGAGGGGTATTTGTCCCCCAATCCCCCCCTCTGGCTATGCGCCTGACAGGAGGTTTTTACCTTTAAATTAGGGAAAGTAAAAAACCGTCATTTGTGAATATTGATGATTATTTTGCGTACATAAACGAAGAAAATAGAATAAAATACTAGTTCCAGATTAAGGAACAATTTAGCATAAAACCAGACTCACGGTTTACTGTACTTTACAAGAGCAGTTAGTGGGAATCCTAACATCTCAAAAACATCGAATTAAGGAACTAAAATTCAATGTCACATAGAGATCACATGCTGAGTAACAAAAATATATTTTCCAATAAACTGAATGTTTGCTCTCCCATAACATTGCCGTAAGGAATAGAAATCTTAGCCACGCGTCCGCAATCCAGCATAAAAGTAAATATGCATTCTACGTTTTTATTGCTCGTACACGTTTCAAAACAAAAACGTAAGTTTCTCTACCAAATAATTATATTTCTAAAGCATTCTTATTAATTAGATATCTAAAAATAGGAAACATAAAAATACTATCCGGATAAGACTTCATTAGAATCCACCATTGGCAAGCGAATTAATCAATAAAAATAGAATAAAGAGATAGTAAAAAAATTAACATCGTGATTTAGCATTTTCTTTTCTAAGACTTAATTCCTTTGTAGCAGCAACCTTAATAATATTAATTTTTATTCATTCCTCTAAATGGAATATTAGCGTCCCTAATGAATAATTCATAAAATTTTACGCAACGTTAAAGAGTTCCTGAATTATCCTGAATGTAATTAAATACATATTGTGATTTACATATTTTATTATGAATGAATAGAAAGTTAATTTAGATCAGCTGTGAGCATTAGTCAGATGACTCAGTCAGAATAATAAGAAGGACTAAATTTATTTGTACATTTACAGCATTCTCTTAATTTCCTTTTTGTTCAAGTTTTAAGGAATGTAAATTTGTAGAACAAGCACATACAAACTACTATTTGCTCCTCTAGAGTTTTGTGTTTTCACTTAAGTTTAATTGGCATTACATTTGTGTCTATTTCATACACAAATTATCAATCGTCCCCATGCGGTATGTATCTACAACACATTTGTGACATAAAGAACAGAAAAAAAAGATTTTTGACAAATTAGCAAGAAGAAAAGACATTCATTTTGCATTATATACTAAGTGATTATTTTAAAATTAAATGAGTACGATGAGATAGGTGTGAATTGAGATTATTTTTAGGTCAAGTCATTGATTTTTAGTGCAAGTTGCAGAATCAAATGAGAAAAATAGAAAGAAAAAAAAAACTAAACCAATACAGATGAGAATCGAGACGGCATTAAGTAACAAATGCAATTCATTGATCAGAATCGAAATTCGATTGAAAAGTAATTTGAGATTTTTTTATGGACAAGTGAAAGTGTTGTGATCCATTGACAGATCCAACGTATGAAATTATTTATAATTTTCGTAAACATGCATTGTGAATTCTTCTTTTAATTATTGTAACATAGCCAAATGTCCCTAGACTAATCGCTCATTAAGTCAAGTATCCCCAGCAGCACTAAAAAAATGTGCTTTCCTATTGTCTTTTTGACACAGCAAGTGTGTTTGTAAGTTTTCTTTTGAATTTTTCTTTTTCTTCTTTTTTCTTATTTTTCTTCTCAATCAGCTCGATTGTTTAACGAAGAAAATTAGTCTTATAGTAACGTCGATAGAACTAACAACTAATTTTTCAAAGGAAGGTACAGAATAATTTAATATTTTTTTCTTTGAATAATTCTTGTGAGCATATAGAACATCTGTAGCACTTAATTTCCATGACTTGTTGATGTTCCTTTGTTGATAATTGAACTGATTGTTGGAATTTTGATAATTTAATAAATTTTTATGGACGAGTGATAAGGATCTTTTTCAAATATGATATAATTAAGTGTTATATAATGCAAAGGACATAAATAGACTCGAAAATTCGTAAATCACTGTCAAGTGTCATCACCACAGATAATATATTGAAAAATAATTATGAATAAATTCTTCTTAATTAGGTGCTAAAAATGGATGGATTTAAAAAAGTAGCTAAAGCTAAAGCAGATTCGAAGAAGACACAATTATATAAGCATTGGGTCAGGTATGTGAACTTCTTGTTCCAAATACCAAATGTGTGAATAAATTTCAATTAATTGAAATAAAATTTCTTTAAAGACCACGCTTCCTTCAGTACAACTATATGTACGACTATAGGCTCAACTATTATGACGACATTATCGATTACTTAGACAAGAAGGATCGTGGCATCAAGTCAGAAATACCAAAGCCCCAAACATGGGCTGAAAGAGTCTTAAGGACGGTCAAAGAGTAAGTGCGCATTATCTTCGTGAAATTCACAATGTTCTCATTTTTTAAAAAAAATTTACAATTAGCAAACCACATTCATCATCCTATGAGGCTTATGAGGCAGCCAATCATAGTACACAACGTGACCAGAGACTGAAAATTACCATCACCAACCAAATCAACAGCTACAATTATCATACTAAGAGCTACACAAACAGGAAGTATGCTAGCATCTTGTAAAAAAGAAGTAAATTAGAACCCGATCGCTTTGCTTTTCGCAATTACCCGAATGAAAAATCTCTAAAACGAACTCGCTTAGCCTAATTACTAAATACGCTATGTCCTGTTTTATCTATTAATCATTATAACAGCTAAAAATTTATTGAGTTTCAACAAATTAACAAAATTAAGTCTTTATTTTTAATGTCTATTATATTTTTAAGGTATTAAACAAATTTTAAGAAATGCTCGAAATTGTGTCATCATCACGAATATGTTCAACGAAACAACTTTTATAAAAAAAAAAATATCTATCTATCTACATGTTATATATTATATAATACTTACTTCAACAAATAAATTATAAAGACATTTGCATCGTGTGCAACTAAACTAGATTTATAAAAGCTTCTTCTTCTTCTTCTTCTTTATTCTACTCAATTTCACTAAAGGTGTGCTGAACATTGGAGATGATTTGTTGATTTCACTTCATTCTGCTTTATTAAGTTTGTTGATATTTTTTTTGAAGTGAAGGGTGTATTGATAAACTGAAATAAACTTGCCCTTAAACTTTCTCTTCATTTGAAATTTTTATTGGGAATTGAAAGACTATGCGGTAAAATAAAGAGCAGGGATATAAATTTTTCCAAAAAATTGTGATGACCCCTTGTCCTTTGAATTTGTTTGACCCCTAAAAAAATGTCTAGAGGCTTCGTTCTCAACTGAGTACAATTCCTATAATATATGCAGCTTTAACATGATGAGGGGACGTTCAGTTCGTAAGGCGAATTGTCAGCATCTTAAAATGCGTGCGTCAGCCAAAAGAATTTTCCAATAGTCTCTACCTTGACGAAAAATTTTCTTCAATTTTCTTCAATTTTCTAAGGGCTTTTAAAGAAAAATCCTGAAAATCCGCTCTCAAAAAAATTCTGGATACACTCCTGACGTACGTAATAGGTAAACATAACTTAAGGGTTAATCAAAAATAACGTCTAAAAATCTATGGGTTGTGACCTATATATAAGACAAACCCTCTCTCCTCCACCCTGAATTTTGAATGTCATAGCTAAATGAACGCCTTGAACATCACAAATGATTTTGAAAGAAAAATCTCCTTAAGACAGGTGGGAAATGTAGACAGGTGTCGTTTAAACTAATGCCAAGAATATCATATACAATAAATTATTTCTAAACAAAACATTTCTTGATAGATTCATGACTTTTATTTCAGGTCCGAGGTATTTTTTTATATTTTATTAACATGAATTCTTAACGAGTTATAGCACCAGTGTAATAACCTTTAAATTATTGTTCGAAATGTATTACGTCCATCATTTGCACACCTTTCCACAAATTCTAAAAATCACGATCGCACGTAACACATTTCGATAATTCATCAACATTCCTTGATTAAATCTATAAAAAGACAACAAATTTACACTTTTACAGCTCGAAACGATTAAGATTGAGACTGAGTGTCTGATTATTTCGATATTGTTGCAGTAAATCCTTAACTAACATTTCAACATCAATCCTATTGGCATATTCTTGAATTTTATTTATAATTGGCTTCTCTATCGCATCCATTATTTGATATCGTAATAAATTTGGCAAGACATTGATGAAAAGCTCAATTGCATAATCAAATGTTCCCAATCCACTGCTCCTAAAGAGTGCAAAAAAGAAATTTATTTGGTGATGAATGAGATTGACTTGATTTATATTAAATTATTTTGATATTTAAGGTTGTATTTCTAGGAAGGCAAATGAGATGCGGATACATAAAGATTTGATATTTCGAGAAATTTATTGATGAATATTTAAATGATTTATGCGATGAATACTGTTTGCTGTAGATTTTTGAGATGAATTGGCGTGTATTGGAATTTAGCTGAATTGTCTGAATCTAATTAAAATTGCTTGAAAGTTGCTGAACTGTCTGAATTCTGTCATAATTTCAATATTCAGCAAATTTATCTGAATTCAGCTTGTTCTGTAATAATGTTCTGAATTCAACAAACAATTCTATTTTCAAAAAATCGATACAACGGAATATGATTACATCCTCATTCAATGAACTGAAATAAATCACAATTATTCTCAAATATTATTCTGCATGAATCAGATTTTAAAATAAAACTTTCTTCCTCATCACAACAATAAATCATATGACCTGAATAAAATAATACATCCTTCAAATTACGTCATAATCCAATCATCAATTATACATTCAAGAATCGTTTATCTCTTGAACGAGGAATGTGATTGAAATTATCCAAACTGCATAATTATGCACTTAATATATTTTCATCGATTGATTAAAATTATTGAAAATCTCACTCTCTGTGATGTTCAAAATTAAATGCTCAGTCACAACCGATTCAATTATACTTTAAATCATTTTCAATTTCCTCGTATCTTTTACTTACATGACCTGAATATTTCCTAGATCCAATTGCAAATCGTTCATATTGACTCGCTTCTGAAGATTAATTGGTTGACTCAGTGAAACGAAAACTTTAATGTACTGAACGGAAAATTGAACATTTCCAGATCTTGTTATCATGCCTTTTGCGAACGATGCTTCCCACGTTGTTTTTCCGTGGATTACTTGTGTTCCAATTTCGAGATCTACAAAAAAAGTTTGTAATACATTTTATGCTGTTACAGGATTAATTTGATTGTTGAGGTATGTAGATGGAATTAAATGCTTAACTTTTAATGGAAAAACAGAAGTATGAATCACTGTCTTTCAAACTTTTTGGATTACGATAAATTATAAGGTAGGTATACGGGTCATCCCTTGGGGTACATTAAAAATCAAGGATGCTCTGTCTTGTTGTAGACCCAATATATTTTATGAATACAACACAGTACACGAAATACTGGCATTAATCCATCCACATATCTCAAAATCCAATAATAATCATACTTATAATTAAATTATTGTCAATCATCTTTAATGTTAAATCGCCGACGCGATAAAATGATGATATTCCGCTAATTATAGTATTAAATATTCTAATTCCAATGATGCCATTATTTTCATACTCATTAATCTCGAGTGGATCGTACCTTAAATGAGATTGAATTATCATAATTTTCAATATTTCTTCTGTATCGTGGGAAAGGAATAAAATTTAAATAAAATTTGAATTACAATTCGCGAACTTTTTTCCGTGCTTCTGCAATAATGTAGTCGACAGGACTAATTGAATTTGGAATGAGTCCAAATTCTCCCAGCATTTTATCGATATTATCATCCATCTCTTTTCTTATCTTATCCTTTGCATCCTTTAGAATGTACGGCTTAACGTTCTCAAAAAGCTATAATGAAAAAGTTTTAATTAAAATGAAATTAACACCAAATTGGATTTCCATCCCATCGTACCATATTTCCTGCTGAATTAGCAAAACTTTGAAAAATTGAGGCAAAAAATCCCAAATTCGAAAAACTAACATTCATTCTTGACAGCTGAATGTCAGTATCAATTTCATTTGTTTTAATTTTACCATCACGTTCCGTTTTAAGTGAGGCGTTCGCTGTCACGATTACATTCAAAATTGTTATAGTGAATGGACCTAAAAATATATTCATTTTATAAAATTAATTAATGCCTTAACAGCATCATTTACGCGATTAATTTCACACCATTTGATCTTGCCAAAAATGAGCTCAGTGAGTAATTTCCCGCCAATCTGAGCGTCTCGAACAGCAATCCACAGGTTGCTTCCATTTTTTTGTCAATCTCAACTGTCACATTTTGCACGCGAAATTTGGAGACTCCGTGTGCTTTCACTTTCGTCATTGTCAGCTTTCCAATATTGAGGGTTTGATGAACATCAGGAATGGAAATTGGGTCAGGAATATCCAATGCTGGCAACCCCACGGGATCATTGTCTTTAAAATGTTCGATTATTTCATACACTTTCTTCGTCATTGGATCTGATTCGATTGTGTTGGTGATTTCTGGCATTTCAAGTTTTTGTTCTACTGACAGTTGATCTAAAATGTGAATTTTTGAGTATTTTTTTGCAGGATAGACAATAGATAAGGGTGAATGTGCTTAATTTTATGGATAATCAGCAGAAATGAATTTCTATGTAAATCAGCATACGATTTCTTGTCCTATTTTGAAGATTTCCATACTTATAAGTACACCCCAACCACGTGGCTCATTAATACCCACCAAACAACGTCTCATCCTTTGCAGAAATTCCAACAAAGAGCACCCAAAAAATCACGAAAAATAATTTATGCATTATTTAAGTCTCTTTGATGTTTCCTCATTGAATTCTCACACACAACTGAGGATGATAACAAATAAAAGAACCGATAAGGTTCATAGTTCACACACAAATCTGATAAGTAGTCAAAAGAAATTCTGAGTCATGAGGTTTAGTGAGGAAAAAAATTTATTGAATAATATTTTTCATATTCTTTTATAATAAATGTCGTTATAATGCATTTATGTACGATAGAGAGTGAAAGAAATTATCTAGGTAATATAAAAATGTAATTTGTGAATTCAATAAAGTGAAAATATTGTTTTACAATTAACAAAAGCTTCCGTATTTTCTTTCATGTTCAATTTAAGTGTATTTAAATTTATGCTTGTGTTGAGAGAGAAAAAAATTCGATGTTGATTGTTTTGTGAAACTTAAAAATTAAATTGCTCATCAAAAACAACAGAGAAATGTCACATATAGTCATCATAAAAAAATTTGCAAAAACAGATCAAAAACGAACGTGCCTTTCCTTACAGAAAAAGCTAATTTTTTAACAAATAGAACTGCAATTGCTTAATAAGTTGTGATTCGCTTTTGAGATGATTTGACCATTTTATATGATGCGACTTTTCCGAAGGAAGCATCATCTGTGTAGTCATCAGTTTCGGCTAAGAGTTTCTTTACATTGGCAGCGCGTTGTTCACGTGCAATTTGTCTTTCGCTTCTTTCCAACATGTCATTTTCGAGGTCCTGGAGACGATTAGCTGTTTGACGAGCACGTGATGCAGCGAATGATTCTGAATCACCGAATTTTGACCATCTGGAAACTGTATCGTTGGCTTGAGAGGCAGCGGCAGATGAGCTTGAGACGTCAGTGGTAACCTGCAAGGAATTTTTGAGTCAATATTATGTTAATTTAGGTTTGCGTCTTGATAAATTGTTTTAAACATCAGCTATGCGGTCATTTGGACCATATCCAAGAATTTTTAGGATTATTCAAATAATCGCAGGTAGCTTTGATGATTTAAATCTTCTATTCTTAGTAAGTATTTGCAAAATTTATAATAAGCAGTCCTTACCTTTAAGACGCGCTTCTTAACATAACTTGATGCATTTGATGCAGCGAGTTCGTCGTTAAATCCATTTTCTACTTCAATGCTACTTAAAAGCTTCTTTGATGCATTAATACGATTCAATGTTCTTTGAACCTGTAAATGAGAAAATAGACGAAATGAAATACAGAAGACAAGAGATGATCAGTTTTATGAGTCATAAATAATTTTAAATATAGATTTATAGGCATATGAGCAAAGGTGATAAAAGTGTGAAATGGTACCCAAGAGACTCAAGTGCTTAGGATAATTTTGTTGTATTTAACAAGATTGACGAAAATTTGAATTTTTTCTGATCAAAAAGGATGCGAAAATTCGAATAAGTTATGAGATAATTTCAATAAAATTTAAGCGCCTGAAGTAAGCAGATTGTGCAATATTTATTTCCATCCTGTGATTTGCGTTCGATGAATAATAGTAATAATATTAAAAGAAGACAGTGCAAACAATTTTCTTGACAATTTGACTCATGACGTCAACTGGCATGGAAAAATCAAGATAAACGATTCAAATAATCTCTAAAATATTTTTCATGTTCACCATCTTGGATTAAAAATAAATTAATTTTCTCGCGACTTTTTTTTCCTTACTATCAGATTTGTTTTTCCTGTCAATCATAGTTAAATTGATACACTTACTTGACTGTCAAAGTCGGCTTCAAGTTCAATTCCTTTACGGCCACTTCTTTGATCCAAAATAGTCTCTCTTTGGATGGCATGACTGGCACGGGTTCTTGCAAGTTCCAAATCATCTACTGAACCATCTTCAGCTAACTGTGCGAGACGAACGGATGGCTTTAAGACAGGTGGCTCAGATGATCTGAGGATTGAGCTTGGGAGACGTGCTGATTTCTCATCGAGACGATCGAGTGCTGACTTATAATAATTCTCACCAATATTATAATTTAAGTCATAAATTCGTGATCTTCTCGGTCTTCGGCTGCTCATTTTGAATGATCTTAATTATGGGGGAACTTTAAGAAAAAAATTAATTTCAATGAGAAAGTTATTTTAATTAAGAAATGTGAATTTCTTTCCGTCACACACTACTCAGAAGAATAATTTGAAATTGATTTGAACAATACTGCCAAAAAGACACCACCACAAATTTAAATATAACAAAAAAAATTTATGTCTAAAAATAAACTCGCATGATCTTAGATATTCATCACAACATTTCTTTACAAGAAAAGCGTATGTAGATAAATTTCTACAGGAAAAAAGAAACTAGTGAAAAGGTCGACGGTGTGTGTGATTTCGAGGGCTTGCAGCGCATTTTTTGATTAAAAATGAGTACATTAACACATCCTGGGTTTTATTTGTAAACTTTATAGTTCTGAGATTTATTTACATTTTTTGCATTTACGCATACACCTTAGTCTATTTTCCGTATGTATTCTAATGTATTCTTAGAATTCCTTCGACAACTTTGAACTTAAGAGCTCTAGAATGATCGTTTATAGTTCCTTTGTGATTTTTTGGAGATAGAATGTTCTAGCTTCTTGATACTTGTTATCTTGTGTCTAACCATGTGACCAAAATCGCTAACAGAATCGTATTTAAATGACTAGAAACATCTCTGATTTTACAAAGGAATTGAACTTTAAGATAATATTTGATAGATCATTGAATATAGGGTCATTTACTTTTAACAGTTGGGGGGCAAGGCAGTGGTGTCGAAAATAGAAAGTTATTAGGGCCATGACCATGAGCGTCCCATATAAATGAGCAGAAAATTCAGAAACAGCCTTGTATGAAACTTAATATGAGGGTACAACTGTTTGATTTGGTCCCGGGTATCAAATCCCTTTGTTACGCCGCTAGTTCCACAAAGGACTATAAATGTGAGCCTTAAAAATATTAATATTTGTTTTCTAACTGCTTCAATCTAAACATTTTCCAGCAATCAGTCTCTTAAGTGAAATAACCAGGTACCATGACTCAAATTGACACGATATTAGTCCCCACATGATTAGCTAGCTAAATCAGCCAAGCCAAAGCAAACGAATTTGTCACATTTTCTTCAAAAAAAATGAGTTCGAGATTTTTTTCTTGGAACTAAAAAGGTGTTCGAAAAAAAAATTGCACACAAATTAAGTTTAATTCACTGTATAAAATTTATTTTCCAAGAAGTAAAAAGCAATTGCAATTTTTCACATTTATGAGACAATAAGGTGATCATAAAACTTCACTTGAGACACATTCATTCATGAGCGTGAATGAGGAGGAAAAAAGTTGGTATTTTGTCGAATAAGCGAATCTATTTATAGACATGTTCAGTACTAAGGTAATCAAATATTTTTAGTTAAAAAGTTATGCAATGCAAAATTTCTATATAATAAAAATTCTCCTTCAACTTTATTGCATTATAAAACAGAAAATTGTCTAGATTGTGATGAAAATATGCGAATTGATAAAAGAAAATAAAAAATATTTTCCATTTTTTTTCAGCACTCGAATATTTTTCTATTTTCAAATTTTTTTCTTCTCGTAGCCTTTAAATATATGCTACTACCTATTCACTTACACTGCAAATATAAGACTAAGAAAAAAGAAAATTTGGATGTGAAAAATTTTCATGTAGACGCTTCTCTTCTCTTCAAAATCTTATAATACATACACAAAATATTTTTTTTCCTTAATTTTTCACACAATTAATTATTTTAGAGGAAAAAAAAATTCTTCGATCTTTATTGTGAGCAGATTTTATTTTCTTGTACAAAATATATCCTACATAAATAAGTTCAGAGAGTGTTTGCATGTATGCTGCGTACAAAGAATTTTTCAGCCTCTGTTCTTCTCTTTTAATCCACATATTTATATTCAATTGACATATTCAGATATCAACAAGTTTTATGATGTTGGGAAAATTATTTTATAATTTTATAGGCGTTCACGAATATGTCACAATAAATATATCGCGTGGTATGGTAATTAACTGCTTTATTATTGGATCAATTCAAATAAGAATGTTTGAGGTTAAGTGCATATGAAGATAATTGGCTTTTTTTCGGTGGTTGTATGGGACGGGTGAATAATTGATGAGGTTATGTTTTCATGTTCTGGTTATTAGCTAAGGGTTTTGGTGTCGATCAATTTTTTATAAGAAATTAATTTAAGTATTATTTAAGTGATTCTGAAAAATGAATTTTATGAATGAATTTTTGAGTAAATTTTAACGGTTTTTTAAAATTTAAATTCCTGTACTCAATTTCAATGTCACTAGAGTCTAGGCAGGGGTGTAGCCAGGACTTTTGAAGTGGGAGGGGGTCCCCATTTTTTTTTATTTTTGCAAAAACCACTGTAATACAAGCTTTGCATTAAATTTTAGTATTTCTTTAGACATTAAGACTGATTCTGCGAGCAGATTTCAACATCTTTTTTAAATAAATTAATTTTTCGTTTTTAAATATCAAAAAAATTTAAAAATTTGTATAGAATTTTGATCTCGAGGGAGGGGGTTGCCCAGATACCTAAGGACTACCCCCTGGATAGTCTAGGGTCTATCACCAAATTTTGAAAAACACAATTAGCTCGGTGAGTAATTCGTTCATTAAATAAGCCACTCAGTAAACTGATCAATCATCAAAAAAACCAAGAAAAATAAACAAGCAACCCTAAATTTAAAAAATTGAGAGGAAAAACTTTTTTATGATTATTTATTCAACATCAGAACATGATACCATCCCTAAATTTCAATAATTGACTGTATCTCATTACATTTGCTCAAGTCTTAATTAACAATTTAATTCTACACCACAAACGACTCAAGACTCTCACCCAATTCAAAAGCAATTTATTAGGATTTAATGTACCGAATCATTATTTTAAGTATTCAAATTTTTTCAGAGCGTATTTTCTTTCCGTTCAGACAAAGTTTGCCATCTAATTAGCAAGGCGAAAGAAATCGTTTCTTATTTGAATTGCAAAAGCTTTACAAATTACATTGAAAAACTGATAAACAGACTCGAACAAAAATCTGTAAATTTAAAATCTCTTTTTCTTTGATCGCTATTTAAATTTGCTAACAAGCACTATTCACACCATTATAGCTATTATTTTGTTAATTATGGATAATGATGTGATAAATGGTTAATTTTCCTCCAATAGCAGAATCGCCTTTCACACAGAAAACAAACATCCACTTGACGAGAGCAATGTAAATATTGAAGTCAGACAGCGTTTATGTGACAATTGTAAATGCTTTCGCTTAAATGTTATGTAAAGAATGTTCAAGATTTACATTGTAAAATTCCCTGCTCAGTCTCTGAATATGTGGGATGATTGAAATGTATGAGCTGGAAATGTACAGAGCAATGACGGATAAACAAAAATATTTTTTTGTTGATGTGATTGAAATGTTTAAGCTCATATTCTAGGTGAAATTTTTTAATATGTTGCCAGTTATTTTAGAAATTATGAAATGAAATTTTCAAGAACGGTAAATAACCATAATTGTGGCCATGAGAAATTCTTATTTTTTGCAATCAAAATTTTTCTGGCGCACTTTTCTCGTTTAGTCAACAATTTATGTGTTTATTTAAATTTTTCGCTAACTTTTCATCTTGAGTAATATTTTTTTTCTGCTAAGGAAATGCTCAGCTTAGCATGAACAATAATAAATCACAGAAAAAAATTTGTTAATATTAAAAATAATTAAAATTTAGATATTTAAAGTGAATGAATTTCCAACGTATTTTTGAAATTCAAAAAAATTTGAGTTAAAAAAATTAAATTTTGAATTCTCAAAATTTTGAGAATTTTTTGAAAAATCATGAAAATTTAATATTTTCAGTTTACACTTATGACAATAAAAATTAAAGTAACAGACTTATTCTCGCAAAAACCTCAGCAGGAAGCTTCCATCTGAGATGACTACAAATTTTAAAAATTGAAATTTATTAAAAAATTCAAAACATTACAGAAAATGCACAAAATTTTCTTATTTTTCAAATGAAGCACACCGCCTGCTGTGACGCACATTAATATTCACACTATGCACACCCACGTGAGGAGTGACTTTTGTTTATTCCCCACAATATTCTACAGAAATCTTCCATAATCAGAAACTTCCTAGTGAAATTCTAAAACTCAATTTTCTTATGATCTTCAGGAAATAAAATTCAATGAAACTGATGAAAACTAGTTTGAGTGGGTTCAAGACACAAATAGATATAAACAAACCATTACGGAATAGAAATTCAGGTTTACATTTCAACCGGAGTAAAAGAATTGCGATGCAACAATTTATATTTTTCCAGACTTATTTTTAATTCATTCATGATGCGAAGTTAAAATATGAGATTAAATGTTTTTAATAGCAGCACGTGGAGTCATCCGTAGAAAACATTTGTGGGGTTCAAAATATTTGTAAGGTTCTCAGTTTTTCGTGTTATGAAATTTTGGCGCAAGTTGTGAAGCACATTAGAAAAATTGTTGAAAATTAATAAGGAAATGGAAATTTGAGGTGGATTTTAATGGAAAATGTGAGTAATTGCTTATTAATCATGGTCTTAAATTCAAACTAGAGAATCATTTGTGATTTTCTAATAAAATTAGAAAAATGTCATTCGGGTAAATCCAACATTGTAATTGTGTGAAGAAATTCTAACATTTCAACTTAAAAACTTGTCAATAGAAAAGGCGTGAAGATATAAACAATTTACTGCTTTATATGCGACACAAAAAATGTTGAAATATTTAATAAATGTGAAAAAATGTTGCAACGAAATTGATTCCCTTTTAATAAATGGAACGCTTATGTATTAGAAAAAAGAAAAATAATATGTAAGTTCACACTAACCCAATAAAAAAATTCATTATGAATAAAAAAAATGTGACGTCAGGAATTGTATCCTAAATCAAGATGCATTTTTTCACAAGAGTGGAAAATTTCCTTCACCCAGGAATAAAAGGAACACTTCCATAGCGTTTCCATGATTCCAAAAATTTGACCTATTTTCCTTAAATTCCCATTACCTATCTCATTCTTTCATTTACATTGCTAGTAAATTCAATACTACTAAAAGCCTCGAGAATTGTTTTTTGCGTTGATGCTATCAAAGTATGAGTATATTTTCAATGTCATTCCATACTTTTAATAGCGTTGAAACAGTCTTCTTTTATTCCCGAATTTCAAATTTTGTTATCCTCTGGATTGAATTTGTTGTGTTTCTAAAATCCTTAAAATTATTCTCAATAACTAGATAAATTTTTATAAAATTATAAAGATAAAATAAAACAACGCAGTGTTTCGAGCAAATTTTTTGAAAATAATAAAAAAAAATAAGAAATGAAATAAGGAAAAAAAATGCAAAGCGGCAGCTTTTAAAAATAGAAGAAATAATAGAATTTGATGAGATATATAAGTGTGATTAATAAATATAATTCTACGCTTAAAATACAAGAAACAAAATCTAAAATTATAAAGTGTTGTTAAATCTGTTCATTTCATGTTTGATTGATTGAAGAAAAAATTTATTTTACAATGTAATAAATTTTATGTGCACTGTTTTTTGCTACAAATTACGATTACGACGACGACGAGAAAACGTGAAGTATATTTTGACAGTAATTGTGATTATCATACTGAATTTAGTGATAACATACTACTGTGTGTTCTATAAACCTATATACACAATTATAAAATGATTATGTACATAAGCAGCAAGATGAAAATGAATTTATGTCAGAAAGGACTTTTTCTTCTTTTGATGACATCAACGCAGTAAAATAAACGTAAATAAGGCACAAACACACAGGCCTACTATATGAGGAGAAAAATATTTTTTAACAAAAAATTAAAATTAAATTTAAAATTGCTGTCTGCGAAATACAAAATAAAAAATAAATCTTAAGAGAAGAAAAGTATTTCGACAGGAAACTTGGCGCTTAATACAGTGGTATGTGTGAATGTAATAAATGCCAAAAGAGAAGAACTCATTTTAATGAAGAATTTTTGCCATTATATAAAAAAAATATGAATAACTGAAAAAAAATTATCCATTGAGAATATTTATTTTTTTCTTAATATACTAACTAACATACACACGCATCCATGCCATCTTGTCGCGCAATATATTACGCTGTATAGTTCTAAATTGCTAGATGTAAGTGTATAGCGCAAAAAAATATAAACCGTCGCGTGATATATATATTGTGTTTTTTTTTTTGTATTCTCATGCTAATATATAAAATAATATTCGAGAAAGAGAAGAAGAAGAAAAAAAATCGAAGTGTTATTTCGGTGTATGTGAATCTCTTGCTTAAATTATAAGATGCATGAAGAAGCTATCACAACTACCGCGGCATCATCAAAAATAGCAGCAGCAGGCAGCAATGATATTATTGCTCACACAAATAATTCACACCAAAGTAATGATAATGCAAATAGTACGACGACCATATCGATAGTCCATCATTTTCAGCGGGCTAATAGCTCGGCTACGTCCACAGTCATTGAAAGCTATGATGCAACAGACAGTTGCTCATCTGCAGCTACATCAACATTCTCAAACCAAATAATTCAACCCCAAACGAAAATTATTCTCAATAATATTAATGAAATTAAAAGTAGTAATTGCCCGGAGGATGAAGTCGAGAAAGAGGTTTCATCATTAATTTTAAACAGTATCGCTACGAATCCAAATGTTTCGAATGTCTTGATTGTTGGTACAAATGCATGTGATAATTCCTCAAAAGATGAGTTAAATCTCAATGATTTGACGCATGCTGAACAAATGGAAGTGGAAATTAATGAAATTCAAGCTGATGACAAAACCGCATCAGCAGAAGGTAAGACAGACACTTTTAATATACTGTTTTATCTATTCTAATGTCGGGTGCTGTGTGATGCAATTCTGTTTTCGAAATTCAAATTCGAAATATTTTATTAATTTATTTCTTCGAAATTCAATATTATTTTTGTTTTCGAAAGTTTTTGCCTTCTTCGAATTTGAATTTCGAATTTCGAACTATTTTGAGGCTACATTTTTGAATATCGAATTTTTCGTATACTTTAGAATTAATAAAATTTGCCTGAATAATTCCACAACATCTCAAGTCTCGAGATTCCTAAAAGTAAATGATTAATTAATTCTACAATTTTAAAATCATCTCAAGCAAATTTAACCTCAAATTTTCCTCGAAAACAGAACGTCAACACGCCCAGAACGTCTACGACGATTTGTTGCTGATTCTTCTTATCTCCGAAAATGATGTAAGAATTTGTTTCGGAAGTAAATCTTTTTGTTTTTGGTGGCAAAATTAAATCATTATATAATAATCGAAATTGTGTCATTTATGGCTCGTCAACTCCCTCAATAAAATGAGATCCAACAATGTAATTAAAAAGTTGCAATCAAAACTAAACGACACAGAAAAAGCTACAAAGAACGAAAGAGAAAAATTGCAATCATGTTTATTTATTTGTTCTAATTCTAAATTGTACATCAATGCGCAATCGCACGTCTTCAAAATAAACAAAAACTTGATTGAGACTTACATGTGTATGTAATATTTTCTATTTAATATCTGTTACAATGAGAAACATAATTAAATCTAATTAATTATATATTATTACACAAAAACTGATCAAAACGCAGAATTTATAATGAATAAAGTAAAAAAAATGAGAAATACACAAAAACCCACGAGAGATTTGTGTATGTGAGTGTATTCGTATGTCCATGTATATATGAAAATGAAAATAAAAAAAAAATTTCTATGAAAAGCGTAAGTATTGAGTAATACAGCACCTAACTCACAATACATTTGAAAAATGTTGGTAAAGTGTGTCAAGGTTGGAAATTCTTGGTGTGTTAATATCGCAAGTATCAAAGTATTCAGCTATTCATCTTCTCGAAATTAAATTAAATTGTTGATGTTGTTGTAAAGGATAAGTTTTTCTATTGTAATCTCCAAGTATTTCTCACTAACAAGTCATATAATTCGTATCAAAGTGAGAGTCAACGCTGAGACTGTATGCAAGATGAATCTATCTGAGTAGACAACATTGACATACAAATCATGTTGCCATGACACAGATTGAAGCTGTCTGAAGGAGACTAGAAAAAGTTTTGGATGCATATTCATAAAAAAGCTATTAAGTTTGTTAATTTTTTAATGCTAATAGCAAGCACAAAAATTGACGAAGCGAAAAGTTTAATTTTTCTTGCATTATTCAAATATCACGATTAGTGCTAAAATAAATTTGAAAAAAAATTATTCATTTACTTTTTGTTTATTTGTTGATGGCAAAAGCATGTATAACTAATTATTTTCGCTCTTTTTTAGGACAAGAACTAGAAAGTCAGGACTGCAACACTTCAAGTTGCATACAACCTCTAATTCTTTCTTACAAAATTTTTATTTAATTACACTTTTTACTGTCGATTTCAATGTTGAGTGATTCACAAATTTAGAAAAAAAAAATATTTTGCAATCCACGCTTAAATTTGTACAAAGAAATCTTATACTCTCGTTTGCTGACATGATGAGTTGGCTCAGAAAATGCCATGAACACGATATGCCTGATATTTCTTATCAAATACCAAGCACATAACTCAAATTCATCTCCTTAAATATTTTTGGAATTTTCCATGGTTTGAAAGCTTCTTTTTTGCATTTAAATTATGGCGAAACTGGAAATATGAACACAATCATACAGTGATGATGCAATTTTATATCTAATTTTATAGCACATCACGTTTAAATTTATTCTGGAGATTTGCATTCTATGAATTACATGAATTTAAGTGCCCAAGTTTGCATCCGAGTAACACAAAGGCTCCATGAAGAAGCAATGATTCCTGATGGCTGCTTTTTTCTCTTTTTGTTGCTCGGAAATGATCCTTTTTGTAATAAGATGACCCTGAGTGTAAGTTTTGCATTTGAAGATGTTTGTGAAATCTGAAACTGTTGAAGCTACAAACTTTTAAAACCTTAAATTTCATTTCGTTTGAATATTCAGAACTTTTAAGCTATCATGTTTCGAAATAGATGAATAGAATTCTTCTTCTCAAAAGCTTAAGCCATAAGAAATGCACCCTTTTGTACCCCATAAACGCCAATCCTTCCAATCAATCTTATTGTCTCGTCATTAAGCTCTTTTTTCTCCTATATAAGGAGTCATATCAATTAGCTTCTCACAAAGAAAATCAAATTTGGCATTTATTAATGAATATGAAATTTATTGATGCTGAATTAATAGCAAAAATCCACGAGCAAGGCTTTTTCGTAAAATTTATTCATAGATTGTACTAGTTTGAATTGGGCTTTGATAAACAGACAAATATTGATAAATTAAGAAATTTCTTTGAGTTTGGAAGTGGTTTGCATAATGTGTTGTTTTGTTTCTGATTGATATGGTTTTATTTTATGAGCATTTGACTATCCTTTGACTACTAATTGATGATATTGAATGGCTTTTGTGTGAGCTGTTGCTAAGTGACACAATAGTCTAGTGCATTGGGAGATGTGCAGCCTTCTTTAGACTTCAGTTGAATAGTATATATTTGATTCAACAACTTAGAGAACTAATGGGTTCTTACTCATCCGAATTTCATAACCTGTTGCTCCAAAGTAAGAACGTGAGACTTGTGTATGACTTGACAATTTTTCCACGCATGATAGCTCAATTAATTAATATGCAATCATTTACTTGGCCAAAGCAAATTTCTAGAAAATACATAATCATTCTTGATACAAATTTATTCAAGGAACTTACTCGTACTCGTCTTAATTTCATTAAATCAACATGTGATTAGTCATGTTTGTTTTCATTCGAATTCATGTCAAGCTTCTCTTCTTATTTACATAACTTATTGATGCAGAATTTCTCAGAAATCACTAGAATTCTCAGAAAGCAATTTACTACCTAAAAATATCAAAGCAAATAGCAAAATGTGTTCTTGTTATGCAGCAAAAAATTATAAACATGAAAATATTTTCATTCAGAAGTCTTTTCATTCCAAATTAAGTCCTAAATCTAATGTGAACTACATTTCCAATTTTTATTTGTGCGATAATTAAGAAATTTGGAGTTTGCACCAAATTTATTTTCGTAAACAAACAAGAAAACATTCCTTTTATCGCTATAAAATGTAGAGTAGAAGGAACATATCGTCAACACATAGATTTGACCCAATTTCCGTTTTTTTTTATTCGCAGTACATTTGTTTTCTCACAGACTGATGCCGACAATAAATTCCTTTTTTTATCATCAACAAGTAATTTCAAGTCTCACGAGTTTTGGTGACATCGAAAAAAGGAAACAGTAAAAAATTTGCTACTTAAAAACGTCCTAACATAGAGAATTATGGAAATTAGGTCACACATGACTCGAGGGTGTTTTCATTTTTCAAAGGGAGCTCGTGGCTCTGATTCACAAGTTAATAACTTTTAAAAACGATTTGTTTTAAAAAAATATAATAAAAATAATTCATTATCACGTTCCTTTGTTGAATGTTTGCTTATCAAATTTCATTCAAATTTTCGACTTAATGTTCTTTTAATACCTTTTTATGTAGATTAATCTGTCCTATATATTTAATGTTTAATAAATCTAAAATAATCCATTATGTGTTGAGAAATGAATTCTAAATTTACGAGAAAAAAAATATAAACGAAATGTATTTCCAAGTACCAAAATCGAGTGCAAGTGATTTTTTTCTATTTATTTCTTGTAACGTTTTGTAAGTATGTCAGTGGGCCAAGGACATTTCGTTTTATTTTTCTTCGTTAGGAAAATATAGCGAACATTTTCTCCTTTAGCATTCACGAGAAATGAAATAATATGAAAAAAATGTTGGAAGTACCCGCACGTGGATGACTAAAGCGTATTTTTGCCGGGTCAGTTGTTAATTTTAATTGAGAGGAAAATTCGTATTAGGAAAAGATACTAATGCTGGCATTTATGGAGGGTTGAAAATTTAAAATTTTTGATTTCTGTCGTCATCAAATAATTTCTTGAAAATTCTAAAGTTTGGCACTAAGTCACTCATTTTCTAAATGAATCATTAATAAACTATTGATAAGATTAGTCGGTTTCTAATGATATCAGAGGTTTTTTGACATTAAACTTATCAGAATGCTTGAAATTAGGTTAAATTTTCTAATTCAAAATTCATTCCAAAATATATGCTTACTTAATTGGGTGGAGCTTACATGAATCTATTGCCATATTTAACTGCTCTATCCTTCGGTACCTTCTGTAAATTCAATTCCTGTGAGTATCCTGTAAGCATCTAAGAACATGTCATCTCCATCTCAATCGATTTGTTTAAGCAATAGAGAAATTGAGGATGTGGGACATTTTATTTGATTATTATAGTGATGATAATTAATTTTATTAAAAAGGATCTGAAATTTTAAAGAGCGACTCTTCGGACTAACATTAATAAATACGCCAATCCATAAATCACAAAGAAAAAGTTCAAAAATCCACACAAGAACTGAAAGTTGCATAATTTATATGATAGCTGCACAAATTCGTCAATTCAGTAGTTTTCTAGAATACATTAGGAAACATCCATCAGCCCAATTCAGTCATCATGTCATAATGGAATCAGCACTTTGCTCATTTTGAGAAATCCACGCGAAAGTCATGTTTATGCAATGTCTTTCTTTCATCTATAATAACAATAAAAAAAATTACTTGATAGAATAATCCAAAAGTGATTATTTGACAACATTGAACATGCCTGTGCTTGATTAAGCACTTTTTTAGTATATTTTAAAATTTCTTCTAGTAAACACATTGCATGAACTTGACCACTTTTTTTGTGCTTGGAAAATTTCATTAAAACCATAACAAAAACCCAGCAGAATGCTTTTTTGCAAACAGTAAAGAAAAAATGGATTTTCAGTCGAGTCAGCAGCTTACTGCAGTTTAAATTTGCAATGTTTTAACTTTCTTTCCATTTCCCTCTTTACAAAATAAATTGTAATGAATAATATTTGCAGTACACGTGTATTGTTTGATGATACACATTCAGTAAGAATGCATAACGAGAATTATAGATTTTTTTAGCCTCACATAGCTTCGTATATAAAATATATAGGACGAACGTATTCTGCAATTTTCTGACTGACTGAAATTATGAGCAGATTTATTGTGCGGTGATGATATAGCCATTCTTATGAGGTTTAATCAATATCTCGGGTGAGACAGTGAGACACTGGCTGCATGAATAAGAAAAAAATTACACTCGACTTGGTTACATAAGCGACTCATGTCATGCTTTCGCAACTTAAAGAAGAAGAATTTCAATCTGTTCCACAAACCACCGTTTTCTGTATATATTCAGTCTTTCTTTCATTCCTCTTTTTGTTAATTTTAAAAAGAACCGGTTTACTACTTTTTCGGACTACAAGAAATGCAGAATTTTTAATGATGCACAACATACGAAAAGGAAAATAAAAGTTAAAAGAAAAAAAGAGAAAAGAATCGATTCTCGGACATGATTATTGAAGTTATTGTCTCACAAACGAAACCTTTTCCCTTTCATCGCGAATTGATTCCAGCATTAATTTATTGTATATGCTTTGACTTCTTACTGATGGAATTTATGTGGTTTGTTATGCCATAAATTTATTCTAGAAATACGAAACTTTCACCTTTTGAATTCAAATCAATAGCTGATCAAAAATTTAATTACTTCTTTACTTGTCGTGAACTGCACTAAATCGATTAAATCTGTAAGCATTTTATTTGATTAAAGGCTGTTTGTTTATGGTTGAATAATGACAATGAGCAAATGATCTTGAATTTGAGAAGAAAATGCAGAAAATTTTTGGAACTAGGGTTGATTTTATACTCAATTAGATAATCTTCACGTGTACTTAATATTATAAAATTTCTAGATTAATAAAAACAAACTTTGAGAAGATTACTAAGACAATAAATTAGCTCATGATTCAGTAACTCCACGAGTTTAACTCATGCGATTTTCTTGAATAATTATAAATAGCATAGGGATGCACTTCTAATTTTCTCAGTTACCCTGAATAAAAACAAACAAAGGTCAAAATTAATCCAAGAGACTTCGCCATTAGGATTGTATCTATAGCAATAGACACAGCTTAATCAACCTTAATTACTTCAGATTATTCTAGCAACACCCATGCAACTGTCTTTTTGGTACTGATAGTAAACAAATTAGATACATCCCGGGAAATATGCGTTTCAGTAGCGATATCGAGAATCCCTTCTTTAGATCAGAATTTGAAATTTCCCTGAACTTTAACATGCCTTTGAGTTATAGAACTAAGTAATTTTTCCAAAATGTCAGATTTATAGGTAAAGCTCGTGTGAATTCAAATGAGTATAGGGTTAAAGAGCAAATTATGGTCGGAAAATAATTATTGAATCCTTTTTTATCTATTTTTAATTATAATAAGTCATAATGCCAATCTTAACAAAATTTTGGCACGTTTAAATTTATGAAGCTATTATCAGCAAAGCCTTCAAAATTAGCTTCAGAATAATCATAAAATTGTAATAATCTGTCGTGGATCTTTAAAGTCAAAAATACGCAATGATTACTCAAATCAATAATTTCTGAATATTTTTCCAAACTCCAAACAACATGCAAATTTTATTATCTGTTTTTGTCATCATCTGTAGCGGCGAAATTGATCACGTGCAAAAGCACGCTTGATAATTTTCACAATACCTGTCTATGCATACGTGGAAACGTAGATGATAAAAAATTTCCATAAATTCATTGATACTGCACTTACTTGCTGTCGAGAATAGTAACACAAATAATGTTCTTTTGAAATAGAGGAATGCAAGCCTTGATAGTGCAACTATAACACATGCTTTATCATTTATTTCCAATGTTTAGAGACGTATCATTGACTCGAACATTTAGGCTACGTTTTTAGCACAAAAACACGAAAAATTTTACGTTTTGTTTTCGTTGAAAATCGTAAAAAAGCTTTTTTGCGAAATCATCGATCTTGATTTCATGTTTTTACACGCTTATGCTTCAATTGGCAACTAAAAAATTTTAAAGTGTGATTTTTTGTCTCCATAAAAGTTGAAATGATTTAGTAGGCTTGATAAAAATAAGCAATAATTATTTTAATGGATCACATTCGACTAATTTTTATTGACATGTGACTTTTACTTATTGACGAAATTCATGACAGAAACATAAAATTTTTTAATGTCTGGAAAATGCTTCCTTTTTTAAGCCTCCTATTTTAAGCAGTGCTCTACAAAGCCTACTAATAATAATTGTTCGTAAAAATCTAATTTAAAATTTACATTGTATAAAATTCAGGCCAAGACTTCTATTATTCAAATCAATAAGCTTGACACTATGTAACCGTGTTCGACTTATGAAATTAATGATAATTTTCTTTATCATGAATAATTTGCTTGCTGATTTTTAAACTTTTAAATTTCATGTCAAAAGGGTTACTTCATTTTGTAAATGATTAATAACGTTTTGATCTTATCAACTTCATCTTTTGGAAATGATTGAAGAGTTTTGATTTATCTTGTTCGAGATTCCATTTTGGGCTTCATTGAATTTAGCTTGCGATTGAATCTCATAATGGGAAAGAAGCATTAAAAATTAAATTGAATTTATTGCATATTTAAGTTGTCAATCGATTGAAATCCAAATTTAAATTTGAGTGATTTGAAAATTCTGATGGAACTGAATTAAGCAATAACTTTCATAATGCATTCAACGAAATTTTCAACTCATTATGATAATTATCACTTTTAAAATATTTAATAAATCACAGCTAGAATGTGTAAATTAACTCTATTAATAGACTTTACATTGTAGCTAAATGTAAGTTTATTATCAATTTTCTTTACACAATCGCATGACATAATTTACAATAAGAATCCATTAATTTTGCTTTTAGGTTGTGTGGGAAATAATCTTAATTACTATGACATAAAGGACATGCAAATAAAAATTTGTGGAACATCTCGAAATAAGTTAAGGATGGTCATAGACATTTTAACGCTACTGAATAGATTTCCAATCCATAACTGCCTGAATAAAAGCATTTATGTCACAAATTTACTGTCGAAAAAAATAGTTTGATCCAAAACCACAAAGCATTTTTGATAAAACCATTAAAAAAAGTTAAATGATGGCTTCTATTGCAATAAGCATTGTTGTATTTAGGTACAATAGTTTTCACAATTTACAATTTTTTTTTTATTTTAAAGTAGCAGAGATAAATGATACCACCATTAAATATGTTAAAAATCCATAACTTGTTAGGAAAACAATTGAAAAAAAAGTTTCTTGTGTGATTTTTAAACTAAAATAAAGACTTATTTGGACGGGATTAGCATAACATTTGTGTCTAAAGAGATTTTTAAAAGTTGATTGTGATTTGAAAAATTAAATTACGAAATTTTCAATTTGTAGCTCGTATTTGTCGAATGAAATCATCATTTGTTCACGTCCTTATTGGGATTGATTAAAGCACTTTGTTGCTCATATAAATGTCCACACAGCATTAGTAATAGAATAAATATGAATAAACTGTGCAGTAAATTGCTTATGTAATTATTTAGACCTGAAAATATGAAAATTTTCTGGCCCAAATTTTGTTATTCCATTTGTATTTGGAACTCACAAAAATAAATGACAGAGTTATGATTTTATTTTTGGAATTTAAGATGAGCGTATGCATACTTTTTTATGGAAACAAAAGTTAAATTAAAAATTTTATGACTTGTTTAAATATTGAATTAGTTTTATGAACACAAAAGAAATTTCTTGCCTCCTCATATTTTGCCTACTTTTGGTGCAGGTAAAAGGAGTAGAATCGGTAATAAAAATGTTTTCGGCAGCCATAAATTTATATGACTTCTGATGACTTTTTTCATGTTTATATCTACACCTAAATATGCATTGAGTTTCGATTTTTAAAATCATGTATTCCAATTGGAATGATGTTGGGCTATAAATGTTCATTTTGACTGGATGGTCGACATGATGATTGGACACGCGTAACTTTAATAATTTTTAGTGACTACCTTTTAGAACTCAAATTTAAAATTTTCTTGTAAGATTATTCAAATGACTGTGTTTTTCAGAAATAAAGTAAGGAATGAATATTCTGCATTTTGCAAGAATTTGGTGACATTTAGTTGGGTCTGGTTAGGTATGACTTGGAATACTATACTCAATTTATATTTCAATTTATGGGATGTACGTGTAAAATAGTAATACAAGACTAATTTTTTGGGAATCAAACCCGTGTTTTTCAACAAATGTAACCTCTGACTCCGCAATCGGACATCTGTACCACCCAACTACCTTAGTCCATGTCACAATGACCTAGTCTAATTTTTGGTTACCTTTCATACACATCTAATCAGTTTTACTGTCATATCCCATTCCTGGTTACATGACTCTCAAAAAAATGTCAGCTTGACAAATCAATCAGTTAACCTGACTAAAAATGCGCTTAATCCACCGAATAAAATATTTTACCAACTATTTTCATACTACCTTACTTATGTTGCTTTTTTTGGAAAGAGTTGTACACAAAAAAAATTAACATTCAGATAAAGAAAAAAAATGTTGTTTCATATTCAAAAGCAGCACCAAATTTCCTTGACACAGTTACATTCAAAATTTACGCAGCATTGCGCAACATCACCTGTGTGCTTTAAGATACATTTTTTTTCTTCATTCATTCCATTAAGTATAGTATCAAACTAAGAAGAAGTAAAAAAAACTTTTAAGTTTCTCTCTCCTTCTCTCTTTTGGTTTTTTTTGTCTTCCATCGCCATGAAGCTTAAAAATTGTAGTTTCATTTTTTATGTCTTTTTTGTTCACATCATAATGTGAACTATTTAGACACATTAGACATTTCAAAAAATAATAAAAGAAAAAATTCTTTCTACATGCTGTACGATGTAATATGCATGTATTTTTAAGATAGATGATATGTTTCATGCATGTAGAAGAAAATTGAGAGATGTGTATGAAAAAGGCAGTCAGCATATTGAATAATTCAAAAAGAAAACAAGCATCATTTGTATTCGTCATTATCGTAAGCTAAAAAAATCGGTTTTGTATAATATACATCTAGGGTTGGGCAAATATACGTATATATACGTATATATACGTATATCGAACAAGAAAATATACGTATATATACGTATACGTATACGTATATGGATTTTTCAAAGCGTAAAAAATACGTTATTAATTTGTTGAAAATATGTTAAAACGCTGAAATTTGGACTCCAATTGGTTAAATAAAGTGACCTAAGGCTCCATTAAGCACTTTAGAAGTGTTTAAATAAGGATTTAGTTTAAAAATGGGAATTTTTGCAAAAATTAATTTTTCTTTGTTTACAAATACATGGGCAGAATTTGAATTTTTTTTGGCCGTTACAAAAATTTCTTTAAACAGAAAATTAAAGCATTTAGATGCTTTTACATAGCTAATAATGATAATTGAGCACTGGTAATGAATAACAAGTGCATATTATGTCTAAAGAAACTGAAAATTTTTTAATTTATTGTTATTTATATGTAACGGAAAAAAAATTTGAAAATTGAATATACGTATAAATATACGTATATATACGTATAAAATATACGTATATTTATATACGTATATATACGTATACGATTCTGCCCAACCCTATATACATCTAAGTTAGATCTATAGTTTCTTTTTTCTGTGCTTTTGACTATGTGTGCGACCCACTTTCTGCATAGCCTAGTGAACTTGGCCGAAATAGAGAAGAAAAAAATGTTTTGCGTTGCGCAATAGCTAAGCAGTGAAAATGAGAGTATACACAAACACAGTTTTAACATGCTGCTAACATTGCATGAAGATAGAGAAAAAAATGATTTTTTTTTCATAATAATTTTTATAAACAAAATTTTTTCACATTACTTTCAATTTCAATATTATCCAACCATGCAGTTAATGATTTTTTAAGCCCTATTAAGTCTAATTCTAAAATAATTATGTCGTCATCTAATAATTATCATGTTAAGTCATTTTTTATCATAATCGAGCTTTAATTTGCGTATTGATATTCAATAGAAACGTGCTTAGTTGTGTGTATGCATGTTTATATATTCGCAAAGGTGCACATCATATAAATTTTTTTTCAAGCTATATATATTTCTAATTGCATTGCATTGAAACGAATAACATTGACCTAAAAAACTAAGCACTTGAGCTGGTTTCTCTTTAATATTCAATACTTTATTTTTAATTTACATTTATTTGCTTTTATAATCGACTCAATCAATAATGCTAACTTGCTATTCGAATCCTTGTTAGATAATAAAAAATATGTCTTAAATTTCATTTATTGAATATTAATCAGAATGCATATATGCAACGTCTTATTTTTTCTGAGAAGATTTTGTTAATTGGAAGTTGGATTTCGTTATGATTTTACGGATCTATTAACAGGAATGGTAGTGTGAAAATCGATAGATGAATCAATAAAATATGTGACACATTTTTTTGGTATAAAGTTTTCATGAATCACCTACATTGTAGATGCAATCTGTACCTGATTTGTTGAAATTATTGAATTAATCCCCTTGATTGATTTCAAATGCTATGCCAATAGTGCAAATAAATTCTATGAATGTAGCAACATTGTCATTCAATTCATTGAATTGGAAGGATGAATTGCGGATTAGTAAAGCTTTGAAGCCTGACAACTTTATCCTTAAATATGTGGTTAATAGTAAAAGGCTTTAGTTGACTGTGACTTGAAAATTGTATCAGGTGTGTTTGTCGCATTATTTGGTTGCAGTAAGTACATGTAATTGATCAGTTTAGTAATGAAAGTATCGACTGTGCTTTATGGTTTCTATAGCAAGGATATATGATGAATAACCAGCAAAATATATTCTAGGTGCCATAAGATCATGCTTCTAAGATTTATTTTTGGACTAAAGATACTATTATTCATGATATCCATTATTCAGGATCTCAATACAAAAAATGTTTAAAAAAATACTCATTAAATTTTCATCAACCCTCAAACAGAGCCACATGAACAGCTTTTAAATTCTCAGAAAATTTTAAAATCCATAACATTCTCAACCCATCAACATGCTTCTAGAAAGCTTAGGAACAAGCTACAACATTTTCATCGATTTCTACTATACTTGTGTCTCTTGCATTTCCACATTTTCATACCATGTTATTGCTTGTGTATCTTAAGTACCCAATCGTATCGATTTTATGATTTCTAATTAAAAATTCATCCATATTTTGAAATTATAACTATAACAAGAAAATAATTCATCGACTCTTAAAAAATTCATCAACTTTATGGGAACTTATTAAAATAGATTTCGCTTTTGGAGTAAGCTAGTAGTTCAAGGTGTATCTCCAAATTATGTCTGTCTTAATAAACATTTAAAGAAAGCTTTTTTTGGAGGTCTGTTTTCTTGGTGGTAAGTCTTTGATAATTTGGTGGATGGGATGGGTTGGAATATGAAATTTATATTGATTGGCGATCAGTCTTGGTAGCTAACTGGAAAACAGGCACAAAGTCTTACGATAAGAACATTGAGCACAACTTATTCAAAAAAAAAATTTGACCAGATTTTGTTAGTCTGAAATTAATTCACAGCCAAAAATTAAATCAATGCATTGACGCCCTATTTAAAGCTGTAATACATTGCATTAGCATGTAGATCTCTAATCTCAACTAGCGTACTTAAATACTCAGTGGCATTGTTTATTCAACAGAAGTTAAAACTAGTCAGACCCTCATGAAAATTGATAACACTTACGTCCTTTAATTTTTAACACCAATCTTTCATCGTAAAATAATTAAAAACGTGATAAATTGTTTTCCCATAATTTAAAATCAATTTTAATGGCTAAATTTATATTTCAATTTCAGATTGTGCTATCCTTTAATATCACGTTTTGATATAGTTTTATGACCTACATTTGTAAATTTCCTTCCTCAATTACTTGGGTGCTTATGAATTGTTTTATGGAAAATGGATATCTGCTTTTTATATTTTTTTTTATTAATCTTGTCAAAATTTTTGGAATCGATATTGAAGATCAAAGGCTCGCCTGTGTCTAAATGTGCAACAATTTTATATCAAGCCACTA
This sequence comes from Chironomus tentans, assembly GCA_963573255.1. NCBI lineage: Eukaryota > Metazoa > Arthropoda > Insecta > Diptera > Chironomidae > Chironomus > Chironomus tentans. The sequence goes on along the minus strand of OY754302.1, from coordinate 54,691,596 downwards.
TGTAATTACAAAATTGATATAACTTGATAATAATCCATAAAAGGTTATCATAGAGTCAACGATGTGAAGTTCATAAAAGAACATTCTAAAATCTCATCCTTCATATAGTTGCTATTGACAAATTTTTGCTCTAATGATCAATTCACAAAAACTGAAAAAATAATAAAACAAATTGCGCCTGTTCTACAAAAAAAAAGTTAGTGACAACGACAGGTGGTCAAGTAAACAACCGAGTACTTCATGATGTGAAAATACAGTCCAAATTTATCCATAACCCAAATTATAATAGCACATTTTCTTAATCTAAACGAATATCAAAACTTTTCCATAACTTCATCCAAACATTCAATTTTTCATGACTTTTTTTATCAAAAAAAAACTGTGCCTGAAGTAATCAAAACGTAGACAAACTAGCGCTCAAAAAATATAAATGTATGGAATCTAGATCATCGAAAGTAATTGGGTCAATCATGTAGGTGTAAAGACGCTCAATATTGTTTTGTATCACGATTTTAATCAGCCATCTTTTTTGTTGTTTCGTCGATACCCCATAACCTCTTCTAATTCAGTTCCATGAAATTTTCCATTTAAAATTTGTTATTGTGTATTTGTTAAAACGCCAAAAAGATTTAGACCCACGATAGAGACATTTATCTATTTTTTTTGCGTTGCTTCAGGTAGGTCAGGGGTGATCAAATTACGCGATGTGAAACGAATGAAATCGAAAGTCTTTTTTGATTCCGTTGTGTTGGAGCCAAACATGAGAAGATGAAGTCAATAATTTATAGTTTCTGAAGATGTTGTTCATCATAAGATTAGGATTTCCAAGCTAAAGATGACTTAATTTAGTGGGTTGTACCTCACAACATGGTCTCTTAGGAATTTAGTTCCAGCAGCTCTGCGGTAGACTCCAAAACAAATCTATCGCATTAACCAAACCTGTGGAAAATGCGCAATTTTTTATTATGTGCAATAAATTTTTATCTTGTTTGATCGTTGATCCAACATCGAAAAAAAATATGAAAAGAAATTGGGGCGATCTAGGTCTGTATTATGAAAGAACGTATATATACGTTTCTTTAATTGAATTGGACTTTTTTTTGTGAAGAAAATAAAAGAGAGAAAGAAAAAGAGGGAGCAAGAGAGATGTAAAAAAGTTGACCCTTGGAGCTACGAATGGAAATTTTCACTTTTTTTTCGACATGTTATACAATAAATTGCCCATAATGTATTTTCTTATCGAAATCAACCTCCTCTCATCCTTAGCTCATAGTTGTTTACTAGTGCTACAATATTTAAAACAAAAATATATATAAAATATATAATTAAAGCAAAATAAAAGAAAAACTAGGTCAGTAGAACGCTCTAGTGTTCTTTGCATTTTTGATATTTTTTCATAACCTTTAGAAGAGAAGCTCGTGTATTCTCATGCTGAACATTTCAGTATGCTTCTTCTTCTTCCCTTTTTTTCATGATAAGTTGAATAAGAATGCACCAGCGTAAGTCTCAAAAGGAAAATTCGCTTCAAGTATGACTTAAAGAGACACAAGACATAAAATGTAAAATCAAAATTTATATTTTTTGGGTGTATGAGTGGGGTCTTTAAAAAATTGAGCTTTCGTAATATATTCATATTATTGTTGTTATTTTATTACTACGAATATATATAATTTTTTTGGGTAGGTTCTGTAAATATCTCAACTTTTCACTTTCGTTTTCACGACTCATGGGAACATATTATAATGGGTGAGAAAGAAGAAGAAGAAAATTGTACGGTTGGATTCTATAAAAGAATATCCAGCTATTCAAAAGATTCGGTACCTTGCCGATTTTAATTTTATTATTTAAACACATGGCCTGTATATCCCCCGTATACAGACTCACGAAAAAAAATTGAGTAGCACACACGCTCGATTTTCGCTCTCTCGCAAATAAAAAAAATATTACGAAAATTTGCTTTGCTATGGCTGTGTGTGAAGCATAAGTCTCTTGAATTAAAATGAAAATTAAGTAGGTCGCCACACTTTCACTTATTTTTTTTTCTTACCAATACATCTACAATATTGTCATAATATATCGTAATCTTATAGCCAAGTGAGAGAATAGCTTTTTTATGTTTGTGTAGCATATCCAAAAATATTTTTTCTTGCACAAGCTAACTGGAAGTTTTCATCGAAAACGTTTCTTTTAAGACAAATATAAGTTTATAAGTACATGCCCGAAAAGACATAAATTTAGTATGTTGTAACTGCGTTTTTTAATTTTTTTTTCTTCTTTTTGCCTTTTTGCATCATTCGCCTTTTCGGTGTGTTTCTTATTTCTTTTTTTACTCTCGTCAATATTATAATATTAAAAAAAGAAGAAAAAAATTATTTTCACTTTCAAGTTGTTCAGTTAAAACATCACATACAAACATTTTTTAATTTTTTTTTGTGTATTATTCGCTACGTATATGAGTGGTGAATAAATGTCAGTAACATAATGAATAAAATGAAATCGAAAGTGATGAATACACAAGAATGTGTCATTCAAATCATTATTTCGTATTCATTTAATTTTTTTTGGACTTCTTTTTCTTTGTTTCTTGTAAAGATTTCTGCTGAATTAATTTCTCGTCAATTGGCGACAGATATGCAAACATTTGTGCATCATATTCTCTTCTAGAGGTTCTATCATCTCGAATCATGCGCTCATCGCTGACTCTCTGTAACTTTTGATTGAACTAAATGATTATTACTATTATTATTATGTTACGAAAGTCATACTACGCACAATTTTCACGTCATTACTACAATATTGTTAGAGATCCGGCTTAAATAGAGGAAATATTAGGAAATTTATAATTTAAGTACGAACCTGTATTGTTCAACTACATGAGCTTTGCTTGTAAACTTGTTCACTTTTTTTTATTTAGGAAATTTTCGAGTGTTTGCAAAATTAAAGGCGTATAGAAATTAGATTTTGGATTTCTTTTTGATTAGACTGAATTTTTGGACTTTCCATTGATGAAATGGTAGAGTCATGACTCATAAGTACATTAAGGTAGGGTATGAATTGATGCTGCGTTTGGATTTTTTTGTATACTCTTTGAATTAAAATCGAATATCTTAGTGTCTGAATTTCCAAAATCATACTAAACTCTTAAATTTATCCAAATATTTTATAGACTCTAATTCATAAAATTACATAAGATTTAATCTCTAAGAATCCAATTCAAACCTTCTTAAGCTCAAAACTAAGCAAATTATGACAAGTCAAGGAGTCATCCATTTATGACGTCCACAACATCTATGAGACAGGTTTTTAAACCTTAAAGACAATCCTTACAAAAATTACCCAGAAAGAATTTGTGACAAAACTGGGGAGATCCGAAAAATCAATTTTTTGAGGGATATCATTTCCGACCGGCCCTCAACAAGTCAACCGCAAAAATTGGTATTAAGTAATTCGATCAACGTACAAGATGACAAGTGTTGGTAATATAGAGGATTTCACTGACCTACTACAATGGAAATATTAAAGTCGTGTCTATCTTTTGGCAGATTATTGTATTTTGTGACGATTATTTTCATGAAATCGCGATAAACTTTTTTTTTAAGTTTTATGAGCCTCAAAAAAATAAGTGCAATAATGTTGTATTTAGTAGGTTGTTAAAAAAATTTTTTTGGATGAGTTTATGACATAAGGAATAAAAAATTTTCCTAAGGAACCGCTAATATCCGAATCTCTTTCGATAATTCTTGCTCAATTACAGAGAAAATTTCTGTTCTTATTTTCGTCTACAATCAGGCAAAGAAAAAAAAATCTATGAAGAAAAGGCATTTTCTCTCTCAATTTCTTTCGCCTTATATCAAATAAATTTGTTTTTAAATTGTTTGTTCAATGTTCTTTATGTATTAAATCAATCTATAGTTATAAATATAGAGATATACACAGAGATATTTTTACGAAATTTACCAAGTTTTACATCATCGAACAAAATTTTTTTCTTCTCTCATGCAGTTTTTTTTGTTGCGATCTACGATTGCGACGACGACCTAACCAAATAAAAAAAATTGAGCGTGGAAAGATATACTAAAGAAAATGGAAATATAGGTTAGTAATGATTTTTCAGTAAGTCATTGTAGATTTCGCTCTCATCGCGTCTCTCGTATTTCTACGATGTACGTACATGCAACACTCACTGGTATTGGTGACGAATACTCTCAGTTCTCTCTCACGAAATATATATTTTATTTTACTACACCCGATTACAGAACTTAAGTTTTTAAAAGTTAAATAGTTTTCTTCATTCTCTCAGCTTTATTATTTTCCATTATTATTCATTTTTTTGTTGTTGCTGCTGCTAGTTGTTATTTTCATTTCAGGCTACATACATAAAATAAAAAAAAATAAAATTGTGTGTATAGTGTACACTCCACACGAGTGAATTGGATTTTTCGAAAAAAAATATTTTTCGACTTTTATTCAGTTTTCAAATTTTGCCAGTGAATGTCGCATGTTTCGGTCATTCTCACAAAAAATATTTAATATTGTTTTTATAATTTCATAATTTCGTATTAAAAAAATAACATCGAAAGGGAAAATTTTTGCGTTTTTTATACCAAAAAAATACAAAATAAGAGACGAGTGTGTACTTTCATATATCGATATTTTTCATACGAAAAAATAGAAAAAAAATATAGATTTTGAATATGCCGGGATGTGCTAAGGACTTTTCATAGTTCACAAAAAAAAGTTATTACGCAAAAAAGAAACAAAACAAAAAATATATTAAAAAAAATTTGGTGCTCAATTTTTTTCTTGAAGAAGAAACAAAAAATCCTTACAAAAATTTTTTTAAAATACATAAAAAAAATTAAATTGTGATACAAAGAAAAAGGAATAAAGTAGAAAAGGAACAAACTCGAATGGGAAGTGCTGTTTGATATCAAATATTAAGTCTTTATTTCGGCATTATAGTGTTTGATAACAAAAAAAATTTTGTTGATTAAAACTCGAGAGAAGAGAAAAAAATTGCAATTTAAAGTTGAAATAAGAAAGAAAAAAAGACATAAACATGAATATTAAAGTTTATATTGAGAGTGGATGAAAAAGAGACCATAATTGACACAATAAGTGCAAGAAAAATTCATTAGAATAATTGAATAGCAAAGGATAATATGAAATTGCACAAAAGGAAATAAGTTTTAGTTCCGTCCTATTCATTCAGACACAAGTTTCATTCATGACTAAGAGTGAATATAAAACAAAAAAATCTGACATAAAAAAATTTAATTAAATTATTATTATCGACATCACAGAAAAAAAAAATTCTATATACACAGAGAAAAGTTAAAATAAAAAAGTAAAGGAAATGTTATTAGACATGGAGCAACATTCGGCTTCATTAATGTTAAGTGTATCACCTTTTGCAATTCTCAATGAGGGAACGGGCCAATCATCGATAGGACATTTAAATAATAATAGTTCTTCAAATAACAGCTCTACAAGTAACAATAGTTCAAGCATGCAAGTGCCTCCGCCACATTACAATTCGTACAATCCGAGTGGTGCCACAAATTTGGCACAACATTTAAATAATAATAATAATAATAATAGTAGTAACAATAATAATAATAATACAACGTTAAATAATAATAATAATAACGGCAACAACAATAATAATAATAATAATTCAACATCATTGCCACCCCCAACAACAAATAATTCAAATCAGCATCAGCAACAATCGTCAAATAATCAAACTTCCAACAATTATTACATGTACAGTTTCGATTCTCAATATATGTTTTCAACAGGTTATCACGGTGATAATAATTCGGCTAATAATCAACAAAATTATATATCACTTTTACCAACAGTCGGCAATGGTATTGCCTCATGTGATCAGACAGACCTTCGCGATCTAATCGAAGAAATGTGTCCTGTGTGCGGTGATAAAGTGTCAGGATATCATTATGGATTGCTCACATGTGAGTCATGCAAGGGATTTTTCAAACGTACTGTACAGAATAAGAAAGTTTACACATGTGTTGCGGAACGAAGTTGTCATATTGATAAAACACAGAGGAAACGCTGTCCTTATTGCCGGTTTCAAAAGTGCTTGGAAGTTGGAATGAAACTTGAAGGTGAGTGTCGCATTTTCTTTTTATTGTGCTGACATTTTGGATATCTCTTCATGTGAACTTAAAGTTGTGATGAATTTCCGTTAAATTTTCAAAAAATTTTTTTGAATTCAGCAAAACCCGTTAAAAATTTGAATTTTCAAACTGAATTCAATATAAATGCTTAATTATTTCCTATATTTATGCCTTTTGTAATAGCAAGCCATCCAGTAAGTGATTATTCGGTTGTAATTTCCACATAAATTCATTCAAATTTAACGAGAAAATGTTTAGAAAATCGATAATTTTTGTGTTATCAGAAAAAAATTATGTTAAATGGTTCTAAACATGATCAAAGTACATGTGAGAAGATATCCTAAATATCAGTGTATGTATGTTCGTCAACAATAATAAATCATCATAAAAGGCATAAATGTATGCACATCCTAGTAAATAAATTTTGTAGAACGAAAAAAAAGAAGAAAAAATTCTTTGGAAAACAATGAAATCATAAAATAGTCAATAGCAGAACATACGAAGTGGAAAGAGAGAGAGAAATTCTTAGTATGTGCTGAATATATTTTTAACTTTCGAAAATAGCGCAATATAAAAAATTTATTGTAGGATCCTTCATAAAAGTTAATTATTGTTTAAGAGAAAAATTTACCTTACTTCATGCTCTTCTCCTTTATCCTTACTCACTTTCTTCTTTCTCCCCCTGATCATCTTCCCTTCTATGACCTGAAAAAGTTCGCATACAAAATTTATTTACAGTTGTTGTTATGTTTATGATGGCCAATAAAATTCTTTCTTATGAGTAAATAATTTTCGACAACAACTAAACAAACATAAGAAATTATTGCACACAATTCTGTGTTGTTTGTTTTCTCTTCTGCTTCTTGTTCCTCCTAATTTTATAATCATAGAAACAAATCGCTCTCTTATAAGACTTACAAATTTTTCTTATATGACTTGAAGGTGCCTTAATTCACACGTCTCTGTAAAATATTTGGTAATCTTGTTGGTCTTCGAGATCTTACACAATTTGACCTTGCAATAATTTGGATATTATGACATGCAGCTCAGACCTGACGATGACTAAGCATTTATTACAAATTTAGAAAATTCTCACCGCGAGACCTTTAATGTTTGTAAAAAGGATGCACAGCTGCTACAAACTTTTCATCCCCCAAAGCGATTCTCGTGTGTTCAAAATTCTTAAAGAAGTCTTTAAACTTGATTATCTCTTAATTTCCATACACACTTATTAACTGTTTGATAATAATCACGAAAATTGACGACAAATTTGAAATTTTTCGAAATTTTCTATGCTTACTTTGACTAAAAATTCTAGATTCTAGAAGAACTTATTTTTCCCGCCTTTTCTGTCAAGGAAAAAATTCTATGTAAAGCCATTCGGTGCAAACTAATTAACATAATGAAAAGCTTTGTTGAATTCCCATTCCTGACAACATCAAACGTAGTTTTTTTTGAAGAGTCATCTTCAGTCATGTCTCATTCAAGCTTTATTACATAACATTTTCTCCAATATGTCTCGGAGCGTTTCTTTAAATGGCATAGATAACTAGATTATAGTTGCAGAAGATATTTTCGAAGAAAACTTCTTTAATTGCATGAGGATTACTTTGTAAATTGTATTAAAATATGGGACAAGGATCACAGCATCAATTTTCATATTGAAGACTTTAGTTAGCATATATTTAAATTTAATTGCGGTATTCGTCCTTCTGGGTGCTCTATATTTCAATCTAGTGCATCTTTAAGAACAGAAGCGACTCAGTTGGATAATTATTATTGACTTCAATATAGCTCAATGGAGATATTTTTCGACATTTTATTTTGATGGCAAAAGCTTCCTTTTTATGTCACTAGGTCATAAAATGTCTGTCTAGAAAATTTCATACTCAACTGATCTTCCTAGAAACGATAATCCATACAATCAAAAAGTCCGAATGATATTTAATAGACAATCAAAGGAACCCACATGTGATGCACATTAAGAATATTTTTAGTATCGTATTAAGCTTTAAACCTTTTATACCCAAAAGATTCAACCTCAACATACAAAATTATGCAATGCGATTTTTATTAGACCACTGCAACAACTACAATATTAGTCAAAAGTGTGGCACGTGTATATGTTATCATTAAATAATTTTGTGTTAATTACTAAAAAAAATTATTAATTGCGCATTATGACTATGTGCGGTATGCAAAAGAATATGAAGAAAATGTTATTGTTAAACTTCTTGTTGTTTTTATAGAGCAACAAAAGTTTGGTGGATGTGGAATAAACTAGGCATAAATCTTTTATTAAGATCCTTTTAGATATGAATAATTTTGAGTAATTTCACTGATGGATGTTGAAGAACATGAAGCTAGTCAAAGTAAATAGTAAATTTGAAGTTGACACAAAAGTTTTTTTTTGCAATCGAGGAAAATTCTCTGAAAATCAAGTGGCCTTAAAGTAACTGACAGGTGTCAAAAAATAAGACAAGGTGTTGATGTGCCAACTGTATAGTAATCCACAACATTTGCATTTTTTGAGGAAAAATATGTAATAAGTTCAATTTCAATCAAATTGGAGCTATTGGATTCCACTCTAGTTTACAGCACATGATCTTTTCTCAAAAGGTATCGCACGTGGAATCAAATGTGCTTCATTTTTTCTATCTTCAACATAAAAAATCATGACAACCAGGTTGGAAAATCCCAAAATTTCCTCATTTAAATAAAGGCAAACACTAGTTCCTGAAACTGTGAAGCTGCACAACGACAAAGTATTCTACATGCTGAAAAAAAAGTTGAGTTTCAATTATGACGTTCGCTGTGACGTTCATCGACAGGAATGTCAGCTATTTCCTCTTCTCTGAACTGCAATAAAGTTTAAAGCTCCTGCTCATTGTATTAGGCAATGAATGTTATATGAGCCAGGGTATTTTAATTGCCACGTAGGCACATATCCTTTTGTACTCCAGAGCTCCCAAAAAGTGAAAAGGTTTGCTTGTTAAGTAACATTAATACGTAACTCTTGTGACAATTTCGGCACCTGGCAGTCGCATGAATTTTTATGCTGGTTAAATTAAAAATTCCACAGACATTTCCAATAAATTATCCAAAGTAAATTACCAAAAATTAAGAGACAATTAAGAGACTGAAACTCAAGACTTGTGGCACAATAAAATAGCAAAAGATAAATAAAATTCAAGACAGTAGTACAATATAAAGGCATAAATTCATTCCATAAGAATTCATTTTAAAATTCCTTTTAAAATTACATAAATTAAAATATTTCTCTGTGTAATTCATCCCTGTGAAATGGCAATCATAGCTCCATTCCCATGACAACTCTGTGGCTATTAAAGACTCATAAAACTAAAGTAAAGTTAATAGCATTACCAAAGATTGGTAAATTACAAGTAAAGTTAAAAAAATTACTGCATTTTTCTCTCTTCTGTGGATGTAAAGTAATAAAAAAATTGTCTATTATTTATGTATCTCGTTCGTACTGGCAAATATGCATTTTAAACATGTCGGGTTTATGAGGCAATGTGCATATTATCCTTGTTAAATGACCAATTTACTTATGACTGGCTAGTTTAGAGGGCTTGGTTGGCTGTAAACTTAATTACTGGTTTCAGTTGGCTTTGTCAAAAAAAAATTTCAATTTTCAGTGATTGATTGCTTATGGAATTTTTGAGATTCGGTGCCAAAATCAACTACTGAGGTCATTACACAAGCTACATACACTCTCTCTCTCTCGGCACCTGAATCAAGTGTACTTCACTCATCAATACGTTCATTTGTTATTCAACAGTCTTCATACCAAGCTATTAATCCAATCGTGATTGATTTCTTAAGCGTGAAAAATTCTGTCTAGGATTCATTTTATATGCAACTGCCTTTGTCGAGCATTAATGTAATCTTAAGCTATTACAAGTTCAAACACAATAAAAGCTGATGCCGTAATCGGCGAGCCGAAAGCCTAAAAAAATTAATCTCATATACTAAAAAATATTAAACTTACAAGCCAAAAGAAACGAACATTGCATTCATACATACAGTCATGTATGTAGACATTCAGTTAAAGTAATTTTACTTTCAATTTTATATATTGGTAAACTTAAAAAAGTAATTTCCAAATTTAAAAGCATGAAAAAAATTGCTTGCAACAGAGAGAAGCAAACAGCACACAGAAAAAAATATGTGAAAAAAGACCTACAGAAAGGGAAAAGCGACAGCATCGTTCTCTCTTCTTCCTTCCGTTGAGTTGAAGCCATCGTTGCAAGTATGGTTGTCTCATTTGATTGACCTACTTTACAAACATTATTTTCATTTCGTCGTAACTGTACGTGCTCGCTTTTTCTGTGTATATGTATAAATATATATACATAAATTTTATAAGTATAAAAAAATATTATATCATACTCAAAAATTTATAATTGTGAAATAATTTTCAAAAAAAAAAATTGTATGTATCGATGCCATGATGCCCTTATTGAAAAAATTATTGAGACTTTTTTTTTGCTACTACTGCTGTTGTCCTGAAAAGAAAATTTTATTACACGCCCAACTATACTTATTGACTCACATGTTCCTTCACACTTTTCATTCTTCATGCTATGTTGTTTAAAAATATTCTTTAATATCTACTACAATTTATTTTCATACATGAGCGTTTACATTAAAATAATAATGAAAAATCCTCGAAATAAAAAAAATCACTAATGGAAATGTTTTAAGTGAGAGAGAAGAAAAAAAACTACGAATTTGAATTGAAGAAAAAAATTAAAGCTTCGTAAATCTGTTGACCTAGTTTTCAATTTCATTTTGCAATTTATGACATACACAAGGTTTTTAAGCTCTTTTTTCAAGCTACATGTGTGCATGTATACTCTTTCAAAATGATTTTCATTTTTTTGAGGTAAAATGCAGACAAAAAAAATTATTTTAAAATTAACAAACAACGAAATAATTTAAAATTTTTATCAAAACGATTAGAATAAAAAACAACAAAAAAAAGTTGTTAAAAAATTATTTTCGTACTTATATTTACATTAAATTTATAACTCACGTATATTATTATGTTTTTGTGTCAAGGATCGTTTTCAAGTAATTCATTAATTAGTGGCTGTATGTAGTTGTATGCGCTTGTTCGCTTGCTTGCGCTCATACTATGAAACTATTTTATTTTCTATTTAATAATAATAAAACAAACGTAAATTTTCATTGAAAAAGAGTCAAAGAAAAATGAGTATAAAAAATGCTAGAGCTTGTGTGCATTTGCAATTTTTTTTGCTATTTATCTTAATGGATTTTTTCTAGATTGAGTTGTTGAATCCACAGGATTTTGCTAATGTTCATGGAAATTCTTTGTGGATTTAGTTTTAATTTGATGAATTTTATGAAATTCTGAATTTTATTGATTTCGCTGAATTCAGCTGAATTGTCTGAGTTTTCTGAATTCAGCTTAATTGATTAAGAAACTCAGTTTAGACTTAGTTTTCTGAATTCAGCTAACTTTACTGAATACTGTCAATATTTTAATTCAAAAGCTTGCTGAATTCAGATTAGTTATATTCAGCTAACGTCATTTGAGTTTGAAAAGTAAGCTGAATTCAGCTATAAAATAAAAATCGTCAGAATACAGTAAATTTTCAAAAATCTCAACAAAGCCTAATTATGATATATTCAATGAGTTGAATTAAAACAAAATTTTCTGTCTCAGTCGAGCTACAATCTGATGATTTCTCGATACTGTTAACAGACAGCTTCTTATGCAGAAAACATGAAGTAAAACATCCAATTAAGGAAAATCACAGAATTTTCCCAATGACTTTGCGGACCATAAAGACAATCGCCTACATAATCCAACATATATCCTTATATTGTATTCAAAAAATGCTTTAATTTGAGTTCACTTAAACCTTAAAACTTTATCACGTGACAATCTTTTGCCTTTATGCCTTCATTTTTTATTTCTTTAACACACAAAAAAAGTCTTCTGTCTGGCTTTCCCCTCTACTTTTTCTCTCATACTTTTACTCGTCTGCAATGATTATGTAACGCGCTTCAGAAAGCCGACATGCTATTTAACCAAACGTGAAGAGAAAGAGAGAAAGAGAAAAAGTAAAATAAAAAAAATATAATAATTGACGCGTCGCGTTCAATACAATACATTACTTGCAAAAAAAAACTACTTGCACTTTCTTTAACATGCTTTTGCTAAAAAAGAGACTCATTCCTATATGTTCGAGATTTACAGAAGGCAGTGAGATTATAAAATGATAATTATGGTTGGAAATTATCGCATCTACTTATTATATATATGGAATTGATTTTTCATTCAGACTTTGGAAATAATAATAAAAAATGAGAGTATGAATTTTAATTAGTTTACGATATGCTTCTTTTATTGCTTACACAAAGGATAAAATATATCGACTGTCGGACGGATAAATTTAATGACTTGCTATAAATTTTAAAAGTTAATGGCACAATCGTTGTTTAAAAATTTAAAAGTTACACAAAATTATGGAATTATGCAAGAAATTTTGACGATTTTCATCCATCGGGTTTTTAAATTTGTATCATGAATGAGATAACCTGTGAGCTGAGCTTTTTAAGCTGAACCTTGCCAAAAATCGGTCTATTAAATTTAGAAATAACGATCCTTGATAAAAGACCGGTCAAATACCTCAATTTCATTTATTCAGATTTAGAAGATCAAAATTTCTCAGAAAAAAAATCAAATATTGGCACTAAACTACGTGTAGTTTAAAGATTGATCAGCAACTAACAAAATTTACCTTGAGTACGTAATGAATTTACCTTGAATCTCTATACTTTGTTGTAAATCGCAAAAAAATGTTTACAATTTAATTATTTACTACTTAGATAATGCAGATTATCAATGACCTAGTATTTTTCTAATTTTCTTCTATTCAACGCTGAGAATATTCTTTCGGAGCATGCTTTGAAAACAGCTTGATTTGAGTTTTATGGGACTTTGTTAAATATTCAGATTCTTGTATGAGAAAATGCAATAAGCGAAATCCAGCATAAATTACTAATCCTTTTGCATAGCATGACCCAAAAAGTCACTATTTTGAATTCCCAAAAAATTAGTCATGATAATTGATGATAATTACCACAAAAACTAATCAGTTCTAATTTCAAGCGATAAGAGAGAGAGAAAAGTATGTCATAAAAATGCCCAAGAATTAGGTCAGTAAGGCAACATTTATTACTCACCGGTCGGAAAAACGCATCTAATTAAAATCCAGTTCACGATGATGTAAAAACTATGATCTTGAAAATTTTCATAACAACAACAACAAAAAAGCTACTTTTATGGCATCTCATCATTAATTCGAGGACTTTTGAAATTTCAAACTCGCTAATATATTTTTTCGCAATGCATTTCTAAACGTCCCTCAAAATTTGCAAATTAATATTTCATTAAATCCACACCAATATTGATTCTACTAACATTAATCAAGTCGCTTGTATTCGCTGTTGTTGTTATTTCTCATCACAATCTCCTCGACTGTATTATTTTTTTTGCATGATAGAAATCAAAGTATTTCAAGGATATTTTTCTATTAGAAAAATTTAGGTCATGATCATTAGATAGAGAAGGCGTCACAACGAATGTAGAGAGAAGAAAAAGCAAGCAAGTGAATGAAGAAATTTTTTTATGCTTAATGGAATTCATATATTCACATATTACAACATACCACCGAAAAAGCAATGAAGAAGAAGAAGAAATAATACCTAAACGGAAAGAATGGAAATAAAAGTTTATTTTTTTTCTCTTTTTGTCTATGAATCGTTTTTTTGTTAACACCAACACACAAAGCTCGAGCTATATACACATTATGGCGTGTAGCTTTATTTTTTTTATTGAATGAAAGAAAAGAGAAAAGAGAGAAGCGAGGCAGAGAAGCAGAGAAATGTCGAATTATGTAATAGAAAACAAGAATAGTATTATAAATGGAAATAGTGGTGAAAGCCTTGACTTAAACTTGGCCTACTTAATAGACTCGCTTATGTTACTAGATATTTCAATGAAAGTAAAAGTGCTATTAAATCATCTTGTTGTACTAGTTCCGATGTATCGTGTACTAATAAATTTCTCTTTTTCTTTTCTATTACTTCACAGCTGTAAGAGCCGATAGAATGCGTGGCGGTAGAAATAAGTTTGGTCCAATGTACAAGCGTGATCGAGCACGGAAACTGCAAATATTGAGGCAGCGTCAATTAGCATTACAAGCCTTACGTGGCTCAATAAGTGGTACTTCTTCAAATACAGGACCATTAAGCGAAGGCGCTCAATCACAATTATCACCATCAAATTATCCACCGTACACTAATATGCACATTAAACAAGAAATTCAAATACCACAGGTAAACCCTTTCAGCCTCAAGTTAATAATAAGCCATTTGTTTTACTAATGTCTCTTCCCACTTGTTTATGCAAATCAGGTATCATCACTTACATCCTCACCCGATTCATCTCCAAGCCCTCTAATAGGACACATTAACATTAGTCAAAATCACGCTCCTTCAACAACGTTACCCAATAATGGAACATCAACCTACACTACAACAACCACAAATGCAAATATACAAAATACAATGGCTGATTCAAAGATATGGATGGCTAATTCAACAACTGCATCACCACATTCACTTAGTCCAAAAGCTTTCAATTTCGATGGAATCAATCCATCAAGTACGGCAGAATCTAGAAATACGTCTGAAACTCTAAGGTGACTTACTCGAAATTAACTTTATGCCAATGAACAAAAAACTATTAATGCTTTTAACTTGACATTTAACAGAGTCTCACCTATGATACGCGAATTTGTGCAGTCGGTCGATGATCGAGAGTGGCAGTCATCGCTTTTTTCATTACTTCAAAGTCAAACATATAACCAGTGCGAGGTTGACTTGTTTGAGCTAATGTGTAAAGTCTTAGACCAAAATCTATTTTCACAAGTTGATTGGGCCCGAAATACGATCTTCTTTAAAGACTTGAAGGTGAGTAGCTTAAAAGTCAGTTACGCAAAATTCAATTTTGTACTCAATGCATTTTTCTCTTTCTCACACACATTATTACTTTTAGGTTGATGACCAGATGAAGCTTTTGCAGAATTCGTGGTCCGATATGTTAGTACTTGATCATTTACATCAAAGATTACACAATAATCTGCCTGATGAAACGACATTGCACAATGGACAGAAGTTTGACTTACTAAGTTTAGGACTTCTCGGTGTGCCTGCTTTGGCTGATCACTTTAATGAATTGCAGAATAAATTACAAGAATTAAAATTCGATGTTGGCGATTATATTTGTATGAAATTTTTATTATTACTTAATCCAGGTAAGCATCGACTTTTTCATTTTTTTTTTCGAATTTTTAAGGGTGAAATTTCAGTCATTAAAGCTATTAAAAACGTAATCCTTTAAGGGTATTAATTTACCCTTAGACAAGCCAAAGTTACTAATTGATGCTTGTTAAAACTCTGCTGGTTACTACCCAACCACCATGGGGGTTTTTTGTGTTGATCAATAATCATATACATTCATACACGAGCAATCTGTTTGCCGCCCATACAAACAAATTCATATTTTGATAAATTTGCAACGTTTCAACATTCAATGAGATGTTTATTCAAGAGAAATCTGCATACTGGAAAAAAAATCTTTATGTTTCGCTGAGATTGATTAATTTAAAAATAGATAAGGTTACTGAAATTAGTAATTGATGACTGAAATTTAAAGTGCAAGTAGCAAAGTACCTAAATTATTCTAATAATCTATTTTATTCTCTTAACTAGCTGAGGTGCGAGGTATAACCAACCGAAAAACAGTTATTGAGGGCTATGAAAGTGTACAGGCAGCGTTATTAGACTACACGCTTACATGTTATCCATCAGTAACGGTAAGACATTATTGAATTAGCATTTAACTTTAACAGAAAACTAATAAATATATTTTATCTCGAAATCTAGGATAAATTTAGCAAATTGCTCAGTATTATACCTGAAATTCATGGCATAGCAGGGCGTGGTGAAGAACATCTTTACATCAAGCACTGTGCTGGTAGTGCACCGTCACAAACATTATTAATGGAGATGCTTCATGCTAAACGAAAATAATTTAATTTTTAAAGAAAACACATGAGAAAAAAAGCGTAAATTAATGATGAAAATGTTTATTTGATAATAACACATTTCCAATATGTGTGTAAAGAAAATTATTGAAAAAAAAAATTAAAAAAAAAATAACTAAAGATATTGAGAGGATTTGATTTGCTGATTCTGTGATGAGGCATGATAAGGTAATAAATCTTAGATTTGTTGGACTTTTTTTTTGAAAGCTTCTATTTCTTTTCCTTCTTTCTTTCAATCTTTCTTCTCTTTTCAACTCTCTTTCGCATTGTAGGCTAGCGATTAAAACTTTAAAATTAAAGGATTTTAGGATAAATAAATGAAAGAATTGAACATGCGTCACCCCATCCGTATCAAATCTTTTTAAGGAATCTAAATTAAATGAAAAAAACTCTGTCTACTTACGCAATGCCTAATTAAATCAGACCACGGAAATCTCAGTGTCGAATTACTTCGACACTGAGTGTCGAAGTATTTTAAAACTGTCGAAGTAATGTCGAAATTTTGAATTTATTTTGACCGTTACCAAAATTTAAGCAAAAAATACAAAAATTCATTTAATTACACCATTTAACAATGTAAAAGCAATTCAATTCATTAATACACTATTGAAATTACGTTTTAATCGAATTGTAAACATATAAGGAAGTAAATTTAAGTCAAAAAGTTTGATTTTGTAATTTGTCGAATTTTTTGTTTTGATTGTTGTTATTGGTTTCGAATTAAATTGGAAAATGATAAATAACCATTTTAGAGTACACGGAATGCAAATTCAGTTTTCGTTCATGATTTCAGGACGAAAAACAATCTAATGATAACAATATTTATAGTTAAATCAAGATTTTATAAATTTTTATAACGGTCATGAAAAATTCACATTTAAAATTTAACGGTCAGTTTTGACATTTCCGTGGTCTGAATTAAATATTTTAAAAAAGAAATGTATAACATACCACTATTTACACACTCACACACGTTATTTGAAGATCCACAAAAATCCACAGAAAAAATAGAAAATGCGTTTCAAACAATATTTTTCCATACAAAAAGTTTAGTATGGAAGTAAAAGAAGTTGTTTTGTTAAACGATAAATGCAGGCGAGTATCCCAAGCATCCAAAAAAAACACGTCCGACATGTTATGTGGACATATCTTTATTTATTATTGTTACGATCTCAAAGTAGCTTTTTGGAATTATAAGAAATATGAAAGCAAATTATTAAAACAGTGTTACCAATTACCACAAATGATATAATTTTGTTTAATCCACAAATCCGAAGAAAAAAAATAGAGATTCAAAATTTATGTTTCAAATCAGTGCAATAAAATGGAATGGAATTAATGAGAAATTCTAAGCAGGTTCAATTTAAAATTACAAGATAGACACAATGCAGATTAAAAGTGACCACACACAAAGAAAATAAGTTACCAGGTGTGAATTTCGTGTGCTGTTCTGGTTTTTGCACTAGCTTTAGGCTACATGACTGAGTAGATTATTGCCCGAATTGAAATTTGGGAGCTAAAGTGTCTTGGAGGCACTGAATCTTTGCCTTTTACTAGTTTGCTGGCTGTAAAATTGTTCAGATTCATAAGAATCTAAAGAATGCATGCCATGGAACTCTAGACACTATATATTGCAAATCGAGACAGAAATCTCATAGATTTGTCTATGTCATTTTCACCTTGACCTTCTTGGCAGCAAAGACGTGTCCTAGTAAGAAAATGTAGAGCAAAACATATTAATGGACGCAATTTTTCTAAATGAAAACATAAAGATTAATTTCAAGTCAGAGATAAAAGAGCAAAAATCAGAATAGACTAGAAATATCATACCAAAATAGATACTTTATTACCTAAATAAGTTTTGTTCTCAAATTTTTTGTAAAGCACTCAATAACAAGTAAAATTGAAAAATTCTTTCACGAATGAATGAGAAATTGAATTGAACGAAACACCAAGACGACGACGACGATGCTGATTTTAAGGATTTTTTATATTATAAAATCACAGAAGCTTTTCTTTCCTTCTTTTTGGCACTCTCCTTTAATTTTTAATAATTTTCCATTTAATTAACAAAACTCTATTTTCTCTTCACCTTATCCTAGAATTTTAGTTAATTCTTTTTGGGATTTTGGGCATAAAATGCTTATTTCTATAAGAAAATTTTGTTAAATTTAAAGAAAATGTTGAACCTGCATTTGAAGAATTGATTGAAAAATTGCAAAATTCTGGCACACTAATCAATAATGTCTGAAAAATTTACTAGATGTCTCAATCTTTGTAAAATGCTATAAGGCTTACCAATTTTGTAGGTTTTAGTGAAAATTTTAACAATTTATTGAGTAAATTTTGATTTTTGAAATTTTTGGCAAAAAAAATAGTTTTTTGGTATTTTTGGACGTGGGAATGTTAAGTCACCCCTAAAAAAACAAAAATCAAAATTTACTTTATAATTTCTATTAAATTCACATAAAAAATCAACGAAAAAATAAGCAAAATGAAAAAAATTCATAAAAAAATGAAAATTTCTATTGAAAATCGTCAAAAATCTATTTAATTGATTAAAATTTTCAAGACCAATATGAAAGTACACACTTTAACGCAATTGGAAAATGAATCAATTTTTATATAATGAATCAAATACTTAATGAGAAATGTATTATTTATTTATTTTTTAAAAATGTCAAATTCTATCCTAAAAATGATGCACGTAGAAGCGAATACGAAAATTGGCATAAATTGGCAACTTTTGACGATGCTTCGCTTTCATTGTTAAAACATAAAAAATTATCATAAATGTGTAAAAATCTAACGAATATTTTAATACACGCGATAACGTTGAATTAAATTCGCGATTAATATTTATAAATAAAAACTAAAAATCGTCAAGAACTAGAGACATTAGCTGTTGCTCCATTTCGAATAACAAGCAACAAAAAAATTATTAAATCCATTTTCATTTGAGAAAGTGGGGTACAAAATTGGTAGGCCTTTAATTATGAATTTATTCATGAGTTATTCTGAAATGTGGACTTGATTCTTGAGGATGACTTTCATCTGAAAAATGTCTTTAGGAATCAAGGCATATTGAGATACTCAACCATCAAACCACATCACAAATTCGATCAAAATTTACATATTTGACATCATTCGTAGTCAAATTTTTGTTTAAGTCTAACAAGCATAAAGATATCCTTCTCGTAGGGTGTATATCTTCTGTTCAGTTAGTCCAAATGTACAGATTTTGTCGATCGTTATGATAATTTTTATGAATCATGTTAATTCTTCACAAAAAAATGTGTTTTTCTTTCTTTATTAATCTTTTTTAACAAACAAAATTTTAGACATGTATCATAAATAATTATATAATAATTATTAAGTTTTTAAAAAGAGAAATGGAATACAACAAAAACAAAAATGAAAGAGTACCTTTATTTCGTCATATACATATGATAATATATTATATTAAAGAGAAGAAAAAAAAACTTTGTGTTCATTATTATGAATCAATTTAATTGAAAGAGTAATATGAAATAATTAATGTGATGTATTTAAAAATGAAAATCCTTTTGGCTTAACCAAGAGGATGAATCTATATATGAATTATTAAAGAAAACATCTTTTGTTATTGTTACCTTTATCAAAGAGAATATGTGGAAGGTGAGGGCTCGTGGATGCAAAATGGATGCTCATTAATATTTCAATTTGAGATTTTATTCAAGAATATCTGCTGAATTCAGTCAATTCATCGAGCTGAGCTGAATTCTGTTAATTCAGCAAGTTGAGCTGAATTCAGCAATTTGAGCCAGCTGAGCTGAGCTAAAATTTTAAACTTGATTTGAATTCAGCAAGATGAGCTAAAGTCAGCAACTTAAACTATATTCTAACTATTCAGAAAGTTCAGCTTAATTCAGCACATTAATTTAATTCAAACAGTACAACTTAATTCAGCAAGTTCAGCTAAATTCAGTAAAATTTATTTTCTTAAAAAATATCCTAAAAACTAGACATCGAAGTCAGTCAGTATAAGTCAGTTGAAGTCGACTCGACTGGCTTCGATCTCTACTAAAAACCACTTACTGACCACCCGTTTTGCTTCCTACGAGCGAGAAAAAAAATGTTTAAAATTTATTTGAGTTTTTGCACGAATTATTTTATGTTAAAAACTAAAGAACCGTCCCCAGATAATGTCAAGATACTGTAATTTAAATTTACTCTATTTGGTTCTTCTCACATCTCCTATTACTACTTATTGCTGCAAATATTCTATTTAAAGAATAACACACAAAAAGAACATACATTCCATATCATTTTCTTCTTTCTACCATACGATGAGAGAATATATGTGTCTATTTCTATCAAAAACATAAAATTTAACTTTAGTTTTTCTCTTAATTTTACTTACTTAAAGATTTTTTTTTTGTATTTTAAATTAACAAACACAACACACACAGATTCTTGTAAATAAAATGAAAAATAAAACTATATTTAAAATTAAAAGTGTAATATACGTAAAAATAAGTTAGGATCATACGAAACCGAAATGCAAAATTTAGACACAAAAAGAGAAAATTCAGTTGAAATTTTTTAAAATTGCTTGAATTCAAGAAGTTAAAAAACTACAAAACTGGATTTTTTTTGTAGATCTTAATTTTTTATTATTTTTTTAAACATGGTGGCGGATTGTTAAAATATAAGAATTGAAAGTTGGGATACATTATGGTATATTAAAAATGTTGTTAAAAATTGATTCGGAGAAAATTTTATTTCATATTTATTTAAAAAATTCTAATAGTTCTTGAGTTGAAAATTAAGGTGCTAAAAGCTTTCAATAGAAAAAATGAAGAAAATAATACAAAAAAGTTATTAATATTTCACATTTTAAATATAAATAATTAAAAAAGAACGAAAGAAAAAAAATATGATTTAAAAATAAAACCAATTAGACAAGGCACATAAAAAACATAATAAAATTTCTTTCATGTCCGCGTGGAAGTTCAAAAGAGGAGAAAATATGAAAAAATTATGAAAGGTACCTACCAATTGTTTTCATTAATTTTAATTTCTTTCTTAGAAATACGAGAATATATGTATATTGAATTATAATTTTTATTAATGATTTATATTTAGTTTCATTATATAATTTGAAAAATGTTCAGTTTTATTAATTAAAAAAAGTGAAATAAAAATTGAAAAAAAATCCCTTTATTAGTTTTTATTATAATTTTATTATTTTTAACCTCATTATTTTTTATTTTAAATTTATTTTTTCATGCAAAATCAGGGAGGAAATTTGGGGTCAAACCCTTTGGGAATTTTTTTTTTGAACTTGCTAGGTTCTCTCGAAAAATTTCTAGAAACTCCCCTCAATTTAGGGTTTTCGACATACTTGATCTTAAAAGATTATTAAAAGAGTTGAAATATTTTTATGAAATTTTCAAAAAAGAAAATGCGGATTCCTTAAAGTTGAAATACTGATTGTAAAAAATATTTTTTGAAACACCCCCTTAAAAAACGGTCAAATTTCAAAAAATGCTTGGTTTTGCATAAAATGTTAGGATTCAAACCTTTGACATTTAGAGTCTGACATTTGTCAAAGCACTCCTACTCTACAAAACTTCTTATTTCCATACTTATCTTTTGACATCCTGCTTATTATATTTTACAATAAATTTATTTATTCTTCATTTGAGGTACCTTTTAAATAGCAAACAGAAGCAAAAAGCCTAGTAGAGTATTGAATTTATGGTCGAGATATCATCAATCAGAGTCTATTGAATCAGTGTAATGAGAAAAATGGAGCTTTATTTTTCACTCAAAAATTCTTGTTCTAACTTTTTTGTGTTTTGTTACGAATTAATGTCTGTAAATGTTAGAGAATGGCAATGAAATCCATAATAGAAACATCTATGAATCTGAAAAGTACAAAAAGTATGTGAATGAGTATGATGAAGATATTAAATAAAAAAAATAAGTCAAAAAGGAGAATATTTTTATATAAGAAATGCATCGATATCTGCTGACAAAAATATGATGGAGGATGAGAATGTATTAGGGAAATAAATTAATTCTTGCACTGTCTCACACTCACTCATATAATGATAAATTTTATAATTTTTAAATCGTTGGATATTGTGTAGAAGATGAAAAGCTATTATATTATTATATTATATTACATTGTCGGTATGTACAAGTGTTCAATTCACAAAAAATGAGAGTTACTTTCAAAGGACAAGCTGAATTTATGATGATGATATAAAAAAATAGATGTTAAAAAAAATATTGCATAAATCGATGTATGCAAAAGAGAAAAATAAAACTCAATTATGTTTGATGAACTATTAACTGGAAAAACTAATAACAAATATATTTTCGGAAAAAAATAAAAATAAATGATAAATTCAAAATGGAATCTTTGATTATTGTCTTCTTGAATTTGGTTGATTCACTTCCAAAAAAATGTTGCCTCTAATCTACCTGGTTTCTGCCATTAAACCAACGAGGTACTTACCAAAAATTTCCTCGTTTCACTGCAAGCCCAGATCAGGCTCAATCCATGTCTTTATGCTTATTTTTCAGAACTCAAGGAAAAAAACTGTAGATTGATTGTATTGGTAGACAGTAAGTAGCCAGTGAAACAGCCAGCTTTCTAGCTTCACAACTCATTTGCATCATGAAAGAAGCAAAAAGGCTAGAAAGCCAAAATAGTTAATTGAATTAATCTTCAAAGTCAATGCTCCCTAGTCAATGAAAAAATCAAATTAACCAACAATCTTTCTGATTATTCCTTATTAATTCCATATAAATTCTTTATATCAACAATATACATCTAAAAAATTAGTAACATCGAATCTAACAATAATTGGTAATATGTATAGGCGATTTGACCCGACACTTTGGTGTAAAAACTATTCGTCTTAAGAAATGTACTGAAGGAATTCATTTTGAGGTCCAATTTCCTAGTAAAAATTTATAATATGCTTCATACTGAATAAACATCTATTATGTGTATAATTTTTGATCGTCATTATTTGTTCGAAATTGAATAGCCGCTGTGGTTGAATGAATAATTCCTTAAAATTATGGGAGAGGCCATGGAAGACCTGAGAAGTCGATATTTCCTCCTGTTGATCATTTATAAAAACATCAATAAGATAAATATAGTTCAAATGGTAAGTATTTACCTAAACCAGCATCGGCTTCTAGTAAATTCATCAAAACAGCCATAGACGCATCATCATTGCCATCAGCAGTTGATATTTCACTTGTTCCTTAAATGATACATTAAATCAACATCGATTGACGTCATCAACATTCTCTTGCCTTACCATTCTCAACATTTAAAGCTGAACTCGTTCTCGAGTGATTATATGTGGAAAAATTCGAGTAAGTTCCATTTAACCGTGTCGGCATTTCAGAAGATACTGATGAATTGTCCATACTCAATGCAGCTGCTTGATGACTTTCAGTAACTAATGAAATTGTTTGTGCCAATGTAGGATCAGGATCGGAACTACTTGAGTCTGGTGAAGCATCCCCTAATCGTCTTTGGTAGTCTAACACCTGTTCGGCAATTTGTCGACCAATTTTGCTAGCCTCGATATGTGTATTTATCATTCGTGTCATTTCTCGTCCGTTTGCTGTGAATTTGAGTTTTTGGAGAAATTTGGGGGGAAAAAATTAAGAAGAACTTACTTTGATTCAAAAAATCGTAATTATTGTTCTCATTATTGTCATTGTTCCTGCTTTGGTTTCCGTTCTCATAACTGCGCAAGTCAGAAAGGATGACGTTATTTTTTGCGATGAGAAATTCAATGTCCTGGAAAATTAAATGATTATTTTAAATCTCTAAATTAAGTCTCTTAATTCACTTACCTTTGTCCAAGGATTTTTAAACGACTTCCACTCACTTTGGACATTAATGAAACCATTATCCTTTGTCCTCATTCCGTAGATCGGAGTTGTGACTTTCTCCGTAGTAGTTAAAGCAACTTTATGAGAGTCAGCCAGTGCTGCAATATCACGATGATTAAAATATTCATACATGCTCGTACCGAGCAATTCTTGGGGCAAAAAACCCAATACTAATGTGGCTCGCTGATCAACAAATAGAAACTTTCCGTCATTTGCATGTCGCGAAATAAATTGAACATTTCGCAAGACTGGATTTCCCCTGTTGTTATTATTTGTAACATTTGGCTTCATATTTTTACAAAATCCATCATTATTATAGTCTATTAATCTTCCGACCGCAACAAGACATGAAAGTGATAAACATTCGCCTTCAGTCTCTGATTCTTGTTCCGATGACTCAATGCCAATTTTAGCTGGCGCCCATGACTTTAAATATCCAATACTCTGAATTGTAACAAACTTTTTATCAGCCATTTGCTTTTTATTGCGACGATGGCATGTTGATGAGTTGTTTGTGTCTGTTTCCTCTTTCACTTGCACTGAAGATTTGCATTTCATACGACAGAAGAATGAACGTCTTGCGCCGGGAAAAAATGATCGAGTTACTGCTGGAACATCGGAATGTTTCACAGGAAGCATTGCTAGAAATTATCAAGACTGTCAATAGAATTTAAAGGCAATTATTATTCATCATGTCTCTTACTTTTTGCATCAATAAGTCTCTCACGTGGACTTAAATCAGATGAACTTAGTTGTTCCTTTACTTTTGCTATGTCTGAAGGTTTGTTTTTTAAATGAATAATTAGAATTTTAAATGATGTGAGTGATAAAATGTCACCTTTTGGATGAAGAATATCAAACCAGCTTTGACCTAAGAGCTCTCCTTGTGTATAGTTGAGAATTTCGGAGACAGATTCAGACACGTAGAGGATTCTACATAAAAATTAGTTTTTAAGAATATAAAGTCATAATGGAATTAAATATCAATGGCTTGCCTTCCCCTATCGCAACCAACGACGAATAAAAAACCCTCAGCAGCTTGTAGAATCAACATCTTAAGTTCCTGGTCAGATAAAAAACTTGGCTTAAAATCAGCCGTATAAGAATGTACAGCACCTCGAATAGTCTTCAAGTGTTGAACTGCCATCCTCAAAACAGTCAATTTATCCAACTTCCGTGACATTGCATGACACATCGGAATCATGGCAGATAACTCAGTGATAAAGTTATTCATCTTATCCCTTCGTCGCTTCTCAATTTCAGAATGATTGGCTCTTTAGACAATGAAAACTTTTAATTAAGATTGTTATGAGAAAATTTATGAAGGAACTAACTTTTTGTTGTCGTCTGTTGTTCTAATTGATTTCGCATCATCCTCCTCGATGTCGCTAACTTCTCTACAGAAATAGAGAATAAATTAATTTAAAGTTTTCTACAGAAATAAGCGCAATTATAATAAAATTCAGAGTGTTCGAATATTTGGAAATGAGACAACTTATTTATAAAAAGGCAGAATCTTATGTAATATTCAGATGACGTTTTGATTACGTAGGATAAATGGATATGTACGTGATGCAACTCAAGGATTTACAAACTAAATTAAATCGTAAATATCCTTTTGCTTATTTCTAAAAATTTCATTTTTACATCTAGTAATCCATGATTTTTTAAAAAATAAAGTAAAATTTTAAAATAGTTTTGAGCAGCTTTAAAAATCAGCCTTTGCAACCCATTAAAGAAGCATCAGACGTGAGTACTTAATTGAAATTTTAATAATTATTCACACTGAACTTAAATCTGTCAATTTAAAAAAAACTTTAAGCAAAAAAGACTCAAAAGTTCTCTGAACTGTTAATAAATATTGACTGACAATTTCCGGTTTGTCACCAGATATGAGTTTATTGCTATTTATTCACCAATATAGCGTCGTCATAATAAGCATGAAGCTGTTATGGTTTCTTGACTTTTCTGTGATTCATTATTATCTTAAAAAATAATTAAAATGCAAGCGCATTCACATATCCAAGAGGTGTCATTTACCTTTACAGAGAAATGTAAATAATTGAGTCTTTCAAAATTGAATACTTTGTATTGCCTTTTGTCAGTTTTCGTCTGAAGATTTTGTTTAATACGCGAGTTAAAATTTAATTCATGAAGACTTGCAAAACGCTGCTTCAGATCTCTATAAGAAATTTTCTCGAAAACCTTATGAACTAAGTAAGGCTTCTCTGACGTTTAACTCTTTAGAAAATAATTTCACCCTTTCACTTATTAAGAAAATTTTCGCACTTTTGTTTCAAATTTTAAATGATTTTTGTAAGATTTCCTTTGAATTTATTGTTATGGAAACTTCATCAAGAAATTGTAAATTGTATTCAGAAATTTCTTATATAAGAATCTGCTGCTTTCATAACTTTAGTCTATTTTTAAGTGAAGTAGCCAAAAACATTCATTTGACATTGCTTAGGGACTTTTACATTGACATGATTAGGGCTACATAGGATTTAAATTCGACTCTAAATTCGCGATTTATGTAATCTGATTTGCAATTGATGAACTTATTGCGTTATAGAAATTTGCAAAGTTTATAAATGAAGCCTTATTGATATGCTTTGAATATTAATTGTTACGTAACTTACTTGACATTAGCATAACTTTCTAGCAAGGTTAAAAAGTCACTTTAATCAAAAAATTTTTAGTTTCCAAAGGACTCTTGCCAGGTAATGAATAGGAAGCTGTTAAAAGAATGTCAGCCGAATTTAATTTTAATAGTTCCAGTTAATGAGAATTATTGGGAAATAAAAAGCCAAAATAATTATTTAATCAATTGTTTCATTTAGAATTGTGAAACACACGCGTACTCTAAAAAAATTCCACAATTTTAATTATAACTTCTCTAGGTTGTTGGTTTTAAATAGACAGCACCTGAAGGTATCTTGTGATGGGTTTAATACCTATCTCTGATTATGGTATACTCTATTTTCAATGACTTCCTTCACATTTTAAATTATCAAACTTTCTGATCTTATCCAAAAGCTCTTAGTTTCCAAAATACTTACGAAAATGAGAACTTCCTCTTCCTCGACGCTTTATTGTACTGATCGTACTGCATATTATCCATATTTCCAGAACCTGAAGAATCCATTAGATTAGTACTTGTATCTGATCGCATGAAATTATTTCCAATTGTCATGTCTTGATATAAGCTTGTTATACTGCATGTGTGGGGATATTTGATAAAAAATTATTCGAGTACAAAACCCAAAAAATTTTTGAAATGATTTTACTTTGATTTCTGTGTGTTTAAATCGTAGTAGACGTTGTATCCTTGCTCTTGTTCATCCTGCTGATTCGGAACTAGAATGTGTTGTTGATCAGTTAAATACTGGTGCTGATTTTGATCCTGCTCATTAGTCTTTGCCTCGCCAAGGTCCGCCAAATGATGAGTTTTAAGCTCTTCCAATGTCACAAACTCTTTTTCATCGTCCGATACCGACAATAAGCGTGAATAAGTCAGATCTGTAGAATTAAAGAGATTTTTTTCAGTTTTTTTTGTGAAAATTGAAGGAATGAATTTTATTTTGTTATAAAACTTCCCACTCATGTCCTTTTCTATTAACTTAATTAATTTTTCTAAGTTGAATTATTTAAAGCAGAAAAAATCACAATAACTAAATTTTTCTCTTAATTAAATTAACTAGAATATTTTTTCTTCACTTCTTCCCGACCGACCACTAACGATAGAGGATCAAACGCAACTAACACGATTTGTAATTGTGACATTTTAATTTATATATTTTTCCCGAAAGACTCAACTTGATATCATCAATAATATTGTTGTTGCCCACTGATTTCCATTTCATTTGAGATTCTGAATTTCTTGAATAATTTTGTATAAAATGATCGGCTGCTTCGTCTACATTCTCATCATTCTCCTACCTTTTTTCTTCCTCTTATTCATATCAGCAACAGAATTTTTCATGTGCGTGATGAGCAATTTGCTATAACACAACATGAACATAAACGATATTACAGTAAAGGAACTCAAATAATTGGACTGTTTTGCGCATGCATTTGATTTTAATTCAACAAATGTTGTTGGAAGTGTTTATGATGTGAACTGCTGTGAGATTTTCCTCTCTCTCTCTTTATTTCTCTTTAATGCTAAATGACTTGTGAAAACCGACTTGGATTTTCATACAACGCAACAAGTTTTTTCCACATGCATTGAGGGGTGGTTCTCTCTCTTTTTTACGTAATCAAATGGGAATGAAATGATTGGAGAAGGTGGATCACAGAATTTTTTTCTTCTCTTTGTTGGATATTGTTATGCAACGATTTATTAAAGAGATTTTATTTTGTGATTTTAATTAACAATCAATTCAATCCTTTTTTAACGAATTTCACGTTCAATTTTAATTTAGTGGAGATTTTGTGAGGATTATTATTCGGAAAATTACTTGTGCATAAAGTATTAATTATTTGTCATCAAAATAATTGAATACACATCCAAATTTCTGATTAATCATTCAATTTAATTAAAATTTAAGGTTAAAATTGTAAATACTTTAAATTAATCACTTTTTATAGCCTTTGAAAAGAATATCCTAGCATAATCTGCTTTGCTCACACTCATTTGACCATTTGAAATCATTAAAATGTTTAATTACAGTACGATTTCGATGAATTTCGTAGTTTAATACTTCAAGTGGAAAAAATTCTTAAAATTTCCCGCCAAATTTTACAATTAAATGGACTAAATTCGTTTAAAAACAAATAGTTTAATCCACATATATAAAACTTAGTGTCCAATTACATCAATATATGTCAATTAAATCGATAAACAGCTTTAAAAAGAATACTTTACAAGCTTTTCTACACATTTTCATTCATTCACTCAATTAAAAATGCCGCTAACTTTTTTTGTTTTCAATTTGTCGATTCTTATTTTTGCAAATTATAGACTAAACACCACTAAAAGTTGTATTCACTTAATTATTTTGAATCAGCACTTTAACTGTATACCTATGACTTTATACATGCAATAATATAATATTTCGGAGCAAGTGTATCGAATTGCCTGTGGAAAATGTATTTCATTAATTAGATTTTTTCCTGTGACTGTATACGTTGAATAAGTGAATGACGTAATAATTTAAGAAACCATATCAATTGTCTTTAGAATTAAGGTAAGAATAAATTGCCATTCCGCAGTCACCCTTCTAATATTCCCGGTGCAACACATCATTATAATTGTATACAGAGCTAGTTATCTCAATTTTTCTATTTCTTGAAGATATAAGAAACTGTCTTTGTCATGAATGGAAAGGAACAGAAAAAAATGAGAAAAGAAATTTTATATCATCCAATTAGACAATTGACACCTGTGATAATTTCAATTATTTTTTTTATTCTTGTTCGGAAATAAATATCATCTGAGTTCTCATTCCCTACTTCCAGTGACTACACATTCATATTATTTTTTTGTGTAAATAAACAATATTTAAGATGATGTTTTGGATGAATGTAAATTTAATAAATGGGTGAATTTTATTGATAAGCTGTCTAATAAAATCATCCTAAAGGGTCGCACTGCTCAAACAGATATTAAATCTCTTTACATATTCTTTTTTATTCCGTTGCAACCCTCTCATAATTGTCAAAAACATTCGTACCTAAACAAACCAATAATGTTGTGCAATTGATACGCAAATATTCATAAAGTTGAACTCCTACACTTTTTATCCGATAGAAAATAAGAAATTTACTTTCTTTTATTTACTCATCTATTTATTTAAGTAAGTAAAGTTGAAAAATTTAACTTTTCAAATTAAAATCAAACTAAATGCAAAAACTCAATCATCCAGTAACAATCGCTACGAAAATAAATAAAGGAAACTGCATACAGAATTACAATCGTGCAATATCAAGGTCACGGGTATCTAAATTTCTAAATAAACTAAACTACTCACAAGTATTTCTTTTCACAATTTCCTCAAACTCCTCAAGATTTCCAAACAAATGTCTGTTGATAGTAAAATGATGAAAATTTTAATTCTTATTAAAAAAAATTAATTTGCAAACTAACTTGAGCAAAAACTAGTAAATGAATAATTATTAAATACTAAAAAAATACTTATTTCAGTTAAATCAACGGCATAATAATGATTACACAATCATATACTACATATTTTTTTAATACGTCAAAATTGTTATTGTGCATCAAAAAATGCATGTGTAGTGAATGCATGCATCCAGTCAGAATAGAAGCTTTCAGACAAAATAAATTACTTGTAATGATGTGACTTGTGTGATGAAAAACAAATTCTTATGGGGTCGTTCACTTATTACGTTCGCTTTTTTGGGGGGAGGGGGGGGTCTGAGATTTTGTAACAGGTCAAACAAAGAAAAAAAAATTTCTTGGAAAATTTGTAACAAGGGGGGGGAGGGGGGTCTAAAATTTCGTTTTTTTGCGTAACGTAATAAGTGAACGACCCCTATTTAGATCAAGAAATAGAATTAATTGAATATTTAAAATTGCAGATTAAGAAATTAAATATTGTTAACTTGTATGTTTGTGAAGAAAAAAATAAAATAAAATGAGTGATAAATAGCAAAAGAAGGATGACAAAAGTATTTGCGCGGTTCCTTCTTGTTATTGGTTGTAAATTCACGTGGTTAGTTCAAATTTGCATCAACATTTTATAATGAAATTAACGTATTTTATAAATTTAAAAATATTGAGCAATATTAACGGATTATTTGAAAATTTGAGCAAAAAAGTTGTTTCCTTTTGTTTCTACTTAAATACAGGATTATTGAATAATCTAATTAAATATTCATGAATAACTTGTTCTTAAATAACTCATTGGACTGATTTAGAATGTCAACAGTTAACGGTTTTAATAAATTCAAAAGTCAGGGAACATCAACCACATTTTTTGCTCAATCATAGTTGACAGCCCTCTTTGCTCAGTATTTTTTTTTGTAAACAGCTTAATAGCTGGTTTAGTTTAATTAATTTTGCTCCGTAATTATGAGCTTTTCGCGGCTTTCACAAATTTTCAAATGGAGATCAAATTACCAATCAAACAAAATGAAAGTGATATTAAAAAATCAGCTGCTGTTTTATTTTTGGACATCAAGATTGCAACAAAGTCAAAAAATCTATAATTTTTATATGAAAAAATGGCAAGAGAAAAATTTTGTAAATTTAATTAAGCAGTTTAAAAGTAATCTGGTAAGAAACCATGGATGACAACCTGATATTCAAAACTATGAGGCAAGAAATGATCGTTTTAGGTAAATCGAAGGCAACTTTACTCATTAATGGCAGTTCCGCTTCTTTATACAATCGATGATTGGGAAAAGAAAAGGATTTACTTCGATGACGATGCTAAAAAGTATTTTAATGAATTTGACCATATAGAGCGTCTTAAAAATCCCAAGCTTTGCGAAAACATATCCACGGAATGCTACTACAATGATGGAGACAAAAATTTCAATCAGGATGATGATGTTTGGGAGTTTTACGTCCAGAAAGATAACATGATAACATGGAGAAAGGAACAAGATGTTGGACAATATGCTTATAAAGGTGAGTCTAAAACTGTCACTTAATGAAGGTCTAAATTAATTGAGTAATCTGAAACCACTTATTTCATAGTCTTAGTAATTGCATAATAGCTCTAATTTTCTTCACTCGCGTGTGACTTAATATCAAAAATCTGATTATTTTCTAAAAATCATCCAGAAAACATTTTTATCTACATGCACACGACTTTATATTAATGAGATATTTTTAACTGAAAGTTCAATGTATTTTTCTTTATTTATTTTCTTTATGAAAATGTGCCACAGTGTATGTCAAATACGATGATATTACGGCAGAAGATTTCTTACACGTGCAGATGGATATTGACTATAGGAGAGAATGGGATCGTATGTTTATGCTAAATTTGCTTGCATTTACTGATTATATGATTAGTTTTTCGTCATTTTAGACACGGCCGTGACTCTGGAAGTTATTGACACTGACCCATATGATGATCAGCAAGTTATATAGTGAGTTATCGGATATGGGGTGTGCTAATGCTGCTTTTTTTGCTATACAAACAATTTTTGGGAGCTTGTAATTGTGAATTGGGTTTAGATTGAGAATTCACATCAATCATGCTGTATAAGAATTGTAAAATCCAGGCTATAAGCTCTCAAAAACTTGTCGAATTTTTCAAATTTCTGCTTCATTTATGCTTAAGTCATTTATATTTTAAATTCCATAATTGAAAACTATAAAAAGTGACAGTTATTTTTCCATTAGCACACCTCTGACTCAATAAGTTCAGCAAAATCAATGTCTTGTTAACATCTGCTCATCATTTTCTTGCAGTTGGGAAATGCTCTGGCCAAAATTGTTTTCAAATCGAGATTATGTGTTCATGCGGAAGTGCTTTATTGATCGCAAGAACAATGTTATTTTAATCTGCTGCAAGTCAGTGGATCATCCAAAATGTCCTGTTAATCCTCATTTACAACGAGTAAATAATTATTGGAGCTATATGGTCATAAAGCCAACAACATCATTCAATCAAAAAGGATTTGAATTTAGTCTTACTTATTATGATAATCCGGGCATTAGAATCCCAAAATACATCACAAATTATGTTTCTCAACGACAACTACCTGAATTTATCAAGCAACTTTACAATGCAACAGTGAAATATGCTGAAAAGAAATCACACAAAATTATGAAGGATCCAGGCTACGAATATCCATCAGATACGAGACTCGACGATTTCGTCGATAGTGAGGAAGAGCCGATGGAAGATAACGTGAATCAAGTGAAGCCAAGTGTACGAATTGCGGAAGAGAAAGAAAGCGAAGAGGAAAATGTAGTAGAAATTAATAGAAAGTCATGGTGGAACTATCTGATTCCATTTTCGTACATGCAATAATGATGGAAATTATAAGATTACTAAAAAGTAAGCAAGTTAATGTTATTAAATCAATAATTTTTAAAAAACGTTCAGATAGTTCGTTCAATTAGTAGCTCAGCTAAAAATAATTCTAA
This sequence comes from Chironomus tentans, assembly GCA_963573255.1. NCBI lineage: Eukaryota > Metazoa > Arthropoda > Insecta > Diptera > Chironomidae > Chironomus > Chironomus tentans. The sequence continues at coordinate 54,658,306 of OY754302.1, read as the reverse complement.
TAAAGAAGTACGTTCTTTAAATGAAATTTTATCGTCACTAGCGATTTATTTCTCAAAGCTTTTCATTTTTTGCTGCTGCTGATGCATAATAATATAAAGTGCACTCAATTTAATACAATACAATAGAATACAATACTGCTCGGTAAATATAATCATATTAAAATAATTGATTTCTTTGGCGATATTTTATGACTTAGAAGTTGTAACTGAATTGATTTAGGGTATATTTTGGATATATTTTTAAGGGATATCGAAATTACATAGATGTGACCATGTAAAGCCTTCTTATGAGTATAATGTGGAAGAACTTAATAATGATAAATATTAAGCTTGAGTCGTTATATGAAGATAATTGATTAAAATCGTACGCTGCACACGACTTTGACCTAACAGTTCTAGCAAAGCTCTAATATTAGTTATTGTCAAACCAAAACCGTGAGCAGATAACGACTATGGAACAACAAAATTTTAAAATAGACCTTAATGTAATTATGACTAGATATCCTTCACATGATCACATCTATGAACCATTTAAGCAATACATATTTAATCCATAAGCAAAAGGAATTAAGGAAATTACAAATTAGTTTCCGTCCTTTGCGGTAAAAGTTTAAGATCACACATTTCATCAAAACTGAGATCACGATACACCGACCATTCATTCTGTTTAAGCAAGAATTGCTTGACATTATATTCCATTTGATGAATATCCATACCTTCCTTGGTATATAATTCAGGACTCGTCTCGGAATGTGAGCTCATATTGCTATCATTTGACTTGTGATTGTCATTAAAATCTGAACTTGATTCCAATGCATTCATGTTGTCTGACTGAATGGGAGCATTTATGCTGCTATTTATCCACTCAGTTATTCTCTGATGCTTCATGACTGCATTCTCATTTGGTGATTGATTCTGCTCGAAATTTGGTTCACTTGTTGAATATCCATGTGCATTCGATTGACTTTTAATCTCATTAAATTTCTCTGAATCTGTCTTATTGACTGAAAATATTTCGTCGTCGACATGCTCATCGATAGTTGATGCAATGGAAGAGATAATCAGAGGTGAAATGCTCTCATACTTATCGAATGCATCAAAGTCTATTAACGACTTCTTTCTCATAAATATTTCATTACGTGAACTGTCGATGCAGATTCCATCGTCTTGAATTCTTAATGCACATATGCGAGGTCCATTTTTCTTCAAGTTCTTATTCTGCAAATAGATGAGCATAAATTTTATAGCATTTAATGGATATAAATTTCATAGACATGATCAGCATACCTTAATGTACTCGAGTAAATTTTTATTGTAGTCTTCGAATGTTTTTGTGCTATTTTCAGCACGAGCATTACTCTTTTTCGGTACTTTATTTTCCGATTTGTTATCTTTTGTCGCATTTTCAATGCTCTGCTTCTTCCCAACTACATCTCTTCTACATTCATTCGGGACATTCTTCTTTTGAGCTGACACATCATTATTAATATTATTATTTTGGCAATTTCCAGCCACACGTTCACACATCTTATGATGAACAAAATTTTGATTACTTAAAAGCGTATTCTTGTGCTTCTGCGAGTCAAGAGCTTGTGAATTCTCAAATGGAAGCGAATTAAAGCTTACCGGTGAACTTAACTTTCTATCAAATTGTAGATAATCATATTTATTACTTTTCTGTTGCATGCCAATATTTTTACGAGATAGTGATGCACAACAACAAGTCTCACAATGCTTCACCTCGCTGATTTCGTCTTCTAAAAATTTACTGATAGCTATTGGAGATACGTTGCATTCTTTATCAGGCGACTCAAAGTCATTTGAGGACATAAACTCGTTGGTTGGAATGCTTTGATACTTTCCTTTAAATACTTTTGATGTCGATTCTGTATCAGTTGTGTCTGAAGTTGGATTGACTTTGACATATTTTGAGATCTTTGTTTGTAAATCGGCTGGAAACTGCAGAGAGATTTAGATTCAGTTAATTAGCTTTCAGGAATAGAAAAGTTGGGATATAGTCGAGAGTACTGGGAAGGGATCAATAAAGTCCTAATTCTTGATAGACATGACCACTTACCGATTTTATGCTAGGTGACATGAAGCTTTTTGGGTTGCATCTCAGCAAGTGAATAGCCAAAGCAATGTCCCTCTTATAGCGTTCCTATAAGAATATTTGCAGCATAAACATTAAACTTATAAGAAAAACATGAAGCACAGCAAAAAGTTTGGAACTTACAATTTCCCTCTGCAAGTGCAAAATGGTAAAGTTTGCCTGATTCATTCGAATGTTCATGTTTGCACAGTTGCGTGTCGTCTTGGCTCGTTCACTGGCATTTTTGTCAACTAATTTCAACAATTTTTCCTCCAAATTTTGGTTGACGCTTTGGACTTTTTTGTGCGACTCATAAAGCCTTTGGAACTTTTCTTGCCATGCCAATAACGACTCCTCCAGTTCTATTTTTCTGTCAAATATCACAAGATTTTCCTCATCCTTCTCAGCTAGTGCCCTTTTCAGCAACTCAATCTCAACGCTCAAGTTCTGTGAATGAAAATTTTTCTGACATCAATTTTTATATGAAAATTATGAAAATTTGATGGAACTTCTATCGGATTATGCTAACAAGCATGCACAAAACTGTTTATAAACATAACTTTACTCACTTTATCGCTGATTCCCGACATTATGCAATTTGTTCACATTAAAACTCTTTTCTTCCTCTTCATATACAAAAAGAAAAAAAAAAAGATTCGCGAAAAAATAGATATCGCCATCTGTTGTCCATTCTTGAAAGGAGAAAGGCACACAACTACAGCGATAGTCCGCTTTTACAATTAAATTGCGAGTAGTGAGACCATAAAAAATCATTTATTTCAATTTAGAATTTTTTTATTTCGTAAATTGCTTTAATTCTAATACAAAAATCGCGAATAAACAAAAATATGCGTCGGGTTCATCAAGTACATTGAGTATAATATGAAATTTGGGTGAAATCAATTGATTGATATGAATGAAAAAAGTGTGAAATGAAAAAATGATGCATTGTCAAGCCAAGAGATTTCAGTCTGAAAATTCAGCTTATCTTTTAGTGCAATTGTTACAAATTTATTTTTTTGTTATTCTCTTTCCATTCAACTTCGAATAAATAAAATCGTGTATGTGAATTTAAATGTGTAGAACAGAGGGACAAGAAAAAATAATAATATATAGAATCGATAATAGAAGAGTTTTTTTTTATGAAATATATATATTTATATATATGTATATTTTAAAATCTTCTAATTTCATAAAAAATTTTTCATTTTTTTCCCGTTCTCAAAATAGCTAGTGATTTTCTTGCAACACATTTGCGATGATCATGGTGTGACTAAACTATGTGTAAAATATATGTAGACAAAATATTTTATTTATACCAAAGTGATTTTTTACGAAGTATTTGGAATGTGAGAGTTTGTAAGTTCAAAACAAATTCATGAGACATTTCTTTTCTGAATGAAAATGATATCAAATATGAGATTTAATTGATAAATAATGCAATAGATGGTTTAATCATTCATCTAATGACTAAATGTCTGTGAGAAATAATCATTAATATCGTCATCTTAAATAATTCAAAACCTCACATAGATACCAGACAGTAAACAAGTTCAAAGTGTAACAAACGTCTCACACTTCTTGGCCGACTGACTCTCGCTCTCTCTCTCTCCTTCTTTCTTTCTTTCTTGCGCTACTTTACTTTACTTTCATACATTCATACCTACAGACATATGAACATCATCAGCGGCAAGCATCTATATAAATGAAAAATGTGAAAAGATATAAAAAAATTTAAATAATATTTATTTATTTATTTTTTTTTCTTGCCTTATTGCAATTTTGTTTTTAAACAACAACTGCGAAACTTTCAATTGAAATAAGTTCACAATTTTTTTTTGTGTTCATCAAAATATAAAAAAAAATTTCAATTCATCTTATTTAAATTTTATTTTAATTTTTTCGTGTCTGTAAATGAGACATTTGTAGTGAATTTTATGTATCTCCGCTTTGACATTTAAATCTATGAAATATTGTTGTTTTTAGCACCTTTCTCAGCATGTGTTCCACATTTTGTCTTTCGGGTGCGAAAGTATTGATCTGTCTAGTCGATATGTCTACTACAAGTGTGCAGTGAAAAAAATATATATAAAACAGCCGAAATGAGTCATGGAATTTTGTTTTGTGGATTCAATTTATTTTCATTTTAAATTTTATTCAACGAGAAACTTTCATCCCAAATACGCTTTAGCACCCACTTGAACACCATTCAAACTTGTCACAGACTTTATATTTAGTCTAGCTTGTAACATTTACAACACTTGTAGCATCTATTAAAGTTTGATGGCTTTTAAAACACAATCATTTGTTAATCTCAAAGGATTCTAAAAATATTTTGCAAACATCTCACGTGGATGATAAAATTTATTCGCATAAATTAAATTTTATTTAGACATTTAGAATATTTTAACGGCTCAATGTTATTTGAAATTTTGCAAAATTAATTAGCTACTCGACCCACCCGTACATAGCCTTATTTTTCACACAGTAAACATCGTTAAATATTGCCATAATTTAATTATTAGACAAACAACAGCAACCTTGTCTATTATTGCTTTAATCAGAGTTGTCACCTATCTGTTTCCTATCACAAGCATTACCTACACAAAGGCACTGCCTTGCTCAGAGGCGTACTCAGAAAAAGATTTCCATGTAAAAAATTTATTGAGGGGGGGGCGACCCCATTGGACCCATCCTCCCTGGTTACACCCATGGCTTAGCTAAAGGCTATATTTTTTACCTTTGCCTAGGCAAACCTAGTGTAGATTTAAGTAGGTACGTGATTTTTTTGTTTATTTCTACAAAAAACATTAGGTATCTACTCAAATCCTTTAGCTAGGCAGTGACTTTGTGTAGGTGATGTCTAGGCAAAAGCTAAGCACCTTTCCAAAGGCACCTATCTGACAACTCTGGTTTTAATTGACTAGTCACAGACACAAAACTATTTTAAATTTCATCAACATTCATCAACATTTCTCATTAGGACAGACAATTTACGAATATTTGAGTGATCTATAAAAGCTCACTGAGATTTAAGCATCAAAACTGGATTTGCATGAATTTCACTGCAAATGTCTCTAACATAAAGAAAAATGCATAGCAAAGTAATACTATAAGAAAAGTGTAAATTGCTACAGGAGAATAAATCTACACAAAAGAGATTTTGCTTCTGTCAAAGGAATCTCTCTTAATTGTAATGATGCAACTTGGCAAATTTTTTGACAGAGTTAATAATAATAATAATAAAAATAATAATGAAAATGTTTATGGTGAGAATCTAACAATTGACAATAAATTATCACTGAGAATGAAAAATGAAGAACACTTTGATAAAATCGACACTAACTATCATGTGAAATACAAAAATACATCTGTTTATGATAATGAAATTAATATTATTAAGACGACTAAAAAGCAAAATAAGGTGCAACAAAAGTTAATGAAAAACAATAGAACAACAATTGAGACATCCACAATTATTCCAAGACAAGACTTTGAATCGTTAGTATCGTATGGAAATTTTAATACATCTATAAACAGTGAGAAAGAGTCTCCACTTGATACTTCCATACATTCGAGTTCGAATGGTAAGTTCAATATAATACATTAAGTGCATTGCATTACTTTGCAAGGTAGACGACCCTTTCAAAAGAATGCAATGAAATTTCTTGACTTTATATGCTCCTCTTTCTTTTCTTTACTTAATAGAATTTTGATAATTAAAAGATTGCATTGAAAGATAAATAAAATAAAGCAAAATTCTTCTCTCTGCTCTGTCTGACTTCTTCTCCTTACTATGGACATGGCGAATGTGCAATATTCAGACCTGCAATAAATTTTGAGACATGCATAAAAAAGATTATTGTGCATATTGGAAAATTCTTCATGTCTGCAGACACAATTTCAAAAAAAAGTACTTTATTAATAAATTTCCAGACATATTAAGATAATTTAAGAGTATGTATGTTGTGTAACCTCGTTATATTGGGCACATGAGGATAATTAATTAAATTTTCCATATAACCTACCCCAATAGAAATTTTTTTCATGGCGGTTATATGGCGACATTGTGGCACCAATCAAGTAGAGTACTGTGCTTTCGCCAAGTGGATTCAGACATAAAGCTTTCTCTCTCACTCTGTCTGCATGCTCTGTTGGCTAGCTCATGATAAAAACTAAGGAGAAAAATTATAATCCTTTTTTGAAATTTCTTGAAAAGTTAATTAATCTTCAGCAATGCAATCAGTAGCTTCAAACATTGTTGGATGTTCGTCTCAAAAGTCAATAGAAAATTGTCTTGTAGACTGCTACCTAAAAAATAATCTTTGTAATACCCAATAAGCATTTACAAACGTTCCATTGGCTTTTAAACTTAAAATGCAAGTTGAGCAAAAATTAATTGACATTTATGTGTCTGCTGGACTGCAACTACTGTACTTTATTATAATCTACCATTCAGTAATAACTTCTTTGTTGCGTTGAGAACCTCACACCGCTTTAGTCGGCGGCAGTGTTTATTTAACTTTAAATAGTAGATGGAAACAAGTGTCGCATACGAAATTCGTTTTTTTATTCCAAAACAACAGTTACATTAAGGTAATTCTTTTGCAGACAAAAGACAATGATTATGATTAATCACTTGCTAATTTGCGGTTCCTTTCTTTATGAATTTCTGCTTTCAACAACCTCAGTTGATGACAAGTAGTAGAAGAAGAAGGAATCAAACGATGACTTTCTAACTTTCTTCTTCTAATTGCTGGGGAGCTCATATTTCAATTAAGGTCAAATGTTGCTAAAAAATTATTCAAAATTTAATTTAAATTACACATAATAATAAATTATAAGCGAAAGGACACGAAATAGACAGACTGTGAACGCTACAATGTTTGCATAAAGAAAAAAAATGTACGAGACGGAAGGTTGAAAATGTTTTCAAAAGTCGAATGAATATTCATTTGATGGAAAGAAGCGCATTTGATAATTTAATATAATTACCTAGTGACACAGAAGTTAAATAAAAGTCATTCAGGAGCTGATATATAATCTTTATCGCTTTAAATTATTATTTTTTAGTCGGTTAAGCATTGAAAGATAAGACACTCGTCATATGACACTTGAAATTATTATTTTAATGAGAATCTGGGGTTACTGAACTTCTCAAATAAACAATTCTGGTTAGTTTTGATCAAACTTGTGTATTCATTAGACTGACTAGTCTGGGTTACCCGAGTTGAATTTTGGTTTTTAGAGGTGAATTAAGCATAAGAATTTTGATAGTCAACTAGAGTAAATTATGCTTCATGGACAGAATGGTAGAGAATCTTAAGATTATGAATTCAAGTTCCACTTAAGGTTTGCCACTCGGAATTCTGTTAGAACACAGTTAAAAAGCTGTAAAGATGCCTTTGTACTTCAAAATTTCTCTGAGCAGTAAAACGTTGCTCTGATTTCCAGATTGCAATGCTTTATAAAACGGAAGCCTTAGAAGCTTTCCTCCAACTCGACGGAAGGATTTTATAAAAAGGTTTAATTGCAAATGTTTCCCAAAATACCACGTGCCTGATTATTTCTCAAGAACCTAATGAATGCGTCCTCTTTATTCAAGCATCTGTGGCCTGATTTTATTCACCAGAAGCTTTACAAATTCAGAATAAAAGAACCTTGACAATGTCTGAGTCGAAAGCTTGAAAGGTTTTCTCAGAAAAAGAAGATATTGTACACAATATCAATCATTACTCAAGTGCCCCAAATTTTCTTCGAGACAATCCTACAATCTAGACTGATAATAGCCATGAGCACAAACTTAATAAACCAGAAAAAACTCCCACTATCAGTAGCTGAGCGAGCTATTTATAAAATAAATTATCAACAAGTCTCTTACACATTCCCTTATTTAAATTGTCCTTAATTAAAGCGGCATGCAGCTCCATCTCGCGACACCCATAAAAAGAGAGCGCACCGCGACATGTACATAAAAAGTGCAGCAGCCTTAAAAAGATCGCGATAATGAGACAACAAATGAATGAAGGATTCCTTTTGTCAATTTGTAATGATGTCACTCACATTCATGTTAAATTGATAAAATTGTTACATTGTTGTATGCTACACAGAGAGAATGAACAACAACAACAATAAAAAATATGCGAATTTACTTATAAAGTCTGTGAGTGTTTTTTTTGTGTTCATATTTATTTCTGAAATTGGATCGATGCTAGACAATGCATTTTTTAGGTATTTTATTTCCATTTTATATATTCAATTTTTCAGTACGAGGGAGCAAGCCAGTAAGTGAGAGAAAGAGATAGTCGAGGCGCGCAGGGGGGAGAGAGGGTTATGGAGATGTAGAGAGAGAGAGAGCAAAATGTAATTATAAATTGCAACAGTAATGCATATTACAAAGTAAATAATGTAATGACAATGAATTTATGTTTGAGAGCAGTCATGCGCTTTCAGGACTGATAAGATCTCAGAGAATGAGAGAATTTTTGCACGCGACTATTATATAGAAGTACATACATTCAATTACATATATGTGTTCTTCTCTCATGTCTCTATACATCTCTTATAAACCGAACGAACATTTTTTTTTTCTTTCTTCATGTATGAAGCTGTCTTTGGAATTTCTTTCTTTCTTTCTTTTCCACCATTTGGGAGAAAAGAAATGAAGAAAAATAAAGAAAATAAGAAAAGACAAGAACATATAGACAGTTCGCGAAAATAAACTACAGCAGTAGTTGAGTATATTTTATTTTATATGTCAAACACTGAGAAGAGAACGGGAGAACGAGAAGGAAACAGAACAGAAAGAAAAACGACGAAAGAAAAAAAAGACTTGTCTCGCATTGAATGTATGAGTGTAATGAAGCCTGCCAGTTTGAATATCATTATATATATATACCCGAGACTGTACACAGACTGTGTGTATGAATGAATAAATGAACAATGTGTGCGCGATAGACTGACTGAACTCAAACCCTTAAATATAACGTGATAATTTTGCACATACATAAGTCTGGCTGTTATGTTATGAACTAAAGAAAAATTCTCTCTGTCAATGTAGTGGTACGAGACAGTTTTCACATTGAGTGAATAATAAAAATATCAAGAAAATTATTTGAAAAAAAAGTTAAAAACGCGACAAAGCGCAGTCTAGCCGTTTCGTCAGATTGTGTGACTTCAGTAGTCTAATAAGAATCATACAAAAATGGTTAAAAATGCATAAGTCGCGTTGTTAATATTATTATTTCTCGTCATAGACATTTTTTACTTAAATAATTATATTTTTTTAAAAACAACCAACCAACCAACTCCAATAAATAATAAAATTAAGTTGTCGATCACTTATGCTTTAAAAAAAATTATATATCTGTGTGACATAGTTGCGGAATGAAACGAAAATAAATGGAAGGAAAAAAAGTTTTATTTAAATTGCATTTAGAAGCCAATTAATACTACTATTAAAAGAAGAAGAAGTAAATACTCCTACAAGTGTTTCCTTAAGCTATTCGATTAAATTATAAAAATACTGAGAGAAAAAATAGTTCTAAGCTAAAAAGTTAAATTAATTAAATTATTACACCTACTATCAATCCACAATCTAAATATTAATAAAAAAAAATAATAATCAGTATCTTGGAGCGAGAAAAAAAGTCATTGTTACATAGAGGAGCAGAACAGACAGAGAGAGAAAAATTACATATAGACTGTAAGTTCCTTTCCTTTACATCAGAGTTGTTATCTTGTTCTTGTGTCTGTCTCTTTGATAAGAGAAAAAAGTTCTATACTCGAATTTTTGTGGAATGAAAAAAATGTTCATCACAGTTTAGTGGCTAAAAAGTGTCTGGGAAGTGGCAAAATTTTCAATTTATCGGTTATCAGGGATACTGTTGGAAGGGATCTTAATTCCAATAAAAAAAATTTTTTTTGTTCCTCCTGCGATGTTTACACGAGAAAAAAATGTCAAGAGGTGAAAAAAAATTCATGACAGTCGACCCGAACGACACAAGCAGACAAGTGGCAGACAAAAGTGTAAAATCATTCATTGTCTGATGAGTCACAAGTGTGACATTATTTTTGATTTTAGCACTGCATTTAATGACATTAACAGCTTTCATTCGTCTCATTAGACACTTTCTCGTGGCTTTTATGACGACTTTAGAGACGAACACTTTCATGTGACTGACAAATTTTATTTTAATTACATTGTATTCCCTCTGACTAAGCGATTTTTTGAGTTCCTTCCTTCCAAGTAAAACCGAGCAACACAACTTTTGAATTATTAACGACAACTTTCAACCAATCCTTTCCATTTCCGAAATTTCAAACACAAAAAGCCCACAAAATTTTTTGTACTCCTCGGGTTTCCCTCGGACACTGTCTGCGAAAAAAGAGTAAATTATTACGTCTAGACAGAAGCAATCGTAGTCAGCTGAGAAAATTTGTTTAGTTCATAAAATTCCAATCAAAGTCGCTGATTTTGTGAAAAATTGCATCAGACGATTATTGAAATAAAAATTTAATTTAATTAAAAACTGTGGTTGACTCATGACTGAAGACACTGTCGTGTAATTTTTCAGCCAATATATCATATTTCTGACTGATTGTGTCATTTTTTGTGATTACTGTGTGATTTAAGTCGTAGAAATCAATATCGAATTTGAAATGTCTGGCGTGATTAGATTCGTGAATTTTTATTGTAGGTGAACTTTAGAGAAGTTGTTGCTTAATGGCTTTTGCGTGTCAAGCAGCTAAGTATGAAATGATAGCACTCTATAAATACACATTCCAATTTCCCGTAAAATTATCAGGACACTCTAATTTCTACGACACAAACTTTTCATTCATAAACATTTTTGCTGGAAAAGCACAATTACTATCAATAAGCTATTTGCGACTTTACTCATAGCTATTAACCCAGGATCATAAATTACTCACTGTTTTTTTTATTTATGTAAGAATTCGTTTGATGATAATGACATCAAAAGACGTTGGATGATTTTAAGCTGAAGGTTATCTGTTAATGAACTTAGCTCGCCATGAGTCATGAGCTTGTTTTGCGAATGTACTTTGAAACGTTTGAAAATTTTTAAAAGGACATCAGCACATAAAGTTCAAGCAACTTGCTCGTGAGTTGATTGGAATGATATTATCAGTTGTTGTGGTTTTTGACTCTCTGGGATAATGCACTGTGCTATGCACTTGCAGTTTATAGATAACTTTTTCATTCTGTCTTCTGAGTTGGTGCTGATTACTTCGTCGGAGAGAAGAAAGAAATATATATTGAGGGCAATGGTAAGAATTCCATCTGCGCTACCATTCTCAAGGTGATACCAGACGTTATTGAGAAAGGCATACGTTCTGTTAGATCCAGCCGAAAGAAACTTTATATCTGTTTAAACAAAAGCCAGACACTTGTTGTGTATTCTTTTTATCGTATTTATCAACGTCTGGGTGCAATAAATGACAAAGTAAGACAAAAATTGTTTACTCAGCTTAGATATTTCTGCTTGCATAGCCTTTGTTGTCTAATTCAGTCTAGCTATCAAAAGTTTATTCAAAGGGAATCCCCCAGGAATTCGAGGACTGAGTCTAGACAATCGAACACGAGTTCTTTTATCGACGATGCCCTTGAGACAGCACTGAATTACGTCGAAACATTTTTTCCTCAAATTCTTCTGCTTATCATAAAAAAAAGTCTGCGAAAAAATGATTAATACCCATTAAAAATTTAATTTATTTTCTGATTGTGTCTCGTTTCAGGTTTCTTTAAATTAATATTTTTCATATCAATAATTTTCATAATACTTCTACTAATCGCGAGTATTATTTACATTTGGGCGATAAAGAGATATTCAACAAATTTGGAACACATTAATAGAAGATTGCCAGAAGTTGATCACAATCTTCTAAACCATTCAATATTAGATCTTGAAGCACTAGTGAGTATACATTGATTTTAATGGAAATATGTCCATGTGTTTGAAAAATATTTTCGGACTTGACTTAAGCATGTATGGAATTTTTTTGTAAACAGAATGATTAATTCTGTTTTTAAGATTAAATGAAGCTACAGTACACTGAAGACTAAATACTGACTTAAGGGGCAGGAACTTGTGGTAAATACTCAACGTATCCTGCCTTATGCCTTTAAAGTTCAATATTCAATTTCAAATTAATCTTAAATTTATATGTTTTTGAGAAAAATGGAACGGAATTAAAGGCTCGTTTGCTTTATGAAGAAGATTGTTGCATAATTTATTGCTTACACTACTTCTTTATCTCAAAAAGTCTCTGATAATGTTGAGTTTTGATTGTCAAAAATGACTTTCATCATTGTGTTTGTAAGCACGGAAAGTTCAAAAATTGAACACTCGAAATTTTTGAATTTTCAAAGTCCGTTAAATTTTTAAATTCAACTTAAATCTTTTTAATCAACATACTAATGATTTTATTTCTTTTCTCGTCATTTAGATGCTATCTGTGCAGAATTTGGGGTGTGCTGGAATGGAAAGACTCGGGAATCCGCCCAGCAGTAACTCAATGTTAGCGAGTCTTCCATCTCAGCGAGATAACAGGTTAATATTTTTTTTCTACGTTTGTTTTTTATTTTTAAATAATCTTTTTGCTTCTTTATTCTTTATCAAATCAAATTTCATTGACTAATAAAAATCATTTCTTCTTTTATTATTATTTTCATTCTCATTTTAGAAGTATTCGACATTCTTCAATTCCAGTAATGCAACATGATCTCATAAACTCAACAAATGGAGAATCACAGAGTTTTTTTAAAGAATCAAAATCACAACAACTCACTTCAGGGATCAAATATTCAAGTCATAATAACTGTTATACGAATTGTATAGTCAGAACTAATTGTCAAATGCCACATATTCCACGGCCTGATGGAGAATTTGGTCGCGATACGCTTTCAAATCATCAGGTAAATATTGATTCTCCTTGAGTTTCTAGACATAACAAATACTCATTAGCTGAATGCACGATTTGCCAATCTAATGAGTATTTCCAATTCACTTTGTTTGTTTTAAACAATTGATTGACGGATAGGCTGACCTGTGATCTAGTCTAAGTGGTGAAATTGATGATTTTTTTATTAACAGGCTGGTTGAATTAAATGACTAATTATCTAATATTTGTGAGCTGGCTGCTTTGTTAACAGACTGGCTAGAAGATTGAAGAATTGTTTCTCTAAGATGGGGGTTTTCTGACTGATTTTTAGTTGAGTACGAATGATAAATTAAGGGTGGGGTCGTCAAAAATGTAATAGGATCAGGCGCTTAGTCAAGAAAAGGGGATATTTTTAAATTTGCTATGATTTTTAAGGAGAAATACCAAAACTACCCCTCCTTCCATTTTCCCATGAAGAAAATTTAAAACTTACTCTTCTGAAATTTTTGGCTACGCCCCTAACTAGGATGAATAACAATAGTCTGACTTGTTATGAGATTATTTGTGTTGGGGTTAAAATCGATCTACAGAGACCTTTGAATCTAGAAAGAGAGTGAAGGAATCTGGAGCTGTCTGACACTCTATTGTCAAGTGGGGTTGAAATATGCATGAAAATGCGCCCTAGTTCTTCACCCCCGCAATCACATTTTCCACAAGTCTCGTTTCATTTCTATAATTGTCGACTGTCTGCACTATCAGTAACCCTTTTTCTTCGAATGAAATCCTTGAGTATGTATAAACAATACGTGTGTATAATACATTTGCATTGATTGCCTTTTTTGCATTGCTGTCGTTGTCGTCGTCGTCATACTGTGTACATTTTCAATTATAAAAGTCTCAAGTCTCTCCCCTATGAAGTCAATTCATTCATTCGTCTTATCAATAGTATCGATGAAGTGCTAATTCCTTTTAGTTAAGCTTAAATAATTCATAAATAAAATTCTTCACCTTGTCAGAAATGGTGACAAAATACTCGTGAATGGGTTCATTAACAAAAAAAAATTATCTTTATTTATTTTTAGTATCATGCTGAAACCAAGAGAAGTTACATTCAAGCACCTCCGAATAAGTCAATAGAGGATGTACCGGATGCATCGCTGACAGCGCATCAACTAAAATTCATAAATACGAAAAATTGCACGAAATCTTCCTTAAAAGGCAGTGATAATAGGAAAGTGACGGAGAAGGTTAAAGGATTTTTTAAGACAATTAGCGGAGGCACAAATTCAAATTCGAATCCACTGAAATCAGGAACTGATTTAAAGACAAACAGCAATGTATTTACTGGAGCAATGTATTTATCGTCGTCAAAGTCAAGCAGCAACTTTCCATGTGTGCCGACAACGTCATCGGTGAGAGGAGCAACGACACATCTGCAGCAGCACCAGCAGCAAGTAGCAACTTCGCACGATAATAAAACGACTGAAATACTAAAATCCAATGATGCAAGTAGTACAAATAAAATGCAAACATCAAATTGTATTAACAGTAAAGAAGTTGAAGCAGAAAAATCAATATCGGGAACCTCATCAATTCAATCATCGTCATCCACAACACACATAGACTACAGTTCTCTTTGACATAAAGTTTAAACTGCAAACATTATAAATAATATAATTAATTAATGCAACACACACACACACACACAACAATAGAAATAGTAAAAATGAATAAAAATTTAAATGAATTATTAAAATAATTATAATAAATAAAAAAATATAAATAATAACTATTAGTAAGAATAATAAATAAAATAATAACTTATATTAATTATTAAAGCGCGTCCAATTAAAGTTATTTAAAAAAATTGAATCTACATTTAATTTTCTTTTCTTTCTGGCATAGTTCAAAATGAAATTTTTGATGAAATAACGGAAAGAAAGAAAGAAGGTGTAAAATTATAGTAGTATAATCTTCACAATGTCAAAATGCGATTTATATAGTCAGTAAATAAAAGAAAAATGAAAATTGTGAAAAAAATTATGAAAGAAAAAAATTATATGAAGATAATTATTAGTTTAAAAATTCTTTTCATTGCACATTCATCTGGGAAGAAGAAAATAATAGGAAATTGAGTCTCAAAGACATTGCTTTTTATTAACTTTCATTTCAACTGTCATAAACTTTCTTGTTTGTTGACTTTATTATTTTTTTTGGTGCAATTTTTTCTTTAAGTTTAAAAGTAGGCAAATTTTACGTACATTTTAAAATAATTCGACGAGCATACGTGGGGATTTTGCGAAATATGTGCAAGCAATTTGCATAAAATTATCAAGATTTTTATTTTTGCAAATATTTTAGAACAATTTTATGTAGTTTTCGAATTGTTTTACGTAGATTGCATGCAATATTTTTTGTAGATTGCAAATTAGTTCCAGTAATCTTTCAAAATTTGCTTGAAACAGGTTAGGCTCACAATCTATTACCTAACAAATTCTCAAAGTTCTGCTTATTAAAGGTGCAAATATTTAATTTTTTTATTTTTTTGAAAATTAAGCTTACTTTGATAAAAACTCTATTCTAAAAAAGCCTTACTTTTTTTCATCAAAGTAGCCTTAAATAAGATAATTTTCACTCCTTGATTTACAATAAAAATTTCAAATGTTTACGTCAGCATCCTTATCAAAGTTGTTGCCAAGGTTCAGGAGCGTAGTCAGAAAATTTAGAAAAAATGTATGAACGGCAATTTAAAATCGATGGAGGGAGAGGAGTTTGCCCTCCCTCTGGCTCCACACCTTGGCAAGGTCACATTTGCTTCCTTTATTTTCTAAAGTGGCCATGAAAAGGAAAACATTTTTTTTGCAAGTAATCACATATAAACAAATCTCTTTTACGTGAATCAACAAAAGGTGCTTAAGTTGAATTTTTATTTTTATTTTAAAGCAAAGCACACTTTGATAATAGATAACAAATATACACAGATTGGGCAGAAAATATTTTGTTTAGTCAATGAGAATTTATTGTAATCATTGATTTTCAAGTTTGAGAATTTCTACGAATCCTAGCCTACTGCCAGAGTTGTTCATTGCATGCGAAAAACCATCATAGTAAAATTTTGTCTACTGAAGACAGTATTTTCTTAATATTAAATCTCATTTGAGCAAGCATTGAAAAATCCATAAAAATTGTCCTTTTTCAAACAATGTTATTAAAATGACAGACTAGCTATGGCTAAATGATTAATATAAAAAGATTAGTTTCAAGTTTACTTACAAAAATCTCCCAAAAAACATCAATACTCCAAAAAAAACTAAAATTTATTCAAATAAAACATAACGGTTAAAAAAATTTAAATTTTCTTAAAGATAAAAAATTTCAAAAAAAATGACAGTTGAAATCCTCAATGTTCCCCAATTTACTAAATGTTACTCATTCTCTACAACAATAAAAAAAAAATAATAACAATAACACAAAACGAATTCTTATCGGACTGATTTAGTCAGCTACATACGCACAAGACACAAAAGGCATTATATCTTGCCGACTGATTAATTTGATAAGCTTTTGGCACAAAAATAAAACAAAAACTTTATCTCAAAGAAAACAACAAAAAAATAAAAGAAGAAAAAGAAAAAAAAAAACTTAAAAAATTATTTATTATTAAATAACTCAGTCAGGTTTAAATTTAAATTCCTTGCAACATTTTTATTATTTCTCATGAATTATTTTGTCTTGAGTTGAGCTACAGTTGAAATGATGTTGGATTGTTGCATAAATGTTAAAATGACATTTTAATTAAAATTAGGAGAAAATTAATTGTTTACAATTTTTTTTTATTTTTCGTTTTCGCATGAAAACAACAAAAAAAATTGTTTTTTGTTTCCCGTAAGATAGAGAAAGAAAGGAGGAAGAAGTGACAAATGTTTAAAATCCAAAACTTGGTGTTTTTAAAGACCTAGAAAAAAATGATGACAAGAATAGACGGAAGACGAAGAATTGAAAACAAAAAGCAGTTTGTAGAATAAAAATTTTAGGTGATGATAAATAGCTATCTAAAATATAAGTTCTATAGGTATTTAGCAAAATAATAAAAGAATTAAATAGAATAAAAGCATGCATTGATTTCTTGTTAGCTTCAATATCCGTATGCAATACAAAAAAATGAAATGAAATAAAATGAATATAATGCAATGAATCGCAAAAAATGAGAATCAACTTTACTTACTAACATAAAATGTTTTGTAATAAAATAAAAAATGAAAATATTAAAGAGAAAGAAAAATAAAAACAATAAATTCCAAAATTTTATCATACACACATTTTTCAGAAAAAAAACTTTAATTCTTTAGCATGAATTTTCAGACTCACTCAGACAGAGCATTAAGGATGATGCACTTTTCTTTTCAGCAACCAACTGTCGGAATCTCTATTATTATTTAACTTTACTTTCAGTAAAACTAAGTTGCTCTTAATATTAAATAAGCAATTAACCTTTCGAGTTAAATAATTGTCCAATTTATTGCTTCAATGTCTAGAAAGTTCTAGAATGTCACAGAATACTTTGGAAATTAATCGGAGCTTTTAGTTTTTTGTGGTCGTTCTCAAAGCTGAATTTGTCCATCTTGTAGATCTTGTACATCTTTTAGATTCATCAATAATGTCCTTTAAAAATGCAAATTTTAGACCCAAACCACTTGAAAGCTCTACACAGGGACGTAGACAGAAATTTTTCTAGTGTTATGAAACTATTTTGCATGGACAACATTGCAAAGACACGAGTACGTCATTAATACCTTATGAACCCTGCAAAATATAAAGTTCCTGACATGGTCACACTTCATGTGTACAAGACCTCGTAATTAAGCCATCCAGATGCTAGTATAGCCTTCTATACTTAGTAAAGGAGACACATTCTGAGCTAAGGACTTCAATACTACACTCAGCATTCAAAACGAGCTTTGTGACATGTTCGTTTAAATAAGAAACAAGCTTCCAACTAAACTTGACCTAGGATTGAGCCAAGGACCTTTGGCAAAAACTCTACCTTTCTTCTTTACCTCGTCTAACAGGTTGTGATCTATAGATTCCTTTAGTTCTCGCTTAAAGCTGGCTACAAAATGTTAATTTTCAGTACCAAACGCAATATTCTTTCCTTAATAATCTAATTTCTATTTATTTGGTGCTAAAATCAACTAGCAGATCCTTAGAATACTGAAAGAAGCATACACCAATCACTCGAATTCCCAAACTATCCATTTCTCTCAAATGCGTTCCATCCACTCACCCAAAGTCACCACGCAAACTCATTTTAATGTCTGCCAAAATAAATGCGCTCAATTTAACGATTTTGTGAAACAACTTGGGTGCTCGTGTTCATGTATTAGTATTTGTGGCAATTTCGTTATATTCTTGTTCTCGGTCGCTCGTTCGTTCTCGTTCTCACTCACTCTGTTTCAACATTTCTTCTTTTCTGAAAATGCACTCAAACTAATGTTTGTGTATGTTCAACATTGAGTACTCATTCACCGTCATATCATCCATCCAACCCCCCATGACCTTGAGACAGACAGAAAATAATAAGAATTACATAGACGTAATGTATCTTCTTCTTTTGAATATTAATTTAAGGACTGATGTTCGGGGTTTTCTTTGCATTGCTTCTTTCTTTCTTTCTTTCTGACGTCTCTCAATTTTTTCGAATGTGCACGAAATTATTATTGAAATGCGATACGCAATTAAGGAATATTTTAAAATAATTACAAGAAAACTTCTTTCTTAGTCTTAGCTGAAATTAATTTTTTCCGAGACATAAAGCAAGAAAGAAAAAGGAATGGAAAAGGTCGATACTTTTCCACTGAAGATGCATCACTTAATGATATGAATACGGCAACAACAGAAGCGATTGTTTGATTGTACAATTGACTTTGCGGATAATATTTCTGTACGAGTCTTTTTAAGGAATCCTGCTTGCGTCTAGACAGGGTTGGATGACTGAGCTCTTGATGGTTATTGATTTGTAGTTTGGAACTAGTCAAAAATGTCATCAATGCATTGACAAGCTGTAAGTCTCGGTATGATCATGAAGTATGTTTGACTAGTCATAAAACTAGCTTTGTAGATCTAAATTCAAGCAAGGAACCATGCATGGAGACATATGCAGTTATCTGTTCAAATAAAGCTGAAGTTGTATCAAAATGTAATGTTCAAAAGCAGCTAGTTCCCAACCCTGCATCATTCTTCAATATTCTTGCTTCAGTCTTACTTGAAAGAAAAAATAATGTTTGCCATTTTGGCCACACTTGTTTGTATATTTGCCACGGACTTTTTATCATTATCGTACATCAAACACAAAATATTCTTTATGCAGAATAAGTCTCACTGTCAATGTGTCTCGACATAAAAAGAGTAAAGAGACACAACAAAAAAAATTTGAATTTTGTTTAGGGATTGAAAAAAGTTTCATGCAACAGCTAATGTGATAAGTATACACTACTGCCATTAACTTCATGTTAATGAGATGCCTTTTTTCTCATATTTATTTATAAAATCGTGGGCAGTAATACAGAAATGTTTTAATCCAGACACGACGATGTCAATCTACAATTCTTGTGCATATGATAAAATTTAAATGATTTCATACAATACTTGAATTGCTGCATGCAAAACAGCTTGAAACTTTCAGTCTCATTGCTCTTTATTCTTATTACATTTGAGGACTTTGTATCACATTGTTGCACTTATAAATGAAAAGTAATCATTCAGGTTTAGGCATAAATGTAATTTTGTAAGGATTCAATCAATAAAACTGATTGGTCATGCAATCTTTTGTAAACTCACTCCGGTGATTGATGTATGGGGTTAGTTGAAGGTAGGGGAACTTTGAAAGGGTCAAATGTGTACTTTGTTGTAGACATTGAGATGTTATTTTTTATTATTCGTCTGATGTGGTTTAAATTTTTATGAATTCTTCCAAAAAATCAACTTTCAGTATTTATACAGCTGGATGTAGGAATTGGGATGTATTATTATAGAAATAACAACAATATTGCATGTTCTAGACTATTTCAATATTCAATTGTTTTTCTTTCCTTTCAATTCATGTCTTTGACGAATAAAGAAACTAATGTTTTGACTATTTTTACTTACTTACATACTTGTCTGTTCATCAACATGGAATAATTCAAAGCAGCATTTTGCGCTGTCGTCATACAAAGTTGCTATGATGTAAATATTTGCAGAGTAGTAATTTTCCAGTCAAAGCTTACTTTGAATTAGAATTACGCGTTTCATTGTAGGAACTTGAAAAAATGCAAATATTTTGAAAATACAAAGGTTGTTATGACTAAAGAACGTTTATAGGTATTTAATTCGACTAACACAAAGTAGGCGAGAAAGGCATATGGAACGAACTTGAATAAATAACTTCCAAAAAATTTAAGGTTCTGATAACTTCTTGTCTATTCAGCAATGTTCCTTAAACTTTTGTTGGAAGTTCCCAAATCAGCGTAAACCAAAAGACTGTTCAGAGCAGAAAATTTACTTTAAGTTTGCATTCTCTAAAGCTACTGAGTAACCTCTATAGCCATGTTGTAACTAGAAATCATTAGACGTTGGTTCGAATCCCACTCAAGTCCGTTATCTTTCAAGATAACTTTTCCGCTAAATATTCAAATTTAAGATTCTTGAGTATCAAAATCAAGTTCTCTAACAACTTTGTTCCTTGACATACCAAACGTACATTTTTTCATGCTTTATGATTAAAAATGTTGAAATCTGTTTTGATTCTCATTTTTGTTTCCTGTTAAAAAGTTTGAGAAATCCTGCATTTAAGATTCAAGCCTGCAAACTGAAACAAGATGTCCTTCCCTAGTCAAACTTGCAGATTTTACGATTTGCATGAACCTTTTTCGATATTTATTATTTACGATTAAAATGAAGAAAATTGAATAATTTTAGAAATCTTGACAGATTCCAAACCCTCTTTAAGAAAATGAAAAGTCTAACCCTAAGTCGTAAAATGCTTCATCCACAGCTAGTTTATGCTAAATACGATTTAGTATTGTTGTTTACCTTTTTTCATGTCTTGAGGGGTTCAAATACCATAAGTACATATGTCGAAAATCACGTGTGTTCAAATGTACAGGATGATGTCTTGAATTTTAATCATGCTGAAAACATTTAAGCAGTCACAAAATAAAAACCAAGAAAATCATTTAAATTTATAAAATGTAAACCTCGTTTGAAATTTATTTATTTCTTTTTTATGTTTTATTTTATGTAAGAAAATTTATGATTCTTAAATATCTAATCATTTCTACTTACTTACAAAATCTTAATCACAGATTTTATATTACATGAGAGTTTCGTTTTCAAGGATTTCCAAAAAAAAAATTTTGAATATTTTTTTTAATGATTCATTTTCTTTTCAAAAAGTTTCGAGCATAACATTTATGTCACTTAACAAGGAAAATTAATAAAATTATTTTATATATAAAAATAAGTAGTTCAAAATCTTACAAGGCAAAAATAGTAAAGAAATTCTTTTCAATTCTTTATTGTCGTGTGGAAAGCCTACGATAATTTATCCAACAAATTTAACTTGTGTCTGCTTTTCATTTGTTTTACTTCCTAAACTTAAAATTTTACGTAAAGTAACTTAAAATTATATATTTTTTTTCATTCGTCTCTTAAAAATTTTAAAAATTGTCGAAATAATTACACTAAAAATTCTTCATAATCTAATCATGTCATTTTCTATGAATGAAATCGTTTTTTAAATATAAATGGCTTCAGACCCTTTATTCCCTTGATTAGTCGCATAATGATTCTGATTTGCTGGCGAATGTGTGTCAGACCAGTCTGATATTGAGTGAGGCGACTGTGAGCTTGACCAATGGCCTGGCGATTCCGGTGACGGTGTTGGATAGCTATCTAATGTTTGAACCATGTGCTGTGGTGTCTGATTCCCACTGTCATTGTGACTGGGTGGCGTTAGATATTGATAAAATGATGGCTTTGACGATCCAGCTGTTAATTGATTTTGTTGAATGTGATAAAATGATTGTGTTTGATTGTGTATTGGAGATTGTACATGTTGGGGAGAGTGAATACTGCCTTGTGACGGTGATGTCAGTGTAGATGCGGCACCTATGAGAATTTTATTTGATTAATTACAAAATTTCAAGAATTCATAAATCTGAAGTTTGGAACTGAAGCTTACCTGCCGGACTACAAAACCCAGCCAATTCTAATCCGTTTTGGTGATTGTAGTCGAAATTCATTTGATGATGCGGATGCACACTCCCATTTGAGTTTCCATCAATTAAAGTACTTTGAGGAGTATGCCTCATTGCTGATGAGTTTGTTTGAGGTGAATTAGGAAGATTGTGTCGTGATGGAGAGCCTAGAAGGAAATTTTTCATTAACATTGTCACAAAAAATTCAACAAAAATTTATGATGATCTTACTTAAATATCCTTGAGGTGACAGCACCATACTACTTTGAACGGAATATGGCGGAGATTGATTCGAGTATGGTGGTGAGAGTGATCCCTGCTCACTTGAACTTGCTACGCTTTTGGGTCCTCCATTTTGCTGGAGGAATCTGTCAGGAAAGGGATGATTCATCCCATAAACATTTTGAGCTTGCTGTGAGTTCTAAAAATGATAAAAATTTAAATTAGTCAAAGAGGCTTTTTGGTAAATTCTTTTTATTAAGGGACTTACTTTTATAACTTCCTCATAGCTAGGTGGTTGCTTCTTCTTATTTATATTATTATTATTGTTGTTATTGTTATTATTATTTGTATTAAGGAAGTCCATATCGAAGGCCGCCATAGCATTTGAGTAGATACTTGTAGTATCATAAGGACTATTGCTAGGAATATTACCAACAGGAGATTCAACTGAGCTCAGAAGATCCTCGATTTCTTGAAGCTGATTCTCTTGCAGAACAGCAGTTTGCTCTATTTTATTATTAATATTTTTATTTGTGTTTGTACTGCTCGAACGTTCAGTCATTATTGTTCGCTCAATCACATTATTCGTTGCTTCAATGTTTTGCTTCTTGCTTTGCTTCTTTACGCTAGGCTTCCGCTGTTTTACAAAATGCTCACCGCCAATCGACTCGGGACTCGTTGGATTTGTTGCTTCAATTTTCTGACGCTTTTTCGTCTGTTTAGTTTGTTTACATGTAGGAATTACTGTGGGTTGAGAGATCAATTGATGTGATGATGGCGATGATATTATAGCATTTGGAATGACAGTCACTAATTGTTGTGGACTTCTTGGAACGTGATCGTCTAGCAATCGAATGATGTCATGATGTAATCGCTCAGCTGCTACATCTCGTGGTAAGCGGTCCATGTGATCTGTTATCTCACGATTCGCAAAATTATCTAAAAGTGCTTTACAAGCTTCGAAAGATCCTTCACGTGCCGCTAAGAATAATGGCGTCTCGTCCTTATCATCTTGTGCATCACGATTGGCTCCGTGTAATAAAAGAATATTTACAGCTTCAACGTTATTTACAGCAGCAGCCCAGTGTAATGCTGTCTTTCCGGAATTGTCAGCAGAGTTTATGTCTGAATCAGCATTTATAAGATCTTCGACCATTCCTTCAATAGCTAAACGGGCAGCCAATATTAATGGTGTAGTACCGTCATGCATTCTTGCATTCAAATTTGTTGCTCTATTTCTAAGTAATATTTGGAAAACTCCCATTGCATCTGCAGCAACAGCTGCATGTAATGGTGTACGGCCAGTATTGTCTTGACTATTTGCATCAGCTCCAGCATCTAATAATCTCTTGGCAGCATCCGCTCGTGCATAACGTGCTGCTAAGTGTAATGAAGTTTCTCCAGTCTTATCCATCGTTGCATTAAGTTCAGCACCTTGTGCAACTAATTCTGAAATAATTTGTGCAGTCGTATCATCCGTTGTGTCAATATCCTCTCCATTATCAATACCTCCACCTCTAATTGATGCAACCATCAAGGGTGTCATACCACATGGTCCTCGAATATCAATTTCATTATTACAGCCATCATGATGATTTGGTGGAGTCATCATTGCTGGTGGTACTCGAATATCAGCTGCTTCTAAATGTTGTTGAGACCAAACTCTTGGATCAGCTTCTTCATAGTCAGTTATGATTGTATGATCACTCGAATATTCAAGATCTAATGGACGCATTCGTTTCGGTTGTGGCAATTCAGATTCATCATCTGACCATTGCTGAGAATGTCCAAGTTGACGGTTGATATCTCCAAATGAATTTTTGTTCAAGTTTCTCATTTCTTGCCCATCAGGTCCTCTTCGTCGAGATGTTTGTCGTCGAGTATTATTGTTGTTACTATTATTATTGTTGTTTGTGAAAAATCCTTCTGGGAACCAAGTCACTCCATGAGAACGCTTTCTTTGTGTTGTTACAAGAACTCCAAGGAATGTTCCAAAGAAGACAACGAATAAGAATCCTGAGAGAACTAATGTCGTGTTTGTTGGATCTGTTGGATTCGGATCAGGAGTAGCTAGACCCTTGACTGCATATATTGGATAGTTTAATGGAAGATTGTGTTTAACTGCCGTAGCAGCTAAATATTGTGCTGCATCTGAAGCAGTTGAGAAACATTCAGAACCAGCTACGCCAACACATTTACGATTATCAATTTCTAAGTACACCTGCACACCATTCCTTGAAACTCTTTCAGTCAAATGGATTCGATGTTTTCGAGCAAAGTCTGAATCTTCTAAATCTGGTACACTGCTCTTTCCTTTCCATGGGAAAATCATATCATTTCCATATCCATCTTTCTTAATTCGTACAGTTGTTCTCAATTGATGTCCCATATCTCTCAAGAACGGAATGACATTTCGTTTGAACTCTTGAATTTCCATTAAAAGTATAATGGAAATAACACCATCTGCTAATTTTGGTGGTTCTTTCTCTTCACAATCGAGACCATCCCAGTCACATTCAGCGTTGTTACAACCATAATCACAGAAACCATTAGCGTAATGCTTTCTACAATAGGAATCAAATGCGGGATTGCAAGGCTGTAATTTTCTTTCACAATCGCGGCCATCAAAAAGACACTCTTGAGTATTACATTCTTCGTTACAAATACCGTCAGCAAAAACTTTCCAACAGTCAATCGGTGCTGTACAATTTTTCCATGGACTCTCACCTAATGAGCAGTCATTTCCATCAAAGTCACAAGCGAGTGTATTACATTCTTCATCGCATTTTCCATTTCCTTGTTTTGATGGACAGCCTCGCTTTACACATTCATCTTGTGGATAACTTACGTCATTTGTGTACGAAATTTTATTAAAGTTTCGATCAAAAATTTCACATGTTTTGCCACGATATCTGTTTGGACATATACACTCAAAATCTCCCATCTTGTTGACACACCGTGCATTTTGTTTACATGGAGTTGATAAGCATTCATCAATCGTATCAACTTCACAATGTTTTCCATCTGTTCCATATGGACATTCACATCGATAGCCACCATTATCCAATATTAAGCATTCACCGGCATTACAAGGATTTGAATCACAATCATGTCCACTAAATTCACAGTTTTTACCATAAAATCCTTCAGCACATGAGCAATGATGACCTGTTGATAATGGAGTGCAGAAGCCACCATTTAAACAAGGTGAGTTTAGGCAGAAATTGACTTTTGTTTCACAGTGTCTTCCCATAAATCCAGGTTTACAATTACAATGGAAATCATTTACCATTTGAACACAATCTAGTGTGCCAGCATTGGAGCAAGGATTTGATAGACATTCATTGATATCTCCTTCACATCGACTGCCTACAAATCCAGGTGGACAACGACATTCAAAGCCACCAACTTTATCAATACATGATCCATTATTATGACAAGCTCCAGGTTCACAGTCATCTTGATTTACTTCACAAATTAATCCAACAGTTCCCGGAGGACAGGAACAGCTGAATGTACCAAGACCGTCGTGACATGTACCACCGTTTTGACATGGATTTGGCTTACAATCATCGATATTTAATTCACAATTTTGTCCTTGGAATCCTTTACGACAAATACATTTATATCCACCAACCAGATCTCTGCAGATACCTCCATTTTGACAAGGTAATGAGGCACACTCATCGATATCAGTTTGACAATATGAACCAGAATATCCTTGATGACAATGACATCTATGGGAATTTCCAATATCTTCACACGTACCATTGTTACACAATTTATTGAACTGAACACTTTTTCTTAAAGCTGCATCCTTGCATGATACCATTTCAACATCACACATTTTTCCAGTCCATCCTGGCGAGCAGTCACAATGGAAAACATTCTTTTGTTGTACACAAGATGCGCCATTCTCACATGGATTCTGTGAGCACCAATCGATAAAGTTTTGACATTGCTTTCCTTGATATCCATAAGCACAGTGACATTCATAATCGTTGTTCTGTTCAAAGCATGTTGCTCCATTCTTACATGGACTTGAATCGCATTTATTGATTTTATACTGACAATTTGATCCAGTAAATCCTGACTTACATGAGCAGTTATAGCTGTTTATTCCATCGACACATGTACCGCCGTTTAAGCATGATGTTGTTGAACAATCTTCATCGTTTGTCTGACATGTTATACCTGAGAAGCCCAAAGGACAATTACAAGTATAAGAATTAACGTACTGCTTGCATGTTGCTCCATTTTGACATGGCTGAGACAAGCATTCATCGACATCTTCTTCACAGTGTTTTCCCTCAAAGCCATCAATGCACATGCATGTATAATCTCCAATACCATCGAGACAAGTTCCACCATTTTGACATGGATAAGATGCACAATCGTCTGTGTTAATTGTACAGTCCTTTCCTTCATAGCCTTTGGCACAAAGACATTGGTATGATCCGTTAATATTTCTACAGGTTGCTCCATTTCTGCATGGTGAGACTGATTGTTCACATTCGTTGATATCTTCGTCACACAAGCGTCCAGTATATCCAATTGGACATGAACAGTAAAAGTCTTGATAATTTGTGCTTGGTGTACATTTTGCGCCATTTTTACATCGATTTGGAGAACAGGGATCCATCTGAGTTTCACAATTTCTTCCAGTATATGGAATTCGACAGACACAATTGTAGCTATTGACATGATCGATGCATGAGCCACCGTTTTTACATGGATTATTAATACAATCATCAATATTTGTTTCACAATTCTTTCCAGTATATCCAGGCATACAAGAGCATGAGTAAGCATTTAACAAATCAGTACATAATCCACCATGTTGGCATGGGTTAGAACTGCATTCGTCGATATTGGTTTCACAACGCTTACCACCATAACCAGGCAAACAATGGCATATAAATTGATTGACACCGTCTTCACATCGACCGCCATTGACGCATGGATTTACAGCACATTCATCAACATCACTTAAGCATCGTGCGTCATAATAACCTCTCGGGCACTCGCACTTGAATCCATTAATAAGATCAATACAAACACCGCCATTAGCGCATGGATCTGACGCGCATTCATTTATATTAACTTCACAATGTATACCGGTATAGCCAGGAACGCATTGACAAGTGTATTTGTTAATTCCATCAATACAAGTTGCACCATTTCTACACGGATTACTATGGCATTCATTTACATTAATTTCACAGTTCGGACCTGAAGTGCCAGGCAAGCAGCTACATCTATATCCTCCAATGAGATCATCACATTTTCCACCATGTTGACAAGGATCTGATTCACATTCATTAATTTGAGTTTGACAGAGTGCACCAGTGTATCCGGGATTACATTGACATGTAAAGGAATTATCACCATCAAGGCAGATACCACGATGACATGGATTTGACAGGCAGTCATTGATGTTGATTTCACACGATGGACCTACATTGAAAGAGAAATTATTTAATTAAATTATGAAATTATAAATGTTTGAATGTTTATTCAACATACCCATATAACCAGGCGAGCATTCACAAGAGTAACCTGCAATAGCGTCATGACAGGTTCCACCATTTCTACAAGGCGATGATTCACAGTCGTCAATATTCGTTTGACATCGTGATCCCGAAAATCCAATAGCACACGAACATTTAAATGAATTTATATAATCATGGCAAGTTCCACCGTTCAAGCATGGCATGCTAGCGCATTCATCAATGTCAATTTCGCATTGAGTTCCAGTGAATCCTAATTAATTAAAAATAAATTACTAAAATTGATCAGATGAATAAGAAGATGTCTTACCTGGCATGCAGACGCATCTAAATGTCCCAGGATCATCCAAACAGCTTCCTTCATTCTGACACGGATGTGACTCACATTCATTGATGTTTGTTTCACATCGCGGACCAGTGAATCCTTGTGTACAGTTACAACTAAATGATCCTGGAGTATTAACGCAAATACCATTATGCTCACACGGTGATCCAATATCACATTCATTGATATCCTCTGAACAGTTAACACCTGTGAATCCTTGAGCACATGAGCATGTAAAGGAACCATCGATCGGACTCGTTTCACATATGGCATCCTTATGACAAGGATTAGATGTGCAAGCATCATCCAAATGACATAATAATCCAGTCTTTCCTGGTGTGCATCGGCACGCAAAATTTCCAACTCCGTCAATGCATGTTGCACCATTAAAGCAAGCAGCATCAACACAATCGTCAATATTTTCACTGCAATCATCTCCCGTCCAACCATTAACACAAATACATGCATAACTACCATGAGAATTAGTACACGTTGCACCATTTTGACAAACGGGCCTGTGAAGATGTAAAAAACAAGTACGAAGGAAGGAAAGAAGAGAAGCACAAAAAGAAGAAGTAAGAAGAATGAAGAAAAGGAGAATAAAAGAAATAAAAAAAACTATTATGAAAAGAATTCTTTTCTACAAACACAATAATTGCAATTTTACCTTGTGCATTCGTCAACATCAACTTCACAATAGCTACCCGTGAAATTAGGTGGACATCGGCATCTGTAAGTGTTTACACCATCAATGCAAGTTCCTCCGTTTTGGCACAAATGACCGGGACAATCATCAACATTCTCCTCGCAGTCTTTTCCAGTAAATCCTAAATTAACGAAGGAAATAAAATTAAAAAATTGTCGGTTACAAAAAAAAATATTCAATTTAAAAAAAGTCGTTAAAAATTTTCATTTCGCAAAAATTAAGAGTTGATGAAAATTTATGAAGATCGTTACACATAAATGCATGCAGTTGATGATGATTTATCTAGTCACCATAATTGTTTACACATACATGCACACGAAACGCAACATTATATTTACATGCAAACATTTGCTTGTGTGCGTATAAAGCATAAGAAAAACGAATGTAAATGTTATGTTACAACTACATTGTAAAACTTTCTTTTCTCAATCGTTCCCACGGTTCTACAATTGTGAATGCTTCACTGTGTATATTACATAGCTAGACTTCTCTAAAAGGAAATTTCAAGTGTTATGAGTTTTTATTATTTTTTACAGCAGCAATGTTAATATGCGTTCAGATCATGACTAATAATTCAAAATTTGTCTTGATAAAAAAAAATATTTATATTTTTCCTCCTTTTTCCACTTGTTCTTGCTATAGTTTGCTATATCAGTAAATATTTTATGATTTATTATTATCAACACACTAACTATTTAAATTCAATTTTAATTATGAATATTTTTTATAGCGTGTCTAGTTGATTTCATGATTTCTTTCCACATTTCGATAGTACAAATTAGCTCATTGATTTGTAAGTCTCTTAATCAAGCCTTGTGTGCACGACACAAGAGTAGTTTAAGTTAATTTTATATTTCACAATGTACACATAAACTTTTATTTTTTCCGTTAGAGTATATGTACCAAAAGGGAACAAATAGTCGACGATAACTTATAAAACTCGTACGAAAGGCACTGCTTACGAGATCAATTATGTTCTTTAAACGATTTTTTAATTGACAGTCACTAAATCATTGTTTAATTGACTTGTGCTTGATCTTTTTTACTTTTTTATAGTCAACGGATTTTTCAGATTTGAATTTTTGAATTTTTTTCGTTAAAAATATTTGGAAAAAAAGTCGCTTCAAAAAGTTTAATATTATTTTATGCAGTAAAAAACAATCTTCATGATAGCAAAATTCAGCTACAGTCAATTCGAAAATTCTAGAAGCGTCTATAGCTTCGACAATGTGAATAAACTATCACAACTCTTTACAAAAAAAGACACGTGTTAAAAAGAATAAGAGGAGAGAAACTTTTCTTTTAATGCTCAACACTTACCCGGTGGACATTTGCATTCATAATATGTTCCATATGGCCTGCATGTACCTCCGTTTTGACAAGGTGATGGAAAACAAGGGATATAAGGAGATTCACAATTTCTTCCAGTATATTTCGGCTCACAGATGCATCTGAAATGAAATGAAACAGAATTGAATAAATGTTTGTGCTGTTAGGGAATAAAAAATCTCTGGTCACTAATCAAATAAATTTAAAAAAATAATATTCAATATCAGAATTTTTTATGATAAATATGCGATCATATTTCAAGGGGGAGTGTTTTTCTATATTTCCATAATTCTCTCATTTGTTTCGTTACTTATTGCAGTTTGTTAGTGTCGTTCATTCAGTAGATCAAGTTAATAAAATAATAAAAAAATATGAAGAAATTATTATTCATAACAATTTTCATAATTTCATTCATAAAGTTCTCAGGTAAGCTCATTTAATTGAATTTTTTTTTTATTTCCATTTCATACTTTAAATTGAAATTTCATACATAAAAAAAATAAATGTATGACTTGTAAAATAAAATAGTCTCAATCGACTGTAATGTGAACGAGGAATCAAATATGGAAAGAAAAATTAAACATAAGCTTTTCTGCAATGGCTACGATAGCACTATAAGACCTGTTCAAGACCATAAAACAACTACATCTGTCAAAGTTAAAATGATGATAAAAAGTTATGATTATGTAAGTGAATTGACTCAACTCTTTCTCAACTTTATGAATTATTATTAAGAATGTTTCACAATTTACAATTAATTCTACAGAGCGATCATTATTCAACTTTAACAATCAACACATGGATGGTTAATGTAGGTTCTTTCCATAAAAATTTTTATGTTAAAAGATTCTATTTAAAGCATAAAATATATTTTTTTCTGCCTTCATCCATACCTATATGTAGAGATGGAAGGACGAATTTCTAAAATGGGATTCGAGAGAGTTTGGAAATATCAAATCATTCGACATAAGCTCAAGCATGATCTGGAAACCAGATTTTTCCCTTTATAATGCGTAAGTTCTTCTTTGTCTCTCGTCCAAAAATGGCAAAAACTGTCTGCAACTGATTCACAATGCTTCTTTATTGCAAACATTCTGAACATTGAATTAAAATTTCAATGCTATAGAAATTGAAAAAAAAAATGTTTAACGACATTTTTTTTTAAAAAAAATTCTGCTTTTGAACCATAAACTTTTTAATTGCAAGTTTTGCTCTTTAAAATGATAATTTTGCAATAAAAAAAACTAGTTTGCATGAGTTGATAAGTACAGTTTGTTGCTACAGTTCACACTAAGGCTAATCATAAACACCCAATTTTATACGCTAATAAAATTTTTCTTTCATAAGCGACATATCCACTGGAATTGGATCATGTCATGAAACAAGTTGTCTAATAGAAAATGATGGTAATGTATCGTGTATTGAGCCATGTTCATTTGTCGGCCACTGCAGATCAGACTACACTCAATGGCCATTCGATAGACAAAACTGTACGATGGTCTTTGGACCTTGGATGAATAGTCAAAATGAAGTTGACTTTATTGAAGATGACGCAGTAATTTCAAAAGTGGGAGCACAAGAGCACACACAATGGAAATTGATATCAGCAAAAGTAGTAAAGAGAGTTGTTGCACTGAGTTCGAAAGATAAGAAGTATACGGCCAAGTTTCCAAATCTTTCGTACTCGTTCGTTATTGAAAGGCATTCGGGAATGATTTTTAAAATTTTAAAAGGTAGGGACTACTTGTTGCTCGTTTTATGGGCACTTAAATAGCCATTTTAATTAATGTAATTATTTACAACACATAACAGTCTCTGCCATAACATTCATTTTATTGAATATGACGACATTGTTCATAAATAATCGACTGAATGAAAGGCTGTCATTGCTGATAATTAACATGCTTCTGCATTTCCAAATGATACATCGAATGTCTTGGATGACTCCACATAATGGCGAACAAACACCGAAAGTTTGTAAGTCCGATTGATTTTAGCACATTTTGCAGACAAGATAAATATTAAATTAATGACTATTTGTCTGTTTCGTTTCCTTAAAGTGATATTTTTCAGAAATTCTTTAGTCATAACAACGGTCTTATTGATTGAAACATTAATTGTTTATTCACTGCACGCATGTGAGGTCCAACCAGCAGACAAAATGAAGAATATGATTAATCATTTGAAAAGAAATCAATTGATAAGTCTCATCATGCAAAATAAATCAAATGAACATGGTGATGGAATGGCACTCGTCGACGAAGAAGAAGAAAATGAAGTGAAAGCCACTTCAAATAATGAGATATGGAACTTTTTGGCGAGCTTCATTGACAAATTGATCGCAATAATCATTTTCATTATTTATGTTGTCATGAGCTTCACTTATGTGCCACTCGGATACATTTTAGCGAGCAGTATTATAAAGCAAGTTGATTAATTGAAGTTTAAATAAGTCACTTGATACTTACTTGTACGAGCCAAAGCTTTCTATACACGTTCCACTGTTCTTGCATGGATTATTAAGGCATTCTTTAACATCTTCTGTACAATTTGGCCCTTTAAAGCCTGGAGGACATGTGCATTTATATTTATTATTAAGCGTCATCGAACATCGTCCTCCATTCTTGCAAGGTGATGATGCACATAGATTAGATTTTTCACAATTTCGACCTATATTAAAATCAATTATTATTGTTAATTAAAATTTATGTAAGAAGCAAAAAAAAGTATATTTAGCAATAAACTAACCTGAGAACCCCTCTTGACATCTACAATCGTACTCGTCTAACGATCGTAATACGCAATCTCCGCCATTTCTACATGGCGATGAACTGCATGCAGTATCTTCACTAATTTCACATAAGCTTGCTGAAAATCCCATTGGGC
Organism: Chironomus tentans; assembly: GCA_963573255.1. Lineage (NCBI taxonomy): Eukaryota > Metazoa > Arthropoda > Insecta > Diptera > Chironomidae > Chironomus > Chironomus tentans. The sequence goes on along the minus strand of OY754302.1, from coordinate 54,625,095 downwards.
ATTTGCACTCGAACGTCGCTTGCTCGTCTTTCACTTGAAATACACAAGTTCCGCCGTTCTGACATCGTGGAGCCGTCAGACAAGGATTTGTATATTGACAAAAATCACCAACATATCGAGATGTGCAGCTATGGGAAAGGAAGTGATAAGATTTCAGTCAATTACTCGACTTCCTTATTTTTATGTTTTTTATTTTTTAAAACGAACACACTTTGCATGTGTGTAATGTATACTTACTTGCAATAAGACTCATTTTTTGATTTTGCTATACACACTCCGTTATTTTTACATGGCGATGGATTACAACTAAGAAATGCTGTGAGAAGAACATTGAGAAAAGAGGAAAAAAATATTAAAATTTTACTTCATTTGATCGATTTTTATCATGTTTATGAAAGGTAGATGAAAGAATCTCGAAAGGTAGTCGTTATAATACGTTGATTTATGGATCTTTCTTAATTAAAATTCATTTCAGACTTTGATTTTTTGTTTGATTTGATGAATCATCAGTTTTTTTTTTGATGAAATTTTAATTTTTGATGGCTTAATTTTGAGATGTTTTTTCGAGTAATTTTCAGGCTGTTGAGATATATAAAATTAGCAAATGCTATTGTCTGCAGCCAAGATTAGAGGCTGACTTCATATTTTCAGCAAATACATCAGTAAAATTTCGAGAATTGCTGTATTTACGAGGCACATCCAGCTGAGAACCTTACCCATCCATACACCCAAAATTCAAATGACCAAAACCTGTTAGAATGTCATAAACTTTCATAAAAAGATTAAATATTCAATATATTAAGCTTTCTATCTGGAATCGACAATCGAATATTTTTTGCCATAAAACTATGAAAAATTTCTGATCAGCACACAAACACACACACACTCAATCTTGAGATTCTAAAGGAAGAACAAGAAACCTCGGGCGAAAGACATCATTGAAAAGATTTTAATGAACTCTAAGAACGCTGTCGAAAACAAATTAGACTTCAATATGAACCATTAATTTGTTTTTCTTTGAATTGCTTCTCTTTGATTCCTTCATTGTTCTTCTCGATATTTCATATAAAATAGAAATAAATAAACAATTCTAATGAATCATGAATAGCAAAAAAAAGCAAAACTTTCATATGCTTAGCCTGTTGCCATAAGCAAGCAAGCCACAAGAATTCATAATTTTGATATTTTTTGCGAGAAAAATATGAAATAATCTATCGGATATTGGGACGAAATGAGAAGTCATTGAATAAAAATGTTAAATTTTAAGCCTCTCGAGATTTTTTATTTTATTTTATTGGGACTCAAAAGTTAAATTGCAGAAAAATAAAAAATCGAATATATTAAAGAGTTACAAGTATATCTCATACTAGAATGAATGTCCGTCAATCGTGACAAATGGAAAGTGACATAAATGCTGATCGAGCATCAGCAGTAATCTTGTCATGTATTCAAATGAGAAGTGACAGACAAGTGAGGAAATGTATACAAACAATATCGATACACAGCGGCCGAGAGAAGAGAAACAAAATTTTTGGAAATAAAAAAGCAGCGGGGGAGCAACAACCCTAAAAGCCATTCGCGACAGGAAAGCTTAGGAGATAAATTAATTATTAATAAAAATTGATACAAGGCGCTAAAACCGGAATATTTTTTCGATGTATAACTGGTTTAAAGAGAACACCATCTCGACAAAACAGAAATTCTGTGTGGAATTATTAATGCCAAAAATTTATTTAAAAAATCATATTTTTCGTCTCTATGATTTGTGAGATTTGATGTCTTAAATCAAGTCTTCTTTCATTTTCTTCTTTTCATTCCTAAATTAGCTAATGATTGTTAACAATTCCACGTATAGTTAGATCCACACGCCTATCTCAGTAATTAATGCAAACATAGCTCTCCTCTTAATAATCGTATATATCATATATTTATACATTTACATCTCTATACATATTTTTTCTGCCTCTCTTTTCTTCACTTCTTTCTTTTATTTATGAAAAATCAAACATGATGAAAAAATAAAAAATAAAACCAAACCAAAAAAAAATTGTTCTTTGATACACAGCATAAAGGCCATAAAAATCTTTATAATGAAAACCAATACTTTGGGGCACATTGAATATATCTTATACGGATTTGTAGTATTGGTATATCATATTGTTTCTATGGATTTTAAAGCTCCTCTTACAAACATAAACGTCGTCGTCGACGACGACGATGAGATTGTAAGAAGAGAAGTGAAAGAGAAATAAAAGAATTGTAAAAGTTTCCGTAAACAAATGAGACTTGAGCGCATTTTTCCTGTGTTGTGAATACAATGAGTCATTAAGGATTCATTCGACTGACTGTTTTAGCGATTAGATAAATCTTTGTCTCTTATTCATGACAGATTTAAAAAGATTTATACGAAAACTTTATGCAATGTTTTTTAGCAAGACTCTTTAGAAATTGCTTTGTTTTCTTAAGTATTACTTTATATTCATTTCTTCAGCTTATCCCTCGATTGTTTTGTTAATTAAGTCTGACGCACGCCTGATTAATAAATTTGTGAAGATTTTGTTTATTTTAAAATCTCAGATTAGACTGAATTTTTGAATTTCAGAGGAGCATGCAACTTGATTTTGAGATTTGAATTTTAAAAATCCGTTAAATTTTCAAAATCCTTGCGTAATCAAATTTGAAGCTATCAAATGCTCAAATCGAGGAACCAAGTGGAAATAATTAATAAAATTGGAATCCCTAGTTTACCGAATATGTTCATGCCATGAATACAGCAACATACAAAAGAGCAATAAAACCCAATATTCGTATACAAGACGCAAATGGACAAAATACATGTAAAAAGTCTCCTTTTATTGAGGAAAGTACCCACTACAAAACAAAATATTATAAAACGAATGAAAATAAGAAAGATAAGAAATGAAATGTGAAAAAGAAATTTCATTCATGTATGTGTGAAATACATAGAAAGATTCAAATAATAATAATAATAAATTGGCGGTTCTCACAGTTTCTTTTCTTTTCAGATTTTGTCAGCAGCAGCCAAATTGAAATGAAATGAAGGAAGAAAAAAAAAGTTGTGAAGCTCACACTCTATGTATGTAGCATGACTATTGAACATGATTTTTTTTTGAATGTTTGCGTTGCTTTTACGGTTTTTTTACTATTTGTCAAATTGAGATATAAAGAGAAATGAAAAATAATCTAATTAATTAGATGTCCCAAAAAAAGTCTTTTCTTTTCACTCACAATTATCTTCTTTTATGTCGCAAATATTTTGATTGTATTTTCCCATCATGTTCACTCACAAATATTTTACTAATTGCGATTAAATTTTTTTCTCATCTCGTCTCTGTGGTTCGACGATAAATTTTTTAGTATCGCTTACAATTGGAGTAAAAAAATTTTCTTATCTTCATATTGATCACATTTTTTATGTGAACTTCCTCTAATAAATTTTTTTTATTATTTTCTCGACTTTTTTTTGCTTAATTTCTTATGTTGTTGTTGAGTGATCTTTTCTGATGTTTGATTGATTTCTTTTATGTTCACTCTTGGAATGGGATTATTGAAATGAGACAGTCTATTGGACATTCGAAATTGGTTACAGACGAGAGCGATCAATAGCTTTTTTCGCTGTGTCATTTAAATTATCGAATAATGATTGACTTGATTTTGGGATTTAATTTTTTTTCTGAATTAATTGGGCGAATTTTTTTATTGATCGTTAGGGAGTTGCACAGTGGATATACTTAGTTTTTATGGCTACTTACAGTTTAATAGGTGTTTCTTTTGAAAGTTGAATTAATTTTTCAAAGCCTACTAAAATTCCAAATCCCAGAAATGTCCCTAAATATATCTAATAGAAATATTAAACTTTCTTGGCATCTTGACTAAGCATCTCCCACAAAATTATTAATCTGCAGCCGGAAATATTCCGCGAATCTCAAAAACAAAATATTTTGTTCCGATTTTTCACACATCTGGTTAGAAAATGTCTAATTCCTTTGAAAACACACACAACGCAATCAACAAAATAAAAACAACCACTTAGCTATCGCATGCCTAAAAATATATCGTACAAGACACTTTATGAGACATTCAAAATTAGTCAGAAATGATCAACAAAATATTGGAGAATCATTAAATCGCACAAATATGAAGTTTTTTATTTCAATAATTGATACTTTACATTAATTTCCATTAATTATCAATTCACAGCAAAATGTCAAGATATAATTTTAAAAATCAATATTATTAATAATTGACACCATTCACAAGATTTGTGAATTAACATAAACCAATAAACTAGAGTGCCTGAAAAATTTTAAAAATGTAATTTTCGATAATTTAGTGTGAATTGATAATAATGAAGTGAAAATTAATGTTTCAGTCGTCGTTCGGCTAATGTTTGTTTTAAGAACTTATCGCATGTAGGAAGAAGAAGAAGAAGTAAGGAAGGAGAATTCACGCTATGGTAATTATAAAAGTATATTTTTCTAATCTCACTGGAAGTTCAAATTTACCGCATTCGTGTGGAAATTAGTTTCTAATTTCTAGTTCTTTACGTTGCTTTAATTTAAATGCTTCCTTGGATATATGCTGCGCGTTTAAATCTCTGTGGCTTCGCATAACATGCTGCAAGAAATCTCACGGAAAGTGAAAATAGCATGAACACTTTTTTAAGAATCAGAATCAGATGGAAATTTTTTCGGATGGGTGGAACAAATGTTTGATTGGACGAGATGATGAGATTTTTTCGGAACTCATTAGAAGTAAATTATTCTTTTGGAATGTAAATTGCTGCAGTGAAACATACATAGATCCATAAGCAGCACAATCAATGCATAAGCACAGAAAAATTTGAATATTTTATAGCCATGTAACATAATAGCCTAATGTCCATTAAATTGATACTTCTATGAACAAATTACGAACCAATTCATTGAGAAGCGTTTACCCTTGACTTCCTACATTACAGATAAGATCAGTCACATATTCATAATGTTCCATGAGAACCAAAATTTATCAACAAAATTCCTGAAAACAAAAATCTGAAGCCGATAAGATCTCAGCCACAGCATCTGGTCGAATATTTAATTGCATAAAGAACTTCCTATAAATGCTCAACATTAAGTATTTAAAGTATCAAATTAATAGCCACCTATGCTGGATATAAGGTCATTTCACTCTCCATGTCATTAGTTAAAGAAGTAAAATGTCACCGATCTAGTTTGAGTAACGGAAAAAATACAAACTTGAAATCAACCCAAAAGATTATGAAAGGAAGTTGGTGGAATTAAGTTACAAATTTATATAAATGATCTTTTCCGTGGAAGAACAATAAATTTGCACAACAGTTTTATAATGTCAGTCCGAGTTGCACTTCAAGTCTTCGTGATCCTTGAACAATACTGACAGCTGATACTATAAAGATATAATCAATCCCATTAAAATTGACTTCTACTGCTTTATATTCCTCGAACATGATGATTCATGCAATATGTAGAAGAATTACTGTTCTGTGTGAAATTCTCAGGGAACTACGAACAGCTGTTGCTTCTTATCAAAACGGATGGATAAGGAACAAAAATTCTTCTTTTCTATTGACATTCAGACCGCAAATTCGGTTGAGCGATTGTACATTTTCACTACCAACATGATGGAACATGTTTACTTAATAAAAATTAAATCTCGAGGCATAGAAAGTACATTAATATGATGAGCATTAAGTATAGTTAATTGAAATTACATGAAACAGTTTCGAGTAGTTTAAATCAATTCTCATTCGAGATGGAACAGGCTTGGAAATTGGTTTTTATTGTCTAAATCCATAGAATCATTGTATGAACATCTAATTAGTACGGACTGCCATTTAGAGCCATATATTCTATAATTTTAATGATATAAAGCATCGTCCATATGATATTCGAGAGTGAGAGCCATAAAAATCATATTCTATCCCATAAATGAAGCATCTCCACCTCACTATTAGTATCTAATTGTCTTTCATAAATAAATGGTTTCATTTTGTTTCTTTCCATTTCTATTCTTTTCTAAAGAGAAAGGACGCTACTTTTTTGTCTATTTGTTTGTCTGTCCGTCTTAACCAGGAAAATTAAAGGGAGTTAAAGGAATGATCAAAGGAGTTAAGAATCTTTGACTGTTATTTTTAAAATGTATTTCGAGTGTTACTTAGATTGGGAAAAATGCGCTTTCGGTAAGAAGCAAGCAACAACGTCAATTCCTATTTTATTATTGAAGAACTTGATGTATGGAGCACATCATGCTGTACGTTATACTAATATTTATTACAATAGGAGCGATAAACTTCTTTTCATCATCAAATTCCATGAATCATGAGGCAAGCGAGAATAAAATGAAGAAAATAATAGAATTTGATACTTTTTCATCATAACAAAATGTATCATTAAGTTCTCTCTTTTGCAAGTTCAATTTCTGTTCCGTATGAAATTTTTCACTATTCATAATAAGTTTTTTTTGAATATAATAAATTTCTCTATGTGGATGACCTAAAATTAAAAGGACTTCATCATCATAATAAATTTTTTCAGCATGACTATGTTTCTTTCTTTTATGCCATGGAATAAGAAAAATATGTGCTTAGAATTATTACCCAGAAATTGTTGGCGATAATAATCGTCTTGTCTACAAAAGACGAATATGAATACAAATGAAGCAAAACTGTGAAATGAAGCATCAAAATGCTTGAAGTGGTTTTTATGATTCTTTTTTCTTTCAACGTTTTGAAACTTTTTTCGTTTCGTTTTGAAATATGAAGTCAGACTTATTCTGTAAGGTGCGCTAATATTTTGAATTCTCGTTGAGATTATGATGGAAATATTTTCAGAATCTTTTGATATAAACTGCATTACTTTGATTACTTTACGAATTTATAAAGGACCTTAATGTAGTACATAAATTAGCTTATGTTTATGTGGAATAAAATTGCCGATAACGGAAGAATTTTTAATTTGAATTGGGATTGTATGTGAAATTCGGTCGTACATGGGAGGATCCCTCAACTGCTCAGTGCTAGAGTTTGCAACCTAGAATTTTAAAACGAGGGTTTAAGTCCCATTTGGCGGTTTTTTTAATCTACAATATTAAATCCTCAAGATTTGAATAAATTCAAATTTTAAGTTCTTCAAAGATCCAGTGAGATCCAGTAAGCAACTTGTGCGTCATTCTTGACATATTAATGCTAGTAAACTAATAATTTTGTGTATATTCCTGTCCATTGGTATATTCACCCAAAAAAATACTCACTTCAAGCATTAAAGTATGGGAGCAAGTGGTTAAAATAACATAAAAAATGTGTCAAATATCTTCATAGTCGTCAATGATAATTTTTGAATGGAATATTGGAAATGAGCACTAATAGAGCGCTATTTGTTGAATGAGAAATTCGAAACCTTAAAAATCCTTTGCTATAGAAACACAAACATAAGAAAAAATCTCGAAAGAACTCAACAAGAGAAGCAGACAGAAAACAAATACAGAAGCAAACATGAACAACGCCATAGAAATTCTTGAAAATTGAGCGAGAAAAATAATTCGTTAACTTTTGAATTTAAAATTTTAAATCTTGAAAAAATTCATGCAGGTTTCTATATTTAATAAAAGAAAGCAAGGCAAGGAATAATCTAACGAAAATATATGAAATTTGATCTCTGAAAACTTTAATGTTTCACAGCATGATCTTTTTTTTCTTAATTTAATGAACGGGAGAAAGAAATCAGATAAAATTCATACGAAAATTTCACAAATCATCGAAATTTGCACTTTAAGTGGACGTTTTTAGTAAGCCATTAAAAAATTGTCAAATAAATGTTTCTTTTTGAAATATATTCAAAGATGGGAGGGAGATTATAGCTGCATTAAAATGAAACGGCATATGACAGACTTCAACTCTTTCTTTTGGAATTGAAGTACCAGAAAATTATTAATCCATGGTTCTCAGAAAAGAACATGATCTAAAAATACCGACTGCACCGCATCAAACTAACATTAATGACAAATAATCAGTCATATGTACATAAGTGTTTATAACAATTTCCAAATAGTTTCCATCCTATCTAAAATAACAAGTACACATGTTTCTCATACAGAAAATATATGGACTTCAATATTTTAACGGAAATTGAACTTTTCTTTTATAATATGTATAAAAAATATGTATAGTGTAGCATAAAATATATGTGAACCAAACATACTGCATAAAGTATAAAAATTCACCCTCATGTTTACTAATACCATACACACATCCATAATAAAGGAGAACGATAGATATAAGCAAACATAAAGAATAGATTAAAAAATATTTTTTCAAGTTCTCTTTTGAGCAAATTCACTTTTGAGTTTTTAAAATGAAACAATTTTTTCCATTCCTTTCCTTCTCTCTCTCACTTCGTACTTCGTCTTTCCATAGAAGAAATGAAGAAAAAAAATGGAAAAAACGATGAGGAATTCTATCTTTGAAAAATCTTTACAGAAACAAACACAGAGACAAATACATGCCGTAAGTATGGATCATGTATGTACGATCACACACATATACACATGCGTATCCGTTTAAAAATGTTCTGTTTCGGAGTGTAAAGGAGGAAAAGAAAAAAGATTTTAAACTTGTAAGTGAGGATATATGCTCATATATCGTGAAAAAAGACATCTGTTAGATTTTTAGAAATTTATCATTGTGTGTGTGCATGTATGTACCTCATTGTATAACATAAACTAAATTTCATGAAATTAAAGAACTTGCACTTTAAAAAATTATTACTTTCTCAGCTCATAATACTTCATAAAAATAAATAAGTTTCTTCATTTCCTATAAACAATAAATATTTGAATGGACTCCGTCTACTAAATATTTAGAAGACGAGTCGAGTCGAGTGATTGAAATAATAAACAAATGGAAAAGCAATGTATCTTGTTAAAGCCTGGTTATGGGAATACATACATTTCTATGAACTTTCTTCATTTGATACACCCATATTTGATACAATTACGGAAATTCTTAGAAGCCGCGAGCATTGCGGCTTGCAATTTAAATTGTCTTCGAGGCAAAAGCAATGAACTTTTTAATTGAAATTCGATGAAGCTGCTCATTTAATTGCGAGTTAGTTAAATGAACTTTGATTTTCTGAATTTGGGAAATGAAGCTTAATAGGAGCTGTAATGAGCTTAATTGGCTAAATGCTTCTATTCAAGCATAAGACTCTGGTTTGGTCTGAATTCAGCCTGAAATTATTGAGTTTTGCTGAATTCAACTAAATAGGCTGAATTAAAGCAAAACAGTCTATTTTATCTGAATAAGCTGAATTGCGCGTCATGACCTGGATTGCAAAAATGCAAAAAGCGCCAAATACATTTAAATGCACAAAATATATATTGTTCTCAACTCAATAAGCCAAGAGTCCACGAAATAAGCCTCAATAACACAAAAAGAGTTCATAAACTGAATTAAGCAGAAATAAGCTGAATTATGCAGAAACAGTCAAGCGCTCGAGACAAAAAAATATGCCATTAAATTATCTAAACTACTTAAAAATATCAGAAATCCTCTTAATTCTATAAAAAATTGCCTGAGCTCTCCAGAATCATGCCTTTGTATTAGTGATTCCATTCTTTCTTCATTCTCTGCGCACCATTTCTTGCATATAAGATGCAAATATATTCATCGCGAGATCGAAACAAAAGAAAAATTTCCTTATCAACATTCGAGCGAGCGAAAAAAGAAAAGAAATTGAGGTTCGTCGCTTCACATTTTCCTCAAGCCACCTGCATTAAAGTTCTTTGTTTTCGGGGAAAATCCGTTAGAAAATTTTCACCATATGTCTAGTTTTAGAACAATGAAAACAAATCGGTCCGTAAAATTTGCATTTTTTCTCCTGTTTCTTTCACAAATATAATAATAATAATAAAAAGAGTTTCATTAATCAACGACATATATGTGAAATAATTAATTTAATAAGTTAGACCGTTTATCGAAAACATTTTCAAAGTATAACGTAAATAAAATAAAGACTTTTAATCCATAAATCATGAATTTATATTTAAGACATTTTCGAGGCATAATAATAAAGCAGTGCGGAGAAAAAAATCTTAAAGGTAAGGCCAACGATATGTCTTGAGGGAACGACAAGCGAATAAGAGAGCGGAGAGAAGGAATAAAAGGCAATAATATAAGTTTGAGTTGCTGATCCGTATTAATGGACTTACCAAAACTTGAATTTATTAATCCAAATATAATAAATATTGCTAATGAATATGATATCCAATTAAATTCCATTGAGAATCTATGTTTCGACCACATTTTAAGACATTTAATTGCAAAATTTTTATACGATAAAAAAATTGCAATGATCAATTTTTTAAACTTAAGAACCGTTCCACTATATCAACTACATCAAATGCATGTGTCTAAATTTCCTTTTGTTTCTTTTTTCTATTCTTTTTTTTCTTCTTTTTATGCAATTTATGTGATTATTTATTTCTTATTTATAACATAATCAAGTTAAAATAAAAATGGCACCGAACAAAATAAAACCACTTTATATAGTTTACTTTCCACTTCTTCTTTTTTTCTTTTATCCATGTCGGACATTTTTAATTTTGTGATGTTTTTTAGAAGGAATATAATCCAATCCCATTTTTACTGCATTTTCATCACTCTTTTCACTTCCGATGAATAACAATGTGCTTAAGATTCGATCTTTAATTTTAAAACTAATTGTTTATTTTATTTTAATAAATTTAATTAATTTATAAAATATGTAGCGTGGTTTACTCGTCAACGTTCAATTCTTAACTGACAAAGAAATCACCAACATGTTCTAAAATCATCATGTACTAAAACGAGATACTCACCACAACGTGCATTCTTTTCATCATACTTTTATTTACCATAACTGTTGATCGCTGTGTATGTATACACACATTCGTTTCGTATATGTGACGATATATGAAAGGAATAAAAATATTTTTTCTTGATTGAAAAAGATGAATGGGTAAGAAGAAGACATGTCGTCATGATTTAAAATTGTGTGTTTTATTTTTACGTTAAATCTGCTCTGTGTGTGTTTTTTTTAATTTCAATTTAAGGATATTTTTATTTAATAATTTATTCGACCTTTCGGCTAATCCTTGGTTTAATTTTCTCTGATATTTGCCACATTACATCCTCATCGAAGCAGTCTTCAAAACCATCAAAGAATCCTATGATTCGTCCATTCCTTTTGAATGCATAAGAACTGAAAAAGAGAATGCAAAAAAAATAAGAATAAGAACGAGAAATGAAGAAACGACCGAACTTAATTAACATAATCCTTCAAAGAATTTTTTTATATCCATTCAACTCACCTATTGCGGAATCGTTTCATATTCATTACGATATTATATTGTTGCCAACGTTTGGAGAAATTTATCGAGCCGTCGGGTAAAAAATCTGGATTTCCGATATAGACAAATGTCAAATCTTGCAGCACCAATCCAATGTAAGGTATGCATGGGGATGTTGTCTCGCTCAATGCCTGTCGATATGCTCGAAAACTCGAACTCGAATCTATAAGAGCACAATATTCTTTCAGTCCTTCTGTAATGTTCTTCTGCCACTCTAATCTACGTATTGGGGCTGAGTCTAGAATAAGTAATGGAATTAAGTAATTAAAAAAATATAATTAATTTGGACATGTGAATTGACATTACCTAATGCTGACAGTATAGCTAAATATGAATTATAATTATTAATTTTTCTTAAATGCTTCATTATTTTGATAAATTTCATGACATATCTCTCTCGGTCCTTTGCATCCTGTTGCTTTAAAATCTGAGTTCTTGCCCTTTAAAAAAAAGTTCATTCATTTCCATAATGAGCATTCAATTAGTATTCAATGAACAGTACAATATTGCTTACCAAAAAGACAATTTATTAAAATGTGCAGTAAATAGCGTTAAATTTGGCGATTTTTCTTCACATTGTTGCTTCGACCATAAAAGTACCTCGGGAATTTCTATTTTCTGAAACAACTCTGCATCGAGTATCGTCATTTGTTCAGCTATAATAAAATGAGAATTGTTTGAAATTACATGGACTTTATTTTTATGAATAGTCAATAATATTACCAAGCTCGGTTGATTTCAAATCAAGTAGCGTAGGTGGATTGCTAATTATTGGTAGAGACGATAAATAGCTTTGTGTAGTAGAACGCTTTTGTTTCAGCATCATGGCTTTCTCGATTATTTTATCTCTTAACAATTTCGCCATGAGAATTTCACCAGATATTATGAGATTGTAGACAAAATCTATAAGTTTTTGCATTAGCATTTCAGTTAGGTCAGGTATGCTATGCATGTAGGATGATATAGAATTAATATATTAATATTATTCGATTAAAATAATTGTTCTATCTTACGTTAAGTCATTGACTACACGAACTAATAGAGAGAACGATTCCTTTGCTGCTTTCTGCTTTTGATCATGATTATGGCAAATAAAAAATGAATAGCGATGAGTTAATTTTTCGACTAGAAGATACGGATCAATAAAGGTACGAAATGTGCACAAAAATGCTTCACCAAATGCTGTTGAAATAAAATTTAGGGTATGTCAATTATACAGTTTACAACAATAAATATTTTTACGACATACCTTCCGATACTTTTTTGACTTTTGTTGCATGGACAATGAGGGCATCGGCTTGCCCGCCTTTTATATCTGGACCATCTTCATCCTCTTTTTTGAAGATGAGGTGATCGCCTACTTCTACTTCTTCTATCAAATCAGGGGTTGTCTAAAAAGTCGTAAAAAAATGTTCAGCACAAAAAGTATAAAGGAATTCCCGTTTTATGACTAACGTGATAAGCATGCATTACAAATTTTTTTACCTTTGATTTCCTTCGTAAAACAACTTCTTCTTTTTCTTGGTGTTTAAGTTCATTGCTAATATTGTTGCTGCAAGGCTTTTCCAATTCGTTGTTTAATTCTACTGCTTCCGAATTCGTAGTTTCAAATTCTGGTACGAATTCTTCAAGTTTAGGACTTAGAGGAGGAGATGAAGGAGTTTTTGAGTTCAACCGTACTTTCTTTGGTGGGAGTGCTGGTTTTGCTTCTTCTGGTTCACTTGATGCGGGAGGTAATCTGTGGATCAATACGTCATTAAAATTTAATTTTAGCACTTCCAACACAAGGTTATACTCACAAAGAATTAGATTCTTCAAAAAATACTCTTTCTTGACTATCAAATTTAGATGACTGAGCGAAAGTGTGCATTGAATGCCTTGTAAGCATAAGATTTTGGCTTGACATATGACTACTATGTGATGCGTTGCCAAAAATTTCCATATATGCCATGACTGTAAATTGATTAATTGATTGGATTTAAATTGATTTTAATTTCTTAAGCCTCAATGGCTAATCTAATATTCAGCAAGAAATCATAAATGGCAATAAAAACGAGAAAAATAAAATGCAAATGTGCAACATGTGTCCTGTTTGTGTCTTTTTTTTTCATCTAGATTCTATTTATATTAATATAAGAAATTTCGTTTTAATTTTTTTAAATCAAATTCTCACAAAACTCAGAATTAATGTCAAAAAAGAAAATAGCCACTAAAAATGTATAATTTTAGTTAAACTTTCTTTCGTATTAAAATAAATGTATGTTCTATGTAAAGCTAACACCATCGCAAATATTTCTCAATTCATCTCACCTGAATATGCAACACTTTGAAACACTAAGTAGCGTTAGCGGATAATTTTAAATTAAGAAATTTTCAAAATTGAATACATTTTTTCTCAATAAAAATTTTCTAAGTGAATAATTTACAAATTTACAGGATTTAAATTGACATAAACAGCTTTATACTTACTATGTTTATTTTTCTTTGGCGGCAAAGGTGGTTTCTCTTCGGAATTATTACCCATCAATAAGTTTCTCGGTTCAATACAGCTAATATACTTAATTTTGTTATTAAATGGATATAATTGCTCAAATTCAAAGTTATTATTTTCATTAGACGACGTTACATTCAAAGCACTTGAATTTAGAGAAGATGATGCTAAAGATGAGTTTGATGATGATACTGTGGTTGTGACTATTGATTGATTACTTTCTGTACATTCTACATTATCATATACTGATTTATGGTGGTCAGAGCGTCTGGTTTTCATCTACAAAATTATGTTTATTCAAGAATTATTGAGGAATTCGAGCAGTAAATAAATTATAATTTTCACTTACCGGTAAAGGAGGAGGAAGTTCACTACTAATATTAAATTTAGTTGAACTCATCAACGAGTTGTTCGATGAATAGGATTCACGTTCTTCCCGAAAACTATGCTCACTGTTAAAATCATTATCTAAATGCTCCATTGAATTAATAATTATTTGACGCTGATGCTGCTTTATCACATTATTTTGTGAATTAATTGACATAGAACCAGAGTCACTTGACGTTCGATATGATGACTTGATTGTTGATTCCTCATTGTATTTGGTCTCGAGAGCACAACTCTCAAGTAGCATGGAACATAAGCTACTTGTACTTGAATTCTTATCAGGCGATTTATCGTTGGGCTTCAAAAATCTGTCATTATCGAGATTCAGAAATGAATTATTATCAACTGAATCTTTTGTTACGGTCGTTGTCGTTAATGTTGTTAGTATGCTTCTCTTTGGTGGTAATGGTGGTGCAGAATTCAACTGTCGACTCGGTTTAGGTGGTGGAGATTCTAAAATATTTTCATTGCTTTGCGATTTTTTAACATGATGCGTACGGTTTAATGATGAATAAAATTGTGGCTTTTCTTCCTTTGGCGTTATATCTGGTAGTGAGTTTCTTTGACTTTGTCCAGCAATGTCTACATCAAAACTTGACTGTTGATAATTTTTAACTAAATCTAATGATTTCTTTTCGTGTACGATATCAATGAGATTCTGTGTGAATGTTTGACGAAAAAAAATGAGATAGAGAGAGAGACATAGTGAGAGGGTGGAAATAACGCGCAATAACTGCACAACTTACATTGACACCTTCGTGAAGTTGCACAACCAATTCATTTATATTTTCCTTATTTAATGCAATAAAATCATTTTCTGCTTCACTAATGAGAGCATCATCACATATTTTTATGATTTTCCCCAACGTCGATTGCAGTTGCTGAATCAATGAAAGTATTACATTACTTTTTGCATAAAACTTGTTACTCTTCAATGATGAATTGATGTTTGCGATAGTTTCGAGCAATATTGTTCCATTGCCCGGCAACATTTCCAATTTATTCTTGTTAATGACATCGTTAAAGTGAGTTAATGCATTTTTGGCCTGACGTACGTGATACTCAAGATCATGTGAAAGTTTTGTGTCATCATGAAAAAGCTGTTGTTGTGCCTTCTTGTGTTTTGGAGAATTAGGTCTAGAGACAAAATAAAAGAGAAAATAAATTTCGGTAAGATTGATAATAATCAGAAGAAGTAAAAAAAATAAAAAATAAAAATAATTTTTATTAATACGAACCTAGTAAGTGTACTGGTATTCATAGGTGTTCTCATTAGGGAAATTTTCTCTAAAAAATCGTCTTTAAAGGAACGGATTCTTGCTAATTTTGTGTTTTTCGTTGCATTTTTAGACTCAAATGAAAGATTGGAGGCATTAATATCATCGTTGAGAAGAGATGATGATAACTGAACTTCATTAAAGGAATTATTAATCCCTAATTCTGTAAAAATATGATAAAAATTTTCTCATTTAATATGACAACATCAATACTCATCCAGAGCGAGCGAGAGAGATAAGCAAGAAAAAAAAATCATATTTTGCAAATAGTCATCAACAGATAAAACTTTAAAGCTATACTTCATCACCTCGTTCATTCATTGTTCACACTTTATTGTAAAACATTATTTAAAAAATATTTATATATCTTTCAATACTAGAAAAAATTAAATTAAAAAAAGTTCAGAGTAAATTGAAATAAATTTTTTTAGCACATTAGATTCATGAACGTACTCATTAGTCCCAACATAGAAAATTATTCTCTCACATTCGCACAATAAATGAGAAGCAGTGAGAGGAAATATCCGATGTTTTTCACAGAGTTTGGTAGATTTTTTAGCAGCATAAAATTGATTTTCTACAAAAATTGAAAAATAATTTTTTTACATTAAATTAATAACACTAAAGTCATTAGAATAGCTTTAAAATTATATTCATACGGATAAGTTTATGATTCAGATATTTTTATAATCATATTCAGTGATTAAAAGGTGATTATTCATGAAAACATTTTTCGCGATTTTTTTTCTCTCTTTCTTTAAAAGTTTAGTTTTTTTTTTCTTTATTTAATATGAGGACATATAGACTCATATTGTGTGGAGTTTGCTAATTTCATATCTCACAGTGACTTTTATAACACTTTTTATTAGTAATATAAAATAGCTTCGAATATTATCTGATAACATAGGGCGTGCCGACTAGAAAGAAAATTCCCTTTATGATACATCTTCTTTTTGTAGGGATAATTAAAAATGGCTTGGAGATTTAAGGCTTCCAAATATAAGAACTCTGTGCCAATTGTACCAAAAATAGAGGTATGTACAACATGAATAATTAATGACGCATCGCAATTTCAAAATTAATTTCATGTCCAATAATAGGAATGTGTTCGAGATATCATAGTCGGCTCTTATCAAAACTATGGCAATAACATAACAGCTTCCGCTAAATTTATGGCATTTCCCATTGAACATTCCGGTTCAACATTGGCTGTGTTGCCAATTGACGATTCCGGCAGAAAGCCAAAAAATATGCCGGCTCTTCATGGACACACTGACACTGTAAATGATCTCGCATTCTCACCATTTCATGATAATTTACTCGCGACTGGATCTCAAGACTCATTAGTTAAAATTTGGCACATTCCCGAGGATGGACTGAAGGAATCATTGACAAATCCTGAATGCACATTTGCACATAAACAGAAAAAGGTTGAAAATGTTGGATTTCATCCGATCGCTGATTGTCTTTTGTACTCAACTGCTGCCTCAAACATTTCATTATGGGACTTGACAGAAGAGAAGGAAATTTTCACTAACGGAGATCATCCTGAAGTTATTCAGAGCTTAAGCTGGAAAGGTGACGGTACAGTGTTTGCTACAAACAGTAAAGATAAAATGGTTCGAATTTTGGATCCTAGAAGCAACTCTCCAATATCATTAAGCGCAAACAGCCATCAGAATATAAAGGATTCTCGTGTTGTATGGTTGGGTGACCAACAAAAAATTCTTACAACTGGTTTCGATTCCAACCGTTTACGTCAAGTTATGATTCGTGATCTTCGCAGTTTCTCCACACCTGAGAAAACACTCGAATTAGAGCAATCAACTGGGTAGGAATTTATAATTGATGCTTAAAATTATTAACGCTAATTGATTTCTATTTTTCATCAGTATTTTGATTCCATTGTACGATCCAGACACCAATATGCTCTTCCTAGCTGGAAAGGGTGACATTACAATATCCTTTTTGGAAGTTACTGACAGAGATCCATTTTTGATAGAAGGCATCCGTCATACTGGTGAACAGACCAAGGGTGCCTGCTTCATTCCGAAGAGATCGTTGAGAGTTATGGAAGGTGAAGTTAATCGTGTGATGCAGGTGAGTCAATGGACCTAAGGAAGTAATTTAGAGCAGTGATTAACTATTTGTATTACTTCCAGTTAACATCAAACTCGGTCATTCCAATAATGTATCAAGTTCCGCGTAAGTCTTATCGTGATTTTCACAGTGATATTTTCCCCGATACAAATGGATTCAGGAGTGAATTAAAGCCAGAAGATTGGATGAATGGAAAGAATTATGTCTTGGCAAAAATTTCATTGGATCCCGCCAAAACTGATATTGCAGAAATGTCAAAAGAAGTGAGTATAAAATGCTTAACTGTGACGTATATTACTATTGATTAGACACACAAAAAAAAATCCCGCGTAATGCATGAAAAGTATCACGATAAACAAAATTTTAAGGATCAAAATTTTATCAAGACACAAATATGCTTAAAAATATATTTCTAGATGTGTGTAGGAAATTTGGAAGAAATAAGAAAAAGTTTAAAAGAAATCGAAAAGCACCAAATGAACGGTCAACAAGCAAAGCAACATGTTATAATACCGAAAAAAGAAAAGACTCATAACTTTAATGTTGAGACAAAAAGCTCGAATAATGAAACGTCAGAATTTCTCGAAAAGTTCAAGGCAGTCAGAATGCAAAAGAATCTCGATAACAAGACTGTTGAAAATGGATCAAAGGTAAAGAATGGCGATCATGATGATCATAAAGTAGATGAAGATGATGACGACGATATTATTAAAAAGGACGTTGTTCCGCCAGTTCCATTACCGCGAAAATCAATTTCGGAACAGAGTAGTTTTGAAGAAAACTCCAGTGGTGTACCGAAGCCTAAACCAAGGCAAATCGGGAATTGTACCAATTATAAGGTTTACACTCACTCCCATTACTTTTTTTTCACGATTTTTCTTTTCGTTTTTTTACGTACATTTTTAATTATGATTTATCATTATGTGACTCATACACACTTTTCATTTACATAGCAGCTGAATTTTTAATTTCAACATAAATCAAGTATTTTTACTTTTTTTTCGTTTGAGTTGTACACACTTACTTATGACTAATGATTTTCGTTGATTTTGTTTGACATTTTTGTTTTAGTTTTCAATCGCATGTCAATATTTAAAATTTGAATAACATTTTTTGTCGTATTGTTTGCAGCCACGCCTTGGACCAAAGCCATTTTCACTTGACTCAACAGACAATACTTTTGATAAAGTTTTTGCTGTCCCACATGTACCCATTGTGAAAGAAGCGAAAGAGCATGAAAAGGAATTGATGAAAGAAAAGATACAACCGGAAGCGTCCGATGATGTTGAAATTGCAAAAGTAATTGACACAATTAAACGTTTTATTGTATTTAATTAACATAACGTACTTCCCAATTTAGGAAAGTGATGTTGAAGACCAGAAACAAGCTGAAGATTCACCACCAGTCAGTGAACGTGACAATTTCACACGTGATGATGAGCAACGTAAAAGCATTGCTGATCGTCGCAGAATGTATGAAAATCGTTCACAAAGTACAGTTGAGGAGAAAAAGCCGTCTCCAGTTCTGATGAAACGTCAAGATTCCGCAAAAACGGAAAAGAAAGAGTCTAAAAATGAGATTGGAATGAAGAGAACATCAACTGTATTTGGAAAAGTCTCCAAATTTAGACATCTGAAGGGAACAGCTGCACATAAATCATTTCACATTGAGAATTTGAAAAATATTAGCAGACAAATTCCACCAGAATGTGATGTCTTTTATGGTAAAATGATTATGCTTAAAATTCATATTAGCGTCATTTATTAATTTAATATTCTGATCACAGCAAATGATGAACGAGTCGCTGTCCCAATTTCCGGGCAAGGAGGAAAGATTGCAGTTTTTGAATTGAGCAAAACTGGTCGCTTACCAGATGGTGTCATTCCATGTTTAGTCAATGGAAATAGCACTATGGACTACCAGTGGGATCCATTTGATAATCGAGTCCTCGCTGTCGGTTGTGATGATGGCCGCGTTAAAATTTGGAATATTCCTGAGGATGGTTTGACTGAGTCGACAAACAATCCAACACAAGAATTTGGAGCTCATGCTGAAAAGATTTCATTCATTAAATTTCATCCATTGGCAAAGAATGTATTGCTAACAGCTAGTTATGATTTGACATTGAAGATTTGGGATTTGAATGATCTTTCTGAGAAGATCACTCTCAAAGGACACACAGATCAAATTTACTGTTTCTGTTGGAGTCCATGTGGAAAATACGGTGCAACTGTTTGCCGTGATGGAAAGATCAGAATCTATAATCCACGTAAATCAAGCAATCCAGTTCGTGAGGGTATTGGAGCTCCAATTGGAACCAGAGGCAGTCGTATTCAATATGCGCTGAATGGTGAATATTTAGTTGTGACAGGATTTGACAAGTAAGTTAAACTGACATAATTTATTCCAATCTCATAACTAATTGACAACTCAATCCCCCACAGAGTAAGCGAGCGTCAAGTTTATGTGTTCAAAACATCAAATCTCAATGATGCTCTCGGAATGGTCTCATTGGACGTTTCCCCAGCACTTTTGATTCCTTATTATGATGAGGACAGCTCGACAATATTCTTGACAGGCAAGGGTGACACAACAATCTATACTTATGAAGTAACAGAAGAAGCTCCCTATCTGTGCCCACTTTCACACCATCGTAGCCCAAGCATTCATCAAGGATTAAGCTTTTTACCAAAGAATCAATGCGATGTTGCCAGCGTAGAATTCGCCAAGTGCTATCGTTTAACAAACAACTCTATTGAACCTTTAAGCTTCACAGTCCCAAGGATTAAGGTAGGCTTAATAATTTCTGATAACATTTGATAAAATTACATTCCATATTTTTTCGTACACAGATTGATTACTTCCAAGATGATCTATTTCCACCAACTCGTATGGTGTGGAATCCAACTATGACGTCAACCGAGTGGTTTGAACAGAATGATAAGGCTCCAGTCAAAGTCAGCTTAAAACCAAAAGATATGGAACCATTGTCATCGCTCTCTAGACCAAATGAGTCGAAAATTATTGATATGAAGCCAGTTGATGAAACACCATACATGAAGCATAGCAATAGCAATAATGGGCAAAATTGGACAGAAGAGGAATTGAAAACTAAAGAAGAGGACCTAAAGAAGTCAGTTAGTGCACGAGTATCAGTAAACTATTCATTGGAACAAGACAGAATGGAAGGAGTTGATCCCGAAGAATGGGACGAATAAGAATACTTTGAATACATATAGACTGCTATTCAATCAACTCAAGTATTGCTTTTTCTATGTGTTTATTAGTATTCCTTCAGCTTTTCATCTTATTTATGTATAAAAATATATATGACAGAATAGTTTACAACATTTTGATATGATCCTAACGCTAGAGTAATAATCTACTTACAAAACGATAAAACTTTAATCAAATTTCTCTCTTTCTCTATACAAACTCTCATTACTTTCTAGCTATCAATCAAGGAAAGTCTTTTTCTATATTCCAAAAAAAAAAGTAATAATATAATTTAAAACGTATGAAATGAAATTTAAATGAACTGAAATGAAATGAATGTTTGGTGTGAATTTCAATTCAAAAGAAAAAAACGGTTGATATTTTAACGGAAATAATCTTGACATTCACAAATTTTGTATTAATAATTTTAAAATTGACGAAAGACTTAAATTTTTTGGCTGTATCTTGCTTTCTCTACTGATCTAATTTAAATTTCAATGCTCAGACTTTTTTACTTGCTTGAATATGACGTATAATAATATCATATAAGTCGTGTGATATGAACTTATAAACATCACAGATTTAAAAGGTTTTTTTTATGATGCATTAAAGATTTTGGCATGACATTTCTAGTCATCAAAATATATTTCATACTTTTATAATATTTTCAATGAATAAAGGAATTTTTAAATAATATCAATAAAATGAATTAACCCAAAAATTTGTCTTTTTACTTGCCTGCTTATTCTTTTTGACTCTTCCAGGAATTCATAACAACTTGTTATTTTTGTGGATTACTGTGTTTTTCACTTGTAAATAACATTTAACTTCTTATCTGCGCAAATTTAAAATATTTTAAATTTTCTAGAATTTTCAAACCAAAAATTTCAAAATTCCTAGGATTCCAATTTTAAAACTGTTTTTAAAATTTTTGATATAAATTTAAAAATATTCAATATTTCACAAAGTCACCTTCGATGAACGTGGAGCAAAAATCCGTTAAATTTAACAAAATCAATAAATTAAGTTTACCAAAAATATAGAAACATTTAAAAATAATAAAAAAATCGTTAAGAACGTTTCTAGAAAAAGTAGAAATTTTTTCACATTGCAGTTTATAGAAATTGTTAGTTCCACTCTACACCCCTGATATAAACAAAAGAGAAAAGAGGGAATATAGTTCGTCAGAATTTTTTTTATATATTGGGAATAAAATTTAAATTTCTATACACTTTGTGGATGTTTAATAATTAACTCGGCACTTACAACATTAGTTAAGTTAAAAACACAAAAGGAAATAGTGAAACAAGTCCGAAGAAAGTGAAGAAATTAACAGAAATAACAATTTAAATGTAGAATCGCAAAAATGGCTGACAATTTCAAAAAATGAAAATATTTTAATTCACAACACAAATTCTATAAATATCAGTTCTTTTGCATTAATTTACAAAAATAACTCACTCACAACAGTCTTCAAAGATTTACTGGAGCAATGGAAATGGTAAGCAATATTCACGAAAATAAACATTTTATTTTTAACTTTTTTTCTTTTTATTTTATTAATCCATAAATTTTTATGATTCATAATTTATTATTATTTTTTTTAGAAAATAAATTCCAATGAGTTGCTGGGAAGTGTAACACAGGATAGTGTTCGAACAAGTGCTCGGGTTATTCAATCTAAGATCTTGCGAATGGATCCTGTGATTACTACGCAGGCAGAAAAGAAGGAAGAAAAACCAAATGAAATAAATACAGTTAATCAACCGAAAACTCCCAGTCAGTCAAAACACATTCGAATCCAGTGGACAATGAAGGAGAAGAAATGTTTCTTTGATGCACTTAATGAGCACGGACGTGACTTTGAGCAAATATCACGATTTATTAATCTTAAAATGAAACGAAAAAATCCAACGGAATCAGACTACAAAACTAAGGAACATGTCCGACAGCATTACTATCAACTTTTTCAAAAGGCATCAAAATATTTAAAATTTTCAGACGACGTCAAGAAATTGGCACAAGAACTTTATGTATTAATTAATTATGGTGAAATGAAAAAGAAGCTAATAATGTCATCTGATAAGAGCTTCCTGAAACTACGTGATCTCGTTTATAGAGGAAGTGTGACTGTTCGCGTTAAGGGAAAGAATATTAAAATTAAGACACCGTCATGTCGAGCCTTAAAGAAGCTTAATCAATTAGAAGGAAATAATATCGAGGATATCCAGTTGCCACAACGTATTGATGTCATTGTTCGTCCTTCAAATCAAGAATCATGGGCGTATGTCCAAAGATTAGCACAAAATCCACGAATAAAAGTTTCACTTCCACTCCAAAAGAGAATTTCTTGCCTCCTACAGACATTAGAGCAGAAATGGCGCCCGCAAGATGTAAGATTACATGAGAAATACGTAGTAAAAATTATACAACAAAATAGTCGCCAAAAATTAAGTGACGAGATTATTGCTCAGTCCGAAGAAGATGCAACATTCTTAAAGGGCAAAGAACCTCGACTATATTTTTACCCGCCTGAAAATTGTAAAATATTTCGACCAATGATTCAACTTAATGAATTTCTAAGCAGCTACAGTCTCTGCCTGAATTCATATGAGGTGAGAATTGGTGCACGAAAGCGCGGCGAGGAGATTTGCATGGAGAAAAATTCTCACCTTAAAGACATATCGAAAAATTCAGCGAAACGAATACGTAATGATAGTTTCTCAGAAAAGATTAATGCCGTCTCAGATGCGAGGAAGATGAAGCCAGATGAACAAAATGTTGATGATTTGGGTATAATTTATGAGCATAAGAGTAACGACTCGAATGATCTGAACGAGATTAAAAAAAGGGATGGAAGCAATGTTATTAAAGTAAGTGATATATCAAATGAGATTGAAAAGCATGAGCCAGTTATTGATGAGAAGAAGGATTCACCTGATATTGAAACAAACAAGGCCTTATCAGTTAAAAATGAAAATTGTAATGTAGTGTCTACAAAACCTAACAAAAAGTCAATGCTGTGCGCTTCAAAAAATCCTAAAGAATACTCATTTAAACCATTGATTAACGAGGATACGCTTAAGAAAATTCGTCAAGGTTGGAATTTTGAGAGTGCTTGTGATCTCACGATCGGTGATCTTTATTTAATGTACGGTTCTGATTCGAAATTATTTATTGAATATAAGTGGCATGATCCAGAGAATTCCTCAAACACAACTAACGGCATTTCCTCATCTGAACAAATAAATGTGAATATTAAAGTTGAGCCAAATAACATCGGTAGTAAATTGAAGCACTTAATGATGGTTGCAAGTTTAATTGAAAAGCCAAATGGAGTGGCACTGCTTAATAATCGTAATTTAGAAAAGAGTTCAATCGACACCAAGGAATTTGGTGAAAGTAGTAATGCATTCAAAACTCCGTCCTTTGATACATTTATGCGACCAAATATGAATCCACGATTAAAACCACATCAATCAAAGTGGTGGCGAAATCAACATTATCGATATCGACCAGACAGCATGAATGGAAACTATTTTAAAAATAATAACAATAATCATAATCATGTCGTTCGAAATTTATATCAAACGCCGACGACGCAATTAAATAATTTACAAACGTCAACGACCGATGAGGAATCGAGAAGTAGTCCTGTGGATGAAGTCACTAAAATCCTAGAAGACAAAATACAGTTTATGTCAAAGCAATCACAAGTACAAAATTTCTCAGAAAGTTCTCGATCCAGTATAAAAAGTTTATTGGAGACTTTATCAGGAAGTTCAAACAGAACAAATTATGATTATGGCAAGTATTTATTATTTGATAATAATTTTTCACACGTATCACAACTTTACTTTGCTTTACTTTGTTGTTATCTATCTATCTATCTGTCAGCAGATTTGAGATTTTGGGACCATGAGAATGAGAGGGGATCGGAGGACTTTGACAATATTTCATTAAGCAGCCTTTTGGGACATCTCGATTCATTTTATGGTAACAAGAGTCAAGGTGCAACTGATACTGATGAAAACTTGTAATTACTCGTTAATCCCTTACTGTATCTAAATAAATTATACGTAAGCTATTGAAGAATATTTAAATCATTAGTTTTTTATTTCTAACGGTTTTTTGAATTTTGAAAATTTAACGAAAAGTTTCAGTTTCGTTAAGTTCAAGGATTCAAATTTGAAATTTCCGTTATTTTTTTAAACTTCAAATATCCGATGAAAATCATTAAAATCCAGCGGATGTTCTGCATCAAGATTTTTCATTTTATTTCGCATAAAATATAATTAGTACATGTTTCATACATATTTTTGTGCAAAATAAGTTAAGCTTATAAAGTCGCATTTTTCCTTTAATAGAGTTTCTTCTAAATTCTTTTGAGACAATCTTTAATAATACTTTAAAATTTTTTAATCTAGGATTAATAAATTTCAAATGCATTTCCGTTGCTTTCTTTTTAATAATCTAAGGAAAGAAAAGAACTAGTTTTTAGTAACAAACAGAAGGAATTGATTAAATTAAGAGAATAATTTTGAGCTCAAGTTTATAGGGAAGTATAGAGCTATTAAACTTGTATTACACGAAAAAAAGAATGGTGACATCTTATTATTAAAATAACATTACTTAGTAATTATATCCGTAAACACAGATATGGATACAAAAAAAGTGGTATGAGTAGTTTTAAAAGAACTGACAAAGCAGAAAAAATATATTAGTTTCAAGGTCACAATATTATTTTGTAGATTTTTTTTAACAACAGTAAATTTGCAACAAGTGCTTCATATATGTATTTTTTGGTCATCTAGTAATCTATGGTATAAGCCTCACCAAAAGTTTTGCTTTAATATTGACTAATATTGCTTTGGAGGAGGAAATAAGGGTGGAAACTTTAAATCTCAAATATTCGGTTCCTCGTCAGATCGTCTATCTGATTTCTTATCGTCAGAATCTTCATCATCACACCCGTCTTCATCATGATCGTGCGTAACGCTTTGTGGTGTTAATGGTCTAATGTGTACGAGATTATCCGAAATTGGCTGTTGGGATTAAAATAAATATACTTAAATGTCAGTTAAGTTTCAAGGCTGGCTGTCTGCAACTACTCACTTTCAGATCAACACTCTTCTTTTGTCCAAGAACTCGTCCCCTAGTCAAAATTCCTGGTGTATCATCAACTTTAAATCTTTGTTGGTGTTCAACAGTACTCTCGTGTGGGAGCAGCATTGCTGGTGCTCTAAACATGTAACTGAATGGATAGAATTCTAAATTCAAGAACGTTGCAGCATAAATATCAGCATATCTAATTAATTGAGAAGCGAAAAATGTTTGTCTAGATCCAGATCTAAATAACGAGCCGAACATTCCATAGCTCATGTCCATTTCGTGAGTTACTTCACGAATTTTATTTCTAAGTGTAGATATATCAGGTTTTTCCTTTGTGCTTGAATCCAAGTGTCTGTAGAAAACAAAATTTTTATAGCACTTAATGAATGAATTTGATCGGAATTGAATAATTGACTCACTTATAAATTTCTCCTAATTTAACATCTAATTGCTGCAACTCGTAAAATAATTGGCATTTATCTGTCCAAACATGCAACTCGTCATGTAATTCAGGCACAACCAAGAACGTTCTCCAACCGCGCTTCTTCTTACTCTTCAAAACATCACCAAAAATGTGATCCCCAATGTATAAAATATCCTTTCCTTTAGCTCCAATAATCGACGTAAAGACATCACAAGAACCGCCTGAATAAATATGACCTTCTTGGAACCTAATGAATATAAATTGAATAAGATGATAAACAATGTGAATTATCAAAAACGGATTTTGTCCGTGCGCAGTATGGAATATTTCGAGTTTTGGGGGTAAAAATCCCATTACTGATTGGGTCTTGATCCTTCAAGCTGAGATTTTTAATATTCAATTCTAGAAAAATTATGATAATTCGGTGATATATTTTATGAAACGACTTACCTTCCCAGATATGTACCCATTTTCAATTTCTCAGTATTCATATCGACTTGTCTAAAGATGGTTCCTTCACCAAAGAACAAAGGCTTTCTAGCGTCAACAACAATAATATCAAAATAAGTTCTCCAGTTTTTCCAGTCCTTTTGTGACTCACTCAACCCAACAGGTCGTTGCTCAAAGTCAAATAAAAATGTCATGATTTTGTTTGTAAAGTTATAGTCAGAGTTTGTGAGCAGGAAGACTTTAATTCCTGCTTCACGGATTCGATGCAATAATAATGGCAAGCGTGGATCTTTTTTAACGTAATGATCAAGATTCTCTACAGTCTTCGATTTTAAATCTCCATGCAAGTGCACCTGTACAGGTAATAAAAAGATGAAAATTGGCAATTAAAGCTGTTTATTAGTCAATTAGCCGACAAAATTAATTACCCAATCAACGGCACTACGAACGTCTTGAAATATTGATCTGAAAGACATGAATAGTTCGCCAATTTTCACACCAGTCTTCTCGCGCTGATATATTGGTGAATTTGTGAAGAAATCGACAAGGCATGCAAGCAGATAAGTCTCTGGAAGATTAAATAATGTATTGAGTACATAAACACGAGACTCATCCAGCTGTAGAAACTTGTTTGGATATAGGTCATAAATTGAATGAGGCTTTAGAAATTCAAATCCATGCACACAAACGAGTATGTTGCCATAGGCATCAACCTTCAACAAATTTCCAAAATGCGTATCTATTAACAAAAAAATAAGGGAAATAAAGTCAGTCAATAACTCAATAATATCCTTGAATGGAAGTGAGAAATTACCAAACCACAGGCCACGAATCGGGAAGCTATTATCATATTCAAATTCAAGTATCTCTTCAGGATATCCAACATCGACCAATCGTTGTTTAATTAAATTAAATCCTAACTGCTCATATTGTGGAGATTTGTAGTCTGCCAATGTATAATCCATGTCGAGTCCAATCCATTTTATTTTCTCCAAATGCAATGATCGATTAACAAAAATTCTATACGAGGGAAGGAAAAGGAAATATTGACATGAATGTGTAATGCGAATCTGTGCTATTGTAAAGCAATAAAAAGTGCCATTAGGGGATCAAATGACTGACTGTGCCACCATAAAAAAAGAATCGAGAGCTTTGATTATTTCTATAAATAGCTGATTGTTTTTATCAGCTACTAATCTATTGGAACTCCTTTCAAGTTCAAAAGTTCAGACTTTCTCGTATTATCAAGCATGACGAGTGTTTATTATTCCTGTCGTATATTTTTTTACTATGGCATGATACGAATGTGCTGATTCAATTCACACGTTTAATTTTATTTATTATTTTTGTTGTTGTAAGCTTCCAAATGGAATATTTGAGGAATTACAGTTTAGTTGAATGTTTCCTTATCTATTTGTAAATTTTTTTCTTTTTTTGGCACAGCACATTAAAGTGTGAATATATTATGGGGGAACCGACTTAATAAATGTCAAATTAGACAGCGATTTGTAATGAATTAGGTTGAAAAATATTATGGATTAATCCGAAGATTAGAATTTGAGTTTCGTCCGCATAGAAACTAATTAATCAAATAACATTAAAATTAGGGGGCATTTGGTAAATGATGTCCAACCTTTAGAGGAAGGATTCTGAAGCTGTGTGACACCTCTATCTATAGCTAAACAATGACAGAATCTCATTTTTTGATGGACGTCATTTGCGATTGACTTCTATAGCCAAATTATTAGAAACAGACACAAATTGAAAATTAAAGAAAAAAACAGCTAAAAGCAAGAAGAGATGAAGAAGAAGCATTAGATCACTAAACAATCAACTGACTAAAAGAGAATGCTCTAGAACATTCGGTGTTATTTAAAACAGCCTAGTAAGAGGTAAACGGATGAATCTCAATAATCCTATAAGATTCTAATAATTCAGTCTTGACTCAATGTAAACTGATGTAAATCTAATAATATTCGCAAATCATTCAACCGAATCCGTTTTAGTGAAACAATATCACATAAAAATTGCATCAAATGGATGAAATTCAAGAATTCTAATTAATATTTCTCTGATTTATTTTCTTCGTGAAATAAAAGCTACAAAAATTTTGTCTATGCATGAGAAAAGAAGACATGTTTCTGTGCTTATTTACTATACGTCGCAAAAAATAAATTTGATCAGAATAATTTAGGGTGTGAAATTGGATGTCCCTCGTTGTTTTGATACAAAATTGTCTACATCTGATTATATTTTGTTTAGATGCTATGCTTTACAATCTATCTATGTTTACATTTAAAGAAAGAAAAAAACAAGTAAAGCAGAGGAAAGAGAAGCAAACACAGCAAATCAGCTGTACGAAATAACTGAGTGCATTGCATTTTACGAAAAGAAAAAAAGAAGAAAAACATTTACAGCGACTTGCCTGAATAGAGACAAAGGAACAACAATATAAAAAAAACTTTCAAGTTCGCATAAAAATTAGAAATAATGAGAACAAAAAAATAAAAACAAAATCCTTATGATTATCAATCAGGTTGTTTGTTGGCTGCACTGACTGACAGAGATTTCCTTAAAGAAAAAATATTATGATGCACGAGACGGACTTTTTGTTATAAAATAATAACTAATAAACTTGATGTATTTCATAATATGCAATTAATTAAAAAACAAACTCGATTAATACCTCTTGTCAGTTTCACGTTTGGCTGGCATTTCGAAGAAAGGTATTTCATAAAAACTGTCACATGTAATGCTTATTTCACTGTCATTTTTGGAGAGTGACTGAGAATTAATGAAATCACTTTTAATAGTTTTTTTGCTTTTTGTTAATTCCACGGGTACTTGAGACATTGTAGGACGCGAGTAAATAGTAAATATATTTTTTTAACAACTTAAGTCAAATTACTACTGCATGTACAAACTAAATGTTCACTACTGATGATGACTGCAATTCGATTTTTTATTTTTCTGTGTAAAACTCAGAAAATAATGAGAATATATCTCTTATTTATGTTTGATTTCGCTCACGACTAAGTCTTATGCTCAATATTTTCTCAGTTGGACATAGCAGCCGTGAGAGAATCAAATTGAAAATCATTCTTTTTGTTCGGCACTTTTTGGATCTTTTTTAATTAAAATATTTTAATTATATTTAATGAATTTACTTACCGTTGATATGCTTTTCTGTAATATTTATTGTCCGGTGAAGGCAAATCCATGGCAACAGTCTAAATAAATATAATTAAACTTGAGTAATTTAAAAAGAAAATTCTTAAAATTTCTTTGTACGAAATTTTTTTCATGTTTTTCATTGAGATTCTACACTTAATTGAATGAAATGATAATGACACTTTTATGATCTTTATGTTATATGATTCACTAAACATGCTAGCTTATTCTAAAACTTACTTTTCAATTAATTTATTAATATTGAGCAGACAGGAAAATTTTTTGGAAAATTTTCTCACAGAAATGTGGATTTTTGAATTTTTTTTGACCGTTGAGAAAATTTTCTGTAGCTTTTTTAAAAGTTCTTGCGCAAAAAAGATTCAAGCCTGAATCAGCGCGTGAATCCCTCAATCCAGGCATTCAAATTGTATGTAATTCTATCCATTTAAATAACTGTAATGCTTACGCACATCAATATATTCAATTAAACCAGATAAATTCATTGAAAAACCTTAACATAGACCTGCTTATTGCCATATTTATTTTACAATTTAATTGAAAACTATATGTGGAAGTGAATAGTAAACTCATGCGTGCGTCATGTTAACCGCATATCATTTGTTTATATTTTTTCTATAAATCTCGTCATATGTTTGACAAAATGCACTTAATCTTATCTCAGTTGTCTCGTACTTCAAAAATTTGATAAAGATCTCTGAATTCAGTAACTGAAGTACAATTTTGGTAATAAGTGTGGCTTATTCATTTAAAATTAATAGGAGCATGGAGCTTAAATGCCTACAGCTCGATTAAAACTTGATTTTACAGCATTGTAAAAATTATAAACAAATGATAAGAAATTCATGGACTACGGAAAATAAACTTCACATAAAAAATGTCAAAACATGAATATTAAAAATATATAAAAACACCTTCAAATGATGTCTACAGTAAACAAGACACGATGCTACAAAATTCTTCCTTGCTATCTTGAAAATCATCTGTATGAAATTTAATAATCTCAGAATTTAAAATTGAATTGAATGAAAAATAAACTTAAATTGAAATGTATACTCTGTTTATGATACAATTTACTTTAATTCATCCCAGGTTAGCAACGCATTTGCTGGTTGTGTGACATATGATATGCGTATCAAACGATCACATTAAATTTAATAAATTCACGCATATGTCATCGATTTATATTAGTTAATAAGCAACTTTGTATGTATGGAGTCTGAACAAGTGGAAAATTCTATTTTTAGACAGATCAAATGTTTGTTTTTCGGAAGGATTTTTGGACGTGGAATGCGAACATTTTGATTGGAAAATTGCTTCGTTTGAAACTAGATGTCATTTAATGACGGGTCAGTAATTATCAAGCATTAATGGATATTCTAATTGATGATTAAATTTGGCTGGATGTTGGATTATTTATGAGAAATTTAAAAGGAAAATGATCTAGGTACCATTCCCACTTATCATTAATCTCACAAGAGACCCTCCACAATTTATCAACTTCATTAGGTATAATTAATGCGATTAACTTAATTAACAGTCATCAAAAACACGATTTCCATCAATTTAATGATTAAATCTCTTAGACATGATGGAAAGCAATTCAATTAAATTAATCATGATTAACATGTCATGATGCCATGAATTAAATTACATGTCACGACACTCGATTGATATAAATTACCATAATAGAAAAATTATTGTCAACTCTTGAGTGCATGTAATTAAGATAATGTAAATATAATCGAGGCAACTTAGTATCGATGACGTTTTGGCTATTTTTCTTTTTCAAATATGTAATACTGTCTGTCCACTACATATTCTTTTATAATTTGTTGCTACACTTTATTTCCACTTACAGACAAATAAAACACGCATTTATTTGAAAGTTTTAATAAAATATATAAAGTAAAAATTAATATAGAGACATGTGTAGCAAGACACATATAGATTTTGTCGGTACTTTGCTCTTACGCATTGATTCAGTACAATTTACATTTAAGTGAATGTCTATGGTTGCAGCCATGGCATAAATTCACAAATTCTTGTGTACTTAGATTTAGTATAAAAGTTCGATGCAATTTGCAGTAAATCATTCAGTCTTAATATCAACGTTGATAAAGCAACCTAAACAGTCCTTAGAAAAAATCAAATTAATAAAAATACCAAAAATGGCATTCAAATTGTTCGTTGTTTTGTCAGCACTCTTCGCTGTTTCACTCGCCACAATCTCTGGAGATTACGGTTCAGTCGGAGTCCAAACTGATCAAACCATCAGAGTACGCTTAATTTGAATAATTAAAAAAATTGTGTTAAAAAAATTAATTAATTAAAATATTTTTTTAGGGAGCATTGAACACAATCTCATCATACAGCAAGGCCGTCAACACCGCTCACTCACAATCATTCGTATCAAGAAGCGACTACACAAACAACCCAGGCATCATCGCTCACCCACTCGCTTCAGTTGTTGCTGGTAAATTTGATTAAATTTCACGATTATAAAAATTCTTATTAATTTGAATTATTTGAAATTTAAGCCCCAGTTGCTCATGTTGCAGCACCTTACCCATACGCTGCCGGTGCTTTCCATGCTCCAATTGCTGCTGCATATCACGCTCCAATCGTCGCCAAGGCCATCGCTCCAGCATACCCTTACGGAGCTGCCTATGCTGCATATCACTAAACGATCAGGAGGAAGTGAAATGTAATCGATCGAAAGAACTTGATAATTGAGTTTCTGAAATAAAGCTTTTATTTGTTGAGAAAAAAGTATATAACACTTGTGATGTAATTATTATTTATTTTGTAACACAGAATTATTCCTTCTTTAAATTTCAACCTTAGCTCTTGGCCATACAACATGTTCAATCCAATCGAGATATTCTGATACTCGCGTATAAACACCTAGAATTAATGAATAATTAGTAAAGAATCAGTAATTAATGATCAGCCTGTAGCATTAAAAATCTAAGAGAAAATTCTTGATTTCCATCCCAAGATCAATTTTTAGATTTTTAATGAAAATTTAATTTTTAATTTTTGCTTCTGAAACAATAAAATTTTAATTTTTACTTTAAATTTTTAAAATTTAAAATAAAAATTCTCGAATTCAAAGTAATAAATTTAGATTTCAAAAATTCGATTTTTGGAATTACTAAACAAAAGATTTCACCAAAACTGACTAAATATCCTATATTTGTATGGAAATTTTAGTCGGACTTGATAAAGTAATTTCCAAAATTTTTACAATTTAAGTTGCAAAAAATTCTGAAATTTAAAATTTTACTTTAAATTAAAAATTAAGTTTTCTTTTGCAAATCTACTACCTACAAATCAAAATTCAAAATGAAATTTCAATTTTAAAAAATTTTGCATTAAATTTCAGAATTAATTAATTTTAAAATCTAAAGTGGAAATTTTTGATCTTTTTCCTGAGTGTAATGGTTCTGAACCAACAAAGTTCGTCCACCGCTGGATAGTATATCATAAAGACTAACAGATAATATTACTGTTTCAAAAACAGCCTATAGCAAGTTTCAGTGCGATTGCTATTTTCTTGCTATGTGTACAAAGTTGAATCACCTCGTAAAGTATAATTCTGTAGAAATCTTACACAGTATAAATCTTCTGAACTTAGTCAACGGGGTATTTATGTCAGAATCATGGAAATATCAATGAACTGAGTTCATTAAGACTGATAATTCCAATACCAACTTAGCTAACTTTATATAGTCTATTTTACTAACCTGGAATTGACGATCCACAGCTAGCACCAAATGAAGTAACTCCTGTGTGATAAAAAATTATTATTAAAAATGATAATGTTTTTAAAGCCACAAATTATTACCTACGACGGTGTAGAATGGATCAGATAGAACCATTTCTTTGATTTGTAAAGGTCCACCTTCCATATTAGACAACTCAAGATTAATTATGAACTATTAGCACTTATTTAAAGGGACTACAAACCTGAATCACCTAAATTTTAATTAATTAGTTTAATTAGTGCATGATAATGAGAAAATATTTTTTTTCTAAACTTGCCTTGACATGCATCGATTGTGCTGCCGTCAGGCGTACTGCCTGTTGCACACATTTGTGACTGTCTAAGATTATCTGGTATTTTACCTAAACCAGTAGGCAGATATTTTTGGCGGCACTCTTCAAGTGGCAGTTCCCTTAAAAATGCTTTCATCATCCATGTTGATCTATAAACAAATTATATTATTATGAGTGTCACAAAAGTATTACTATGAAAGCGATTACTCACTTTTGTCTTGTTTGTACTTCTACGATTCCAAAGCCGCTATCAAAATAAATAATATTGATTTGCGTATGCATTAAATTGTATTGAATTGACTAGCTTACGTTATTATTGCCTGCTCATTTAATAATGTTGATTTTGTGTACAAGCATGCTGGTCTTAGAGTCCTAGTATATTCAAATGTTGGCGGTGTATTCATTTCAATCAAAGCAATATCATTGTATTTTAGTCTCGATGTGTAGTTTGGATGTAGGATGACGTCCTATGAAAATAAATTCATGATCCTTTGTATTCCCAAAATGATCAGAAAATAAAATTCAAACCTTAACAGCAATCGTAGTAGGGTCAAGATCATCTGCATTGTCAAGTGAGGTCTTTCCAAGAAGTATCTAAAAAGAATAAATTGAATGTAAAACAAAATTGATAAAAAAATTTGAAAATTAAATAGTTCTTACAACTTTCGGTTGTCTCTGCTTGCTATTGGCACAATGAGCTTAATAAATAATCAGAGGAGATAAATAGTTATTGGAAAAACCCGTGATAATAATAATAATGTATACATGTATAAGCATACCCGCTGTCAGTACGAAATTCTGAAAAAATCAAGTTTAGAGATCAGGAATAATCAGGAATTGAAATTTGCTTAAAACTCACTCTGCTGATCAAGCTTCCACCGCAATCCCACGACGGGCCTTTCGTAGAATCCACTTCATCTAAATATCCAAGCACGACTTGATGTGGAAATTCACCAACTTCTGTTCGATTTCCGTTTAAAATATGAAAATCAATGCCTAATAAATTTATCTTTTTGATTTTCTCGCATGCCTGTACAGCTTTTCTTGGTGCTGCTGCGATTGCTTGCAAATCATCATCACTATAAATAAAAATAATAGTTAAGTATCACATTTCAATTGATAAATTCTAAGAAACTACTCAGTGTACACAATATCCCCTGGTTGGTACTTCTTTGTTGTAGTTTGCATCTGTAAACCGCCAGGCATTGGAGGAATATCTTCTTTGCAGCATATTATAACATTTCTGTTTTGAAAACCACATTGCACTAACTCCCGTACTGTAAATTGCTTATTCTTTAAGCCGTCGATAGCCCACTTGCATTTACTATAAATAGATTTTCATAATTTTTTTTGATTTAACAAAAAATAAATCTCAACTTACTTCTGTACTCTGCATATACCAGTAGATTTATCAAAATTCGGACATTGTTCTCCCTCTAGTAACAAATAAATAGTAAACAAATTCGGTTTGTTTAACTTTTTAGTTTAGTGCTGTGGATGACTCACCTTCATGAGAATTAATTAAAACTACGTTAAGGAGAATCACAAAAATAAAGTTTAAAAACATTGTCATTTTTTTGTATGTCCGATTAGACAGATTAGCAGCGATAGACGTAATCAAAAAAATGTAAAAAAATTCCCAAAACGATTTGTGATTTATGAGAATAACATTAAACCTTCTACTAACACACTTGATAATTTCTTTTTGACAAAAATATGACTCTTCAAGTTTAATTTTAACTTTTCGTGGATTTTTAAAACTTGTTTTTTTTCTTCACCTCCTGAACTTGATATTTTGCTTTAAATATATTTAAATTCACATTTCATATCGTAAATACTTCAACATAATGTCAATAAATATCATAAATCACAAAAAATTAAAATTGAGCACTACAGAAATTATTTTCAGTATAGAAAAAAAAATATAAATATTTTACTGATAAGTCTCTTGCTCTGATGAAAGACAAAACTGTAGTGGATGCTCCTCAAGAATCGGTGTATCATCAGTATTTAAAAGATCATTTCCCCTTGTTTTTATACTATTTAAATACACTGATTTCTGATTGTATAAGATTCTCTTTTATTGGTGTTGATATGTGACATATCAGATGTGCTGAGACTGTGTGGAGAATTAAAAAATTAACTAGAATTCTTCTTTAACAGTAGTTGGAAATTATGTGGAATGGTGCGGACAGAGCGCTTTCTGCTATTATTTCCTAAATTATGGATATAATGGATTTTAAATGACGGTCTTGCTGACTGATAATGATGATTGTGAAATGTTACGTCTTGACCTTTCAAAGTCTCAAATGAGACTGAAAATTTTGGCCTTACAGCTAGCTTCTATCTCTTTATATTTGTTGCTAAATTATTCAAAACAATCCACAAGTGCAAAATGTAGAATATTCTCGGCATACATTACCATTTAATCAGTCAAAGCGATGCTAACTGTGCATTTCCTTTGTACATTCGCTTATAGAAGAAGCAAAAAATCCCCTCAAACCTTTTGTTTTATTTTTTTATTCTTTTTAATTAATACTTTATTGCAAAATATTTTTTGTTTTGTATTTTTTTTCTATTAATCAGTAATAATTTCAGACTTCTTTTTTGTATGGATGTGTTGTGTGTAAAAGATCTAGCGAGGTTTTATGATTTTAAACATCCATTGCTGAAAACTGTTGTTAGGATCACAAGGCATTAAGGACAGAGAGGATGAGACTGGATGAACTGCTATGCATTTATTTTGTGTTCTATGGAAGAGTGATTTCGATTCTGTTTTAAAAACCCACGGACCGTCCACAGTTCCTAATCTGCAATAAACGAGTTTGATGCCAGTTGAATCAGCATCTACACATCTTTCACCTATTCCTAACTGTCCAGCTGCATTAAGTCTGACTAATTGATTATTTCCATAGCCATGACAGTGTTGTAATCCAATAAGACTTGGAGGCTGCCTGCCCATTGCATCAAAACATTTCATATTAGCTGAATTGATAAGCTCGCCCCAGTAAATGTTTTCCGGTAACTGTGGATATTTATCATATACATCGTATGCTACATTCTCCATAAACCATGAGAAACTTTTACATCCTAATCTCTCTTTTAGTGCAAGTTGATCACTAATATCTCCCATTTCTAAGTATCTTGCACTCGGCTCTCGAGTATAAAAATATTCTTTATGCTGATCATCCATCCACACTTCGACGACTCTCTTGTAATTTATTGTTATTAGAGGGCCTTTCTTCTTTTCAGCCAATTTGCCAAAATTGTAAGGCATGAAACCTCTATAAACATGCCCAACACGAGAACATGGAACCCACATTATTTTTCCACCACACTGCCAGATCTAATAAGAATTTACAGTTTAAATTTTTTTGGTAATTGGAATATAGCATAAAATAATAATTACCTTGAAACTCAGCTCAAAATTTTCACCGCCCCAAACAAGAAGCCTTTAAAAAAATAAGGAAATTCAAGTTAAATTATAAAGTGTGAGTCATGTAGCCACAATGGTCTAGAATTGGAAAAAATAAATGTTGTAGCCACAAGTAAGTAGTTTATGCAAATGCATAAGTTTTGGTCCAGAAGCTCTTAGTTCCGGAGATATAGGCCAAAATGTGTGAAATTTGGGTTCGGACAAGTCATTTTCAAAGCTCTGGTACTCGCCACTGCTACATCCAATTTTTTCAAACTTTTTTTTATTCGATAGGTATAAGTAGGAACTTTAATAAAAATATGCATATGCTATACTTTTGGTGCTTCCTTCGCTTGGGAGACTCGAAAAGGTCCAAAATTGATGATTTTTTATGGAATTTCTAACCATGTGACTACTTGTCCGAACCCAAATTTCACACATTTTGGCCTATATCTCGGGAACTAAGAGCTTCTGGACCTAAACTTATTCATTTCCATAAACTACTTACTTGTACAACTTGGCTACAACATTTATTTTTTCCAATTCTAGACCATTGTGATATAGAGATGGGTCAATTATGCTTACCCTGGATCATAAGCACCTAGCTCTAGAAAGTACTTCCTGTTGATAGCAAACAGACCACCCGCGTGGCTGGGCGAAAAGTAAGGCTCACTGCTGTGTGCACGGCGTTTCTCTTCACGTTTTGGTAGCTCATTTTCTTTGTACAATAATCCCTAGAATTAAATTGCTTAATCAGCAATTATTTGATAAATTGACACAATTTACATACCCATTCAAAAATTCCACGGAAATTATGTCCTTCTCCATACACAGGTCTGTATTCGAATGTTTTATGATCAATGCCGTCAATAATTGGAACTGTCATTGTCTTCTCGTCAAATGCTATGGGCGTCAACAGAGGTACGAGCCAATTTTTATTTACTTCACAATGAGCATCGAGAAAAACTATAACTTCCGCTGTTGCCTCTTGTGCTCCTCGTGACCTTGTCCTGATCAATCCTTCTCGCTCTTCGTTCCTTACTACTCGAACTCGTCCATCAAACCGCTCAACGTATTTGTCTAATTTCTCTTTGAGATCAGTTTTATCACTGTAATCATCGACGAGTAGAATTTCCTTCAAAAATTGAGGTGGACTTCTATTGAGGACGCTGTGAACTGTGCGCATTAGTACCGAAAAGCCTGTTGATGGGAAATGAATAATTAGACAACTGAATTTAAACAATGGAGCTGTAAATTTTACCTTCATTATGAAACACGATTATCACAGAGACTGTAGGTAAATTTGCTGGATAATTCCATCGTTTACACTCTTTCGGTCGTGTATCTTTTATTGTACGATTTAGAGATATTTGATCAGATGCAAACATGTTCATTCCATACTCTATTTCTGAGTCATCTGAATTTACGGCATCTGTATTAAATGCTAAGCCTGCTTCGCCTGGTCCATTAAGATGTTCTTCTTCTTTCGGCTCATAATTTCCTAATCCTGTTTATTTAACAAATGTTTATCGGTTATTTAACATGATTGTGTAAAATTTTGTCGCATGAAATAGGTCAAAATACCTTCAGACAACAGATGAACGTCTTCTTCTTTAATTAATTTTGATGCTAGTCTTCCGTTATAAATTGTATTTAACTTCTTTCTGGATTCAGAATAGTTGATTAATAAATATAGCAGTGGAATGATACAAAGTATTAGACTTATTCTAATTAATCTCCCTTTCCTCGCATAAACTTTCATGACTATTTTATTTTTTTGTGCTTTATTAAAATTGTCAACACAATAAAACCAGAATTTTTGCCACGTCTTGTATTCAATTAATTAAACGTGAATGAAACTTTATATGCTTCAACTTTGTGTACCATAATTCGCTATGTACAGATCTTTGTATGCTTTAATTAATGTTTTTAACTTAAATTTGAATTTTTACTACTTTAAACTTTACATTTATTTTCTACTTTGATTTACGTACTTTAAAATTTTCAAGACCGTTATTGTCGGTAATATTTTTGTACTATTTTTAAAGTGATTCAATCTGAATTTCTGGATTATAAAAGCTAAGTCAATGGATAATAAATGCACAATGTCAGATAAAAGATAAGGCTTGTGAATAACGAGATAACTAATAATATTAATAAATTTGCTCAAATTTTTGCTCATTAACCGTGATTGTCTGAGAAAATTGTTGTTTTGATACATCTTGTCCGCCTGTCTGTACTGATTTATGCTGCAAACTAGTCTTTCCATGCTGTATTCAAAATTAATCATCATCAAAGTAAGCTTAAAAAAATTAAATACCCATATTTAAAACTCCAAAGAAAAGCTCTCG
This sequence comes from Chironomus tentans, assembly GCA_963573255.1. Classification (NCBI taxonomy): domain Eukaryota; kingdom Metazoa; phylum Arthropoda; class Insecta; order Diptera; family Chironomidae; genus Chironomus; species Chironomus tentans. Next base: position 54,585,196 of record OY754302.1, on the reverse strand, counting down.
AAAAAATCCAAGTAAAACAAGTTCAGAAAAAATGCGCTGTATAAATCTGCAAATAGGCGTCACGAGCTTTAAACTTTACCCGACAAAACAGTTCATATTGTACGGTTTTAATCATTAAAAATCGTATAAGTTCTCATCACAAGTTTATTATTTTGTTAAATATAATTTCCCATAGTTTTGTGATCAAAACCCGTTGAAAACACGAAAAGTGATGTCTGAGGATCAACAAGAAAATGGAACTTCCAATGGAGAAGTTCCGGAAATTGAATTAATCATTAAAGTAAGTATAGCGTTAGATTGCACAAGTATTTTATGTTTAAAAGGAAAAATTCTTCAAAATATAAGAGGAGAAAGAGATATATGTGGTATTTGGGGCTATTCAATAACTTTTATAGTCTCGATTCAAGCATTACTTGTTTTGTTTATTTGACCTGTTTAGATTCAGACATTATGATTCACTTTAAAATGAAAATGTTAAATCTCTTTCTTTCCATACACATAACTTATATTTTTTTTGGAGGAGAGAAAATCATAATTGTAAATTGTTATTATAAAACTACTTGCGCTTAAACTGTTGTTTTCTTCTTGCTCACTGTCTCACAGTCAGTTTTATTAGCTTATTCATCATAAGTTTACTTTAAGTCACATGATATTTTATGAGAAAATAATTCAACAGCTTGTAAATGATTCGCAAAGAAGCTAACTTACAGTTAAATAATATTGATCTTGGCTAGGGCTACTTGAGGCTCAAGATTCGGCATATTAAAAAAAATATTTACACATATGCATGATGAGAACAGACCCAAAAAGTTATTAGACAATTCATTTATTTTTAGCAGTCTCTGTAAATTATATCATCGTAAAGAAAGATGATGTCCATGATCACAACACACATTGTTTTTCGTGTGTATTGCTATATAATAAAGTTTTTTTTTGTACATCGCTTATCTATTCTTTCGCATTGTGATAAAAATGAGTGTTCTATAAAGAGAGGAATGGAATTGCTGTTTAAATTATTTATCAATTAATTAGACTCTTTAAAGTTGTGATAAAAAGTGTGAAGGAATTTTTTATATTGGGCGCTAAATGCTTTTTTGAACTGTGAAATCACTATGTGTTATGTTCTCAATGCTCCTCTATTAATTACAACATTGTATATTGTTGTGTACTTATGTGTGATAAAAAAAAGGCATAGAGAGCGACATAAATGGGTGATTTGTAATTCATTTATGATTGTATCCATTGCAATTACGACTCTAATGATGTTTTAAAGCAGATAGGTGTGGTTCATTGAAATGCTTACACAATTTTTTTTTGTTCACCTTTTTAAGAGAAATAAGAGTCATACATTCACAAACTATGTGTGTACTTATGGAAATTTTCATACTCTGTATTTTTTTATTTCAACTAGGCTTCAACTATTGATGGCCGGCGAAAAGGTGCTTGCTTGTTTTGTCAAGAATATTTTATGGACTTGTACTTATTGGCAGAGCTTAAAACAATTAGTCTAAAGGTATGTTAATTCAATAATTTCTCATACTTACTCCTTACTCATCAATTTCATTATCCATTTACATTTTATATTTTTTGCAAAGATAACTAGTTATTGTGGTCTCTTTGGCCACTCGTTTGTCTAGTTGTGAGTTGTTGTTGGTGGCATAATGAATGGCATTCCTTTGTGTTCAGTATTTGAACATGGAAAGTTATTGTTTTATGCTATTTCTGCTGGTGACCGTTAATTTGAAATTTTAAACCTTGTTTTAAAGTTTCGTTAAAATCGTTCAGTAAATCATGTTCATTTCAACTCAGTTCAGAATTTTCAAATCTCAAAATACCGTTTATTTTCAAAATTGAAAAAGCCGCTAATTTTATTCCCCTTCTAAATCTATAAATTCTGATGCGGTCATAGATGAAGTCAGCGAGAATGCGTCTTTGTGACTCACTAGCAAAACCTTTCAATCATTAATTTTACTTTATCGTAATAATATAATACACCTTCAGTAATTGAATTAAAAATTGTCAACATGAGAAACTTTAACAATTTGTCATGTATGTTTTTTTTTCGCTGATTACTCGTGTAGGTCACTACGGTTGACATGCAAAAGCCACCACCGGATTTTCGTACAAATTTCGAGGCAACACATCCACCAATTTTGATTGATAATGGACTGGCAATTCTCGAGAATGATAAGATTGAACGCCATATTATGAAGAATATCCCCGGGGGTCATAATCTTTTTGTACAAGATAAGGAAGTTGCAACATTAATTGAAAACTTATATTCTAAATTGAAATTGGTGCTTGTGAAGAAGGATGAACAGAAGAATAATGCATTATTGTCACACTTGAAGAAGATAAATGATCATTTAACACAACGAAACAGCCGCTTTCTCACCGGTGATACAATGTGCTGCTTCGATTGTGAACTTATGTGAGTGTCAAGAGGAAATTGAATCAGAACATGTCAATTGACATATCTCTGTAATTATTATGCAAATATAACAATTTTTCATTTGTTTGTTCTCATTTTCTTTCAGGCCTCGATTGCAGCATATTCGTGTTGCTGGGAAGTACTTCAGCGATTTTGAAATTCCAGTAAGTGTAATACAACTTTTTTATGACTTTACTCTACAACGATCTTATGACATTTGTATGTTAACAACTTGTTACCTTTTTCTTTTGTTGTAGACAAATTTAGCTGCATTATGGAAGTACATGTATCATATGTATCAACTAGATGCATTCACCCAATCATGTCCTGCAGATCAAGACATTATTAATCACTATAAACTTCAGCAGGTGAGTTAATTAAATAGCTATACATGCATATATTGCTATTAAATCGCGTATAAACAATGGCTATAAAATTATTACCTTCTTTTGTTTCTCAAATTGCTCATTGATATTGAAAAAAATGTATGTAGGCTAAGGGTGATCACAAGGTACGTCAACGACTCTATTGATGTGCTTCTTTTCGTATTGATCAGCAAACATTTTCCATATTATGATTATTTTAACAGTTGATTTCATTAGCATTTTTATTACTAATATTATTTTTGATATTTATGGATATAATTTTGATGTGTGTATTCACTCACAACGTTTATTGTTTTATGCCTTTGAACTTGCTCATGGCTTTCATGAGGGTTGTTCACAAATGACGTCCATTAAAAAATTCTTGTTTTATCTTAATATTCAGGGACGTCATTTGAAATTGAACCTTAAGTGAACGACCCCCACGTGTAAAATCTTAAAATAAGAATTTTCGCGAATCATCGTCTTAGTGATTTAAATACAGCAAAAAACCTGGAAAATCGTGCCGAGAAAATTCAAAAGCTGTCATATTCATCAATTTATTAGTTCATTCTAAAATCCGTTATAATTAATTTTAGTTGTGTATTCATACAAATTACAATTAAGCTGCCTATTTATGTCAAAAATGAATAGTTATTGATGATATCCCATAATTTTGCTTACTATTTTTTCAGATGCTAAAAATGAAGAAGCATGAAGAATTGGAAACTCCAACCTTTACAACATCAATTCCAATTGACATCACAGACTAAGAATTTTGGTATTTCTTTAGAAAGAAATGGATGTACTGCTTAAAAATATCAATAATTCAGTAAATGCTTAATATAAAACAAAAACAATGATCATTGAGTAAAAATACAATTTAAACTTTTATTCAAAAGTACGAAATCTTTATAAAATAAACACAAAAAATGAGTATTACCATTTTTATTACAATTACAATGATACAGCTTAATTTTGGAAAGTTATTTTTTTATTCCAAAATATAAAAAAAATATAATGAAGGATGGAACGTTATAGTAATAAGAATAAAGAAAAAACTTTGCGAATAGAAAGTTATGCAAAATAAAAAACAAAAAATTCTAAAATTATTTTTTTTTCAAATGTGCCTTTTTTACCAAAAGTAAAAGATTTTTTTAAAAAAATGCTTATATCCAGTGGAATAAACTTCAAATTATTCATAAGCATTTGTTAGAGCAATTAAGTTAGTTAACTTTTGCATCGGGAATTTAATTTTTTCTTTAATATGGATGTGGTTCCTTTCGTTTCTTCATATACCTTATTTTCTATTTTTTCCATTTAAATTTTACATGTAAAAAACACTAATTAAATTTTAATTTCAATAATAAAAACATATTGAAAATGGATTCTATGCTTTATTAATTTTATGGCGATGATAATTATTTACTACTTTTATAGATTCATGCACAGAGGTGAGGTAACGTTTTATTTGAATTTTTAACGTTTTTTTTTTTGAAAACCCAATAAATTTTTGAAATTCAAAAAAAATTTGACGGTTATTTTTTAAAAAATTTATTTCTGTTATTTTTTCAGAAAGATTCATCATTATTGACGTCATTAGTGAATGAACCCCTCATAATTAAAGTCGAAATTTATCACATTTTGATTTCAATAAATTCCACAGCTTAGTCATTGATTATTCGAAACAGTTTATAAAAACACAAAAACCGGCTTTAAAGTTCAGCAAACCGGCTTTTTAGCGCATTTTTGAAACTTGTTTTAAAAAGGTAGCTTAATAATGCACTTTGTTCGGTCGGCTGTTCGGTCGGCTGTTCGGTCGGCTGTTCGGCTGTGAATCGAGATAGAAGCAACCAGACATCGTAGAGAGCTCTGGTTTTTTGCATTAGCTCAGTGCCATCGAGTTATTGGCGTATCGATTAGTTAGAAAGCTCAAAACCATCGCTAAATACTATAATTAATGATTTTTTGTTTTTATTATGGTGTAACCTGTCAAAATTTTATTTTACCTCTATAATTTCACCATTACCTCTATAATTTCAAATATATTTTGACCGTTAGAAAATTTGAATTTCAAAAAACCGTTAAATGACAAACCATTTTATTATATGAAAATTCACCGTGCAAATTGTTAATTATACTATAATTAATGATTTTCAAGTGTATTTACGCGGGAAATTTTCAAATATATTTCGACCGTTAGAAAATTTGAATTTCAAAAAACCGTTAAATGACAAACCATTTTATTATATGAAAATTCACCGTGCAAATTGTTAATTATACTATAATTAATAATTTTCAAGTGCTTTTACGCGGGAAATTTTCAAATTTTTTTTAGCCGTTAGAAAATTTGAATTTCAAAAAACCGTTAAATGACAAACCATTTTAAAATATGAAAATTCTCCGCAAAATTGTTAATTATACTATAATTAATGATTTTCAAGTGCATTTACGCAGGAAATTTTCAAATATATTTTGACCGTTAGAAAATTTGAATTTCAAAAAACCGTTATCGAGTCGTAGAATTTATTTAAGTCTCAAAATATTCATGATTGACTTATTTGATACGAAGTACTTTGCTAATCAAATACTGATCGCTAACACAAAAATGCGCTGAAGTCACTCGATCTATAACACGAGGACTTTCTTTAAATTTTTTTTCGCAAACTGCACAAAAACCATAAAATTTTCATTAGTTCCAAATGATTTTTTAAACAACAAAGTTTCAACCTCCAATATTAATAAATAACGACACGAGTGAACATCTGCTATTTTTATTATTACTGTATTTTCTTTGTTTAATTATTCATCATGAACTAGGAACAATCTTCGAAACTTTTCACTTACTCATTGACGAATGAAGAAGTTTTAAGCTCCCCCGAAAAAAAAGCCGGTTCAAAAAGTCGTGTTTTTTTAAAATTTGTCATAAAACAACACATACACATCACCTCTCCAAACAAACAATGTCGGCATCAAAGCTGTTAATAATTATAAAACAATTAACAGTTTTATAGCTTTAAGTCAGACACGTTTGTTAACATGCAATTATTTAATGAGTTAAATAAATGACTCACACATTTCCGTTCAGATTATGACGTAAGATTATTTTTGTTAATTCAAAACTTATGGATAACGAAAATATAATTAACAATCATTTTTTTTTTCAGACATCTTATTTATCTTCCACTTCATTACCGCTTGCTTTCAGCTAATATATGCTTAATTTAATTCGTTTTGACAGGATGATTGGAAGCTTTTGTTGTTTGGTCTTTTGGATAACAAGACACTAAGAGGGACAGTTTTGGTGCTGAAATTTGCTACAAAATCTAAGAATTTTTCAAAATAATTTCTCAAACATTTCTACAAAAACCTGGTTGTTGCTGAATTGTGGAGGGGTGGACGAGTCTTGAATTTACAATTTTGATGATTATTCATTTATAGAAGAGCTGAAACGTTAAGTTCAAACTCTAAAGTCGTTAACTTATTGCCTCCTTTATTCTGGAGCATCCTTGGATCTTTATGACATTTCGTGGAACCAAAAGAAGAATTGTGACAGATGAGTGTCAAAATCTTTTGATGGAAGTCAGTCGAGGACAATCCATTGACGAAATTCTCGAATAAAATATTAAATTCAACTGCAAAACTGCAACGCATCCGGCTGAAAAATGCGCAACATTCATCATCACGCAATTACCGGTGAACGGCTGTGAAAATGTTTCATTGCCTCAACATTTTAATTCAAATAAATCAGCAAGTAAATTACTGTCTGAAAGTTAAGAAAAATGAACATATACTTCAATTCCCATGCGAAACATCACCTTTAAAAAAGTTTTATATCATTTTCAGTAGAATCTTGCAGACGTTAAGTAGGAAATACCAACAGTTACTAAACAAATCAGAAGTTAATGAATCGTGATAATCTTTTTTGGTTAAGTTGAGTTGAGAAGAAGAAAAAATAAAGTTTTTTTTGTGCTACCGAAAAATAGCTGAAAAAGAAAATAAAAAAGGGGAGATAGACATAGATTCTTTTCTTATTGGGATACGTGCTAACAATTGATGGAATTTTTTGAAAGGATATTTTCCAATTGAAAAGTTATGGGGATTTGAGTGCTGATGACGTGAGGATGTAAACTTTTGAACTTTTCTCTTTATTTTATTGTCGTGTGACTGTTATGGCAAACATATCCAATACCCTTTTACAACATAAGCCTATAAACATTCTTATTCGTCCCTTTTTATTTTCCTTTTGGTTTCACATCCTACTGACTGACTGGTAATATGATGGGAAAATTTGTGTGAACAGATTTATTGCCAACTTTTATTCCTTGTGGTTATTGAGTCAATGAAATGAAAATTGATCTTGATGATAATTTCAACTCTCGAGAATCTCATTCAATAAAATATCAAGCATCATCATTTATGACTTATTGTCCTAATTGATATTAAATGTCTTCATAAAAATTGAGAAATTTTTTCCAAGACAAGAAAAAAATATTGAGCATGAAAAACTTCTTCATCATCTAAGGCGGTATAAGGTAGAAGCTATAAGAAATCACGTGTGATAAGAAATTTGATATGAAGTTGATAAAAGGAGGTGTTAACATTTCATGATTGAAGCATGCGTACATCCATTTCCTTTGGAATTCCTCGCTGGAAATCGAGAGAGTGAAATTTTTTATAAATGATGTGTTATTGGAAAATACTTCTTCATTCTGCAGGTAGGTGCTGACGGAGATACACTTTACATTTCGATTGCTGTTCTGTTTTTATCGTGGATTTCGTAATTTTTGTGATTTAAGGATATTGCCAGAAATCACGACATGTTTTGTCTGACAAACTTGTTGGGAATTAAATTTTTTCTGGATTTGTTACTTTCGATTTTTATAATCAAGTGCTTAATATTTGTGAATTTTAATCTTGTTGCAGCAAAGTTAAATATCTCTAGAGATTTTGGAAAAATTTAAAATTATTTCCGTTTTTAAAAATGTTTTAGGGACATAAATTATTATTATTAAACCTTAAACGACAACATAAAGAATTTTTGAAAGTGTTTATTAACTTTTAGCCATCTAATTTATTAGTTATTTATAATAGAATTGGATGATGTGCAAAGAATTTAAAATATCAAATAGACATCACAGGTTCGAATCCTGGAAAATAAAATCAATAATTTCTCGAACCAGAGGTTTTCTTTTGTTAATTTTTTTAAATATTTTTTTTAAAATTTTATATTTTTTAATTCATATTTCACTTCTATTCGTAGGACGTCGAATAGGACGTCAATATTAGTCATCCACTACGTCCCTGACCGTCCAAACTTTTCGTAACTTTTTAACCCACTCAATATTCCGCCCTTTTAGGTAGCTTCCAATAAAAATATAATAATGATCCCCGAGACGTGGTCATTTAAGGTATTCTATAGCTAGGGTGACCATCTGCGTGGTTTTTCAACTGTAGGCTGTATAAATTTGGAAATTTTGTTCCAAGTCCAGTATTTTTTTTCACGAACATTTTCCTTCATGTCCTGTATTTTTGAGAAAATTTACCAAATGTGTGAATCTAAAATTTAAACGAATCCAGAGGGTTTGAAAAATTCATTTTTTTACATCACATACTAAGCAAATGACCCTGAAACAATACTTACAGTTTAATATAGCAGTTATGATCCAATTCACCCAACAAAACTAGCATTTAATTCTCATATTTCATTCCTTCAAGCCCAATAAATTTCCTTCCTCAAGTACTTTCCAGAACTATAAGTATAACTCTTTTAAGAACAACATAAATCGATCACATAAATAGCAATTTTTATAATAGGAAATTTTCACATACGAGCATAATCTTACAAAACTCATCATGCCATTCTTACATGGTCATGTATACTTACAATGTGACTGTTTTTCCTCCGCAATTTTCTTTGTACAACAACAGCAAGCAGATAACATTTGGGGTTATTTTCATCTCTTTGTTGTGCAAGAAAGAAGAATTTCTGATCAAACAGATTGAAATTTTAATAATGAAACTTTTGAGGAGAGAAATGTGATTGTGAAACATATGAAAATGTCAAGAGAGAAAACACTTGAGAGCTGAAAAGGTTAAAAATGTTTGTAAAGGCTTGCAAAGAAAAGTTCAAATATTAGTATTTCCATCGTATAGAACACATATCGTATTGTATATCCTCAATGGTTATCATAATATCTCTGTAATTCAGTGTTGACGATTTTTTTCTCCTCGTTGCCGCTTCAAAATTCAATTCGCTTTTATGTTTATGGTTTTATTTTAATCTTAACAATTGAAGAAAATTGAAAATCCCTTTTTTGGTTACATTTTGATCCCTTTATGATGGAAATTTAAGTTTTATCAATATTTGATCAAATAACTATTTGAAAATTAATTATGGAATGCTGTGGAATGGAAAAAGGCACACATCTAATTGTTTTAAATGTGTTTGCTATTCATATAGGTCATGTTAAGGGGTCATTCCAGTGGCGTAGTCAGAATTTTTTGAGGCGAAAACAATTTTTTTCAGTACAAAAACCCTAGCAATTTTAAATAATTTTTCAGTTTGGACAATTTTTTCAAGAGAATGGGGGCTGACTATGCCACTGGCTCATTCACTTATTACGTTACGCAGAACAGCGACTTTTAAGTCCACCCTTTCCTCCCTTGTTACAAATTTTGAACGGAAAAAAATTTCTTTAGTTTAGCCTTTTACAAAATCTCAGACCCCTCCCCCCCAAAAAGTGAACGACCCCCAACTAATTTTGAATTTATTTTAATTTTGAAGATATATGGCGGGAAAAATTCGTCACCTGGAATTTTTGTTCCTCAAATTTAAGCTTAAATGACTTCTAATTTGAATTGAAAATGTTCGAATCAATAGATTTTTTGTGAGCAAAATGAACTTTCTACGAATTTGCACTTAAAAATGAATATTTAGCTTATTTTATTTAACATTAGTTTAAAACTATTTTTAAAAAATTGGTTACAAAATTTTGAATTCAAGTATTTTCCCACCAACATACTTTTTCCACATCAACCCTCATTTAACTCGTGTCTATTCAACGAAAAACCAAAAAGCGATACAGGAAAATAAAAATATTGTCTAATAATTTTATGATGTTTGCTACTGACATTCTCCGGAATTACATTTTGCGGTGGAGTCTTCAACCATTGTTTTCGCATTTATTTATTTAATGAATGTAACTTGCTTAAAATATGATATTTTTATCTCGTTTTCACACAATAATTAGCTATATTAAATATTGCATTTATCATTTCATCGCAATTATAGTAACTGACAACTGAAAGTGAAAACACAATTATTATTATCATTATTGTTAATATTTTGTACATTGAATGTCAAATATACAGAAGAACACAATATTGGGATACGATTGTGCTGTTTCTCATGCGACTAGGGGTTCAAAAATGGACTTTTATTTATTGGACTTTTAGTCTCAATTTATTAAGGAAATAAATTTTATTTGTGGAGGAATCGTAAAGAATTCCTGTTTTCCAAGTATGTAGTTATGCTTCGCAGGTTCGATTCCTATAAAAAACATGCTTATTGAAGTGTTATAATTGTTCTGGTGCGTTTCATTATTTTTTGCTTTTAAATATTTTTTTGAATAAACCCAGCCTAGGAACCCCTAATCGTCGTGCACATATCTGATGTCTGTCTCTAGTTCGAAAGACAGAAACAAAAAGTATAAATTTTTATGATTGGCAGTTAATCAGATTATTATCAAAAGAAATCAAGTGAATAATAAATGATAAGGTACATGAATAAGACAAAATGATTTCTGATTCATAACGTAATAGCTTTTCCTTTTGTATTTATTTTTGTCAATTGATTTTGACTTTTGTGTGATCATAACATACACATGCTACATTAAGCATGCAGTCTGTATACAAAATGTATGTATAGGAGTAGATATGATGTTGCTGTCTCTCAGTGGCTCAGTGGTTAAATAAATTTATTCAGACCTATGAAAAGTAATGCAAGGAAATTTGTCTGTCTTCATATAAATTTATATATATATATATATATGTTTATAAATTTTAAGAAATACAAACAGAACTTTTCCATTAGTACATAACACACTTGTTTGTTTGTTGCGGATAACAAGTGAAAAAAGGAGAAGAAAAGTATGAGTGAAAGTCAGGGTGAGAAAGAAAAAATATATACATAAATACTGGTTATTTCGAATGAGTCCCTCAACCAACATTCAACAATGAATGTGGCATTTTCCTTCCAGAATATGACTTTTAATAAAATTACAGTCTATTTCGGATGAGACAGAAAATTGAAAGTAATTCCCAAAAACGTCCAATGCAGTATACGCATCATGCTTTCAATAGATAATTAAACTTTCCTCTTTACTTACTTAGAGTTATAAAAGTGAATTAAGATTATGGATTGGGGATTTTGGGAAGGGGATGGCTGCTTTGTTGAAAGTTTTTCTATAAATTTGTGTTTGCTGCCTACAAACTCTGCCTTTTGGGCAGTTTTTACTGAAATTCAACCTTGACTAGCGGTAAATTTGGAAATCTTTTGTTGGGTGGGGTGCTGGCTATCTTATTTTTTTAGATGGACTATATTTTTATAGGTAAGTGCTGTATACTTGATGTTAATGGAAAAAATATCCCAAAATCTGTATGCCACCTTCATCCTAGCTCACGTCCCCCAAATATGAATATGAAAAGCTATTCCATTTCATCCAAGATTGTTGAGATTTTAAACACATTAAACTTTCAAGTCTCTGGATCTTTCGTCGTTACAAAATTAAAATATAATACAAGACATTAATGAAAATCAAGACACTTCGCTTACGACTGAAAATATAAACACACTCGCTCACATCCACGAAAAACAGAAGAGGAAGCAAAACATTTCTTTTATATTCAATTAAAACACAAGGAAAAATGATATGCGAAAAAGGGATGAGAGGATCATAAAATTACATCGTAAATTGCAAAAATCAACAAACTGCGTGAACTTATTCTTCTACATATTCACATTTCAGCACTTGCTCCCTCACTCTCATGCCATACTAGAAATTGAAATAAACATATGGCTCATTTCCGTCTTCACATTTGCTTTTCCTACATTCGGGAAGTCATATTCGCTTAAAATTTCAATCTATTTCTTTTTATCAGCATTGAATGAGAGAAAATTGTGCACGAGTTGTAATGATATGATTTGAGTCAAGAGACACAGAGATGTATAATCTGAAAAATTCATTGATTTTCGCGAGACACACACAAGACTGTAAGTGTCGAAACAAATTTCCAAAAAAAGGCAACAAAAAAAGGAAGAAAAAAATCCATTTAAATTGTTTTCATTCCTTCTGTTACTACTATAAAAATAAATTCATTTTAAAATTGTTATCAAAAAATAAGAGAGAATGGAATTAGAGACACATATTTATTTGCTTTAGAGTAAAGCCCCAAATAATTTCATTTTTCCATCCCCCCTCAATTACTTTTCTTTTCTGCATAGAATGTTAGAAAAATTATATTTTTAATGTTACAATGAGATATTCACACATTGAAGAGGGTGGTTGGATGTTGAGGTTATAAAAATATGCTCGCAAGGAATAGCAAAAATTTAAGCGCAATTTGATACGCAAATTGTATTCAGATTGTTGACGTTCATTCTATATGGGCTAAATTTAGGATAAGACGTCTTCAAAACACATCTGCTGAATTTTTCTAGTTCTGCTAAATTGATTTATTTGAATGGAATTTTCTGACTTAGCTGAAGTAAACTAGATCGGCTGAATTTAACTTAGTCTAGCTGAATTGGCTGAAATTTAGCTGAATTGATAGAAAATGCTGAATTAGCTGAATAAAACAACCAAAGCTGAATTAACAAAATTAGATGAATTCAGCAAACTCAGTCTAATTCAAAAACCTCAGTTAAATTTATCAAACTAAGTCGTATTTGGCAAGTTCAAACAAAAATTTCCCAAAAAATCGCCTCTGTCATGTAAATTTAAATCCCATAGAATTTATAACTTGCCCTTTTTAACTTCAATTCATTTTGCATTAAAGCACAAGAAGTGCGGAAAATGGGAAAGCAAAAAGAAATATTAACGCTTGTTAAATTTGAAGTATAAGCTGTTAAATGTTATGACTTTGACAAAAAAAGAAGCAAAAGAAAGACTCTTATTGATACATAATAAAAGGAAGTGCTTATTGAGTTTAACAAATAACCGCTATTATATGCTCAACTATGACTAAAAACCCAACGAAAAAATATAATAGAATAAAAATTTTCCGCTTATTTTCACAAAGAGAAAAACTCAATTTGAAATGAATGCAAAATTTTCTTCCATTAAATTTGTTTAATATGTTTTGTTAGGGGCTATTAGTGTTAGGGAAAGAAGAATTTTATTTATTGTTATAATAATATTGTTGAACAAATACAAAAATCCCATCAAATTATGTTGAAGCACGTAGAAATGTTATTTTGCGTAAGAAATTAAAATTTCACACTTCTGCATAGAACATTAGAGAAAATTTCCATTCCAAATGATTCGTGCGACCCAGTGAGGGCGGACTATAATAAACTTTTTAATTCAAGGCCCAGATACTATCGTAAATATCGTGATTGTCAGTGTCCAGGCCTTGTTGTAATTAGCATTTTAAAGTTCATTGTTTACAATTTTTTGAGTTTTTTTAAAAATGAAAAAAAATTCTATTTTGCATCGGATTTGAGATTGGATATAAGTGAAAATCGCTGTGCTCACTAAAAACACAGTTGAATTATCATATTTAATAGATTGAAAGTAAGAATTGAATCTAAAAATTCGATTTAAAATTTCGAGGTGGAGAAATAAATTTCCCGCCAAAAAAAATATTTCCGTCATTCTCACTGGGTAGGTACGTATATAATTTAGCGAAATGAACGAGTGAAAATATTCTTCATTTCAACACTCAGTAATAAGCATTAAATCATTTTATCCGCGAACTTATGTGGAAAGTAATACGTTTATACATCTAGATCTATCTCTATCCGCATTGTCTGTATTTTTTATGTGAGGTAAGTAACTTTCATAATTAACATTTTTCTCATTATTATGAATGAATTATTATTTATTTTCATTCAAAGTTATAACTAGGTTGCTTCCTTTATGTATGTGATAATATCACTTTCCCTTCATTCTAGCACATCGGTTATATGCCATGCTTTTAAATAAGGAAATAAAAAGGAAATTAAATAAACATGAAGAATTTTTGAAAACAGGAAGTTTTGTCTTCCGATTTAAGAAGACTAAGTGTTGTTGCTCGTAGAGCTATGAATGAAAAGAAAGAATTAAGCTAGCTTGTGTCTATTCGGTAAGAATAAAGCAAGAAGCCCTTCTTTTATAGACATTCAAAATCGCTTATAATAATCATAAATATACTATGACGTTTATTGCTTGGAATTGCATAATAAATTATTTCAAAATTCAACTTAATGAAATGTTTCACACTCTGCCTTTTCCTCATCCTACTCTTACTTTAAATAACATTTCAGTTTCATTATATTTAATTAGAGGAGCTTCAATGCGGAGCGTTTATTGGGGGGAGAGGAGGGGGGGGAGATGTTTTCATGTATATTGAACATTCTTTTTACTTTAAATTTTTTTCTTCTTGCTGGTATCACTTTCTTGTGCTCCATAACATTTCACTTTTGTGAAAATAATTCATGATTTTCTTTCCGTAATTATACCTGTAAACGTTTCCAATTACAATTAACTCAAATGACAAGTGATTCATTACAAGCACATGAACCAATTATGTCCGAAAATTATTTTTACTTTATGGTTTTGTGCTTAAATAAACTTATTAATTTCCACGACACTTTTCAATACGGAAATGTTATTAATTTTCATTTGATTGCTCGTTTTGGGTATAGTTCTATCTATCTGTCTGTCAGGCTGCATACGCTATTTAAAATGAGTTTTTTTGGAATCTTTTTTCAGAAATTTTGCCTCAAAAATCCCAAATTAGGACCTAATCCTAAGTTGTAATTTTAATCAATCACAGTAAGCCTTGAAACATTTTTCTCAATAATTCAATTTTTAAACCGAATATTTATGAAAAAGTGAACCAAAAATTCCAAGCAGTAGCAGCCTTGCACGGCCAACAGATAAGTAAAAATTAATACTATAAAAGCCATTCCAAAATCGTTCTAATTGCTCATCATTGTGTTGAAATCAATACTGAATTCAAATTACTCAATATTCGTCATTAATTGAATTGGTGTCAGCGAAAAGTGCGCTATCAAGCACAACAATTCTCATTACCAGTGATTATAAAATAAACACTAAAAATACTGAAGTTGAATGTTATCAATAAAGAACATAATTTGATATTAAATATTCATGTAAACGTGCGTGAATAGTGAGGGCCGGGGATTGGGGATGAAAAAACTGTTTGCAATGTGATTTTGATTTATACAAAACAGTCAGTGCGAATAGCTAGGAAGTGAGTGAAAAATTTTATCTCACAAATGACACTCAATATTGCACTTTCGAAAACCATAAAATCAACGTAAACTATTTTATTTGTATAGAAATTTAATTTTGCATGAAAATAGATGTGAATTTAAATGGTAAATATGCATGCACACATATATATGTATCGAGTCCGTGTGGAACGAAGATAGAAATGCTCATTTGCAAATATTTATTCCATCATTAATTCAATTTTAATATCTATCGCTTCTCGCACTTACTAGAATTTATAACTTTGAACAGTGAAATGAAGAAAACTTCCGAACATCCGAAAAAAATTTTTTTTTTCCTAAATCCCTTTCCCTTGTTCCTTCCACATTCATGTCAATGCATGCAATGTTACTGAATGAATTTGAATTAAATCACTCATTAGATCATTTAGAATTTGAATAACATGAATTTTTCGTCTGTTTTTACTTCGCCTATTGCTCACTGGCTGACTGACTCATCCTATGAGATATATATGCACATTTCTAAAATATATTTAAATTTAATGTTGTACCCATAAAAACACAAAATCTATTTTGAAATTGACTATGTGGTTTTCAGTGCATCTCATAGCTCAATTAATTTTAAACAAAAATATTTTGGATGCAGTAAATATTCATATAAATATGGTCGTGGAGCAACAAAATTCATCTTTTTCGTGTTGCATGGTGTGAGTTCAATAAAGCCAGTTGGGAATGATTGTCGCGTATCTCATTTCTAGGCAACAGCGCCTTTTGAATTTGAATTTTATGGGTGACATTGGTTAAGAGTTATAATAGAAATGGTGCTTAAGAGGAAGATAAGATGGCAAGTACCTCGTCGGTTAAGCTAGGATCGACTCGATTCTTCAAAAATCTGACTATTTTTACCTTAAATTGTACAACCATTAGAAAGATCTCTTTAATTATGAAATACAAAATCCACAAAACTAAATGCTCAGCTTACCGACTAAGAAGATTTAATTTGACTTAGTTTGGTCTATTAAGTCATAAAATTCACATTATTCTGCTCAAAAATCTTTAATTTCTCGATTTCTTCCAGAAAATCTCTGCTATGCACAAATTGATTATCTCGTAGAAAAATACTCCGAAATTCAATTAAGCTGGCATAAAATTTTATTATTAAATGAACTCAGACTTTACAGAAATAGAACAAAAAAAATTTATAGCTTCAATCAATGAACTTCCAAGAACCCTCATTTTATATTGAATATTTTCAACTATTTACATAAACAGACCTGTATGCTTGATTTGTGAACTGAATAATTAATAAGTCTACAAATCAAACAACATTAACAACCCAAAGTGATAAATGAGAACAATTCATGATAGTGAAAGTGCTAAAACGTTAAAAATATCCCACAGTGTACAACTATGAATTATGATGATTATTGATACAAAAAAATTAATATTATTTTCATTTGATGTGTTTTTTTTTGAAACACAGTTTAATGGATATTGATTTGCAGTATGTGTAAATACATACATCATTTTTGATGTGAATGGAATGCTGAGGTATTTTGAGAAGGCTGATCAACAGTTTTTGAATTTATCATCAATGTATGATTAAATTTTTAAATTATCGGAATCTCAAGGGATAACACTTTGATGACATAAAATTCATGGCTGTCTATATGGATGTGACTTTGAGGAGAATAGCTAGAGAGAGGCAAATACCCATCAACTCAGACAGCATTTACTCAAGACTAATCACCGAAATTAAGATCTGCACCATATAGCCATAAAAAATCAGTTCTAGAAGCAATTTTCATCAGACATATGTGTATAAATCATAAATTTGTCATCAATCTAGCGAGAGAGTGGATATAAATTTACAACTGCCCCTGAACTCAATTCACAAGCCTAATAAAAAATGCAACAATGTAGAGTCATTTTAGCACACTTTTGGTCATCGTCATGCTTTAAAAATATTTTATAGAAAATATAAAAACAGAAGGGAGAGAGAGACTACTTTAAAATGCTGTAAGCAGTAAGCAATACAAAAGACGTACAAAGCGTCATCCATAACTCATGCAGAAAAAACTCATCAAATATGAATTTCAATAAAAACGGAAAAATGAACGGAAAGAAATTTTTCATGAGACGAAACCGACAGAGCATCATCATTGGTACAATAGGATGTCGTTGAGTCTCAAATTATGAAAATCTATATGTAGAGCAATAACAACGATTATCTACGGCTGCAAATGTTCCTAATGACATCATATATCTTTCACTTTTATTCTTTTACAAAAAGGAGATATTAATGACGCTATTAAAAATATTTTACAAGAACAGAAAATACGACAGGAGACATCCACACACATATATATAAGATTATCAGGTATTTTTTTCGGATAAGGATGAAAATAGACAAAGGAAGGAGCGAGAGAAATTATGTGCTGTTAACAAACGATTTGAAAATGATTACTTGAGATTTGTACGTGAAATAAATTCAGCATTCAGCATCTACAAATTTTGTGCGTGAAAATATTTTGACTACAATGAAATTAATTAAATTCCACTGTTGATATCATTACATTTGTTTAAAGGCATCAAGGACTTAAAGGGAGATTATTTTCGACAAGAAAACTTCTTTTTTTTTGACACAGGATGAGGATAATTAAAGTCTTTACACTAATTTGCTCGCTATTCGACATTAAATGTCAATTGTAGGAATGAGAAGAAAAAAATGGAATTGAAAATTTATTTAATTTGTGCTTTATTCAAATTCTTTCATGTTTTTTTTCATTCTTGTGAGGTTGTAAGTTCAATAATTCGTTAATAACATTTGATTCTTTTTCAATGATATGATTAAGATTCTCTATGCGTATTTTTAATGTATGTAATTATATTACTCAATAGTCTATATCTTAATATTATCTGCATACATTTGCATCGTCAGCCGCACATGATGTATTGCCATGTGATGGAGCGAGAAACAACCGTCCATTCTCACAAATGCATACTTGATAAAATTTATAGTCTGTGGAGCGGTCTGGCTTTGATTTCTCATAATAAGAAGGCGGTCTAGTTGTTTTCATATTTGAGACTATAATACCTTCAGCATCAAAGCGAATCTAATGATATTTACATAAATTATTTTATATCGATGTCTAATTGAAAATATTTTAAAACTTACATTTTTTGCACGCAACGTTATATCCTCTAAGCTTGAAGCCTCTATGCTGCCAGCACGCGACTGAATGAATAGCTCCTGTGATGCTTGCATTTCTATAGAACGTGTTGGGGACTCGAGTCTAATTTAATTAAAATCATAAAATTACATTTTAATTAATCTATTAGCTGTGCATTATTATAATTTATTACTTTAAATCCTGTCCTGGCTCTGCCTTTACTATCGGTGTTTGGATTGAGTTTCTGGAAAATAAAATTATGAATAAATAGTTTTTGTCTGTCCTGAACTATAGTTTTTGGGTAACAAAATGTGCATTCTCGAGAAATTAAAAAAGTTTGGGATGGAACAAGAATTTCCTGGTCCCGTTAACCATGAATTATCTAGAAAAAATCTAGTAAGAAGCTGGCTATTAAAATTACCAATCAAAGCTACAAAACTTACTCAAAAATCAATCCACCATCTCCCTCGATCCTGAGCTTGTCAGCAGCTATTTCAACTAAATCGCGATCAACATAAAATAATGTCCTTCCATAAGGATCTGTAACTTTGAATTTTTTGGCATGTATCTCGAACTTGTCGTGTCCTGTGAATTTAATCAATTAATTTAAATTTTTATGATTTTTAAGCTTCCTTCAACTTACCAAGGAATAATTGATTTTCTACCTCACCATTTGCATCTCTAGTGTTGAATGTTAAGTTCCTTGAGGACTCTGTGAGATTTTAAGAACAATTTATTGTCAAACATTCATAGACTTAACAGAAAAGGGACAACAAACCAAATGTCAACGGCTGCCCATGTCTTGACTTAATATGTGAGGTCTTCAATTCATCTAGAATAATCGCTTGTCCTTCCAACTGTATACCTCCCTCAACTATTCTCATTTGACCCATTCCATCCTGAAATAAAATGTGTGCTCATGTGTGATATGATTCACTATACGTTAATATGCAGTAATAACAAATGAAGAGCATTAAAATGTTTTTAGTGTACAAAAAGATGATGATGGTTGATGAGGGCAATAGCATACATTATTATATAATTAGCTCTAAAACCCCCCACACACATGCTCATTTCAAAGTCCTCAAATAATTCCATCTGAATATTTCGCATTCTATTAAATACGTGTCATGTTTTAAAACAAAAAAGAGAGAACTAAAGCTTTAAAAAATAATATTGAGGACGGAATGGAGAAAAAACTTTTGGGAATTAAAATATAGAATATGAGATTTTTATGTCTCTCATAAAAATGTCACGTTTCATTAACTCTTTATAATTCTCCTTTTGAAATGTGAAATTCGCCTATGGTAAGGATGTTATGTCTTTCCTGAATATTACAACATTTTTTTTCTCTCATTCTCATTTTCTATTGTGAATTAATAGAAAAAAGTTGCATTTTGCCAGTTCTATTAAAAAACCATTTTAAAGCTCTTCATTTGTGGGTAGAAAATAATTTAATACCTTTGATACTTCCAGAACCTTCAGCACCCATAATGTAAGGGCTAAATTGATTGATATTAATACCATAAGTAGAAATATAATGAAATAAAGGCATTGCTTTCTCCAGCCATAGATTGCATTCTTGTTATTTCCACCATTACTTCCCACCATCCCTCGTTGATTCTCTTGTATTTGTTGATTGTTTTGATTAGAACTAGTGTATGTCTGATTATTATTCTGCTCCACAGTTACTGCTCGCTTTCCCATCATTTATTTCCGTTTTTATTACATGAGAGTTTATGCTTCCTGTAAAACACAGAGGAAAGACGATGATGATGAATTTCTTTCGTACATCTGATACTTTTCATAACAGAATGTCTATTAAATACAGGTTTTCCACTCCAAATGGATATAAATGAAAAACTTTTTGACAATCACTTTCTCTCCCTTATGACAATAAAGGATTCCTACTCTCATTTTTTAATCCAGGTGAAGACAACAAAAATATTTTGAGATACAAGACGAGACCTGGTTAATGTAAAATATGTGTACATAAGGTAATGCAAATTCATAACACAAATGGACTTATTAATGTTACATTTTTTAACATCCCGCATGATGCCATTAAGCAATTGTACTGTACTTGCTTATTTTATTCATCTTCCTTAACATTTTTTCGTGTTTATAAAAAATAACAACGAACACATATTTTGTTGTTGTTTTGGGAAAGTAAGTACTAAAATGTGTTTTAAATATTTTTTTTTTGTGGTAGCAAGGACAACACCTTGTAGATATAAAGGCGATGAAATACGAGAAAAATCTATGTAGTTTGAGTCTGGAGGTTCTACAGAACACGGAATTTTGATTGGAAAATTCTAAATTTGGAATTTTAAGAAGCGTTGAATCTTGTGGGCTTTTAGAGACCGACCATGCTTGTGGTAGCTCTAAAATTTATAAATTCGAACAGATAAATGGTCATTGAAGTTGCTCATGTCCAAAATTAAGCTAAATATTCCAGACTATCAGGGACAATAAAGCACAGGACACATTTAATTTATTATTTTAAGAAATTTATCATGAATAAACATTTTTAATCACACGAAAACCGCAAAAATCCAAACCGCACTAGAACCACTATTTTGCATACAGAAATTTTTGTAAATCATCCGAAAAAGAGCAGTAACATAATGATCTTTTTGGATTCCCTCGCGTGCAATATTTTGTTGTCGTTGTATACATTTCATAAAAATATATTCAGGACTTTTTAATGTAAACATCCACAGATATGGAATGAACATGCATATAATAATAATAATAGTAATTTTTGCCCTTTTTCTAAACTTCTAAAAATCAAACTAGATTACATAAAATATTTGTAAATATTTAATCCATTTGGAAATTGAGTATTCTCATAATTTTATCTAAGAGATGATTACTATAACTATGTAGAAGTTTGATGAAGGTAGTGATTGTCATGTACCTGTGTATGTCCCCATTCTTTAATTCCCTAATGCGTATTATAAATGTCATTATATTTGAAAATGAGAAAGCTCTAAGATTGAGAAAGTTTTTAACCCCTTTACACGAGTGCCGTATTGTAGAGACTGTACATATTTTATCAGCTTGCCATAAAAACTTCAACAAATCCACTTACTTGAAGTTCACACACCCTTTTCGCTTAGTTATGTTTCTATCTGTTGTGATTAGACACTTTTATAAATAAACAATAATAATTTCATCCTAATTTATAAATATTTATGAGACGAGAAATGGAAATTACTGCTCAAATCACAGCTAATAAATTTAATGGCTTGTAAATAATTTGTTTAACGTAGAAAGTGGTTGTGGATGGGGATTCGTTTTTTTAGTGGGCTGAAGTGGCTCAGTGACGTAGTTTAGTAATCCCCCAATCCCCCCCCCCCCCCCCTCTGGCTACGCGTTTGTACCTAACTTATAGGGAAACCGACACTGAGAATCTTGAGTTCAAAACCTGACAGGGCAGTTTGTCACTTTTGTTAATCATATACACAGGAAACAAAGCTTACAGCCATTTTATTAGGACCCACAGGTGAGAATCCCATCAAAGAGTGGTTTGGATCTCACAATACACGCTAAATGATGAGAAGAAAGGGTCAAGCTACAATAATGTATACTTTCCATCAAGAAATCTGACAAAACAGCACTAAGGGACTCGTTCTAATTACGAATTTTGAACTCAAATATTGAGAATATTTTGATCACCTGAGAAGCAACTTTTTTTACGAGAAAATTTCGTGCGAGAAAAAATTACGAGTTTCCACTCAAGGCAAAGTTTTTAAAAATAGAAATATTTACACTATAATTAATTGATCTAATGACCATGCAAATGTTTAAATTCTAATAAAAGTTTTCCACACTAGTTAAAATATTTTCTTTATCACGAATTTTCAATTAAAATTTTGATAAGCGAACAATTTTTTCCCCGATAAGACTTTTTACAATTTCCGACCTGATGATCATCCAATAAGACACTAAGAAAATTTTTTCTTTCTCCTCTCAAAAATTCATTTTCATAAAAAAAATCTCAATTTTTTTCTTCTCAAAAAAATTTCACATAAAAAAATATTTTTTTGTGTATGTTCAACTGAGAGTGTTTTAATTATAAAAATGTTCTTTTAGTGACGTCATTAAGTGCTCCTATTTTTAAAATTACTCAATTTTCTTTCTGAATTAAAAACGAAAATAAGATGAAAATGTTTTGATTTTCTTCTTCTTGTTGAAACGTGATCTGCATAATTTAGTGAGAACTCTATGCTTGATATTTATATTCTGTTGTGAGTATTACCTGTTGTTGGTTGATATTTGATGACGATCTCGGTTTACTTCTTGCCTTTATAATGCATATATGATGAATTAATAATGACGATGATTTTCTGCACAAAATACTTTTCGATGAATGAAAGAAAATATCGAATCAAATATTCCGTTTGTACTATTAAGTTTTATAGCATCGCCATATATGTATTTATGCTTAAATTATGTAGAGATGACCTTCTCATAATCTGATTTCGATGTTACTTATTTCATTAGTTTCCATTAACCACTGTATTTGTACATACATCAGAGATGTGGACTTCTTTTTTCTCTCCAGAATGGAAAGACAAACTTCCCCTCTTAAAAACAACAAATTATTCACTTTGTGGAATTAAGTCTTGTTCATTTAAGATTTTTTTTCTTCTTCCTCTGTCTTCTCAAAAGACATTTTACTGTTTAAACAAATTTGTTCATAAATTATTCATCATAAAAACATCATCATCATCATTATTTTTTAAGAATCTTGTATTTATATTAAATCTTTAATTAATGGTTTAAATATTTATGCTGTGCTTTTTGTGTTGCTTTTTTTGACGAGAGAAAAAAATGAAAATCAAATTAATTCAAAAAGCTTTTATTTCTTTCACTCTCTCGTGTCTTTTTAATGTTCTACATACAATCGGTCTGCATTATTTTACTTAAAAGTCAGAGTTGTTGAATAAATTGTGTTTTTATTTTTTAGATAATTAATTTGAGGTTTTGGGGGTTATTGTAAAGAGTTTTTGTGGATTTTTCAGGACAAAATCAATTTTTTTCTAGAAGTTTAGTTTTGGGTGATTAGGAATTGGATTCTTGTTCTTATGGGGTCCAAAATTTACATCAACGCAGGAGCGTAGCCAGGGCACCCCCTTTGATCAAAAATTCAATACAAATTTTTAAATTTTTTTTATTTTTAAAATCCAAAAATTATTTTTTACAGAAAAACGTTGAAGACTACCCACAAAATCAATGTTAATGCCTTAAAATGTATAAATGTAAAATGTATCAAGTTTTTGCTTACAAGAAGTAAAGCTGTACATGCTAGTTTTTTATATACAAGTCTCTAGTTTGTTATAAATTTAAATGAATTTCTCAACAAAAATCTAGTTTTACTAATTATCTTATGACTGCTTCTGAAATTATCGTAAATTTAACTTCCTCGTTCTTTTGTAATTTTTCAAAATACTCCTTTAAATCATCACAAATAAATTTCATTAAAAAAATCACCGTCAACCAGAAAACATCAGCAGCTACAGTTTTAAAGAAAATAGAATAAAATCAACATTTTTATCACATGTTCATCTCTTGGGATTTTTTTAGCAACGATCCGTGTGACCTTTGATCTATTTTTTTTGTTAAAGAAAGAAAATTTTCGGAACCCTGTCTTGATCTGTTCTCAGACACAGCTAGTAAGAATTAAAATTCCCTTAAAAATCCACTAATTGAATTCTCACATCACGTTTATTAATTATTTTAGTTAATTGTTTAATTAATTCAACACAAACTTATTCGCATGAATAATATTAATAACCATTAATAATAATTTTATTCATATGACTTAATTACAAAAAGCACAGCAACTGTCAACACCAACTCTGCGTAGATAGAAATTACGGAAAGAATTCTAAAATTCTAAATTACTTCTCAACAAATGAGCTTCAATTATTTTTCATTTGACTTATTTCAACGCCTACAAATTATAATAATAATTTATATATGAATCGATGTGAGAGAATGAACATTTGTAGTAAATTAATCAATTCTTTTTCTCTTCACTCTATTTCACTATTTCCTTTACTATTCATAGTAATAATCACTGTTTACACACATAGTTCAAATAAATTTTTTCTGCTTGATTTATAAACAACACTAATGCTATAAAAAGATTAAAAAACACCTAAAATCATATCGGCATTTTTGATCTTAACAATAACAACAACTATGTTCAGTCTGGTTGGTAATAAACACTAGTCTTTTAATTTGTATTAATTACATTATGCACGAAAACAAAATGAGCATTTTGGAGTATTTTTTATACTTCCTTAATACGATAGGAAATACAACTTTTTTCGGCTTGTTGTAAAATCAACTAAAAAACAATTTTATAAAGAAAAGTTTTTAATTTTTTTAAAACTTTTGATTTTTGTTCCAAACTCATAGAACGCATAGACTATACTAAAATATTTTGATTGCACACTTTCAACTTGTGACTAGTTACATTCATTCCGCAAGCAGTCTTCTTGTCTTCTTTCGCTGTTCAATTTCCAGAAGCATGTTGGAAAATTATTTTCTCTCTCATTTTCCAGCTTTTCATTCCACTCGATATTCTTGTATCCTTTCTCGTAGCATGTTTTGTGTGTGGAAAAGCACGTGTTAAATAGCACTTGAATAACACGGCAAATACATTGGGTTATTATGTTTGATTGATGAAAATATTATAACATTTTGACTTGCAATAATTTTTATTGTGTATTGTTTGGGATTTTTGATGCCTACTCGATTGCTAATAAATTGACGTGTTTGGTTTGGAATTGAAGATATTTTTCTTGAGATTTACTGTCTCTTGAGGATTTTTGGCATTTTCTGGATGTTTTTTGAAATCCTTTAAATCAAAAATTGATGCTTCTAGGTCTTAAATATGCTGTATTTTATTATTTTATATCAGTTTTAATTAATGACATTTTTTTGTCTAAATTTAAGCTATTTTCAAGATAATTTCCATAGTTTCTTTCCCCCTCATTTTAGATAAATTCAAATTTTACAAAACCGTTACATTTTTAGTCAAGTTTTTTAAAGCAAGAAAATAAAACGATTTATTTAAAATTTTATCAATTGCTTTGCAGTTTGTGTCCCTGGTTGACAAATAATACCTATAACTTTTCGACCACTCGTACAACTTTTTTATTTCACCGCAATTCTCTGTGAAAAAATAGACTTGTACACAAAAAGATGTTCAACTTATAGTTCATATACACAATTTTCCTAATAATAATCTTCTTATCACTATTTTGCAGAAGATGTTTGAGACATTCAGTTTAAGTTGTTCCTTCGCTTTTTTCTTCCAGAATGCAACATTTTTTTCTTGAGTGAAGTCGCTACATATAAAACTCGATAGGATACATAAAGGAGAGCAAAAAAGAAATCTTTTCATATAAAATAACATGATTAATTAAAGTACTTTATTATGCTTTATTTAAGAATGTTTTATGTACTACAGGCAGTAATGTGGCGTTTAAACGATAGGAAGAATGGAAAAATGGAACTGATAACAAGTGGAAAAGAAGATGAATGATTTAGCTACGTGTGAATCAATTAAAGGTGAAAATGGATAGACGAAAAAATTTAAATAACAGAATCGGAAAAAAGCAGCGGAAAATGGAAAATTCTCTTATTCTATTTGTGACTTTAATGAACTTCACATCACGCAAATGGCTTCAAGATATCTCCGGCAAGTAAAAAGTCATCAATAAATAACGTGACATGAATGCATTGCATCCTTGAAAATCAAATATTATTATTGAGTTGTGATGTCAGAGATCCACTGACTTGTGTAGCATTTTTTTTCACTGGCACTATAGTGAGATGAGGAAAGAAACACTGTAAAGGAGAAATTTTATATGAGCGCGGCTAGCGTGGATTGAAGAAATAGCTGTACTTTTTGTGTTTATAAATTTTAAGATAATTTGGTTTCTAAAGTAGGACTAACTACAAAATAGCATCAGAATCTGGTTTGCTCACAAATTACCAACTGTTCTACATCATTATTCAGGTAATTAAGCTAAATTTCAATCTTAAAATCTCGATGTGGAAATGCAAACAAACAATTTTTTTGAAAAATTTCCGTTAGCCAAAAAATCCATCCAAGCACGTTTGATTGAGAGAGAATGAACATAACTCAGGAGTGAGAAATGTTATGAAATCACACAATAATCAATTTGAAATCCAACATATTTATTCCTTCGTGAATTTCACATACCTGTGGATGTGTTCAATTGTGAATCACATCCATATATATAGACGATCGACAAAGCTTACAATGATTTGAGACAAGAGCAAGGATGAAAATAAAATGATTATTTTCCTCAATAATGTATTTATGTTCTACTCTCACGTGTACAAAGGAAAATAACACAAGCCTGTAATGTACTGAATTTTGATGGATTTATGTGTGTAAGACAAGATTGAATTGAATGTTTCCTTTATGTTATTTTCTTTTTTCATACATCGGAGGGAGCTTCAACCTGACATACATCCCTCCCTGTATAAAAGGAAATCCAACAAATCTTTGCTACTTTATGAAAACATGGTTAAATTTTGCCGACGTACAAATATATTACAACAATATTCACGTCATTTTCCCACAGGATTTGGTACTCATTGTTCAATAAATATTCAATTATTGCCAATATTTATTTTCTATTCAGTCGGTAGTATTCACACAAAATTGAGCAATAAAGGAACATTTTTTTCCTTCCACATTTCTTCATTGCCTTTTTGCTTTCAATACGGATATACGTTATATCGTATCAGAATCAGTCGAAATGTATATACTCTAATTATGAAAGAGGAAGGAATAAGTCTATTGAAGATGCGAATGAAATTTTAATACTTTGATTTTTCGATCCTTCCTTCTACCTTTAATTTTTTATTGCTTTTATATAGCTATTGAGGGAAAATGTATGGGGAGAATCTAGGTGAGGAAAATTAGTAATTTAATAATAGTGGATTTCCTTTCAAAAATTCAAATTTCAACGGTTTTCAAAAATTCAAATTTAACGGTTTTCAAAAATTCAAATTTCAACGGGTTTCAAAAATTCAATTCTTGCAGATTTTCAAAATTTCAAATTTTAACGGTTCTCAATAAAAACGTGAATTTTTCAAAAATGAGCAATCCCTTGCACAAATCGACTTTCCTCAATTTCCCAATCTCTGTTTATCTTTCAAACCACCCATTCCTTATTCTTCCGCTTTTTTGCTTTCATGCAAGAAGAATCAAGAAAGGAAAATTTTCTGTTATTAGTTCTCTCTCCTTACCTTCACTCCTATCCATTTTTCCTCAAAATTAATTTCATTCAATCGTTTGGAATTTCTTCTTTCAATTTCTTCTCATAACACGGAAAAGGTTGCCAATAATGGAAACAATTAAAATATTTTATAAACATTCTTTGAACTATTTGTTTCTCTACTTTAAAATTTTTAATTAGCATCGTCTATATTGCATGCACACATTCGAGCTACAAATCATGTGATTATATGTTTGTAATTTATGGAGTTTTTAGCGTCACTAAGTGATGCATTAAAAATATTATTGAAATTATTGATCTTATGGGTGGGTAAGTAAGGGATTTGCCAGGGGTGCAAGGATGTAACGATAATTTTTGAATTTAGTAATGTTAGGACTATAACTGATTAGGGGATCAAATCATAGCAGAGTTATACTTTATCAAAAATATTTAGCACCATTAGCAGACAATTGCGTACAAAATTAGTTAAAATTAAAATTTCCGTTATTACCTGCCAACATCCTAGCTCAAAATCATATTTTTTACTCCATTTCCTTCATTGAAAGTTTCGAAATCGAGTTAATTAATTGTTCGGTTTTACAGGATATAGCATATATGAGTAGAATGTGTTTTTTCAACTCACAATAGACACATGATTTATTTCTTCTGTAAGCTAAGGCGAGAAAAACTTTGTCTGAGAAATTAAAACAAGTTTCATTCAGTACACTCACTCGGCATACACACACAAAAAGATATGAAAAGCAATTTATTGAATTTATGCGTCTTCTACGTTGAATATGTTTCATAACCTTTTCTTATCAGGATCCTATTGTTCGAATAAAGAAGGAGAGGAGAGTAAGGATAGGAGATGTAATAAAATTTCATATGTTTAAGTTGAATTAAAAATTTTTAGACATCATAAAGCTTTCAAAAATATAAGAAATTCCAATTCGTTACGTGAAATTTATTTACTAACTGTTCAGTTCGCAACGTGATACAGAAGCTCTCATTTTGGACAAAATTATTTGAGAAGCACATTATGCTGTGAATTGTTGTTGATGTGCAATAAATCTTCTCCTTAAAAAACTTCTTCACGTAAAGTTTTCATTTTTCTCGTATTTCGCCAGCATTTCTTATCGTGCTGCTCATTCTCGAAATTCATGACATAAAGTAATAGTGAAGTCAGTAGATTTTCTCATTAAACTCTTTGTAATTTTCTCTCATACCTTGTATGCACATTAAAATTGTGTGTAAGTTACTCCATAATACACAAATTTGCCAATATAGAAGATGGAAAATTTTAAAGTTTTTAAAAGACATGTGATAGTTTTTCTTATGCTAGGGCATATTTTGTAAAAGAAAATTTTCTGTAAACTTTTCCCTTCAAACAATTGCAGCAAGCAGCAACAGACTTTATTAAGTATGCACATAGAAAAGTTTCTTCTCTCCTTTTTTCCGTTATTAATGAGGAAAGTGTCTGCAAATATCTACGTTTTCTCATTCTTTCGATTTTTTTATGATTATTCTCACTGATAACTAGTATAGACAGTACACATCCATTGAAAATTTTTTTTAGACAGAAGAAAAACTATTTAAATTTACGAATAAAGACGATTAAAGCCAAATGGTTATCATGTGAGTTATGAGAAACTTCACCCTTTTTAATTCAATTACATTTAAGTATTTTTAATTTCCTTTCAATTTCCTAGTCATTATTTTTACTTCCCTCTTCTGTGAACTTCTTTTTTTGCAGTCATAAAAGAAACCAAAAAAGGCTTAAATTTATATGCATTAATGTTATGCTTAGTTTTTATACTATGCATGTACAATAACTTTATTTTGTTAATTTAGTATGTGAAAAAAGGCATATATGCTTGCAAAACTTTGATGTGCATTGTAAATGCATCTATTCATGTCGTAAAAACTGCTCCTAACTTTACTATGCTTAGAAAAAAAGAGATATGATCCTAATAAAAGTTATGTCATATGTTAACTAGGAAGTTTGTCGATGTTTTGAGCGGTTGGTTCTATTTTAGTGTTGTTACTGAATATCTAATAATTTTATTGATGTCTGAGCTTTTAAATCTGAAAAAATTCAACTAAAAGTAATTCGTGAAATTTGAATTTAACTTTTCCGTTATAAATCTTGCAGTTGATTGATATTCAATTATTTTTAAAGGTGATAATGCATAGATTTATTATTAATTATATTGAAACATGTAACAAAACTTCGATAATCTTAAACTAAGTCATAAAAGTCTTTTTACATGCAAAAACAAGTATAATCTACATTCAGGTCCAAATGAGGAAGGAAACTTTAATGTTGCGTTTAATATAATGATTTTTATTAATGAAGGGTTTTGTTAACCTTCTCCATTATACTGTGTTTTCATTCTCTATTTAATACGATAAAGAGAATTGTTGTATAGGAAAGATTATTGTATTTTCCGACCAAAAAATCAATTACATAATTGACAATCTTGGCGTACAAATGATGATAATGTCGGTGTAGTCTACCGTCAGCTATCATATCGTATCCTCAATTTCCTAATGCTTTTTTTCACTGAAAATAAACAGAGAAATGGAAAGACACTTTTGAAAAAGATCTCTGTCTTCATTAGATTGAAATGAAATTTCTTCCTCCATCCATTTTAAGGATTTTGATGTGATGTATATAATTTCTCTCTTAAGGCAAATAATAAGGTGTATTGTGCACATAATATTATGAGAAAGGGAATATCAACATCAATAAATACCACATAATCTTTTTGTGATAAATATAATCTCATTTCTTATGTTCAGAATAAGAAAAGGAGAAAAAGATTATCATTTTCCGTGTTATTGTATTTATGTCCTTCCAAATTACTTTTTTTTCGCTATTCGGTTCCATTTAACTAATGAAATTTTACTTTTGTGTCACATCAAACTCGTGTGCTAGTGAAGTGGGCAGCTTTTTATAGTTTGTGGATTCTTTTTATTTCAGTTTGAGGATTGATTGATGTTTTAGGTCACAATTGTAGCATACTGTTTAGTAATTCAGCTATCAAGTTGAACTTCCTGAAAATTAGCTAAAATTTGTATTTAAATCAATTCCAAAACATTCAGGAAGGCAAAAAAAATTATCTCAAAAGGAATTAAAATCGGCATTAAAATGAAAAAAATTTGCATAAAATGTTTATAGCGACAAAAATTCAATTGCACTGAAAATGAATCAACAAATTTGAAAGAATGGATACCGAAAAAAAATGCTAAAATACAATTTATCAAGGGTGTCCGATTGTATGATACATACATGCAAATAGAGCTAGAGCAAACATACTAGGTGGGCATATATCACATTGAATTTTTTATTTCAACCGATGATATGTGAGTTTTTATTTGGGAAAACAAGGATTGCAAGGAGATAACAAATGACGGTACGAGACACAAAATCAATGAAACGAGATACGGAGAATTGATTGAATGTTAATATTTGATTTAAAAGTGTTGAATTTAAAAATGAATAATTAATGAAAAAATCATACATCCAATGACTTGAATTATTGCATGTATTTTGAGGTTACCATAAATTTTAAATATAAACCATTTATGGGGGAGATTGATTGGTGTGAAATATCGTGATAAATTGAGCTGTTTATTAGATCGGCAGTTTTAAAAGCTTTTGAAATTTGAACTGGTGATTTCAATCTGTGTTTAAGGGTCCAATTCGGCAAAGTGGGAAATTATTTTGATTGATGCATCTTCAGTTGTTTCTAGAGTCATCCAACATTCCATCAGACCAGCTTAATCCCAGCATTATTCAACTGCAACATGCTCATAATATATGATTAATTAACCTAAAAGGAAATACAAAAATCATTTAGAATGAATTACTGATCCATTCATGTTAAATGGCATTATAAAAGCCATTACAATAGCTGATATTTCTTTACCGCTACATCGTCGTCCCGCTCTTACATATTTTAAACTATTCTATAAAGAATTTATGTAGCGAATCATTTCCACTATTAGAATACCACCACAAAGGCTATAAAGAAGGAAGACTGGCACATTGTACAATAGATGCAAATAAAAAAGAAATCAAGGAAGAAAAGAGGAGAGAAATTTTTATAAAAGGAAGCAATCGATATTTAAATATGCAAACTTCTCAACACATTTGAATATTTTTACCATTGATATATATATTGGTATGAAAAAGAGAATAGAATTGTTTTGAACTTTTTTCCCGAATAGAATTTGTCTGCGATGCAGTGCTTATAAAAATATCAAAAGAAAATTTTCAATGAAGAAAAAAAGGAATCAGTTCAAAGGGGGGACATTGCACAAAGAGCACAAATTTTAATAATATGCATGCGAGGTACAAAAAAAGGAGAAATAAAAATGTATATGTAAAGAACGAGGAGAGGAAAAATGAGCATGAAGGAAAATTATTTCAATGTATACAATGCGGTTTTCTGAATAAGAATAAAAAAAGTTTTGTACAGTTTAAAGCCTATTATTGTCGGGAGCAGATTTCTTCTTATGGCACTTTGGTAGTTTATGGAATTAAGTTTTGGATTATGCAATTCTATAGGATTACTTGGGATGTCCTTAAATGTGGGGATCTGCAAATCTACAGGGCATACTAGCCCCATCAAGGGGAATCATAACATGGTTCCCTCAATAAATCTTTATAAAATGCTGTCCATCAAGTAATGGAATGACCCCACAAACAATGAGATTCACTTGAAGTAATAAGCTTCCCTCCAATTAAAGCTATCCATCGATCTAGCCATTCAAAAGAAATTTAATACAAATTCTCTAGAAACTCCTGACACAGAATGCAGAAATGCACTTTCATAAATTCCACAGAATAACATTCGAACTTGCCGTTCTCTCCATTTCACATTGTTCAGCACCTCGAGTTGTTTATATAAACAAACAAAGTTTTTTTTATAAAAAAATAATTACAGTGCAAATTAGAATCCGACGTTCATTCAAAGATGCAACCACATCATTAAACCATGACATCAACATTTTTTTATGTCTCAGTTAAATATAGAAAGGCATTGAATAGAGGAAAAGCGATTGATTTAAATGCCTTGGATCTCGTATATCGTTATGGGATGTTCAAGGATATTTTCATAATTAAATGATGATTTGGATGATAAACAAATTATTTGTATTTGTGGTAAATAAATCACTTGGGATGCATAATTTAATACAATTAAGGGAAGCTTATCCATGATAATTTTAAACAAACAATGGGAAAATCTGTAAAACCATTGAAGAGATTGTAGAAAGGTGAAAAGAGCATTACACCAAGAAAAATTTAAATCCAGAGGAGCTTAAAACTTTTTATTCTCTACCTTAAATTTTCCTTCATAATAAAAATTTAATTTTCGTCTTCTTTTGTACTTCACTTTTCGTTTTCTCGTGTCTGTTCGCACAACATCTGGTTTTTCCCTTAATTTAAGCACACAAAAAATGACAATAGACTTCTCATAAAGGCAGAAGGTAAATAGCAGCATCGTCAAATGACGATTCAACCCCCAACAGTAAAAAACATTATATGCCGTGTCAAATGAAATTATATTCCACTTGATTGTTTGAATTTAGAAAATTAGGAGGAGTGAAAGTCTAAAAAAAGAAATTTTTTGGCATTATTGTTGACATGAACATTAGTCTGAACTGCTCAATAAACATAAAGAAATCATCTTTTCTGTGTTAATTGTTGTTTGTTGCTGTTGAGAAAAAAAGTATCATTCATGCATGTATGGAACGACCGGAGAAAATAAAGAAGAAGATGAGAAATTTAATCTGCTTCATTCAGCACATCGACAATGACTGATTTTTGAATGAAATTCTTTTTTAAAATCGAAAGTTTTACTTCCAATGGAAGCTGAATCACTGGAATTATATTGAGAGCATTTCTTTCATTCTCTTTTAATCTCCAATTTTCTTTTGTGTTCTAGGATTTCAAAGACATGATTTGTAAAGTTAATGTCTTGATTAACCAGACATGAACAAGAATTGAGAAATTGAAAGAATGAACAGAAAATGTTTAAAATTTTAAACATTTTTTTTGAACACAACAATATTTTTGGTGTTTGCTAGTAAAGCCTAAAAGGATTTTATCTCTGAAATAAATTCAGAATCACGATCGTGTGTTTAAATGTTTTGAATTTAATTGTTTCATCACGTTCCGAAAGGAACAAAAAAAAATCTTTATTTTATTATTATTATTACATTTTTCGAAAAAATAACACAAAAATTATCTCACATTTAATTAATTTTTTTAATATAATCAGCTACAAGGAAATTGAATTAAGAAAATATTTTAAATTCGTTGGGAGCGATCTAGAAACAACAGCGATGGAAATAATAATATAAAAATTAAAAGTCATCGCTAAAGAGCGCTTGAAACTGAAGCAAATTCATGTTCAACTTCGTATTATATTCGTATCACCTCAATACTCGAAAAGAGACTAACAAAAAAATATTGTGAAATTAATGAGTGCAGAAGTGGATAGAGCGCATTTTTTGTAGTTTTGGGGTTTTATTGAATTTTTGGTAACTAAAAACGTAGTTAGAAATTTCTAGAGGGGAAGGATGACTTTCGATCTTTTGTCCTTCTGATACCCCCTCATGGCTACATGCCTGCTCGAAATGGTGCTTCTTTCCATTCATTATTCATAAAATTGTGTGAAACTCAGCTCCAGACCCCTCCTTCTAATTTTTAAATATTAAAAGCCAACGATTCCCAAGAACTCAACGAATTGACAAACCATCATCATCAAGGAAGAAGATTTTAATCTAAAAATTCCCCATTCTCGTCTGAACATGCCAGAAAATTAATTATTCATCAATAATCTCACTATAGTCACATGATTCATCTAGAAACTGCAAAGCAATGTGCAAATATTTAAATGCAATTCTGTACATTCTGTCAAAACGAGTTTGTGAGATGAAATGTCGGAATCATAACCAAGTGATTCATCCAAAGTGAATTTATTGACGCGAAAATGCGGTTAAAAGTATCTTAAGATGTTTTTCTACTAAAAAATTCATTCATAAAAAAAAGAGAATTTAACACAATCAAGAAATTTATTTTGTTGATGTTACGAGACCATAGTAAATTACATTTTTCCCGTTCTGCTTCACATTCTTATTCGTAAATGATTTCACGTAGGAAATTTTCTTGTTATTCATTCAACAGTTTTTAGTTTTAGTTGATTTGCACAAAAAAGCAGACGTTTTTTAATATTTTTTCTCATTTCAAGAGTGTTTTGTGTCTCTGCAGTTTCGAGAAGTGATTATTATTTTTTTTCGTTGCATTTATCGCGCACATTGTTAAACATACATATTCTTATGTTGCACATAAAAAATAATTTTTTGAATCAGAGCAAGCAAATAAGAACTTTTGAGAATTATTAACAAGAAAAGTTTTCAGTTATGTATTAGTTCATGCAATGCTACATAAAACTGTATTTATTGAGAAAAATTACCTGTTAAATTAAGAAGAAAAGAAGCATAAAACAACAATAATAACATAGAAGTGAAAAATTTTTATGAGAAGAAGAAAAAAAAGATCGATTTCTAAAAAAAATAATATTATTTAATTTACTCAAGAAGCCGGCAACACACACAATTGAACAGGTTGCAAAGATTATATTGCTGTACAGCTAGCTAAACAGTGAAGCCCTCAAAGTTATCCCTTTTTTTGTGCATGCCACACACATAACAAAAACAAAAACACACACATAAACCACACAAAAATTTGTGTCTTCTTCTTGCATCTTGCTGCTTGCCCCGAACATGTAGTTACGATTTTTTATTGCGAATTTCGTGAATCACCATCAGTGTTGAAGAACTTACTGTACATCATCATACCGAGAGGTTTCGGCTTCTTTGCTATTTAATTTAGATTATGCACTTTTAGTTTCCATTCAACGCTCAAATCGAGATCAGTTTTCGTTTTCACATCGACAAGACAATTTAAACATACAGAAGAGAATAAAAGAAAGGAATCATGTATAGAAATCTGGCAAATATCATTTCAATATTTATTATTGTGTTATTCACGCGAAAAAATTTACATATAGGTAAGAAGAATTAAAATATATAATATTATTTTGTGGAAGAAAAAAGATTTTATGTGCGGAATATTTTCGCCGCTTCTCTCACTCTATTGAATTTATGTTTTTTTTCGTACTCACGGAATATAAATTATCAATGAAACACTCCAGAGATTTGAGGTTTGATTCACAAGAAATTACTCATTCATGAAGAAAAGAGAAAAGATGTAGAAAGTCCTCGTGTTATACATCGAGGGAATTAAGCGCATTTTCCCGCACAGATCAGTAAATAAATCCATAATTCAGAATGTAAAAATAAGTACCCACTTAATTTATTTCCCCAAATGAATTGAAAACATAGCATAAATGCTTGAAATATATAGTTGTAGCTGAAAAAAATTCCGGAAGCTATTTCAAAACATTTGTATGGTTTTAGTACAAATTAAATCTGTCACTTATACTTCACAAGTAATGACAGCAACATTTGTATGGTTCTACATACATTTACATTTCGAGAAAATAAAATTTATGAAAAAATGTACTTTTTTGCTGTTTTATGACTCAAAAAAATTTAATTATGCATTAATAAATCATAAAATATCATAAAACATCAAAAAAGTGTAAAAAAGAATCAAAAAAGTGTAAAAAAAAGTTGCCCGCGGAGAGGATCGAACCCACGACTTGAAGGGTTTTTTAATATAAGTATTCTTTTTAAGCGTCACGTTAAACTTTGACTAATCCAACGTCAGTGATTTTTTACACCAAAAACAGAAAAGTTAATTTAATTAAGTTTAGGTGAGGATTTTTAAAAAACTAAATACGTTGCGCACCCCTACGAAATAGCAGCTATTTAATGCAAAAAACCCGAAGTCTCTACGTGCTTCCTCCGCCGAGTTTTTGAGGCAGCGGGCCAGCCAGCGGGCCAGCGGGCCAGCGGGCCAGCGGGCCAGCCAGCCAGCCAAAGTGGACCTTTAAGCGCATTACTTTCTAAGGAAAATGCGCTAAAAATATTTAAATACATGAGATAGATTGAATGCATTCCCGAGCTATATAGTTTCAATTAAGCTATATGATCTTCAGTATGCAAATAAATATTTTGGAAACATGAATAAAGTTCTTACCGCAAAGATTCCACGGAATAAATTGTGGCATGTGAGATGACACTTAGTTGTGGCTTTATTTAATGAATTTTCTGTTGAATGTCCATTAGAATGTATCTTGATTCCGATTTCAATTCAACATGATCAGTGGCAAAAAGTGAACTCTAACTGTGATTTTTTTAGACAGTAGTCAATTGACTAGCAGATTTATGTTACAAAAAAAAAGTTAAACTAACATCATTTCTTCCTGTATACTTGTTAATCATTTCTTAGAACAGAAGCTTTTTATCATGTTTTTTTAAGTTTCAAAATAAAATAAATTTAATGAAAAAGATAAAAAAAGTGCTTTAACAAATCGAAACCAAACCAAAGATAGTTTTCATGATTTATCTTATTGGATTCGAACCCATATTACTTTGTTTTTGAATTATTTTTACTCTATTTTATTTATTTATTCATATTTGGCTTAAATCCTTACTAGTTAATCTAAAGATGATTGAAAATTGATGTATTTTCCAGCGTTTTCATTAAAACTTCATCAATTAATCATAATTAGAGACTACTCACCTATTAAATTCGAGTTTTAGAAGGGAGGGTCTGAATTTGTGTATCAATTTGTGCTTTTGGGTCACGTAATACGTTAACAGCCCTCTACAAAACTATCTTAAATTCTATTTTATCATCCAATGGTCCCAAAGTCTAGACCCCCGTAAATTAATGCTTAAATGCATCTTCACTTTAATTTATTTCCCTTCATTCATTCATATGATAATCACTAGACCACCTCAATCGTACAATCGTTGGTCGGGTAAGACAGATAGATGAATCGTTAAAGGTATGTGCGGTTTGTCGGAATCATTATTGTTTAAAATATTTTGAAATGATGTGGAAATATTTACATTACTATCGTTTCCGTAAAATAAAAACATTTTTAAGTTCATTCTTTTTCCAATGTATATAATATTTATACTTCTTATTTCCATTTTGACTGTTTGTTTCTTCATTCTAATTCTTTTCTAGACACTTTACATAATTTTTTTTTTCTTCTTCATTATTCTAATTTGAACGAGAGAAAAATAAATTAATAACACGCTTAATGAAGAAGATCCAAGTGAACGTTATGGTAGTCCTGATAATGACTATTATTGTTGTTTGATTTTTTTCTCTCTCTCGAAATTGAAATCGGTCCATCTGAAATGAATTCATAGATGAATAAACATAGAAATGGAAGAAACAACATAAATTACTATGGATATAATATATAATAATGGATAATAGTGAATCAATAAAGCCAAAATAAGAAAGGCACCACATGATGCTCATAAAAATAGCGCAATATTTTTTATAAAGAAATAGTTCATACAATAGTTAGAAACTCTTTAGGTAGCGCCTTAACTGCGAATCAAACTCTAATTTATTATATCGTCAATGCCAAAAATCTTAATTTTGTGTGGAGAATTGAGAACAATGATGTTGGTGAAGTATTCCTTACTGTTCTTTAGTAATGAATGTTTACATATTCATACAGTGAGGTTCTTTAAAATATTCATAAAGGCAAAAATGGAAGTCAATTTGTATTCACAAATCTATGGCATGTAGATGAGGTATGAAAATTATTCCAATTGAGATACCTGAGAACTAGGCTTTCCCGATTTCCCGGTCTCGATAATTTTCGAGACTCAAGACCAAAATTAAAATTTAAATATCTTGGATGTCATTAAATTTTTTTTACAAATTTTTGATTAGAATGATTACTAATTACTTAAGCAATGATTTTAAACTATAATTTCTTAAAAGTACACAGGTACATCAATGATATTTGAATTTTAATTTGGTCTCGAGTCTCGAAAATCTGTCGAGACCGAGACTTCGGGAAAGCATACTGAGAAGTCTGTCGGCTTGGATTTTCGGAAGAGAATTTTGTGTTATGGTTATTAGACGGCAAGCCTTATTAAGATTTTTGGAAGCAACATTAATGATCCGGGAATGTCCAAATTATTGACAGAAGCACATTGGCCTCTAGTTTTAACAATTTTGGTCATAATATCTAGAATTTAGGTCGGTGCTCTGGTGAACCCTTGCTTATTAATCTATCATCAACTATGGACCGCTAATACGGATCCTTGCTGATCTCAATAGCTAATATTTTTTTTTCATAAAATAATTTTTTTAAAGGCACATGAAAATGTTTTTCATCGGTTCGCCTCGTGATGCTCTTAATTTCGTAACAAAAATGTACAGTCCATTAAAAAGAGCGATAAGAATATTCAAAATAAACATCAGTTCATGCGAAACAAACGTTATTATCTTCATGTAAAAAAAAGTATTCTACAAACACAAAACAGAGAATTTTTTTGCAAAAAATAATCAAGCGTCTCACATTTTCGTTTACGCTCACTGAGTTGTTGACGCTCAAAGTTCCCTATTTTTTATTAAATACAATTATGGACCTAGAAAATCATAATTATTTGCTCATTATAAAAAGGTTCCATAAAATTGGCTTAAAATATTTTTCTCTTCTTTTTCATGTTTCTGCCGCATCATATTTATCCTGTCCAG
The DNA here is from genome assembly GCA_963573255.1 of Chironomus tentans. Lineage (NCBI taxonomy): Eukaryota > Metazoa > Arthropoda > Insecta > Diptera > Chironomidae > Chironomus > Chironomus tentans. Next base: position 54,545,779 of record OY754302.1, on the reverse strand, counting down.
TCTAACTATCACCTTACCTATATTAGTTTTCATGTATTCTTTTTCATATTTAGACAATATAAGTCGGTCTTGTATCTCATTCTCATGATTGTATGTTTTGCTAGTTTGAACGACTTGTCTTTCATTTCTTTTTATTATTACGTGACTTACCAGATTCGTCTTATAAAGCTTTTCATCTTTTTGACTCTCCAATTACACACCGATGTTTGTTGTTGGCAGTTAATAGCCTTGTCATATTTCTTTCAAGAATTATTATTACTTGATTTAATAATAAGAAATTCTTTTTGTCGGATATTAATTATTATTAACATCAATTTTCATTCTTATTCCTATTCTCATTTCTGTTTATACTTTTCAGTTGCCTCAGACCAATTTTGCATCTTTCCAATTGAACTTCAAGGAGAATATAGAATACAAAATGCTGCTCTAAATGGAAATAATAAAGTTCAATATAGTATAATCAACATAACAGAGGAAGACATATCACCATATGGATTATGTTACTCTCGTAATGGAAGTAATTTTATTGTAAACTTAAGGTAAAATTGATTACCGTTTCTATACCGACAAAATTTCATTTGGTATTAATTGAAAATTATTTTAAATTTTTTATTATTCTCTATTTTCTATACACAGTAGCGATGATGATAGAATAGCTTGCTATCGGTGCTTCAATCTTCAGATGATTTCGAAAAATATACTTCTTTTAATTCACACTGAAAGTGACATTAATTCCAAATGCTCGTCATCAGCGGAAACCGTAAAATGTCCACCCGAAATAAGCTTAAATGATGAGAAAAAGTTTACAAATGACTTTTATTCAATTATTCTCTACAGTTAGTATATAGAATCTTCTATATCCGTTCGTGGAAGATTTTGTCAGATTTCGTAAATGTTTTGACATTTTTAATGGGTTTTTAAATTTGACTGAATGATTTGGAGCCGGTTTGACCTGAATAATGGCTGGATTTTCCAACTAAGTACTAAATATTGCTGAATCTGTTTACAATTTTACAATAGTACCAAAATAACCTGACAAAATCATCCACAGGGCATTTAAAACAAAAATAAATTTTGTTGTCACTCAGAAAAGTCTCTTCATTGTCTCTCGTTTTTTATGTCTTTTAGGAATCGAGTCTCGTCATCGTGAATTTTGTCCATTTGATGGAGAAATTAAATTTGACTATTACTTAAACAATCAAAAGATCTGTAGTGGATTTAAATCAACAATTTCAAATTGTCCATCCAGCTCGTCGATGAATATTCATTTTCGTGACTGCGAGAGAGATCTTCAACCATTAACATTTGATTGCTTAGGAAATTGGAAAATGCAAAATCAAAATTTCCTTGCTGTGATTGAGTCATCGTCGAATGAGACTGAAGCAAAATATAAATGTGGTGTATGTGAATGTTTTTAATTCCTCTTAAAAATTAATTTATCCTTAATCATTCATTTTAGACATATGAATATGATAATCATGATCAAACACAACTCACATTGAGAATTAACAATGACTGCAGCACATTACCAAAAAGAAATTCAGTTACAAATCAACAAGTTTTTAAGATTAAGAAATCATTAAATTTTCTCGAATCAAATAGCTTTAATGACTTAGAGATTGCATTTCCTGACAACCTTCAGGGTGATTGGCAATACATGACTATAGCAAAGAACTTATTAACCTACAGGGATGCAAGCTCATTAAAGACATTCTACATGTCCTTAGTGACAATATTAGAAAGTGATAAGTATATCGTCCGTAGTCGTTCTCAGTGTGGTGAGGAGAACTATAAATGTATAATTATAACTCAATTACATGACAATGTCATTGAGACTCAAATCAGCTCAAAAACACTCAGTTCATTTACAAATTATGAGATTTGCAACAATAAATATTTTAATATGAAGGAATGGGTCACACAAGCAAGTAAGTCAAGCGAAAAATTGAAATTGATATGAAAATCCATTTTCATGTGTGGAAAACATTTTTTTTGTCCTACAGAAATTGGAGAAAATGTGACAAAGGAAAAGTGCCCCATTTATGGAAAATATTTTGGAAAACTCCCTGATGACATGAAATTATGTTCAGTGATATCATCAGATTGCAAAAACCCTGATATAATGTTTTATCAAATCGGCCCATGTGATTCGCATGACATTTATGAGACACGGGTATACCGTTGCTTGGGTCATTGGATAGACAAAAAGAGCTCAAATGTATACACATTAACACAACGCGTTGACGTGGTTAATACTTATGAATGTTTTGTTGGATTAATGACAAATTCAGATGACGGCAAAAACATTTTCATTCGAGAAGCGGGAGAGGAAGGAAATTGTTACAAGTCATTAGACCCATTCTCTTTTGGCATGGAAATGAATCGAACAGGTGAGAATGATGGGATATTTTTGAGAAGGATGATTTTAATGAGATTTAATTCTTCATTGTTATTATTTTGTTGAATTTAGAAACATGTCCTTATGACAGACTCAAGATAGGCACAGAAGAGATATTTGTGAGTCCAACAGCACAAGATCCATTCACAAAGTACGATGTGTTTGATGAATCGAATGATATTGATGGGCGTACGTCAACAAGGAGACCGAAAAGTAAGTTTCACTTTGGTTTAGCTGAATAAAAGAAACTAAGTGTAATTTTTGAATTTCTGGAAGAGATTTAGCTGAATGTTCTGCAATTCAGCAGAATTCAGCTACTAAGGCTGAATTTGATGAATTCAGCTAGCATTACGTACTCAGCTAGATTTCCTAGATTCAACTGAGTTTGATGAATTCAGCTGAATTACTTGAACATTGCTGAACAAGCTGAATTCAGCCAGTTCAGCCCAATTCAAGATCTCAAAATATTCTTATATGAAAAGACGTGCATATAAATTGCCTCAATTACATCTTCTTCCACTGACAAATACTTATTCTAATACGAGAAAATTATTATTATTTTTTTATAGCATCCAAAAAGCAGAAAAAGCGTCCTGATGAGGAAAATGACATAGATAATAATGTAATATCATCATCAACAACAGCCTCAAAAGCATCATCTGTAGCAACAACGTTCTATTTAAGCGGATTAATTTTGATGATTCATAATTTACGCAACTTAATAATTGTCAAATGTTTTTCATGAGATAGAATAAGTGAGATGACAATAAATTATGTTGTAATAATGAAAAGCATTACAAGTTCATTAAGATACTCTTATAAATTTATTATAAGAAGATGAAAACTTTTTATTTCAGTTTAAAATTATTATTTTTCGTGCTAGGGAAAAGTTTGTCATACAGAGCATAAAGTCATTTGCCATTTTCATGTACTTATGTGACATATATTGGATATACATTCGTACACATATTTCACCCTATCAATTTACAATCATCTGAAATGAAATGAAAAAAAAAACGAAAAAGAGATTTAAAATGTATTCAAAATCTGAAAAATGGTCATAAATCAGCATGTAGTAATAAATTTAAATTTTACCAAATGATTCCTTTGGGTTCATAATATGAAGTGTGCAATTTTTATGATCAATTTATTTTTCGCTTCAAACTTTCCATAATAAAAAAGCATGAAAACATTTTTTGTGTTATATAAAAACGGATATTTGTTGATTTCCGATTTGCAAGTCACATATCTTCATTTCCGTTACGAAATATTGTATGTGATGATGAATCGAGGTGTCGAATGTTGAGGATTTCATCATAAATCAGGGTGAGGAGAGCAATAAATTAACATCAATAGGCTTTCGTGACTTGGAAGAAATTCTTTGCATGTTTATTATCGAAAAATATTTTCTTTTGATAAGCACAATTTTAATGCTGGTTGTAATGTATTGTTTTGGGTCATGTGGTGCATTTGTTTTGGTTCCGCTACTTAAATTTACTATAGCCCACTGCAAAATCTTCATAAATTGTGTAATAAATTGCTTCATTTTTCAGGAATATCTTCTCATAGTAGCTTGGAATTATGGACATTCGTCCTGATTTTTCTATATTTGTAAATTCTTATAAAATTATGTATGAAATGTGCCGCATATCAAACTTCTATTCCCAAATCCATTCTTATCTAATTCCAAAAATTTCACTCTTCATGCTTACTTACTCATTAAACAATGAAAAAGAATGAAGAAAACAAATTTTAAAGAAAAGAAATTTCAACTAAGCAGATAAAGACATGAAATAGTTTTAACCATTTATTCCTCAAAATATGCTCACATATGCTACAGCAAACATATACATTTTTCTCATTTAACAAATAAAATATTTTGACACAACTTCTCGTGTCACGTCCGAAGGAAAAACGTCTGCAAAGTATTAGTTGTCTTCAAAAATTCCAGATTAGATGAAATAAAAATGTGTTTTTCATTGTTTTCGAAAAATTCTTCTTTTTCCTATTTCTATATTTATAAATGAAGGATTATCCTTAAAGTATATTCTGTGATTTTTTTGCAAAGGAACATTTTATGTTTAATATGTAGGTTTTATGCTCATCTATGAACTGATATATTATGAGATATGTGAAATTAAAATTTGAAATCTCATGGATTATGCGAAATATTTTTGTAGAAAGGATTATTACTAACTCCAAGCATATTCTATGAATGCAAAATAGATTTTTAATTATAATTAAATTTTAGTAGAGTTGGAATTTAATTTTCAGGTTGATGCAGATGGAATGGGATCGTTCACAAATTAAGTCCATCAAAAAATTGAGTTTTTAGATTCTCTATACCTTAAATTATTTGTGAACAATCCCTAAGTGCATTTCTGATAGGCCTGAGAAAAATGCACCACATTAGGTAGAATTTAACATTTTTTCTTAAATTTGAAAACACGCAGCTATTATACCCCCTCTGAAACCCCCAATGTCATCATTAGGAAAAATAATTTGATCTAAATACTTCTGTGAATGAAATTTCTGTTGATTTTGAATATAAAATAGCGCAAATAAATACATAAGGGAATATTCAATTTGTTATGCTATCTATTGAACAATATTGTGGATAAACAATCACTTATCAATATGAAATGATGTATATCATGCTTCAAAAGCACTTCATTAACTTGTTGACTCTAATTTAAAATTAAGTGCTCACTATAAATTCATGATAGAATAGATGAACATTTTCGGATATGACAAAAAACAAAAAAAAAATTTCACCACATTCATCATGAATAATTTCCAGTACTATCGTGTATGTCGTGCAATATTCTCAACTAAATCTGCTCATAAATAAAGCTATAAACCTTTTCCATAACATCATCATTGGGTTATATCGTATATGCACCTCTAAAATACAATTAAAGTCAAAAAACCTCCACTCTCCGACTCTTTTTAAGCCATTTATAATTTTTTTCATCATATTTAATCACATGGTGGCAATGAATTTCAAAAAAATTTCCACTTTGTCAGCGAGTCAATAAAAAGTTTTCATTCATAGAGTATTTTGCAGCCAAAAAGCTAGCAAATGGGAAAATGTGTTGTAGGTTGAAAAATTTTGCAGTCATTTTTTTGACGTTTCTTTGCAATAAATTTCCTTTCATTTCTTGCTTTCATAACTTAAACAATGAATAACTCCTTTCTTTCATGAGGTTTGTTGAGTGCTGAAATTATTTCAATAATAAATCATTCCGAATAATCATACTGGATGGTGTTGAGCTTTTTACGTATGTGATGGAATATTTTGTATTCTTTTAATTGCTTTGTGGCTTGGTAGGAATTAGAGAATAAATAAAAAATTTCTGAGGTGCGCTGGAAGTACATTTTGTTGAACAACATTAATTAAAGTGCTCTGTCAGAGGGAATGTAGAATTTTTATATCCTTAAACTACATTCCTCTGAAAATGCTTCTAGGACCTGCAAACTGACCTTCAAGAATGCTCAAGAAGTCTATTGGCGCACCACAATAATTTCAAAGGGTTAAAAATTCCAACAAAAATTCATTTAATTATGTAAAGCTGTAAATTCCACCTAAGCCCAACTTATTTTATAAACATTAAGCCAGAGAAATTAATTATGCAATTGAAATGCAATTAACATACCCTGACCTACCTGACTTCTTCATCCAAAATAAATTCCAAATTTAACTTTCTAATTAGAAATGTTCTTGTCGACATCAACTTGTCGTTTTGGAACTCTTCAGTCAGGTAGAATGAGGATAGAGAGATAGGAAACGATTACCTGCACCATAAAAATGCAATTATTCAAATTTAACATTTTTTGCCCTTCCGAGAGAATACTCCGAAATAATGAAGTGGAATAGAAAGAAGAAGACAAAAATGTACAAAAATGTTTTCCAATGAAAGATGAATCCCAATAGATTAGTGGATTATGTATGAAGCTAGGATGCACTTTATTGTAAATTGAGACGAACTTTTCGTCCTTATCTAAAATATTTTTTGACCGTAAAAGTTCTTGCTGATTTCTTAAATGAGATATTTTGCAAACATAAATAATTTAAATGGATTTTAAAAAAAATATTTTTAGATATGTGGCTGCATTGGAACGTGAGAAAGGTAAGTTAGGAATTTCAAAAGGTTTGAGGATGCAAAAAGCGATTACGGAAGTCAATCACAGGCTTGAAAAAACAGCAAAAAAATAAAAATAATAAATTTAACCAGTAGTTTCATTAATTTGATAAATATTTTTCATAAGATTCGAACTCACGACTGAATGCTTCACAAGTCAGTCTTCTCAACCTTTATCTATTTAATCAATTTTACTTTGAAAATAAATTTTGCAAAATTCATACTTAACCTTCCAATCAAGCACAGGCAGACATCTCTTTTCTTACCTACCTGAATTCCTCAAAATTTGTGCTGATAAGAGCACTTGAAAAATTTAGGGGTAAAATTAGAATGAGAGACACAACAGAAAAGGGAAAAAGGTAGAGGGAGTAAATGAGAATCGTATATAAAGTTCCTAGCATATTGCTCACAAAACATTTGTGCAAAAAAATTTAAAGTGAATAGATATCAAGCATAACATAGCAAGTGTAACACAAAGTTCTCAATTCAAAAAATATTTTATCGAAAAATAAAAAAAGATGAATAAATTTTTGTGCAGTTTTGTTTTTATTGGTTTTATTGGTATTATCAGTGCAGCTGAAACAACACCGACTACAACAAATCCTCCACCGAAAAAAGATCCAGTTCCACAAACTTCATATGTACCATCTGCAACAAACTACCAAAGTAGCAATAGTGAAGCAGCGGTTTGTATAATAGAATAATGAAGCTCATATTGATTTGAAATTAAATTAAATTATTTTATTCTGTCTCGTGTAACAATTTAGATTTTAAATAATCAAGCTTACGATCCAACACTCTACCAAACATTCGTTCCACAAGATGCTGTACAGCAATATGTCAGTCAGTATGGTGGCTATGCAGGTCAGGCATTAGAAGGATTTCTCATTCCAACATTCGAAAGGAACGATTACAATCATGACTCAACTCCAACATTCGTTGCATTGCTCAAGTCATTCCTGCCTGGACCAAAAATTATTTTCGCAATTTTGGCTAAAATTATTGCATTGTTAGCATCTGCAATTGGTGTTGTTTTCTTCGGTGGTGCTGTCACTTCTTTCGTCTGCGCATTCACTCCACTTTGCACAATTACATTCTTGGGACGACCTCTTGCTCTCATTAAGAAGGAAACAAAGGATTTGGTCGACAAAATTGGTGAAGAAATTACAGCCGATCGTGTTAAGAGAGCTGCAGATTTGCTGAAGTTGGCTTATGATAAGTATAATGCTATGCAGAATAACTGATAAATTAAGAGGTGCCTTCATCAAAATCTAACGAATTTTTTCAATTAATTTTCTTTAAATTTATGAACAGATTTATGTTTAGTATTTCCTTTATAATGAAGTGAGTTTTAATGAGAAACAATAAAAATATTGGAGAATATTAAAATTTAAAAATCAATTGCTTTGCGAACTTATATTTTTTAATATTTTCAGTATTATTTACATTTATAGAAGGTAACGGTATTTTTGTGGATTTTTCGTTCCTTTTTGTACAATTTATTTTTGTACATTCTCGTATTACGTTTGGATGAAGGGGTCTGAAATGTTTTACTAGTCCAAAAAAAATTTTTAATGAAAACACTCTTCTTAAGGTCTAAATACACGTTTTCTTAGGTAATGTTATAAGTAAACAACTTTTTTGATTCACCAAATTTTGTAGCCTTGTTAGTGTCTATGATCAAAAATATCCTTACTATAAACATAATTTTCATAATATATTTCAAACTTTATACGGTGTCTAGACATACTATAATATCTATGCTATACAAATCAGAGAATTTAAATCAACTTCCACCCAACAGATGGAGTTACATGCAAATTTTTCTACTTCCAAAAAGATGGCGCCACATGTATTGACAATTATTGATAAATGAACTGCTTAATCCTTTAAATGGTTTTAAATTACTTCTATGAAATAATTATTAGCTCCAATTTTCAATTAAACACACACAATCGAAGCTTCTTACAGTTTCTTGCACAATCAATCATGAAATTTTTCGTAAAAATTTAATCTTGTTTATTTGTTTCATTCATGAATTTTGAAGGTTTTGGTGAGTTATGTTTTTACAATATTTAGGTTATTGGGGTACTTGTGTGGCTTTTTAGGGTCCTATTTTGTGAATTTTAAATTTGAAGAATTTTTTTAACTTTAGTAATTGATAATATTCGATACAGTTTCTCATAAAATAAATAAACAAACCTTGTGAAAATTCCAAATAAATTTTTCATTGAAAATAAATTTTTTGCTAGAAAAGAATTAAAATTTTATCGAAAATCACATTCTGCTGATTTTTATAATTCCATGCGTCGTCTATAGATAATATCATGATAATCTTAAAAACAAAGCAAGTTTATTTGGATAAGAAAAAAAAAGAAATGATAAAAGATAAGATTGATGGCATACGTCACGTTAAGGTATCTTAGATTTGGTTGAATAATTGTTAATTACAAAAGATATCTAATCTTAATGTTTCAATTATATCATTGACCACGTTGATAATTGATAAAGATCCTAAAAATATTTTTTTACCATGATTTGCATTCGCTGAAAATTTAATCAATGATTTTAGATAAAGACATTGACTGTTGCACTGATAACATTATCAGCAAAAGAAAAAAGTTTAAAAAATCATTAAGAGATTAAATCTGCTTGAAATGTTGCTGAAAATTATATTTGAGTATCAATTTAATTTGAACCATAGGTAGAGTAAGTAGCTAGTAAGAAATGGAAGAGGCGGAAACTTCAAAGAAATCTGACGAATTTGTAAAAATAATAAAATAACCATAAAATCGTGCGAATTCAACACAAGTGTCTTTAATTATTTTATCAGGTGAGAAGTGCTGATGATGGTGTGATAGGAGCAGATAAACGGGAGCCGAAACTTGAGCGTCAAGACAGCAATGCTAGTGTACGCTCTTTTGGGGTAAGAAATTAATTGTGACTTAATTTTGTTGTGCAAGACACTAGAGACCTAGTTATGAAATGTGTTTAAAAATGTCCAAAAATTTAAAATAAAGAGAATTTAAAAATTCTAAAATTTTGGAACTAAGACCATAAAAATGCGCTTCAGACATCGAATTCCAATAACAATCAAACTTAAATTTTTCTACATGCGCCACATTTTTGAGGAAATTTCCTTATAAAAATGGATTCACGGTTTTTTGTGAATCATAAGAGACACAAAGTAATAGTAACATAAAAATTGACTAGGAAATGGCATCGTCAATGACAAATAAACAATTTCATGCCACTCTTATCAATGTGAAATTAGCAAATTTTGGAATCCCGTCTTGACATTTGAGCAATTAAAAACGATAAATTGAATAAATGTTTGATAAATTGATTTAAAAAAATTATAAGGTAGCTATTGATAAGAACAGTAAAAACAAAAACCTGATGATTCAAAGCGAAAATTTACTTTAGTGTTATTCGTAAATGAATAGAAGTCGTACCTTTCTGTGATTCGAGTGTTTTATTAGACAGTAATTAAACATGTTAACCAGAAAATCTTCAAGTATCTCTCTACGCTCACTTGAAATTGAATTAGATGTGAGTAATGGGAAAGTGTAAAGACAAGATCAAACATAATAAAAGTCACTTGTGTGCCTGCAGACAGCTCTCAATGAAATGAATTTTTTTGTTTGTGCTGAATCTCTTAGGGGAAAATTTATCATGTTTATCATGTGATTTAAGGAGCTAAACTGATAAATCGCGATTAATAAAATCTATTTTTTTACTTATGTACGTCTTAATTAATTTATTTATATCTAAAAAGTTGATTCTCTATCAGTGTGACTTCTTCATTTCGTGACGTCACTAAAATTCGAACAAATGAAATTTTTTAAGTTTTGACAAATGTGGATTGATAAATGATAATTGAGGCAAGGAATGCTACATACTTGGATTAAGAACATGTGATTATGAGTGTGAAAATTAAAAATGAATGAATTTTTGAATGAAATCTTCAATTTATTTCAATTGTGGCGTAATAATTTGTGAACTGGATATAACTTCTGTCAAACTAGCTATTAATATAGTTCAATATTTTAGAGAAAGAGTCATGCTCTGTCAAAGAATCAAAAATTATTTTCAAAAGGTTCCGTCTGAGAGACGTTGCTAACAAGGCAATGCAGAAAGTCTATTAATAAAGTCGCAATATGAAGGATTAAATGTGACTTTATTCATATCATGTATTATTTGATACCAAATTTATTTTGGGCAAGGCTTCAAGATTCAAACACAAATATCAAAACTCAAACTTTATATCTTAGTTTCTGTAAATTTTCAACATCAACGAATAAAATCCAAAATATTGATGAACACACGGAAATAATTAACTTCCTGTTTAAATGCACTTTAGTGTATGTGTGGAAAGTTTTAGTAGTGAATGTATGTTCCATGCGAAATCTACATGTAAAATTACAGAATAGCCAACGGCAAGTTCATATTTTGTCTGCAGTAGTCAGTGTGAAAATTTAATGTATGCACTTTAATGAGAATGCTTTATTTTAATTTTGGAATTGGACTTTCTAGTTCACCCTTATACCTAAATATATTCAAAATTAGAATAGGAATTACAGTTTAAAATATGCTAAAGATGGTTAGTTATGGTCCAATACTGCTCGTAAAAGAAGAGCAGAATCGCAGATCTACACTAAAACTTCTCAATGGCTTGTTGCACCCTAAAATTGAATTCAAGCTAGCCATGAGAAAAGTCCATCCCTGCTTCCAACAGCAATATTTTAAAACAAATCTCTGTCCACAATTATTTTCTAAATTTGAGGCGTAATTATATCCTCTCCCATGCATATCCTTTCAAATTTCTTACATTTCAATTGTCACATATGAATATTTAATGAATTTTCCCCTTTGACAAAATTTACATATCTGGTACGCATACGATGGACACGTTTTAAAATATTTTTTAAAAAACACAAATGAGATGCCTCAGTTGAAGCATAAGAGAAGACTATTAAAGCAGATTTTTTTTAAAAAAAACCATGAAATCAAAGGATTTAATGGCGCTCGTGAAAAAAAATTATTAAAGTCATAGCAAGCGTAATCAATTAATTATAAAAAAAGAATAGCTGAATCTTAATATACACACATAATTAAATACATATTTTCCACGAGCATAATGTTATAAACTCTTTTATGTACACACATATCCAATGAGCCATTCAAGTGTGAAAATTTCAAAAGAACGAAAAATTAGTGATCGCTCATATGGAGTGAAAAATAATTTTGAAATTAACGACACATTAATGTCGTATATGAACATCGATATATGTATACACATATTCATCCGATGCTTGTTAAAAATTATCTGCACATATCTTTTGATGATTATCATTACATAGTTTCCAGTAGATTTAGTTTCCAAACTAAAATTTGATGATGAAAAGGATTCATTCTGTTCATTATCATGCTTTTTTCGTCTCTTTGATGTTGATTTTTTAAGATGCAAAAGAGCTCTACTTCCTTATTTTTGTCCTTACAGCAAGCTCCGAACCAAATGACGCTGCAGCTTGTTCTACCAAACCATTTTGGATCGAATCAACGAATTAATGAGGATCCACATGGATTTGATAGTAAGTTTATGCTATAAATGTTTATGACGCATAAAATAGAGGAAACATAGCTTAATTTATTTTGAATTCAAAGATAAAGTCATAAATCAATCTGTTATCAATTGATTGTTAATAACTGCTCAAAATTTATAGCTTTACCAGGCGCCAATCGCCGTTCGAGACCTGTTTCAAGAAACGGTAGCTTTCATGACTCGAAATCACCAGGATTTGTTAATACCAGACTAGTAAATTATAATCGAGGACTTTCACATCAGCCATCTGTTCGATCACATCGTCCTGAACCAGCTGCACACCATCCGCCTCCTTCAACAGAAGAAGAAAAATCCAAAATGACTAGGTAAGCTGTTTATTGATGTAAGTTGTAGCTTCAGATAATAATCTTTGTTCAAACAGACGATTCTTTGCAACCATCATATCAATGACTTATGCAATCTTCCTTTTAATGTTTGGATTGATTGTGTTTATTGGAGATGCACTTGTGGACCAACGTCCAATTCCTCAAGTAAATTGAAACATTTTTTTAGAAAATATTTAAAATTTCACGCAAAACTTCTGACTTGCAGATTTTTTGTATCTACATGCTAGTTGTTGGATTAATTTACTTCTTATTCCTATACATCGACATAAGAATGCATATTGGAAAAGCTAGAAAATCCGTTACACAAAACGATGAGCAGATGAGAAGATATGAAGACCAAATGCATCACATAGAGGTAAATGAACTTAGAAAGTATGCTTCATAGCTAACAAGACAATCACAATTTTTCTCTTTATATAAACATGAATATAGGAACATTTTCAATCATCATTAGAAATGAGACAAACGGCAAATGGAAATGTTGTGCAAATTCCAATACCCGATATTGTGTTGAATCAAGTTAAACCAATTTCCCATCGTTACTGCTTCGCAACTGGCCGACACGGAGAATTTCTTTATCTTAAACTTGGTGCAGCGTGGTTTTGCTTTGGTCTTCTTATTCACTCAACTCTCTCCATCGTCTATGAGTCGTTGTACCTTTCGGAAGATTCTGAATGCTTCGATGCTTTGCAATTAGTTGTCGATATTTTGTTTCCGATCTATTCATTAGTAATATTATTTTTCATCTTTAAATACTGCAATGTTATAATTAATTCATATCGTGGTGCTGCTCGCATTTTCATTATGCATGCAATTGGAACATCGTTGGCATTTTGGATCTTTACAATTGTACGTGAAACTGTTAATGCAATCGAATTAAAGAGAGAAAGTAAAAACAGTAAGTCATAGATTTGCATATTGTGACTTTAAAATTACAATTTTATCCTTCCTTAGATTATTTAGATACATTTGTGGACGGGTTTGGTCATACTTTTACATCTAATTCCTCAGTCTATGCATATCAGGTAGATGACGAATGTCCAGGATCAGCAGACTTAAATTCAATAAGGTGAGGTCGAGAATTTAAATCATATAATTAAGTAAGATTAAAAGCCTTAAATCTTTACATCCAGGCGAATGTTTTCACCATACCTTTATCCTTTCGTAATTGAATTCTGCATTTTGGTTGTTGGAATATTTTACATGATGTGGGCAAACATTAATCAATGCCCAAAGAAGAAAGCAGCAGCTCATGCACACGGACATGGACATGGGCATTCTGCACATGGCAGTCACAATGACTTACACAATAGTACAACTAAATTGGTTCACAACAATTCCTTCAATCTTCATCCAATTCATGAAGAGGATCATTCACCAAATGGACTTGTCATGCCTCATCGACCAGGCAGTTCTTTATCTGATCATCACAATCCTATGATTTATCATGAGAGCAGCGATTATAAGAGCTCTATGGTCGTTTATGCTGATTGTCATGCAGCCAGTCGAGGTCTTTTTGGTATGTTTATCATTTTTTAAACTTACCATAGAAACGATTCATAATCTGTTCTGTTTACAGCTGGAATGATTTTAATGATATTAAAGATTGTTTTCATCATCCTGTTACATGTCGCTGTTCACAATCCGTAAGATAGTATATTTATTGCTAATTATCGCTAATTATTAAAGAGTTTTCTGAAATTTCTGTTTACATATTTTATTATGTAGAGATTATGCTGATACTGGAGTTATAATTGACCGATCATTTGAACTACTTGTTCTATTTATTATGATTGTTACTGTAGTATGCGCTTATGTGCAAACATCAAAATTAGATGTCAATCCACATCCTATAAGGTACATCAATGCATTATCAGTAACTTTTAAATTGACTAACTCAATTATTCTGTCCACAGTAAATTAGATGATGTCCTTCTATTCATTGCCATACCTGCTTTCTTCTCAGAGACAATCTTTTCAATGGTTCCAGCAATTGTTTATGGCTCATACTTGAATGTTGCAATAATAATGGCGCAGGTATGTTAAGACTATTTTACATAAATAAACTCAAAACATTCTCAAGCTTTTAATTAATTGCTTTTCGTACAGCTTATACAAATTCTCCTTCAAACACCATGGATAATAGATGCACTTCGTCGATGTTCAAACTCAGAGGAATCAAAAAGAGAAAAGTATGGACGAGAGTTGGTCACCTTTTTAACGATAGCCAATGTTGCTCTATGGATTTATTACACATTCTCTGTTAAAACCGGCGATATACAAGATGAAAGATATAAATTCTACTCAGATGAAATTTGGAGTATATTGAATCACTTATCCTTGCCGCTCATCATGTTCTATCGATTCCATGCATCTGTCTGTCTAGTGGATATTTGGAGACATAGCTATGAGCCTGGTGAATTTGCACACTGAGAAAAAAAATTAATTTAAAATGTAGCAATTTGCTATTGCATCATACTCGATATCAAAAGGATTTTATATTGTTATGAAACAGGCTTTAAAATGTTTGTGAAAAACATAGGACGTCACTTAAAACAAACACCTCCTTTTTCATGTTTTTATGACAATATTAAATTGTACGCTCTACATATAATTTTATATCACTTTATTTTTCGTATCAAAATACAACTTATTATTGCAGAAGATTCATTTAAAGGGTAAATTTGAATCAATCAATCATAAAACATAGACTTTGGCATCAATGAATAACAAATTTTTTTTCTACCTTCTTCCTCGTCTCTCTGTCAACACACACATATATATATGGAACACGGCAATGATTGAAACTTTTTATATTTCATAAATATATGACTGCATAAATGTTTGTGATTGATTGAACGACTCTATTGTAATACATGTGAGAGGTGAGAGTATCAAGAAGATAGAAAATTGTCATACAAACTTTATTGGAACAGCGCATTTTCATCCCTAAAAGGAGATTATTAACTGTTTTAATGCCAACGAAAATAATGAACATGCAAAGCATTTCTGCTCAACATTTATGTTGCACACAGCTTCATTATAAATTATGGCTTTCCATAAGATAATTAGATTAAATATTGGAGAACAGTAAATTGCTGCTAGGATGCAAGTTAATTAATAGACTTTAAAGTTTCAATTTACTGTTTCTAAATTTATGCATTTTATGAACTTTAAAATTTGGAAAATTTATGAATCCTTGATGTTTGAAAGTTTTTTTAGAACTTTCGTCAAGAATCGATCAAAAATTTTAAGTTTTATGGCCTACTTAGATTTGGAACTTGACATTTGATTTCGTAATGCTAAATGAAGTTTTATCAAAAAATACAAAAAATAGCACGGAATATTTTGAATATGCCTTTTCTTGGATTTTTTAAAAATTCAAAATTAAATTAAATTTTAAAATTGTATTAGATTTTAGAGTTATATTTATACTTAAATTTAAATGTTGAAAAATACAAATAAAAATTTCTAAAAAGTTAAACAAATCTGTAAAAATAAATAATAAATAATTTAGAAGCAAAAGGCAGTAGACATTCAGTAGGTGGACTAGCAATCCAATATATCATTAGGTTTGTCAATATTACTCAATTCACCTACTTAGTAAGTATCTAAATTTCAGTAAAAACTCAATATAAAAAACGTAAAATGTCAATTTAACAGATTGTAGACGCGACATTTCACAACTAATAATTGCAAACAATCCTAATACTTTTTTTTGTATCTAAACGCTGAAAAACTCACGTATCACTTTAATGGGATATTTTGCATAGCAAAAAAAGATGGACAAATCAACGATTATTTGACATAATATTATTTAAAATGGGTTTAAATTCAAAATAGCCAATAAATGTATGTGGGAAATATCAATGTCTGACTTAACACTTATCTAGGGAAAATTCAATTAAAAATTCTTTTGTTCAATTAATTAAAAAACGAAATGTAATAAAGAGACAAACAAACACATCAAAATATTGTGCAGTAAGTAAAGCAATTTGAATAAAGAGTCATTTTATTTTTATTTAAAACACATCATCGTTCACATCGATAACTAACTAACTACAAGTGACTTTAATAATTACGTACCCTCGTTGTTTTGCTATCAATTTCCTCAATTTACCCTCTCTTCAATTCAATTATGGACATCAAACGGTGCAAATTCATCATTGAACTTTGAACAATATAATAGTATTAAACTTGCCGGAAAAGGTGAATGCTTTGTTTGCCGTTGTGCCTGTGTATTGCAGTGATGACACAATTTATAGAATAGTCAAAGAGGAAATCGCATTTACTCATACATAATGAAAAAAAACTACAAAAATATAAAAAAATCACAGAACTGTGACATTAAGCATTTGGCGTGTCTTCATGCTTTTATTGCTAAGGTACATACTTCATTGAATGCAACAACATCGTGACAAAATATTTAGAATGAGTGAACAGAAGATAAGTTTCGAGCTAACAAGGCTATTTAGTCATTGAGAAACTCTCTAAAATTAATTATTACTATTAATAATGTACTTTAATAATTCTATTTTGAAAGAGCATCAGGAGCTATAATTGAAAGCAACAGCATAAATGCAGATATGTAGTATTTATTGTTCATAATGTTGTGCTCATAGTCAATATAATAATGCAGTGTTTGTTATCGTTAGATAAGTTTAATTATTTTCTCGTTTCACTTAATTGTTCCTCATCATACAGATCGATGTAAATTTTTTGCCTGTATGTATTTAAAATTTTAAATTTCAGCACTGACGAGAAGGTTTTGCTCGTCAGTTATGCTTTGTTTTCAGGTTTTTTTAAAAAAAATTTCGCCTGCTTTGATGAATTTTTTCAGTTGAAATATTTTTAAATTTTGAAATAAAATTCGTTTGTTCATATTTTTCCACATTGAAATTTTGTAGTTGAATTGAGGCAACTGGAACTCAAATTTGAATAAAGGTGATGAAAATGCATAGAATATTTGTGAGCAAAAAGGTAATTATCAATAGTTTCTCTTTAAACTTTTTAAATTTCAATATTTACAAAACAAAAAAATTGAAATAATTTTCAAAATAATTTCGACCGTTAAAATGAATTTCCGATATTTCCCCATCAACTGTCGTGTACATGTACGAGATTGATTGCCTCACTGTGTTCATATATTATTTTACTCTGTTGTCGTTCTATTAATTTCTTTCATTGTCTGCGATAATTGAGATTAAAATTAATTAAAGTGAACGAATTTTATATAAAATAATAAATAAATATGCTAAACATTCTCAATTCTTGCTTCCCTCGTTAAAACTTGAGCAAAAAAAAAATAGAATCTGCTCTTAAATGCTAGAGAAAAGAAACAATAATGGGTTGGGTTCTAAATGAAAATGTGTACACAATCAGCACTTTTAAATAAATTTACAAAAACCAATAAAAAAATTTGTTTTGTAAAAAAAATTAAAATAAGCTTTTCACTGAACTGTAACATCACATATACTGTAGCAATTTGAGTTGAGTTCAGTTACATTTTTTATTCTATGAAGATATGTTGCTTGTGATTTTTTAGTGAAAATAAATATTTTTTATTGGTTCTGCTATTGATAAAGTGGTCTAAAGTACTTCAATTACGTTCGAAAAGTTAAAAGCAGTTCAAATGAAGGTTCGCCGAAGATATAACAAATTTTGACGTACAAGGATTTATAAACGTAGATCTAGAGATAAGAAAAGTGTGTGTAAAACGGAAGAAAATCATTTTCTTTCACCTTAGGAAAATCTCGGCAGATTTTTAGAATTTTTGAGAAGTTCAAAATCTCTAAGATGGGAAAATTTTGGGTTTTGTGGTGTAAATTTGATGCTTACATAAGAAAAATTACAGTAAGCACTCTGAATTTTTGAAAAATAGCACTAAAATAATTAAAATGATCAATCTCAATTTTCATGCTTCATTTCATAAAATTTCGTACAAATTGTCCCTAAGAGCTTCCTCACATCACATCCGTAATACGTTAAACTGTGATTATATTTACTTGCAGGCTTTCCAAAGCGCAAATACCTCATAGAAATATTTTTTCTGTAACGCAAAATGGGTTTAATAAATAAATTGAAAAAACAAACATGAATTTAAAGTAATTTGCATGTGTAGCTCTACGACAAATCTGACAAAATAATCTTTCGTCCTTCCTTTCAATTAAAAATTTTCATCCCAAATGAGACACACTTACTTACATACAAATATTTATTTAAATAAGTGAACCTTAATATTTTAATTTTGGAATAAGCTCAGACTTAATGCCTCAATTTTAATTCTCTGTGGACGAAGTTGAATATTTGTAGCAACTGTCCACTAGAATAATAGATATGGCTATTTTGAGGTTAAGTATTACTTTTAGCTAGTATAAGTCATGGTCCTTGGAAGCCGAGCAGTTAAAGAGGGAGTGGGTTAGGTGGGTTATTGCTAGAAATCTGAAGATCAACTTAAGTCATTATCAAAGCTAAGTTTTCACTTAAACTAAAAATTTCCCAAAAATTTAACATTTTATTAATTAAACCTGCATAATACCCCAATTTTTAAGCTACATATCAATGCACTTCGAAAAATGCAGTCGAACTTAATCGAAAAATTGTGAAACAAAGACTTTTAATCAAGAGTAACAACAGCTCTTGTTTCCGATTAATAACGTCAATAAATTCAAAATAGTAAAGCAGAACAAAAAATTTCATTCGGATTGATTGAGAATGGCATCATTGTACTGTACCGATTGACCAATATTAGTTCTCTGGAAAAATTCTGTAACCTTTTGTTACGTCCATAAATTTATGCCTTCCAATCGTGCAAACAGTTAAACAGAAGAACGAATTGAATAATTTTTGTTTTCGGGGGCAGAGGTAAAGCGCTTTGCTTTTTTAAAATCACATCATTGTGATTTCAAGCGATTGCTGTCCATTGATCTGTAATAAATAAATTTATTTTTCAACTACACCTGAACAAAAGCAAGTCAAAATGTGTGCTTTTTTTCGTGAGTTCTTGATTAAAATGCTATTCGAAAATGAAAAAGTAATAAAAAGTAGATGAGGCAGCGTAGCTGTATGTATACATTCAGAAATCTTTTCATAAAATGTAAATTTTATATTTTTTCAATGTATTTAAAAATGTGAGTATATCTAGGATTCCAGATTCTAATTTTGTACATACAATAGCTGCTATATACTAATTTGTCATCGTATGATTGTATATAACAGTAACTGCTTATGATGATGATTTTTGGGGAACTGCAATGTAAGCTCTGTGAATATGATATCCGCTATTGTCTCTTGTTCTCCGGATTAAGACAGTTCCTTACATTCATCTTCTTTCTTTTCACTTAAGGAAGAATCATTTTATTAAATGAGATGAATGGGTACTTAGAATGTATTTATTTTTCATTATTGAACCTATAAAATTCTCACGTCAATTGCAATATCTCTCTATTTCTCTCAGCCATGGGTTTTTGGGTGAAAAGCGGGCAGGTTGGAAAAGCAATGACATCAAGAAGAAAAAAAATGTTTGTAGCTGATGTGTGTATATCGGGAAAGGACGCATGCCCAAGAGACATACGAGAATCGAGTGTCGAGTGAATCGGCGAAAGATAATTGTATTTGTAGGCACGAGCAGCATCTTCCTTTTGATCGAGACGAGTAGATTGCATACTATTACTTATGAGGGGGACTCTGCTTCCTCATATTTTCATTTCCTTGTTCCGAAATATTATTATTATAATGTGAATGTGTATCGAGGTTCGTTCACATTCTCTCTCTGAACGTTCTCGTGAAAACTCATATATTGTGTGTTGTGCTGTGCATCCCCCAAAATGTGTGATACTAAAAATTATTGCTGCTGGATATATTCGTTGTCAGTTTAGTTGTTGAAGTGATACGGTGTAGACTTATTACTGTTATATCCAAAATAATAATCATACTTCTTTCCTTTTCAAAATTCAATCTTTACATCTCCTCATATTATATTATGTTATAATATTTTTTTTTTGAAAGAACACGAGTAAAGAAATAAGGAAAGCGAGAAAGTAAATTGTAAATTGTGATGTGCAATTTATAGGGAGGAAAATTCTTCGAGGGGATGATAAAATCAAATGAATTGGATTAACTTATTTTACATACATTTAAAATTATTGCATATTTTCTGTCTGAAACATTTAAAGCATGGTTTTGTGTGTGATATCATCATCATCATCGTCGTCATCATCATCATCATTTCAAATTGCCTCTCATCACCATACCCGTGTTGCCTGCCAGCCTCTGTTTGCTCACTCACTTATTCTGGTAAGAAAGTCATGACTTTATTGATAGTTTAAAATTCCTTATTTTTTTATCCTTTATGTATTTGAATAAAGCGAGAGAGATAGAGAGAGAGAGATTGTATGCAGTAAGTGCCTCCCTTTTATTATCAATATTCAATTTGCAATTCTTTCAAGGAAATAAGTAGAAATTGATTTTTTTTTTCAATTTAAATTTACTCTCATTCTTGAGCAAAACATAAAAACTAATAAAAAAATTCAAATATAAAATAATTTAAATTGAATGGATGTATGGAACCTCTCTCTCACTCTCGATGTAGTCTCGTTTGTTAAAAAGGATATGGGAAGAAATGTTATTTAACATTCCCGATGCATATATGGGCACATGTATGACAAAATATTTAAGATTGACAATCTGTCATTGAAGCATCAGTCACGAGTTTTATATTATTAATTTTAAATGCAGATTTTTTTAATTGATTCAGAACTTTTTTTTTCAACAATCATTATGCAAATTAAATGTAATGAAGAAATTTGTTAAAAGGGTGATCAGAACGCATATTTTGAGTAAATATTTGGGTTTTAAAGTTGTGGACGGATTTTTCCTTCTCTTTTTGCTAAAAAATGTTAATGAGATTTGAGTGGTTTTTGAGTTTGAAATTTTTGTGTTTGGAGGTTTCTTGGAGATAATTATTTTTACACCACGAAGAAGATTCGTTTTATTTCTGTAGGAAATTTATGGTTCTACACAAAAACAAAAGCATCTTGAATCTTCACACAAGTCTCGTTTTTGTGTGCATGCAAGATTTCACTTAGAATCTAGTAGATCAATCCAAATCTAGACTGATTCTCTGAATTTTATAAATTTGGGAAAATCTCTTTACTAAGGCTGAGCCTATACTAAGCAAAAATTGATTTAGACATATCGTGCTAGTAAAAATAATTTTAAGATTGACTCCTTTGGACTCTCTTGACTATGTTTTTACTAGTTTTACTCTCATCCACTCATTCCTTTAGTTTTTCTCCTCAGTTTAGCAAAAACTAATTCAAAAAACTTACAATTTCCCTCCTTTTAAAAGCTGTTCTAAATGCTAAAGTACTCAGCCACCCAACCTGTCATCCAGGCAAACACCCGAGCAAATAAAATGTTATCCTTCATTATAGAAGATGAGAGGAATAATTCTTTTAAATCTCTTCATAACTTTATAAGATTATTATTATTATTCTACCACTTATGTCAGTATATTCTGCTTACTGGATAAGTGATGAAGGAAAAAAAAGAAAAGGAAAATTTAAATCACATTCCCACTCATCAAAATTCAACACATTTATGCTTCTTTTGAACATATTCATATTTTATGCCAATTTATGTACTATCCTATCATATAAATTCATATTCTGAGAATTTTTTAATCTCATCGTACTCTAATCTTATAATGCCATTGGAGCTGAATTTGTATTAACACACACACGTGAACATATGTACATGTGAGAACTGTGGTAAAAAGTCATTCAAATTTTCTATTGATCATTGGATTATTAGTATTATATGCTTATTCAATATTAGGAGGTGAATTTTTTCTCCAATTGAATGACGTATACCTGCCGTATCCTTAAAGAATCATTCTTTTTCCTCATTGAAGATTTCGAAGGGAAGAAAAAAAGAAGAAAAGAGAAAAGGAATCGACTTAAGATTTACGCAAGAACAGTGTAAAATCACATCAAAAAGGAGTTTTACAACGTTTGAATCGGGTTTCGCGATAAGCGGGTTTTAAAATTTTATTAAAACATAATTCGTTGTCGACGAAACCTGCATACAACGTTTGGTATATTCATCTGTTGATATAGTTTAATTAACGTTATAATTTCATAATAATTAAAAATCGTTTTATGTGCACAGAGGCAGAGAAATGTTCAGAAACAGGTAAAGTAATTACAGGAAGTAAAGTAAAAGCGCATTTTTAATTGACTTCAGTAATGGAGAGGAATATTCAATTATGCGTTGAGTATTCAGAGACGCTCGACAGGATATAGTTTTATGTTTTGTCACTAGAAAATAATTTGGTATCGTTACTTAAAGGAAGTGTACCCTACAAATGATCCTAGCTTTTTTAGCTCAAAGTAAGTCTTTCAGGTCACAATTCAGTATTATCTTGCTAAGCTACCAAAGAGAGCATGCAATAACACTTGTTGAATGATTCAAATTAAAAAGTCCATGCAATAAGATTAAGGCCTTGATCTCTTTCCCACACACCAAAAAAAACGTCGATTTGAAAGCTGTATCCACAAAAATTATAATTATACAGATTATCAGAACAGAATTTTCGTCAATTAAGTACATAATGTGACAAAAATGAATGAAATAATATGAATAGAAGTATTGGAAGCATTTTTGGGTGCTCCCACGTACCAAGACTCATTCATAGGCAAATCATTCATTTTAAATTGGATTTCTAAAGGTTGAATCAAAAAATGGAATTAAAATTTTCGTATTGCTGCATTAATGATTGATATTTTTCCACAGAAAGTTAAAAATAATTCCACAGTCAATATCGAAATTCTTAGAATACACAAAGAACTTTTAAGTACTTAACGAAGTGTTACTTTTAAAGCATATTAAATTTTAAAGCTACCTTAATTGCAATTGATTAATTCCTGAATTGCAATTTCGCAAAAAAAAGCGAGGATGGAACTAGAAAGTTTTCAAAAGTAGGACAAAAACTGATTTCTCTGGGGCTCGATTGGAGATTGTGCAGGTGTTAAAGTACATTTTATATTGCACGGATAGAAAAAGGAGGTGGAAATAAACAGGTATCGTGGATAAACAAAATCACAGACGATATAATGGAGATGAATAAACTGGATACAAGAAACAATATTTAAATGAGTCAACAGAGACACTTTGCAGTCAACAAAGAGTTTCTCTGTAGAAAAATATGCTAAAAAGTTATTTAAAAGAGGAAGTACTAATTACCGTTCTCCGATTCTTTAAACTATTTTTCGAAAAATAATGATAAATTTCATGGAAAACCATCAATAAATATACCACACACTGAAAAATGACCAACTTTATGCATATATATTTTATCAAAAAATTTTGTATACACACACAGAGTCGAGTATAATGCAATAATAGAAAATTTAATTTCGTTACAGGAAAAATATTCATCATGTTTGCTACTACTGCAATGTTATGGCGAAAATTGAAAAGAAAATTTGATTATAAACTTGAAACTTATTAAAACAAAATTATTATTATTATACATATACAACGTATTTATAGTATCGAAGCATCTTTAAATGTACTTAAAAATGTCAGAGTCGATTGATTGAATTGAATTGCTGCTATCTTGATTGTTCAGATATTAAAAATCAATTAACAATCAATTAGAAACACATTTATTTTGGATTTAATTTTCTGCTTTGAATTCTTACATTTTACTTAATTCATTACTTATTTGTGACATTTTGATTCTTAAATCCAACAGCAAATATTTAATTTATAGCAAATGGTACTTGAAATATTTTTAGTGCTGATAACAGCCACTTTAATATTTCATTCAGTTATTTTCGAGCAATCCGATAAAACTGTTTTGAACGTCAAGCAACAATTGGCTCTTCCTTAAAAATGACGTACGACATTTTAAGTTCTAATAACTATTTGAGGTTAGGTATCAATTTTAAATCGATGGAAATGTAAATTTGAGTGCTGTTGTATCTTACACTATAGAGTGATATTCATTAAGGCTGTTTACAGTAAGTATATACTAAGGGAGGTGCAAATGAGGTGGTTTTCCAAATGGACTTATTTTAGGGGTCTATAGGGTAACCCTGCCAGGGTGTACACACTAGTGTGTCGCAGAGTATAATTTGAGTAGCACTGGGCTTTATCATATAATAGTTTTTTTAATTCTAAAAGGTTTTGACACAGAAATTTGCCATATGCATTCAAAATATAAAAAAAAAGTCATGGAATACGGTCATTAAATTATAGATTAAATTATTTACAATAACAGCACGTGCTTCCTGATAACAATATTAAGTAAAATTGTATTATTATTATTTTTTGTTCATTGAAGAGTGCAAAATAAAATTATGTATAATTAAAATGAATTAAAAATGATCAAATAGGTAAATGTAATTAAAATCACAGAGAACCAATTTAACTTGAATATTCCAGAAAATTTTGGTCCATAAAATGGCAGATTTATCAAAATAATTAAAAATTCTATGAAATATTTATAAATAACCACTTCGGCTATTGCAGCATGGTAAATTATTAGATTAATTTAGTGGTTGGAATCAAAAGGCTGAAAAGTGAGAAACTGAATAAATAAAATAAAACAATTAGGACATTTAACTAAATGAATTTCTTTTAAACTTTTAATTATTTTATTATTAGCAGAAAAATTATAATAATAAAATTAATTATTTGCTTTCGCAGTCTGTATTTTTACTAAAAAATATACCGAACAAAGATGATCAAAATGATTTTTTAAGTATAAGTTAAAGATGATGTTTAGGTAAGGACATTAAGTTTATATTATTTTACTTTTTTATTCGTTTTTTTCCAGATTTTTCCGAAGCTTATATCTTTTCCATCAAAGATATTATTTTGTTTCATCAAAATAACGAATAAGTGAGTAAAATTGATTCCGGCAAAGCTTTCATTTTCATTTTCTTTAGATCTACTTTGAAAAAATTCTTTTTATCATTCAAAAAACAAACGTTCAATAACTAAAACGTGTGGTTGAAATTTAATGAAATTGATCACTCAAGTGCACAGAAAGCCTCGTAACGACCCATTTACCAGGTAAAGCAAGGACACTACGAATACAAAAATAGTTTTTGAACATCGCAATAAACTTATTTGCTGATATTGGGTCTGTGAACTACAGGACAAATGATCATTGACATGTTGAACGCATATTGCGTTGCTTTTAGAAATTTGTATTGAAAATTGCATCCTGACAGAAATTTGACATATCTTGTTTACAAACATTTATTATTCTATATTCCAATATTTATTATTCATCTATTTATCCGATAAAATTCACCCTTTCTTGCTACATAGCATAATACTTGATGTTATGAAAGTTTCATCCGTCAAAACATCCAGAATTTAGAAGATTGTTGATTTTTTATTTTCCTACTTTTTTAGTACCCAAAGTTCAAATTCTGAAAGACGACACGTGAGATGTTATAAGGTCTCAATGCATTGAGGAGGAAACTAATACAATTTTCTCAAAGTTTACTATCTAGGCGTAATTTCCCATTAGAAATACAAATTTTCTTAATTAATCGTCAATAAACATCAACCACTTAAAATAAAACTATAAATGAAAATGATTCTAGTTAAAAACATTTGTCACTAAAATACTTTTAGCCGGTAATAAATTAGAGTTTGTTTTCAGCAATGAATCTGCTTCGTTAGATGTTTCAATTTTGTCGGGAATGTTCAGAATTTTCATTTCATTACCAAACATTAATTTTACTCGTTTAGTTGTTGTAAAATTACTCTGTATTTTGCAATGATCATTTCCATCTTCGTTAAAACTCGATGATTCTTCTAAATTACTGTCTTGATCAAAATTAAATTCATTAGAATCGATAAACTTATTCTTATTTCGCTTCCTTTTGTGCTTATGACGCTTTTTCCTTTTCGACCGCTTAACGCCCGAGAATATGAGTGATGTTGTTGACTCAGTTTCACTGATTCCATTACAATCAATACCTTCAGTTCGTAAGATTTCATATTCGGGCTCATTGTCATCATTCATACTTAGTTTATCTCCTAAGCTATAGTTTTGATCAAAACTCGAACACGTGTTACTGGACGTTGGACTTCTTTTAACTCTTATTAACATCTTCAAGCGCCTTTCTGGCGTTTTTAACAAAATACTGTTTCCAAAATTAGACATCACATCAACATTACTATTCGAAAACTGCTTATTCTCCCATGATGATGAACTCTCGCTTTCACTTAATCGAGTTGATTTTAATTTTCGTTTCTTGGCGACACTTTTTGTATTCTGTTGAAAATTGTTGAATGTATCCTTTGATGAAGAGTTTGTATCACTTTCCGCATCCGCTTCACCTGAAATTGTGCGTTTTTTTTCATCGTCATCGTATTCGTATTCGTCGTGTTTTCAAAAGAAAAAGTAAATATAAAAGAGAAAATTATTAACCGTAACTTTGGAGCGTAAAAAGTTAATATATATTAGCAGAGAAAAAATAAGAAAGAATAAGAAGGAAAAATTAGATCGAATTTTCTTTTTCTAAATATACAGTTAAGTACATTCTTGTGGATTTTTTTCGTTTTGTAGACATTTTTGAAAATCTTTAACACAATTCTATATTTATATTTCCTCTCGTTCAAATAAACTGATCATAATTTTCACAATGAGGAGTTTCTGAAATGCTCCTGGATCTTGAAGCTGTGAAAACATTATTATGAGCAGACTGGCCAATCTATTTGATTCTATCTCATCTTATGCCCAATTTTTGGACCAAAAATGACTAAATTTTGACTTATTTGGCGAAAAGTAGCCACAGTCTAATGTCCACTACATTTATTTACGACAATTAGCTGAATGAGACATTCACGAAATGTACTGCATGATTGGCGATATATTTACATTTGAGACAGTGGAGTATGTCAAGTCAAGTTTGATAAGCTCATCATTTGCATCCTTTAAGAATCTTTATTATGAAATTTGGACCGTGAACTTATTTGAAAAATTAATTAGATTCATAATTACAGAAAGGTATTTTCTCAGCAAGTTTATGAACAAATGCCGCAATTTTCCCAAGCAAACCAAAAAGTTAAGCAGACACTTATTCAGAATACAATTATAACGTGAGACCATTTTGAAATTTTCTTTACAAACATCTTGCTGCCATTTTAAAACAAAACAACATTTTTGTATCTATCTGTTGGATGAATTTGTCGTCAGGTTTGCGTAAAAAACTTTATAAAATGTGTTTCGATGAAGTTTTTGAAAGAAAAAACCACACAACAGTAATTTTGCTCGAAATTTGTTCCCCTTATAACATGCAGTTAGTGAATAAATAAATGAAAATGATTAATTCAGTGATTTTCATAAGAAAAAAAGAAACTTCATTTTACCATAACTATTTTTATCACAATCATTGGATAATGAATTGATCATGCCATTTGAATTTCTACTTCTCCTTAATCCTATATTATTAGTTTTCGGTGAATCTTTACTATTGAGTCGTTTTGTAGAACGTGTTACTATATTACTAGTGGCAGTTAATAAGCTGTTCCTGGTTGCATGAATAGGTGGTTTCAATGCTACATCTGTTTCATCAATGTACTTTGGCGATCTTTGGGCTATAATCATTTCAGCATCATACTTTGTACATCGTTTCCTTAACTCTTTTAAACTCATTACAGCGTCTGAATTTACGTCTGATTTATCCGCATCTGTTTGCGACGAAGTTTTTTTCCTATTTATTCTATTATCCGTCTCTCTTAAACGATATCCTCCCGATAGCTTATCATCGCTCGTTTCTTTCCATTTTGTGAATGCACCACTACAACGACGTTCGCACGTTTCACATTCACAGTAACGATTGCTATCGCCGAAAAAATCTTCACCATAAAAGCATGTTATCTCCTCGCCAATTTCAATATCACGCAAAACTTTTACACAAGCTGTATCTCGTCCAGTCGGGACAAATTTACAATTTGCTCTGCAGTCGTGATTAATAAAAGCAGCTAATTTTTTTGGAAATAATTAAGTTTAAATATTGGGTTAAGTATTGGTTGTAAAAATTTAATTACCAGGTCCGAGCCAGAGTTGTGCACAGTTTTTACGGCAACTGTACATGACAGAAAAGTCATTCTTTCCTTGTTGCAGAAGAGATGTCTCCTCAGCTTCAGTCATTTCAGCAATACAGCCGACCAGACATTCAATTTTCTCATTTTTGTACCATTTCTTCGTTGACGATATTTTGGCTCCTTTCTGTCCTTCCAGTGAATATCGAAAGCAAGAATCAATAACGAATCCAGAGTTTCTATCGAAAACACGCAAATAGCGATAGATCTGAAAAGCAAATTGCATTTATTAAAATTTTTAATTTTTTTTTCTTCTCCTTCCACCTCTTTTGCAATTGTAATATAAAAATACTTACGTGAGCATACAGTCTTTTTTGAGTTATTTTATTTTTATTATGGAAAGCTCTCGGTATCCAATCACCAGACATTATTTTACTCATAGCTGTATCGTAATCTTGAGTCTCAATAAATTCTTCAATGATCTTCTTCAGTTCGTCACGATTGATTCTCAGTGGCTTGTACCGTAGGTTCATTTTGTGTGTCTAAAAAATTCATTATAACAATAAAAGAAAAGAAAATGCAACAATATTATGCACAATGTAAAAAAACTTTTTCTCTCCGTCTCTCTTCTCTTGACTGAACTGCATAAAATGTATATGAAATGAAAAGAAAGAAATACGCACTTGGAAACCAAGAATCGAGTCCAGTATCAGCGATGTTGCTAAATCATCGTTTTCAGACAGCTCTTTTGGTGTCATTCCAGTGCCTGACGATTGCATCTTGTTGAAAATTGTGGATCTCGATCGACTCTTAATTTGCTTTCCAATAACCATTTCGGCATGAAAAAAGTCTAAAAAGAATGCGAAGAAAAATTACATGTGAACTTTTGTTTAATTTATGTCCAAATTTGCTGACATGAAGTTGAATTTCATTCATAAAAACAAAATTTAACTTTTTGTCGACCATAAAATAAATCCTTCAGACGCTTAAAGTACTTTTAATCACATTTTTTCGTCTTATTAAAAAATGCCAAGCTTAATACATATTTGGATCAAATCAATTTTAAGATTCTATCGTCTCAAAAATCCAATTAACTTACACGAAAATATTCAAAACAGTCTAGAAATACTTTTTAATATATGAATACATTTTACAAGTCTAGTATTAGTTAATTTTTTTAACTTTTAGTAGTTCTCGCTTTGTTTTTGATATTTGTAGATTACTTTTTTAATTTTACGTAGGGGGCGGGCAGTTCCAATGAAACATTATCACGATGATCTGACAGATCGCTTAATACGCTTGATAATTGTATGTGTCGTCTCAAATGCCATAAATAATTTTTGATATAAAAAATATTTTTGATTGTGTACTGGAAGTTAAGTTGTCGGAAAAGGTTTCTCTGGTGAAAATGGAAATTTTCCAAGAAAGCAATTTTCCCCTGAATTAAACCGTTTATTACTGTCTAAAAGTCTGTATAATTCGTTGAGAAAATCATCGAAAAGTATGTCGATGACTAACTGTTCGTTAAGTTTGAAAAGTGCGGGAAGCATATTAGCATAGGTTTAACTATTTCTAGCTTCTTTATGATGCTGGATGTTCCTTAATCATAGGATATGCTTATTATGGATGTAATACATTAAAAACCAGGAAAAAATGCCTCAAAACATAAATATTTACATGAAAATTCTTACCTCAAAACTATTCAACAGAACATAGCAATAAATAGCTTACCTGACTAATTTTTAACTTTCACAGCAATCATTCACGAGTAAGTTACCTATTTGAACCTTTTACACCTTCATATTGTTAATTATAGCCGATATTTAGCCATTATTTTGTGTGATAACTTGTTAACGTGTGAATATGTTTTTCAAAAATACTTTCCAACGGATAAGTACTATAGAAAAGAGGTTTTCACTTTCATTATTCGAAAGTTGGCCAACTTATGTGCAAGAATCTTGTGTGCATAACTTTAGAAACTTTAATTTACAAAGAATAAAGAAGAATAAACCTTAATTAGTTGTCTAATTTAAGAAAATAAAGGGAAATATTGACATTATATACGTCGAATTAGTCAGGCATAACGGATAATCGAGGTTCTAGTGTCGTGAATTCAATCTTTTTGAATTCTTCTAAAAAATTAAAAATTTTAAGACGAGAACGGAAAAAAGCAAGAATTCTAGTGAAATTAATTGAAAAACGTTGAAAGTACATAAGCAGTTCTAAGTGTAAAACGATTTGTGGCTGAAAGAAGCATTAATTCATAGGAAAAAGTGGACAAAAATGTGAATGTTCACGTTTTAAGAAAAATTTCAACCTAATTAACAATTCAAACTGATTAAAGTAAAAAATTTAGTGCTGCTTTAATGATTACAACATAAGTGCTCACATATAGTAATCAAAGATCCATGGTGGATTTTTCAAAAAGACAAAATCACTGAAAGAAATTGAAATAAAAATCGATAAGGAAAATTTGTCTATGAGCAAAATAACATGGAAGAATATTAATAGTGGTTAAAATAAAAAGGTTTTTAAAGTAAATGCGAGAGAAAAATATCGTCGTGCAAAGTCAAGTTTAAATTTACAAAGAATATTGTATTTAAAAAAGTGTTTTTTTCCTCAAATTGATCGGGAGACATATTGAATAATAAGGTATAAGCAATACACGTATTAAAAGTATTTAAAGTGCGTAAATTCATTTTGATCGCATATTTATCGTCATTTTACTTCCACTTTTTTTGATGTGCAATTTAATTTCTATGTATTTAAAAAAATCATTGACAAAAGATCTTTTTCTTTTCGTTCTCAAAATACTCTCGTACGGCTGCCTATTTACATTACATTTTTTTTTCTTCTGTAGCAAACGATACATATATCCATAGACAATTTTCAAGTGTCTTATGCTGCATTAGTTTTGAGAGTAGTTTATTTTTATGGAAAGAATTTGATAATTACATAAATATAAGAAATAAATGGATGTGAATAGGAAGAGAAAAAAGTTCTCGTATTTTTGTAGCAGCGATCAGTATTTGATTAATAATATTTTATAAATTTATTTAGAAACTATTATACCTTAAGTACCTGTTTAAAAAAAAAGTTTAAAATCTTAAGAAACAAGTTTCAAAAATACACTAAAAATTAGAAATCAAAACGCAGTGAATACGTGAGAAACAAAGCAATTTATTAAGATTTTTGATTTTCTTCAATATATTTAGAAACTAATGGATTGATATGACTGATAAACGTTATCTATCTGGAGGTTAGTTAATAATATAAATTTATCATTCATACGTATGCAATATCTATTATTATTTAATATATGAGCTACTCGTCCATATCTAATCCATTTCTATTATTCGACTAGGCGCTGTTAAAATGGATCATTCATTTCAGCCTGCAGTTGATCCTAGAAAGCAAGAGTTATTAGAGGCGAGATTTCTTGGAGCTAGGGTGAGTTGTCGATTGTATTAAATTATATTATATTTTTTTTCGTCGCTCCTTTCGCTCTCCTTAGTGAGTGAATACTATTTAAATATATATACATGTATAGAGTTGTGTAGCAGCGAGCATAACATGAAAATGCAAGGGAGAAAATTCTGATTATATTTTCTTTTCTTTCTTGATATTTCACATATTCGTTTTGATTTTTTTTTACATCTCGTGGGTGTGGTATTTTCTCCACATAGAATAACTTTTATATTAAAAAAATGTATTGTCCTTTTTTCGAGTACTAAGAGCTACGCTTCTGAAAAACGCGGTGCTATAACGCGGTGCTTACCTCAGTTGATATGCGAAGAGGAAGAAACTTTTTTTTTCGCACATACAGAGCAGCTCACGTCTTCTTGTAATTTCATTGCTCTCGTTTTTACGAAAGATTCTCATATTTTTGCTTGTGTTAGGCAAGGGTACATACTGTATAGACAAAATATTTTCACGCAAATGAATTTTTTTTCCTCTTCATTTTTTTATATGCGGCTGAAAGAATTAATCTGATACTTTCTATACAGTGTGTTTTTACAAACAAATTGTAAAACTTCGTTATTATTTTTTCTCGTCGACGTTCTCTCAGTGATTTTTAATTCATTGAATGAAATTAATGAAATATGAAATGATGTGATTAAAGTGAAAAGAAAAATATTTAAGGATTTATACTGTTTGTTGGGGGAGAGCACTAGGTCAATAGAAAATTTATTAGAATTTTCTTTAAAATTCTTCTCTTCCTGTGGATTTTGGATGAAAGAAAATTCAATCGATTTTAATTTGCATAAATTTGGATTGTTCTGGAGTGAATTTTTCAATTTTTCATACCCGAGGAATTTTCTAGTGCATTTTTTGATGCAATGATATTGCATTTTTGTGATTGTTTGTCGTATGATCTAGACTGGGTAATTTACTATATAAAAATTTCATTAGCATAATTTATTGAAGGTTATTTATACTGTTTTTGTGATTAATGGACGAAGATGCATTTATAAATGTATTTTAATTAAATATTATTAAGAATAAGGAACAAATTACAAGGTCAAAAGCTTAAGTGAGCAAACTTTGGCATTTTTCTAACCTAGCATGGTGGTTTTGATAATTAATCTAGAATTAAACTAAAGACTAATACATTTGTTTGCTTGACTAACGGAGAGTTCATTTCATTTCACTTCATTCAGTCATCCAGCTCAGTTCAATCAAATTTAAAATGGTCGTTCAACAATCCAGTTCATTTTCATTCAGTTTAACTCGGTTTCGTTCAATTTTTTGACAAATGAAAGTTTAAATTTTAGAAAACCGTTAATTATTAAAAATTTCTGATTTTTCAATAATTCTCCACAGTTGGCAAGACTGATTTGCAGAAAAAAAATTATTGCAAATAAAGTGCGCTAAGGTCATTTCTCCGAAAATATTCCATTACTCATAGTACATTCGATTGACTTGAAACAAAATTGATAAATAAAAAAAAATTCATAGGAAGAGAAGAGAAAAAAAAATATTTTTTGACATTTTTTTTGCATTAATATTATTTCTGTTATCAGTTCAAAAAGAAAAAAAAAGTTCTCAATACAAACAAGCGAATAACAAATCAACAACCTATACTACCTAAGCAATTTTATTGAATGTAGCTCTCGGCTTTCTCACTGCTTTTATTATTGAATGTGACATATTTTTTCTTTCTTCTTTCTCCTTCAACTTGCAAGAATTAATACAATAATGTGATAAGCAGCAATAGAAAAGAGAAGCAAAAAGAATTGTACATTTTTTTCGGGCCCTTTAGTCTGTACGTTGTGAATCAGAGAGAGAGAAAACGAAATAACGAAGGAGAGAGAGAGAGAAAATAAGTAGAAAAGAAAATGTTGATGCGATGATTATAGCGTAGATCTTTAATTGTAGATGCTAATCCAATATTTTTAAAGTAAAATAAAACAACATACATGCATAAGATAGTTGATGATGATTTAAGATGCTTTAGTAATCTCTATGGGTATTGGAAATATTGCAGTCAGCCATATTAAAAGTACCGTGACGTCATAATATAGAAATGAAAAAAAAAAACTAGAAGATATAATATGTACGTAGAGAAAGAAAGAAAAGAAAGAAGGAAAAAAAATTGAAATGATTGCGCGGTCATAAACGAATAACGAATAACCCACGTGGTTTCGCTATAGTATGTGTGCAATCTCAAGAGACGACAAAAAGAATATTTTTTTGGTGAACATATCGCAACAAAAGAAGAATAAGTTATTTTTAGTGGATACACAAAACTCGATTATAGTAGTAGTTCCTTTCCTTTTTCCCGATAGAATTTATCTTTGACAGAAAGAATTCTTTTCGGTTCAGTTAAATAAAAAAAAGCAGTGAG
The DNA here is from genome assembly GCA_963573255.1 of Chironomus tentans. NCBI lineage: Eukaryota > Metazoa > Arthropoda > Insecta > Diptera > Chironomidae > Chironomus > Chironomus tentans. The sequence goes on along the minus strand of OY754302.1, from coordinate 54,511,365 downwards.
AGAAACAAAAAAAAAATAAAAGAGAGAAAATCAAATAACAACAATAGCAAAAATAATTATAAAGAAAAAGGAAAAAAAAATTGAGAGTAACGGAGAGATTGAGCCGCAAACATATAAACATAAACTTTAAATGTATTTGAAATCTATCCATATATCGACACACATAAGATGTTTTTTTTGTGAATATTTTACAACCGTCTGAAAGATGTTGAGTGTAGTTGTAGATGAGAATAATATTAGAGACGAGTGTACAATTTTGAATGAATGAATTTGGTGATTTTCTGACACATTTACATCTGAGTTAGTTGCTTTCCTTTTAAATTACTTATTTTTTTCCATCCAAAAAAGAAATAAGGTCGTTTTTTTGCACAAAAGTCTAGAATTTGTAATTAGAATTGGATAAAAATGAAATTAATAAACGTATACAATCATGAACAGTGAATATAGCTACCATACGAGACCCCAACGAGTAAAAGAGTGTGTTTGAAAAAAAAGTAAAAAAAAAATTAAAGTGGAAAAAAATTATGAGTGAGAGTTCACATATTTTTAAGCCGATCAATTATTATATGATAACTCGTTGAAAGAGCAGAAAATATTTATAATAAAAAAAATTAGTCAAAAAATATCAATTCATCTTCTATTCGCCATCTTGAAATGAAATGAAAGAAACTTTGGACATAATTTACTTCCTTCATTCGCTAAAAATGTAAAAAGGAATGAAAAAAAAGTATGATACAAAAATTTTTCATGTACATTTAATGTCGTCCATATTGTTTTTAGCGAAAAAGAAAAAAAAATTGAGAATCGTAGTGATTTTTATCGTGTAAATTCTTTTAATATTTATTAAATTCTTATCATTTAGTGCTGAATAATATGGCTGTACAACTTTTTTTTCTTCTAAATATTTAAATTTTATTCACTTTTATCCATTTTTTTTTCTTTCTTATCATATATCATATGAGAAGAATTCCACACATTCGACATTCTTTTTTTGTTCATTTTTCAATAATTTTTTTCTCGTCTTTTTTTTTGTTTCACTTCATTTTAGATGTCTGCAACAACTCAGCTGCAAATGGCACCTCAATCGACATTAGTACAAGTTAATCAAAATCCAAGTCATTCGATAATAGGAACAGGAACAACAGCATCTAGTGCCCAAAATAATCAGGATTCGAATATGAGTACTGGTTCATCACATAGCGATAAAGAAATAGACAGAGATGTAATAATAAATCAAGCAATAATTAATAATACGCCAGAGAAATTACCACGACAACAATCTGAGAGGAAAAGGAAGAGAAAACCGACTGAGGATAATGGGAATGGTCCAGGTGGCATTAGAAATACAGTAATAGGTGCGGGTATAGCAAGTGTGAATGATGTAAATATGCGTGATGGTATCCATAGTTCAAAAGGTCCACGTATTACGATTCCAACGGTGAATGACAAGAAAATAAATGAATATTTTCACTCAAAGCACACGGCAAGTAATAGACTTACAGGAGCAAAAAGTCCATCGCCTCAACATGGGACATATCCAATGTTTCCACCTAGTCCACAACCGCCACTTGTCCATCCATCACTCAATAGTCAAGACTATTTTAAACCTCGATCATCATCAAATCCAATGTCTGCACTTCAACCTCCACAGCAACAACAGCAGCCACAAATTACCCAGCAGCAGCAGCAACAACAACTTCCGCCACCATCGTCGCCTGTTGTCGTCGTGACGAATCATCAGGTTGTGGCTGTCAATAGTTTAATTCCCTTAACAAGTACATCCGTTCAGGTCGTACAGCAGCCAACAATGTCAACGTCAGGTAGTGTCAATACACAACAAACATCATCCGCATCAGCATCACAATCAAATCATATAAATATGCTTCATCATAATCAAAATAATCAGCAATCGCTTGCGATCGGTGCTCTTTTGTGTCCAACGATGGTATCAAAGTCAGTCCAGACTGACTTAACGTTAACCGATATGACAGATCGAGAAACTGATGTAGAAACAAATAAAACCAAAATGGACGATATGACGAGAGCATCGGATGAGCAAAAGACTCAAATTAGTGCTCATCAAAAGATTATTGAACAGCAGAAAAGTCACATAAATAAATGTATTGAAGTTATTAAAAATTTGTTAAAACAAAAAAGTAATATTGAGAAGAAGGAAGCTCGTCAAAAGTGTATGCAAAATAGGCTGCGATTAGGTCAATTTGTGACACAGCGAGTAGGTGCAACATTTCAAGAGAATTGGACTGATGGATACGCTTTTCAAGAACTTGCCAGACGACAAGAAGAAATCACATCCGAACGGGAGGAGATAGATCGTCAGAAAAAGTCACTGGTAAAAAAGCGTCCAACAAATACCGAAGGTGGACGTAAAAGGAACACATCAACGACGTCATCTCCAGTGCCAGCGGTGGCATCATCATCAAATCTCCACAATGGCGGGGATGCAACGTTCCTCAAGCCGGAACCTGTTGGAAATAGTTCAACATTTACATTGCAAGAGTATTATGAATGTGATGAAATTTTAAAATTAAGGCACAATGCACTGAAGAAAGAAGATGCTGATTTACAATTGGAAATGGAGAAATTAGAACGCGAGCGGAATTTGCACATTCGCGAACTTAAGAGAATTCATAATGAAGACCAAGTATGTCATAATAACTATTTCTTTAATTATTATTCGTTTCTAATGTCCAATTTCTTATCTCCGTCTCGTTGCAGTCCCGTTTTAGTAATCATCCAGTTTTAAATGAACGATATTTATTGCTAATGCTTTTGGGTAAAGGCGGTTTTTCGGAAGTACATAAAGCGTTTGACCTCAAAGAACAAAGATACGTAGCTTGTAAAGTGCATCAACTAAACAAAGACTGGAAAGAAGATAAAAAAGCCAATTATATAAAGTAAGATAATAATTCATTTATTTCTTTTTTGCTCCACAGCCGCATTTTTACCAGCAAAAAAAAATTCACAAATGTCTACGATTTTGACTGTGTAGTTGACCGATCATTTTGTTTTCTTTTTCACCATAAATATGTACAGTTGTTTTAGAGGAAGTTCATTTGATTTTTGTGCTATATAGTACTTGTGAAAGTATTTCATCATTAAATTTTTTCCAACTTGGATACAAGCATACACATTAAACAGTGAATTAGAAAGAAGATTTGCATTTTTGTTGTGAAAAAAAAATATATGGATTGAAAAGAGCTGTTCAGTGTGAATAATGAAAATAGTGCAATTTGACGGATTGGGCAGTGAAATTCTTCAGACCAAACGTTTTGCTCACAATCCATGAAACTGTGAACTTAACGGTTTTTGAGAATTTGAAAAAATAACGAATTTCTAGAATTTTAAATGCAGTTCAAATTTTCAACGAACTTTTTAAGTTCAAATTTTTAACGAACAAAATGAACTGAACTAATTGATCACGCGAGAGTAAACGTTTGTTTACTTAAAATACGTTGGTGAACCTAGTAGAAAATCGCGAGTTGAATGGAAAACAAAAATCTCATAAATAGTAAATGTAATCAACAAATGATTATGAAATTGTTTTTTTAAAATTTCATTCCTTAATCGGATTGAAGCAAAAATGCGTACTGTGACAATTTTTTTCTATCGACGATTTGTAATGGCTGATAACACAACTAATTTAATAACTGAAATATTTCCTTGACTCTTTCAGACATGCTCTTAGAGAATATAACATTCATAAAGCACTTGATCATCCTCGTGTAGTAAAACTTTATGATGTGTTCGAGATTGATGCAAATTCGTTTTGTACGGTGCTAGAGTATTGTGATGGGCATGATTTAGATTTTTACCTTAAACAACATAAAACAATTCCTGAGAAAGAAGCGAGAGCAATTATAATGCAAGTAAGTAGACAAGTTAAATTATTCAATTCATATTATACAAATTACTTCTCGTGCTGTTTGTTTAATTGTTTTACTGAAATCATCATCATTGTCACCTTTTATTTATTCTGTATTTTTTTGTTTCGTTCCTCTCTCCTTTTCAAGGTTGTGTCTGCTTTAAAATATTTAAATGAAATTAAACCGCCTATAATTCACTATGATTTGAAGCCAGGCAACATTTTATTGACTGAGGGTAATGTTTGTGGAGAGATTAAAATCACAGATTTTGGTCTATCGAAAGTAATGGATGAAGAGAATTATAATCCAGATCACGGCATGGATCTAACATCACAAGGAGCGGGAACTTATTGGTGAGTATCTATCTCGTCATAATCCAGATGTTTTTTTCGTTGTGAAGTGCACAAACACAATTAAATTTTTGTCTGTGTTTGTGTGATTTTTTTGTAAACAAAAGATGGATTTTGAGGAGTTCAGCTGTATCCATTTCTTACCTGGATACTAGAGTGTCTAAATAAGTCATTATATATTTTATTATCTCATCCTTACAGGTATCTCCCTCCTGAGTGTTTCGTAGTTGGTAAAAATCCTCCCAAAATTTCGTCAAAAGTGGATGTTTGGTCGGTGGGTGTAATTTTTTATCAATGTCTTTATGGAAAGAAACCTTTTGGTCATAATCAATCACAAGCAACTATATTAGAAGAAAATACAATACTTAAGGCGACTGAAGTTCAATTTCCTAATAAACCTACAGTTTCAAATGAAGCAAAGGTGAGTAATTACAATTTTTTTGTCAAATTCTTCATATTGAGTTCGTCAACCTATAATTGTGCATATATATAAAATTTTAGAGCTTCATAAGGGGATGCTTAGCATATCGAAAAGAAGATAGAATGGATGTATTTGCGCTTGCGAAACATGAATATTTACAGCCTCCTGTTTCAAAGCATGGTCGTTCATCAAATATGCAACAACAACAATCATCAACGCAACAAAGTACACCAACATGTTCGGGTGGAAATCAGGGAAGTAGCGGAGCAGGACAAACTTCATTTTCAACTGGAATGTTTGGAAACATGAATCAATCTAGTTCATCTTAATAAATTTTTATGTTTGCATAGTAAACTTGAATGAATGAATGAGGGGTAACAATATTTATCACATTTTTTTTTTAAAAAAAAAGATATATAAGAACATATGCTGTGACTTTATTATATTGAATGAATATCAAAAAAAAAAATGGAAATACAATAGGTAACAAGAATGTGACGTGAAATAGAGTGTTGAGCAACGCATAATTAAAAAAAAATCTGTCTTTTGTAAAATTATCATAAATAAGTGAAAAAAAAGTAAAAATCATCCAAAATTATCGTTCTTTCTCTTACGCTAGCATATTATGAGCATACAAAAAAAACTATAAAACTAATCAATGAAATGATACTGATGAAATAAAAAAAACTGTAGCTGTTTAGAAATTTCAGCTTTCATTAAACAAAAAAATTACATGTTATAAATACTGAAGATTGGAACGAAAAAAGCATAAAAAATTATAAAAATAATAATAATAGAAAGATGATTCAAAAATACTGTCTTGCAAGTGATGTATTGCTAAGTTATTTAATTTATAAAAATGAGAAAAAATCGAGTTGAATGAAATTGTAAAAATTGGGACTGGAATTGCTTTGAAATTGATTATTTAAGACAAAATTTGACAAAAATTGATAATTTTTCACTTTTTTAATTAGAATTAGAAAAAAAATCTTTCAATTTGAACTTTTTTGATATAAAGTCTCAAAAGTTTCATCTAAAAAATCTAGATTAAAATAAGAATTTATAAATAAATTTCTCGAATATCTCTGAAAACATTTGTAAAGCTTTCAAATTGCCAAAAAAAATAGAATTTGTAAGGTTTTTGGAACCGTGTAGACTGTTGTAGGGTTTTGAGACAAATATTTCAAAACCTTACAACAGTTAATAACAAAAAATGTTCAGAAACCATACAAATGTTTAGTATCTCATATAATTTGTAAGGTTCTGAAAGCTCAAAACAGTTACGAAGTCCTTCAAAAAATTAATACAAAAGAAATTTTCAAGGTCATCTGTACCTCTTTCACTACATACATAAATGGCAATCAAGGGTAATTACACATTAACCTTGATCTTGTACATGTCAAAAAGAACGGATGAACATTTCCTGATAAGCAATTTGGAGGCAATTTCAGTTCCTACCAGAAAAACCAGAGAGGATAAAATGTGTATATAATTGTAAAAATTATTTGATTTATAATTTCCATCATTTTTTTGATTTTAATTTTTTTTATCTTTTCTGAGAAGTTAATTTTTCCTTCTTTTCGAATTTAAATGAAATCTTATGTTTTAAATAAATTGTTTAACGCGAGAAAGAGAGGAAAGAAATTTCAAAACAAAAAAAATTATTTTAAAAAGGAGAAAATGGAAAGATGAGGAAAAAAAGTTCTTTTGTAAATACTAAATAAATGTGAAAATAAGGAAATACGTTAACTGCCTAATTATTATTCGTTATTTATGAGACAAAAGTCAATAATTTAAACTTTTTTTTGTTTCTTTTTATTATCATGAATAAAACAAAATGAAAGAAGAATAAGCCTGATTCAAAATATAGATTGTAATGGAAGTAAAATTGGCTACACACAGATCTAATCAATTGGTTGAAAACACTCAGCCTTGATAATGAAAAAAAAACACAAAAACTATTTTTACATTACTTCCTCCTACAATGTTCGATATATTCATAACAATATATAGAATGATGAAATCACTTCCCTTCCATAACACACAACAAAAAAAAATCTACGTATACAGACTTCATAAGGAATATTTTATATGGATCAAATAAAAATGCATTATGTTCAATTTAAGTTCTTTAAGTTTTCTTGATTATAGTAAACACAACTCACGTGAAAATGATAAGAGAGAAGATGAAAAAGATAAAAGTAAAATAAAAAATAAAAATATGATGAAAAAAAAAATTCAAAATTTTTTTTGTAAATTGATCGCATTGCGATAAAATATATAGCATATAGTTAGAAATCGAAAAATTTAAAAAATACAACAATAACGTAAATACCAATAAAATGAAATTCCATAAATTTAATTTTGTGCAGAGATGAAAAAATGATAATAAAGTAATTAATAACAATGATTATGTCAAGGTGTAGTAATTTTGGGAAAATTGGAATGGTTTTGGGTACTTAAAGGTCCGGAAGTGAAAAATTGACATCATAACGGTCAATTTATATTCAAATTTTTAACGGCCAAACATTTTTTGAAAACAAAAGCGTAATTAAAAACCCCTTCAAAAATCAAAAAATTCAAAAATTTGAAAAAACGTTTGGTTTTATCAATTTAGCTAAGAATAATTAATAAGAGAAGTATAGATAACAGTACGTTATCTACGATTGTAAACATCAAGGTCATACTTCAGCAAATTCATTGAATCATATTTCAAAGCAGAACTTCCAATTCTGCATCTTGCAGCACTTTCATGCCAAAATCTACCAAATTTCTCAAAACTAAATTCACCTTGAATGATGATAATAATAAAGAAAAGAAAACTTCAGGCTCAAAAACAAGATGAAAATCAAACACGTTTGATGAAATGAAAGTCAAATGAAAGTAGTAAAAACAAATTTAAAGGCAAAAAAGATGAAAATTATTATTATGATTATTATTATTATTAATAATCCTATTCCAAAAAATTTTCTAATTTCTCAATTATTCTAAAATGTTGCTCTTTTATAGTTAAATAATAAAAAATATGTCCTAATTGAAAATTCTTAAAAAAATCCTTCATTGTTTCTCATATAAATGTCTTAGTTCCCTTTTCAATATGATTAAAAATTTATCGTAAACACCGGTTGACTTTCGTCCTTTTGTCGAAGGGCATTTCAAATTTCTCATAAATTAGAAATGGAAGGTAGCACTGCAACCAGCCTTAACGGCTTTTCTTCTTCTGTTAATATGGAGAAAATATATAAATAGCTTTTTATCATCATTCATTTCCATTTGTTCAAGTTTTTATTTCATTTACATGCGTCTATCAACGTATGAACATTTTATCCATTCACAACATAATTTTTATGCTGCATATTGTCTTTTCACTTAACGACATCTCGAAATTTAAACTCACACACACAGATACAACAGAACCTCACACATTCCAATGCAAACTTCGCGCCATCTGATAGCTTATCTATGAATTAGCTACAAGAACATGATACAGCATGAAGACTATGTTTGAATAACAATCAGGATAGTTAAAGTATTAGAGGGATGATAATTTTATGATTTTTATAATTTTTTGTAATATTATTAAGTTGTTATGTTGAATTTAAGCTTATTTGACTATGTTCTATGTTATAATATCTAATGACTATAAATAGATGGCGCTAATGATTAGAATTAAAATTTCTATGAATTTTTGACTTCCGTTTTTTAAAACTTTTTTCTCTGCTAACCTCAGAATATTTTTTATCACACTGAATTCTAGTCAAAATTAATGTTTAAGTCGTATTAATTTCAATTAAAATAGTCTAAATTGTATGAAATGTGATGCTAAATTTTAAGTTTTGTAATGTTAATTTGTAAAAGATTGCTGTAGAATTTGTAATAAAATTGTGTCTCAAAATAAGGCCCTAATAAATATTTAAAATAATGTTTGCTGTTTATTTATTTTCTATTGTGGGGTACAGTTCAGGGGCGTGGGTCCAAGAGGGTCCGGATCCCCTCCTCGAAAATTTTTTTTCTGAAAAATAATTTTTACTACTAAAGACTTTTTTCGAAGTTTTTCCGAAGTTCTAACTTGTAGTCATCATTCACGTACCGTTAGAATTAACAATAAATATAAAAACTTGAGATAAAAACAGAGGCTACGCCACTGGTACAGTTGGTTTATAGTAGACTGGTGCCTAGTCATCTGTAACAAAGACATAGTGATCACGTGTTCGAGACTTAATAAAATAAAATTTCAGAATCAAATTTACTAAAAATGGAACTAACAGTCTTCCATCTAAGGCTGATGGACAGCAACAAAATCAGATAGAAAACATTTTGTTGGAACCCGTTGGAACCAAAGCTTAATATATGAACTACAATAAAAGTCTAGGTATCAGTTTTTCTGACTTACTGTCTCGATTTCTGGGACATAGGATGGGATTTTTTTGTTTTGTAAACTTTGAAACCTCCAAAAGGGTCGTTCTTTTATTAGAGGAAGGGGGTTTGAGGTTGGGGTGACATTTTAATTAAAGGAAAAAATTTCAAAGAAAATTTATGAAAAGGGTGTTATAACTAATTTTTTGTATTACGTAATAAGTGAATGACCACAAGTGAGAACAGATCTGAGTCCAGAATTTTGGGGTGGTTCATAGGGCACAAAATTATAAAGAGTACATTTTTAAATAAAATTAGAATCCTTTTTGACCCCCTGAATATGATCAATCCAGAATCAGAGTCAAAATTTTTTTAATAATATTAGCAATTAAAATATGAATTTTTCTATCTAATCAGCATTTTTCACCTGTCATTCTCACCATCAACATGAAAAAAATCTAGAATGTCCAATGAAGTATGAGGATGTTGAAGAGTTTAACAGCAATAAATTTCAAACTTTTCACACCCCCTGTAAATAATCTCAACAGTAATCACGTAAAAAAGGAACAAGTGTCAAATCTTTCAAACATCAATTTTTCTCTAACATTCTGATCCTCAATAAGTGCAATAAATAAAATTAAAAGTCAATCAACATAAAGGATAGAATAGAGCTGTTGAATGTCCATGATTGACTGTGAATAATTGTGAAATGAAATAAACTCAAAAAAGTCAAAAATTCCGAACATTTCTGAATCAAAAGAGCAATTAAAATAACAAAGAATGGACATGAGTAAAAATAATAAAATTTCTCATTCATAATTTGACAAATTTAGTGACAAAAGCCTGCAAAAATATTGAAATTCAGCAGAACATTAATCTTGTTTATATTTTTTTCTTGTTACTCAATTCAAATTCAACAGGTTTATGTTGAGAGTCTTTTTTTGTGTAGTTCCTCTCAGTATTTTTTGAAAGCTTAATGTGAACGAATCGAAAATTTCTTTTTTCTCTAAAATGAATTTTTTATTTTTGTGGATTTGAAAAATTATAAAAAATTTCCAATTTTTTTTTTCTCGGTGAAAATGCAAATGAAAAATATTTGATATGTGACAAGTGCACTGTATAGCAATTTAAAAAAATTATTGAATAAAAAATTGTGAATTTAATAAAAAAGAAAGAAAAAAATTTCAAACGTGTCAGAAGGTTCAGTCTTAAGGTTTAATGGAATTCATAAATGAAAATAAAAGTGGATAAATTTAAAAACTATTTTGGATTAAGGAAGTCGATTCTGAGGCTCGAAAATGGCCTCGAATATTGGATTATCAAAAGTCTTTATTCTGGATAAATATTTTAAAGAACTGCAAAAGTTTTGGCAAACTGAAAAAATGTTACAAGGTATGTGGATTAATATTATTAAATATTTTTTTTCTTCTCTTTTCTTCTCCTTCTTCTATGCCTCTAAGGTATATAGGAATAATGAGTAATAAGAAGAATTTATCTCGACACCAAAAACGGGATAATTTCATAAATTGCGAGCCATAAAATTAGAAATAGTAAAATTTTAGGGTTGGGCAGAATCGTATACGTATATATACGTATATAAATATACGTATATTTTATACGTATATATACGTATATTTATACGTATATTTATTTTTCAAATTTTTTCCGTTACATATCGTAGCTTAACAAAATAAAATTTTCTCAGACTTTTAAGACAAAATATGCACTTGTTGTTCATTAACAGTGCTCAATTGTCATTACTAGCTATAAATTATTGTCTAAATGCTTTCATTTTTTCTTTTAAAAATTTTTTGTAACGGCCAAAAAAAATTCAAATTTTGCTCAAGATTTGTAAACAAAGAAAAATTAATTTTTTCAAAAAATTCTCATTTTTAGATTAAATCCTTGCTTAAACACTTTTAAAATGCTTAATGGAGCCTTAAGTGACTCTATTTAACCCTTTAGAGTCCAAATTTCAGCATTTTAACACATTTTTTAGCAAATTAATAACGTACTTTTTGCGTTTTGAAAAATCCATATACGTATACGTATACGTATATATACGTATATTTTGTTCTTCGATATACGTATATATACGTATATATACGTATATTTGCCCAACCCTATAAAATTTATGTAGATTTTAATGACTTTCAATTCAAAAATGATAAGATTGACAATTCTTTTTCATACATATTAAGCAGAGAGCGAAGAATCTGTCTTGAAAGCAACAACGCAAAGTTATTGTTTAGTTGTGTTAGTTAAAACATAAAAAAAAAATACTCAAGACTTGTTTCAAGAAAAATAAGCGACGAACTCGTATTTGGTTTTGAATTTTTTTTTCTCTTTATTTAAATTTCACCTTATAAGTTATTTTTTTTTTCTTTCTTTTTTGAATATCATAAAACGTGGAGAAATGAATTTAAATTTGTACTTCGGAAGATGCATAAAATTTTTCGTATTCCTTTCCTGCCTGTAGTGTATATTTATTATCAGTTGGACTTGATATTTCATTCATTTCTGATGACTGTTTTTTTTGGCGAGCAAAATAATAAAATTTAATTCTCTTCGACATTATTCTCGGGCATCTCAAGAATTTTATTCTCTTTCGCCGAGCAACATTAAGGAAATATTTCGCATATTTTTGTGAAAAGGCAATCATCGTCCTCATTTTGTCTCATTGCTTACTGTGCTGTGTTTTTTTATTGGACAATGAATCACTTTTGACCATAATAAGTAGCCAATTGAGTTTTAAATAATATGAGAAAATCCCTTAAATGTATAAATTATATCAGTACTTTATTGTTGTTTATGTCTTTAAATTATTTTCATTTTTATTAATGGTTTCTGTTCATTTTAGTCTCTCCATTATTGCTGGCTTCAAATTGAAACATTAAGTCATTGATTTGCTATTGTGAATTTAATTAAAATTTCCTTAAATACGCTCCAAATTCGATTACCTTTTGTTTACAAATTATTACACTGCTGTTCCTGCTTTTTGGATATTATCATGATCTGTGGATTTATCTGGATCTTCAAATCTAATTCAATCATTAGAGAATTGTTAATGAACTCAAAAATGTCTTGAATGTGTGTGATTTTTTTGTATTCTTCATAATCATTATTAATTTATTCATATTGAGCGAAATTATTCGTCCAATGCTCTAATCTTTGTGGTTGTTAAAATACTTTTGGGATGAATATCTATAAAAATTCATAAATTCCTTTTAGTTTTATTATAATCAAGATTTTTAGGGATTTCGAAATCTTTCTAAATTCATATTATGAATAAAATGATTATTTGATAATTTTCAACTCTAGCTTAAGTAAAAAATTTGCTCAAAATTTAATTTCACATTAATTTTCAAATCGATTAGCTATCTAAATAATTAAAAACTGTTAACAAAATATGAGCAAAGCATTTAGCACGTTTAACGTAGCGTGCCACTCAGGCCAGTACCGTAGCAAGAAGAGGGTGAATAGAGCAGTGACTACCCCTAGGGTATGATAGGATCACCCTACCCTCTCCTACTAGGATGACCTAGGGTACCCCACTTATACTTTCAACAAATCAGCCTTAAATCTACAACAATTATAATTAGAAAATTATAATAGATTATAACTAGAAAGTCAAATTGTATTTTAATAACCAAAAATAATTTTAAACAAATCTACAAAATGTGCGGGTAAATTCAAATTTCAAAAATACGTTATGTTTTAATCATCATTCTCTTGAATCGAGTAAGATTTTATTACTTTTTAACAACTTAATCTCATAGATATATAAAACCCTTCAAAATCCATACCTGCTCTTACCTCCAGATTCCCCAAGAATTCCAACATTTTATCTCATATTCCATTGTTCGTTCGTTTATCAAAGACAACTTACATCTCATAAAACAATAATGCTTGATTTTCATGATCATATATTGTTTCTTTATTGACATTAAATTTTTTTACATTATTTATATTAAAAGTCTTAATATCTCTCGTGTCGTATCGTTTAATGAAATTGCTGTCCATTAATTTAATTGTTGAAGAATTTACAGCATTTCTTCAATTTCATTTACATTCTTCTTTTTAAATGTCATTCGAGAATATTGAACTTTATCTGCTGATCTATTTATGACCATTGCCAATTTTCGAGAGCACATTAAGACCCAAAAAAAAGTTGTTCAACCCACCAAAAATCTTGAGATTGCCAAGTGTCATAGAATGTATAATAATAATTATAAATTTGGTTGAAAATATAGAAATTTTATTGTCAAAGGTTAATTATAATAAAAATACAAAATATTTTCTTGCTTTTCTGATTTTTCTTCTGTTTTTGGAATTGATGACTTCAGTCGTTTAATTATTTTTCTCCCAAATCGTCACCTACTTACATATCATACAAACAAATCTTCTGCTTAATATCAACATCTGTGTTCAGGGGTTCGCAATTTGTGTGCTACGGCACAATTTGAGATGAATTCTTTTAAAAAAATTATTTTTATTTTGAGAAGTAACGGAAATTTTTTGAATTTTTGAACTTCAGATTTGATCAAATTTATGTTCAAAACTTAAAACAGAAAATTTTAAAAAATCTAGTATGCTTTGCATTAAAATTAATTTCAGTGATCACAAACAAGGCCAAGATAAAAAAAAGGTCACACAGCACTGACCAAATTAGAAACAAATATTCGAAAATTTTAATATTAATTTCTCTCTTCTATTTTTCTATTTCATTCGGCTAATAAAAATGTTTCAGATGCTTCTTCATCCAACGAAGCTGTTCATTTACAACAACGTTTAAAAAGCTTGAGCACAGAATTAGTTACTCTTCGCAATCGACTACATGTTACTGGATCCACAACGGCTAATGGAAATGCTAATAATCCAATTATAAATTGCACAAATTTCCCACATCCCAATTTGAATCTATTGACTGGAAAGAATATGGTAAATTGATTATTATCAAAATTCTCAATTTTGACATAAAATTGTAATTTAATGAAAAAAATGTAAAAAATATTTATAGCAAGGAACAACAACAGCAACGACAACGACTTTACAGCACAACATAAACATTTCAAATATGAATAATAGCAATGCATTATGCACAAACAATAATAATAATAATATTACTAGCAACACAAATAATAACAACAACAATAATAATACAACAACAACCAATAATAATATTAATAGTAATAATACTTCAACTAACAACAATAGCACTACCAACAACAGTATGAAAGGTTCAATACCATTAAACAACAACATTCATTCGCGACGTTTAAATAATCAGCAGTATAATAACAACAACGCTGATCACGTTGTAACGACGAGGAACATTTCCATACCTTTACCACTTCCCAAGAATCATGAGGAACAAAAACAATTGATTAATACTCCACATTCGCCCGTGAAAGGTAAGAAATTTCAAGAATTTTCATCAAAAATGTTTTAATTAATTGCTTAATTACTCTCACGTTAAAATCATTAAGAAGAAATTCGGAACAATTGTCCGTCGAACACGTTTAAAAGTGGAAATCCCAATATGAAGATAAGTGAGATGGAAGATTTGATTTACTTGACTGGTCCATTGACGGAAGATGCTGTAATGAAAAGTTTACAAGCTCGATTTAACGAGAAGAAATTTTTTGTAAGTTCCTTTTTGTTATTGTTTTATTCGTTTTTGGCGCATTTTTCTGATGTTTTGTGTTTGCATTTTCTTCATGCGTTGACACTTTTTGTGATTCTTTTTTTTTGTCAACTGACGCAGGAAATCTCCAAGTGTTAAGCAAAATATTATTTAAGTTGTGCCAAAAATCAATATCCATTCAAAACAAAAATTATAAATAATCACTTGTTCCTTAAATTCTATCACATAACTAGACAAATGTTGGGCCAATTTTGCTCTCAATCAACCCATATCATGATGTCGGAAATCCATTGACATTATCATCAACACGTTCAATACCCATGGCACCGCAACTCGTTAGAATCGTACAAGAAGCTGTACGACAGCAAACAGAAACAGGATATCCGCAGGCTATCATCTTGTCTGGCACATCAGGTTCTGGAAAAACACATTGTTCAATGTTGTTGCTCCGGCAGTTATTTGCTGTTGCTGGTGGAGGTCCTGAGACTGATGCTTTTAAACACTTGGCTGCTGCTTTTACTGTATTACGGTCGCTTGGTTCTGCGGCGACAGCAACAAACTCTGAATCGAGTAGAATTGTATGTAACAGTTTTTCTCCTTTACATTTGACATTAATATGACATGATTAATAAATTTTCTCTCAATCAGGGACAATTCATCGAAGTTCAAGTAACCGACGGTGCTTTATATCGCACAAAAATTCATTGCTATTTTTTGGATCAAACACGTGTTATTCGACCCTTACAAAACGAAAAGAATTATCACATTTTTTATCAGATGCTCTCTGGCTTAAGTGACGAGGAACGTACTAGATTATGTTTAACAGATTATCAGGCGAAAGATTTAAATTATTTACAAATAGGAGATACAAGACAGGTACATTAAGGAAACATATTTATGATAACGATTTTTCACTAAGCGATTATGATAATCTCTTATACAGGATGAACAGGAAGATGCAGCAAGATTTCAAGCATGGAAAGCATGTCTGGGGATTTTAGGTATTCCATTTTTAGATGTAGTTCGTGTATTAGCCGCAGTTTTATTATTAGGAAATGTAAAATTCGTTGATAACCAGGTGAGACTTTTAGATCTTAATTAATGGATGCTTGCTACTATGAAAGCTTTTTTTCCTCTCCATACTTCCTTCCGCAGCGCTCTGAGGTTGAAACAAATAATGAATCAGAATTAAATTCAGTAGCTAATCTGCTCGGTGTTTCGTCGCAATCATTATTTAGGTAATTTGATATCTGCTTTATCTTTATTTCCTTTATTTCGTGATATCTACAAAAAATTATTATTATTATTTTAATATATTCACAGAGGATTAACAACACGTACGCATAACACACGAGGACAATTAATCAAATCTGTTTGCGATGCAAACATGTCAAACATAGCAAGAGATTCATTAGCGAAAGCTCTTTATTGTCGAACTGTTGCTACAATTGTAAGGCGGGCAAACAGTTTGAAAAGGTGAGTTCATGAAAGTTTTGACATTAAAAATTTTTTATTGCAAAAATTTTATTCACACACTAAATAATTTATTTCTTTATGTATACATGCACAGACTGGGCTCCGGCACTCTAAGTTCTGACTCAAACGAATCGGTTCACAATCAGGCAGAGGTAAATAGTCAACATGCGTCAACGATTGGTGGACATTCGGCAAAATCAATGAATCAAATGGCAGTATTAAATAACGTTGTTCGTCATGCAACAGACGGTTTTATTGGTATCCTCGATATGTTTGGATTCGAAGAGCCAAAGCTTGCACAACTCGAACACTTGTGTATAAATTTATGTGCTGAAACAATGCAGCATTTTTACAATACTCATATATTCAAAAGTTCAGTAGAATCATGCAGGGACGAAGGTATTATATGTGACAGTGAAATTGACTATGTTGATAACGTACCTTGCATTGATTTAATATCATCACTACGTACTGGTTTGTTAAGTCTTCTGGATTCCGAATGCTCCATTCGTGGAACTGCTGAGAGTTATGTTGCAAAAATTAAAGTTCAGCACCGCAACTCACCTCGTCTTGAACAACGGCATATAGATTTAGATTCTCGAATGTTTATCATTCGGCATTTCTATGGCCAAGTAATTTATGATGCCAGTGACTTCCTTGATACTAATAGAGATATAATAAGTGACGACTTAGTTTCTGTATTTTATAAGCACAATTGTCAATTTGGATTTGCTACGCATTTATTTGGGGCTGAATTGCGTGCATTATATTCACATGAAAATGTGCCTCGCGGGACATGGTTTAGAATCGCTCCGACATCCCACACTGATTTATTAAATGGGGATGAACCAGTTTCGACATTAACTCAAGACTTTCATACACGCCTAGATAATCTTTTAAGGACTCTTGTCATGAGTCGACCGCATTTTGTACGTTGTATACGAAGTAATTCCAATGAGCTTCCGAATTTCTTTGAACGTAATACAGCCGTACGACAAATCCGTGCCTTACAAATTTTGGAAACTGTTAATTTAATGGCAAGTGGATTCCCTCATCGTATGCGATTTAAGCAGTTCATAAGTCGTTATAAAATGTTAGTTTCATCTCGATTGTTGAGACGTTGTGAGGAGAAAGCAATTGAGGATTGCAAATTGCTTTTAAATTGTGCCATGGAGCATCCATTTGAATTAGATGTATCGGTTGTACTCTCATGGGCTCCCGGGAAACGTCACATCTTTCTAAGTGAGGGCATGAGGCAGCATTTAGAAAATCTACGCAATCACATCAGGAACAGAAGTGCTATTTTAATTCAATCGGTCTGGCGTGGATGGCAACTCCGTAGATTGAATACAATGAAACGAATGAAAAAGGACTTACTAATGTCATCAAATACAATGATGTCAAATTCTACCATATGTAAGATATCATGCTGATAAATAATAGATACACATTCATTATTCATTCCTCCCTATCTCTTGTTTCCTTCCTCACTACAATTACAGCTCGAGCACAAATTAATCCATCTATTCGACCACGTCCACAACCAATTACTGGTACTCCTGATTTAGAGGTAAATTTCGATCTATGCACAAGCACTGCACACACATACGACACAGAAAAGTATCGCAAATGTTTTCCTTCCACTTTTCCAATTAGATGATTAAAAATTCTCAATTTTTGTAAATTAATTTTTCTCTCATTTTTCATTTTTAATACAAAAAACAAATCGAACAATATGGAAAAAATAATTAACCTGTATGTATATAATTGATAAATATAAATTAAGACATTAATATTTAATTACCCTCCTCATGACAACACACAAATACACACACATAAAAATTTTTCCTGTTCGATTTTTGTTTTCCCAAAAAAATTTATATATATAAGCTCCGATGATGAATAATTTATTCATGTTTTTCTTCTCATTCATTCATTCATTATCGCAAATAAATAAAAGTCTGATTTGACAAAGGGAAGGACGCCGGATAAGTACGACATTAAAACAATCCATCAAACATTATTCGGTCTCGACCTGGAGGTAATGTGTACATAGTTGATATATATTTTTGTAATGATAGAAATCTAGAAATTTAGCATAGTAGGCGGTTGGTAGGATTTTTAATTATTTAATTAACAACACTGCTCTAATAATGGTAGCTAGAATTAAGAATCACACATGCTTTGAGTTTAACAACATCCACATTAAAATTTACTATATTAATTGACTGTAATAGTTTCATACGACTAATGATACCATCAATTAACAGAAAATTAAAATATACAAAACCATACTAATAGTAATTAAGTAGCATTTGCGATATTTTCACTAACAAATTTTGAAAATTGACAATTTATAAAAATTAATCTTGTCAATTTTTTACAGTCACCACCGATGGTTCCCCCACCTCGGCCATACACAGTCTCTGGAAATTCAAAATTAAAATATCCTCAATTACGAATCATGAAAATGAATTTTCCTGAAAATATGCAAGCAAGCAACGGCGAACAATTGAAGAAGGGTGAGGCTGTTACGGTTAAGGGCGCATCTCAGAGACGTGGACATTTACTTGTGGAAAGTAATGGTAAGAGTATTAACTTCTGCTTCAATGATAAGACAACCTGATTAGATTTTCCAATTTCCCATTCTGAGGAAAATCTATTAAGGTTTGTATACCTTGATAATTGCTTTATCAACTAGAGGTAGAAGTTGTAAACAAGATTGTCACTTAAGAAAGAATTTACGGCTAACATAATTTATATCCGTTCCAGGTGTAGTATTGAACGTTCCTTTTCAATACTTAGAGCTTGTAAAATCGAGCACGAGTCCAGCTCATATTAAATCGCAACAAGTTAATGTTTAAGCACATACAACAGTATAAGATGAATGAATTTCTTGCCATAGTATTTAGATTTATAGATACAAGTAGATTAACCTGCATATAGGTATGAACTCAATGGAAACACTTTATGAGGGATATTCATGGACTTCAAATCTTTTTTTCGAAAAGAAAATTAAAAGAAGAAGAAACTCTGTAAAAGCTTTGTAATAAATTAAGACGATGTATACATCCTTAAACTTAAAAATATATATATATATATTTTAAGAATTTTTTTAAAAAGAACATAATATTTAATTATTATTTACAAATTTATTTAAAGAAATCTTGACCGTCGTTTTGATTGTAGTCATAAAATGCCTCATCCTTTTGCCAGAAACTCAAGTCCAAATCTTCCTCTAAGGCATCATATTGTTTGAAATTCCTCTCATTGTCATTTAGCCACTGAGTCACTCGTATTTCAGCAATTGTCGCTTGATCTGTAATCGGATGTTTATCCTGATGGATTCCAAAAGTACTCATCAGCCTTTTGATTCTTGCCTTCTCGTCATTTGTATGTTTTGCGTCCTTATGATTAATGTACTTTATAGAATCTTGGTCTGAGTTCGCATGCGATACACGAAATGATGATGAATGATGAATACTGCCAGTTGAAAGCGTAGACATTTTGGTATTCAGCCATTTATCTTTCAAATATTTCGTAATATCTGTAGCTTTAGCTCTGTCCTCCTCGTTATGGTCGAAGAAGCGTCTAAAAGCTCGTAAAAGTCTTGGCGTAAATTTCTTAAAGTTTTCAGGGATTTTCGTCGTCTCTCTTTTCTGCAAAGGAAAACAACAAAACATTGTGGTACGAGAGGGATAAGCAAAAGTTATGGATAACATTAAACGTGAATAACAATTACCTGATACTTCATAAATGCACAATATTTACTATCTGATACCCAATTTGCTTCCTTCCATGGCGAACTTCCAGTTAGACAAATAAAAAGTAAAATTCCTAATAAAAATGATGATAAATTTAATAGACATTTTATAGGGCGAATCGAAGAGGATTTTTATAGCCTTACCAAATTGCCATGTATCACTTGTACTCCGAACAGCATATCGCTCGTTACGAACAACTTCCAAGACTTCAGGTGGAAGGAATGATATCTAATAGGGTGTATATAGAGCACATGAAATAGAGATGTAAAATTTTATGTGTGCATGATACCTACCCATGTATTATTATTACGATAAACTAAGAGACCCTCTCGTGTCGTTCCGCCGAAATCACATAACTTTATTCGTGAGAAATCAAGTGCAAATATTAAAATATTTTCTAATTTCAAATCTCTATGAACGAGTGATTTTTGATGCATAAATCCTAAAGCAGAACTTAATTGATCAGCAATCTTTTTACAGCACGATTCAGGAATTCCACTTGCACCCACATGATGGCTGAGATCGCCATATGGTGCATATTCCATTGCAAATACGTAATAATCATTTGTTTGAAACTTAACCTGGGAAAAATTGATTTTTTATTAGTCTAAATTGTAGAAAATTGAAACTTTTCCAAGTGATCCAATAAATGAATACACAGATTGATACTTTATAGGTAATAGGATAAGTAAAACTTTACCTGATAGCAGCTTAGTATGCAAGGATGATGACTAAGCTGATAATTGTAATGAAATTCTTTGATAAATTCCTTTATACTTGTAAGCTCTTTGTGAAGTGCCTTCAAAATAACATTTGTTTGTGTAATTTTATGCCTTGTGAGAAAAATTTTAGCAAAATGTCCTTCAGCAACAGTCTTTTCAATATCATATTCATCCGAGAAGTTCATGAATTGAAGTTCATATTCTGTGGGTATCCTAAAAATATTTTATTTTTTTCATTCAGTATATTTTTATGTAAGATTCAGAAATATAATCTTCATTTGCGCACAAAGCAGAACTGGTGTCCAGAGAGTGTGCCAACGGAATGCTTTTTCTTCAATTTGGAAATTAATCTACCATTTTTTGGAATGGAAAATTTAACGAACTTTTGGCATTTAAAAACTTAACGTATTTTCATAATTTAAAAATTTATCGAGTTTTCAGTTTTTAAAAAATTAACGGTTTTTTCAGGTTTTTAAAAATTTAACGGTTTTCAATTCATTTTCCATACAAAATCACAATTTTTCTAAGCCTACTTAGATTTTTTAATGGTATTGTCTCCTTCTCCTGTTAACTCGTAGACAACACATTTTTCCTTACTCCCCAAAAATCTTTCATTTCCTCCTACCCAGCCTAATTGTCAATAACCGTTGGCACTCACTAGACGGATACTATGGTAATGTACACATAAATGCTCTTCTTTTCATATTTATTCTTTGTTGTTTCACCAAATGTCTGATTTGTGAGAAGAAAAAAGAAAGACCTTCCATTTGACATGGTACATGCATGTATGTATACATAAAGTCATAGAAAATAATATAAATCCTATTTTTTATTCACCTATGTAAAACATTGCCACTTGTAGATAATCGCCTACGGTTTTTTGTTATTGTCCTATATAAATGACTGATTATTGATGTGTCAGATTTTGATTCTGATATTTTTATCATTTCTCCTTTCGTATAATAGCGTAACTTTTCTTCTTTTATCTGCAATGAGAAAAAAGTTTTCAAGGAGAAAAACATTGATTAAGCATATAAATAAAAGCGATCGTAAAATTTATTCAGAGACATAAAGAGTTATTTTTTGGCGCATTTCCCTCTTGGTGATAAGCTCTTAAAATTTCCACAAACTTTTTCACGTGAATTGGCTGTACACAATTTTATGAATCTAAAGTAAATAATCGCATTCGGAAATAAGTGTGAAATCTCATTATTGAGTGATAATTTGCTAAGCAATAAAAATAATCATTTGAAACAATTTGAACAATTTCCTCAATGTTCCGCTTGAATTTCCTCTGTATAGTAACAATAAAATCGGAAAAGCTAAATATGTTATTACTTCCTTCCATTAAGCAGAGGTTTATTCACAGAAATATTTTGTGTGTAGGTTAACTTGTACTGAACAACAGATTCAGAGAAATTTCTCAACCCATCCCGTGACTTGACTTGATGAGATTTTGATCGATTGAAAAGTCACTCAGCGCCTTAAAATTGCTTGATATGCAATTTCGATTTCCTATATAAACTTTTTGATACTGTGGGCGTGCTTTTGTTTCTAATTATACGCGCCGTGAAATTTTATTGATCTTATTTTTAAAACAATAGAGGTGCCAGTAACATTTTCCAATCATTTTGAATTTATTTATGGATTTTTTGAAATAATTACGTTTGGTGATTGAATTTTGCATGAAGCGTGGCTTGAGTAACGATTGGTTGAGAGTCGTTCGAAAATGGATTTTAAAATATAAAGGATTAATTACAAAAATACAAATTCCCATTTTGTCGACGACCTTTAACCCGATAAATCCAGAGCTGCTCTCAAAACTCTCAGCTAGTATCTTAATAGACGATTGAAACCAGCTCAAAAATCAAAATCCATAAAAATTATTAATAAATTATCCCAAAAAGTATAAAGTTCAACTTTACAGCTATATGCTGTAAGACCAAGTTCTTCCTAGCATGAATCTTTCATCAATATTATTTCAATAATTAATTTTAGCTTTTGTCTTATCAGAAAAGCTTTACTAAAGAATCTTTTAGTTTACTGTTTTCGATAATTTGTAGCATAAAGTTTAAAACTTAGGTTTCAGCACCGATTGAAGTATTTTTTAATCTTCTTACAATGATTATAATCCTTGAAAATGTTTCAAAATCTTGAGAACAGCAAAGCTGAATGCTGATGCTCCTTGAAAACGAGAGACTTTGTTCAATGCTTCAATTTATTAAGCATGACTTTAAACTCAAAAGTTATTAGTTGTTTAAGTTGTTCGATAATCTTGATATTTATTTATGGGAAGTTCTTAGGAGATTTCATGTAAATTGCGTGCTTCATAATATTTCTTATTAATCCATGGCACTAAAAGCAGTCACACCTCAACTAGTAGCATGCTCCCTCCCCCTCCTTTGACGAAAACTTTTTCCACCGATTTGTTTTTAAGGAAAAATATCCAAAAATGTCAACAAACAAAAGCACTTAAAATCCCCTACCTCAAAAAATTTCTGGCTACGTCTTTCCACCACAGACTTTATTTGATTTCTATTTTTAATTCAAGTTTAAAAGTCCAATTCAAAATATCAACTTATCACTTTGTTGACCACGGTCAGAATGTAAATTAAAATCTGATTTCACGAAAATGTTGCGCGATAATAAAAGATCCAAGAGAAAATTTTAAGTACAGACAGTCTAAGCAAGAAAAATAGCAGACATCCCAAGGGAAAATGCGCAAAAATATAACAAGTAATATTAATTATATAACACAGCAAATGAGAACAACAAGATAACTTATTACGATAATAAATGTTTCTTAATGACTTTATATTAATCAAGGAAGACAGTTATGATGAGTCAAGAAGAGTCGAATTTAAAATAAGATTAATTTCCATATTGAAAACAGTTTCTTTTTCCATTTTTCATACAGTTTAAGAAGGAGAAGAAGAAAAACTTTCCATAAATTTTTTTAACTGAAATTAAATACTAAACTGCCTCCTTTATTCCATGCCAGCGAGAGAGTTTATTTATGATAAGTCATGAAAAAATCAACACATTTGAAATTTATGCACGATATACATCTGCCCGAAACAAAACTATTAATTAATTGAGAATTAAAATCAATTAAAGTCAACGAATGTTTTTCTATTAATTAATTTAATTATTTTTTTTATAAAAATTAAATAACCTTGTCCATAAATTGTAATTTTAAAAAATTGTCTGAGAAAATCATCCTGATCACACTATAAATTGCTCACTTTTAAGGTTCACAATCAATTTTTTAAGAAGCAACGTTTACCGAACGAGCATTCGAACAAGATTGCTGTGAGCTCTCCAATATTCTACGCTTTAAAAATAAAGAGAAGAAAAGAAGATCTTAATCGTCAAATAAATACTGACTCATATTCGTGATATCTTTTTTGAGCATTTTCCAAAAAACCGAGCATATGCTATAATTTATACTTTATTCGTCGATAAGTCTACGAATTAATATTGCTTTTAGCGGTCGTTTTCACTAAATTGTGCGAAAATGTTTCTTTCCTATTATTATTTTTTTACGGTTTTGCAACATTCTGGAAAATTTCGGAAGTGAGTCTTCTGAAAATAGATCAACAGCCAACTGGCAGATCTAAAAATGAATAATTTTTATTATTGCAACTAATTTGATGTTTTTCTAACAGTTTACTTTGATTTAAAATTAGAAAAAATCGTAGTTAACACCCTGCAAGCAATTCACAGTTTCACACCCTGAATTCAAGAAGAAAATTTGAGGAAAAAAATCTATTAATTTAATTTATTATCAATCACAGACCGTAGAAGACGTCTTAAATACAGCTGCAGAAAATTTCGTAAGGCAACTTATTTATTTTAACAATTTTTAAATGCTCAATAAAAATTCCAGGATCTTTTCAAAGTCAAAAATCTTATTTTTAGCAAGTGCAAACAATGAATTTAAGAAATATAAACAAATTCAGTGGAAACGAGAAGAAATTAATGAATACAAATTATGAATTAATGATCTTATTACGTAAAAGCAGGCACGCTGAACATTAACGATAAGGAAACAAAGTTGTATATTGCGCACAATTTAAATGTTTAGGTACAAATCTAGTATTCCTTGTATTTGAAGGAATTTGTGTCAATTTCTATGTCTATAACTAACCTAAGCAATTGATTAAGGTAAATCTAAAAACATTAATCGATTTTCAATGTACATAATCATCAAAGAAGGATGTTTCATCACCCATACAACACGAATTTCCAGAGAATCCATTAAAACAAATTACCTTTGAAAATGAAGTGTTATCAATGGAAGAGTACAATTTTCATTCATACTACAGACGAAAAAGAAAATCAATTATTTAAATAAGTAGCCACAGGCTACTTAAAGATCACAGCGGGAATATCAAAAGTGTGTATCCATAAAACTCTATGCCTGATAAGATCATTTGATTGAAATAAATATTTAGGTACCGTAACCTTTCAGAAAAAAGTAAATCGGGTTAAATCGTTTGTGCTGATTTCGGAAAAGTAATAAAAAGGCGAGGAAAACTGCGTCTTGATAAATGTAACGCTAGAGACAAACTTGACTAACTTAATTTATTCATTTATTAATTTTAACGGACATCCACAAAATGTTTCTGATTTTTCTTGTATTTTCAATGATTTATTGTATCAATAACACTTTTTTAAATGTTGCGGATTTTATGTTCAAAGTGAAAATTTTCCGCCAAATATATTATTTTTTTCTCATCTCATAGATGTTTTTACAGTCTGTGTTATGGTCACAGTATTGATTTTTTCCCTACTGTACTTAAAATGTTTTGAAAATGTGTTGAAAATTGTACTTCTATGAATTTATTTTTCCTCATGAATTATATACAAACTAAACCTTTTTAAAACGCTGAAAATGTTTCTCTTAAAAAATTGATGAATTTTCCTCAAAATGAAGTTTCCGAAGCACTTATCTCAAAAAGTTTCTCTAATAGAGCAAACAATGCTTAAAATGATTTATTTATAAACTCTCGTAAAAAAATTCTTTTTCCAGCCTTTTCAACTAGCTCATTCCATAAACAACTTTCTAAAAATTTATTGGGTAAAAAATCTCAATTAGCTGTAATTTCTCGACAAGCAGCTTCCCTCTTTTGCAACAAAAAAGCAAAAAGAAGAAGAAGAAGTTGAAAGGAAAATTTAATGTAACAATGAAAAGCCACTTCAAGAGTCATGATGATGATGATTAACAAATTGAGTGTGTATACGCTTAAATGAACCCTTCTAATTCACAGTATTTCATAGATTGATAATTGATTGAAAGCGATACAGGCCGTATTTCTTTCATACATACGGTTCATCACTACGGGTAGATTCAAGGACATATTGATTGGCTTGAAGTGCTTTTGCAAATTAATTTTTCGTCGTTATTGCGGACGAGTGATGCGGGAGGCTATATTATCAGTGTAGCAGCACTTTGTAGTCAATAAAATCTACACATACATGTAGTAAAATCAACCTAAATATAGGATATATATTCTATTTTAAGATAAAAGTTTAAGAGATGCTCACTAAATATAGCTTAATATACTTTATACACTCACAATGCGTAGGAATAAATATAAACATTTTCTATATTCATATTCATATATATATTTATTTTATATCTTGACTTGCTATTTTCTCAAGAGGAAAATGTATATGTACACATATTGTGCTCATGCATTTCAATTTGTCTCACAACGTGACGACTTTCTTTAAGTGCAAAATATTTGTTGTTGCTTTTTATGATTGTAAAATTTTCAATTTTCCCCTCTCACTACATATTTGCCACTAATAATAAATGAAAATGAATTCAATTAGTTTTTTTTTTGGTTGGTGGCTGTTGTATATTTTGCAAATGATCTAGAAGAAATTCAATTTTTTTTTATTAAAATATTTTTTTCGAAAATAGAGTCGTGAAAAAGGAAAGTTTTTTATGAGCACACAAAAAATAAATTAATTGACTTGTAATTTTTTTCTCTGTGGCAGACTAATTCGTAGCAGCTGTTGAGAATATTACTCATTAATATTATGATTATGTTAGGTATATGAATTTGGAACATTTTATCACTTGTCGCTTTTAAACGATTATTGATGTAATTTCGAAATATTTTAGTATCGTGTTAAGAGATCATCAAAGGATTATTGAGCTTCTGGAAACATGAATGCTGTTGTATTTGCGGGTTTTATGGTGATTGAGATAAGTGTTGTGTTGCTATTCATTTTCATGCATTTTTTATCATAATGGAAATTTGTTTCCTGTGATAAAATTTGAGAGTTTTTCTTGTTTTGGCACTGGAACTGGATTTTGACAAAAGAAATCTTTGAAAATTCTAATTCGAAAAATTCCAAAATTTCAAATCTCGTTCCTCCCGAAATGTTCAGTAAAAAATTAAGAAATTTCATTCCTGCTGGTCTAAAACCAATTAAATTCATCCCATCTTCAATTCCTACCTCAATACTTGCTTTCAGTCATTAAAAGTACCACAAAAAGGAATAAAACTTCAATTAATTCCACATCATCACTTTCATTTAACTTTCTTGCCCTCAATGTCATAAAAAACTTAAATAATCATTCCATTTCATCGAGTCTCAGACAGCTTTAATTTCATCATGAAACAAATGAAGGAAAAAAAACTTCTCATTCACATACAACTTCGCACCGCATGCTTAACATCTTTGTATTCACATATTTTTCACACATATTTCATTCATAAGTATTGCATTCAAGCATTTCATCTTTTAGAATTTTCATATTTTACTTTCCTACAGGTGGTTCTATAGAATTTGGGTTTCATAGAGATATATAACATGATTGGTATCATGGAAACAAGAAATTCATTTTCGTTATGCTGTTCATATTTAATCAAGATGCTCTTTTCGAACGGATATTTTGCTGACAGGGCTCTTATAAAAAGGATGTAAAGTTCATTGAAATGATGGTAAAATGTCAAATGTTATTGTACATATCAATCAAGAAAATTAAAAGAACGAAATAAGATGAGGAAGTTTCGAGGAAGAAGGATGATAGACTGGCAGTCTTGTAGCTTTGACTCCAATTATGGGAGAAAATATTTTTGAAGGAATTATAAAGTTATCCGTCATGCTCTGGTGAAATAGTTTGAGATATTGATCTATTTTTGGATGTAACATAACTGTGTGCTTGCATAACCTTAGCTTCTTTTGGAAGATAACTGCATTGTTAATGTTCAAGAATTTTCTGACAAATTTCATCAAGCTCAAGTCAAAGTGCATCAATCTTCGGTTTCCACATTTTCATGAAGATTTATTTTCTCCTTAAATGCTGCCATAAATTTCCTTAATATTCCTAGGAATATTTTTATATTCAAAAACTAGTCCATTAATTTCCACAACTCTCAGGATTCTTTGTTGAATTTAAAGTTTAATAAAAATAAATATTTTTAAACCGGAAATTTATAATAGCTCTGACAATGTACAATAATATCTGGGATTTTTCAATCAGGTGTTCTGCAAAATATTTTATAAACTTCAAATGCTATAAAAACATTTTCGACACTGCTTGATTAAATGTTCTTTGGTACTTTTACGAATAAAACTTAGTTCCAATCAAAAATTTTACTGCATTTTTAAAGCTATTGTCCTTTACTTTTCAATTTTGCCGTCTGATTGATTTGTTCAATAATTTATATTAGGGACCATTCACTTATTGCGTACAGGAGCATAGCCAGAAATTTTTTACGAGGGGAAGGGTGCGTTTGACCTCTCAAGGGGGTTGGTTTCTATAAATTTCACAATTTTCATTAGACTTTTTGGACGTTACATAACTAGTAAACAACCCCCAAAAATATCGAGGTAAAACTATTTTGATACCAATAAGTAGGAAGTGGGAGGCAGTATTTGCTAAAAGCAGTATGTTTTACATTACAGTCAGTGAATGCTTTGATTCAATAATACTGTATGAAGCTATAAAATATCAATTTGCGTTCTTATACAAATATTTAGTTAACCGACATTAATTTTAATAATAATAAAATATTATAAATCGAGCTCGACAAACGCAGCCTCAATCAAGGAACGAGAAAATATTTCAATTAGATGATTTGAAACGTTTCTGGGCTATTAACGATTTTCGCTCTTTGTCATCTATTGATTTTATTAGTTTCATAAAAATTTTCTTTTTTGATTCTTTTCTTTCTCAAAGCTATACTGCAGACATACATGATGAAACGTCCTTGAATTGTTCTCTTTCTCGTGACTTGCAAATTATTAGCAAAAAAAAACTTTTGAATGTGACTCATAATGAAAATAGCAATCGGGATATTATTTATTGGGCTTAATAAAAACTTAAATCAAGGGATGCTATGACACTAAATGGACTACGAAAATTTTCTTTTTCGATGGTTCATCATCCTATAAACGACATGTTCGAGCTGATTTATAAAAAAAATTGTCCCCATCATAAATTGAATATATACGAAAAAATGATTGTCTTGTTTGTTTAAGACGCAAAAAAATAGAGAGACATTGTGACAAATTGACTGGATTTGGCTACAGCTGGTCAATTTATTCATAATGTATTGTTTTGATATTCTTCTATGTAAGAATATTTATGAGTGTTGCTGTAACCCCAATAATAAGTAAGCTAGAAAAATAAGGGAACATATTGTATGAAGATGAAAATTTACGAAGCTAAAAACCCATTAAATATTGTTATGAGGGGAATAGACTCAGTGGAAAATTTGGGAGAAAAATTCATTTTTAAAGAACTTCTATGAAGGCAACTTGTGTTTAAGGAAGGAAAATTTGAATTTTGCTGTCAATTATTCAAATTTTTACAAAATTTTCTTGTTCAGCTTAATTTGATCAAAGCAGGTTTTGAAAAAATTAAACTCGAATTCAAATTCAAGGTGGCCATGAGAACCTAAAAACTAATTATTGTATAATGAGCGCCAACAGCAAATATTTTTTAATAAATGTTTCGCAAAAATTAAACAAAATTTCCACAGAAAAAAGGAAAGAATTCTTGCATTTTATTCCATATCTTGAAGCATTCTTTCATTACTGCTTTTGTTAAAAAAAATGTATATAAACATTCTCTTGAAGTTCCGAGTCATAGCTTAAAACAGACAATTTTATCTTAAATGTCTTTAGGTGATTTTCAGCATGAGAAAAGTTGAATGGAATGATGAAATTCATTCAAAATTTAAGACTGAAGATTTGGCATTACCAGACTGAAGTTCCTTTCATGTTTTTAATAAAATGAATTTTCGGTTCACATAATTCCTAACTTTCTTAATCTCTGAAGCATAAAGTGCTAATAAAATCTAAGAAATCACATCTGTGTCACTTTTATAAGTTTGTTTTATATTGAATATGTAGATGATGCTAATAAGCCACACGAGAATCGGCAAAATTCATCGAAAAACTGTCACATGATAAGAAAATCACATTTTCATTTCACTTCCCGCATCATCATCAATTCGCAGGTAAACAAACGACAAACTTAATTTTATCTCATCAAATTGTTTTTAATTCAACCTAATTAAAGTCCTGAAAGTGTTATTTCTAAAATTATCTGAATCTGACACGCGACCACAGAATTGATTCATCAATCAGTATTTTTATTATTTCTATTATTTATTTATATCCCTCGGGTATTAAGTGACAAGAAGCAATAAAACAAGATTTCTCTTAGAATTTTGGAATCATTTAATTTATTTGGTAATAAATTCATCTACCGTTGGTTCTTTGATTTCATTTCCTCATCAAAATTTTATTGCCACTTTGATTGCTGCTGTTTATTTAAAATATCCTTTTCCTACTTATTCGATTGAAAAAGAAAATCAGAGCAATTTGCTCAGCTTGAAAAGTGCGTTTGAGTACTTTGCATCCGCACTGCGGAGACTTTAATTACTTGTTTATACTCCCATGTACGTGAATGTAAATAAATATATGAAGTGATACACGTTGATGTTTACATTTCAAGCTTTAATCCCAAAGAAAAACTCTGTTTTAGCCTGGTTTTTTGAGATAAATGCAGCTTTATTTGAGTGCATTGCTAAAATTGAATTTAGTTGGAAATGGAACGTTTGAAACTGTCACAAAAAGTTTTAACTATACATTTCTATTTGTGGATGAAGATAAATTACTTTTTTATGATGCTCAGATGTAAAATTTTCAATTAATTAATTAATTAATGTTTGATTCCTTTTTTTGAGATGATCAAATTTTCTGAGACGATCAAACTTTGAAATTTTCAAATTTAAATAATCCGTTAATGTTTAAAAAATTAGAAAACGTTAAAATTTCATTTTTTATCTGGACAAGTTTTCAATTCCTTAAAAAATTTATATATCAGACAGTGAAAATGCGTTCAGATCATCAAGCTAAGTGTTTAATCGCAAACAGCAGTTTTCTAATGTTAAACCATAAAGAAGAGTCAGATACTGTTACACTGACGTATAAAAATATCGATGAAATCGTAGACTCATATTTATTTATTCACTGACTGTATAATTTTATAATGGCACATGTAGAGACAAATGAATTTTGGCATAATATCGATTTGTTAATTATAGCATTTTAAACATGCGATTATAGTTATTAGAATTCAGTTCAAATTTTTGCATATTATTACCTACAGATCAGTTATTTTCCTTTTATTTTTAGACTCATAAATCTATGAATATCCCCTTTTTTATTTTCATTCAATTGTGGAAAAGTTTTTTACTATTTTCTTTTCACATATTAGCTATGACTATAATGACTTCGCTATAAATCATCTTTTTTTAAAATAAAATTGCGTATGCTATTTTATCACTTTTACTTTCTTCTTTATTTCACATATCACTTGCTCTATTTTCACTAGCACGTCATATCAATCAGCAATCATAATAAAATCTAATAGTAATTAATAATCTTTCTTTGCTGCTAAACGCTATAATCAAATAAATCCGACTTGACAGCTAATCCAATATTTTTTCGTATCGTATCTTATGATATATATATTTTTTCTCCCGTCCGTTCCTTCTATGAAGCAAAAATATTGTATATATTGTTTACTATTCAACGGTGAAAATAAGTCTATGGTGGATGCGATGCGAGGAAAGCGAAAAATTTTGTACTTTCATATTTTCCATGTTTTGTTCGTTGTAGTGGTGATGATGGCTATATGTGTTCAATCTTTCTTTACTATCAATAATATTCAAAAATAAAAAAGAAAAAAAAATATTATAACTGATCAGTGGCAGCCAATTTATCTTTATTTACTCATGAGTTAAGGCTTGAGGAGATTTAAGTACGCCACTTAAAATATAAAAAAGATGAAAATCTTTTTCTCGCTTCACTGTATATGTCATTGACGTCATTCGATTCAATCTCTCTTCTTTTCGCCTTCTCTTTTTTGTTTCTTTCATTTCTATGATCAGAATATGATCGTAATTGACTTTTTTCTTGTATATAGTAACAATCATTGTCAAGGAGATTGCGATTAACTCTGTGTGAATAGGGTTTTCTTGCTGTATTTTCCGACATCTTCTTTACTTGAGCGAAAATTTATCCAAAATGAGTAGAAAATTACTCTAGTATTGTCTATTTTGTGTTACTTGAGTTGTGCATCGTAAGTTTTGATGATTGTCACGAGTGCTACTTGTTTTTTGCCGCCTTACTTAAAGAAGATGTGAACGACACAAGTCATAATTTATAAAATCTTGCAATATACATTTTTTTTTGCATTTGCTGTCGTAAATCTTCAGTTAGTTGAAATTCGCTGAAATGTAGTTTCAATCTTTTATAATTTATGATCCATTTCGGAGGTCACTCAATCGTTTACAGCCCATTTAATTAAAATGGATCACCTTCTGGTTTGAAGTATCCGATAATTGGAATGAACAATTTTCACGTTTTACTTCACTAACTTTACAAGTTATTTGTATAAAAAATTGTTTTGAGTAATTTTGATGATACTTTATGTTTTCTTATGACTTCTCTCTCAAGGAATTAAAAGAAAATTTAACAAATTTTAAGTTGATCTTTCCTGTCACCAATAAATCTTGATTCTTTTTATTGTTATGTGTTCACAACCATTGACGTAGATATAATTCATGTGCTATAATGTCAGAAGTCAAATACAGCAAATGATAAAAGGATTTATACTTACTTAATGACAGTCAAAATTTAATACAATGTAATTGACTAAACTTTGAGAAAATAAAAAGATGCAAAGAAGAATTCAAAGATGCAAAATAGCAAATTGAAAGATGCAAAAATTTAAATATTCACAAACCGTTAAATTTCCTCAATAAAACTCGTTATTTAAGAGTCTCTACTCACTGAAAAGAAAACGATTGGCCAAAATTCAATATTAATTTTTTTACTCCAATATGTTGAGGCTATTAACGCCTGAGAACATCAAATGTTTTCATTGTCGTGTATGTTTGTTGTGACAGACATGTTGAAAACTAGCAAATTTGTGAAAATCCACAAGGTAAACATGTTTGAATGAATGAAAGGAAAGAAAAACAAATGTTGTTTATTTTTTAGATAATTATAATTATAGTAAGAATTTTTATTTATCTATAGGTATTTATACAATAACTTTTACAGTAGTTGATGTTTTTTTTCGTTTATTAAAAAAACTTTTAAAAAATCAATAAAAAACTTTTCTTGTCATTTATTAAGTTTGTCTTGAAAAACATATAAAATAATATTGCTATGTTCTTTTAAAATGTGCTCTGCTTTAATCTCTGGGAAATTGAACAGAATCGATATACAAACGAAAAATAAAAATAATTTTAAAAAATTCGATCTTGGTTTATGTTTTCTTTTAATTGAAATTAAATTTCTTTTCTCACACAATAAAACTAATGAGAACAACATAGAATAAAAATAAAAATAGCTAGAAATGTAAAAGTTTTTTTTTTTCATCTTCAATTTTTATAATTTTTTGTTAGACACTACAATTCTTTTATGCGTTTAAGCCTGAATATTCATGAGATAATTTTTATAATATCCAAAAAATCTAATTCCTTCGTCTAATATTGGTAATGGAAGATAATATAATAATTTTTTTTATCTTTTCCTTCATGACTATTCCTTATATGATAATTCGATATGAGAATTTCCAATTTCAATGACTTGTTTACTGGCTGTATTAAAAAAATATTTTTAGTAAAAAATTATTACCACTTTTAAAACTTAAGAGCTGAACTGAAGTCGAAAAGAAGGAATTTTTAAAAAATACGTGATGATACATTTCAGTCTTATTTAATTACTTTTTATTTTTTTTACATAATAATTAATGTAAATTTGCCAAGATGTGGTCAAGTTTGTCCATGCTTACATTTTTATACTGATTACATCTTTTCTGGTAGGATTTTTGTAATGATAATCTGTATTTTTAAAAAAGTTGAGGCAGTGTCCGTTACAAATTAAACTTTTGAATTTTTAAACTGAAGCTAACTTCAAGTTCTTGAATTTTCTAGCTTCATGAAAATTTCAAATTTTTAATATACGTTAATTTTACTTACACTAAAAATGCAATAAATTTGTTCAGATTGAAGGAATATGACGCTATGAAAATGCACCTTATGTGCTGGAACTGTTTTAAATAGCTGCATGTTTTGTATTATTTTAATTATCAGTGAACAAACCGAATTGAAAGCTGCAAATTTGAGATCTTCAAAACACATTTTCACAATTGTCTGTATTTTGTTGAGAATTATTTAAATGTTTATGCAGTTGTTCCATGTTTCTTCAGAACAACATGTCTAAAATGGCAAGCAACACATGTTACACTAGTTATATACTTCTAAAAGTCTTTTTCATGTTGAATATCAAACGATTATGGTTAACTTTTACCACAACCCACACAATAATAATTCTTCTTAATTTTTGTACCATAGCAATTATGATTCCTATTCAAACTAGTTGGCAAGGAATTGAAATTTCATCACAGCATCAGAAAAGCCAACTTTTGAGGTGAGAAAAGTTGTACTTGTGAAAAACACTGCCCATGGGAATTATTTGTGCTTACACCAATAGCTTTTATGAAAAAAAAATCTACCAACAGAAATTATTGTCATTTCTATAAACGACAAAGTCCCAAATTTATTTTTCGGTCGGATTAACACAATGAGTTTGGGGTATCATCAAAAAATGTTTCCCAGACAAAGTTTACAGTATAAAAATGTAAACATACAAATACCTTGATTACAACCTTGTATAATAAATGTATATCCATTTAAGTTAGAATTTAATGAGTGAACAAAAAGAAAATCCAAACAAAAATGCGCTGCCAATATTTTTTTTACCGATTTAATTCCCATATTTTTTTTTATTTTTGGTTTATAATTGAACGAAATCACAGAAAAATATTTTTATATCATATCATTTACCGACATCAAAAAATCATAAAATTTTCCATTTTTTTTCTCGTAATAAAATTGATTCATTCACTCATGAAATTCGTTATCATCATCATTATAATTATTATAATTGTGGTTTGTAAGTAATTTCTTTATCATTCGCGATTAAAAATGCTTTTGTTGCAGACTAAAAACACGAGGAATTTAATAAGTATATAGCATAAATCACAAACGAAGCCAGTTTTTTTAAAAATATAAAATGCGGACCCGAGTGATACAGAATTTTAAAAGGAGGCATCTTGTTAGCTATATGGTTCCTTGGTCTGGGTTATCTGAGTATCAGGAGGAACTAATTTGTGCGATTTATTCCTGCCAGCTAGTCACTTAGTCATATTCTGCTTAATTAGTGCAAAAAACTTTTCTCTTCCTTATTCAAATAATGCATCTGATTGTAAGCATGAATTTTGGTAATTCTAGGAAAATTAAAAGAACTTAATGGTAATTGTATCAGACGACTTCAATATAGTTTGATCCTGACAATAACCATAATTAAATCATCATCATAAAGCTAACATGATACCATCTTTAAAACTTCTGTATCGTTCTTAAAAGAGTGATGTACCTTAAAATAAGAAGATATACGCTACATAATACTTTGATTAAGAAAAATTATCCTACTAAATAAAATGCTTATAATCACATTTTCTACTTTTAATATTGTATTATTTTCCATCTCTTTAATTTGTATAATGATCAAATGAACCCAAGTATTCCAAAGCAGCTCGATAACAAAATTGATATTGATCCTGTTGATGGTTTTTTTTTAAAAAAAAAGTGTGGGGAGAAATGAGATAAATAAAATTAAAATGGAGAAATTAAATGAATAAATCATGATAAATGCTCTCGTTGTTAATTTAAAAGCATATCCTTTTACCTCTGTTTGAACCATATGAATTCGCTGAGAACGTAAAATTCGAACAGTTTGAAAGACGTCAAGTACTCCTTCATATTGCAT
Organism: Chironomus tentans; assembly: GCA_963573255.1. Taxonomy (NCBI): domain Eukaryota; kingdom Metazoa; phylum Arthropoda; class Insecta; order Diptera; family Chironomidae; genus Chironomus; species Chironomus tentans. The sequence continues at coordinate 54,475,364 of OY754302.1, read as the reverse complement.
TCGTTCGAGAACAATACTTAATGTTATAAATACGCCGCTTCTTCCAACACCTGCATTAATTAGAACAATTAGTGCCAAAAACAATAGACTTTTGCTGCTTTTTGAACATACCTGCTGAACAATGAATTGTAATTGGTGAATTTTCAAGACCAAATTGTTCTTTTGTCTTGTGTACTTGTCCTATAAAATCTATAAAGCCTTCTCCAGATTTTGGTACGCCTGTAAACGAACAAGATATGCCATTAGTCAATGGATTTTCAATTAGTAAAAGAGAAGCTATTAATCACCTTGCTCAGGCCAATCCAAAAATTGAAATTGACGAACAGTTCTACTCGAGCCATCACGGGCATCCGTAACTTTGAATTCTCTTAATTTATATTGTGGCATATTATATTCAGCCACAGGATCAACTACATAATACTGATAACGAACGGAACGTGTATCGGGCCAATATTGCGTACACTTCTCTTTTCCCATCTCCTTAAGTTTAGTAAGCATAACAATAATCGTTGAATTGTGTTCTGAATGAGTGATGAAATGTTAAAAGAGAGAAATGAAATATTTTATTATAAATATTTGCTGACTTTAAAACAAAGAATTTTTTTATTTCCAACAAAAGAATAATTACCCCAAAGCATTCGCCAAAAATCTTCCGATGTATTTGGAAGCGGTGCTTGCGTAGCTGTGTGTAGAGAATGGAAAATAATAGGGGGAGAAAGGAAAGAAGAATTGAAGTATTTTTCATTTAAATTCCAGTGCATTAATTGCTTTGCTTACCGATATAAGCCATTCTATAGCGATATCCATCGATAAAGCTTGCATTAATATAATCAGAGCCTTCAATTCCTCGATCGACAGATAAGCATACTCTCGTCGATTCAAATGGCAATATATGGACTAGTCGATTCTTATCCTTGTTGACAGGATTATTTGCCGTAACAAATTTCGATGAATCAATTTTAATATTGGATAATTTTTTAAATTCCATCTCCATGCATGTTATGTTCTCAGATGGATCTACTTGCATTAATTTTTGTATGTGTGTGTGCAATTCAGTTGCAGCAACTTCAGTATTGCCACAAATGGCCGCTTCCAGCAATGCATCATGAATAAAAATATATTGTTCCTCTGTTTGAACCTGAATGACGAGAAGATAAGAACGTAATATAAAAATTTTTTAATATTTATTTCATAAATTTTAATGTCCTATCCATACCATATAGTTTCTTTGTGCTCTTAAGCATGTAACATGACCATAAATATCAACCATCTTCTCTTTCTCTATTCTCTCAAGCATCGAATCGATTACAATATAACAACCTGTGCGTCCTACACCTGTTAGTTCAGACGAGAATATAAAAAAAAATAATAATATTAAGATTTATTGCAAAAAGAAATTTTTTCCAACGTGAAAAGTTTTAAACTCATGAAAACTTGCAATAAACTTTCAACGAGTTCACTAATTTCAAGACACTTCAATCATCTCTTATTACAAGAATGAATTTGAGTTGTAAGCAGCGACATTTTCTACCGCACGAAAACAAGATTGTAGCAGACGCATGGGTAAAGTAAACTATTCGCAAACATTTTAATTGAAATATTTTTCTTACTAGACTGCGTGATTGTGGTCACGAAACGTATGAAAAACAGTTTGGAGAATGAAAATAAAATCTTTTGCAATGATTTTTATAAAATGGGAATTAATTCAAGGAACACGACTATTGCATACTTCGTAAAATATTTCCTTATTTACTCTACCTCAATATGATTTTTTTTAAAAAAATATTTACTCAAGTTTCCTCTTAAATTTGAATTTAATTTAATAATAATAAAAAATCCTCAATGATTGAGTGAATTTTCGCATATTGAAGTCTGAGTTCATAATTTATAGATTATTAAAAATTTATGACATTTATTGATGATTTATTTATGTATGTTTAATATACCTGCAGAACAATGTACAACAATAGGTCCTGCCTCACTTGGTGTGAGGGACTTTGTGCGTCGAAGAAATTGTAAAAATGGAGCGGGATTGTCGGGGACCTAACGAATGAAAATGAAAAAACATTGATTTATGTATTATTTCCCAAATGCTGACAACAACACTTGCGACACTTACACCATGATCTGGCCAAGAGGTATATTGCACTTGTTTAATTTCTCTAGATTCATTTGAACCAGCACGCGTCAGTTGGAATGTTCGAATGCTATACGTAGCTAATTCCTGCGTTGCCGTAATTGTAACTGTCATTAAACCATATGTTTCTGTTCCGCGCGTTGGCCAATATTGGTCACATTTCTTCCTCATTCTCTCCTCTAATCTTGTCATCATAACAATGGTTGATGACTCAACCTCCCTATAATTTTTTTGTATTTTTGTTTGAGAGGGTAAATGAAGGAAAATAGCACAATTATTATGACATTATAGAAGTAATAAAAAAAATAACAATACCATATCATTCGCCAAAAATCAGCACAAGTATTTTGTAAGGGTCCTTGAGTAGCTATGTAAGCATTATGTTTCCGATATCCATCACAGTAATTAGCATTAATGTAATCACTTCCTGGCTGCCCTTCTAGTTGTTGAAGTATAACTCGGCTATGATCATATGCACAAACATTGGCATATCTATTTTTAGGCTTATTGATTTCCATGTTTGAATTATCCCATGAAAATTGTTGACCTGGCTCTATCGACTCGTATTCTTGTGAAAATTTTAAATTTCCATTAGCCTTTAACCTTTCAATGTGATTGGCAAGTTCAGATATTGGAATGGGAGGATGATGTATCATTCCTGGTGTCTGGAAGTTTAAACGACGCATGTCGACAGGATCTGTTGGAGCCGGGCCACCTAAATCTGCTGCCATTAAAGGTCGTGTAACAGCTGTGTCAGGATTTTTACACGGCTGACTACGACGTTTTACAATATAAACAACAATCAAGAAGAAGCAGAGCAGAAAAGCCGCAATAATTGGTACTATAACCCATATGAGACCTTGATCAGCTGTACTGACATTAACATGAACATCTGAGTCATGTACATGTGTATTTGGGTCGGGTCTTTGTGGTGGCTCACCCATCGGTGCCTCTCTCATATCGAGTGCAAGAAATTCAGAAAACGGACTTGATGTATATAAATGCTTTTGAGGCGTATCCACAACAGCTCTTACGAAAATACGATAACGCTTTCCTCTCTCCAGTTTTTTATTAGTATAATTATGATATGTATCACCAGAGCCTAAATGAAATGTGTACGGTATATTTCTTTGCAAGAACATTGCTGCAATATATGGTGCATTTGACATGTCATGTCTGTTTGATCTTGTTGGATTTAATTCTTCTGTAAGAAATTGATCCGGTTGCTTATGTAAATTTGATTTATCCTCAGGTATTACGACTAAATAATAGTGAGAAATGGGACCATATTCTTCTGATGCTTGCGGTAATATCACTTGAATCTCTTCATGATTTACAACACCATAAAAATCGGGCTTGACCATTGGCTGCGGTGCAGCCATTTGTGTCGTCACACTAATTTTTGTTGGCGGTCGATAAGAATAATCTCCAGGGACAGCAGACACATTCACATAATATGTGGTGAATGGAGACAATTCATTAATTGTATGAGACGTTTTATGTTGTGGTATTTGAATTTCTCGTCGTGGAATTGATTGTTGCTGAGTAATGCCTTGTGCATCGACGAAAACTTTTATTGCATCGAAACTAATTTTATAATGAATTGGATTTAGTCTAATGGGCGATGACCATGTGAGTGTCATCGAGTGGGTACTAACATCTTGAGCTCTTAAATTAAGTGGAACATCTTCAGGCTTTATTTTAACAGTTACCTTCTCACTCAGCCTTCCAAGACCAGTTTTAAAACGAGCCGCGATTGCGATAGCATACTGAGCAAATTTCTCTAAATTAACTAAATCTGCTGATTCAGTTAATCCAACAGTTTTTGTTTGCCATTCATCTAAATCCTCAACAGCTGTCATAGTATAAAAAATCTTATATCCTATTAATTTTCCTCTCGACGGTACAGGCTCCCACCAAACTTCAACAGTTTGTTCCGATGTTGCAATTGCTTGAACCATCATTGGTGCTCTTCCCATATCCCGTTCTGTTTCAACAATTATCTTTTCACTGAATGGACCAGCACCTTGTTTCGTGTATGCTCTAATGCGCACAACATATTCTGCACTTTCATCAAGATTAGCAAAAACAGCTTTACGTATGGTTGTATTTCTCTCCGTTCCCAGACCGTGATCGATTTTCTTATGAAATTGAATGTCGTATCGTAATATTTGACCGTTACGATGTTCTCTCAATGGTGGGTCCCAAGAAACACAGAGGACATCTGGTGTTTGAAATCTATGTGTAATATTAGTTGGTGTCCCTGTTGGGATCCCCTCTGGTGTTGTGTAGTATTTTACAGCTTCCTGACCAATGCCAATATGATTTGTTCCGGCAATTCTGAATTCTATGTTAAGGAATATAATAAAAATAGAAATTTATGTGAGCCAAAAATATAATTTATTGTGGATTATAAAAAACTCACCATATTCAATTCCACGCTCTAAATCTTTAATGCTTTTTGTAAGTGTGTCAGGATTCAATATACTTTCATGCAATTTATGGTGATCTTTAACACCCCACCGCACGCGAAAACCTCGCAATTCACCATAAGTTTGTGCTGGCCTTTCCCACTCAAGTTCAATTGACACTGTTGGATCGCGCTCTAAGACTTTTAATTTGACAACGGGTCGAATTGGAACTCCACCGGGTGTCGTGACAATGACAGCTTGCGTTCTATCACCATCACCCTTTCTTGTCAGAGCAGCAACTTGTACGGAATATTTGGTATCGGGTTGTAAGCTAGTAATATTGTATTCCATAACACCATCAAGAATTTCAAATTTCATCGGTTCATTGAAATAGCTTTTGCCTTCTTCCTTCGTTTCATGTACATGTATATGATAACCTCGAATGATACCATTTCTATGTAAAAGGGTAGGAACGACAGAAAAGGAGAGAGAGAGAGAGTGAGGGTAGGTGGTAAAGAAAAATGATTTTAGTTTATATATATGACGATGTTATATTATATTGTAAATTAAACTCATTTAAACATAAATAAGAATTCGTGTTATGTACCTATCCTTCTCTGCCGGAGGTCTCCATGAAACATGAATTGTTGTAGAATTGATAGCTCTAACTACCACAGAAGTCGGCTCACCAGGCACTGTAATTGTAGTTATAAATCAATTTCAAAACCAAATAATAGTAGTAGTTTGTAATAATAATAAAAATGATAATGAAAAAAATTATTATGTATAATAATGATGAATTGTTAACCATTTTGTAATAAAATTTCTTTTTCATTTAATACAGAATGATTACAATCCTTCATAAGTTTTGAAAAATGGCTAATTAAAGCATAAATTTTTTTTAAAAAAATATACAAATTAATAAAGATGATTTACATTATAGCTGATTATATTCAATAGCCATTGAATCAATATCAAACCCTCGAAAATATATTTTATTATGTTTTTAAAAAGCCCTCTCAATATTATTTTAAAATAAATTTTCAGTCGCAAAATTTGAAACGTATTGTGTAGTTCGTCCTGAGATGACATTTGAATACCAAATAATTCATTATGTTTTGAGTTCGAATTTTCTCTTTCTCTCTCTTTCTCTTTTCCATAAATTAATTAATCATTGATCGTAATAAAATTCAATTGATTTTTTAAAGTGTCTCTCTTATTCATGAAACATGTAATTAAAAAAATGATAATTAAATAATTTCTACTTAATCATGCAAGAAAAAAATTAATTTATCATGCTTTTTACGTCTATAATATAATTAATTTAAATATGTGAAATTAAATTAAAACATGAGAAATATATTCATTGTGAAATATATATATTTATATTATTTTATACATTTATAGAATAGATGTAAGCATAAGAATGAGAGATAAAACAATAAGAGCATCTATCCATTATAGTCAAATTCTTTTTGGAAAAAAATATGTATATGTACAAAAAAATTATCCATTTATTCTCATATTTTCATGTAAATTAAAAATAATATGAAAGTCTCCATTTTCTCTGGATGACTTTGGCGCATTTTTTCCCGATTTGAGATTTTTTTTTATATTTTGCTTAGCTTTTCATTTTAAAGCCAAAAGGTGCGGAAATAAAACATTTTTCTTGAGAACTTTAAGAGTTCCAAGAAAAAGATTAAATTACAATATGCATGTAATTACTTAATGGTATTAAATTAATTACACCATTAGAATGCTAATTAAAGCTCTAAATACATCGTAATCATTTCTAAATTTCATTTTAAAGATTGAGCAAAGAATTTCTTCAGAAAATCTCCGTCTATGTCAATAAAAATTTATTTTTCTCAATTTCTCCTTTGATCTCACTCAAAAAGTCTTTCTAAGGAAATCAATTTGAACTCACCATTTTATTTGGTATGCCCTAATCTTAATTTATTAGAATCTTCTACGATTGTAGGCAATTTAATTTATTTTTGTGTATTTAATTGTTTCTTTGAAGAAGCTCAGAAGCCAACTTAAGGTTTAATAAATTTAATGGCCTTGAAGTTGGCTTTAATTTCTTAAAATTGAAAAATTAAATTTATTCTGAATTCCCCGCACCTTAAAAACAAATTTGAAAAGTATGGCTTCAGAAAAATCCACAACGATTCAAAACTGTGTATCTTTCCAAAATAAATTCAAAAGGGACAGAAAGCAAAGAGCAAACGGACATTATGCAGACAATAGCGTCCGAATCCTTCGGGAAAATGCACGCAAAATTAAATTTTCTTTCAGTAAAAAATGAAATGTACAAACTTTCTAACATTTTATGTACTCACTCTTGACTAAATTTTTTTATTTTGAAAAAAATATCCATTGAAGAGGAGCAAATGAAATCAAACAAAATGTTCATATTTTTTATATTTTTTATAGTGTTTTTGGTCGTGAGATAGACAAAGCGTTGCACAATATTATAATTGAATTTTCAACAACGAAATATGCATTCAAGATATTTTTTATATAATATCGCATTCCCCAAGAAAGGTGTGTTAAATATAGTGATGAAAAATCGAGATTTGTTTTCAAGCATCCAAAAAAGATTAAGAAAGTGCAAAAAAGTACAAAATGTTAAAAATACACTTGTTAGAATCATATCAAAAAACATTTAAATAAGTAATTAATTTTTTAAAATTGGTTTAACATTTTTATAATATTATTAATCATACAGTTAGAAGTATCAGTTCTTGTTAAATCATAAATTTAAATATTTTCAACAACAGCAGCAGAAACATTCCTTGCAATCTCTTAAAATTAATTTTAAATTATAATTCAACTCAAAATTTAATCAAACTAAAAAAAAACTTTTTAAAAAACAATTTTAGTGCATTTTTGCAGAAAAGTCGGTCAACATGTTGTTAACAAGCAAATTTATATTTTTTTATAAATGAGAGAACACAGATAGATTATTTGAGGTATTCTCATAATGCATTTTAACCACTTTTGTCTGGACTAATGATTCTATTGAGAAATCTCTTTGAAAAATCTCTCGGAAAATGAACATAGTTGATGCAAATTGGGATGATTTCATCAAAGTGATGCTAAATTGGAATATTTTTTTGGGAGGTTTTTCATTAAAAAATACATGAAAGCTTTTGTTAAATGATGCACATCAATTTTTCTTTTTTGTTGTAAAATTCAGAACTTTACAGCAACAAGATCATAATAATATTGCATGACATTTTTGAGCATGCCCTTTTATGTCTTGAAAATTCCTCAAATACTTATGAACTTGTAAAGATACCACTCAACAAATTCCAAGGATTTGAAGGGAAGCTTGGAATGCAATAAAAAACCACTTAAAAGTGAGCACTGAAAATAGATTTCAGAAGTAGCAGCTTGTCATCCAATTTCAAACCTCAATGAAATATTTTCGTTGCACATTTTCATCCCAAAACTTTTTAATGAATTTTGAGTGAAATTTTCAAATAAAATATTTTGATTGAAATGAGACTGGCATTTGTAAATATTGTATGTCCGATAACAAATATTGAAAAAATAAATTTTAAATATTTCATAAATGCTTCTCTTATGAAACATAAAAACCCACACAAAATGTGAAATTAAAATTAAATTTATGATGAAAAAGGGAAAAATCAAAGGCAATTCTATGTGTGACCCATATTCAATGAATGACTGAATCACTATATACCTTGTTAGTCAGTCATATGAAATTAATACGAATAAATGTATTGCTTTACAAAAATGCACTATAAATTTGTTTAATTGAAATAAAATGAAACCCGATAAGTGCTTCGAGAGTTGAATAACAGTTTTTAATATTTAAAGAAACATACTCGGAACATAAAATGATAAGTTAAAGTGGTCAATCAATTATCTTTGGGACTTTAAAAAATAGAGCACTGGGTGGAATCATCTATGTGGTTGTTCACCAATTTAAAGCAGAAATTGGAAAATTTGAATGTTAAAAGGTTTCAAATTTTTCAATTTACCGCCACTTACGACGTTTTAAGATTACAAACGGCAAATTTCACTCGCAAATGCTTCAAACATTTAATTCTCAATGATTACGATTTCTTGGTATTCAAATGTTTAATTTTTCCTCAACTTTTTTTTTATCTTCTTCTGAATAAGCAAATAAGTATTTGGCAATTGAATTAGAATTGTTTACACCATCGCATTTTCATATTTGTCAAGTTAAAATTTATTCATGTTTTTTTTCTACTCTTCTTATTTCATCTTAAAACCAATTTCCTGTTTCTTTTGTTCGGTTTAAAATTAAATTATGTATACTGTTCGTGTTACTGAGAAATAGTGTTAATAGAGAGTGACTGTGTAAGTGTTAATAACAAAACATTCTCAAATTTTTAATCCACATTCATCCATACAAAGTCAGTCATCCATAAAAAATTTTCTCCATTCAACATTTTTCCATCACAAGTTTTAAATTAATTTTTGGCTTATTTCGATTTTTCGTTCACATGTTTTTTTAAAAGCTTTTTTTAATATTATGATTGACACAAATACACAAAATTCTTAATACATGTCATTGCATTCGTTCATCATTTCACTAAATAAAACAAAAATAATAATAAATATAAATCATTGTTAGTTTGTGCGTGTTAAAACATCATAGAAAATAATTTTTTGTGCAATAATCGTTACTAATCTAATAAGAGTGCTTATATATATTATTTTTTTCATGTGGAATGTGCGACATTTGGTGTAAATCAAATTTTTATGAATAATATAAATAAAGAAATGATAAAAATTTTTGTGCAAATTTCAGATTTCAGTAATTTTAGTAAGCAGGGTTGGAATCCTTAAGTTTGAGACCTGCAGTCTGGAAACTAGTTGTTGCTAGTTTATAATTATTTTAGTCTAGTCAACACAAAATGAAACATTTTATTGATTTTCTTCAAGTTCAAAAAATACGGAATGAAATTAATTTTTTAAATTTAATGGAGCGAGAATTCCATTACGTAATTTGCGGACGACCATTTAAGAACCAGAAAATTGAAAAATATTGAAGAATTTTCATAAATTTCTGCACTGCACAAGCTTGAAACTTTATAATTATTTCCTGCAATGAGAAAACCTCTAAAACTTCATCCCATACATTGACTGTATGTGGAAAAAATATTTTTAAGTCAGTTCGTTAATAAATTCAGCTTCTTTTTTTATCAGTCAGAAGAGCTGACACTGCAAGAGGATTATAAAAAATGCTCCACATGCAATTCCAATCGCACGAGAGCTCACAATTTACGATGAAGTTTCTAACCATTTTCCAATCCTGGTTTTAATCGCTTTACAAACTTTCGACATAAATCTTATGTCAGTCACAAATGAAAATCATTTGACAAAATCTAAACGAGTTCCAGCTGCGGGTAACTTAATTTTTCAACCCTGCTAATAAATAACGTAAGTAACAAAAAAAAAGAGAAATAAAAGGAAAGAAATGAACTAAAGAAAATGTGCAGTAAGTTCTCTTTCAATATGCACACAAATTTTTTATTTTATCCCTTTTTTTCGTTCACTAGCAACATCAATAGAGTGAAAAAGAAGAAAATTACTTTTTCAAAGAAAAAATGGATATAACTCAATGAGTTTCCCTCCTTTGCAATAAATTCAACTTATTAAGTTAAGTTACGAAGAATTTGTCTTTCTCTCAGTTTTTACGTATTTTGTGTCATTACACAGGAGAGAAAGATGGATAAAAAATCTTCAAAGGAATTGCTTTTCGAAGCCCAAAATGAAAACTCATTGAATGATTTATTTCTCAATGTCACAAGAAAAAAAGTGGATGAGAACGAAATTGATACACAAAAAAGCTGTGTGCATAAAGAATTTAAACTGTGTAAAAAGGTATAAAAGGAAGGAACAGGCATATACAAGGTAATTCTTCTTCAGAAAATGCGTTCAAAAATCAAAAATTTCATTTCATGCATTTTTTTTTGTTAATTTTTTGGTAATTAAAAAAATATCTATAACAAAAGTCCATGGCTCAAAAAACAAATTGCCAAACAACAAATTTTGGAGCAAATTTCAAAAAAATTGTCACATCTTTTTTTTTTGGTGTGTGAAAAATCTAAACAAAATGTGTGCATTTTTCCAAAAAATATATATAGGTTTCAACATTGAAACTATGCGAGTGCTGCCATATAAAAAATAGTACATGAAGAAAAATTTTGGTTAAAAAATTCAAAAAAACCTTCAAAAAATTTTTTTCAAAAACAAAAACAAGTTTGAATGCATCCTGCTGCAATAAAAAAATGTCAAGATTTAAAAGGAAAAAAAAGTTAGAAGACATCAAAAAGTCCATTGTCTTCCGCAAAAAAATTGTTTAAAAAAGTTGCTCTTGTAAAAAAAGTTTGTAAAAAAAAGTGGAAAAAATTTTTTCTTTCTTAAAAAAATCCTGTTGATTGATTGTTAGAGGAATAGAAGGGAATAGATTTAAGGCAAAATTATTAGTTAAGAGAATTTCTCTTGATTTTTCGTATTTTTTTCTTTTTTTATATTTTGTTAGAATATTCAAAAAATCTCATCAAATCATACATACCATCCTCGTGTGTTCTGCATTTAATCGGTATCGATCGTGGTCCATCACCAACGGAAGTGCCAGCCAAAATCCAAATCTTATATTCCGTCCACTTCTTCAATTCATCCAATACAAATTCTGTTACGTTCCACAACATTACCGAATCAGCGTCAGTGTCTAACCTTCCTTCCTCGACAAAAAACAACTTGTAATACATTATACGACCATTAGCTCGATCTTGAGGCGGAGGCTGCCATGAAACTTTGATCTTTGATGAGCTTGTGGCAGTTGCGGTAATGTTTTGTGGAGGCGCTCCTGGCACTAGTGTAATTCATTACATTTTTATTGCAATTAAACAGAATCGATAGATAGATTTTTTTTTGAAAAGAAAAAAAGAACATAAAAATGAGGAAAAATGATAATGAAAATGAAATTATACTTAAATCATAATAAAATAAACCATATGAGATATAATAGGGCTCTTGATAAAGTTTTAGGGGTAATTTCAATTCCACAAATTGAAATTTATATTTTTTTGAAAACTTTTTGGCAGAATTACTTGTTGGTTTTCATAATCGAGTTTATGAAATAATGAACATTATTATTTTTATTTTGTTTGTTCATAGAAATAGTTTTGATCCCAGAAATTTTCCGGTTATTATGTTAGTCCATTGTACATGCATAAAAATAATGGAATGTAATTAAGTTTTGAGCATAGTAATGTTTCGTTATTTTTTATATATTTGTTTAACATTGTAGGTTTAAATATATATTTATGTTAGAAAACATGAGAATAGAAACAATCGATATGAAAATATTTATGGATGTCCTTAAAAAATATAAGAACAATTTTCTAAATTGTTTGGTAAATTCACCCACATGAGGATGAATAAAATATTAAGCAGAAGATATTGTGGTCACATTTATTGGGAAATCTTCTATTAAATCCTTTCACTTAAATTTCCATTTCGATTCTGTGCATGAATAATTTAACGGAAATTTCGATTTTCAAAATTGGTTGTTTAATTTTTAATATTTTCACACCCTTTATGATTTGTTTTATTCATTTTTCATTTATCATGTTGGTCAGCTTAATTAATTTTATCGATTGGGATATTAATTAACATCAATTAACTTGAAATGAATGAGCACAAGTGCATCAAAAGGACCAACAGTTTTCAATTAATTCCGAGTAATTTTCAATTTTGCCTCAAAACTTGAATTGCTCATGACTTGCTGGAAGTTTGATAAATGGAAACGATCAAAATGTCTTTAAACTAAAAAGGACATTAAAAATTCTCAAAACTAAAAATCTGAACTTAGTAATTCCCTCAAAAGCATAGCAAGTCAGAAACTCATGAATAAACCAACTGTTGATGTTTTACGAATATATCTCAATTTAAACACAAGAAAGAATCTTAAAAATCCATATATTTCTCAAAATGTTCAACCATAAATGACACGTGGAACATTTTTCATGAGAAATTCTGTCGAAAGGAAAAGACAGAAATGAAAAATATTTTCGCTGGAAGAACCCTATCATAACTTTAAAGTAAGAACATAAATATATCATAAAGTAAAAAAAAATATAGTCTAACATAAAAAAAATATAATAAATAATGTATAAGCATAATGTCAGTTGTTTTGATTCAGCAGTAAAGAATCAATAATATATGAAATTATACATCATTTTTTTGTTTATTTTTTACTTCAGAGCAACTCTTTCAAAAAAAAAGTTCTACTTGGAAAAAAAGTATAAAGAAAGATATTACAGTGATGATACATTTAGTGATTACTTAAAATGCAATTCATCTTTACTACTGGATGCAACGACAACGACATTAACTTTAAAAATATTATACACTAATAATAGTAAAGAGAATTAAATCTTTTTTATAAATATTTTTTTTTTCAAATTGAAATAAAAAACAGAAATGAAATAAAACTAAATTTTGTTCACTAAAATTTTTCTCATAAATAAATTTTGATAAGAAAGTAAAAAGAAAAAAAAATTGTGAAACATATTTTCTGGTGCGAAAATGTGCAATGCTGTTTTTTATATAAGAAATATGAAAATAAGTGCAAACATTCAATATTTTGTGAAAAAAAAAGTTCCAAAAAAAGTTTCATGCATTTCAACCATGTGACAAAAAGTCGATTTAAAATTGATTAAAAACACTCATTCAATCAATACACTCCTGAAGAAGTTCAGAAAACTTACAAAATCCAATTAAATTAAATTAATATTTCATTTTCCATGTGATTTTTGTTTTATCACAAACTTCAAATAAAATAAAAATCAAATATTGAAATTGAAATGAGGACGTGTTCATTCTTGTATAAAACACTGTCAATTATTCACTTTGTAGTGCTTACAAAAAAAAACTCTGCGATTTAAATACACATGAGAAATGAAAATGTATTTTGCAATTACTAAGGGTCCGCTTTTCTCCGAGAACATATTTGTGTAGGCCAACTTCCCCTTTTTTTCTGTTTTTACAAATAACTTTCTTGTTTAATTTTTCGCATTAATAATATTTACCATAAGCTAAAAAAATTGTTTGATTAACGTTACTGTTTTTTGTCTCAGATTGCTTTTTCGCCTCTAACAATTTTTTGTTTTGTGTGCCCTGCCTTCTCCTCCTTTCTTCTTAGCTATGCTTAAAAAAGTCTAATCATCATACGAATCTGGACTCGTTTTATATGGGTCATAGAATTACCTATCTGAAACACTAAACCATGGGTTTATAAATTTTTATTCGTATTCTGTTTTTACTCTACGCTAATAGCCTCAGGTGCACGAAAGTTGATGACTTGATGCCATCAGTCATGCTATTTTAAGTTTTATTCTTGCTGAACGTTGAATGTTTTTCCACGATAATGAGAAATGGTTTTAAATTTATTGAATAAAGTGGAAAGTTTCCGATAAAAAATTTAATACTCAGTTACACACACACAGACGGCAGGCACATAGCATTAGTGGGTCTGGGTGGGAGAAAGATTATTGAGGAGAAGGTTTCCTGTTTGTTTTGTATTAAGTGAAATAATGAAAGTATCGGTTACAATTTGTGTCATAACTTACAATAATGAATAAAATATGAATGTATTTGTTACATTTAAAGCCACAAATGTTAGCTTTATAGTTTTCTCTTTCACTCACCCTCCCCCTTCCCCACGAGCTAAAGTAACAAGAGGAGAAAAACAAGACGAATGAATGTATTCTGTTAAGGATTTAAAATTCGGTGGCATTAGCGTGAAAATGTCAAATATATATATGTGAGTGAGTGATTGACGTGTTTCAATTCTTTACGAACGCGACCTCAAATCATTTGAATAAACAACTTGCTTTAAAAACAGACAGAAATAAAAATGATGATGACTTTTTCTCTCTTCCTCATTCTCGTATTTCGTACTTAAACTTAAATTATTATCTCATCCTTTCTGATTAAATCAAGAATAAAAAAAAAGTCGAAATGATATAAACTTCTCTATTTACACATAAATGTAATCAAGATTCAGATTTTTTTCTCTTTCTTCTCTCTCTTTCATATCAGATATTGATTTGATATTGTTGGCCTTAATCTTATTCATTTATATGATAAAATGAACACATAGTCGGTTCTTTTGTGTCGATTTTCTTCTTTTCCATTGCTTATTTTTTACCTCATTGCTTCCCTTAATGCTTCTATCTGAATGACGAATTCAAATAATCTTTCGCTCAAATAAATCTATTTGAAGTCGTCATTAGACATGTAAGGAAATGTTTACACACTGTATCTTACCATATTGTTTAGTTCTAACAGGTATGGGAGGAGTAGTTGCACCTAAATAGAACCAGAAAAAGAAGGAAGAAGGGAAAAGAAAAATCGGAGGTAAATAAAAAAAGTTTCTGTTGACTTTAATTGACTGTAAAACTATCCCACCTTCTCCACGTTGTGATCTAGCAGCTAACCAAATATAATACAATGTATCTGGATACAATCCACTTAATGTATAAGTTTCAACATTTGGAATTCGTCTGTAAATGAAAATTTGTTTTTTGTTTTGTTTTAGTATAAATCGTAACCATTATTTATAAATTAAATTTTTTATATCGTACTGATGATGTTGTTCATTTGCATATGTATCATTATAGTATAGTTCAAAATGAACAATTGTGTCACCACTATGTGATGGTCTGCTCCATTGCAATGTGACTGCTGTCTCTCCTATATCAATTGCACGAAAATTGCTTGGTTGTGATGGCACACCTAAATTGTAAACCAAAAAGATGGAAGAGGCAAAAAATGTCAGGATAAATACACAGATAGATGGATACATGATAAATAAATAAATATACAAGGAAATGAGATAAACGTGTAATTGAAAAATCGAGTACACATTTTGATTTGAAAAATTGAGCAAATATTTGACTATATTTTATTCAGATTCTATGCTGTAAAACCAAGTAATTCAGGCTAAAATGCATATTTAATTTGATGATCTGATCAATTCGATTAAGTCAACCGAAATTGCCCAAAATTCTGCTTATTTAATTTTAGAGCTCTAAATTCAAATCAACAAACACAATATAAAGAACATTAATTGATTATTCAGCTACCTTGTTGTGTTTTAACTTGTACAGGATTTGACATCGGTCCTGGACCCATGCTAGTAAATGCTTGTACTCTTATTGTATAAATAGCGAGTGGCGTTAAGTCAGATATAGTTGTTAATTCACTATTATCGACCATTTGTGAGTTCCATGAAGCCTCAGGCTGAGTAGGATTTGTTGTATAGTAGACTTTATATCCCTGTTAAATGCACAATAGAGATGGAAAAACAAGAATAAATTAATTGAATTAAAAACATCATGCTATATAAAAAAGGCAATTAGGCAGCCTTCCTACGTTTATTAACAAAATAATCTTAAGATGCAAAGTTTTATATTGACATTTATTTTTTACGCTTCTTCTTTTTTTCTTGTACGGACCATTTCAATGAAGAGAAACTTTTGCTCAATGTAATGTTTGGATTTCAAAAAGTTGAATTTCGAATTTAAAAAAATTTGTGTCCATAAACTATATCTTGAGGGTATGTAGAAAGTTCTAGTTTCCAAAACAATTTCTTGTTTCTCAAAGTTTTGTTTTAGAGAAAAATTAAATTTTAAATTTTGAAAAATAGAAGCAACCTTGGTTAAAGTCAATACATAATAATACTCACATTAATCAGACCGTTAGGACTCTCAGGACTAAGCCAGGTTATGACCTATAAAATAAAGTTTAAAATTATAGTCAATTAGAAATTAATTTTCTAAACTTCACTTTACACCATTAAAGGCCTTATTTCCAACAACTTGGCAATAAAAGCAGATAAATTCTACCCAGAATTTCAAAAAATTGATATTAGTTACATAGATAAAGCCTCCAAAAGTGACCAATAAAATAGAATTAAATCCACAGTAATCTTATGGTATAAATAAAAACAAATAAATTCCATACCATTGTTGATGAGCTTAATGGTCTAACTTCAATGTTTCTGGGGGCACTCTCCATTTCTGTAATGAATAGATGTAGAAAATGTATTTATTCAAATCGATATAATATTGTTTCAATTTCTATATTTATGTTCTCTGAGTTTTTAAATTAATTTTATTAGACAATTAATTTTCGGAAAATTCAAAGCATGTTTACTTACTAGAGCCTATTAAATATCCATTGTGAAAAATGATTGCAATATTTATTATAATGATTATTATGGATAGATAGATAGAGAATAAGGCATAAAGACATTAAATTTTATTTCGTTATTTTTCTTCCCGCTCTCAAACAATTAATTATTACGTACCTGTTTCTCCCGTCGTACTCGATACAGCGGCTGATGGTGGGCCCCTGAAATTTGTTTTTTAATTTAAAAATTAAATAATAATGTTGAATATTTCTCGTCCCATCCCAATTATTTTTTTCTTCTCCTTTCTTATTTTCACAATTTCAATTAACTTTTATTTACCTTCCAATATTATTCACACCGATAACATGGAACTCATATTCGGTATAAGGACTGAGACCTCGTACAACATAAAACATTGTTATTATGCCACTAGTTTCGCTATAAGCCTTTCGGTGAGGAAGCAAGAAAATATATTTATTTTTATTTGAGAATTTACCCATTCATTATTTGTATTTTTTTTGCTGTATATGCTTTCATATTTACTTACTTGATTAGCATTCTTTGGTTTATGTTGAAGTACATAGTACTGCAAATCTTCTGTTCCTTTATAACTCCATTCCAATCGTACAGTTGTTGCAGTTACTTCTGATATCCTTAAATCCGTCGGTGCAATAGGAAGTGCTGTATGAGAAAATTATAGAAAATTGTATCCATAAAATATCCGTTTGACTACATACATAATGTAATACAATATGGTTATGCTAAATAATAGGTACGCAACGAACCAAAAATTATGATAAATACGATGAAAGCAATTTTGTGGTATAATATATGGATATGGATGTTCATTTTGTTTGGATGAGTGAATGGACTTCGTACGTATGGACAGTAAAAATTTTTTATAATAAAATGAAAATATAAATTTTTCAGGCCAAAAAAACTTACATTGAACTTTCACAACAGCATTTGCCTCAATCACCCCTAAACTCGATGATGCAACGCAAGTATAATTGGCACTAGTTCGAATGTCATTCAATGCTAGAATGCTCTTTCCAACAGGTAAGTCGTTTTCGGGAGTTAAATCCTCGTCTTGTAGTCGCCATTTCACAAATGGCATTGGGGATCCAACAGCAACGCAAGTTAAGTTTAAGCTGCCCCCAAGCATTACCTCAGATATGGGGTCTGGAGGTCGTGAGAACTGGGGCGGAACTCGTCGTATTTTCACGTATAGATTTATGACTTTCGAATGCTCCGTTCCGACAGCATTTTCCGCTACGCATTCATATTTTCCCTAACGATAAGTATATTATATAAGTACAATAAAAAAAGGCATAAACTTCTTAATTGTAAGTACCTGATCAGCTTCTTCACTTTGCGATATTTGCAATGAACCTTTAAGGGTAGAAAAGCCGCACAATAAAAATATAAAAAATTGTTATACAATGGCTAGGGCAAAGAGAAAGGTTGCTTTTTGATTTTTTTTACCGTCTAAAATGGTGTAACGTGATGACATATCGACTTTTTTCATGTCCTTTAGCCAATAAACTTTAGGTGGTGGATTTCCATGTGCTTTGCATTGTAGAACAGCCGTATGACCGATTTCAATGACTCGACTGTTCGTTCCAGTCTGAATATTGAAAAAATAAAGAGGGAAAAGTGCATTTGTGTTGGGGGATTTTTAAAAATTTATTATAAAATGTCTAGATGCAGAAACTATTAAAAATTTCGAATAATATATGCTCGTACCTCAATTGTTGGAAATCCTGATGGTGCTTTATCAACTGAAAATGAAAATTATGAACGATACCACTGAGAATGCTAAATTTTCATAGTTTTTCTTTTTTTGGAGCATTTTTCATTGATTCTCACATCGATACTAATGCTTTGTCTTCATAGACTGTCAATATGTATTCTATGGCTTTTTTGGTTTCTCTTTCCACTTTCCTTATTGTTTTTCTTCGTTTTCTTTGCGTAATATGAGATTACGATTAAGACACAGTTTCATGTGGCTGTCAAACAGAAATTCCACTTGACATATTTCGAGATTATACCTGACCATTTTTCATACGATTTAACAAAATTTTTCCCTCAAATGGCTGCAAATAGATTTTTTTATTGGCAGCCTGAATAATCTAACCTTGAATCTTGTTTCGTTTTCATGAATTTTTAATATCCATTCCAAGAAAGAAAGTGTGTCATAAATTGTGAGATAAAAAAGTCATACTCAATGAAAAATGCGCCACAATTTTGTTTACAATGCTATAACTTTTCATTCTCCATATTATTAAAAATTATTGCATACCTTCATATACAGTTAAAGTTGCTTCTGCACTAACAGCATCACCCACACCATTTTCAGCGATACATTCGTAAGGAGCATCGTCTCTTCCTGCTCTCACAGGCTCAATACGTAATATGGATATTCCATTTGATTCGAGAACTGTATATCGACTTTGGGTGCCTAGATTTCCATGAAAGTTTTTTTTAATATTGATTAAAAAACATAAATAAAATGAGAGAGAAAAGAATGGGAAAAAAATCTATGTATTTATGTATCGGAAAAGTTATTACATAACATGCCAAAACAGAAATAAATAATTTTATTTATTTTTCTCTTTCGACTTTTTTTTAATGAAAAATCGGAAATTTTACAAGCATATTTTTGGACGGGCATATTCTTCTCTGCTTAATTTTAATGCTATTATTTTGTTGAGGGATTTTACTATGTAATGAGCCCAGAAAAACCACACACGCATTTCATTTTCATAACATTTAAAAGAATACTTATTCAAATAGTCTGTCTACACATAAAAAAATCAGGGTAGAACATCCAGAAACATTCCCTTTTTCAATTCATTGATTTTTGTTGAAATTAAATGTAAAAAGGTAATTAAGAATCAGGGAAATCATACATGAAATTTTGTTAAGTCGAAATAAAAGTTAATTAACATTAATGAAGTTGCGTAATAAAAATTTTTGCCAATTTTTTTTAGGGAAGCATCAGTCGTAATGTCATTAATGCTTTATGAAAAGGAAAAAAGTCTTTATCTTCTTTAATTTAATTTTTCACAAATAATTTAATATTTTTTTTTCATAGGCCTTTAGTTAATTGAAGTTTTTTTTTCGAATCGAATTCTGTTGTGGATGTTCGAAAGCCGCTGGAACTTTTTAAGGATGAAATATAATTGAGTATTAAAATTATGCTGAATATTAAATTTTTTATGCAAGATGTAAAATACCAATTTAAAGGGACGCGGAAATTTTTTCTACTCTAGTTAAAAAAAAATATGAAAAGAAGCTGAATAAGAGGTTCTTTTAAAGAAATTCTTCCAGCAAATATTAAATTACTGAATACTTCAACTTTTCGTAGGAAAAAATATATAATAATGTACAAGAAAATCCCTAGTAAATCCATGACGTTAATATATTTCCGAGTGAAAAAAAATGACCATTAGACTTTAAGTGCACTTTTCACTCTAATTTATATCCATTTGCGCAACTTACTTGAAACCTTCTTTCCATTTTTCCTCCAATTGATGGATGGCTGTGGATCTCCCCGTGCTGAACAGAAAAATGTTGCCACTCCCCCAACTTTAACTCCCTGACTCACTGGCTTCTTTATTATTTCAGGCGGATCTAAATTTAAATGATTTACATCGACAATTAATTGATGAGGATATAAAAGTTAACATGAATGACGATATAATTTATTGACACAGCCATTTGGTCGACTGTGTATGACTTACGTGTTAGATAATGTATATATGGAAATTCTGAGAAATTTCCATCTATAAATCCGATTCAAACATTTTTTTTATATTTTAATTATTCATTTGTGGATAATTTAAATTTGTAGTTGTGTAGTTTTGGGAATGGATTTAATATTGGGGGGAGAAGGATGTTGTTTATGGAGTGAGAGGTCAAATACAATAATAATTTATGATTTATTTAATTACATAGCATCGACAATAATAAACAACAAATCATTTTTGATAACGATTTGATTGTTTGCGAGACTCATTAGTCAGCATTCATTATATTATCTCTTTTACTGTTTAATAAAGAGAACATGATAATGAATTTTTGTCAGCTCACAATTCTTCATTCAGAGAAATAATCGTCCAACTTTTCATTTTCATTTTTTTTATTATTAAACTTTTTTATTTAAAGTGAGAGAAAAAAAATGTGGAAAGGAAGAATGAAATAAATTATCAACTTATTCTGGTTTATTGACGCAAATACATAAGCATCTCAAGTAGTATTGTCATGAGGGCGAAAATTAATTCTATGAGCAAATTTCAAGAGTATCATTCTATCGTTTCGTAATAAAATGAAAATGTGCTTTTGTTCGCATTTTGTCTGAGATTTTTATCGAATTTTCATGCAGTCCGGAAGCCATTTAATATCTCTAATTATAATTACCGTCAGTCGTATTATGTTTTGTGAAACGGATGTTGCGGAAAGCCCTATCAAAAGGATAAATTTGGTAAGTAATTACTACTAATAACATATTAATTCTTTAATTAACATTCTACAACATTTTCATTGTCTTCCGAAAGATTTTCTTTATCAAAATGTCTTGGAATTAATTATTATTGAATTTTCGAGAATGTCCCGATGACACAAAGAATGTTTCTATTGATCACACACTTTACGGCATTAAGCACTCTTACTATTAAGTCGATTTCAGCTCATTATCACCATAACAATTCAAACAAGTGGAGTGGTTTATCATGTTAGTTACGTGATTGCGTTTTTGGAACAAGTGACAGCATTTATTGGACTGTTGAATTATTTATAATATATTTATTAGCTAGTTTCTATTGATATTATCTTCATGAATAATTTAACTAAAATTTTATTGATTGAAATGAAATTGTTTTTATGAAAATATTTACTCTTGTGCCACTTGTTTTTCTTTTTTTTTTGGTAAAGTACAAAATAAATAGCTTATCATAAATTTATCAGTTTGATAAATGTCAAAGTAATTCTATCGATTTTACAATTCAAAAGTGTTCTTGACAGATTTAGAATTTGATACCCCAGAAGGTCAGCTCTATTCAAATTTCATGAGATTTTTTTTATATGAATAATGATATTATACCCTTGACTACTACTATCTTTATGATTTTCCGGGTAATATTTTTAGATATAAAATATAATAGACACATGTTCCAAAATTACACTGAACTTTACTGCCGAAGAACTTTTAAACTCAGATTGACAGACTCCATATTGTCTCTATTCAGCTATCTCAATTTTTAATTCTTTATATTCATCGTCTCACTTGTCATTTGATGTATTAATCCAAAGCAAGAAAGAAAAAAAAGCTTGATTGTCACCCTTATCTGTCATGTCTATAACTTGGTCTTCGTCTCTTTTGCATGAATGATAATTTATACGCTCGTCACATTTTTTTTTTATTTTTTTGTTGTTGTTTAAAGGATCTTGAAATATTGCAATTAAAAAAATGTTTATGATGACTTAAAAAGTCTCAACATTTTCGTCTCACGACTTGTTTACTTTAATTTTCCCAAGCTGAATTAGAAGGGAACAAAAATTAATTTTTCTTATCTCAGGCAATTGCAGACGGCTTCATCAAAATGAGTGTGTATAGAGAGTATTCATTTTAATATCTTAATGAAATAAAGGAAAGAAGAAAAGAGATTTTTTTTTCTATACACTTTATGTGGGTAAGTTTACTTTTAAATTTCTAGAGGAAAAGAAATCTTATTTTTATGCACACATTGACTTTAAATACTTCTTTTTTTGTATATTCTACGACAGATTTTCTGGATAGAATTCTTTTTAAATTGAGACATTTCAAACTTTGCTATTAGGGGAAATTAAATTAAATTGATGCATTTTTTTTGAAGAAAACTCCAACGCCTATTATGCTTAGACGAAAATTGGGTATTTAGAAGACTATTATATAAAAAAAGTCATTCATCAAATTCCTAAAAGACGAATCAGTTATGTAGGTGTAGCACAAGGGATGAAATAATTTCGGGTAGTTATAAAATAAACACAATGACTCATTTAAAATTGTATATTTTAGGGTGGAATAAGGTTTCTGAGAAACGATTCAAAAAGATGTTGAACTGAATTTCTTGACTAACTTAATTTACTTACTTTAATTGATCAAAAAAGGATATTCTACTTGATTTTGTCAATTTTAAATGTTGCACTGATTTCAAATGCTTACTCTACAAAATCTCAAAACAAAAATCCAAAAAATTCTAAACTTTTGGCGCGAATCTCTTTTACAAACTAAATTCCTTCATCTCTGTTGTTTTAACAACTATTTGTAACGTAGCTGACAAGCGAGTAAATTTAATTACTATATAAGTTGCTCCAGAATAGTTGGTTTCGTTTTTCTTCCTTTCCCAGTCGACAAAAAAATATTTCCCTTGAATGAAAAATTAGCATAAGGCAAATTTCTGGCCGTGATCGATAAAAAAATATTAATTTTCACATTACATTTCGTCACATATTTTTCAGTAAACCATATTCTTAAGAAATTGAGTCATAATAAAAACTTTCTCATTCACGACTCGAATTAATAATTTTTCTTCGTTCGTCTTTTGCTTTTCATTTTACAAACAAAGCATTTTCTTGATAGTCCTTACGTACTCCATCCCATAGAATAATGTCATTCTATGGGAAATTGATTTAACTTGTAAATTTTTCTTTTACTGGAGGGTTTGTCTTTTATGTCGTGCTTTTCTTTAAACTCAAATATAAACATTGTCGTAGCTAAATGGATGTATGTATATATATAAAATGTTTCTTTATACTCACGAGACGCATTAATTGTTTCAGCTATCCATAAAAGGGCAATCACTGTTATAAATAAGTAGATATTTGTTGCTGCCCGATGCAGCCCCATAGCTTTTAAAATTAGCAATTTGAAACTTGTATTTTCTCAATAATGTAACAACGAAATTTTGTTGAAGATATGAAACGAAGACTATAGTACTGAATAAAAATGAAAGAAGTAAAGAAATAAGGTAATTAAGATTTTTTAATATGAAATTATTATGGTTTTGGTATCGTGAAATATCCATATGAATTCTTTCTGTTTTTTTTACAAGAGAGCAAGGCAAGCAAGTGAATTTTTATTTTTTTTCCGAAAGGGGAAAAATGAACGTGTATGAAAATATATAGGAAGCGAAAGGAACGAAAATAATGTATAAGGGTTAAGGGAAGTTTTCAACACTTTAATTATATTTAATATACAGAACGAGACGCTTTAGAATTTTTTTTCCTCATGCTGTATTCCTTTTGACTTTTTTTCCGTTCGCACTCGAAACTCATTCTACCCACCTATTGCACTAGAATAATTTAAAACTTTTTCTAATTCAAATTAGACTTAAAATTTTTTAAGCATATTTTCTCATAAAGGCAGGTGCTATTATCCTCATTTAATCCGTTCGTCTGTCATGACTCGTGAGATTTGATCCCTAAAGGATGGAAGTTATTCCTCATAATTTCACGTTATAATGTCTGGCTTTGATGATGCATCCGATGAATATTTTGGAACTACAATTTCACGAATGAAATTCATTGAACTGTCAGAACTAATCATGCAAAAATATGGAACAATTCGTATCCAAAAATTGTCCATCAATCATATAGAAGCATTCACAAGAGAAAAGTTTCTATATGATAAACAATTTTCGGACAGTAATCGTCATATTGGTTTGGTCAGTTCCCCCAGAACATAAAAAATAAACATTTTTCTTTCAGCAAAAAGTTTAAACTTTTTAGGATGCTATTAATAATAAATTTAATAGATATTGATTCAAGGTATCGGACCAGTGTTTTTGCTAACATTTAAGGCATCATGACTAGAGCTGAATAAGATGATGTGAACTTTTTTTATATAAATTTCATTCATCATTGAAGATTAATTACGTAAACAGGATATTTGTTTGATATTTTTTTTTTGCTGCTCGTTCGACAGCAATTTTCGGTCAATAAAAAAAGATTTATTAAGTTAAGACAGATACTGTAAATACAGTTTATATAAAATTGATATTTTAGCATCGGATAATGGAATTTATGAGCTTTTTTGGAAAGTGATCAAATTGAAAGCAATTTCGGACTTAATTTAATTTGATCGTTTACGGTGGAATGGCTTCTTTTATAAATTTAATTATGGATGCTCTATTATCAGTAAAGCCTGACATGAGTCTGTAGTTGCATGACCAGATCATAAGCCCCCAAAAATACATTATTTTTGTTAAAAGGAACGTTAATTCATAACAGCATAAAAGTCAAGTGCTTCATCATTAGTGATGACCAAGTGTCCGGTCATATGATTTATCTGTCATGCCTGACAGCTACTGAATTATTGGCCAGTTGACATGAATATTTATTTATTGTTTAACAAGGCATAAATATCTTCCAGTCATTCATGCCACATGAGAGCTGATAAGTAGCTGCAAGCACTCCTGTCAATTTGGAGCTAGTCTTAAGGATATTTTTTTCATTTATATTCTGAGTGGGAGATTTTGGATGTAATTTTTTGACAAAAATAAGCACTGTACTGATGTAAGGGCATTTATCATTTCTCCCGCCAAAAATTCCTTGATTTCATAACTTTTGACCATCGATTTGTTTTCTAGACAAACTCATGGTTGGTGATTGAAATATGAAGAAAATTAAGTCATTAGTAGATCGAGTAATTTTCCATATATCCATTAGTTAACTTTTAGATCCAAATTTCACCGATTTGAGGCATTATGGCTTTCTGTTTATTAAATTGTAGATCTTATCTATAGCTTACAAATCACTTAGTCCATTAATTGTCAATCTAAAAGAAAAATGCCGCGGGGACGAAATTAGATAGTTATGATAATAATGACCATTAGTGACCAAAATCAACAATGATCTAGATCCCACATTTCCAAAAACTATTCAATATATCTAACATCCTAAAACAACATTCTGTCCACAAATGGCCAGTAAATGCCTGGTCATTTAGAGACTAAATGAAATACCATTTATTAAATGAAGAATGTTGATAGCTTTTGATTATGAAGGAATTCCTCTGATAAATGCGCTATCAGAGATAAAGCCGACGAGAACTTTATGAAAAATCTGTTATCCTAATTCTAATAACAATGCTGAATAAAAAAAACTTTTTTCACACTCATTCATTTTTATGCTAATTATTTTTCACCTTTTAGATAAATTCATTTTTTATCTCCTTTCATTTGATATGATTTATTAACTCGAATCTGATTTTATAATGTACGAATTTTCATAATTAATTATTAATACTTTATAATTCATTTTAATATGACTTAATTTATTACTCTCAATAAAAAAAAATTTGCCTTTTTTTCAATTTCACATTTTTTTTATAACAATTTTTTTATTTACTTTTTTGATTCACTCATTTGTGAAGAAAGTTCATTGAAGAATTCTTTTGTTTGCTCTTTCTTCTTAAAGATTTTATAAATTTTAAATTCCTTCAGTATTCTCATCTCAATTCAGAGATTGTATCCAAATATTTGCTTGTTGAACACATTTGAAACTTTCAAAACATTTCAAAAATTTAACATTAAATTCATCACATTGCATTTTATGACTTTTAAAATTGATTATTTATGTGTCGTACTGAAAGAAAAAGTATGTGTGTGTATATATGTGTGTGGGATGTAGGAAGGAGGGAAAATTGTCGTTTAAACTTAATAATTTTCTTTTCTTTCTTTTTTTAATGTAAAGTCTTTTAGAATTAAAAACTTTTTTATGCGAGATGCGATAAATTTTACGTGTGAATTGACCGAGCGTTGAGAGAGCACTGTTGTTAAGGATTGACAGTCTCGAGTACGTAGGGGAAATGAGTCAACTCAAGGATCTGCGCACAACGACTTCCCCATGCAATTTTTGAGAGTTTTTCGGAGAACTTTTCTCAATTTTTCCAATTTCACCGCCAAAAATTCTCAATTTTTCACATTTCTCCTCCAAATTTCCCCATTTTCTCATTAAATTCTCATCAAATTCTCCAACTAACAGTTTGTCTGTCTTATAAACAATTGTCAAAACATTTTTCTGATCAGTTAAACAAGAATATTTGAGTGATAAGGTGGAAGTTGTTCATTTTACCTGGAAAATTTATTTCCACTTGTTCGTACGTAACAAAATCGTAGACTCGAAGTGAAAAAGATAAAGTTTGAAAACTTTAATAAAAATATTTTTGTTGAAACAAAAAAAATACTGTGAATGAATTTCTCCATTAAGGATTAAAAAAATTTTTTTTTCGTACCTCAACTCGAGGAAAATTTATCTACGAAAGTTGAAATTTTCGACATGAACGGAAGAAAAGTAAAAAAAATTCTATGGATTTTCACGATACAATTTGCCAATTTTCCTCTTCACACAAACTTTTCCCGAAAGAAGTTTAAAAGTTTTAAAAGATTCACGAAGAAAAATTTGCATGAAATTTATTGTTTTTAATTGCACATAAGTTTTCCTTTTATTGCCAAGGAAAACTTTTTGGGCAAATTAAAACATAAGAAAAAAAATGGAAAGTGCTACAGAGGATATAAAAAATGATAGTAATTTAATTTTTCCTAAATGATCATAGCAAAGAACCTTACCTTAATCGTCTATACTGATTTCCATTGATTTAGTTTTCTGCGAAAAGAGAGGTAGAAGAGAAAGGAGAGAGGAAACAATTATAAGATTTGACACTTGGAAATGTTTTAAAATTGAGATAGAATAGGAACGTGTTATACACAGAAGAATAATAGAGTAATTTGACAAAGCTAAAAATTTGTCACAATGTATATTTTAGATAAACAAGAATAAATTTGAAGCCTGATAAGCGCAAAACGTTAAAGTCCATATTTCATTATTTTCCCTCCGTTCGTTCGTTTCGTTCGTCTCTTACTCCTTTTTAGAGCCAGAGTGCTGTGTATTATGAACACGACGAGTTTAAAAGAATCATTTTTATTGATCATACAATGAATTATTAAACGCATTTGCTTGAAAAAATCTGTTTGAGATAAAAACAAAATTGCGCCAATTTTCTGAATGAAATTTCACAAGACTCTGAACAGTCAGTCCTTCGTGGAATACAAAGTATATGCATCGATTTATTCAAAATAATTCAAAAGCTATTTTTGAGACCAAATCACAGATACGAGAAAGGAACCTGGCGGGAAAATTTCACGCCTATTAATTCTTTCCTACAAAGAATAGCTTTTCATGCGAAAATTCAGAATTTTTACGGACCTAAAGTTAATGTTCTGGATAAATTAATTCGTACATTATTCATTTTTGAAAAATTTATTTTGATACTTAATTTATTCTTGATCAACAAAATTACTCTCGAGACTTGACTTTGATCTTAAATTCAGACTTTTTTTTAACTAAAACTCTAAATTGAACACGTTTCATCATAAAATTTTTTTCTCCAAAAATATTCTTAATAGCTCAATTTGTCAATCTTCTATTTTTAGCACATGAGAATTTTTATCAAAAATATTCAATTTTCAATTTAGAAAAATATTTTTAAATTTCTGATAGAAAAAATTTGAATTCCAAATTAATTTTTTTATTGGTTGCTTTGAAGGGTTGGTTCGAATCCACTTGGACACCCCCACCTACCACGCCTCTAGATCCAAATCAAGCTTCTTGCAATAAATCAGTAATTTATGTCAACAAGCACGTAAAACCTCCTAATAATCTAATAATAAAGGGTTTAAATCTACAAAAAAAATCCGTTCCGAAACAAAATAAATACTTTTTGACACATTATTGAAAGTTAAACTATGAAAAACTTTTTTATAAGCTAACTTTGATGAAAAATTGTCCCAAAAGTTTTCTTTTTTGCCTCAAAACTTGAGGAAGAAAAAAAATTCCACAAAATTTATCAAAGTTGGCACAGACAATTGTGCATTATAATAATCCCAATAAAAAATGGAAATTTTTATATAAAATAAATAAGAATTATCTGCTCAGTTCCATAAAAAAATTTTATTTTTCCGCTAAACTTTTTTTTTTAATATTCCAAAGTATTCGAGAAATGTTGAATGTTGTTCCTTTAAAATTCAATTCTACAGACTCTGTCATGATATGGTTCAATATCAGTGTATCTCTCTTTTGTTAGTTTAGCTTAGGTACGTTTCATGAAAAAATTTGCAATACGAAGATAAAACCACGTGCTTCTCAGCACAGACTTGATATCATAAAAAAATCTTGGCAAACAATTTTAAATCTTGTTTTAAAAAATTTTTTCATCTAAAGCTTCTTTTTTTCATGGAGAAATTTGCACAGAGAACTAACGAAATTCTTCGAAATCAGCATTCATTCAGAACTAGTTCATAAAGAATTTCCTAATAACTTGAGCACCATAGTTACAATTTACTGAATATACAGTCAAATGAAGTGAATACAAAGCCGCAGAATATTTTCTTCAAAAATTGCTCTGGATGTTAAGCTCTTGTGAATAAATTTTTCATTACTTTTAAGACTAAAAAGAAGAGGCAGAGAAGAGGAAAAAAAGTCAATTGAAAAAGATGAGCCTTTCAAGAATATGAAAATGCCTATCAAGTGCAATTTATAAATGAGAGCTTAGTAGAATTGGACTTTTACACTTTACGTTCTATGTTTTTTGGAAGGAATCCATTTATAATGGCATCAGGGGTGTAGTTACATGTATCCGTCTTATCCGTAGCATTTAAAAGCACCTCCTCATCTGGCTACGTCTCTGATACAGCAGAGAGGATAAATCTCTCGAATATTTCACTTTAAAATGTATTGGATGGTCTCTTTTCGAAAGCATGCTTGAGGGCAATTATGCTAATTCATAAATATAGAAAGAGCTTAACTCCAAAAATATGGGAAATATTTTCAATGTAAAAATTTTATGTGAGAATTGATTGAATTTTATGGAAATAGTTGTCTATTTGTACAACATAAATGAAGCTTCGATTATTCATTTATTTTATCTAGATTTTTTCGTGTATGAATGCTTTATGAATTTTGAATAAAAAGTCGACACTCTGGAAATGAAGCAATAATAAAAAGCAATTCAGTGTGTGTGTGTGTGTGTCGTGTCAAAAGTTCAACATTATAATTCATTCATGAACAGTATTCGACAATGTGCATACAATATATACAGTGAGAGATAATAACTCATATTGAATATAGAAAATTTTTTACAAAAGCCTGTTTAATAAATTTTGTATGACTTTTTTTTCTCGCCCGCTTCCAAAAGTTAATTATTTTCAATAATAGTAAAATAATCAAAACACATTTTCATTAAAGCATACAAAATAATTTGTGAATAATTATATTAATTTTCGTATCATGTAAAATGAGAGCCAATTTTTGAATAAATTTGATATTTAGAATATTAGTGGAAAATTACACACAATGAGTTTGATGAATAAGTATTCACATCCAAACCAGTTGATGCTATCAACTTAATGGGAATATAATTGGATTCTTATAGGACTCAAGGAACAAGTGCCTTTTTGCACTTTCTCCTCACTTGAAAAGTTCTTCAACTTCTAAATGACCATAGAAAACATAAATGCTTAGATAGTAGCCGACGCAAAAATTACAGTGTCAGAAAGGTGAGCCAAGTTTATGAATATGATAGTTGTAAGGCATCTACACCTCAAAGACAGTCGGTCTGTGCATTGAAGGGCTTCTCTCTACCTTGTGAATTTTGCCACAATATTAATTTTTCTCCAATTTGTCTCTATTGACAATTTTTTTTTGTGTCAACAACTTGTGGAAGTAGAACGAACTATTAAAAAGTGATAAACTATCCAATTTCTAGATATTAAATTATTCTCGTTTGTAATTCTAGTCATGTACTTGAAGATTTCTACAGTTCATAATTCTTATGACTGGCAAAAGAAGGTATTTTTTTTTCTTTTTGAAGATTCCTATCTAGCTTGAATTTAAATGCTTCATTAAATATTTAGTCGGTTGAAGGAATGGCAAGTTGGAAGGAATTTTGAATATTTATCTCAGGAATTGCTTAATTCTGTCTATAAAATGTTGCTTAATGCCTTTTTTATTAAATAAAGCAGAAGCCAGTTATCCTAGGGTATACACTAGGGTATAGCTTAAGGATCCCTCAGAGTGGAAGTCTAATATCTAAAAAAGTCGTTTTGAAGCCTAGCTCCCCTCACTCTTCCAAATATAAAGTACAGAAGCACTGACAATGAAAACAATTTGTCACTAAACAAAAGAAGCGTCAAAATCAGGAATAATAGCTCAAATATCCCCATAAAATCAAATATAACATCAATAATTATTAGGTATGTCAACAGAAAAACTCATTGTTGAAATATTCTAATTTCAATCGATCGATGCTCGATAATTTATTACCCCACAAAAAATTGTTGACACTCTCCACATTCTAATCTATTTTGACTAACATGGCATTAAAGGCTATCTAGAAAATCTATAAATTAAGTAATCATAATCAAAGTCTAAACATATTAAGAGACATGCTCCTTAATCTGTCTCTTAAATTCACCAAGAAATTCCGAAGATTTCTTATTCAAATATTTTCACAACATACTATAAGGAATACTTCAGTTGAAGTCGTTTGGACACTTGAGAAATATGTTAGAATTTCCTACTCATGTTTCAGTCATGCAAACAAAAGATGTACAAATAATAATAATTAACTGAATTGGCAATTGAATATAAAAGATTAAACAGAATGAGAGAATATTCCTTTAAGGTTTATTATTATCCTAAAATATATTTATAAATAGAAGCTTGTGTGATGGAACTAAGTTCCTAAGGCCCCTTAATAAATTTTTATTGCGTACAATTATGCTAATTAAGTTCTTATCTCACAATTTCTGAACATATTAAGTAATTAACTCTAAATATATCAATTAAGGGTTTTGCGAGTAGTTTGCATGAGCATGTACATGTAAGTCAAAAATTCCTATAGTAAGTTTGTAATATATATTTTTATATGTATCATATTCCAACACAAAAGACAAAGCAAATTCTCTATGAATATCAAACATTTTTTCATGTGCTACGATAATATTTAGGGAATGTTACACATTCGGGTCCTTTCGTCCTTACGAAATGAAAATGTTCACGAAGAAAATGTTTGAGAAGCACAAATGGGGATGGTTTGAATGTGAATACATTGTGTCTGTGAAAAGTGTAGTGCCATGTGTCTAAGTAAGTTTGTGTCTAAGCTTATGCCGCAACATAAATGTATAAGTTTCCTATAATAATATCCAAGACACAATCATGTTTCTCGAGTGTCAAGGAAAGCTTGACTTCGAGTTAGTGTTAAAGTGTCGGAACTGTGTTTGTGACAAGTCCTTCTGGATCCTTAGCTGTGCACTTGACTCAACACACACACAAAATGAAAAAAACAAAACACTTGTGTATTTTTTGCAACAGTGATTGTCGAAATGCTCGTCCACGAAGAGATTTGAGAAGCACAGCAATTTGTGTAAATGGTAAGGATTGAAAAAAATTATCTTAATCACTGCCATTATTTCAAATAGAAAAATCACTAATGATAAATTCTTTTCAACTTTTCTTTTTTATGTTTCCAGAAGAGAGTCACACTTTGATTTAAAATTGCTTATTGATTGGAACTGAACGTTTGTCTTCCCGAACGAACGAATGAACTTGTTTCTTGTTATACTATTGACAATCGATTTTAAATTTATAATATACAATCCCGTGTAATCACACTAATATCTCTAGTGATTTGAACTAATTACTATCATATTACTACACTATTTTTATCGCTTCGTCATCAACTTTACTGTGTTTTCCGCAATATTGTTTGAGATTTTCTCAACTTTTATTTTAAAATAAAGGAAAAAAATTTGTTTACCATATTAACTTAAAGAGTCAATTTTACAGAATTTTTCCAATCTGATATTTTTTCACACTTTTTCAGGAATTGTTCATCGATATAAATCATGTACTTCACAATATCGGTATTATACTCATATTAATGTAACTTTTCGTGATATTTTACTCTTATTTTATCCTTAAATCAATTAATAAAACTTAAATTAAATTTTTCCATTAAACTATTTTCGTCTAGATGAAAGAAAAGATTATACGAGTTTGAAAAAAACTGTACCTTGTTAACATTTATGTCTAGTCCAACAACTGCAAAACATTCCGTTAGACATGAAATCTTGAAACATTGGAGCGTGAAGCGCTAACTGATAATACAGCAGAAAGAAACTTTATTATCAGTAAATACGTTTCAATTTTGCCCTCTACAATAAAGATTAACTTTATTTATTATTTTCAGACTTAATGACGAGATCAGATTTTGTTTTGACATAAAAACCCAAAAACAAAAATCTTATAAGATTTCATGCAAATTCCAGTGCTCAATGACAAATGCATAACAACTTGTTTTAAATTATGAATTGTAAAAAAAGTCTCATATAATAATGTCAACATGTTTCGTAATTAAAATATAATTATGTCTCATTTTTTTAAGTCATGATTTGCTTTGGTGATTATTCGCAATGACAAATGTTCTTTTGTTTTGAAAACTTTTTCATTATTATTTCTTCAAGGCTAACTTGTTTATATTTTTAGTCCAATTCTTGATAACAAAAATAAGTTATGCTTCATGCAAAATAATATTTATTGAAAACTCACATGTTAACGATTTTTAACGTATTTTTTTAAAAATTTAACGGACTTTTAATTTGAAAAATTCAGTCTGCTAGGCAAAAAGTAAGTTTACTGAGACGACGAAAATTAATAATTTAATCAAACGGGAAAAAATTACTTTGCGAAAAGAATTGAAGATGCTCATTGGCATTTATAAACAAAAACACAAAATTTCCTTATTCATGCTTCAAGGTACTTTTGGAGGCTCGATCCGAAGCATTATCTTTTATTTGTGTGCTATATGATGCACTTCACTTTGTCTGACTGGATTAATATGAATCTTATTTGAATAAACATGTCTTTTGCTCTTAAATAACTTAAAATATAACGATCTGTTTTCATGAATTAAATATTTTTCAGAGCCGTTAAATAACTGCCATAAAAATTTTAAATTTGAATTTATTTCAGCCAAAATTGATCACTTCAGTAAAATTCAGTCATCTAAGAAAAAAAGTTATTTTTAAATGTTTCAATTTTAAAAAAATATGTTTAATTAAATAATTATCAGCTCCACACATTAGTAAACAAAGAGAATCGCTTCGGACATACACAACAGATAGCTTTTCAACTCGTTTTGTAGACTTGACATTCTCTACAATGAGAAAAAAACACTTTTTTATTATCTCGACTTTTTAAGTTTAAATAATTTAAGTTAACAATGGATTATGGCAAAAATTTATTCCGAAAAATGCAATATGAGGTGAGTAAGAACAATATTTAATTGAAGTGTCGTGGAAAAAGTGTCAAGATTCGTTTAATATTCATAAATGTTTTGTTAATGAGCAATTGTTTTTTGTTATCTCGACTATTTCTAACGAAGTGCAACATGTTAAAGAAAATATCGATAGAATACTTGATAATTAATACTAAATAATGTATACAATTACTATATTCGTGCAGATGAGATCGCCTTTATTATTATTTATGTGAAGAAAATCATTGGAAAAATACAGTGGAAAAAGGTTCAGTACAAAGATACTTGAAGTTAATGAAGTAAAATCGATTTTCTTCGAGAATGAATGAATGCACATAAGTCTATGAATAGAAAAAATAATTACAATGAGTCAGAAACATTACATGTCGATATAACGTACTGTTTATATTTTTATATATATACAATCCATTTTCAGGCGGTGTCTGGTAACTTTGTAGAAAATTTAAACTCGAATGTGAATATGCTTAACAACAAAACGGGGCTATGTGATAATGAAATCGTCGACATAGATGAAGAAAATGAAATTGAAAATAATCAGTTAAACGAGGAGCTTAGACGAGGTGGTAGCTCCACGAACATGCTTGTATCGCAAAGCTTTTATACACAAGAAAGATTCAAAGTTTTACTCGGTGAGTGTGTCTTGCTTTTAATTCACGTATATCTAATACTCGTTCAGAATGCATACCTGTTATTTTTTTCTGCTTTTTTCATGTTATTCTCTCTGCTTCTGTTTTACAGAGAACATTCATGTAGGTTTTGTTTTGCATTGTTTAATCTTAGACACTATACACGCTATGTGAAACACTTTCGATCTATTACAAACTGAGTGATTTTAGCGCGATATATTATCACTTCGGTCGTAGGCTGGATGTAAATTTAAGGGGTTTTAAGTAATTCAACTTAATACAAAATAATCTTATCATCGAAGCAGTAAAACGTTGTTTTGTTAATTACTTAATATACGAATTAATACGTCTTAATATTTAATTACTTTCAACGGTTTTTTTTAAATTTTGTCGTTCAGTAATCCAGTTCATTTCAATTCAGTTCACTTAATTTGAATTTAAAATTATCGTTGCATGTCAAAACTACATTACTTAGAATTAAAATTGCTAACAATAATTAGCATGTTTTTAAAAAAAAATAGTAAGGCGCCGAAAATGCGCTAAGGCAATATGTCATGTGGATAATTAAATAACTTCTGAACAATTTTATCGCAAATTGTTTCGAATCTTCTTGATATTTTTACTAGGTAACTGTAAAAATTCTCACTCATCGTTGTATCCGGTGAAATAAACACTTGACCAGGTTTTCTCATGATTTTCCATAGATATAAATAATTGAAGAATTTTTTTTTCAAATTCATATGAATCAATTTCAATTGAAAGAAAATCAAATTTATGTATCTGTTGACTGTAGTAGAGAGAATATGAGAAAAAAGATGTGCAAACTTTACTTAAATGACGAAAATAACTTAAATGATTTTATTATATCTTGTTATAGTCTCTAATATAAATATTACTCTTTCAAATTTAGCATTCATCATTCTGGTGTTCAGCTTTTTTATCTCGACGATATCATTAATATTCACACATGACAGGTACTGTAGACATGAAAGAAAAAAAATGTCAAACCTTTATACGTATATGAGTTAATTTATTCAAGTTTATTTTTGTTTATAAATTAATTTTAGATTACCAGCAGAGAAAGAACCACTTCCTGATATCTTCCTAGATAACGTTGAGTCTGTTGATTATTTGCTTTATGTAACAGAAATCCAAATCATCATCGTAGTAAATTTGTGCATTATAATAATTTTCTTTCATAAAAAGCGGTAAGTGGACATAAATCAAACTTATTTCAAGTCTAAAGGCCATAATTTTCTCATTCCAGAATGATTGTTGCCAAAAGATGTTTCCTTCTATTATCAATATTATACATTTATAGAGCAATCACTATGTCAATAACAGTTTTGCCAATATCCTCATCCACTTATTACTGCTCGCCTAAGAAATCATCATCATTTTTAGAAGTATTACAACGATCATTTTGGGTATTTACGGGAATGGGACTTTCAATTAATGGACAACAGCAATATTGTGGTGATTCAATATTCAGCGGACATAGTACAATATTAATGTTTGCATATCTTGTGTTAGACGAATGTAAGTTTTTGTCTTTCAATGTCATTCACAATTCCTCTCTTGCTGCTACTGACTGGCACTGCCATTTGAAATAATGCTATGAATTTTTAATTTGTTCGGCGCATTTATGGTCAACAAGTGCGATACACATTAATTTTTTTATGGGTGATTGACTTGGGTAATATTGACACTGCCAAAATTCAAGAATTAGATTTTCTTAGAATTGCAAAATGCTGTCGTAATTTTTTTTATTTACTAAATTGGAAAGCACTTAACTCAAATTGCAGCAACAAAAACCGTTGAAGTTCAAAATTTAAATTTTTTGAACTACCCAATAAGTTTTCAAATCTAAGAAAGCCGTTAAAATTTAAAATTCATAGTAAAATTTCAACTTGAATCAATTTCAGTGATTAAGTAAGCAGACATGCATCATTGTTAATTAACTAACATTTTCTCTCAACTTTGTTTCATCAATAGATTTACCGAAGAAATTCAGGTGGCTTAAGAAGCTATCATTGTTAAATGCTATATTGGGCATGCTTTTCCTACTCATTTCTCATTCACATTATACAATCGACGTTGTTTTGGGTAAGTAGAGCAATTTATTATTCTTGCTTTATCGTGGAAATAATTGAACCTGAAAGTAATAATAGTTTGCACATTTACATTACGTTTTATGTTTCATTTTAGCATACTATATTACGACACGTCTCTTTTGGACTTATCATCAGAATCTAAATTTATTATTTAATAACAATCTAAACTCAAGCAGAGAGTGGTGGGTTGGATTTTTTAAATATTTTGAAAGGAATTCAGCACGTAGTTTTCCGAATGAATTTGAAATCCCTTGGCAGCATCACCAAGAATCTCAGATATGAAAGCAATGATCTGATGTTGATGACAAAGATATTTAGTGTTCAATTTTTCTATAAAATTTTTTAATATTGTTTACATATATCTTGATGATATTAATATTTGTTAGTGTTTTTTAGGCATTTTTTCTTAATTAATCTTTTCATATTTCATTAAAATGAAATTCATTCCTCGATATTTAAGCTCGTGATGTAATAGTGCATTAGTCCTTTTTTGGTAGCTTTTAACAGCTAATAAAATTAATATATTTTTAATTATATTTCAAAACAAACATATAAAGTTAAGGCAGAGAATATTACAAACAGTAACAAAAAAACAAAATATTTAAAAGAAAGTTATATACAAAGAAAATTTAAGGAATTGTGTAGTTTAATTCAAATAAAAGCTTTCATGCGACCTTTTTTACAGGAAACAATTACATTATTATATCAAAACGTTAAATTAAACTTTCATGATAATCAAAAATCGATTGCCATAATTCTATTGACTGAAAAAGGATGTGTTTGAAACGGGAATGACGAGTGAAAAAATGTTGTCAATATTTTTTTCAAATACATTTATGCTTGTTATACATGCTAATGACATAATTGATGCTATTCATGCTTGATTATTCTCAAAAGCAATTGGTTTTTGGTGTTGTTATCAAAATGAATGTGTTTTTCTTTCTCTTTCCCATTTTAACAATTTGAAATATCGTTAATATCCCACAGCTATTTTCAATGTAATAGACCAACTACAGGGCTCGCCATAGTAATTTATCGTGTGATATTCTTTACATGAGACGTTGGGAGTAATTTATTAGTGTGAATAAGCAGGAAGAAGAATGCTTAACATTTTAATTTGGTCTTGTCACTAAGTTTTGGATCATTAATATTTCGAGTTCATTTCAGTTCAGTTTAAATGTTTGAAATTTTCAGTTTCGTTAAGTTTTGAAAATTGTTGACTTTTGAATTTCAAAAAACCGTTAAATTTTGAAAATGTTAAAAAAAGATTAATATCATTAAATATCCGCTCCAAAAATGCCATCCGAATTCTTCATGATTGTGCATTTTTCCATCCATCCACCTTCGACAATTTGACAACATCCTCAATTTAATTTTCATAAATGCGAAAATAGTAAGCCATCACACACAACACATTAAAACTGTGCTAAAAATTATCATGCAAAAACGAATAATTACAGATGAAAATGTGTTATATTCAGGAAATAGCTTTAAAGTATTATTCGAAGGCGTATCACGTTCAATCATTCACATTCTGACTATTGAGTTCTTAAGAATGTCGTTTTTATAGATTGGTTCAATTTCTTGCTGATTCATATGACAAAAGCAAAAATTTATTGGATTTTTGACAGGTAAAAAAAATATTCTATAATGTGGAGATACTCACCACTAGACTACCGAGGAAATAGAAAAGAATTATAAAGCAGTTTGGATGTATTGTATTTACATACTCGGAAGCTTTAAAAGGAAGGTATGTACATCGATTTTTCAGCTTCCGCTTCTGGTCATTTAAATTTTTATTGCAAAAATTCAATGACATTTCCGTTTTGGCACTAGCACTGGATGTTTCCGTAGAGCAAGTGCGTCTTATAAAGTCTCAAAAGCACTGGAATTGTCTTATTGGATCTTCGTAAAGCTTTTGACAGTGTATGGCATGACGGTCTTATTCATAAATTAATTGTCAATAATTATCCTCAATATCTAATTAAAATAATCCAATCGTATCTTAGTGGTCGTTCAGCTTATGTGTTCTTCCAACAAATGAACTCATATACGTTCAGCGTCAGCTCTGGTGTTCCCCAAGGATCAATCATTGCTCCTCATTTATTTAATTTGTTTATTAACGACATCTACATTCCTCGTAAAGGTCATCTTTCACTTTTTGCTGACGACACTGCATTCTTTGTTCAGTCCTCTTGGAAAAATCTGAAAACAATTAAATCTGATCTAGTCAAGACTCTTAATTGTATACAAAACTATTTTATGGATTGGAAGATTCATTTAAATGAAGCCAAGACTGAATTTTCTATTTTTACTAAATCCACAAAAATGATTGACAAAATGTCAAATGACATTATTACCATCAATAATCAAACATTTAACTGGAAAGAATCTGTAAAGTATCTGGGAGTCATACTTGACAGGAAATTGACCTTCAAACATCACATCAATTATTCGATCAAAAAAGCAAGTGCAGCGTGCTTCTCAAGTCTTTATTGTCTGTTGAGTAGAAAGTCTCATGTGTCAACCGATTCAAAACTGCGAATTTATAAGTCTTATATAAGGCCTATCCTAACTTATGGATGTCCTGTTTTCTCTAATGCAGCACTTTGCCATCTCAATAAACTGCAACTTTTTCAAAATAAAATCCTTCGAATGATCCACAATGTTTATTGGAATGATTTTAAATCCACAGATGAGATCCATGATTCGTCTAAAGTTCCATTAATTTCAAATTTCATATCAAAATTAACAGACCAATTCTATTCCAAAGTCGTACTTCACCCTAATAATTTATTTTCTTCATTGGGTCAATATAATTCAGAAACTTTGAGATTCCGAGCAAAACATAAATTGCCTAGAGCTTTCCTTTAAATTTATTTAATATTCTCTTTTTCTTTATTATTGTTTTTCTTTTTTTTTTTTTGCTATCAAGAGTGACAGTTTTTTTAAATATTTTTCTCTGTCAATTATTAATTATTCAATTACATCCATGCAACTATCTTACTACGTCATCTCTCAAATTTAATTTAAAACCGGAAAGGTTAATATTAAAATAATTGTAATGATGTTCCGCCAAAACCTAAAGAATTTAAATAAAACAGGATTGTTATTAATCTATTATAAAGTCTCAATTTTTGTATTATTTTTTAAAGACAATATTTTAGTATTTAAAAACAGTCTGCTGCATGCAGTATGATTTGATTCCTTTAATAAAAATGTAATGCAATTTTAATTAAGATGAATGATCAAGTATTGCGTATTCCACTGAAAGAAAGACAGAACAAATGCGGAATTTTTTACTTTCAAATTAGAATATTTTGTTTTTATTTCAAAAAAGAAAAATATGAATATAGTTTCCTTTTCTACATTAATCTTATTATCTCTAAGTATTTAGACATTTTATTTGAATTTAGAATACCAGATTATAAAACCAGGAAAATTTATTAATTTATTTAGAAAATATCACTTCAAACTGTTTTTAAACAAAATTACTCTTAGAATTTCCATTTTACTTCGAATTATGCTTAAATTGTGCATCAAGTTATAATTAAAAAAATTTGGCAAATTATAAAACGGGGGAATGTGAAAATACCCTAAGATCTTGATCGTGTTTATTAAATTTTCTCTTGTGTTTTGGAAGACAACAGGAAGAACAAAAATTTCTATTCATATAAAAGATTTTATTAGATATCAAAAACATCTCATATTGGCACGATACCTTATGCTCAGATTCTGAACACAATAACACAGTTAAAATTTTAATATTATACTTTTTTAAAGAGAAATAGGGGAAGAATCTGAGTTGAAGCAGTCGCTAATATTACTTTTTTACTTAAAACTTCTTTCCTTCTTTTGTGATCACTATATTTTAAAGCCTAATCATTATCATAATAACTATATTATAAAAATCTTACTTTTCTCTTAAATTTCTCTTTAGAAAAACTTATTAAAATATTATTTTTGAAATTTGAATGGAGATTTTTCAGCTTGTGACTGACTTGAAGATTAAATTTACAGAGTTTCAAAAATTGATGGCATTTTTCTTGAGGTATCAAGTCAGT
This sequence comes from Chironomus tentans, assembly GCA_963573255.1. Classification (NCBI taxonomy): domain Eukaryota; kingdom Metazoa; phylum Arthropoda; class Insecta; order Diptera; family Chironomidae; genus Chironomus; species Chironomus tentans. Next base: position 54,434,427 of record OY754302.1, on the reverse strand, counting down.
ATCAGTATCATAACATCAAGCTACTAGTTCCAGGAGCCAAATTCCGTAACTTTCTATATTAAAGCTTATTCTAAGTAGCTTACAGCTAATAGTAACGACCATTTGGCTTCTAGAATAGTATATTCAATGATTACTGGATCAAAACATCCAGAAAGAGACAAAATCAATTATTTTGTGTCGTTCAGGATGTAGGAAGCTGAAAAACCTGCCCAAATTCCCTTCATTGCTCTTGGTTCTTAAGTCTAAACTTTTTCGTTTTTAAAAACTGTTTAGAGATAATTGGCACATAATTACTAATTTAGAATTTAACTTCCATAATCTTTACTCTAATTCCAAAATATATATAAAGTTTTTTTTATAATCAATAGGTATATTTATAAAGTATGTATAAAAATGTATTAGGTATAGGATTAAAGAAAAGAAAAAAAATATTTATCACATATTTTATACATCTTGATTTTACATAACATGCTTTCCATCCAACGTACAAAATTCTCTTAAATTCAATCGTAGTTCTTTCTTAAGTCTGTAGGCATATCCTCGTCACTATGCTCACGATTCTCTTTATGCAATGATAATGATAAATGGTGAATCGGTGGTGATAATGAAGTCGGTGATGATGAGGGAGATGTTTGAGAATTTAATAAGCCTTGTGACAAGCTCTCTTGGTGTTGTCTTAGTAACTGGATTGTTGTAAGACCATTTGCTCCATGAATTAATCTGCTTAAGAATGAGTTCGATTAGTGTCAGGGAATACATCAAATAGTAAATTTATTTATGACTTACGGATAGCAATCCTTTCCCATAAACTTCCTCTCGTTAGAACTCGACGACGTACTTAGATCATGAGGTTCCTCTTCAACATTATTTTGACTATTAAATTCCATCTTACTTTGTACTAATGCTGCAGTTAAATGATGAAAATTTGTTGTACTTTGTGGTAATAAACTTGCTAATGCGGATGCTTGCAGGGCAGCTTGTGTCACTTGTGATGAAGATGCTGTTGATGATGTTGTAGATGATGATGATGATGATTGCTGTTGTTGCTGATTTGCCATCGATTGTCTCAACAATGATATGTTCTTTATACTTTTCAATTCTGTTGGGTTTCTGAGAAATCTGTGGAAGGAAATTGGAATTGACAGTTAGTAAGTAGTCGCAGGGATGGGTAAGACTTGTCCAACTTACTGGTAACAATGACGCTCTCCTTGCACTTTTCTTAAAATGTTCACTCTGTAGTAATATCTTAAGGCACGTGACATTTTGTCGTAGTTCATTGATAAGTGGTTCTTTTGGATGCCCCAAAGCTAAAAATGACAATCGGAAATTAAAAAAATGTTATCATTGACATGCTGAATTGATGTTGTCATACAAAAGTACATTGTACTGAACTGAATTCGGTGCAAACTTGCAAATAAATTGTATGATAACAAGACTCAGAGTTAGCAACAATATTTGTACCTTAGCTAATCCAGCAGGATCGACAATTTTAAAGACACCAGTATCTCTGCACTTCCATGCGATATAATTGCTGTAGCGCTGTTGATGATCATTAAGTAATTGTTGTAAGAAATCCCAAAGAAGTCGTCCATCTTTAAATTGAAAAAAAAAACAAGTTAGTTATTAAGTAACAAATAACAGAGTAGCTAAATGTCATCGTAAATATCTCAATCAATTAGCATTTAGAATAAATTACTTCCTATAAAAAATACTTACTTGTGTTGGGTTCAGTGGGTGTATCAGGAAAGAATTCCCTTTTCATATATCCTGGTGTTGTGGGTGTTGATGGACTTGTGCTACTCGATCCACTTCCGTTGTTACCATTTAATGCATCCATTTGTCCATTAAAGAATATACTGTGTGGCTTGAAATCAATACCAAATTGATGCTGATGAAGTAAATTTGATGTGGATGATGGAGGTTCCTTTGTAATTGGTGTAACTGGTGGACTTTGTTTCTGTTGATGTGACAGAGATGATGATGATTTGTGATGCATTGGTGGAGGAAGTAATTTTGGAATTTTATGTTTGAAATTTTCCTCTTCTGAATCACTGTGGTGACTGCTACCTCCGGAACTTGTGCCATGTTGTCCAGAATTTCTTGCTGAGTCACTGCCACTTGCACTATTTGATCTCATGTCTGTTGAGTCGCTTGCACCGCTTGATTGACCATTCTCGTTGGATAAATTTGTTGAGTAGACAGTCGATGATGCTTCCTGATTTGGTGGACTTCCACCTTGCGAATCAATTGATGGTGCTGGACTGAGCGTCACTGAATTTGATGCCATAAAATGTTGTAAATGATTTGCATAGAAGGGATTGTCCATTGGTGGCGCAAGTGAGCTCCAGTTTGGTGTCGGTGGGTGACTGTGAGGCGATAGTGGATATCGATTTGTGGGTGTGATTGGGCTACTTGGTAAATGCCTGTGTAGCATTTGTGTATCACGAATCAAGAGTTGTAAAACATTATGGATAATGTCACCAGCGCCTGGACAACGTTCAGCAAGATCATTTTTCGTGAGTAAGCAGAGTGCCTTTCCATTCATTTGAAATAAATCAAGTTCGAATTTTGGCAAATCAAATTCACGTTCAGTCCATCTGAGGAAGACAACGACCTCTTCACGTCCCCAGATTCTTGGATCAGATGATAATTGTGGTGGCAATTGAGTCTTCAAATCAGCAAGTGGACTTGTCGGCGTTGTTGGATATCTCCATAATAAATCAGAATTCCACATTCCTAGTGGTGGACCACCTAAAGGCGATAAAGGTATCGGCAATAATTTCATCTTGTTGTGCTGCTCGCTTGTCGTGTTCGTTCAGCTTCTTCTATATTTACGAAAGAAGACAACAGGAAAAAGAATCGAATTAGTTAATGAAATTACGGTAACTAGATAATTTATTCTTCGAACAGGTATTTGTACTACATTAAATGTATGCTTAGCTATATGTGTTGTGTATATAAATAATCATCATTGCAGCGATTAAAAAAATCAACTTCGATCAACTGCTAGAGTACTTTACCACATCCGCTCACGTACGAATAGAACGGAAATTGATTTTTATGTAAGTCAGTTTTTTCTCACAAGTCTCTTTTTTTAAATTATTCAACTACATGATACAACTCCGTGTTATTAGCTTCAGTATGTATGCTCGTTCCCTCGACAGTGGAAAAAAAATCTTGATTCACATTATTAATTTCTTACATTAAAGATGCTTTGTCGTCATCGTCGTTGTCGTGCATAATTTTTTTTTAAAAAAAAGTTAAGAAACGTGGAAAAATTTTCATTTTGAGCTCATTTACGCTTTGTGCCGTAGAAAATGGACTTAATGTGATTTTTGTACATGAAACAATTTGTTTTTAAAACCAGGAACCGTATAAATGCCTTTTTTTGTTCTTAATGAAGCTTGTTGCTGTTTTTGTGGACAATAAATTTAATTCGTCGATTGGGGATTTTGAGAACTTGAGTTTTTCCTCGTAAAGTCTTGTTGTGCGAGAATAAACGTCCAGATAATTTGAACGCAAGATAAGATAGATTAAATACTGCGGTATTCCCAGAAGCATAGCAATCTATAGATTTACAACCTTTTCCTTAGAAACAATTCACAAAAATAAAATTCACAATAATCGATAAAATGTCTATGCTTATTGTAACAGATCTACGTAATATCTTCCAGTTGCAATATACATTACCGCATAGACTAAGTAAGAAAAAAGTAAGTTTGCAATAAATCTTTTTAAAATAGCTTTGTGAGAAAGAAATGTGCGCCAACGTAAATGTATTACGATGAAATTTAATATCTTTTTATTTCCGGTTTAAGTATCCGTAAAAAATCACATAAGAATTCAAATTAACTCAAAAAAAATAATAAAAATTATTTTCAGTAAGTTTACAGTAACCAGAAAAAAGGTAAAGTCTTCATAAAAAAATTACGTAATTTTTTTTCACATGAATAATTTTTTTCTTCGTCTTCTTCAAACTACAACCTTTATTGTTGTTATTGTTATTCTTTGATAGGTTAATGTTGATCATTAAGTCTCATCTCAAAAAGGAATGTAAAGTAAAAACCGGTTCAAACGGAAACAGAAAAAATAACATCATGCATCATCAGAAGAACCATTATTAATTTCTTATATCTCTGATACAGATCTGATGTTCTCTCTCCGTAAAGGATTCATAAATTATAAGAGTTTAGTCTCGGTTTTTAAAGGCATCACATTAATCGAATTCAACACGTCTCTATCTCTCAAGTGGATTTTATTTTTATTGGATGCGATAAAGAATTAATAATACCTTATAACTTTTCGTGAAACGGAAGTATTGAATTAATTCTGGAATTTCCGCATTTTGCTCTCTTCTAAATGACAAAAAAAAACAAAGTTATTCTACCACAACCGATCTGTCTAATATGTATATTTATATAAGATCCGCATGTGTATTCTCTTCAAGAAGGAAAAAAAATGTAATAAAGAGCAGAGCGTATACATAAGTTTCTTAAAGTAAAGTGGAAGTATGTGTTTGTTATATGTATGTATATTAATAAAATCAAACACACTTTTCCACATTCATTTATTCACTCTATGCCAAAAGTACGAATAAGAAAATGTTCTTTTTTCGCTTTACAAAAACTTATAGCGAGGTCAATTGCGAAATAACTTATTTCCGCTTTTGTATTTCTTTTTTGCTTCGTTTCGCGCCACACATACATCGTGTCTCGTCGAGTTATTTTTATATTGCAAAAAAAAAGAGGAGAGGAAAGAACAAAAAAAATTATATTTCTTGGAGTCAGGATGAGTGTTACGGTTTATCAGATTATTATATATTTATTTTGTTCAACTTACTGTCCGTATGCTACACAAAACTATTATTTTTATTTTGTTTTTCGCCAGTCAATATGTCACATGGACTCACTCTCTCTCTTACTCATTTCTGTCGTTAGAACTAAAACTCAAATTCATCGGCCATAAACACGAAAGGAACGACGACGAAAAGAATAGTGTTTCATTAGCTTTTAGTGAAGAATTTATGAATAATAATGATGCCTCTTACTGAGAGCAAAATCACTTTTATACATATATTTTCATTTTCGTACGTTCTTTCCGCGTTTAGAATAAGCAAGCGCTAACTATTTTAATGTTGCATAAATTTTACAAGCCTAATTATCAATTTTAAGCACATTTTTTGTGTGATTCTCTGAAAAATATAAAATTCTCGAAATTATGCTATAAAGCTATATTTTTTGCAATTTCATGTGACATCATCAAGTTTAATGCAAGAATTTTTGAGGATAGTATTACCTCGTATAAAATAAAATAAATATTATAGTCAGCAAAAAGACGATTTCGAAGAAATTAAAAACACATAAAAATGCTTCGATAGAAATATTTGATGTGTATAAAGTAGGCATTTATTATTTAAAAAATCTAATGAGATGTATTTCTTTGGGGTTAATGACACAGCAAGGCTGAAGAAAGTATTTAAATCAGAATAGAAGTTATCATGCTGATCAACAAACGATCTCCTTTATATCGTTATAGGAACTGGTTTCTGGCTGCCGTTAAATGACGATGAAAATAAGCAATTTATTGATTGTTAAACTGCTTTATCTATCAGCTACATCAACTATCTTTTTAAGCATTTATTTTATGATGTACGAAATTCTTTTTCGCACTCTCACAATGAAATCTCATTGATAATGGAGAAGCGAATAATATCTCGAAAAGCTCACAATTAAGGCAGGCTGTTTATAGTATCTTATTTTAATATTAAATTGAATGTTTGAATTGATTGCATTTGCGTCATTACACAAATGAAGGAAGAGAGAGGAAAAAAAATTAAACATTTTTGTTGAACGCGTGAGTGAGGTGTGAGAAATTAAGAAAACCGTTAAATACCAAATATTCGCTTCTCTCAATCTCTCGTCTTTGCCTTTTTGTATTACCTGACTGCTCTTTATGTATATCATGATTGTGATCATTATTAAGCTTCTTCAAATTACTCTCATATTTATAGCAAATTATGAAGCGGTTCCAGCGAAAGAATGTTAGCACTTCAAGTGGCGCTTAGTTCTAATCGTTCAGTTTTTATACTCATATAAGTCGAGGGATTAAATGTTATGTTGATTTTTACGATGTGACACGATATAATACGGAAAAAATGTCAACGATTGACTCTATTGTATTGAATAATCCTAACCTTTGGTGTAATCCATCAAATGCTTTACTATAGTCATCATTAGCGAAACATTATTGGCAATTTAACCACGTATAGCTGTTTTGTATTATGCTTACTACCATATTCTGGCTTTATATTTATATTTTTTTCTTGAATTTATCGAGAACAAATTGAGGGTCATTCACTTATTACGTAACGTGAAAAATAAATTAGTACACCACCTCCATAAAGGCATATTTTCACAATACTTCAGACCCCCCTTAGAAAAATTAATTTGAATTCAAAGAAATTTCAAATTCAAAAAAGTCGTTAAAAATTAAATAATTCAAGAAAAAGATCCGAAAGTTCATTGAACACAAATTTGTTTATTTTCAAGCTTAATACCTTTTCTATGTGTCATAAAAACACAACTTCAGTTTCAGTGATTAAGAAGAACGCTAATAATATCAATGAAATTTGAGTTCAGTGTCGAAATACATACAGAAATAGAAATATTTCGGATATAGGCAAAAGGGAAAAAATGATTTAGGAATTCTATCGAATAGAAAAAAAATATATGAGAAGTAAAGGCAGAACGACATTTGGAATGACGTCAAAGAGATAACAGCCAAAACCTACATCAAAAAATTATTAGATAAAGCGATTTGCAACCAACGAATGACTGCTCTCCCTCTCTCTAATTGAATGATATCATTCATTTATTTATATTTTTCTCGATTGTTAATTTATTTATTTACACATATAAATATGTAACAAGTGATGCCTCAAATTAGGTAAGTGCCAATACATTTTAAGAATTCTTCATTCTTTCCTCTTGACACATTCGATTTACTTTAATATTTAACACCATCATCATCATCATTTTTTCTACCAGAATTAATAATAATAAAATATCATTCAATTTGATGATCCCAACATAAAATGGCTATTGGAATGAAGTTAGAAAAAAGAAGAAAAATAAAGAATCATTTCTATTCTTTCTCTCTTCATTATTTTCATTTCTTCCTTCTTTCTATGCTTCATACACGTAAATTCTATCTATCTATATATGCTTTATAGTTTAGATATACCTGTTTTGTAAGATGTAGATTTTAATAATTGTTCTTAGAATTTGGGAACGAGAAGAAGACGCTTTGACGACCTATTACTTTAATCTAAGAAAAAGAAGTGAAGAAAAGAAAAATACAAAATGTCTTCCAAAAAAAAATTTTTTTTTGTTATACCAAAGAGAAACTTGTTGTAATTTCTTTTCAATTCTTGATGTGCTGTAAATGTGAAACGGAAGTCTTCTATGCCTTCTCAACACACATAACAAGTTCATACTGGGAGAGAGAAAAGATTGAATTCAAAACTGACTGATTTTTATGATATGCTTTTCTCATTAGAATTTCTTCTTACTTCTGAGTCGTTTTTTTCCTTTTCTTTTTCTGTTTAATGTTGTACATTTGGTTTTCAATACACAATAGAGAAAAAAGTGCTGAGCAATTTAAAAATAAATTACAATTCTTTGATTTACATTTAAATTTAGATTGGACAGAAACAAAAAATATGAAAGGCTGAAGTGAAAGATTGAAAACGAATGTTGCGTACGCGTGTGGATGGATGATTGAAAACGCACTTTTACTTCATTTCTAACTTGATAATTATAGATTTGTGAATTTTAACGATTATTTTAAATTTAAAAAATGAACTGAACGAAGATGAAGTTGACTTACTGAACGAACTTTGTTTACAAAACAATAAAATTTAATAATTAGACATCTCCTCTTATTAAGCAAGAGTTACAACAATAGAGGAACTCAAAAAGCACTCAAGCCTCCAAGTTATGACGACAAAAACGTAACATTCACCCAGTCGACCAAAATGAACTTAATGGCATCACATTTGTTTTGCAAAAGTATAGTAAAAAAAAGTTGTTTAACGCTGAACGTATAATGCGTAAAGAAAAAGTAAATTGCGAGCAAGCATAATACGATTTTATAATATTGACACAGTTTCAAATGTTTATGTAATCACTTGTCTCTTACTTTGCTGTATTTGCGGCAAATATTGAATAATTTTCAATTTTTTCCTGTGCTCAATAAATATTCATAATTTTATTTTTCTCTCATTTATTTCAAGTGTTTATTAATAATTATCATCATTATGATGATTTAATTTCTAATTATGACCCTTTGATAATTTCAATCTTTCCCCCCAAAACAGAAAAAGTATGTACAGATTGTAAAATATCAGATGTGAGATTAATCTAATTTTATATTTTGTTTCCATTTCATTTCCCATAATATTTTTGTTTCAATCTTTTCTTGTAAACACATTTCCATGTTTTGTTTATAATAGTCATTCATACATAAGGTTAGTCAAGTTGAGTTGGTTTTTTTAAAATATATATTTTCGAGACTGAGATGGATTAGTGAGCGAAAGAAATTCTATTTTTACGATCGATTTAAAAATTGATTTAATATTTTTTTAAATGAAATATGAATATGGCTATTTAGTAGTAGTAAAGTGAGATATTATTTAATATGTAATAGCTTTGCTCGTTGTAAAGTATCGTATTGATTATTATATAATAATATTTACAGTAAAAATTATTATTTAAAATACATGGAGCGATTGTCGGTTGAATCAGAAAAGGAGAAAAAGTCATGAATAAATCTCGAAGCTGTAATTCCTATATAGACATCGTTATCTCCTTCCAATTTACTACCATCTCATTCTCACATTCAAGAGGAAGGTGAAGATGCTTCCTTTTGCTATACTTTATATAGCACTTAATTTACATAAGCACTTATCGTACACAAAGAGCATCAACAGTAGAAAATTCAGGTGCAAAAAAACATCCAGAAACAGGCGACATTAAAAATCAAAAAGAAAAGAGAAACAAAAGAAATAAATCTGACCTCTTCCCCTATAATTCTAAATTCTCAACATTCATCTATAAAAATTAACACCTGTATTGTTGTCCTAAGTACTTTTTGAAGAATAATTTAACCAAAAAGGAATTTCAAGTGAATTTATTGTTATTACAAGAGCTCAAGATTATGTTATTTTTACCATTTTTACTGTGAAAAAGGGAGAATATTTGAACAGTTTTAACGATTAGTTTTATGGATTATTAGAGAGATTGTAAAATATTGTTTTGAGTAGGCAATAATATTTTTTTGAGGAAAATAAAAATAATATTCTATTCAAGTATCGAAAGTGCACACTTCAGATTTATGTTAATTTCTCCATTCAACAAGTGATAGGAACGCATTTTTTTTCGTTGGGGTTGTTGAATCGTACTGATTGATGAGTCATGTGGAATTTTCATTGGCAGAGACTATGATTGTATTAATTTAAAGTCCAATTTATACTCATTGATGACTAATTTAATGCCTTACGATTTTCATCAAATGTTAAGTAGGCCTAGAAAAGTAACGGTCGATTTCCTGTTAGCTCGCACAAAACTTCAAAAAATTCTTAACAGGTAACTCGAAAAAAATGTCATAAAACCTTTCGTACCTGAATTTAATAAATTTCAGCTCAACGCCCCCGAAAATATTTTTAATTCATATTTGTGCACTGTTGCATCAATAAATGAACCTGAATACGTGAAGTAAAAATAATTACGAGATTGGCAACAGACATGTCTTATCAGATTAATCATCCGATTGTAAATAACAAAAAAAAGTTTAATATGACAGAGACATCATCTTCAAGTTCTAACAAGGAAGTAATCGACACACGATTTGTTTATAAATTTACATTATTTAAGTCGGCTAGTTCCTTTAATAAAGAAACGAAAGACGATAGAGACAAAGTGAATAAATTTCACTTCCTATAAGTCGAAAAAAATGTGCTTCAAATTAAATTACAGCAAGTCTACCTGCATGTAAATTTTTTATTATTACTAATTCTCTTCCTTTTTCTTCTAATATTATTATAAAATATATATATCGTGTATGAAAAAGAAGAAACAAAAAATGTTCTTACGATACAAATTCGTTTATAATTGTAGTGGTAGGAACATGTAGTAGTTTAATCTAAATCGTTAATTGATGAAATATATTAAGGAAGAAAAAAATCTGTTTATTAGATTCATCATGCGTTCACAAAGTTTTTAATAACATTTCCTCGTAAGATTTTTTTTTTTTGTTTGCTCGGTAAAACTTAGCAATTATAGTATGTATGTATTCAACGGGAATTGGCTTGTAGATTGCTTTGCTCGACGTCGTCTTGTAGCTAACGCGGAAGTGGGAGTTTAAGTTTTTTATTAGAATTTATAATGAATTTAAATGATTTTTATTTGCTTGGAAATTCAAATTCTTTACGGAATAAATAAAAGCTTTATTCTCTCGAGTAGTTCTGGCCTGTACACATTATGTACTCATAAAATTCTCATGTGTGTATTTATCGTGAAAGTTTTTGAAATAAATTTATCAATTTTTTTTTCACACGATTAGGTAGTCAATACGTAATAAAGATGATATTGTCGAGATAACGAGCAATAAATTCGTTAATATGAAATCTTTTATAACTTACCTTTTGTAGGCAATTAGTGTAGTTCTTAGAATTTATAGCGTGTTAATCTTATTGTTCTTCTTTCTCTCAGAATTATTAATTGCTTCACTTAATTGATATGAAATTATTAAACTTTTTTTTCTATTATTTTCTCTTTTGTTTTGTTCTTCTCAGTGTTGTTGTTGTTGTTGTTCTTATCGATCACAGGAAAGAATCACTTACTGTAGTGCTTCTTATTTTCTATATTATGTATGAATTTTATTTTGTAGGAAGTATTTTCTTTATATCATGATTCAATTCACAAATTGTCACTTGATTGTATTGTTTTTTATTAATTAATTAACTAATTTAATTTTTTATTTTTTGTATATTTTTTCTTCTTATTTTCCTTAAAACATTTTATTCTTTATATCCACTTGTTGTTTCCTTTAAATATTTTTTTGTGTATATTTTTCTCCGAATTCACTTTTTCGAAATCCCTGCAATTCAAAATTGTCGTTCCTTTATTCCGATATTGCATTGGATTTACTTATTGCTGGATCATAAATGTTATGCACAAAAAAATAACATAAAAAATAAGATTTTATGTTAAATCTCAATTAAGGAAAATAATGTTTAAATAAAAAAACCGAAAAAAATAGCGAACTTCATCAAACTACGACTTTTCTTTCAGCATTTTCAACACAAAATGAGCATTAAAAATCTAAAGCAGTACAAAATTCTCAACCGTAGCTTACGATTATTTGTAGTGAGCTACAAACTTTACTTGTGATTGTGTTAGTGAGACAGAGAGATTACCGATTATCACCATTAGTTCCTTTACTTCAGAGCTCTCAACAATGAAGGCATTTCTCATGTGTAATACACAAGATCGTACTCATATTCCAACACATACAATGAATGAACGGTGTTGCATGCAGTTCCATATACACACACGAACATAAAACTGTACACGTTCATGCCTAAAATTTATATTAGGTAACTATAACTCTCGTCGTCGTTTCATCACATATATTGTTACGTATGTAATAATTAAAGATCGAATAAATTAAAATCAAGAATCGGAACTAGTCACCCGTTCTATATGACAAGTAACAGAGAGCGAACAGAAGAAGTAGAAGAAGGAAAAAAAAAGATTGTATACATATGTATAAAAATAAATATTGTACTGAAGTAAACAAGAATTTCTTAGTCTTACATATTCTCGTATCTTTTTACTCACACAACATTATTCACGCGGAAATTCAATATAAGATCTAAGATTGTAACTTCCTTTTGCCTGGTATACTTTCTATATATATATTTCCTAACATGTAATGTAAGGCAAAAATGTAAAAATCGTAAGTGTATAATAATTGAAATGTTCTCTCGATTTATTGCTTTAATCGTCCGTCACCGTGCATTTGGAAATTCCGTACTTATTTATTTCTGATTAGGCTGTTATCAAAAAAAATATTAAATGAAGTAGAAAGAAACAAAATAAATTAAATTTTTTCGAGTTATCAAAAAACTTATCCATGAGTCAAAAACCTACTTCATTCCATTGCGTATCTTTCTGTGGTTTTAAACAGGAATTAGGATTCATCGCATTAGTCGCGCGCTGTGACAATTTTGTTGCCGTTTTATATTATTATACTGCGATGAGTGATCTAGAATTGAAGAAAATTATTGAAATCACTGAGATGATTAGTTCTTAAATTATTCAACCAATTTAAACGAAATAATGATAATACTTTTAAAACAGCAGCTTTGTATTTGGTAGCAGAACAGCACTTCAAATTTGAAAAGAATTGAAAATGCTTATCAGATTTTTCTTGATACCGAAATAATTGCGCCTTATCTTTAAGTGTGTGGTGCCAAAATGGCTATTTACGTACTGATTTATTTATGGACGGAAGTTCTTCAAGCCTCTGGATCTTGTTTTAAAATCTCTTTTAGCTTTGAAACAATTTTTCCACTCATATTTGAAACTAATTTGACAAACACCGAAGCTTGCTTTGAGTTTATTAGATTTTGTGCTATTGTAAAAAGCTTAAACTAATGATTTTTATCCAAATATGCTTGAATTAATTAAATTGTGTGAAAATTCTACAACTAAACAACAAAGTTGCTTGAAAAATGCTGAATTGGCGGAAAAGCGCTAAATTGGCTGAATAGAGCTGAATTGATAAAATTCAAATTTTTATATTCCGTTATAAAGAAAAAATTTAAAAGACAAAAGAAGCTTGTTTAACTTGAAGATTCTTCCAATCCCTAGACCACTTTCATCATGCGATAATTAAAAATTCGTATGAAGTAAATAAAATTCCAGTATAAAAATTATTATTTCATGTTGTGATAACACTTTTTTTTTTTAAATTTTATATATAAGTCATAGCATAAGTCATAAGACAAAAAAAAATGTTGAATAAGGCAGTGATTTGAAAAGAAATTAAGACGATCGTTTCTAACGCGAGTCTTTTTCAACTTTTTTTATTACTACCTTTCGAAATGAACAGAGTAAAAGAAAAAGGTGAAGCAGTAGCTGTGAAGAATTCGGACACGTATATAAGTAACAGATTTGTTTTCAAATTTGAAAAAAAAAGAAAAGAAAGAGAGAAAAATCAAAGTCTATGAAGAACTTTAAAGAAAACAACAAGAAGAAGTTAAAAAGAAAAGAAAACTTCACTGCTACACTTGATGTTATAAATATTTCCGAAACCGGTTTGAAAAGGAAGAGAAGATCGCGTTAAAATAATTTCAATTTTTTTTTTGTTTTTGTCTTATTTGAGTTTAAGAATTTCTGGAAATTAATGAAAATGTATGTAAATGTTGACTTTTTGTACCAGAGATATTTTTTTCTCAGAGATATTTGTCAAATCAATAAAGCAAATAAGTGCTTCGTAGCTGTAAAATTCCATGATGATGAGACATAATAGCTTCTGATTATTAAATCACAGTCTATTAAGATAATAAATATTAACTCGTAAAATTATTTTCAAGGCACTTTTCTTTTCATAAACTCCAGAATTTTTTTATGCTTCTCATTTTTGTGAAATGAGATATCACAGTCTGATGCGTATACATAATGAATTCCTTTCAGAAAAAATAAAAAATCTGAAAAGATTCTTACCAAAATATCATATGACAGAAACCATTCTATTGAAGAAAAACATCCTCATTTTTATGAATTCCGCTTTGCTTTGGCCGTTGAAAAGCGAAAACTAAATAAGAATCTCTGCAAGTTTTTTTCTCTCTCTCTCTGTTCAACATACACTTTTTGTCATCTGGCATAATGTTTATACGAGATGAAAATGAATTTTTATAAAATACCATCATTTAATATTTTTCACATTCCTTATTCTTCTGTTTTCCACTTCTTCTTCGTTATAGAATATTCTCCTTTTTTTCTTGCTTATGGTCGACACACATTAAAGGCTTCACATCACATTTCTTTGATGGATCATTTTCATCATCACTAAGTGCATTACCATATATGCTTACCATTTGGTATTTTCGTTCCTCTCAGGAGCTCTCTCATAATTCTCAAGTGTTGAAAAACTGAGACATAACTTGATCCTTTTTCAGATAATTTTTTATCATCATAATTGAATCTGTCTCGTGATTCTGTTTTGGGATATTTACCGTACTCTTGTCTGTTTGACTATTGTTGCCTTATTTGCAATACTCGTGTACATCACACGTTTTTTTGCTTTATTTAAATATGATTTGCATAAATTTCAATTCGTTCTGCTATGTACGCAAACTTTCAGAATTCTTATTTTTTCGGTTAACATGAGTGTAAACTAAAAACCTGAGATGAAAATTTGAATATTTAAAGTCGATTCTTTGTGGTGATTTCGTCTGCATGATGAACTTTTTGGAGAATTTTTTCAAAAAGTTGACATTTTGGAAAATTATTGATTATAAAATATTTTTGGTGGGAAGAATTTGGGATGAGTGGCTGTAGCATTTGGTGAATTCTTGTCATATATACAGCACTATTTGGAAGCCTCTGATGGGAAATGAACCCACGTCCTTACAAAAAATGGGTTAAAGATTTCAGGTCTGTTGCCTAGTCGCTGATCCACACTACACCACCTTAGTTGATTAAAATTAGAGGTCCCAATACCTCATCTATGCATAAATATTTTCCAATAACTAGGAGTAACTCAATTTTCCGTATCAAAAACTGTATGACGAAGATGTGTCTGACTAGAGTCTGACTTAGAGTCTCATCAAAAAAACCACACTAAAATATATAAAATATGTCTGAAGAATACAAAATAATGCTAATTGAGATGTGATTTTGAATTTCAATCGCTGCTTCTGTCGAGATGTATTTTTACTTCCTGGATCAAGAATTCTTTTAAAAAATTATTATTACTTAAATATTCCTTCTTCTTTTTATTACTTATAAATAAAATTCCAAATGTTCTTTGTGCCTTTTTGAACATATATTTTATTGCCTAGCTATAATAAAACAATTTTTCACATACTCACTTAATTTTAATATGAATATAGCACGGTTTAGTTAATTCAATTCATTCATTTGTCAATTTGAATATATTATTGATTCCGTGAAATAAAATATGCAATAGGAAGCGATCGTAACAATTAGGAAGTAAGAACAAGCACAGACATTTGTTCGCTCAACTCAAATTAAATTAACTTTTTTTTTGCATAAGAGAAAAGAAATTAAAGAAAAATGCACAGAAAAAATGAAGAATGTGCATTTTAAAAATATAGCACGTTTGGTGCAACTCTCTATTTTCCGTGTATATTTTCGCATAAATGTCTCGTTATGAAAAAAAATCAACAAAAATAGAACAATTTTCATTTCCTTATTTTTTGTGAAATGTGCTGGTGAAATGCAAAATAGAAATGCAAAAGTCTGTGGCTGAATATAAAAAAAAGCATTCAGAGTCTTTTAAAGGTTTATTTAGAACTTTTTCTACTTCGTCATCATCATTAAATAGCTGAACTGAACAACTACCGAAAGATAATGATTAGTTTGAGTTACAAAAGGCTTCTTATGTTATTTGTACCTTTCCAAATCTCCATCACTTTTGAGTGGAATTTTAATGCGAAACGATTCTTAGTCTTTTTTTTCTTTCCTCAGTTTTTTTTAGTTCAACAACCTTTTTCTCTCTCTAAGCATAACAACAAATCTTTTGAATCTCATTTCATTAGTATGCTAGATAGATATTACCAACCGTACACATACACATTCTCACATGTATACATATTTTATTAAGTACAATGTTTGAAGAAAATGACTTTGACTAAAATGATCTTCATATTAACTCTTTTTGATATTCTTCTTCTCTCTCCTTTTTCCCCGTCTTCAAATTAAAAAGTTGAAAGCTTCATTAGTTATTCTTTTCAGTACTTTCTTAATCTTCTCTCTTTCACTTCATTTCTTTTTATTATTACTTTTTATGTTTTTTTCTGATTTTAAAATTTTGATTCGAGACGCAAAAAGGAACTTCACTTCCATTTTGACCGAACCCATCCTGACAGAGAAAAATTAAGCGTAGACCGAAAAATCAACATATTTAGGAAGAATAATATAAATAATAAAATTAAATTACATAAGGGACCACTTCATCATTCATCAAGAGAATGTCAACCCTATTCTGTACAGATTGCACTTGCAGTTTCGGGTTTTAGGAAACATATATAAAGCATAGATAATAGAAAGAGGGATATTAGCAAAGGGATCAACATTTGGGTGAATAATTTCAAAGCGCATCGGTTCTGCATGAGATTACATGTAGAAGTTCTACAACTTTTAAAGGAAGTGAAAAATTATTTACAAAATTTTTAACGACTGAGTAAAATTCAAATATTTCAATTTTTTTGACCGTTACATTTTTGAATTCAAATTTTTTCTGGCAGTTAAAATTTAAATTTTTTGCCGTTAAAAACAATTGAAATGATTTTTCAAACATTTTGATTAAAATAAGCAAGGCCGATGACTTTTTTGATAACTGTAAAATCAGCTCAATAATGGTACTTGTTAAACTTCAAGAGGAATTAAAAATTTGACATTCACTCATACAAAGTGAACTGATAAGCGCATTTACACAACGAAAATGCAGCACATGAAAAAATTAAACTTGCACACTTGTTCAATTGAAAGTGTTGAGCCGCTCAAAATAATAGAACCCTCGGCATAACAACATTTTTTGCTACATGATTACAATTTATATTTCCCTTACCCCTCACCATGATTTTATTTATCATCGGAAGAAAATAAAATAGTTTAGAACATTAAGTTTGCCATGTGTTGTCTCTCGTGTATTCCACTTTATACAGCTACTGCTTATTTTTTTATTAAAATGAAGGGAGAAAGATAAAATTGAATAATTGTTATTTCCCAATTGCGAAAAAAGTTGAAAAATATATAGAAAGAGTCATGTATATATTGCAGTGTGCACATAAACCCACTTGAGCAGCCGAAAACAATTGATTTAATTCAGATGAATTGCTTAAAAATATGCTGTAATTTTTCCTTTCCACATTACGGTGAAAACGAAGTCGATGGAGAGAAATATGTGAGGGAAAACCTCAATAGGGATAGATTACGTGATATTAAGGATTTAATACAGCATTAAAATTGCAGTTTGCTGTACATCCGGTCAAAGTAAAAAACCGTAATGCTAATACTTGTAAATATATCGCATTCAGACCTCCGTGTAGCTCCTTTAAAAGCATCCACATGCAATGCCATAGGACAAGATAAAAAAATAAATTTTTTTGGGAAATTTCATTCTACTTGATCGCTCTTTAAAATATATGAACTTCAGAAATTGTCTCAAATTTCTTTAAGAGTTTCGGTTTCAGGGTCTTATTCATTAATAATGCTTTTCATCTATAAAGAACAAAATTATTGAGGCGTTCAGAGGGTATTAACAACCATATAACATGTAAAATCTTTACCTGAAAAAATATATATCTCTGTGCACTTCACACAAACGAAACCAAAAAATGCGTTTTCCTGTAAACTAGTGCATATTTTTTTTTCATTTCATAAAACACGATCATCTTCAAACTGTGTTCAGCCTATATCTCATCTTTATATTTTTTTTTTTCTTAATTCATTTTTAATTTATATCATCAAAACAGTTTTAATCTTTAAGACTTCATTAAAAAACGGTCTGTGAATCGAGAAATGATTATTTTTTATGATTTTTGTTTTCAGACTCATACCAATAAATCCACTTCCTTTAAAAAAGGAGAACGAGAACAAATATGTGATGCTCATTTTTCTTTTATGCTTCATAGCATTGAAGAAGCATTCATGATTGGTCCTCTTTTGGAGAGGAAGACTAATAATAAGAAGACACAGAGTTGATGAACAAGTTCTTCAGTTTGCGTTGATGATGATGATGATAATAATATCCTCATCAGCCTATCATGAGATTATTATCGTTTCCGTTTTGGTTATTTTCTGCGGTATGATGCCTCGTTTAAATGTTAAGCTTATTGCACATCACCTGTTAGCTAATATTACGGTCGTGATGAAGGGGAAGAAGCCTTGCTCCTATAAACAGTAAAAACACGATTTAAATTTTAATTCCAAAAAATCAAAAGCATTGTTTGCTTAAGTCAGTGATCAGTAGATACGAAAAAAATATAAAAGTTAATGCACTCCATATTGTTGACATTTTGCGTTAACGATAGCAAAAGAGGAAAGGATAATGCTCGCATTACAAATTTTTTTATATTCAAATGATTTTCGATTGCCAGATGTTGAGGTTTTTTTGCGCAATATGCTCAAAATTTAAGGAATTCCTTTTTTATTCATGTTCATATTATTCACAAGAAACTCTACCTCGATAAATTCCTCTTTGAAGTATAAACATCTATATGAGTAATTTGGTGTATGAATAAAAATTTGGAATTCAGCTGAACTTTAACGTTTTGGCATCCATTTAATATATAGTCTTGCATCCAATAATTTTTTTTTGTTATGAATGTTTTGATTCTCTCGAATTAGTATGAAAATGGTTCGATTTGGTAGTTAAGAGCAACTCGGTTTTGAGGGAAGCAATAGTGTTTTTGGTTTGGGGTACAAAAACAAAGGTTTTTTGCTTCCACAGCCAAATTGAGCAGTGTCTGAGCCAAATTTAGTATTTAAGCAGTGTCTTCTGGGTTACTGCTCCCTTCATATCCCCTTTTAATGGCACTAAGGGTGAGGCAGGACACTCTGGCTACGCTCCTTTTCTCAAAAAGTCCTAGCAAATTGAAGAAAATTTCCTTCAAGGGTGGTGTTTTATCACCCAAATCACCCCCTGGATACGTCCCTGTCCTGGTCCCTTTGCCTATATATCGTGCATCATGACTAGTCTCATTGAAAACTTATCTTAAATCAATAAATACATACTTCAAAATCACTCAATAAATCGGACACCAAAGTGTCTATCTATAATCCCAAACAATTCCATTTCTACCATAAAACTTCCAACCGGTCCCAACCAATACGAATGTAAATCACAACAAAAGATCTGTCCATTTCCTCGGATGCTTTGCCATCAACTCTGATCTTAAGGATCCAAAATCTTTTTTTTTCGTGTTTCCCTCTAAGTCATTTAAAAAAATCTATCCACATATCTCGACTACAATTTTTTTATGTAATGTTGTGATGCTTCTCTTTTTGTTGTTGTTCAAAACGATCTTTTTTCCTTTCTTGAGTTCTTTTGAGAAAGCGTGGGAACGTTTGATCCTTTTTAGGTAACGATCGTTTTTCTATGAATCCTATTTTAAAGGAAGAACATATGCTTCATTTAAAAAACATTTCATTATTTCATAAAAGAGAGAAGAAAGAAGGAAAGAATGAAAAAAAAATCTAAAAAGATTCATTATTACAAATGTGTGGAACAATTTATCGCTTCAGATTCAAATGCATGAAGTTGCGACAAAAATAATTTGTCAAGATCACATTAGGTCAAATGACATCAATTCAACTAATCAAGGGAAATAAAAGAAATTCCAGCGGAATCAATTAAATCACAAATTTATTACACATACGGTCGTTGTCTTTTCAATTAAGCAACCAATTCAGTTTAATAATATAAGTGCTGGCTGCAACGAATGAAAGATGATGACGTCATCGTTTGTTATTTATATCAGTAGTACAGACGTACGAAAAAAAATTGCATAATTTTATAAATGTATATATGTCAATGCTCGGAGTATCTGAACATGAAAAATATTATGTATTTGTTGAATTGTGTGGCACAGTTTTTTACTAAGTCAGCGAAAAAAAAACTTTCACCTTTCACGTAACTTGGGATTTTTATGAAATGATATTTCATTGTACAGAGACTGCAGAGTAGAGTATACATTTGAAAGGTTTCGGTAAGAGACTCACTTTTGGGGGATATTAGGGCAGAATCTAAAAAAAAAATTGGGAATTTTTTTAAAAATCATTTGAATCTAGTAACCATAATCAGAATGATTCCAGTCGGAAGACAGTGTGCGTGATCAGTTTTTAATCAACACTCAGCAGCTGCGAGACGATAAAAATTTATCAGTCATTGAAAATCTCATTCAATCGCTACTCATAAATCATCATCATCATCATCAAAAAGTTCCGGTCTGCATCAAAAAAAGCGCGAGACGACGAAGCCTCTACTAAAATTCACAATTTTTAATGCAGGTATGATTGTGACTAAGCTGTCTGAATGTTCCCTTCCGCATTGAGTAATTTTTTTCTTACGATTTTGTAGCACATTTTCTGTGTAACGCCGTGTAGCTTTTTAGATTTCTGTGCATTTCCATTCTCTCTTTCTATCTCGCGCGCTTTTGAAGAAATATTACATTTTTATTAAATTTTATTTTTTTTTGCGCTGCTGCAACTTCTTCAAATTATGGAACCGATTTCGACACACACCGTCTGAAAGAGTATTATTTCATGAAATTTAATTGTGACAGTGAGGCTTTCTGCATTTCGTTATTACTGTTACTATTTCACACAACACTTCAGATTGCATAACATCTTACCTTTACTGACGAGCGCGAAAAAGAAAAAAATAAAGAGAGGAGAGTGGCTTTTTCTTCCACTTTTAAAAAACTAGGTTAGTGTGATTGATCAAACATTTTTTTTTCTTCTTTCATTGCGCTTAAGAGAAATATATGTTAGAAAAGAAAAAAAACGGCAATGCTATTATGAAACAGTTTGAGCGAAATGTTTTATAACTATTACATGCACCGCATCTAACGAAACCTCTACATGAAGATTTATAATAAACGATAGTTCTTGTTATTTCCTTGTTGATGTAATACTTGCAAGTAAATGTTTCACATTTTCATCTCCTCCGAATAATATGAGAGATATTTTTATGATGTGATGCGGTTCTATACTCAATCTAATTTCGTCTTCTTCATTTTATGAAATGTCGGAAACTGATGGACATGTAAGAAAATAATTTCACATGATGGTCACGCTAAAAAACTCTTCTTCAAGTGTAACCGAACTAAAAAATAATAATATTTAAATTATCATTTCCTTCATTTAATTCCTCAATCGTAACGAAACTGATTTTATTTCTTTTCTACTGTTGCTGCTGTAAAGCAAAAAGTTGTAATTAATGCATGTCTTTCATTTACTGTTTCGCTAAAGAACAACATGAGCAAGTAATCTGAACATATGCGTAGATTTTCATCATCGTCAAATTATTTCTACTTCCGTTATGTGTATGTGTAACCCTTCATTGCTGCCATTTGTGTGTACAATAAATTTTTGTGCAGATTTCTTCTGCCTCTTGTTTTAAAAAAAATGATGAAGTCATCTTCGGAGAAATAACACGAAAAAAAATAATAATCTGTCGGGTCGCTAACTAATGACGCTTCCGTTATCATCACACTTCTGGTTTTTTTAAATGAGATTTTTTTATCACATGAACTCAATCGTCTTAAGTTTTATTGTCTGAATTGTAAAAAATAGCTGTGCGATAGAAGTTCAGTCGCGCTTTTATAATGTTTAGTCATGTAACAA
This sequence comes from Chironomus tentans, assembly GCA_963573255.1. Taxonomy (NCBI): domain Eukaryota; kingdom Metazoa; phylum Arthropoda; class Insecta; order Diptera; family Chironomidae; genus Chironomus; species Chironomus tentans. The sequence goes on along the minus strand of OY754302.1, from coordinate 54,412,765 downwards.
TTATATTTTAAAATTGTGACATTTTATTTTGAGGCATGAGACATTTACGGTGCAGTTTTTGTAGGTGACTATGTCGAGATTCGACGTTGTCGTCAACAGCAAATGAAAAAAAAAATTATTGACATTACTTCTTCATCTTACTATTGTTGATAGAACTTTTATGTTTGCATTACTGTTTATGGATTTTACTTCCTATTATATACGTATCTCTCTCGAGTGTTAAAGTTAGTATATCTGAGAAGAATGACGGATTCGATTCATACATTCTTCTTTTACCATTTCCTTACAAGCTCTTCTAAAGCATTTCTCAGGAATGCCGCTCGACAAAATATTCTACATTATTGTAAAAGGATCATCAATTAGGAATTATTGTTGTGACGATTTCATGCCTCTTTTTTTCATGATTCTTTTGTTGAACTTCCATATTACTCGATCCAAGTCTTGCCTTGTCAACGACATTCCGATAGAATTTAAAATTCAGATGAATCCTGTAATTGTCATTGAAAGAACCGACGAATTTAAATCTTGTTATCGCATGTTTGTGGCTTTCTAGGGCTCGTGTACAGAATATTTCCATTATATTCATTTGTAGGCCAGATTTAAAACCACTTCCTTAATCCAGCAATTGCAGATAGTATCCATCAGAAGTTAGTCAACAAAGTATTACCATTTAATGGTTCCAGCTCAGTCCTTTAATCTGTAAAATTGAATAATAGATTCTATTAATATTAACCAGTAATTCATAAGTACAAAGGCATAATTCAGCTCTCAAATGTATCACATATAATGCATTCACATAATCATATTCAAGAAATAAGAAACATTTCATATTTCTACAGGAAGAGGTAAAATAAATGAAATAATTCAGATACAGTCACGAGTTATTACATAAATTTCTTGCACCGCGAATCTTATTAAAATAATTTAACCAACACAGTCAACTTGTCGTTGCCTCATTTCGTGAATTTTATATACAATATATGAATAAAAAATAATTTCGAGATGAGATAAGAAGCTCCTAAAATGATCGAAAAATTCTAAGAAGCGTTTAAACACATGAATACGATAATTAAAATGACTCTTTCAGCTTTTCAAATTTCCATTCTCGTCTCTTTCTTTTTTATAAAAATATAAAAATTTACATATTTGATGATACCCAACTATGTTTTCGTATGCAGAGAATATGTGTGTATATTTTTATTTATTTGTTATTTAATTTCTCAAAGGAACATTTTAAAAATTCTAAGCGTCAAGTTGGAATGCTTTCACGTATCAATTTTCATTCGAAATCCTGTCCAAGGTACGACTGAGTGCATAATAATAATAATAGCCATTAAATCACAGCATATTAAATTATTTTTAAAAGAAATACGTAAATCATGACAGTTCCTTTAAAACTTGTTAGCACACACCGTACATAGATTTCGCATTAAAGTTTACTCGTCATTTATGACACATTAAAAAGTAATGTGGAACAAGAAGGAGCGTAAATTTCATCCAAATCTTAAAAATCATCCGTTGTTCATTGAAATTCTTCTTTGGAAGTGTTATCTTGGTAAAAGTTGTGCTTACTGATGCTTATTTGCTTGGCTGGCTAATGTAAATGGCTGTAAATATCTTCAGATTTGGTAGAAATTCGACCACTGGATCTTGATATGCAAATAATCGAAATTTGATGAAAATTCTTCAATATCAAGTTGATGTCCACTAGAAATGCTTTCTAGCTACCACTTTCCAAAAGAACAATGCCTTCCTTACTAAGCTTTATTGTTCGTACCTTCCATCTTGGCTTAATCACTTCTTTTGTTTTCAATGCGATAGGTTAATAAAAGAAGATAATTAATATTTAATTATGATGCCTTTTAAAAAGCGACGTTAGAACATGTAACGGTAGATTTTATCGATATCATTTCTGTGCTTGATTATGTACCGAAGATTTACTCGACGATTACTTAATACTAAGTAGCAGCTCTTCTTTTTCGAAGCCAAAAACCTCAAATAACCTCAAGTGATGGCAAAATGATTCTAATCTATTATGCGGACGTTCATAAAGAAGGGCATCGAATCTTGTTAACATGAAGAATGAAAAAAGTATCAAAAAAGAAGTTTTTTATATCGAAAAAAAAATAAAATAAAATCAAAATCAAAAGAACAATTTTGAAAAATAGAGAAGGTAAAAAGAGAAGAGTAGAATAGAAGAATGGATGGATAGAGGAGTACGGCAAAAGAAATTACTAAGACAAGTATACACAATGGAACATCCTGTTTATTCACAAAAAGAATTTTTCACCTTAATTCTATTCGTTCGTCTTTGTTGTTGATGAAGTGCCAAGTTATACTTCATAAAGATAGACAATATTGAATGTGGAAAATCGACAGCATTGAATCAGAATTTTGTTTGTCCTGTAAAGTTTTTTTTTCAACCTGAGTCAAAAATAAAAATAAAAGAAATTGTTGTATTTCTTGAGTATATGAGGGTCATAAATCTCTTGCTGTTTCCAAAAGTACTTCTTTTGTTTCACGTTTTTGACATTACGATATCCTTTTTCACATTTAGTTCCTTTTAAATGATTTCTCATGTGGGTGTATTGGTAATTTATTTTGGATTTCTTGAAAATCATTGGGTCGGTCGATGCTATCTTAAATATCAAAATTGATTTGTTAATTGTACATTTAGAAACTCAGGCATGAAATGGTTCTGTAGAAATATTTCAAAGATCATTCAAGATAAAATTTAAAACTCGAAATAATATTAACGGTTTTCTAAAATTTGAATGAGCTTTAAGAGCTTTTCATTTAAAAAGAAGCTTGTTTCACTATCCAAACCCCTCAATATCAATAGCAAGCAGTTGAAAATCACAATTTTTCAGTATGAAGCTTACTATCTTAATCATCATTAATTAATGTAAATAAAACGTTATGCAACAGTTCTAGAATGATCCGGCAACTCAATGAATAATTGCATTGTATCAAATATTTAGTCAAATGAAGTGAAACTTGAATTTATAAAATTTTAATTTCTTCATGCTTGGAGTTATTGCTCTCATTACTAAATGTATTTTAAAAGATGAATAAATAAAATTGCAAAAAATGTTTTGTTGAACCTCAAAATTAACTTATTATTTTGTTATTGAAATATCTGAATTTACATTGAAAAGGATCAAAGTGTGCTTAATTAATTTTTATAGATTACGCAAAGCGCATTTAAGGAATGAATAATAATTTTAAAGCTATCATAAAAAATGTGAACTGAAGGTGTTTTATTTATAATTCATTAAAAAATCATCAGTAATTAGCTATAATCTAGGTTGTGACACTGAGATATAATCTTTAACAAATTTTGGTAGGCGTTGACAAATGACTAACCTACTGAAAAATCAAGCTGACTATCTGCTTCTATCATATAAAGCTGTGCTGTATTCCGAAGGTGGGTCAAGAACCATTTTTTGACCAAAATGGGTCTTTGATGCCAAAAAAACACAATTTATAAAAAAAATTTGGCTACGTCACTGATAAACGTCATTTATTGACGGAAACTTTATCAGTTTTTAATTTGTGATACGCACATAAATCTATAATTTTGGTTGAAATTATATCGATAGCAAAAAAAACTCAATTAAATAATTTAGTAGTAAGCACAAACCGTATACCATAAAAAATTATTCATTAATGACAAACTTTGATTTTTGAACAGAAATCGGCAATTTTCTTATGAATTGATGAAATCCTACAAGTGTTTTTGTGAAGCTCATTTAGTAACTCGTGTTAATTAATTAAAGACAATTTAAACATCAATATCTAATGGAGATATAGTGACGTAAGTGTGGCTATTGAATTGGTCTTCTGATTCGAAAATCCAGAATAATTTTTTTTCGCTGAATCATGCAAAATTTGTATTTAGTCCAACATCTGTTCAATTCCATATAGAATTTTCAAAACTGCAACTAAATATTAATTGAGATAGGTCGTGGATGTTAAGTGTCTTGAAAATTAATTCTTATTTATTCTAGCCTTAATTTTATGAGTTAGATGTGGTTAAAAGCTTGTTGTTGAGTCAATTAAGTTTCAATGCAATTATATTACAGCTGATCATTCCAGAGAAAATATTTAAAATAAACTGTAAACTAGAAGTATTAAAAAAATATTATTATTTTGAATTATTGCACATTTATTGATTAATTTAAATTGTATTTCATATAAAAAATAATTCAATCGAATTTTCATTCAATTTTTCATTGAAAATGATGCAAAAAAATTATTTTGGTGAAATGTAGCTCAGTACTTCCTTCGCGTCTTCCTCTACCTTATGTTTTCTCTCTTCAAGCTTATCATCATAATAACCAGAAATGCCAATTACTAGAAGAAAAAAATATTTCAAAATTTTAATGCACCTAAAATTGCGAATCAATAAAATGTCCAAATTACATTCGAATTGCTTGTCAAAAAGTTTCAAGAAATCAGCCAAAAGCTTTCCATTAACAAAATCAACAGGTAAATCTCCTCCAAGCTGTTCAGTTAAACAGAATTTGCCAAGATGTTCAGCTAAAATATCAAATTTTTTGTTGATGAAGTGAATCTACAATAAGGATGATGCAACAAAGTAATAATGCGTATAATTAATTATAAAAATTCACAATTGTTGTCATTTTCAAGACACTTGCCCTCTTTCTCAACTTTGCTGAAATGAATGGCTTAAAAATTGCAAAAAGCATGTTGAAAATGTACGAATTGTTGACAATATAAATTTGCTTCAGTCTAATTGGTATACATTCTTGAGTCCATTCTAATATCATTGCTGCATAAGACGGTGTAAAGTGCATGATTTGACCAATTGATAATCCCTCGACATCCACTATTACACTAGAATTTTTTAAGGAAAATATAAAATTCTGATTTATAGCTTAGAATTTCATGTAACCGGAAACGAATTTTTGGTGATTATTCTATCCATTTTGTTAAAGTCAATATTTAATTCAAATTTATTTCTATTGCGTCAATATTTTTTGCTTTAACTTTTTAAATTCGAAAATAATGAAAATATCAAATCATTGCCAAAAATCAGATTAAATACTTCATGGATTATTTACGCAAATAAAGAAGAACGAAAAAATTGAGAATTACGAAATCGATAATTAAGTTTTCTTACCATACGCCGTTGACCTAGTAGCAGAAAAAATCATTCATGTTGAAAGAGAAATAAAAAGAAACAAAAATAAATAAAATCAATATTTTAAGTGCAAAAATCATTGAATCGTCTCTAAAATCTTTTAAAGGAACTAAGTAAGGTGTTAATTGATAAGATAAATTAGTTTTTTTAATTTCAAAAGCAATTATTTTTTTAAATACAGACAGATGACGTTAATTTGCATTATGACATATATTTTCACATATTTTTGACCTTGGGTGTCAAAAAACCTCTCTAACCTAACAAGACTAGACTTATAGTTTTATTTACGTTCCCATATGACATGCATAACAAGCTCTAGTTTCCTACCCTTAAAAAAGAATCCAGCACATTAACATCCTCTACCAAATTGATGATTCAAAGAATACACAAGATTTAAATGACTATAATACTTCACCTGAGTCATTGGTTCAGCCATTGCTGCTTGAAGACTTAACTGCATTGCACGAAACAAGTCATGTGTGCTAGCTCGTTGTGGATTCCAATTTTCTAATGGTTAAAAGGCCGTCAATAAAATGTTTTTAAACTTAAGTTTGTTGAACTTACTTCCGCAATGAATGTAAAGGATTCTTCTTCCTTCCTTATCACGCAAAGGCATATACTTAAGCAAATCATCTTCAAGTACATTTCTTATTGAGTCAACTGTTATGTCTTCACAAATTTTATTGTGTTTGGACTTAAACTTGAAGAATTTTTGCATTTTCTGATGAGCACTTTCTGCATAGTATTTACAAGGTCTTAAGTAAGTCTCAAGGAATGGATCTTCCGTTGGATGTACGAAATTTTTCTCACCTAATTCACAAAAGAAACAAATAAAACTGTTAATTAAAATAAATTAATTTTCAACATTGTTGACCTCAGTTGAGTCATGAATTTTTCAAATTAGTGTCTATTTTTCGTTTCTAATTAATTAAGTTAGGTGGTTTAATTTCTTTCACATATAAAAGTTGAGTTGAAAAAGGTTAAATCACAAAAATGCCGAATTGGAATTATCGGAAAAATAGCTGAAGTATAGGAAAAATAAATAAAATTAAATTTCTTGTTTTCAATGCCATTTCTCAAACATAAACTTACTCGGACGAGTAAATGAGGTAATATTTTCAAGAAAACGGGTTTGCATTACGTCTAGTGTAAGTCCGTAATTTCTTCTCTTACAGCAATAGGTCAAGTTTATTTTCATTGAAATGTAAACACAAATCGAAGATTCACTTTCATTTGCGATAAGCCATACATCAATCCAGCTTCTTTATCTTTTAACGAATGTGTGGAAAACAATATTTAAAACAGACAATTTAGGGTCACTTAGACACCGTCAGTACAGTTGGACCTTGAAAATGTAACATGATTTAATCTAAATGTTCCTGTTGTTCATGTCGGCATTGCAAGACTTGCTTAATATTATAAATTTACAGCCAAACCGTTACATTAGGAAACAGCCAATGGTAAGCCTTGGTATACTTAATCACACTGAAGTCAATAATTATCTCAAAAAAATAATTTACTAACTTTTCACTAATTCCTTTAATTCCTTCAATCCTTGTGCCTTATTCTCCGGTGTTTCTCTTAATTCCGCTTTTGCCTTCGCCAAATATACTTCATCAACAATATCCTCATATTCCAGACGAATTTTGTAATCTTTTCCTAGATCTATGTATGGTATGTTATCATCACCGTAAACAATAGACATTGCACCGACTTAATATTTAATAATCCTCAGATTTCGATAACACAGAATTTTTAAAGAAATTTTTTCATTAGCCTTATTTTTATGTCTAGTGTACACGACGGTTCAAGTCAAACTGACAATGAAAATAGTAAAAGCATGAATATTGCTATACAATTGAAAGCTTGAATGTATTTGCCGGTGTAAAAATGTTAAGTTTGTAAAGTGTACTTCAAGAGCTTGGTATTTACGGTTAATGAACATTGGAAGAGTTAAACTCTTGCAAAATACTTTTTTTGGAAGCAACAGTTGCAATGTGTCGATTTGAATATGAAAGTAAATGAAGCTTTTTATTGGAACTGTACAAAAGTTTTTAGTGTTTTTTAAAAGTTTTCAAAAGCTCACTCAGTTCAAAATACTCAAAACATTGAAAGTTTGTGATTAAATCTCAACAACAGGTAATAAACGAAACAAGGTTTTATGATAAGTTATCCTCTTTATTGACATCTTCTTTATCCGCTGGATGTTTGGACAAAGTTTAGAATTTCCTTTGCACAGGCGTTCATCTCTTTCCTTTTAACTTCAATATTTTCCTTTTCATCGTAGTAGCCTGAAATATTCTTCACTAAAAAATTAACTTAATTAATTTTATGATTCTTAAAAAATTAAAATTCCAGAACTAACATTCAAATAACTTCTCATGTATCTTCATAAAATCGACTAGGACTTTTCCAGTGGCATATTCAACAGGTAAATCTCCGTCGTAATCTTTGATCAAGCAGTCCTTGCCTATACATTCTCCTAAAGCTTTAAAATCTTGATTAATAAATCGAACCTATAATAAAGAAATAGCTTAACATAATTAAAATTTTAAAAAAAATTTGATGCACAAACCCTATTCCTTAATTTAGCAGCAATGAAAGGTGTGAAAATTGCCCAAAATGTGCTGAAAATTTTTGAATTGTTTACAGCGTAAGCTTGTTTTAGTCGGAGTGGAAGACATTCTTGTGCCCATTTAAAAATAATAGCTGCATATGATGGTGATATTTGCATAACATGATTCATTGACAGTCCTTCCATATCCAATATAATGCTAATTTAAAATTTATTTTATTGGTTTTTATTTAAAATTTTCAAAACTCTTACCAAACTCCATTAATCTGTGTTGCCGGTTCTATTGCTACTGCTTGAAGGAATATTTCAATAGCTCGAAACAAATCATATTTATGACATCGATCCAAGTTCCAATTTTCTGATTATTTTGATCAAAATTAATAAATATCCAAATGAATAATAAGCCAACTCACTTCCACACTGGACCAAAAGAAGTCTCCGTCCTTCTTTATCACATACAGGTGAATATTTAAATATACCATCTTCAAAGACATTGCGAACTGATTCCACAGTTATATTTTCAAATATTTCTTTGTGCTTTGATTTAAATTTGAAATCCTTTTGAATTTTTTTAAATGCACTTTGGGCATAAAATTTACATGGTCGCAGATAAGGATACAGAAAGAAATCTTCTGTTGGATGCACCAAGTTTTTTTCACCTGACAAGAAAAGTATATTTTGAGTTTTGGAATATTTTTATGAATTATTGAACACAAACTTTCAATCAACTCTCTCAATTCTTTTAATGCTTGCTCTCTTATTTCTGGTGTCTCTCGTAAGTCTTCTTTTGCCTTAGCTAAAAGTTTTTCATCCAAAATATCTCCGTAATTGAAGCTTATTTTATAATTCTGACCTAAGTCTAAGTAAGGAACTTTACCATCACCATGCACTACAGACATCACAAAAATTAAAACTCCTGAACCTTTGATATTTAAAAACAATATTTTATAAAAAGTATGTCTCTTTATTTCAACCACCGAAATCAGACTGAAAAGAGAAACTTAATTTTCTGCAATTTTTTACATTCTCAACGCTATGCACTAAAAATAATATTTTTTATCTACGAGAGTGAATGAACACCACGTTTTATAGATTCTGAGACAAAAATAAACACGACATAAGACAAGAGATTTTAATATAAAATCCTCATAGATTACGAAATATTATACTTTGATATTATTTAATATTTCCTTAGCACATGCATCAACTTTTCGTCTTTTTTCTTCGATATTTTCTTTTTTATCGATATAGCCGAAAATGCTTAACACTGTAAAAAAATCAATACAATTAGAACTGCAAGTGGTCAAATTAGATCACTTAAGGTTGTTCACATAGGGGTTGTTGAAAAATGACGTTTAGATGGAAGAAAATAAACAGAGAATGAGCACATATTGCATGCTGCAACCTCTGAAATTGTTCAATTTGAAAAAAATTATTTTTTATTGTCTGACAATTTTCAATTACTAGACTTTAATTGTACTTAATATATCTTTGGCTAATGCGTTAACTTTCGTCTTCCTGTCTTCAATATTTTCATTCTCATCAATGTATCCAGAAATATTGTACACTAAAAATTTAATGGATGGATTAGTTTAAGACATTAAATGGATTTACTAAAATTACATTCAAATTGCTTCTCATATATCTTCAAAAATTCCAAAAGAACTTTTCCTTCTGCATGCTCAACGGGTAAATCTCCATCATACTCTTTTCCCAAGCATTCCTTGCCCATATGCTCTGCTAAAAGGTCATATTGTTCATTTACGAAGCGAATCTGATAAAAAATAAACTTGGATTAAAATATTTATATTTCGTCCGAAATACGTACCCCATCTTTTAATTCACCGGTTAAAAATGGTCCAAAAAGAGCCCAAAATATGTTGAAAATTTTCGAATTGTTTACAATATAAACCCTTTTTAGTCGGCAAGGCATGCAGTCATGTGCCCACTTCAGACACATTGATGCAAAAGATGGTGTGAAATGAAGAACTTGATCCATTGATAATCCTCCCATATCAAGAATCAAACTGGAATTCAAATATTATTATCTTATCCTGTGAACATTTAAAAGTCTTGTATTACTCTTACCTAGTACCATAGATCTAGGTAAGAAAAGTTCTGTTTAGTAAGTTCAAAAGATATTGTGAAGTAAATATCAAGTAACGTAGGAAGGGATTTGGCTGTTTGAGGTCAAATTTGAAATTTGTAGCCTCGCCTTGCTACGTCACTGTTATTATCACCTGTGTCAACGGTTCAAATGATATCGCCTGAAACATAATTAGTATACACCGGAACAATTCATATTTATTGCCACGATCCAACTTCCAATTCTCTATAGTTTTTGTGTATTTTTTTGAAATTAAAAAAGAATCAGCAAAAAAATATTAATTACTTACTTCCACATTGAACCAACACAATTCTCCTTCCATCTTTGTCACACAATGGTGTGAACTTGAAAATGCCATCCTCAATGATATTGCGGACCGAATCAGTAGTTAAATTGTCGTTATATTTCTTAAACTTCAATTTAAATTTAAAAATTTCTTGCATCCTTTCGAATGCACTTTGTGGATAAAATTTACATGCTCGTAGATAAGGTAATAGTAAGAAGTCATCTGTTGCATGCACAAAGTTTTTTTCACCTGATATCAAGCGGAAGCAAATATTTCGGTTTTGTTTTTAATCGGAGTCTATTTTCGGCATCATTCGTGTTACTAACCTTCAATTAATTCTCTCAATTCCTTCAAAGCTTGCTCTCTTATTTCTGGCGTTTCTCGCAAATCTTCTCTGGACACAGATAAATGTTTTTCATCTAAAATATCTCCATAATTAAAACTAATTTTGAAGTTTTGACCTAAATCTATGTATGGTTGCTTATCATTTCCATAGACTATAGACATTGCACTGTATTAATCCTTAAGATAACAGCGAAAAATTCGCAAAAATTATTTTTTTAGAGACTCTTTAGCTCTTGAATTCTCAAACCTTAATGACAGTAATTTGAGTAAAAGCTAAAATACTATCGCACAAATAAATGTGTACATGTGTTTGCCGGTATAAACAAATCATTTTGATATCATTCAGAACGCATCACCTTGACTACAAAAAGCTCGCAAAAATCAGTCATTTCAGAAAAATAATGTTTTTTTATCAACAATTGTACAAAAGCTTGCTTCATAGCTTCTTACAAGACAAACATTTTATTGCTAAAATTAAAATTCCTAAAACGTGGAGGTAATTAAAAAGATATTAATATTTCAATGTTTATGATATTAATTAATTACAATTATTTCGAATCAATTCTGTACAAATTCCGTCATATTAATTTAAACGACTTATAATTGATTTATATAAGTTTTTTCGTTGAGGAGGAAATCCTTTTTATCTATGGATTTAATGCTTGAATTTCAAAAAGCTAAAAAGCTAAGTAGCAAAAACAATTCCGTGAGTCCGGAATTTTTTGGATACGCCTCCAAAGTGGACGTTGCCAACTCTGTTTAAAAAAATATGCTAAGCAATTTTGGTCAAAGTAAGATTTTTTTTTTTTTAAAAAGAAATTTTTAATGAAAATCGACTTAATAATCAAAAAGTCTGACAAAATTTAATTTGTATCCGTATCAAGCTAGTGAAAATGTTCATTGTCTAGAATATAATTTACTATTTGCTGATCAATCATAAAATTACTAAAAACTCAGCAAATACAGCAGGAATTTTCAAATATCATCAAAATATTTGTTAATAAAATAAATATTTTCGAATAAAAATCAACATGAATTCTGCAAAATTTAAAATGTCTAGGAATTAAAATTACCATTCAAATTAAATTTTACGGTTGAACGACATCCTTCAATGCCGCTGATTACAGTGAATAAAATCTTCATATTAATTTATCTGCGCAAAAATATATTTAAAATTTTCAATATTATTAAGAAAACAAAGATATTTTTTTATCATTTTGTTTTTATTTTTATTTTTGAATAAAATTTACAACTTAATTAATTTCCTTAAAATTGTCTCCATAAACATAATAAAATACGCTGAAACTAAATAATTGTATAAAACAACAAAATTGAACTGCATGTATCATATTTGAATATAAATTTAATCGATCAGACAGAACCGAACTAAGTTGACGGCAAATTCAAATATTGAATATCACAAAAAAAGGTTGCACAACTGTTGATATTTTTATACAGGTTTATCAGGAAACATTTCATCAAAACTGGCGTTTTCGACGATATCATTTGCAGTATTTGTAAAAATATCCGCAAGATTTTTTTCCAAACCAGGAATAATCTGCTGTAAGAATAAATCGCTGTTATCATTGATGAATTGATTTCCAATTTTTCCCAAGTTTGGATCTCCTGTATTAGTAAAATAAATAAAGGAAATATTAGTATGTGCTTAAATATTCAAATTTAAAGACTCGTTTACCATTGAACAAGTTCTTAAGTTCAATATAATTCTTTCCTATTTGAATTTTCATTTGTATTCTTTCAAATTTCATGTAAACTTGTCCGTTCTTTTGGTATTTATGTGCTTGCAACTTTACACGTGCTCTTGAATTCTCCATGTGCCCTAACATATCACCTTTGCCAGCAATTTCGAGAACTGGAAGTGAAAATAGCAAAAAAATTAATTTATAGCAATTAGTTACGTATTTAATGCACATAGATATTGATTAAAAATTTTAATTATAGTTTCGACGCCATAAGATGCTATTTTCAATTATTACTTAATCACATGATCACCCTGGAGTCAGCTGAGGATTTAAATTTGGGGGTCGTCGTATGAATATTATGATAATTAATCGGATGATCTGCTAATGCTTTAAAAGTGAAAAATGGCATATCCAGCCATTCTACAAATAAGTAAGCGTAAAAAAACTTACGTAAAACCTTCAATCTCATTCCGTATTTTCCAACAAAGTCCAATCTTGGAATCGAGATAATAAATTCGAATGTAGCGTTCTCCAAATTAACTCTAGACGCCATAAAAATGCAAAAAAGAAAGAATATAACATTAATATGACAGTCAGAATGTAAATAACCTTTCCCAATCTAAAATCAATATGGGTAAGCAAGTATTTACGATAATTATATTCTATTCACACATTTTAGCTGCATTGTTAATGCCTTTTATACTTTACCTTAGTTTTTCAACATTGAATGAGCTAGGACCTCGAACTAGCAAGTTTGTGAAGTGTGCTTTAAACTCTTGTCCACTTTCCATCTTGATGCTGTACAAAAGGAAGATAAATATTGATACTTTTTATATTGCCTGATAATTGCTTTGTAGCAGTCATTCCAACTGTAAACATTGAAGTGCTTATTTGCCTGATTCATTAACAATGTTTACATTTGTTTCTAGGAATTTTTTTGGCATATCATTTTCTCGTCATGTTTGACGAGACAAATCACTATTTTTTGTGGGGTCGCTCATAAATGACGTCCATAAAAATGTAAATCTGTCATTAAATTATTATTTTGTTTAAAGTCTGACAGCTCCAGACCCCTACCCCCACTAAAAAATCGGACGTCATTAATGAACAACCCACATTGTAAATTCTTGAAATTTTTCAACGAACAATGTTTATTCATAAAAATATCTTCTTCGAGACACAAAAAAAAAGAATGACATTGAAGCTTCACTTATGTAATTTTTCTACATTGATTTGCGGAATTTCAATTTAAAAAAAATAAATGAACAATGTTCTGCTATTAAACTTACTTGTCAAGTGCGAGTGGCTCAAGTGCCTACATTATGAGAAGCAAAAAAAATAGAAAATTAAAAAATATGAATATGTGATTTTTTTGTTAACACACAAAAGAACAAAGATAATAGAGAGCCTTTATCTTACTGGCACAATAAATTCATCGTCAAGCCTTCCTGATGCTAATCTCGGTTGTAATTGTTTTACTGAATTTAAAATACATTCACTAAGCTTAGGCTCATGTCTTGAGCAAATTTGAATATTTTTGGCTGTAAAAAAGCAGTAGATTGAGGATATTAAAAGAATTTCCGTATATGCTAAATGTCTGGTTTATATGTCAGCTGTGACTCGGCTATCATGGCATGTTCAGTTATGAAATTGAGTCTTATAATATTTTTTACATTAGAAATTCACATTTTTGCAAGTTTGAATTTAATTTAATTTTTAAATGCAAATTGAAAGTTTTTGTTCACTAAAATTTTATACTAATTTCTTTGACACTAAACAAAGCAACACGTTCGTTATTGAAATTGTTAGCACATTTTGAAAATCTCACAATTTTAGCACTTGATACTGTCTAATTTTTTTGCGATGCAATTGACAAATGTTCCTCTTCCTGTTTGCGTTGACTTTTTCACGAATCTTGAATAACTTCACATTTCACATCTCAAAATTGTACTTTGAGATCACGATGAAAAAGATATTCACAAGCACTATCCAGGTGTAGCAAATATGATTAAAACATGTGTAATCCATTAAATTATTTATTTTATTTTTTCACATTAAATAAAACATTAACAATTTAATAAAACATAAAAAGCATGCTTGGTAATTTACACTATCAATTTCACGACTGAACATAACCTTTATCATAATATGGTTTAATTAACTTACGAAGTTTTGCCTCATTATTTTTTATTAATCCAATTGTAATCAATCCAAGTATTATTCCGAAATTCTTCATTGTGATTTTTTTTGAGTGCGAATTAATAGATTATTATGATAATTGTTCCTAGTCTTAGAAGAAAAAACACACAAATTCAATGGATAAGTCTAAAGTATTAAGAATAGAATAATAATCCAAGTTAGTTTCGCACTCCGACTGATCAACTGACGAATTGATTCCAAAATAATAACTAACGCTCTAAAACGACGAATTCTGTTTTATATTCAACACCAACACCACAAAAAGATTGAATATGAAAAGGCTTAATTTGAAATTCTCACTGAGCAGTATAAACAAAAGCTACACATCAATCTTTACTCAAGCTTTTTGTTCTTAGAAGAAGTAGTGTGTACGTTAATTGTCAATACATACAAGAAAATCTGTAATAATTAGCAGGTAATGGCAACAAGTTATCAAGTAAATTTTGGCGCCTATAAGACTATACATTTTTTGTCGGCCAAAATATGTCTAATAACGACGAATCATAAACGATGACATGACTCATCGCTCACGACGTTGACGAGAGAACGCTCTGAGAGATACATGATTACTTCCTCTTTGCTAATGAAAAGTTGCTTCTAGTAAGGTTACTGAAACTTGATATTGCTACTTAGATCTCTGGTTGCTTGTCATTTCTCTCTGTGGTAGTTCCTCAGCGGTTACTTGTAAATCGGAAGTAGTTGAAACAAAAGAAGAAAGATGTTAGACATGCACGATGGATAAATTAACAAATTATTTTATTTGGCACTGAATTACTCGTGGTAAAATAAGGTATGAAATATGAGCATAATAAGCAAATAATTACTAATTTTCAGGAAACATTTCGTTGTACGTTGAATTCTTTAATATGTTGTTTACAATTCCTGTAAATAATTTCTTTAAATTATGTGAAGCATGTGATTGCAAAGTGTGCTACGTACTTGAAAATATAGTTCCTAACGATTCTTCGAGACCCGGCACTAACTCGTTCAGAAATACCTCATAATTGTCATTTATTACTCTATTTCCAATTTTATTGAGGAACGAATCGTTGTCGAAAAGATTCTCAAGTTTGAATTGCGCATACGAGACTTTCATTTTCACTTTCTAGTAATTTAAAATTTAGTTAATAGTGGCTATAAATTGTATTTCAGTGTAAATTACCAATTGAAACTCCACGTGGTCAAATTCATCTGTTAGTTTTCCTGTAGCTGATACATGCGTGAAGCAGTTCTCTAAAAAAATATTCCAGAAAAATTAATCTATAGATTCTCGAAAGTCCTTGAGCCTCGACAAAACGTTTATGTTTGCTAGTTATGGATTTATTTATATTTTTTCTGGTGGTCACTTAGTAAGCTTCTCTAGCAATTTCCCAACTTTTTTATCGAGGCCATCAACTTTTATTACTTAAAGTTCTTACTAAACATTCCTTGCAATTTTCCATTTCCAGACAATTTTATGAGAATTTTTAATGCAATCGAGTAATCTCCAATAAACTCCAAGTTAGGAAGTTCCAGATCGAAACTGAAGCTCATTTGTTTGATGTTTGTTCTATAGAAGCAGCAAAACGCAAATAAATTAAGTGTTAAATTATATTATTTGTGATGAAAATCAAAGTGATCATACTCAAGGTTTAATACTTTGAAGTTGCTCGGTCCAAACACTGATAGATTCTTGAAGTTTGCTTGTAAATCATTTCCATTCGTTATTTTAATTTCATCAATTATTAACGGATCTAGTTTGGGAATTTCAACGCCTTCACCCAAATTTCCCGATATAAGGTTCGGTCGTAGCATATTAATTGAGTCTATAATGCAACTATTAATATTCTGCAAGTTTCTTGAACACGGTTTGATAATCCTTGCTGAAAGATTAATTTCAAGAATGCATAATGAGTTTCTAGTCGGAAATTCTAAGTTACTTACGTAATTTAGCTTTGCTTCCATGAATAAGAAAGATAAATAATATCGACGTATGACACAAAAGTAAGTTCATCTTCAAAGGAGAGTTTATACAAATGAAAAAAGCATAGTCTATTGGAGAGAATATGATCCAATTTTATAATAAAGATAATTCCCAATTTACTCACTTGTTTTAGCTCATAGTGCGCCGAAAGGCGTTTCCATGACTGTACAGAAACTTCAAGTCACTTAAAGATATAAACTTCATTGACACAAATTTTTCTTGTCGACCGGGTGTCGTCCACTTGGCGACCAGGTAGCGAATATCCCAAAAAAAGTCACCTTGTGGCTTCCATTAAGAAAATGAACCAAAAATGAAACATCTATATAAGTTCTATTGGCACACCATTACTATAACCTTACTAAGTTGAGATATAAAGCTGTAAGGAAGAGTAAATGAGACACAAATAATCTATTTTGTTTAAAATTTTATTTACTGTTCAGCCTACAAGCTTGGATCATAGAGAAAAATGTATTTTGCTTCATATTATTCAGTAAAATCTTTTCATTATTTAGGAAGAACTTTGGCAAAAGCTCTAAAATCATTGGACTTGAAAATTAAAATAACAAAAAACAAACGCAAAAAGAGACACATATTCAATGTATGTATAGTAAAGTGAATAATGTTGTGTAAATATAGTTTAAAGCTAAATTTCTTTATTTAATATCATAATTTTCAATTTAACCTGCTTACTTCACTGATGCGCTCGGTGTGAATTGATGCTCGATGCCTATTTGTTCTAAGATGTCTGATTCTCGCTTACTCTCAGTTCCAACATAATAAACCTCCTATTTTTTTAGTAGTAAAAATGATGTGAGTGTTGTCAATAGTTGATAAGACAAAACAAAAACAAAAGAAATAATTGAGTAAAGGTATGAAAGGAATGAAAGTAGGGTAACCTATCCATAAAACATAAAACATAAAGGAAACCCAAAATTTAAAAAATCTGTAATCCAACAACGTCATCTCGAACCTGATGAAAAAGAATTTAAAAAAATTGTTCGTCATTATCAAAATTTACTGTTATTTGATTTGGCGATGCGACAAACAAATGCAATGATTCAAGGACTTGATGCTTTTAGTATCGAAAACAATCAGTGAGTGACTTGTGGAGCATTAAAATTTAAAGAGTATGGAGTTGAATGAAAATGTTGAGGGGGATTTTTTTTATTTTATTGGATCCACATTGCATTGATTTTTGAAAGAGATCAGGCATTATGTTGATGTGATATGTCCAAAAAGCTAAAATAGCGGAAAAAAATAAAACCGGAATGCATGCAAACATCCATTTTGATGTTGACAAATTTGCTATTTTTTAACGCATTTTTGTAGAATTAGAATTTAAATTTATTCAAATAATAGCTAGGCGTCTGAGTCATCATTTAAAGCCAAAATATTTAGATAAAATAGATATTTTTATCATCTTATGTCTAGACTCTAGTAATTAAATAAACAACCAGTAATAGCGTTATGATAGACAAGAAAACAAATTTTTGTCAACAAAATCTGAGGATCTAGATGGCTAGATATTGAATGAAGTCATATTATAATAGGTCGTAGCCAGGATGGATTTTAGGAGTAACCCTCTCTGGCTACATCCCTAGCAGTGACAAAAATAATAAAATCAAGGTGTGATCAATATTCCCTAGCAGACAAAGAGCATGCTCTCAATGAGTATGCTCACTAAAATGTACTGACTGAGCTAACTCGTGAGTGTACTCAATTAGTACATTTTAGTGAGCATACTCATTGAGAGCATGCTCTTTGTCTGTTAGGGATTTACAAATGCAATTTAGAAGAAATGAAATAATATTAAATCAGTTTGGATAAGCTGAATGTTTTATGTTTCAAAATCATATTGTGTATAAAATAACTCAAAATAGCTTACCTTATCAATGAGAACGTCGACCTTGTCGTAAATAATAGCATGTAAGCCTTTGTCTTTTAGAAATTTAATGTTTTCCTTGCAATTATTGTCATCACCCCAACAAAATATGGCAAGACCATGGTCCTTCACCAAGTTCACTTGACTTATATCCCTGAGAAGATCTTCACTGTGAGCAACAATGCCCAGAAGTTCATTAGCTACAGAAAATTTAACAGCATTTTGAATTGTATTACAAAGTGGGAATCGATATTGCTTATAACGTGTTGTCTTTCCAAGAGTTAGGAACATTGTTGGATATATGTTTTGCTTATTTCTGAGCATAATGCATATGTCTGGATCAAAGCTTGAAAAAACAATTCGTCTATTGTTGGCTTTAGCTAGCACAACTTCCAAAATGCAATCAACATATAAATTCTTATCAATTGAGGACGAACTGGATTCTAAGGTTCCATCCTCAAGCTCTTGTGCAGATTTAATCTCAATATTGAAGCCAACATCTTTATCAATCATATCAAAAGCTTCTGATAACTCTGGAAATGGTTGATGTTCAGCTAGCTCTTCATCAAAAAACCTTGGTTCTCTACTTCGGGCTTCCACTGTATGATAAACTTTTAAGTTCCTCAATTGTTCAAGCGTCAATTCTTTCATAGGCAGTTCAAGCATGTCATTTGCATCAAATGTCCCTTTCTTCTTCAAAGAAACATAAACATGGAAATCATGATAAATTACTGGATGTAAATCCTTAGATAATTGTACATCAAATTCAACAAATTTTGCACCAGAAGATGCAGCTTTCTTTAGTGATGCTATTGTATTTTCACGAATTGTATTTCCACTTGATGCTTTAAATGAAGTTCCTGCACCACGATGACCAACATCCAAACCCCTGTGTTTCTCATTCCAATGTCTTTCATAAGTAATGGACAGATCGCATTTTGGATCATTAATTGGTGTGATTTTAACATATTCAACTCTCATCATGCCCAATGGTCGATGCTTTGATGCACAAGTAATTGGTAGCTCCAAACATCCTTCAGATTTCCTCAGCATATTTGGCATTAAATAATGATAACCCATATTATATGGTGGATCATGATCCAAAACGGATTTTCGACTGTATGTATATAAATCAATTAAATATGCAATGTTCTCTGGTTCAGTTACAGTAACATGAAAAGTTAGTACGTCATCATTCTTATAGACACGACCAAATTGTTCTTGTTTAGTATACAAATATTCATCGCCATTCACTGTGGCTACTTCAGTAAATGCATAAGCTGGTGTATCAGTTGTATTTTCGCGCGTATCATTGGATAGCGATTCGTCCATAACTGCATTTAAATTAGATGATTCGGCATTAATGCGCAAATTCATCGGAGTCATTTTTACGTTCAATATGCGATTTTTAATTCGATCTTTTAGCATGAATGGATTATTGAAGAACTTGAATTGCAGAATTGTCTCATTCATCAGCCATCCTTTATCAACTTTCTCAACTCCTTCGATTACACCAAATGTTTCAAGATTATTGTCAGGTGGCATCGTTTCATCAGCTGGAATGCATCTGGTTTTCATGTGAGTCTCCCATTTCCTCACGTGGACACCTAGAGGATTGGAGGGGTCAATGGAAGCGATGAAATAGCGATAATTAATTTCAATTTTGCTAGGAACGTTCAGTTTCAAGGTCCATATGTTACTTCCTGTAAAGAAACAACAACGAAAATTACACATAAATAATTGTTCAGTCAAGTGATCAATACACTATTATAGAAAACTATTAGATCAATAGCAATGTTATTAATAGATACATTGACTAGTCAGTGAGCATTTTTGTTAGAAAAATATTAATCACAATCGATACTTTGACTGGCTGACTGTTTAATACAAGGTCATGGTCAAAACTAGATTACTCCAATTATTTTTAATATAGTTAGTTTCGAAACTATTCCATAGATGGTCACTAACAACTTGTTAACAAGAAAAAATTGCTTAATTAAAGAAAATTGTGTTAATCAACAAAAATAAACTTGCATGTCATCTGTTTTCAATAATAAAAACCCATGAAAACAAAAATATTTGTCATTTACACGACTCAGCTTCATTAGATTATTTAATAAGCAAAATGAAACGTTAAGATAAGTTTTTAAATTGCTATTTTAAATTTAAATTTATAATTTTGAATTCAGAAAAGCCGTTTTGAGGAAGATTTTTGAAAGCTAAATGCGTACTCAATGTCTTACTATCTCTCAGCAATAGAACATGCATATTTCCTATCGTTCATCTGACATCGGGTTAAACCCGATCGCGATTCAACGTGCCAATATTTTTACAACAAAACGTGCACAACTTTTTGTTTTCATTTTTTTTTTGTATTTATAAGAGTGTCTCGCCCAAAAGAAATCACATGATGTATATATTTGTAAGAGTAGAATGAATAAATTTTGCGTATCTAGCTGTTAGCAACAACACATAAATAGAGACAGAAAGTGAATGCGTATAAAAGATGAATAAAGAAAAAATAAATAAGGAAAGTCTCACACTTGAAATGATCTGAATTATCTATAGATATTTTATTATAGGGTGTCTGACTTTGAGATTTCACCGGAGAAGACCGACTTTTCATAAAATAATCCTCGAAACCTTAAAAGAAGGAATAAGAATTTTCTTATTATTATAAAAATTCCCTTAATATTTTATAAACTATCCCGGGAAGTTACGCAAACCCCAATGGTTACCCTATATCCATAGCACATATTTAATTTTCATGTTATCGTTGTTACAGAAGAATGAGAGTGTTAAAATGTGACTAAAACGTGTTCATATCAATTACTTACCATCATGGCTCAATAGAACGCACTGATCTGGATCCCAATTGCCCAATTCATCACAATTTCCAGTTACTGCGACTTTTTCTAATCAGAAGAAAAACAACAAAAATATGGGTCATATTACATTTACGCAGTCATAACTAAACATGTTGATATACCATGCAAATTTAATTCCGAATTGAGGAACACCTTAAATGTCCACTCTTTAAAGCCTGAATCATCTTGACGTCCATTCTTTCGTTTCTCTCTTTGGACTTTATCTTTCACGTTCGATTTATCTTCTGTATACCACCATCGCTGCATTTTTCAGGCACTGTAATTAAATAAAAATACACAATGAGGAAAAAGTTCACTTTCGACTGTAATGTAACAATATTTTGTGTTATGATGGTTCAAATAAATTATTTGGCAGTCGAAAAAACGAGTAGACTTGGCAACAAATGTATGAAAAATAAATTGAAAAACACTTGAAAATTATCACACAATTTAAACAATCACATTAAACTGAGCTCAGATAGATGATGATAAAGTGAATTACTTAAAGTATTTATGATGCCATTTAACGTGCTCTAGATTAAATAAATAACATACGGAATATAAAATGGAAGTTTATGATTTACTGAACGAGCAGTTTTGTTGTAAATATACAGGCTTTGTCAAAAATCACAACTCACCTAAAATTTTTCTAATTTATTTATGTTGAGAATCCTTTTTACACGACGATAAAATGAGAACTAATTGATTAAACTATTGAGAATTGACGACTAACTAAATTCAGGTATAATGAGAAACACCAAAAGTTTTATCTGCTATAGTTTCAAGCCTGAAATAATATTATTCACTAATGTTTTGCCATTGTGTTTTTCTGACTAACTGTATTGTGAGTGAAAATAATAAAAAAAATTTAAAGTCTAGTCCACAAATTACTGCACATTACAGCAACAAAAAATTCAAATATGCATGCTTAACAGACATTTTAAATGATTTTTCATTCCCCTTAAAATTATCGATTTTTCAATTTAGTTGACACGGTTGGAACATATTTAATAGAAAAATAATGACAGACTTTCCTAACATTAAATTAAATCTTCCGCATAATAGATTTAAGAACTCTCTTACACAAATTAGTGACTTTTTTAGTGAATTTGGTCCTCTATCGCCAGCAGTTCAGCATGATAGGTAAACTCGTCTTGTTCTGTGCAATTTACTATTCATCACAATTTCCCACTTAATCACATTGTAGGCCTGAAAGATCCCTTCACATGCGTTTATATTCACTCAATAAGAGATCGTTCTTTCTCGTGATAATGGCATTCTTTGTATGCTTCCTTTTAGCAGTTTTCATTGGAATTGGTAAACATTAGATTTTATCGATTTTTTTTGTGTTTTCTTCCTTTAAAAAAATTCTTTTGGTATTTTTTTTTTCAGCTGGTCCCGAAATAACTCTAGTCAAAGAAATCGATGCAATGAAATTAGCTGATTCGAATGTTACACAGGATAATTTCCTTACGCATGGACCTTTTAAGATCCAGTCAGGATACCTTAGTACTTATGCAAGGCAACTTTGGCTTTTTTCAAAATACCAAATAGAAAATACAGAAAGTAAGCTTTGAATATGAAAATGCACAACTCTGAGAGAAAATTTTTTGCGACTTGGTATTGTACAAAAAACGCGGGAAACTTAATTTTACTGAATTCTCATTGAGTTTGGATATTTATACGTACAATTAGTTTGTTTTTATTATTTTAACGACAAATTTGATATTTTGCCAAAGTCCAAAAATTTTTAATTTTTTTTTTTGAAAATTTATAATTTCAATGAATACTAGATTGAAATTTTTAAAGATTCACTGATGTCTAGTAACTCAAAATTGACTAATATCCATAATTCCTCGATCATTTTAGATGAAATTTTTGACACATCATTTTTGGTGAGCGTTCAAATAAAGGGATTAGATAATTTAAAGTTTAAGAACATCCATAAGTACCAGCCTAAAAATCGTACACGACATTTAAAGTGCAAAGGAAACAATTGTGAAGACTTTACTGTGGTTCATCTGGGATGGGTTGATTATTCGCATTATCAATTTTTAATCAATTTTTATGGATTAAATAGTAATCGATACAGCATAACAAAATTAACATTTTATGTGAGTAATGAATCTTAGTGACATATCCTTAATCGAGCAACAGTTGTGCAGTAATTTTTTGTGTCAAGGAGATCATCTTCATGTCATGTGACAAACAAAAAACTTTGCGCCAATATTGCTTTTTTTGTGTTAGACTGCACGACTGGAGTGATTAATGCTTAAAATATTTTCGATGCAAAACTTAAAAAATATTTTTTTCATTCACAGATTAAGACATTTAATCCAGCATTTACGTCATTGGAAATTAGCTTTAGATTAATATTTTTATTCTTCGCATTTATTGTGACGATTTGGTATTACACATTGTTGAGGAAACATCCATCAACGAATTGGTCTATCGAACAGAAGTTTACATACTATCTCCTACCTTTATTAATATTATATGATAGTAAGGCAGTGATAAATTTTTATGATGATAAGATATAATTTATTCAACATCTCATTCACAGATCCATTATTCCCGCTAATGTTCTTGGTAGACTCGTGGTTTGTTGGCATGCTCGATGCATTATTCCAATCGACGTTTCTCTGTACACTGTTATTATTTTGGTAAATACTGAAATTTTCATCAAAATGATATTATAGTTAATGTCATACTTATTTATTTATAGGATCTCAATTTATCATGCACTCAGACAGAACGAAAGGAAGTTCTTGACATTCTACTTTCCTAAGTTATTAATTCTCTTTCCAATATGGTTATGTGCTGTTGTCCTTGCTATTTGGGAGAAACTTGATGAATTGAGAGATCCGACGTGGATTCACTTTTATGGTAATTTTTTGTTGATAAATTTCAAGGTTGTTGATCTTCTCCCTGAACTAGATCAGTCATTTTAACTGCACGTTAATTAATCTTGCGAATCTGATATAATTTTTTATGAGATGCATTCATCGACCTTCATAAACTTTGAAGGCTTACCCATATACCTTAATTTAAGCAATAAATCGTGAAAACACAAATTTATGCAATACTCTTCCAGTTGATGACAAAACATCTTCTTATCGCTGGCTTGTTTACTTCAAGATTCTTATTCAAAATTAAAATATTTTTCGCAACTTTTTTTTTGTTGACAAAATTCGCGCGAATTTAATGAATTAATTTACATACAGGTTCCATATCATCCTTAATAATATTTTTCATCATATTACCTTACAGATGGAAACTATTCTGGATTTATAACGAGCTTTTATGTGTCAATAATACTTTATGCGATGTACTTAATATTTTTGATGTTTAGTGCATACAGTGATTTGCGGTCAATGCACTATTTTGATATGAGACTTAAATTCCTATCTTTACTGATGATATTTGTCATTGCCATTACTGTTGTATCAACGATGTCGAGATTCGGTTTTGGAATCGTCGAGGACAATTTTGTTGGGCAGCTAGCAACGAATTATAAAAGCTCTGCTCATTTTATGTGTTTTTATGGCATGCTAAATTTTTATGTCATTACCATAACTTACGTATATAGTCCGATTTTAACATCTAGTGGTAAGACTTCACGCATATAAACAAAGTGTTCACGACTTTTAACATTTCAAATATTCCCAATTCTTCCTTTAGAACCAGTTCGGAAAGATAATCCAGCGTTCTCAATGATAAACGATTCCGATGAAGAAGTAGTTTATGCTTCAGAGGAAGATTCCCGAAGACCTTTAAATGGAAAGGCCAACGAATATGATAGCGACTAAATTTAAAACAAACAAAAGTTTATTAACATAACAGTATCAAAATTTATTGATGTATATATTCCATACAAAAAATGAAATAAAAAGAATATCAAAATGTTCCTGGTCCTTGACTGGTCCTGACTTGTTATTTTTTATGATTGGTTTAATCTTGCTCTGAATTTCTGTCTGATAATCTTCCTTCGAATGGGAATCGGTGATGATTTTGTAGTTTCTTCCTCGTTTTCAATACTCTGTGATGGCCCATCGCTAATAAAATATGCTTCCGTTGTAGTCTTATAAGCTGCGTTAAAAGGTTAAAGTTAAAATAATCTCAAATGGCACGCATTTATAGAATGTTTAAAAATAGAAAAAAAAAGCAAAAGCAGATAGTACAAAACCGTGCATTAAAATATTCTCAAGAAATAAAAGCAATGAAGCAACAGGTATAAAAAAAGCATTTACTAACGAAAAATATTTCTTCTACCTTTTCGATACAATTTGACTTGTTTTCGCTTAATTGGAATTGCGCGTCGCTCCTCTGATTCTGGCTCTTCCGTTGACGGCTTTAATGTTGTCTCTATTACCACAGGTTCATCAATTTTTTGAAGTTCAACCAAGTCGTCGCTACTTTGAGGAATACTTGATTCCGTCGAGATTTCTTCTGGAATTTGTTCAATTGACAATGACGTAGTCTCTGACGTAGGTTCTTCTGTTGCGCTTGCTCGGAATTTTAATTTTCCAAATATCTTCTTTGGTCTTGATGACAAATCTTCGAATGAGCGGGTTGTATCAGGCTTTTCAGTCGTCGTTATTCGCGTGATAATTTTTCTGAAGCTCTTTCTTGCGATTGGTGCTGAAGGTAAAGGCTCGGATGTTGAAGAAATTGCATCAGGTTGCTCTGTGGATGTGACTGGTCTAGGTTTGATCTTTCTGAAATTCTTTTTTACTTCTGATACTGGAGATATTTGTTCAGGTGCTGGGGAGCTAGACTCAGGTTCTTCTGTGACAACAGCTGGTCTGGGCTTGAATTTGCTGAAAATCTTCTTGCGCTTTGTAAGGATTTTCTTTGTTGACACTTTTGGCTCTTCTGTTGTAGTTATTTCGACTGTTGTAAGTTCTTTAATAATTGGTGCTTCTGTCAAAATTTCCACTGTTTTGACTATGGGTTCATCCTCAACTTTAACGACAATTTCAGGTTCATCTTCTAATTTGGAAATAACAATAGGCACGTCTTCCACAGCCTTATCCAATCCCAAAGAGGAAGTTTCAATGTCTACGATTAATTTTCTTGGTTCTTGTGAAACTTCTTCTGCTGGTTTTGTTTCTTCTGTAACCGTCGTAGATTTTGGAGTTGTTTCTTCCAAAATTGGAGTGGAACTTTGTGTGGTTGTTCTAGTCCTTGTTCGTCTTACTCCAAATTTAGGGCCTTGTGAAGTCTCAGTTCTGATCGTTACTGCCTCATTTTGTTCTGTGACTGCGGCTTGAGTTGTTAAAATCTTCTTTTCAGTCGTGGATCTCAACTCTGTTATTCTTTCCGTTGTAATTTTAGCACTAGACGTTACTGGAACTCTTGTACTTCTGGGTATAGAACTTGTCGTCGGTCTGGGTTCTGTGATAATTTTTTGTGGAGCTATTTCTACAATTTCCTCACGATTTTCACTTTGAGATTTAATTTCTTGCGCTTCACTCAACAATTCAGCTGAATCTTCACAAATAAATCCGGTTCTATGATAGCAAGCTGTTAAAAATTTAAATATTCAATAAAAGATGAGCACGTTTTAGTCAAATTTCACCATTAAATTTACCAATGTCATGCCATGTTACTGAATCATTATATTGGTTATTCAAAACTCCTAAACAACTCTCGGTGGCTTGATTGAGGAAAAACTCTAATAGAAAAAAAATAGACAAAAGCCATAAAATTGGCATTTAATTTGACATTTTGGAGTAGTTACCAGCATTGTCTGGTTGCTTTCTTTTTAATGTTCCATTACGAGACCAAGGAGTGTAATCCCAGCCTTTTGGAATTTTGTCTGTGTCATCAAGTTGTTTTTGATTAGCAGACCAAAGCCATCCCTTGATAATTTTTGGCAATAAATCCCATCGACCTTCACAACCGGAAAAATCTAATTTTTAATATTAATGTAAAGATTTTTATCGATTTAATTAAAATTCATAGATATAATACCGCATAATCTTCCTGACGTCCATATAAATTTAATATTATTATCTCCAATATACTTCTTGATAAAATCAAATTCATCTTGTGTTTCAAAAGAAACTGTTTCCATACATCTTTCACGACAAGTATTTCGGGAATCAAGCCAATCAGTTTTCTGATCTTTCAATTCTTTGTCATGACCGCTATAAAAATAATTACGTCCGTCAAATTGAAATTCCTTGAATCCTATAAATAAATTTGAAGACGTTTCTAAATGTCAAACACTTAATTAATCACTTCTTACGCGTCTTGCATTTTTCTGGATTTGGCGATACCAAGAAACGATCGTTTGGGCCTGCACTAACATAACCGATTGCTAAAATTAACAGCAAATGAAGGAACTGTAAGAAATAAAAAGTATTATGCAATATTTTCACTTTCACACAAAACAGCAACAGCTTCAAGTACCCGCATTCTCCCGTTATTTATTTAACAACTTCACTCCACCAAATCTCGATTACAAATGATTTGAACATCTTAAAAAAATTTAATGTCAGCAAAAAAATTTTTTTAATAAACGAACGAGTCAAAGACAAGTATAAAAGCGTCTATGTAACCTATGATGAGTATATATTATTGAATGGCTTCTGAAGAATCCTGTTGACTCGTATTCATTCTTGTTTTTTTTTGTGCCTCTTTTCACTTTCGTTGGGTTTGTGTTGCAGATTCTTTTCTTTATTCCATATTCTTTGAATTTTAATTAGCTACATGTTAGGTTGGTATTATTAAGAGATTTCACCATATTTTTGATTAAAATTCATTGTGATTTATTTTTTGGTGGCAAATATTTAATTAAAAAATTAAAAATGCTTGAATTGTTGATTTTTAACTGTTTTTGTACATTTTTAGACTTTCTTCTCATTTGACACTCACTAGGCCCGTAGCCAGGAGGGGATTGGGAGAAAATCCTCCCCCTTGATGGAATATTTTCTTCAATTTGCTATAGTTTTGGACGAAAAAAATTCAAATAAATTTCTGATTTAATTTTTTTCAGACAAAAAATTTTAAAATCCCCCCTAGAAAAATTTCTGAGACACTCTATTCATGAACTATCCATATAAGCTTAATATTGCAAAAAGGCTGAAATTTCAAAAATTTATTTAAGGAAAATAAAAGATTCAAAATCAGCTAAGACCATGAAATTTCAAAATTTATTGTTATCCATTTTTTTATAAGGAACCATCGGGGACCATCAAATGAGTAAGTGCAAATGCGTCATACACGACATTTAAAGAGACATAAATCTTTATGTAACAATTAATAATAAGATAGTAAGTAAGTCAGACTGACGGACTGATCGCCGATAATAACACGTTGTCACATGATAATATGTATCATCTACCTCGCATAATTGCGACATTCTTGACCATGGAGAATCTTCGAAGGAAAATGTAAAGCGCGATGACTATTGTCTCAGTGAATAATCTGGTTTTTCGGCATTGATGGACTTTAATAAAACGATTATTAGTTTTAGTTGATTTTGTGTCTGATCGATACAATGAAATGTCATAGGGTGTTAATTTATAACAATTTGTCCATAAAAGTTAACCACATTGCATGCATGAGCTTTTTTCTACATGACAGAAGAAGAAAAATGATTATAAGTATAGGTGTTTAGAAAGAATACACATGCAGATTATAATAATAATAATATACTAAAAGCTTATAATTTAAAATTTCATGTATGAGTGTGCATGCTCTCACACACCCACTTGTTGCATTATTTCTTTACCTTAGATCTACCTTATCGTATCTAAAATCACAGTAGAATGCTTAATGAAAATTATTATCAAATTAATACCATGGAATGCCATTCAAAACATATTAATTGATGTCGTAGTTCTATTTGTATTTGTTGCCACACCGACCGCTACACTCTACACACTAACTCTACTCATACCATTCATATTTTTTTGTAACTTTACCTTACTACCTCGAAATAGTATTGTTTGATCTTCATCCACGTAAACACATACTTTTTTCATTATAATCGGAATATAGGCATAGTAAAAATTGGTGTTTCGCATTCTTTTCTGAATATTATTTGCTTTTTAACCAGTTTAAATTAATATTTTATGTCGCAATAATAAAGCTCAATGCTGTAAGATAAAAATTTTAATTATAAAGTAATGGATGAAAGTGCACAAGACTCGAAATTGACTAGAGTCACAGATGACCCATTAAGCAAGTCAAGTGTTCCAGATAATAAAAAAGAATGGGTAAAATTTGACGATGAAGAAAATGTTAAAAGTGATGTACAAAATGAAAAGGTAAATAGGAATAATGCTTGCTGTTTGCACAAGCTCTCATGGAATTTAAAAATTTCAATGACTGAATAACAATCTATTTTACAGGAGAATATAATAAAAACTTCTACAGTATTACCAAATGAGTCATCTCACGGTATTGAAAATGGTGCTTCTAAGAACTCAGATATTAGATATAATGAGACTAAAAGTTTTAAATCAACGGGTGAAATTTCACAGCCAGCAATTATTGAGGTGCCTGTAAACAATGTGTTGAGTAATGTTGAGCTACCAAAAAGGAGGGAACAGCAGCAAAATGAGGGATTCAGTACGTATTTACATAACAATAGTAATAATAAGTGCAATATTGCAAAATCACACTCACTTTGACTGAATGAATGTCACGGGACAGCTATAAATGTTCGAGATACATTTTATTTCTTTTTTTTATGGCTGTAGAATGTTCTTGTGACTAAAGTTTCTGAGAATTGTGATTAATTGAAGCAAAAATCTCGTGAATCATTCAAATGCTGTATTAATTTTCGATGAATCTAAAAAAATCAGCATTGTCGATTTCATTAAGAATTATTTAAAAAGCCGTTAAAAATTCAAATTTTTTAAAAATTTTGTTGATAGGTATTTGAATTTTTAAAAACCGTTGAATTTTAAAGTTGATGCAGAACGTGGACATTCCATAAAACTTTAATTTATGCAAAAATATTAACGACATCCAAAAATTGCATTTGTAGATAATGGCGATATAATCGTTACCTTATTGCCAGTGAATGAAAGCTTTCCATGGATAACTTCTGCAACATTCAGACCAGAATTGGTACCTGAAGAGCTAATGGCGCAAGGTCTAACGGTAATTAAATTAAGTGTTACAATTTATTATGTATTAAAAATCGATCTATCATGTATGTAAGTCACATGTCTGCTTGCTTCTTCTTATTATTATTTAGCTAACTGTTGAGGAATATGTGCATGCTTTGGAGATGTTAGTGAATGATTACAGATTTACACTCTACAATATTTGTTATAAGAGAATTCTAATGCTATGGATCACAATCGCATTTTTCGTGTTGCTAATTCTACTTTTCTCTGGAATAACCGGAATCCTTTTATTCTCGCTTGGTGTTGGCTGGCTGTTTTTGAATGCAATGTCAATATTCTTATGTATGTGGTTGAAGCTGCAAATGGCTAGAGGACTCGAAAAGTGCTTGGCAAGAGTCAATAAATTACTGCTAAGGCACAAAATTATTATTGCACTAGACGACAGAGGAAATATCTCATGTCATAAAGTTCATTTGTGCTTCATTTACTTTGATGCTGCACAGTGTATCAGGTAGAGCTTGTTATCTGAAACTTAACTTAATTTATAACGTGGATGATTCAAGATCCAGTGACTCGAAATTTTTTATATCATTTCTTTGTTCTCAATTCATTTCCATCCATTAACTGTGTACGCTTATAAGCATCTAGTTGTTCCTGAGTGTAATCAATAAGAGATTTGGATCATCCACTTTTGCATTGTCATTATGAGACTTATTCCTTAAATTTAATAAATTTCCCAATATTTTAGCTATATCAACAACTTCTTGGAAAGAAGAGAAGTAAATGGACAGACAGTTGAACCGGGTTGGGAATCTCGCCTTGATATAGAGTCAAACGATGTCATCATTCAGGGAAATAGCAGCACACGACTATCGCGTAAACAGGTTCGTATTTCATGTAACTAATCATCTAATATTTCAAAATTCATATCAAATGAAAGTGTGTCGTACGCTGTGACTACTTATATGTTATTTAAAAAAAAATATTTAAGCATTACATGTATACATAAACATCAGATTTTCGATTAGATATCAAATTACAAAACTGTAAGAATATCCAATTTTAACAATTAGGTCATGTCAGAACAAATTCTTTTGAGATATTTACAATTATGGGGAAAGGATTACTTGAGACATCGACTTGATTGGATGAGAAGTGATGATGATAGAACTAATCCAGCTCCAAGACATCTAAGTAAATCTTATTGTCCATGCCAATATGTTGAAGAGATATTCTTGATTAAAGAATCATCAAAACGGGAAGATTCAGCATCATGCTGTGCCTCGCTTAATAGCCGAATGGAAAGAGTTGGATTTAAGTGCTGTTAAATTTTTTTTTTTGTAAATTTTTAAGTACCTATGAGAATATTGAGTCACAAATTTTTAACAGAAAAAGTATTTTAAAGTCTATATTTTGTTAATTATCTACATACATAATAAACATGATCAGTATGAACACTTTCATTTGTTATGACTTCTAGAAAATAGTTACTGGATCTAGAAAAATTTCAGAACCGAGGAGAACAAATCATCTTAAGATACGTTTCAAGATGGGCAAAAGCTCGAATGAGAGGCTATTTGGAAGTCACTACCAATGATCCAGCACGTCACATGACACAAGTCATTTGTCCATGCCAGTTCATTGAAAATCACCTAAAATATAAACCAACGACTTTTTGTGGCGGATGTATTCCAAATTTCACGAATGAAAACCATTTATTCCCATATTAAGCAATTTGTTAAACAGTATTTTATTTTAGTTTTTTACCAATAAAAGATACTTTAAGTAAGTTTTTTGAAAAATAGTATTTTTAAATCAACAGAATCGAACATCACATCGCTTGAATGCCAGTCTAGTGCTTTAAGCATTATTTTCTCAGTAGAAGAGCTCTTTTATTCAGGAGATTTAGCTTTTCTAACATTTTTTAAGCAGTTTTCAATGTCTTTTTTCAGTATTAACTGGTCAGTTTCTATTTCAGATCTTTTGGCCTCTAGTTCCTCTCGATGATTTTGCAGACTAGTCAGAGTATTTTCTAATTCTTTATTTTGAGATTGGAAAACGTTAAAGAAGTTAAACCATAAATTAGTGTCCGGTATGTCATTTGTTGCACTGTTATTCCTTATATCCTCAATTAATCGTTGCTTATTACTTATACACAAATTTGTATGTGCAAACGTCATCATATCTTCCTGAATAGCTTGAATGCTGATTTCTACGCTGGGTTCAGAGCTTTTACTTTTGAACATTGTGTAATTTAATTAGATTATTTTATTAGTAACTTTAGAAAATTGATTTTATTAATTTTGGACGTGTTATTTACAAATATTATTTTACTAGTGAAAATGCCCGCCAACTTTGATGTAAATTTCTTCGTTAAATAAGGTTTTCGTTAAAAGTAATGAAAATTTATCTTAGTCGCTGAAACTGGCTATGAAGCGCATTAAATAATTTAATTAACTTGAGTTTTTAATGAGAAATTTGGAATTTATTTTAAATTTTTAACGATTTTTTAAATTTCAAATGAACTGAACTAAAATGAACCATTGAATTACTGACTGAATTTTCAAATTTTCTAAATATTTATTTGCTAAAACCGTTATTGACTAAGCTCTTAATTAAGGTACCACAGCACTTTTGGTGCCATCAGAAATTAACAAGTGGTTAAAATATAAAAAGAAGTCAGCCAGTATGACAAAATGAAAATGCTGATTGATGTGGTGTAAAAAAAAGTTGAATGAGACGTGAAAAAAATAGAAGATTCTCCAGAAATTCGTGATCAAAAGAAATTTTAATTAAATTATATAGAACAACAATTCATTACTAAAAACGTAAGTTTCTTTTAGTCTAAACTGAACTCTATATGTAAAAAGTCAGGTAATAGATTAAATCATTGTATTACTGTGAAAAATCACCAATAACCTTACTAATTAATTTAATTGAAATTTTTTTAGGTCATGAGATTTTCATCAATTCTATGTGCTACGCTGCTGATATCATGTATCGCAACTGTAAGTTATTGCTTCGAGGAGGACAATGAATTTGCGGATTTCGAATTTGAGGAAGATCAGCTAGAAATTAAAGTCGAACAAAAGAAAAATGAGCCACAAAAAGTGGAAAAAGTGGCTGATGAAAATACAGAATCATTTAATGACATAGATGATGACGGGATTGTTGAGGATGAGTTTGATCAGGATGAATTTGAAGGATTTGGCGGAGATGTTGATATGGATGATAATAAAAATTTCAATTCCAAAAAACAAGCCGAGCCAAAATTGAACATAGTTAACAAAATTCCATATAATCGAGTATTATGGCACAACTACTGGATAGAGCTGTTGTTTATCTGTGGTCTTGTCGTTTACTTCATAAATTATACAATGGGAAAAAATAAGAATATTAAAATTGCAAATGCATGGCTTTTATCTCATCGGTCATTTTTGGAAGATAACTTTGCATTAGTTGGTGACGATACGAAAAAAGACGAGTCAACGCCCGGATTTATCAAGGAATCTGATTCTATTTATAGCTTGTGGTGCTCGGGTCGTACTTTGGTCGAAGGAATGCTCGTTGAACTGAAGTAAGCTTTTTTATTACGTTTTTATAACATCCAGTAACAACATTCAATAATAATTCTAGACTAATTAAGCGTCAGGATCTCTTATCAATAACTATGGGACATCTCATGTTTGGCAAAAAGGTAATAAATTTCATAGTTTACGATAATGTCAATATAATAAATTATGCCTAAACATTTATAGAATGCAGACCAAGTACAAATCAAAGTTGAGCTGAGCAAAGATTCGATGGACACATTCGTAATGGCAATCTGCTCGAAAAAATCTGCTAGTCGCCTTTTCAAGGAAATGACTGATTTGAAGCAATTTTGTGTTAGTGTAAATAAGGCTGATGAAAAGTATGCAGTTCCAAGTGGATACTCCGTGTTATCTGAAATTGCAGAATCCACTGCTTCAATCATGGACTCACGTTTACTTGCCATTTTGTCAAAATATAGCAACTCCATTGAATCTATTCACATTTCGGATCAGTATTCTGGTCTAGCCATTCAGGATCAAGATACTCAACAAGCTGTAAAACCCGAAGTCAAGAAAATGCTTATTATTACATACACTTTTTCGGATAAGACTGACATGGAAGAATTGAAACCAATAATGCAACTAGTCATTTATTTGATCGAGAAATTGAAGCGATACAAGCTATCAAGAGAGGTAAGTTGTAGATAAAGAAACATGTTTGAACGGCTGCCTTATCATTAATCCATTATTATTTATTACAATTATGTGTAGGGCAAAATGAAAGCTGATAAAAATCGTCAACGAGTTGAAGAAGAATATTTGAAAAATACACATCAAACGAGAATGGAAGCTGCAGCTTTGAAGAAGGAAGAAAAAAGAAAGGCTGACAAGGAAAAGCTCATGAACGAGGATAATGTTGAGAAACAACTCCGAATGGAAAAGAAAATGAAGCGTAAAGATGCTAAAAAGTCTATGCCTAAGATGAAGAGCATGAATATTCATTTGTAAACATTTTTGTTGTCGCATCGATAATAATGTAAGGTGAATCTTTTTTTTTGAAGCAATAAAAGGCTTCCGTCACGTTATATAAATAGTCACACAACTTTTTTGATTTCAATTGATTTTTTTATTATTTACACATTTTTACATTTCCTACTTGACAGTTTTCTTTTTCTGACTTTTCTTAATCTTTTTCGTCACATCATTATTGTCGATTCCTTTTTTCGTCAGGTTCTCTATTAAGTTGCTATCAGTAATTTCCATTGCTTTTTTCTCTTTGCTTAAGTCAACACATTCGTTGCCCTAAAATTCCATAAAAATAATCAAATATTTTCTCTTAATGCAATTTTAATGTCCGTCTCACCGCTATATTGTTAATATCTTGATTGTTGGATATTACTTGAGGCTCAATTGGTTTTTTCTTCTCCTTCACTACGCCATTCTTAACACGATCATGAATTTTCTAGTGGATAATAATCATTAATTATCTGAAGTTTAAAAATTTTATTTAAACTCACAGTATGTCTTTTAAGATCTCCTTGAACTCGAAACTTTTTCCCACAGACAGGGCACGCGAAAGGACGTTCACCAGAATGAATACGTCTAGAAAAGTAAATATTTATTAGTATATATACGACGAAACGTGATGAATTTTGCTATATTTGAGACTTATAGAAATCTAGCGGTTTTATAAAATTCAAAATTTAACGGCTTTCCAAATTTCAAATGAACCGAATTGAGATGAAATTATGAACTTAACGAAAATGAACTGAAATATGTAGAACAAAGTTTAAAACTTTGAATTACGTTGAATTTACAAATGTAGCAAAATATTATCATAGTAAATTAAAAGTGTACAAAAATATTTACTTGTGGTTTAGAAGATAAGAAGAGGCTCGAAAGCTCTTGTCACATTCTGTGCACCTATAAAGAACCATAAAAATAAGTAAATTAAAAAAGAACATTAAAAGTAATAAACAGACTCACTTGTAGGTTTTTTCGCCAGTATGTATTCTTCGGTGAATGACTAACGAGTATTTTCTAGCAAAGGCTTTAGCACAGAATTCACAAATATGATCCTTCTTATCTGAATGCAAGCTAGTCTCATGGTACTTTAAATCACCCCACTGCCTAAACGACTTGCCACAGTCAGGAAAGTTGCATTTATAAGGTCGATCGTTTGTGTGAAGTCTTAGATGAACTTTTAACGCTCCATTTGTTAAGAATTTTTTCCCACACTAAAAAAAATATTCACAATAAATAAGATAATTAATAAATAAGTAGTACAGACCTGATCACAGACATATCTCCTTTCACTACTGTGAGTTTTCAAGTGATATCCTAGTGCGGTCCTTGAGTTGAAGCATTTATTGCAATCATTACATTTAAAATTTTGAATTTTCTTCAGGCACTCGTTAAATTCAACTTCTGCATCGTTTTGAACTTTTTGTTTTTGATATCTCTTAGTTTTCTTTAGCAATAATCGTACTTCTTCGAGAGGCTTCTCGTCCTCTTCGTCTGTTTCTAAAACACTTCTATGAATTATAGCAGCAGGATCATTCATAGTTTCGTGCTTAATGTCAACTAGTTCATTGCTATTATTGGTAAAATGTAAAATTGTATGATCGTCGACATCATTATCGTCCTTAATGTCTTGCGTACATAGATATGAATCACATTTTAGCTCTTGTGGATTTGAATAGTTGGACTGATCGATACTTGAACTATCCATTTTCTCTGAATAACTCTCCATAATTCCTACATGACTCTCATCAATCTCGTCCGAAACTTGATAATTCCATGAAGCATCTGGCAGGCATTCTGTATCGCCAATTGTCTCAACGACCTTCTCAACTTCCTTACGAAAATCTTCCATATCTTCTGGCTCACTAAATCCAAAGGCATCACCTTCAATCTCTTCTGACTTAATATCATCTTGTGAATCCTCTAAAGACTCAATTATTAAATTTTCAGGAACTGAATTTGGATCGTCTTCATGCACATGAATTTCCAATTCTTCGTGTTGAGCAAGTCTCTTTCGTTTTGCATGTCGTATTAGCGACGGCTGACCTTCATAATGTTCCTTTAGATGCATATAAAATTCCAATTGACCAATAAACGATAAACCGCATTCAATACATTCGAATTGAGGCTAAAAGAGAATAAATAATTAATTAAGCGAGTCTATAGGTGTAAGTGCTTAATAATCAGCTTACATTTGTAGCTTGAAGTGTACGAATATTTGCGTCTGGATCAGTCAGGATGATTGAAAATTCATCAGAATTTA
Source organism: Chironomus tentans (assembly GCA_963573255.1). NCBI lineage: Eukaryota > Metazoa > Arthropoda > Insecta > Diptera > Chironomidae > Chironomus > Chironomus tentans. Next base: position 54,375,763 of record OY754302.1, on the reverse strand, counting down.
ATTTCTTGGCTATTCGTTTCTTATGCGGTAGACTTTGTTTAGAATTCTTTAGTGGAAGTTCATGAATACTTTCACAGTCACTCTTCTCGGACATAGCATCATCATTCGTCATTAGGACTTGCTGCTCATCGGTTCCAGCAGACGAGACCATACTAGTAAGATTATTTTGATACTCCATATATTTAAGTGGAGTCAGGACAGGCAAATCTGACGATTGTATAATATTGCTGTCTCCATAGATGTGTATCATATGTGATTGTTCCTTAGATTGTATAAAATTACTATCGCACTTTTTAATATTGTATTGATGAGTTTGGTGATGATGAAGATGATGATCAGAGCTGGTATTTATTATTGTGACGGGCAAGTTTGGCAAGTAATTTACTATATTTACATTTGAACTTAGGTTTGCATTGGACATATAATCCGTGGATAAATCAAGTGATCTTTCGTTCAAATCATTTTCATCTCCATTAATACTATTTGTTGTCTGGTGAATAATTCGATTTGACGATGACGGTATTACATTTACAAGCTGCTGAAATTAAGTGCTCATATATGTCAACCGAATTATATTAAGATTAATTATACTTACTGTATTTTCTGTAAGATGTGCTTGATATTGATTCACTAGATTATTTGAATAGATTTGATCAGCGTTTGAATTCATTTTTAGGTCTCATTTGATTTGTTTTCCTCTTAATATTACTTCCTTATCTATCCAGCTATTAAAATCTCTTAATTATAATACATTTACAATTGTTTTTGACGAATAATTCTTAAAAAAGTTAAAAATCAAAATTATATCAAAATATTTTGTTGAATTCCGTTTTTCTCTTGGATTTTTTTATTTTCAAATTTCTTTTGACCGTTGAAAAAAATATATAAGTTTTAAAATAAATTTTATGATCTGGATCGGCTATATCGCTTTTTATAATCTTTAGACCTGCTTCGTCTACGTCTTTCTTCCTTCGAACGACTACGTTTCTTCCTGTCCTTTTCGCGACTCCTACTTACACTTCTTTTACGCTCATCTCTCTGCTTATAATTACGATCTCTGGATCTTGAACGTCTTCTGTCATTCCTATAGCTGTTGTCTGAATATCGATCGTAGCTAACTGGAACTGCCACAGGTACAGGCACTGGAACATACGTAACTTTTTCTCTTTCCTTTTCTCGTTTATGTTTCTTGTGCTTTTTTCTATCATCATCGCTAGAGCCTTCATCTCGGTGCTTCTTCTTTTTTGAGGATTTTTTCTTTTTATGTGATGATTCGTCATTGGAACTGTCAGATTTCTTTTTATGCTTCATCTCAATCAACTCAAGACGTTTAAGCAGCTCCTTCTTTTGTTTCTTACTAAGATTTTTAATAAATTCAGCTTCTGGAATAATGTCTTCTTCTTCTGGAATCAGCTGATGACGAGTGCTCGGTATTTGCTGCTGTTCAAGGCTTAATGCATTTCTCTTTAGTGCTAATCCATCTTCCTTCATGCCTTCCTTTAATTCTTCTTCGAAGCCACCTTTTGCCAATAATTGTTGTGCTTCTTGTTCTGAATGATACTTTTTGGCCTCGCTCATTGAAAGTGAAAATAGTGCACATTCCTTATCAGTATTAATATGTCCATATTTGTGACATTTGATGCATCTAACATTTCGGACCTGGATTCCAAAAGGCTGATCACGAATTTCCTCATTTCCTTTACAGTAACTTTCTCTGGGTGCATTATACTTCCTTTGCCATTCAAATTTGTATTCTGGCTCATTGGTTTCCTTCTCTCGTTCCTTTTTTGTTCCAGGCGGTGGCTCATACATGAAATTTAGTGCCAATTTGTCCTTTGATTCCTTACTTAACATCAGTTTATTTTCATGTAAATTCTGTTCTTTCTCATATTGTGCTCTCAACTCTTCCTGTTTCTTCTTATACGCCTCTTCTTGCTGTTCTGCCATCCAGACCTATAAAACAATGATTAATTATAGTAAATTCATTGGTAATTTTACATTTTGATGAAAGTTTGAAATTTTTTACCAATTTTACTTACTCTTTTGAGATTATCTCGAGATGCTGGATGGAAGAACTTCTTGCTCATGTAATTATTGAATCCCTTACCCATTTTGTACGCTTTTTTAACTAACTAAATGCTCAAAAGTGTTAATTTAACAAAATTAATGAAATTCCGATGTTTTTTTGATGTCGAGTGTCGAAGAAATAAAGAGCTAACAAAATGATTGAGTAATGTCTTATTATGTCCGACTGACCTGTCTGTAATAGAAGGTAGGCTAGTTAATTAAATTAAATTTAGAAACACATAATTTAATCAATCTTAGAATTAAATCTTTAATTTATTTCCATGTAAAAATGTAGTTATGTATTATAATTGACGCTTAATTAAGATGAATTTTTTTTATCGCTCTCCTCAATTATCCTTGATTGCATCCAAAGCAGCTTGTAGTTCTGGATTTGCTTCGTACTTTTGGTTGACGACGAGCATTTTGTTAATTTCTGGATTCATCATGTCCATTTTCTCGCACAATTGAGGACTCGATCGATTGTAGCTTACATCTACGCGAGTTTTAGATGAATATCCAATAAATACACACATTCCAGTGATAGATCCGAAGATAATGAAGACTAGAGGCAGTACAGCATAATTCTTCTTCATTCCTTTCCATGTAAAATATCTCCAATCACGTTCAACGATTTTTGTTTGATAATTACGTGAATTAATGTCCATTTTAACCGTTGGAACTTGCTGCATTGATGCTATTACTTTCGATAGAACCATTGTTGTCAATTTTATGATATACTAATGAATAAATAGTCGATATTATAGTGTAATTAAATTATTTTTATGAGAGCGTTGTTCGCAATTTTAAACGAGGTTCCAATGATATATTCCACGATTCAAATTTCAAACGACCGTTATATCTGGAATAAGTAAAGTTCTTTAAAATATAGTATAATTAACTATCTGCTAAGCATAGTTGAGCATAAAATTAAAGTAAGGAAATTGCACAAATGAAAAAGCGCTGTAGACATTAAGAGTGCACTGAATTTGTTACTGATTATCAGTCAGTCGAAATCTGTCCGCTCAAAAAATATCAACAAAAAAAAAAATGACGGCAAATATAAATTCGGAAAAACTCACTTTATTTAAGAATATTAATATTAGAAGTAGTCTAAATGAGTCGTTTAAAGATCAGGAAACAGGTATATATAATTAAATACGAGAATGAGTATCAAACAGAAGGTAATTTTGTGATTTTTGTGAAATTTTCAGACAAACTTGCAGGCTTCCTACAAAATGGAAAGTTCTCATGGATAGTATTTGACGCAATTCTTCGAGTAGTCTCCACAGACACAGGCGTAGAAGTCGCTTATTATAATTTTGCAAAACATCATGGGTAAAAAGTAGTTTAATTAAATTTCATGAATCAACATTTAACCTCATTTTGAATTACAGGATTGAAGGATGTGTAATTAATTATGTAGAGGAAGTAAGCTATTTGCCCGGTATTTGTATATTAGCAATCAGCATAGAATTCACAAATAGTGCATCAAAAGCTGGAATGGTTTGTTTATTTTGCGTTCAAGGATGCAAACTACTAGGCTCAATGGATATGTGTGAAAGAATTACGTGCTGTAAATACATTAGTCGTGATGCCTGTCGACGAAGTGTCTTAAGACAATTTCATGGAACACTAGCTATTGGAACTGACCAAGGAAAATTATTCCTTGTTGACTTAATGATACCCAAAGATATTAAAGGTAAATGATTGCTAGTTAATGCTCAAAATGTCATGTTCTAATGAATTTATTTAATTTTACAGAAATAATATTGTCGCCTAGTTATGATTCTGAAATATTTCCAATGACAAATGTGCCAGCTGAACTGGATCAAATACAAATAACTCATCATCATAAGAAAATCGTCACAAACAGAGAGACTGGCGAAAAGTGCTTCTTTTCTATTCAGATGAAGCAAGTGCTGGATGAAACTGGAGCCATAATTACAATGTTATGCATGCCAAACTTGAATATGCTTGCTGTGGGATTAGATGATGGACGAATGATTTTATACGATTTAATTGATCTTCAAGCCTTTCATTTAGCATATCCACCAGCAAATCGATCTCCTCTGACACACATGAGCTACATAGAGCCAGCAGACGATCCAAGAAGCGCTGTTTATGTCTGGACATTTCATATATCTAAAGATGGAGGAATTGCAGTCATGCATTCAATTATGTTTGAGAATAGAGTTAATGGATTCTATGAAAACTTCCGATCATGCAGTGTACGGCTAACTATGCCTGTATTTGACAAAGACACTTTCCCAATTTGTTGTCGATCAATTACAAAAACTTTGTCACAAGATGAAGAGGACATTCTAACAATTAACTTACTGGCATGGACATCACCAACAAGGAATCGTACTCATATTATGGTTTTTGATTTAAATCAATGGTACAAAGAGGAAATGCCAAGTGTTGGTGACTGGAGAAATCCATTAAAATATGCTGTAGTCTTTGAATTGCCCAATATATCGTTGGATGTGGTTCTTGATGAAAAATCATTGCTGCCATTTAATTCAATAATGCGACCAGAAGAACATTTTCATCCCAATTCATTAAATTTTGATGTTATTGTACTGGAAACTGATAAATTTGCACATTATCGATGGAACGGAGTTCAGAATTTAGTTCTACAGCATTTCAACATTGTTGGTCCACAAATGATTTTGGAACCAAGCTTTTACTTTAATGAATTAATTCAAGTTGCAATTATTCCACAATTTTACGACGTAAACTTCGGAATTGCTACCCCATTGGTGAGTTTCATACTTTAAATTATTATTGCATTATTTCATTTTAACGGTCATTTTTACTTTAAAAAATAATAATAATAATCGTTCAGTAATCCAATCCTCAGTTCAGTTCAAATTCAAATTTTCAAAAACCGTTAAATTTTCAAAAATTTATTCTTTATTTCATTTCAGGACTTAAAACGTGAATTCCTCTTATCAGTCGCACTCGAATACAACTTTAATGGATTTTTGAAAAAGTGTGCCTGGGCGTGGGCTGATGGAAGTTATCTAGGAAAAGACGGTACTGTTGGTGTTGGATTATCTACATTAACAGAATGGATTTGGAATCGCGTACGAGCTATTAAGGATGTCTGCAATCAATTGTGTCAGCCGCTTTTTGATTTTAGTGAACAAAGGATTGATTGTGGAACGCAAAAGCAACTTTCTTTGTGCTGTAAACAATTGAAAATTTTATCGGAACTGCTTCAAATGATTTCAAAGGATTATAAAAGATATATTCCAGCAGATATTCTTACTGAAATTAATATACAAGCAAATACAGTTAAAATGGCATCAGATTATCAAGAAATACTTCAATGGCTACTAAACGTTGGATTGTTGCCTGAAGGACATTATAATAAGAAAAGAGAAATTGATGACGAAAATGACTTTGTTATTGTTCCTTATCCGTATCGATCAATTAATTCTCACTATGCAAATCAGAGAACAAAGTTGAATGCTGGAGAAAATGAAGAGAAGCCAGCAAAATATTTATTTATTGATGCATTTATTGAGAATGAATGCTGTGGATATAATGTGCTTGAATGGAGTTCCTTTTATCCTCCAAAATCAATTCAATCGTTGCTTCGTTCCTTACTCGTTCCTGATATACCAATTGAGAATAAATATGTCATTTTCATCTATCTCTTTATGGACATAACTAATGTGCTGAATGAAACATCTTATTCGAATATTGTAAGGAACTTGATTAAATTTCCTGCGGTTTTTAAGATGAATCCATCCGTCATCAAAAGGACTCAAGCATTTTGGAACCTCGATAATGGACAATTAGAGACGGCTGTTGAGGAATTAATTTCTCCATTATCACATGATCGATATCTTCCACAATGGCAACGAGAATTATTAATTGGAGCATTACTGAAACAAAATGCAAATAGTTTAGCATTAAGGGCTCTACGTTGTCCAGGAAATCCAATTTCATCGGAACTAGAAGTGTCGACATTATTAGCTAATAATTTAATTAGTGAAGCATTGAAAATTCAACGAGCTAGTGGCGATAGAAGTTTACTAGAAAAGCTGTTCCATAAAATTCTTCATTCATCAAATTATGAGCAATTATTGGACCTAGCATTGACTGAAGAGGAAGGAAAGGTGCTCAGAGATTATCTTCAAAATACAGATTTGACAAATTGTGTAAATTTACATTTTGTCTATCTTTTGCAACGCTCAAAGTTTATTGATGCTGCACAGCTAATGGATTCTTTCGATACCAGTACTACCATTAATTTGGAACCGCCAAAACAAGTTCTCAATGCTTATTATTCGACAATGGAACCAACAACTAGGAAATTAACATCAATGGCTTATTCTGATAATCAAGTTCAAGTTAAAGACGTTCCATCACCATTAAGTGTAAATTTAATCAAGTCACGATGCAATGCGTCAAATGATATTTACAAGAAATGCGTTCAGTCCATAACGGAAGCGACTTATGACTCGATTCAAGAGATTAAGGAAATGCCATTTATTGGAAGTCCAAAATTGGGCATTTTTGAATATAAACAGCCAACAGTTCAAATGCAAGAAGCTTTATATCCAATGGAATTTAATGAGAATGGAAAAAGGCTTAAGGATAATAACAGTGGCATATTTACATTGGAAGATTTTGAGGGTCCAAAATTGAAACGTCGACGACTTGAGGACGTAATTAGCACAAAGAAACCTAAAAGTTTTGTTGACAAGAGAATCAATTTGTTACCAAACTTCCGAAATCGACGTGTCAAATTAAATTTTACATCCAGAACACCAAATTCATCCTCACGAGTAACGCCTGATCGTGTTGCACTTTTCGGTGATTTATTAAAAACTCCAGTAGTTGAAAAGAAAACGCCCCAAAAAGTATATCCAGAGCGAGCAACAACACCAGCTTCAATCCTTAAAGGACGCTCATGTCGCAGTTCCGTTTCTCCAAGTCGATTTAGTGAGTTTGATGACAACAAGTCTGTAAAATCGATCACATTTGCAGCTTTACCAGGAACCAACGAATCAAGTCTACAAGATTCTTCATACTTGGATGAATCATTTGGCGACGGCGAGAAACATGAATCGTCTGCAGAATTTTTCTCACCAGAAAAGTCACCAAAAGTTGCTCCAGTTATTTCAGCATCCAGTATTACGTCAACAAAGTCATCTGATGTTATTGCTATATCTTCAACGTCGACAATTACGAGTGGTCCAAAGGCACGTCCACCAATTAGGTCTAGATCTACAACACCTAATGATGATCAGCCATCACAAGAAAGTAAGGATTCACAAGGTAAATTGGAAATTTTTATGGAACCAATACCAGAAAACATGGATGTAGATAATAATGGGGAAAGTGATGAAGATGAAATTATTAAGGCAGCTGGAATTACAGCACAGTCAACTGGATTTGAGGAGCATGGCAATAAGGTTGCAGATACAATTGTTATGAATGAATCGTCTGAATTAGATGAGTCGACTGAAATTGAGCCCTTCCGTAGAGAAAGTGTATTAAAGTCATCATATGAAATAGACAGCAGCAGCGAGAGTGAGCAAGATCTTACACAAGAAGGTTCAATTTACAAATTTGTGAGAAAGTCAGTTCTGCCAGACGATCCAAGTTATAGTGACTCAAGTGAGGAAGATAATTCCGTATTGGAACCGCCAAGAAAAAGCATTTTAAAGTCTAGTGAAGATGAAAATTCTGATGATGATGAGGATATAGCAGAAGATGAACATTTCGAGGAAGAGGAATTGCCAGAACATAGCGATTATGAAGACTCATCGGAACAGGATAGCGGTGAATATGGAAATATTGATTTAGATGATTCTGATGAGTCAGACGAAAGTGAACCAAAAAGGAAAATCCCAGACGACAATGAAATTATCGAGATTCCTGACTCAGATGACGACGATGATGTCCAAATCGAAAGTAATTCACCTAAAATTCCACCATTTAATGCAGTAAGCAGTCAACAGAATCAAATGATTATGGAAACAGTACGAATTGAAACTGTAATCGAGTCTTCTAACGATGAGCGTAGAGAACTTTTGGAATTAGCTACAGCTGAATTAAATGAAGAGTCACAATCAATGGCTAGCCAGGAACAGATGATTGACATTTTGTATGAAGATATTGAGCAACAAAATGACGAAAATGATATTAAGTCGCCTTCATTTGAGGAAATTTCACCTCAAAAGTCATCTGAGAATATTGAAACTGCAACTGACAAGGTTGAAGTAGCTGAGGAAGTGATTAATCCACCAAATGAGGAAGAGATTTCCGAAAAAGACCCATTTGATGACATTCAGTTGGTCGAAACAGCTCCAATTGCAGTTAGTCAACCAGAAAAATTAATTGAAAAAGATTCAGAAATAATTGAAGAGAAAGTTTCAAAGGAATCGATTGCTGATAAAATTGAGGAACCAGAACAGCAGCAAATCATGTTAGAACAGCAAGTTGTAGAAAGAATAATTTCAATTGAAATAGAAGCAGATAATCAAGACAAAATCGAGATAATGGAAACGACGGACAGCAAGCAAGATGTTTCCGAAATGTCTGAAGATTATTCATTTGCCAGTGCTCAGAATGACCTAAATGATGCAGCTATAATCACAACTGATTTGACTGTCGATGACACTTTGGTAGATAATGAGGAGCTTATTATGGTCGAAGGACAGGAAGAGAGTATGGAAATTATTGAGGAAGGACAGTCTAATATTGAAAATATCGATGAAGATGAGCATAATTTAGCAATCGTCGAGCAAGTCAATGAAAATGAGAATCCAGAAATGTCTAGTGAGAAACTGGAAGCTGTTAATGACAATCTGGAAGTTACAGATAGCAGCAATGTTCTAGATAAAGCAGTTGTAATTGAAGATGACGCGGACATGACAAAAGAAGAAGGTTCACAAATTCCAGAACAGGAAGTTACAAATCCATTGGAAGTAGCTCAATTTGAAGATGAAAATTCAGAGAAAATGATAACAGCTGAAGAGACTCTAGAACAGACAGAAAGTAATGTCACTGAGAATGTTTTGGAAGTGGCGAGAATCGATGAGACACAAGATAATGATAATGTGACACAAATAGAAAATAAGACAGAAGAAGTTCAAGTTGAGAAGCAAGTAAGTGATAAGAGTCAACAAGATGATAATGATAGAGAAATTGAGGAAATAATGACGTCGAATAAAAGTCCAGAACAGTCACAAAGTGTTCCTGTCGATTTGTCAACACCAAAAAGACGTTCAACTCGTTTAAAACACACAGAAGTGGCTGAAGAAGACAATCCTAGATACAAACGAGCAGTTTCAGTTCCAAGCAGTGGCAATTCATCACCAATATCTCGGTCATCACGTGCATCATCAGAAAATCGTCATAATCCAAAAGTATTGCTGAAAGAAAAGATGCTGGAAAGAATTGAGGAGAGTCCAAGCAGTGGAATGCTTACAAGAACAAAATCAAGGCTATTACATGAGCAACAAAGTCGTGAAACAACGCCAATTTCAAGACCACCCTCCGTGGAAGTAGATTCAGTTAAAAAGACACCAAGAAGACGTTCGACAACTGGAACTCCAACAACACCGCGCAGAATATTCACTCGTGGTGCATCTAAGGAGAGTTTTGGAGGTGATAATGTTGTATCATCGTCTCAAGCTGATGAAAAGACACCAGAGGAAGTGCCAACAAAACGCAGAGGAAGAAAAAAAGCATCTGTGGCTTCAGATGATGAACATGACGATGGAAAGTCTACAAAAAGTGAAGCAAGGTCAACACGATCAACATCCTCGAAAAGGAAGGAAACTCCAACAACTTCATCCAATAAAATCTCGCCGATACTTTCAGCTAGTCCTATCGATGAGCTCAATACAAGCAATCGCCGTTTGACACGATCACAATTAGGAGTTCTCGAAAAGTCACGTCAATTGGCTGAGAAAATGGCTAGTGAAGTAACAGAATCGCCAAGGCTACGTGCCACCAAATCTGATTTGGCCAAAACTCATGACGACGATTCCGATAATGACAGCATAAAAAGTGACAGCACGACATCGAGAACGAGCAGAAAACGTAAATTACCTAAACCTGCAAAACAGGATTCAGAAACATCCAGCATTGCATCAAAACAGTCCAGAAAATCCAAAAGTCCACTGAAGAAACTTTTATTGTCAGTGATTCAGGAAGAAAGAGGTAAGACTAATTTCAAATTTCCAACGGTCATATTTATTTTAAATTCCTTCCGTTGGAAATTGAAGTTCAAAAATTGAACTTTCCAGAAAATTCAAATTTTTGTTCGTTATAAATGTCTCGCAAAATAATTAACATTTCAATGTCTATCTCTCTATCTTTAGATTCAGAAATACTAGAAAACACAACAACGGAAAGGAAGCGAAGAGGAAAGAAATAAAAACAAACTGTTTAATTAATTTTGAAGTTATTATTTTTTGGTTTGAAGCAAAGTAGAATTAAAATTAAGTTTTTCTTTTGTAAAATAAAATAAAATGGCATCAATTTATTGTTATGAAATACGAGCCTTTTTTTAAAAACGAGTTCATTATTTATTGACTACATAGAAACACTCTTAGATTAATTGGTAAATTTAATTAATACTTGTTCGTTTTTAGTCGTCGGTTGTCATGAAATTATGCACAAGAGAAAATAATAAAATTAAAAGGATATTCCCCCAACAATAACTTTGTGTCCAGCACCTGACTGATCTGGTAATGAAGAGGAAATGAATTTGGATTTTTGCTTCGATGCTTTGTAGCCAAGACAGAGCATTTTCGTAGTGTGTGCCCACAATAGTTCTCCACGTTTCATATCAGAATTGTAGTCAACAACTAGACATCCTGCATACTTCTCCTGATTTCTTGGTAACATTGGAGATTTTAGGAATTTATCGTTAAAAACCTGATAAAGTTTTGTCGTTGGACATTCGTTGTTGACTAAATTAACACAAATTTCTCTAGCTAAAAGCGTTTTCATGATATATTCTCCATTTCCCGTTGTGACACAGCCTAGTGATTGATTATTAATTTTTTGACTCCAGCATCCTGCACCTGAAATTTTATTAATAGAATTAAATTAGGTCATACGAAAGCTGAAGGAAAATTATACCAAACGAGGCAGTTTGTCCCACTCTCCCAGGTAATTTTAAGAGAATGCCACCTGATGAACATCCACAGGCAACATTTCCATAATCATCAATTGCTAACGCACCGACTGTATCTAATCGAGAGATTTGAATAGCATTTGATTGCTCATACTCTGTAATTTTCCGTCGGTAATAATTGTAGGTATTTTGAGCTTTTCTTGAGATCAGTTCACTCTCATCGATAATTTCAAGACCAAATTCTTTGGCAAGAACAGAAGCTCCATTACTAGATACAATCATTGGAGGCAATCTTCCAAATTGAAATAGAGACGACTGCTTATCACAAATTTTGCGAGCTAATGAGATTGGATTCTTAATGTCGCTTACACACGTACAGGCTCCAAAGTTTGAGGTAATACTATCCATTATTCCAGCCTCACATTCTATGCGACCATCCCATGTGAGATTAGATCCATATCCGGCATTTGTGTTGGGATTATCTTCCAAAATCTTTAATGCTAGCTCCACAGCATCCATTACGGTGCCATTTCCAGAATCCAATAAATCGCATGCCTTTTTTGATGATCTCTTGCATAGAATCTTATAATTATCTTCATTCACAAAGTTCCCAGCTCCTGTATGCACAGCAACTAATCCCATTCTATTAAACAGTCAATCTTTGTCTTATTCACTACATTAATTTAAGTTTTAGAATCGAGAAAAGTTATTGCTTGTTATTTATAAAAAATAAAAACTAAGGTAAACAAAAATATTTCCCATTCTCGTCGCTAGATGTCATAATTTCACCAATAACGGTCATAATTTTTTTGAAATTACTGGACAATGTGACACAAACAAAACTCCTTTACTTGAAAAAAAGTTAGCATTTAAAAAATAATAAAAAAATGCTTCAAATAATTCGAAGAAGTTTCTCAACAAAACTATCAAATTTCAAGGTATATCCAGCAGAAACACCTGTAAGATGTAGAGCACTAGTCGAGTCAATTGCAGAATCAAAGGATCAGCAGTCGTACATAGCATGGCATCCAAAAAAAGAAATTCCATATGAATGCACAAAACCTCTGCCAACTTTTGAAAAGGAATTAAGCAGCTCATTAGTTAAGGATGAGATGTTGGAACATGCAATGAAAGCTCATCGTCATTCATATCCAGATTTAGTCAGAGAGAATTTGAGTAAAATGACATTTACGACTAAGCATCGATGGTATCCAAGATCGAGAGACAAGAAGGCTAAGAAAACGATAATGGATAGACCTTACTTGTAAATTGATTATGTTTATTCGTAATAGAATGCTTATAATAAAATTAGAATACACAAAAATTTAGTCATATCGCTTTCTTTTTAAATTTTCCAGCATTTCAGATATTTTATGTTTTGATGAGCTACGACTACTGCTTTGCTCATTTTTTGAAGACGACGGCGGAGCATTCTTGAAATTTCTGTGCTGAGGAAATGATGGAATAAATTTAGGATTGCACGGAAGTGGCGGTTCCTTGAAATAATTTGACTCGAGACTTTCGAAAGCAGTAGCTCTTTTCTTTGGATCAAACATGAATAAGAAATTGAGTAGTCTTAATCCAGCTTGTGAAAGTAATGGGAACTTAGTCTTTAGATTATTGTATGGCTGTGTTCTTAATGTGAAGTTTTGTATTGCTGGAAGTTGTGCGAATCCTGGCCAAATGTTCTCTGAAGGCGTTCCAAGTAAGTCAATTATTAGATCTAGCTGTGCTATTTCTCCTTTTCCCGGAAGTAGTGGCTTATTCAATAAAAGCTCTCCCAAAATGCCTGCAATATAAAATGATTAATGAAAAAATTTGTCAAACGAATTAAGTTTCTTACATCCAGCAGCCCACATATCAACAGCAGTCGTTTGATATGTTGAACCAAGTAGTAATTCTGGTGGACGATACCACAAAGTGACTAGATTGGGAGTCATTGATTTTGAAGGAACAGAAAACGTTCGAGCAAGTCCAAAATCAGCTATCTTTAGACATCCTTCATCTGTTAATAATAAATTACTAACTTTTATGTCCCGATGGATGATGAAATTGTCATGCAGGTATTGAAGACCTCGAAGGAGCTGAATAATTATGCATTTAACTTCCGATTCAGTAAATGGCTTTTCGAGATTGTCAAGTAAACTAGCCAAATCCTGTTCACAGTACTCCATGACTAGATAAATCTTCTCCAGTTCTTTTCCAACGACTACTTCCTTCAGTTTGACAATATTGTCGTGGCAGCAAGTCTTTAAAATTGATATTTCTCGTAGACAACTTACAGGAAATCCATCTCTGAATAAATCTTTATCAACTTTGACCTTTTTCAATGCATACTCTTTACTCGTCGATTTATCACGAACTCTGTAAACGATTCCGTACGTGCCTTGTCCAAGTGTATTAAGCTTTTCATAGCAGTCGACAGATCTTGGTGGCTCTATCTGTAAAATTTATACAGAAAAATTAAAATCAAATATTTATGGATTATTGTGCCTTACTATGTGCTTATCGTGAACTTCTTGAAGCTTCTTTGTTTGAAAATTAAGAATAAATCCTTTCTTTCTTATTGGTTCATCCCAATCTGCCATAATTAATGATTTTATATTGAATAGTCGGCAAATTTGTTTATTTTTGTTCAGGGGTTAGCGGCTTATTGTAAAGCACCCATGGGAAAATTCAAAATTATAAAATACGTTGAAAAAATTGATTCATCCAGACCAATAACAAGAATGTTTTTAATGTCTAAGTATATAGTATCCGAAGATTTTATTGTTTCCATTTAATGTATCTAACATAATATTAATCATAATTATTATTCTCGATTAGGTTATACAGAAATTAATTCTAATGAGTCAGCAGTGTCTTTTAAGTTAATTATTTCCATTTCCATTATTGAGTAAATCGTCAAAGCCAAATTCACTGCCATTTAAGTCTGATAGTGAATAATCCATCTAAAAATAATAAATTTATTAAGTAAATATTGTCAAGGATCAAACTATTAACTTACGTTTGCATCAACAACTTCTGGATCTTCGATTTCCAAGTCAAACAAGTCCTTGTCAAGAGTGCTGTTCTTTGACTGAACTTGACCAAGAGTCGAAATTTGAAAATTCAAGTTGGAATCCTCATGAGCGATTGTGCTACTCTGAGATAAAACATCAGATCGTGAGGAATCTTTTGAGAATTCCGGTGGCAGATCATTAAGCCATTTGTGGACATTATTCTTGTTGTTATTAACAGATGTCTTCTCATCTATTTTTCTTACTTGCGATTCATTTAGTGGCTTTTGATCAGAATCTCGAAACTTCTTTACTGATGAATGCCATTGCTTGCTAATGTCTCTGTAAGTTGCCGTTAATTCATTAATATTTGACTTAATGAACTCTTTTTCCATTTCGTGTGCTTCTATGGCTTTTATCATCTTCAGCTTTTCATCATTTAATGTACCAAACTCGACTTCCATGTCATCAATATTCTTATCTAATGCCATAATTTCATCTCTTTTAATTTGCATCAATTCATCATCGTTCTTCTTTTCATCCTTTAATTTTTCGAGGATCTTATCAGATTCGTCTTTTTGGTCTTTAGCAGCTTGAGCATCATTGGATATTTTAGCCTTGTCTGCTGTCAATTTACGCATCTTTTCCTTTTGCTTCTTGAATTCCATCGAAAGTCTCAATTTCTTCAGATTTGGATCTTCATCAATAGCCAATGATGAGATTTTCTTATTGATTATGTCATTCTTCAATTTTGAGATGTTCTGCAATTTAGCATGTAAAAACTTGTCCCTTGCTTGCTCATCTCGAAGCTTTCTACTCAAATCGCTATAAATGATGGTGAGATTGTTGTTAATTTCATTCTTTTCTTTGAAATTATTTTCTGCATCAACGATATCCATATTGACCTTTTCAATTTCCTTCTCGATATCTGGAATAATCTGTTCCTCATATTGGAGAACTTTTTCAGCCAATGTCTTTTCCACATTAATCAAGTTTGTCAGTTCTTCTGATTTTGCTAAAACGTCGTTGATATCCATCTCAATTTTTGCAATTTTAGCCATAGACGAATCTCCTTGTTCATGACAATCCTTAATTTCTTGTTTAGTTGCATTTAATGTTAAGTTTTGATTGTCCAATGTTTTTTGGGCATCCTTTAGATCAGTTTGCAAGATTGTTGGAATTTCTTCCAATTTCTCCTTATACTTTAATAGCTGAGTAATGACTGTTTCAGCTTGTGAGAAAATCTCATATAATTGTTGCTTTTTCTTCTCGAGATCTTCTTTCAACTTTGGCTCATCTCTTTCTAGCTGTTTAGCAATTTCAATTGATGCCTTCAAATCACCTTCCTCGTATTCAGTCTTTTCTGATTCCTTAATTTCCACCTGTTCTCCCAAATTCTTATTTGTATCAATCATTTTGCAAATTTTTCCCTCAATCATATCAGCTGATTGCTCCAAAGCACCATAATTGAAGATTTCAGTAAATTTATCCAAAATTTGTGCTTTCAACCTTTCATCCTTTTCATTTTCGAGTTTTTCCCACAGACTCTTCTTCAAATCCTGTAATTTTAACATCTTTCTGCTGTCCAATGAACAACGAACACAATTATTACTACTGTTGACTAGTTTATCTTATACTTTAGTCTAATTAAATATTTTTTTATCACAAGAAAATTCCACGCGTCTATTCACTTCAAATAAGTTATCTGAATGAATTTAACCGTACTTTTTTAACGGCCATTTTGAAATGTTTGAAAATGCTGAAATTTTTAAAATAAAAAAATACGTTATAAAATTAAACACGTGCACTATGGGCCCAAAAAAATTTTTTTGGAAAAAAAACATTATTTTTTGGTGGTTTGTAGTCCTGGGCCTAGGAATTAAGAATCTGCAAACAAAACATTTTTTGGTCCCCCTCTGCACCCCTGGGGGGCCAAAATGTGTTTTTGGTACTTGCCATTTTCAAAAAATTCGTGTGCTTTACTGTGTCAATGGATTTTTTTGAGCTTTTTTTTATTTGAAAGGTATATGTAAGAGCTACTATAAAAAAATACCAAAAATATTATTAAACCTCTATGTACCAGCTATAGACCCGAAAAAAGTCAAAAAAATGCCATTTTTTGGACATTTTAAGATACTGTGCCTACCACTAGTCCAATGATTTTTTTTAAACTTCTGATTATTATAGCTTGTATTAAGACCTAAAAAACGAGTATACATTGTCTGGGTATAGGATGTGATTTAAGTGGTCAAAAATGGATTTGAAGGTGATAAAAAGCGATTTTTTCACGATTTTTCGGCATTTTTGGACCCTAAGGCCCACTAAACGAACTCGGTCGTTTTTCTAATGCACCTATATATCAAGCCCTAATAATTTACTATAATATTCAAGAAAGAAAAGTAAAATTTTTGTGGTCCCCCGGTCGGCTAGACCCCCCCTAAGGGGGTCTTCTGAGGGAGTCCTAAACACTATTTTTTTCATAACTTGACATAACTTTATCCAAAATGCCTGAAATGTTCACAGATTACTTAAAATGTCATTACGCATCGTTTTAAGTCAATATTTGTTATCATAGACATGGTCCACAGTGCATTTTGACATGATGTGGATTTTTGACTAGGGTCAATATTTTCTTTGCCATTAAACGGCTCCTATCGCCTCAGAATAATTTTTTAAATTATTTCTTTTGCTTTTTTCATCTAAGGCAATGCAAAACCTTTAAAATGGTATATAATATGTCATACTTTCATCACTTCTGACTGAGTTATGGCCGAAAAAATCAAAAAATATTCGACACTCTCATTTAATTTTTGTTTCTAAAATTCATATAATGCTTTAAAAAATTCTTTTTGGGCAAAAATTGATTAAATTTCATTTATAATTACTGAATAATTCGTTTTCTTTAATTTTTGAGAGATTCTTGGCGATTTTCTATCTAGAAAGCTATAATTTGGTCAAAATTACACGTTTTTGGATCAAAACAATCTCATTTTTTGAGATTTCATTGAATTATCTATATTTATTTATGTTTTTGTAACATTTTTAAACAATTTGAGTAGTTTTTATCAAAAAACAGTAGAAATAATAATTGAGGAATTTCTAGGGTTCGGAAATTTACAAACTGTTTGCAAACAGTTTGTAAAATTTCAAAACAAAAATAACCGTTAAAATGCAAAGTTCTTTTTTGCTAAAGTTAAGCACTTTAACTATTTAACAATGCTAGAATCACTTGAGCTATGTTTCATTAGCTGATTAATGACATAATCATTGTCAATTTTCGTTAAAATATAGGCAATTAAAGCAAAAACTGAAATCAGAATTCTGTATTATTTTGCGGACTCGCTTTGAAATTCTTCTGTAGAAAATTGCAATTTTTTAGTTTAATTATAGTGTTTTAGTCATGTTTAAGCTGTGTATACTTAAAGGAAATAACGAGTTACATGATATAAGTCAGTAAAAGTTCCAAAATTACACTGAATCATGATTTGCTTTTAACGGAAATTTGAAAATTTACAAACTGTTTGCAAACTGTATATTTCCTCCAAACTGTATGTTTCCTAACCCTAGAAATTTCTATTTAACCATAAAATCTAAATAAATCGCAAAAATGGGTTTCTCAGCATCTTTTGTAGCAGTATGTAGCCTTATTGACTTGAAATGACAACATAATCTGAAAATCTTGAATAGAGATTGTTTGTAAACAATCTTGAATCTTTTTTAAAATAATTATTCAAAAACAAGACATTTTAATGCATTTAAAATAGATTTAGAATGTTAAAATGAAAACTTCATCGAAAGCTACTTAGAGAATTTTTTTCATTTTCTTATTTTTTTCATTTTAAACAAACTAAATGTCATTTAAACACGATCTAAATTGAAAATTTTGAGATTTTGTTGTCATTTCAAGTCAATAAGGCTACATAGTGTTACAAAATAATGCTGAAAAATCCATTTTTTGCGATTTATTTAGATTTTATGGCCAAAAAGAAATTCCTCAATTATTATTTCTACTGTTTTTTGATAAAAACTACTCAAATTGTTTAAAAATGTTACAAAAACATAAATAAATATAGATAATTCAATGAAATCTCAAAAAATGAGATTGTTTTGATCCAAAAACGTGTAATTTTGACCAAATTATAGCTTTCTAGATAGAAAATCGCCAAGAATCTCTCAAAAATTAAAGAAAACGAATTATTCAGTAATTATAAATGAAATTTAATCAATTTTTGCCCAAAAAGAATTTTTTAAAGCATTATATGAATTTTAGAAACAAAAATTAAATGAGAGTGTCGAATATTTTTTGATTTTTTCGGCCATAACTCAGTCAGAAGTGATGAAAGTATGACATATTATATACCATTTTAAAGGTTTTGCATTGCCTTAGATGAAAAAAGCAAAAGAAATAATTTAAAAAATTATTCTGAGGCGATAGGAGCCGTTTAATGGCAAAGAAAATATTGACCCTAGTCAAAAATCCACATCATGTCAAAATGCACTGTGGACCATGTCTATGATAACAAATATTGACTTAAAACGATGCGTAATGACATTTTAAGTAATCTGTGAACATTTCAGGCATTTTGGATAAAGTTATGTCAAGTTATGAAAAAAATAGTGTTTAGGACTCCCTCAGAAGACCCCCTTAGGGGGGGTCTAGCCGACCGGGGGACCACAAAAATTTTACTTTTCTTTCTTGAATATTATAGTAAATTATTAGGGCTTGATATATAGGTGCATTAGAAAAACGACCGAGTTCGTTTAGTGGGCCTTAGGGTCCAAAAATGCCGAAAAATCGTGAAAAAATCGCTTTTTATCACCTTCAAATCCATTTTTGACCACTTAAATCACATCCTATACCCAGACAATGTATACTCGTTTTTTAGGTCTTAATACAAGCTATAATAATCAGAAGTTTAAAAAAAATCATTGGACTAGTGGTAGGCACAGTATCTTAAAATGTCCAAAAAATGGCATTTTTTTGACTTTTTTCGGGTCTATAGCTGGTACATAGAGGTTTAATAATATTTTTGGTATTTTTTTATAGTAGCTCTTACATATACCTTTCAAATAAAAAAAAGCTCAAAAAAATCCATTGACACAGTAAAGCACACGAATTTTTTGAAAATGGCAAGTACCAAAAACACATTTTGGCCCCCCAGGGGTGCAGAGGGGGACCAAAAAATGTTTTGTTTGCAGATTCTTAATTCCTAGGCCCAGGACTACAAACCACCAAAAAATAATGTTTTTTTTCCAAAAAAATTTTTTTGGGCCCATAGTGACGTGGTCATAGAAGGGAAGAAAAATGTGAATTTCACTAATTTATTATTGATTTAATTACATATTTATCTCTTATCAATTAAATTACTCAATTCTTATTAATTAAGATTAGGTATTTAAAAAAACATAACAATAATGAATTAAATTTCTTCTTTAAAAAAATTCATTGCAAGCATTTTAATGAGAAGTTGATGGAAATACTGTTACAGCATTTTGTATGTAGAGACTAATGTGAAGTTTATGCATAAAATTTAGTGCGTTATATTATATGATAAGGAGTTTGTGACAATTTAAATTCTGAGGAAGCATTCAACACTGCTTATGCACATTTATGTTAGATTATGTAATTTATGCTCTTATTTGCCTACAATATGACATTTAATTCATGCTATTTAATCATTATTATGTGTGTGTGTGTGTGTCCAATTATTAACAAATAAATTCAGTGAATCTTTTCATTCTAATTATTAGTTATGCTCTATAATTTATCTTGCATCAAATATGTTTATGCCTTAAACGAGTTTTGTTACATAAATTTAATATATCTTGCACTTAATTGGAACAATGTTTTTTATGTGATTCTATTCCATGCCTTATAAATCACTATCTAAAAATCAATCCTTTGTCCATAATTTTAGTTTAGTTTATAATTTTTTTTTCAAGAGAATAAAAAGCAAAAAACTTAATTCTAGAAAAATTCAGCTTAAAAATCTGTTCTAATTGGAATCAAACTAATGCTTATGACGACGAGACCATTTGTTGCGTTAACTTGTGGTCATCATTTAATGAGTTCCGATTCGGTGATGAATGCTTGACTGGTGATATCATTGGTTCCGTTGAAGGAGTTGTTGATGCTGATGCTGGTGATGAGTTTGATGGATTTGGAAAAAGGACACCCTCGAACAATATTCCATTTACTTCCAATTTTACAACCAGCTGTGGCTCTCCAGTCGATGAGTTTTCTAAATGAAAGAGGAAAGATTTGTTAGATGACATTCATTATTGTCACGGCATATCCATACATACCTTTACTGACGATTTTAAACTGCATTCCATTCAAAATTGTCGTGCCAATAGAATCAAGTCCATTCTGTTTATTGTGATGTCTTACAGGCGACTGAAGATGATGAGTTCCATTTTCATTGTTTTGCATTTGCTGTGATGTTATCGAAGGTGATTCTGATCGATTCTTACTGCTATTGTCTTTTATGGGCGTCACTTGAGAATTATTGTTGTTGCCAATGTGATGATCATATTTATTATTGTTGTTATTAGTGATTGATGACTTCCTATTGAGATCACTATTTGATCGAATTAAGCCTCGTTTTGCTGGTGGATATTCATTCATGTCATGAAGATCACGTTCACGTTTGATGGAAATTGGTGATGGAGCTGATGGAATTGGAGATGGAGATTCTCGTTGATGTAAATTCAGTGCTTCATGTTGTACTTCTGGTGGACTAGGGTTGTTGTGCTGATTATGTGGACTTGTATTATTATACATATTCCATAATGCCATTCGAGACATTTCCAAAGCATTTAATGCTTCCCTTGAAACATCGGGACTTTGTGGGCCTGCACAGGATTGAGAATATTGATTAGCCAAAAGCAACAGTGGAATGGCTTCATAAAACTTACGTTTCAAATCTTTTGGTGCTTGGAATAATTTAATGTATTCAAGCATTCGCTGCTCAATATCATGTGGAACTATACTTGGAAGTTGACCAATACTTGGTGCTCCCATCAGTCTATGGTGAGGATTTTGCTGACTTGCATGTGTCACAAGTGATAACGGTGACATTTGCTGGAGACTATTTGGAATCGGCGACCTTTGAAGTTGTGGCTGTACACATAACAAAAGTAGAGCATTAAATTAACCAGATTAACTATTAAAATTGACTCAAAATTACCATCTGTAACTGCTGTTGCATTTGTGATTCAAATTGCCCATAACTTGTTCGACGGCCCTCACGTCTGTTTCCATCAATTGCAGCCTGCAATTCAGCCGGTGAACTCAAATTCTTTTTCTCACATTCATATGGATACAAATACTTCATGTACCTAGAAATGAATAAAAGAAATATTATTATTAATAAAATTAATATAATCTACACGCATGTGGGTGAAAAATTCTTTGATCTTCAACTCGCATTTCGCATCGCCAGACAAATTGGCATCACAAAGAATCGGAATTACATAAAAGAAGAATAAAAGCAAAATTTGAATTGAAATGTGTCGGAAGATGAGAACACCTGAGTGAGTGATTTATTCATGAATTTATGTAAATAAAAATAAACAATGATGATAATCATCATGATATTAATATCAGACATTACATAATGAATGAGTGAGATTTTTTCATTTCATGAATGAAGGAACAACTTGAGAATGGGATATTTTGCAAGTGGATGTGGAATTTCTGCATTACTAAAGTCAATTGAGAAGATAATGCTAATTTTAAGGGATGGTAAGTCAAAAATACAGTTCAGAATTTTGAGAAGTTAAAGGCTGACATCAAGATCCAGTTGCGACATACGTAGATTAACCTTGGATAACTTTAAGGATATCAGGTGACATAGTGAACAAAGAGCCTGAAAATTCAATTTTTGGGACATCCAAGAAGCAGACCCCAAGAAGAAAGTGTCCATAGCTTCACAAAAAAGTTACATCAATTGAAAAATCTCAAAATGGTCAAGCAAATAAACTCGAAAGCAGCCACAAGTCATACATGTAGGTACTGTAATGCTTCAAAGTTTTGTGTACAGAAAGCATTAACATTTTATCATTCGATACACCGCATTTATAAGCATGAATATTTCAACTTTTTTTTCATTCCTTTTCTGTATTATTTTTTGTTCATCATAACAATCGAATAAGTGAGCAATAAAAAAAATTCCTCAGTCTTCTGCGGCTGATGGACGAAAAGGAAGGAAAAACAAGAAGAGAGTCTTTTAATTTTAATATTCAGACGAATTTTATGTGATTTTGATTTGCATTTTCCAATCAAATTTATGCGCATTTTGTTGTAGCCAACATGAAATCTTGAAGCATTAAAAAATGATCATGAAATTCATCATTCTTGCATCGGTGGTGTAGTAATAAAAAAAGAGCTGAATTCTGTATCAGTCCGCAAAAAGGCATATCGCCAACGTCAGAATGAAATGAAGGAATACAAAATTAAATGCCTTTGATGTATGGGCGGTATTTGGTCAATAAATCATTCATAAAAATAATATTATTTTATGTTTTTATATCTTTTCATTGGATGGAAATGCATCATGAGAGACGGAAAACCTGAACAGATTCCTCATTCATTCATTTTCATTCAAGAGCAATCAACGATGAACTTCATCATTTTATTATGTTTTACAAATTTTTTTTCTCCCTCATGTCTAATGAATGCCCAATAGATTGAGCTGGCTTGACGTATATAAACATTTGTAATTAAAAATAATTTTTTTATGTTTACGTGATTAAATTGATAGGTATAAAAGAGAGATGAATATAAAGAAGGAGGTAAAGGGCTGGTCTGAAACAAATGGTGAAACGAAAGCATAAAAAAGTTTGCTTTCCTCAATGGACATCAACATTGTGGCATTATAGACAGCGATCAATAAAAATAATAACAATAATAATGACGATTTTATGGATGGAAAAGAAGCACCATTGACCGCCCTTATGCAGACACAAAAAACAAGGAATATCTTTGAAGAAAATCAATTGCACTTGCGCATCTCCTGACTATATAGTTTATTTTTATATTTACACAATTCAATCATTTTAAAAGCTTGAGCACAATTTTATTGCTTTAGCGATGCTACACGTTTCAGTAATTCTTATTTTTCAATTAATGATCCTCCACATCGCAATGCTCTTCTCTCCGTCTCACTCTCACTTACTTCTCCTCTGTGTGTGTGATGCAAACCACAATGTTGAATTGAAATGAGTAAATATAAAAAAATTACTTTTTTTGCGACCTTTACTAGCACAATGGCAAGTAAAAAGCGACAAGTAGGGAACTCACTGAATTATGAGTTTGAGATGGATTCTTGATTTTTGTGACTTGTAGACTAAACATACTAACATGAACCTTATACCCCCTTATACCTAAGACTCATAATTGTTGATGTTAGTTTTTGAAGAATATCCCGCAATTTGAGAAGCATTTGCATGAAAAAGTAAATTCCCTATTTTCGCATGACATCATGTACAACTCACAGCAACTAGCTTTCCAGGAAGCGCATATAAAAGAAAATAAAATGCTAAATTCCTCCGATTTGAATGAGTATTTACAATTTAAAAAGGGGTTTTATAAAAAAAGTACAAACAATGAGCCACAAATTTCAATATTCGATGTCACGTTTAATTATTTCATTAAGTATCAACATTGTATTTTAGTTATTATATCTAGGTAAAAAGTAATGGATGAAATATTATGATTTATTGTGAACGAGCACAATCCGCCATAAATTAATAATTATACATTCTCAAGTATATTGCAAACGCTTGCAGGCGGCATTTTATTGTTGAAAACAATTTATCAATTAACTTTATGATGAGTCGCGGATAAAAATAAAAAACTAGTAAATTAAAATTAAAATATTTATACTTACTGTGTTCTTAGCGTAAATGCAGCACTTGTGATGCTCGAGGGTAAATGTAGTCCTTTAATTATTTCCTGCCATAATTTCTTATTAATTACATCAACAAGACCACCTCTAGCTATCACCAAGTTATAAAGTTCATATAAATCTAGAACTGATTTTGCCATGATTGGAAGTCGATTTATTGGAGTTCCTGGAATGAAAAGAAAAGAGAAATAAAATTAAAAAATTATTCATAAATATGAACATTTGTATATCAAAAAGCAATAATTGGATTCTGCATCATTATTCATTAATCTTTTGCTTCACGCTGATCACAGATCAACACAATTCGATCGATCAAGTGAGTAATTGATTGTAGGGATTGTTGTTGATTAATTCTCATTTTTTTATAATATTACTTAGATATAATCCATTAAATCAAGTATTTCTAAAAGAGATTTACAGTCTCTAGAAAAAAATTCATCACGCTCAACTTCTTCGTTTTTGTGCTTGTGTCTAAACAGCATTTCATTAAGACTTGCTGCTATGATGTTTTTTTACACATATTATTCAAGTTTTGATGAATTGTGTAATTTCAACAAGTTCATGATGTGCATTAATGATGATAAAAGAATCTATAGACGTGTGCTGAGTTGAAATAATTATGTAAAGGTTAAGTTTTTGGGGATCGCATTTTTTGTGCTGAATTCAGCTATAATTAGTTTACTCAGCACTGAATCTTTTACTCAGTTATATAATTAGTTTACTCAGCTAGCTGAATTCCAATATTTATATTCTGACTAACACAAAATTACTGAATAAGACAAATTCAGCATTGACGCTGAACAAGATTAAATACGCTGAATTCAGCTTAGCTGGCTGAATACGCTGAATTCAGCTAAGCTGGCTGAATACGCTGAATTCAGCTAAGCTAGCTAAAAAAACTGAAAATTGTGAATATTTAGCTGAATTTTGGTGAATATTTAGTCTGTTAAGCTGAATTCAGTGCATTCATCCAATTTAGCTGAATTCAGCATATTCAGTATCAATGCTGAATTTGTCTTATTCAGCAGTTTTGTGCTACTCTGAATATAAATTTTTAATATTTCCTTAACAAAAAACGCAAGCAAGTTTTACGTGACAAAGAAGAGAACTTCCAGAAATCTCAAAGACAAAATAAAATTGCTCATTCCCAAATTACTCATTGTTACATCCAGAATAATTGTTTTATTACCCCAAAAATTTCTCAATCGATCATAAATATTATATGATCCTTCTGAGAATATACATGTTATAAAAAGAGAAATTTCAATCTTCTCTCTCATTTCCTTTCTGTCTATTTTACCGAAAAAAAAAGATATTCAACTGGATATTCCTTGTGCAATAAATAGACTTCAGGTATTTTTTGTGTATTATTTAATGGAAGCAAAACTTGCAGTAAATGTTTGTATAATTTTTTATTTGTTTCAAAAATTTATCTCTTGGTAAACTTTTGATTTATGACCTATTTGTATTTAAATTTTGAGTTTTCTTCTTCAATGTTTGTGATAATTTTCTGAACTCAAAGATGAGGTTTTTGAAGTTTACGTCTAAACATTGAATGTTGTGAAAATGTTCTTCATAACAAACAACAAAAAACAAATTTCCGTAATAGAGTCGTGAATGCTACTTTCAACATGCTGCTCTGTGGAATGCTTATCGCTTTTTGGATGGGTCAGGAATGGAATTTTCTAGATGATTCCTAATTTTTTTTTGCAAATTAGTTGCAATTTTTCGAAAAATTTAGACTTAATTTCTTAATATTCTATAGATTTCATTTATTGGCTATAAATTGACTTGATCTTTTGTTTGACTA
Organism: Chironomus tentans; assembly: GCA_963573255.1. Taxonomy (NCBI): domain Eukaryota; kingdom Metazoa; phylum Arthropoda; class Insecta; order Diptera; family Chironomidae; genus Chironomus; species Chironomus tentans. Next base: position 54,349,864 of record OY754302.1, on the reverse strand, counting down.
AAAGCTGATGAATTATATCCGCGAAATTTAAACTTGTAAATTTAAAATATCAACAATTTCCTCCTAAAGCTAATTTTCACCCCGCCAATTCCTCTTCATTACAGATAAATTAATTTAATTTTCATCTAATTCGCAGGCAGGTAAGTTAATTAAAGTTTAAAATCTTTTTTTAATTCCTTTCTATAACATCTCCATCATCTGAGCAATTAAAAGAAGGTGGAAAGAAATGTTTAAATCAATAAATTGATTACAAAATCTTCCAGTTTGTTTATTTCCCGGCAATTTTCATTGCAAAAACATTTAAAGAGGTAATGAGCAAAGTGAGAGATAGATGAAAAAATTCATGGATATAAAAATTGATAGATTTTTCATCTAAAGTAAATTAAAAAGTCATAAAAGCAACAAGTTTTAAACAGACGAATTTTATTTTTGAACAAAATATTGTTTTTGAGAGTTAAACTGTTAAATTTAATTATGATAATTTACGAAAAATTTGATGATGTTTAGTTTATAAATGGAATAAAGTTTTCATCAAGTCATTTCTCCGTGTCGATTAATATTTCTTCTTTTTCATTCATGTGAGATTGAGTTGCTTGGAAAATGTGGGTTTACACTTGGATATGACTTGATTGGACTGATCTGACATAACATTCGGACGTAATAATTATAGTTATTTACTCAATTAGGTTGCTGATTGATTGTTCTTTACTGATTCAAGCAAACTTGCATTTCTATTTGTTGAAATTTATGAATTTAGTGCAGAGTTGACAATCAAAGGCACAAAGGCAGGGCCAGAAAGGCCATACCCCTAGGGTTAGTAGGTATACCCTAGGTAGTGTATACCCTAGGGTACCGAACTACCTGGTCCATAGAAGAGGTTGTGATTCAAAAAGCTAATCAAATGGGAAACAAAAAGGACATCAGTTTCACTGACTCCATTGATCAACTGAGAAAGTCTTCAAAGTACTTCAAAGATTTCACATAGGATACATGTTCCAAACCCTCAATCAGTCCACAATTAATTCATACCTTTGATGTGGTATGAAATTTAATATCAAGAACCAAGTGAGTAACTAAATGAGTGTGTGATTGAGGCATAAGGGATTGATGAGATGGAAAAAAAGACATTAAAATGCGCTCAGAATACCCAAAAGGCACTGACACATCATTCATATTGTAAAACACATTTTCATCTCATTCTGTTGTGACTTCTTCTTTACTCTTAATTCAAAACAACAGAGAAAGCGATTAAAAAATTGAAGAATAAAAGAGAAGTCATAAATTAATCGCGCGTTTGATGCTAAAAATATGATGCAATAAATCGAAATGTTCAGTGAAGGAAATTTCCATTGTTGTAGTTGATTGATAGCGATGTGTGTAAGTGATGGAAAAAAGTATGCTACGCCGCTGGGCAATCATCATCATCTCCAAACACTTTTCAACTGAATCTGAGTCTTCTTAACTATGTTTAAAAATCATCCAGAAATGAAAAGGATTGAGTGAGAGAGAGAATGAATAAAAAATCAGTAAACACAATAAAATAATTGCTTTAAATCGAGAAATGATATGTTCGTTTATACACATGCCGAAAAAAAAGAGAAATTGTATGTATACATACATATAGGAATTAATATCAAACGATTGCTCTCATGTGTTTCAATTCAAACGGTGTTGATTGATCTCTTCAATAGATTGAGAATTCATCAAAAAAAAATTATTGAAATTTGATGATTTGTTTCTATCTGTTTTTTCATCTCTAACTTAATTTTTTATTTATAAGAAATTTTTTTCTCCCCTTTTTAAGTCAGCACTGCTTTGAATTTATTTACAAAACAGCTGAGAAATTTTCAAACATAAACTTTTAAGGTATAATTTAAGTAGCCGAAATGAAATGTGTAAAATAAAAGTCAAATTACATTTCAAACGCAATTAGAGATGAATATTAAAGAAGCAGAAGCACACATGTGTTTCTTGTGTACGCATGTCCATATAACCAAGCGAAATTAAATTGCGGTGTCATGTTGCATTTCTTATTCATGTTATTGAATTATCCAGTGCAGTGCTATTTGTATGGATAAACTCGATTCTCATATCAAGATCGCTCACGAGAGATAAAGCCGCAAGAAAATTCCCTTCTATTCTCGCCACAAAATGCATTATTATGCATCAGGTTGAGCCTGAGTGTGATTTTCCATTTGTAATAAATTCATAACGCAAATTGATTTTATGTTACTTTAAATTGAATTTTAATCATATTGATATTTATTAGGTGCGATCGTTATGTGTGTGATTTCGATAAATTATTATTTATTGTATTTTCTCTTTCTCTTGTTTTACTTTGCCATCGTCGTGTGATGCAATTTATGGTGCCTTGGGATGGCTTCATAAAAAAGACGTGTAATTGAGAGTGTCTTTCTGTCAAAAAGAATGAGTGTCAAGCGAATGTTCAACCTATGGAATTGTTAACAAATATTCACTTTAGTAACAGAAGCCTTCAATGACTCAACAGAAACAGGATTGAAGCTGAGTTTTTTGAATCTTTACATACGGATTGATATTTGAAAGATCCAGTAACAGAAGAAAAAACGAAAAGGAAGGAATTGAGAGCAATTGGTTAATGCGAATCATCAATATTTGGTCTAGCTCAGACCATTCCAAGGAACTCGTCTACTTTGTATCAAAACCTTTAAATTTAGTGCCAGAAACTAGTTCACTGAGCAATAAAAGGTGTCACAACGTGTACAACTGATTCATTAAAGTCAATTATAATCTCTTTATAGGCGTCTCTTCATATAAATTGCATGGACAACCTAGCGTGATATAAGAATAATTAAAATAATTGCTTGACGTACGAATAAAATTGCATAAAATAGAATAATAGCAAAAGTGCACTTTAAAGGATTTAAAAATCAGTTTTCAAGGCTGAATGAGAAATTCTATAGAAATAATTTCAATGTCAATTTTATGGAAAATTATTCGCCTTATGAAATTATTTTCTCAAGAATTAATTCACCCGATATGGAACGTTAATAATATAAACAATAAATTTTTTCACTTTACTGCATTAAAGTCGATGAAAATTTTAAATTAATATTTTTTTTAATATTTCATTTGCCGATAAAATTCAATTAAATCGAACAGAAAATCAATGTTCCAATTAATTACCATTAATAATTCAAAACACAGCACAAAAGTCAATGAAAAAAAGGAACAAAGCATGAAATATGAAAAATTATTAAATACGCACGATCCCAAAAAAAAATTGTTCATAAATTGAATGCATTCAACTACCATTTGACGGATATTTAATTAAGTTTGAAGGCGATTTTCTAAGAATTTTTATTATTTCTGTTTACACAAGAGAAGGAAAAAAGTCAGCGACAAAGGCAATTCAAGAGCAAAATCCAATAAGTTAGCAAACAAATATTTAAATATTTCTCACGAACGAAATTTCTTTAAATTTTATTTCATTTCATTCACGATGTCGCCATAAATTGAACAACAAATTTCATATTTTTGAATTAAGAGAAGTTAAAATGGTCTGTGTGCAATTTTCAAGCTACAAAGTATCCATGTCACTGCGCATAAGATGTCAGTTAAAAGCAAATTAATAGCATTTCATTTCATTTGTTTTGCACCGCTAGCAGACAGATTTATTTATGACATGAAAGTCAGGAAATAAATAGTAGTAAAATAAGTGAAGTAGTGTACTATACTAAGTGGTAAAAAACTAGAGTAAGAATACAAAAATTATTATAAATGAAGGGCATGGACAGGCTATATATGAATCATAAATTCACTTTTTAAATGCCTTTTTTCTTGACAATCTGAAATTTTCACCCTTCAAACGTTTGCTTTCATTAATTTGAACGATTTTCATGAATTCCTTATTTGCATCTTGTCACGAGTTAATCGTGATGAATCAATTCAGGAGATGCTTAAATTTTTTGTCATTATTGCATTTTTTCTGTGATTCGTGGTTGTTAAAAATTTAACGTATTTTTTCATTTTAAATTTTTTCGTTTGGAAAATTTCAAATATTTTTCAACCGTTAAAATTTTTTAATTATAGTTTTGTTTGTAGACAGTTGTGAATTTGCAATAAAATATTAAATAATCATCATTCAATCAAACACTCCTTAATCGACTGTAATATGCATAAAATCTCTCATCATGCTACTGCAAATTAATATTTAAATGCACATTTACAATGTTATTTCAAGTCACTTTACAATGACTATTATTATTATTATTATTTTAATGACGATTGAAGTCAATCTTTAATCGAATAATAAAAAAATGAAGTTTTTCTTTCACTAAATGTATTCACGACTTTGTTTTTCTTCTAAAGCAAACGACATTTGATGTCAAACATATGTTTTAGTTTTAATCATCATCATTTTCTCGCTGAAAATGTCTGATGTTACTCATGCATTAATGTTTTATTTTATTTTATAGAATTGTGGATGTATTTACGCTGAGGTATATTAAAAATCCATTTAAAAAATCTTGATCGATTTTTCCTTATATTTCTAAAATTGTTAGATTGATTTTAGCTGGTGTTTAATTTTATTTTTATAAAATATTCAATAATACATGAGACATATCGCATATGTGCAGCAAATGTCTATTAATATCATTGAAGTAAATCACCATTTATTTAGAATACAAGAGATAATTTGTAATTAATTCGTTGAGTATTTTCTTACTACTGTCTGAGTGATGTGATGTGCGATCAGTCAGCATTAAATATTTAAATTTTTCACATGTACACACATGAATATGTTCCATCTTGATGAAAATTGTATTAATTTAGTGCAATTAATTTCTCTTATTTCATGCCAGAAGTAAGATCTCTCACATAAATATTCGTCATTAACTCGAGGGGTGTGCAAGTACGAAAATTGAAAAAGCCGTTAAAATTTCGAATTTAAAAACCCTTTAATTTTTTGAAAATAAAAATTCCGTTAAATTTTAAAAAATTTAAAGTTCGTTAATTTTTGGTTTTTTATATACTCTCTGCTTTCTTCATGTATGACATCCATTAGCAAACCCTGAATTTCCTCATTCTCTTTGCCCCTTCATGTTTTCATTATATCTCATGTTACATTAATTGCAAATTAAATGCGCATTGCACGTCAGTGTAAATTTCTCAATTTATAACAACTTACCTCGCTTTTGCATGAACAAAAAGAGATCATCGAGAAATAATTTACGCTTTGGATCATCGTTGATTTCGTATAACTGTAATGAGACAAAAGATAATTTGTATTTTAATTGCACGGCATTTATAAGGGTTAAAATATGAAGAACATAAATTATCATCGTATAAATTCATCAAAACCACAAAAAATCATTACACACTCATGTGCGTAATATATTGTATAGAAAGTTTAATTTATGAATTTGTGATAAATATTTTTACGAATTTAATTTTTTTATTATTATTATTTTGTACAAATAGAAAATTTTTCGTTTTCAAAATTCATATGCGGGTCATATAAAAATTTTCAACAAAGAAATGAAAAAAAAAAAATTAATATTTTTGCGGTGTCTAAATTACAGTTATTAACAAGAAGAATTGAAGAGTGAGAAATGCAAATAATAGATATTAATTTTTTTCACTAAAACGACTCATTCACTTTACAGCTCAATTTTAATTTGAATAGTTATTTAAAGCAGAAATTAAAGAAACGATAGACGTGTTTCATTTTTGCCATTAAAAATTCCTGATGAGGTAAAATTTGTGTGCTTGTTGATTGTGGAATTTGGAGTGAATATTTTGTGGATTGATGAACTACATTTTTGCTTTTTCTTGAATTATTCTATACAGAATGTGAAATTTTGACAGAGAAATTGATGGATTCAGCTGGTTTTGCTGAATTCAGACACAAGACTGCTGAATTCAGCAATTTTTTGCTGAATTCAGCTAAAATCTTTTTAAAAAGAGATTTTTTAGCTGAATTCAGCTTAAGTGAGCTGAACTATAGCAAATACTGCTGAATTCAGCTTAAGTGAGCTGAACTATATCAAATACTGCTGAATTCAGCTTAAAATTGTTATTTATACAGCACAAAAATTCATTTGTTATCTATCCACATGAAAATATATCCATAACATACCAAACTCAAATCAAACCATTAAAAATGACTCATTTCGGAAGTATCCCAATTTTCTAGAAGGAACTGAACCCAAAAAAGACACATTCATTCATAAAAATACCTGGCCAAATCAATTCAATATCGCAAGGAAGAAACATGGAAAAATAAGAATGTAATAAATTGCCGACATTGTTCACAACTCGATTGAAATTGTAAAATGAAAGAGATCTTCATTGTAGGTAACAATGTTCCACAAAAGGCTCTCTGCCCTCCTCTCATTTAATACTTTTTTCAATGGAACTCAAGGTGTTGTTTCCTTTCTTGCTAAAAAATATCATTTCATTTTACATTGTATATATAGTCGATGTACAAAAGAGAAAGACAGAAAGAAGAAATTTTTCAATTGCCCACTTATCTTAGATGCAAACACGTGCTTCAAATGAGAATTATGAGTGTTTCCATTTAGAAATGGGAAAACAGCAATTTTGACATTTTTAGTCATATTTCTGATCCTTTAAAGCTTTGTAAATGATGTTTAGCATCGTTAGAAAGGTCTTACTTGAATTATTTTTAGTTAATAACCCTGTGTATTTAAGTTTTAAAACCGAAAACCAAAAGTTGATTCGTTGTGTTATTAAAAAGTTATAGCAAAAAATCTAAAAATTCATATGTAAAAAAATTAAAAAAATCGCCAAAATCCAAAACTTTGCTGGTCCATATCTTTTCACTAAAGAGACTAAATCAAATTCGGTCACCGCTGCCTTCCAGTATGTACTTGACTCTTTGAAAAACAATCATAAAATATAAAATGCACAATGAGCCTATAGCCGAAAAATGGGTAGGAAAAATGTATGTTTCTGACCACCTTTGAGGCACTCCACTAAGGCACAGTTCCACTTTTAAAAAAAAATTCTTTAAGTTCTGAATAGCCACAAGTAAGACCTTTCTAACGATACCAAACATCATTTACAAAACTTTAAAGGATCAGAAATATGATTAAAAATGTCAAAATTGCTGTTTTCCCATTTCTAAATGGAAACACTCAATTGAAAAAATTATTGTATAAAAATAATTTCTTTATGGATAAAACGAAAGCTATCATATTCCTAATTTAGCTTTAATATCGCAAAAGAATTAATTTTCATTGCCTTTAAGTGATAGTAAAGTCTGCATGCTGTGCTTTTAACGCTCTGTATAATGGTGTAATAATGGAGAGAAGAAGTCTGAACTGTATTAAAAAAAAAAATTGAGAAAGAATAAGAAGTAGCTTATAGGCATGAAATTCTTGAAGAAGATTCAATTTTGCGGTGAGGTGGAGAAATGATGAAGGTTTTAGCTCATATGTGCGAATTCTGATGCAATATCTTGGATAAAATAAGTTCCTATCCAATAAATTGAGTTTTATTCCAAAAATCTGATTGAAAATCCCGAATTTTGATAAACATATTTATGAATGACCCCAAATCAAACCAAGCCATAAAAATGCTTTTAACCAAATGGCTTAAGCCTCATCTTAAAAAATGGCCAATAAATTAATAATAAAACATGTCATTTATTCGTCTCTCAAGAGACTTAAGGAAGACAGCCATGCTAATAACTCAAAACATGAATATCAAAAAAAGACTCCATCAGTAATGGAAACGAGGAAAAAAACAATTAAAAAATCAATTTTATGTGGTTATTGTAATTAGTCCTTCTATGAATTGCAAATGAAACAAAAAAAAGCGATGAATGTTGTTGATGCTGGAACTTGCGATAATTTCATAGCTATCTGTGATTACGAGTATCACTTATGGTACTCATATATATGAGACCTTGCAATGAGTGGTACACACATGCCCACAATCAGTGTGAGAAGTACGGGTCAGAAGAGATTTTGATTGATGAACTTTATTGTTGAGCGAAAAGGCACAAAAAGCGATGAGGAAAAAAAGAGATTAATTCCATCTCAGTATATCGCACCCAATATCACCGTTCACATCACACATAAAAGTAATAAACTCTTATGATGAATTCCTTTTCATATTCAAAATGTGTTCATGCTCTTTCGAAGTCAGTCAATCGAGCAACAAGAGAACGAAACAAAAAAGCAATAAAAGTTAAATTAATTTTTTTCTTCTTTCTTTCTCTTTTAAGTATGAAACATTGAATGCTCGCGCAACTTTTTTGATAGTTTTCATTTGAGATTTCTTAAAAATGACTTTTGAACTTAATCAACAACTAAAAGAATTAACCTCTTTTCATGAAATTAAATGAAAATGAGTGGAGAAGCATAAAAAGTTTTCTTTTGAGCATTTTTTATGATCAAGAAATGCTTTTAATTACTGAATTTACTATTTGTCCTGAAAAAGTAGTTTAGTTTTTGGTATTTTGGCGGGAAAATGTAATTTTTTGTTTACATTTCTCACATCAAATGTTTGATGTCAAAATTTGGCTTTAATTTTTGGTTAATTACTGCTTAAAGAATAGAATTCGCCACTTCATCAATGAGCAAGAAGATTTATGGTAAGAACTTGCAATAATTCTGTCTTAAAACAGCTATTTTTATCAAAATGCTTTTAAATTCAATTTCAATAATTACAAAATATTGATGAAAAATTCAAATATCTAAAAACCGTTAAAGTTATCATAAATTGCGCTATCCATAACCTTTCCCAAACGACACACGATACTCGACTCATTATTTTTATGAATTTATAGAGACAAAAGGAGATAGACACAGAGACTTAATATCAAGTCGTAGAGAAGCAATAATAAGATTTATTTGATACACATTAGTTAGCGTGTATGAAATTATTCGTTGTGTACCATCAAATCAAGGTAAATTGTGTGAGAGAGAAAGAAGAAAAATCTTGAAATGAAATTAATCGTTTCTCTTCTGAGTCTTTTTATTCCTTTTCTCTGTTTATGTATCAACATCAGATATACATAAACGACGTTCATCCATCGCCAAGTCAAATGATTAATTATGACAAATATTTCAATGTTTGTGTATGGTTTTAATTTTTATTGCTCATTACGATTATTATTAAATCCATTTCGTTCGCTTATGGAAAAATATTATAAAAAGGCGATCAGGCCAAAGGCGTTGTGTAATAATCGCATTCAATAGAAGAATATATTTTGATATACATGATATAAATTAATGACTTAGAGATACGATTATATGTGAGTATAGTCAGTGAAAAAAATTTAAATGGATTATGATGTCTATCCAGTATCATCCATTGTATTTATTGACCATTAAAATTGTGTATATTTGTATGTTGATGATTATTCATACAAATTAGATTTCTTTACAATTTTTAATAGTTATTAAGACTCTATTTTTTTGGCTACATTTCACTTCATTTGAATTTTTTATGATTATGCTTAAGCACATCCACAATGAGATATACAACAATAATGATTTTTATGAGAATATACAGGCGCCAGATAAATTCATCAATTTAACCAATCGAACTCTTTCCCATTTTCTCCTCTCTTTATTTTGAAATTAAATGATGAATTTTCGTTGAATAGAATTTCGTATTTAGTTTCTTTTTTTTGCCGTGTGTTAAGAAATCTACTTGAACATACAATTGAGTGAGAGAAATATTAATGATCATGAGAGTAACATTGCTACACACGTTTTTCGAATTATTGCGTATTGAAATATATATTTTTTCACCTTTAACTGTTTAGAAATATGTACTTAGTTACTTACACAAAAAAGAAATATTATTAAAAAATTTTCGCAATAAAATCTTGATTATCTCAAATATTTTTTGAGCTCGTTAAAATAATTCTTGATTAAAATAATAAATCGACGATATTAATCACAGATAATGTATTGCTGATGTTCGCACTTGAAATCATTAACAGCAAGCTCTGCGCGAAAATGTAATTATTGATTTCATTAGCATCAATCTGTCTATTTGCAATTGCACACAGACAGTTCTATTATATGAGATTACATTTAGCTCTCAGCCTTTTCAACATCACAAAGGTGAGTTCCGACAAATGTAAATAGCTAAGTATCGAGTTATTCTGATTATTCCTTGATTGTGAATCATTTAGGGCTACTGAGGTTGTTTATAGCTTGATATTTTTTAAAATAATAAATTCAGGGGTATAGCCTAAATTCCATCAACCAATCAATAAGTTAATGTCCAATTTTCCGACCTCTAAAAGCCTTTCCAACAAATTATTTGATATTATGAAGATTTCTCGTCATAAAAATAGCATAAACATACATATCTGAATCACTAGGAATAAAACTAATAGGCGGCACTGTGAACTTAAAAGTAATCGAAATATTTCTTGTAGAAAATAAGCCACGAAGGTAAGTCACAAATGTGCTATAAAAATTTATGTTTTATGATTTTTCTTTCCCTTTATAATTTACACACAAACATGCATTAAATTTCTCTCTCGCGCTGCAATTTTTTGATTGATTTGAATTTGACACGCCCGTAATGAAATTAAGAATTATCCTTTCATATTTCTTATATTTTCATTTTTATTATTAGTTGTTTATGAACCTAAACGAATGCGATAAATTATGCATGAAGGTGCCTCTTTATAATTCCTGATGGACGCGTGGAAAATGCTTGCGCTGAATGGCTGAAAACCATGAGACTTTGCAATTTATAAAATGGAAAATTTCAACTTAAATTTTCTAATTAATTAAGTTTCACGTTAATATAAATCGACAAAATAAGTTGTCAAGCTCACATGATTTATCGCTCGAAAGAGAAAAATCTTTAAATCTCATGTTAAACATTTTAATTACAATCCAACAATAAACTTCAACCAATCGACAATAAAGTGTGCGGCATCTCATAAATTATAACGCTTTTAGAGAAAAAAAAATCTTCATTAATTATTCAGCTTTTTTTTATCTCTTCAAACTAAATTGATTTGCTCATTCTCATTTAAATGACAAATAAGAATAAGTTTTGATATATCACGTAAAGGTGATGAGCTTATGGCTCGAGATTTGATGACTTAAGCCTTACTTTTTTTGAATCAACTCTAAGTCTAACGGACTTCAAATTTAAAAACTTAACGACTTTTTCAAATTCAAATTTCAACGGCTTTTTGAAATTCATATTTCAACGGTTCTGCAAATTCAAATTTTAACGATTTTTCAAATTCAAATCTTAACGACTTTTAAATTTAAATCCTAACGTATTTTCAAAATTTATCAAATTAAAAATCTCAGATTCAACTTCTTTAATTGTTATTAAAAATTCAGTTTATAATTTTAAAAAAAATAAGCACAAAAACTAGAAATTCAAATAAACTCAAATTGGTGATATCATCTCAAGTTCAATATTGATGAATAGGAGCTCCTGAATTTTTATAACAATATATTTGATATCAATAAAAAAGATATATCGTTGAGAATTAAAAAAACAAACAGAAGAAGAAGAAACTTTTTAACGTGTAAATGAATGAAGAAGATGAAAATCATCCTCGACAAAAAAATAAAAATTGATGATATCACCAATCATATAAAGCATCATCAAGCAACTAACACACAATGAGACTGTTTTCCCCATCTCTCTTTCACCCGTACCTTTACTTCGCATGTTGGTCTCGTCGTCACTTTAACGATTCAAGAAATTTATATTGAACGTCAATAAAAATAAAATTTTCGAATAAAGAGATTTGATTGAAAAGTGCTACTTGATTTAGCTTTCACGGTTCCATAAATAAGTGAACAACAGCAGAAGCAGCAGCATCTGAGAAGTGGCACAATAAACATTTTATGACGATGAAATATCATAATTGAATGTTTGAATATGTAAATTAATTTACAGCCACTGAACCCACGAGTGGATGTACTGAATGAGATGCGGCATGACTTCTCATTTTATATATCCAGTCTTCGTTACACGCGAGACAGAGAGAGAAGAAAATCTTTAAGTTATTTAATATTATATTGATGTTGCTCTTCTTTAGGGAAGCAATGAGCCAGCAATTCTATTTGTTACTATTTCAAAATTTCTTTTTATTGAACAAGAACCGGAAAATTCTTCACATTCCTATCCCAAAAACTCCGTTTGTTTTTCTCGGGCTGGTATTTTGATAAAAATTCTACGCAGTTTGCCTCTTGCTTGTTTCCTGTTTATTCGAATCAAGTTTTCAACTTTATTGCCTTATAATAAAGGAATTAAATTTTTATCAATTTTATAAAGGTTTTAGTTTTATATTTTGGCAATATTTAAGAAGCTAGAGTTGATTCAAATGAAAATGCTTGATTGTGATGCTTGGAATTTTAGATCCGTGCCAATAAAGTTTATCACAAAAATATGCTTTTAAGCGTTAAATTGCTTCAGAGATTTTAACCCTGATTTCTAGATTTTAATGCGCTTTGTTCATAAGAAATGATTTTTTTACTTCTGTCAAGCCTCCTACGAAACCTCATTGAACTTTCACTGAACAGCAACAAACAAGGAACATGACAAAATAATTCGTGCATGAAAAATTCAGATACAGCAAAGTAATGGTGATTATTGAAGTGTCAATTCCATTAAAGCAGTTTGCATTTCCATCATCGTTCCTGCATCATTTCTCAGAATCAAAAAGAGTGAGAAAGAACTGGATCTTAATAAAATGAAAATTATTAATTCGCATAAAATGAATTTTTTTTATGAATTCCGCGTATCAAATGATTTATGATTTTTATAGGCGGATTTTGCTTGAGTTCTTTTCTTTCTGCAATGTGGATGCAAAATAAAAGTCGAAATGCGATTCGCCAAAAGTCATAAAAACATATGATGCATTATGATGATGATGATGATGCATGTAGAGTGTGTTTTAGATTAAATTCATTTATACTGCCATCATAAACTTTCATAATATTTGCCTTTGATTCATCGCAAAGAAGACTGAATTTCTTTTTGATGAACAAACAGAAATAGACATCGAGAGAGAATTCTGCGGTTGATTTTTTTAATGATGATGGGATGTGAACAAAAGCTGAATAAAGGGCATGAGCAATTTATGATGAAATATAATTAAAAGGAATATCGAGCAACATTGTTGGTTTTTATTCAGGGTGTGTCAATCATGTGTGCTGATCATGATCAAAAAATGCGAATTCTTAGCTTCTAATTTTAGAAGTTCGTTAAAAAATTATTTAAATGATGGTGAAATTCAAATTTTAAATAATTCAAATATTAAAAGTTCGTTAAAATTCAAATTTTAAAAGTTCGTTAGAAGCCAAATTTAAGCAAATTTTCTAGTCCTATCACTGCATCACGAACAACTGCATTATGTATTCTCACCCCTTTGCTTTTCATAGACTTTTCCTTATATTATTTGTTCGGAATCATGAAAACCTTGCAACACTCAAAGATTCTGCACCTTTCACGATAAAAGAAATAAATCTTTAATATCTCTTTATTTTTTAATGATTTCTTCACATGGTCTCGTGGTGGAATTGATTGAATGAATGGATATACGAGGGCAAAATGAAAAGAGAATGAGAAATATCCATTTATCGAGTCATTAACAAGAACTTTTCTTTCTCTTTACATCTTTTGAGCAAAACAAATTGATTGACGAACATCCATAATCCTCCTTTCATTTAATCTCCTTCTACATCTATCTATCGTTTCCTTTTAATATCTTTTCATCTCTTCTGATATCATTAAAATGTTTATATATTGACATGTTTATGTTATTTTGCAGATTAATTTTCCCATATACACAGACACCACACCACACAAGGTTATTAGTTCCAAATCAATTTCATTTTATAGATTTTTGTGCGATTTAATCACCTGCATTGGACCGTCATTTAATGGCAGCATTTTAGTTTTATTTTTTCAAAAGAAATTTATCACAGAAACTTTTTTTCTATTTTTCAATTATAGCACTTCTTAACTAAGCAACAAGCCACAATCTACTGGACATAAAAATTGTGAAATAAGATTTTGAGAGAAAGAAGAAGGAAAAGAAACCGAAAAAATGGTATTCTTTATTTTGTGTTTCTGGTGAGAGACAGGAGACAGCATTTATGTTGTTTGTTTGTAGAAACTTCTTTTACTATTTGTTGTGTCCGAAAAAGAAGGAATGTAGAATAAACTGAGAATATCCTTAATGCATTACCGTCAGCTCTCTCTATTTCTTGGAAATGTTAGATAAATAATTTGAAAAATTCAAATTTTTTCAATTTTCAAAAATTCAAATTTTTTCAATTTTAAAAAAGTCAAATTTTTTTCAATTTTTAAAAATTCAAGATTTTTCAATTTTAAAAAATTCAAATTTTTTCAATTTTAAAAAATTCAAATTTTTTCAATTTCAAAAAATTCAATTTTAAAAAATTCAATTTTTTCAAATTTAAAACATTTAAATTGTTTCAATTTTAAAAAATTCAAATTTCTTCAATTTTAAAAAACTTCAAATTTTTTCAAATTTAAAAAAGTTAAATTTTTTCAAATTTAAACGGCCTGTTTCACTAAAGTGGATTATCCTCGATTTCGGATCATCCACTTCAGTGTTTTGTAAATATCTTAAATATTTTGGGGGTTGCAATATTTCTGATTTTGGTTTATAGTAACGCAGGACAGGTGTGAAAATTCTATGTAGATAGGATTCTGGTAAGTTTTTCAGAAGTATTTATTATTTAGCTTTTTTGTTAAATCCAGAGGATTAACTACAATTTTTGATACAACTCTTTCACTAATGGGCATAGAAATATTCTTAATATATGGAATTTTTACACCTATCTTGTACTATTATAAACTAAAATCAGAAATATTGCAACCCCCAAAATATTTAAGATATTTACAAAACACTGAAGTGGATAATCCGAAATCGAGGATAATCCACTTTAGTGAAACAGGCCGAAAAAGTTTAAATTTTTTCAAATTTAAAAAGTTTAAATTGTTTGAATTTCAAAAAATTCAAATTCTTTCAATTTCAAAAAGTTCAAATTTTTTAAATTTTTAAAAATTCAAATTTTTTCGATTTCAAAAAAAATTAAATTTTTTCAATTTTAAAAAATTTAATGGAAAAACATTACCGAGTTAGACAGAGCCTACTGTAACTATCAATTACTGATTCATAGACAATTTCTATTCTCCTTCCTTTTTTAACATAGACCACTGTTAGAATGAACATTCACTCTGAAAAAATTCTTGTAATAGCAAAAATATGAAGAATTATGAAATAAAATAATGAGAAAAAGGAAAGAAATTAGGAGTAAAAAATACAGATTTTTTAGTTAAGTATAGAATGCACATGCATAATAATTTATGGCATCACACATACATTAATAACTTCTATGCTATTAATATTGCTGTAAAATATGCCAAATGAAACCTATCGATCCTACTTAAGACTTATTCATACCCATTCAAAATGCTCTTTTTTGCTCAAGGAAGATAATTCTTTCTGACTATGTATGCATACATTAATAACCGACTATCTATTTATCCACAACATGTGAATAAGCATACAGAAAAAATCATCAAAAAAAAATTTTTTTCAAAGCATTTGCTTTTGTCAATCATTACCGTATGACATGACTTTTATTTCTTTGAATCTGCCTCGAAATAAATGATGACGATGATGATGATTATGTCTCATATGTTATGTCGTAATTTTTTATGAGTTTGTTGAGGATGGTTATGGATGAACATTTTTTTGTGAATTCTAATGTGCGCGAAAAGGAAGCATCTGGAGTTTCTAAGGTTTCATCATAAACACTATTTGTAGACGAAACTTGAAATTTATGTAGGAATAATCTTTCTGATCATTCGCACGTACCGAAATTTTACAATTTCTT
Source organism: Chironomus tentans (assembly GCA_963573255.1). NCBI lineage: Eukaryota > Metazoa > Arthropoda > Insecta > Diptera > Chironomidae > Chironomus > Chironomus tentans. Next base: position 54,333,980 of record OY754302.1, on the reverse strand, counting down.
GAACAAATCATTATCTTTAATTTTTGTTTCGAGGACCTTCTGGAAGGAAATTCTGATAAGAAATTTTGAGAACATGATGAAACAAGTTTGAATACAAACAGAATATATGTGATTGTAAGTAATTGTAAAAGCAATCAAGGATGCTTAACTGAATTATTAAATTTCGAACATTAAAAGAAAAATTTTGAATTTTAAAACAGAATTTTTCTGATTTCATAAATGAAATTTTCTAATTTTGAAAATAGCAGTTTTGAATCTCAAATTTAAAAATTTGAAATTTTCAATTTCGAAAGTAGAAAAATTTAATTTCGAATGTTAAATTTTCGAATGTGAAATGTGAAATTTTTGAATTTCAAAAAAAAAAATGTTTTTGAAAGCTGAAATCAAATTAATCAATAGTTGGAAAGCCCAAACACATTTGTATTTTGCATAAAATCTTAATGGCATTCTAATACAAGTACAGAACTAAGAAAAGATTATTATTGTCTTACAATTCACTGTCTACCATAAAGAAGAAGGAAAAAAATTGAGGAGATTACCTGAAATTTTATTTATATTTTTATAAAAAGAGGAATTGAAAGGAATATTACAAAATTATGTTGCTTTATGTTTTAGGTTCGTGCAATGTGATTCCCAAAATCAATATATATTCATATTATTATGAGCATGTACGTAGTTGTAGTAGTTCTAGACGAAGGCAAAAATTAAAATAAATTCCAAGAAAATGTAATAAAACCGACACAATGTGAATGTGCATATAATATAGCATAAGAATGTATTTATATGCAGACATATAGATAGAGATTAATGGTAACAGGTAGATGTTAACGAAAAAGAAATTCAAATTTATGCTTTAAGACTTGATGCACTTAATATCAGTACATGCTAAAATTATTTGATATTTTTTTAATGTTAACCGAGGCAGGTAAAACAAATGAAGAGGCAAGAATGCAGCCAAAGAATTTACGATCACAACACTAATTAAATTAGTATTAATCTGTTTATTAATATAGCTAGCACACAACATAAGCATGTGGTATCCAATTGAGGAATTTTCATCATTTAATATCACTTTGATTCACACTCGGTGTTGAGAGAAAAACAACAGAAAAGAATCTAGAGATGAAATTTTTATTTGCGGCACTCAAAAAGTTGTAAAACTTCTCTTGGGTATAATAAATACCACATAGTTATGCTTAACTCTAATTTCCGTTGATCTTTTTGATCTCTCTACACTATTTTCCTTGTAAAATGAGGAATAATATGTATCATCATCGATTCGCATTCGCAATGTGAATGGAATTTCGCAAATGAAGTGTTGTAGGCTGCACTTATGGTCCTAATGAGCTGAATTAACAAGTCGTTATTATTTTGAATACGTCTTAATTCGTTTAAATTAACTGTGTCCATTTTTATATTTTTCTTTTTTGTGCTTCATTTGAGGAATATTATTTTTTAAAAAAATAACATTTTTCAAAGACATGTCATCAGCCAATCTATTCAAAATTATTCACAAATATCTACTCACAGTTATGAATTGCAAGACTTTGTCACACTCACAAAAACGACATTAATTATTTATTTATGATCGAAATACACGTAAAATTATTTCAATTATCTCTTCAACCATTTGTCGACAATCTTCTTTTGTACTTTTTTATACTGATGATGATTATGATGATATAAAGAAGTTTTGAATAGACAGCCTCAGCTATTTTTTCTCTATTCAATATCATCATAATAACAAAATTAATATATATGAAATAAATTATAATAAAGAAAAATTTTGTATGAATAAATAACTAAATAGTCGACAACTGTTCATTTAGAAGTGAAAAAGTCTCATTGGAGGTCCAAACGTGGACGACACATGCGCATTTTTGAAGCCTTGATGAATATCATTTATTGAAAATTTTAGTTTCCAACGGTTTTTGAAATTTCAAATTTTCCAAAAAAACGTAAACTGAATTGAGATGGAGTATTGGATGACTGAATGAATTTAACGTCTTTTAGGTCATTAAGTTAAGCACATAACTAATAGAGGAAACTTTTCATGACAAATTTGAATCTCTATTATTGATCATATAAGGAATGAAAATAGTAAATTCAGGTTAAGTCCGACAGTAATTCAACATCCAGTCAAAGTGACCATCAAAACTCATTCATCACTCAAAAATTGACATAAAAGGAATCAAACGAAGTTAAAATGCGCGCTGTGTATGAATAAAAAGGCCACAAACATTTTAGAGGTTTGTAATGATGATCTTTACAGTTTGTAACACATACATATTATCATTATAATTATATTAGAGTCTTTGAATACAATCTATTTTAAATTTTGATCACATATTTCTTCTCTCTAATTTTCATTTGAATGCCTATTTTGAATAAAAGATGAGCAAGACACATCTATCCTAGCCGGGGTGTCATTTTCATTCCGTTTGTCATCATTATTTAAATATAAAAGTCACATATACATATGAATTCATATCTAGCACAACACAATGTCTTTCGCTCATCTTCTCATTGGTTGACATTGATTAATTGAAATGATGTTTCAATTATAAGCGTGCGATGTTTTCGTGTACAACTCTTTTTTTCGCTATTTCTGTATGAATTGATAATTTTCGAAAACTCATTTTCTTTAAAAATCATCAAATTAAAATCTTAAAAAGTTGTAACATCCACCAGGAATGTCTCACTTCCAACATAATTATTAATCATCTTTTCCTCATCAACTTGAAGTTTTTCTTATTTTTAATAATGACGGGAAATTGTTGGAAAATCGTCTGTAATCTAATTCTTCGCATGTATACATGTATGATTGATATTCAATGACACGTAATTTCCTTTACTTCTTCAACTCTAGACATTTTCATTTCATCTGACATTTAAAACAAAAAAAAATCTCATTTAATTTCATTATTTTTTTTATAGATCTCCACCCCACGTTTACAGCCAGAGTGTCTTGATACAGACAAAAAAAATAATACTTTTATGTATGGCAAGTAAAATCAATTAAAGAAGCACAACAAAAAATGATCCGAAAGACATCAGAAATAGAAAAACCATTTTGATGAAGAAGAAAAAAAACTGAAAAGTTTAAATTAATTAAAAGAAGCATGTGGTTACTCGAACGAAAATCGCGTATTGTTGTCTTACACGTGTTTTTGACTAACTCAAGTTGATTCCGATGAGATGTTTTAAGAGAAATATTCAGTCAAAAGAATTTTTTTCTGGGGTATCAGATGGGTTTTGGCTTAACAGGAACTAATTCAAGAGGGAGAGTGTTATGGGTTAGCCAGCTTAGAACCAGACCTCTTCGTGCAAAAATCGAGTCGACTTTGAGCTAAGAACATTGAAAAAAATAGTAAAATTTGTTCAGGAATATCCAAGCACAAAAGTCATTCCCATGGATGTAATTACAAAAGTACTGACGACATGAGGGTACGTAGCATTTCAAAACACCTATCATTTAATTTCAAATATATCTGAATCTTGATTCCTTTTATTTCATGAACAGCTAGCGAAAATTAATCACTATAATAGTATGCAATCATAATTAATGGTAATGATTTGAGAAAAAAAGTTTTAAAACGACCACAATTATAGTGGTAACATAAGAATTGCATAATGCATTAATTGGAAGCGAAAAATGCATATAATTCACACACAAGAAAGAGCCATGTTTAAGGCTAAACTAACTGCAATTTTACCATACGCATATAAGTATATGAAAAATAATTATAATTATGGGAATAAATAGACAATTAATAGCATTGAAAAGTCGATGGCTAATTGAGAAATGTTTAATATTTTATTGCATAAAATAACAATAAACGGTTCCATAACTTTGAAGCTAATGCTATATTGAATAATTTTTAAATAATGAATAAATTATCAAGTCAATAACGGATCGCGTTGATTACTGCTAAATTAATTGAATCACGCTATAAGTAATGAGAAATTATTAGTTGAAAAATCTAACGGTTTTTTAAAATTTAAATCTTCGTTTGAAAAAATTCAAACTGAACTGAAATGAACGTTGGATTACTGAACGATTTATGTTTATAAAAATTCCAAAATTCCATTTTAATTAACTAATCACATGGCTGCAGACTGAGTTTTAAACAGCCCATTTGTTTTGCAAATAACTACACACAGATCATTTCTCAGAAAAATGAAATTAAAATATGAAAAGGAAGTTTCTCAATGCTAAAATAGAGACTAAGGTGATTGAAAACAAATTAAATTAAATTAATTTTTTACGCCACTATAATTGAACATTTAAATGGTTATATCTATCAGATAAATAATTGAATTTCATGTCAACTCATGGTCGAAACAATTAATCAAAATAATTAATCTACAATTGCATTATCCCTCGTTAATCAAAAGCCAGTTATGCAATTTCTCGACCCTACCCTTTCTGTCTTGCGTCAAACATTCCTTCAGACTTGTGAATAAATGAATTTCGATTAAATAAAAAATTGTTATTTGATATGAAAGAGGCAATTTAGGGTTCACAACAGGGGATCATAATTGAAATTGTCAACTCACTTGCTGAGTTAAAATACAAGTGTTAGTTCATGTATTTCTTCAAATATGTAGGGAATTCCATGAAGCATGACGTAGTCAATACTTTTTCAAATATTTACAAAACCGATGAGAAAATCTCGAATGTTGCAGAAAATGAAGAAATAAAAAAAAATTGTGATGCACAATTAAGTCCACAAGTGGATTGTACTGAGCACATTCGCAAATATTTGTCTAATGCATTTTTATTCAATAATTCATTATAATCATAAATGGTTGATCAACATACCTGTCTCACTTGCTTAAATTGCTCTTCAAAGCTCCATCCATTGTTTTGTTGTGACGAATTGGACGTTTCACTTGACGTTGATGAGTTTGAGGCTATAATTGTTACGGAAATTGCAATGAAAACGAGAAAGAAAAAAAAAAGAGTAACAAAACGACGCGAGAGGAAGAAATAAATTCATTAATCACTTAAATAATTAAATTCCTTAAATGTCCATTTACCATCTTTATTAACTGCTGCTGTCGGTGATGAAAATGGAAAGCCATTCGATGACTCATTGTTACCATGAGATGAATTCTGATTATTATTATTATTATTTTGTGCTTGCGATACTTGATGTGTATTAAAGCCCAAAGAGCTCTGTAGTGTGCTTGTGAATGACGGATGTAGTGCTGAAAAATCCGAGTTCATGAATCCGACCTTCATGTCGCGCACTTGCATTTTTATTTTCTCCAAAACGTCATTGTGCTGTTGAAAGGATTGGAGAGTCGGAACGCTCATGTTTAGTGCTGAAAGGTTGCTTAGCATGCCCAGTGGATGATTTGGTGGAAATGGTGTGTCTCTGAAGAATTTTTGAAAAACATTTTTAAAAAAATTCAAATTTTTGAAAACCGTTAGAAATTCAAAAATAAAAAATAAACAGTTGCAAAGAAAACTTACGTCATTTCTGAGTTCCTTTCTGGGCTTCCTCTGTTATTGAAATCCATGACTGATGATCCGTTCATTCCATTTACATTGACACCTTCATCACTTGACTCACAATCACGCATATCTTCCTCTCTGTCTGATTGTTCATCGATATGTGACTGAAAAGTTATGTAGAATATAAAACGCAATATAATATTTCATTATTGATCGTTATTAATTACGTAGTTAAATTAGATTAGATTGAATTATTCAGTGAGGCTTGCATGTATATATATGAGTAATAAATTGAATATTAAAATCGATTTACTTTCTCAGGGAGCAGAGAGAAAAAAATTATGAGGACATAAGTATAATTCTCAAGTGTCTTATTACATTTTATGTGGAATTTATTTAAATGAAAACTTTGCGGGACGTCTTTTCCGTTTGCTTGATATTCGCCTTGCATGTTTGCCGTTTATAAACAGCTTAAATTATGATATTTGCTTCATTTGTGTCTGAGACATTTAATATGATATCAATAGGACTCATTGAAGCCTTAAAAGTGTCAATTTTTTGTTTTACTTTTTTATTTCTTTTAATCAACTACTGAGGAAATTGTATTGATTTTTTATATTCATTTATAAATTTTATAGCTACACGACACCTTACAATGTAATCTAATGCATGAAAATTGCAGACTGAAATTTCGTAATCCAATTAAATGAGTTGTGCTTACAAGTAACTGACCATTTAATAAGTCAATTCTTTCATTCGAATGAAATAACCTTATCGTCACTATAACTTGAATATTGAATTTTTATACAAATAAACTTTCATTATTAATATTATAAACAATATATTGTTAATGGAAAACGTGCAAAATGCATAAAATGCAAATTAAATAACGACATGAAAATTCGTGATTTATTAAATGCAAAATTTCTGCATCAATCATATTTCTCATATTTAATTATAATTAGAACTGTAATCGCAAAAAAATAATAATAACTGCTTTGAGACATTTCATTTCTTTTGCACATGCAATGAACTTCTTTTTCTTCTTTGTCACGTCAACAAAAACTCAGTATTTGTGTGAAATTAGCTTAAATTTATTTTATTAAATCGTAGTTTTACCTCCTTTAAGAACTTAAGTTGTATATCCCTTTTGAGATGTTTACTCTTCGAAATCTCAACATCGAATGACGAAATTTTCAAAAAATTCCTTCTTTTATACTAAATTTTTGGCGCCAAAATCACTGTTTACAAAAAGTTCACTCAATTTAAATGAGCTAAAGCTCTTGCAAACTTCATCTAAATACTGCTTAAGAGCAAAAATGAAAAAATTCATCACAATCCAAAGACAAGCCGCACATTTTCCAAGTCCATGAGAACAAAGTCGGTAATTTCTTTATGTCATGTTAATAATCAAATTGTCTCTCATTCAATATTATTGTGATTATGACAACAATAATATAAATATCACACATTACAGGCACTCCTCTTCCCATTTTTTAATTCTTATTTATATATATGTTGATGATTTCATATTTCTCAGCTCTTTTTCTGTTTAATTTACTTTTTTATTCGCTTCATTATTTGTTATTCTCATAAAAAAAATCTTCTTTTCTTCTTGTTTTTTCCATTGAAAGACGTGCGTTGAGATCTTTTGTATTTATTCATTAAATTAATAATCATTATTACCATTATTCAACACATTATTAATTCGCATTTAATCTTCATACAGTCATTCACTTGTGAATATTGTCAAGCCAATCGTGAATATTTTTTAAGATTAAAGGAAATTACGATGTTTGCGGCCATTCATTTCAATAATTTCTTGTATTTTATACTAATTAGCAAACGATAAGCTTAAACATTGCATTCTTGAAGTTCATCGTCATTTTTCTATTAAACTGGATTTTGTCAAGTGTCTAACTGTAAAAAGATTATTTGTTGGATTTAGCTGAAGAGTGAATCAACAGCACAGCCATCTTCAACATCAAAACTAAATCTCATTATCAATTTTCTGTGGGACAAAATCAAATTCTCATTGGCTGAGTTATTTATAGCCCAGATTCCAAATGTTAAATGCTAACTAGCCAAAAACTCGGCTTGTGTAATTAAATGTTCGTTATGGATTGTTAAACTCAATAATTCTCAGCTAAACGTATGCATGTTGATGATTTCATCGACAACATCAGACCCTTATTATTGTTATTTACTGGAAATATTGAACACTAACCCAATTTTATTTCATAAACAGTTTCTATTTTTACCCAATTTAGGAACGTATTTTTCCTCTCCGCTCTTTATCATTTTAAATCTCTAACTCTACCCTCGTTGATCTTTATGAATAAATAATAATAAAATTTTTTTCCTTCCTCCATTGATATTCAATGTGCTTATATGGAATTATTAAGACTTTATATATAACAATTTTCAATAGAAATTAGCTAAACTAACCCCTTGTATGTGTATACAGAACTAGATGTGCTCGTAGAAACTAAAACAATTATCATATGAATGAATGGGAAAAAGAGGCACAGAAAGAAGAATTTTTTTAATGGTGACGCAAAATGTTATTGGAGATTTCAGGCACCAAAAAATATAAATGACATTTACTTATATAGTTTTAACATCCGGTGACCATTTTTAATTTATTTTAACAGATAAAATAATATTCATCGAATTCGTCATTCCATTTTCTTTCATGTTATTGAAATTGAATACATTTATTGATATTTCGATTTGTTTTCATTGGTTGTTCAAAAATAATACCTGAGTGTCTATTTATATTATTAAATACATGTCGATGTTACTATCGAAAACGGATTTCCCTAAAAAAAAGAATTATTGAACATGAAATATTTTATGACAAATTATGTAATTTATTTTACGATAAATTACTCGACTTTATCAACTGTATAAATAACCTGGATTCGATGGAAATCGGATGTTATTCAGTTGTTATGGGTTTTTTCTTATTTTTTAATGAGCAACGCTTTTTATGTTTACTTTATCGATTATTCATTTGGATCAATAGCTGAGCTGAAAATTAGTCTTGTTGGACTGAATAAAATGAATAATTTGTTCAAAATGTCTTCAAAAATATTTTTGAAATTATAACGGTTTTCAAAAATTTGAAGAACAAAACTTAACGAAAGATTTTGAACTTTCAATGAAATAAATTTCAAATAATTTTTGACAGTTAAAAAAAATATTGAAAATTAAAAATTATTCCCAATTATTCCCATCAATCCCCAGAATCAAGCACTCAAAAGCCAAACAATATACATTTAAGGTATAAGACGAAGAAATACCTTAATCACACTGTTATTATATTTTTCAATTATTATTTTACTTCGAGGTACATTAAGGCATATATCGATTGATAACAAAATTAAAGGCAGAAAAAATCGAAAAGCAATTAAAAATTGTCGGCATTTATTATTATAACTTGTTCAAAACAAAATGACATGAATGTTTCAATTAAATAATACAAATTTAATTAACTTTTATCAAATCAACAAATCAAATATTTTTAATCATTAACATTATTCGGAATTTTGTACAGCAATCAATGTCGAGAGCAAAAATCATGTTTTGATTTCGAGGTGCTAATAGATTGGAGAAAACAGGTAATTTATAGAATCGATGAACAACAGAATCGAACAGAAATAATTTTTTTTTTGGAGAAGTTGTCCGTTATGACAACAAAAGATAATGTACATCACACGTCTCTTATTTGACATCATGGATTTTTGTTTTATATGATGAAACTTATTGAAATATTTGACTTTAAGAGATTAGATATTCATATGGAAAGTTTCATGTTACAGTTTTGGATATGTATGTCAAGAATTTCTAGGAAAAAGAAGACATGATCCTCTATTTGGCAATTTGTTTGATTTTATTATTTACATAAGGATTATCGATGATTTCAGGAAATTGAATAATATTGTAACGGTTGAAAAATATTTGAATTTAAGTTCAAATCTGAATTTTTAAACTTTTGATCAAATTTAATTAAATTCAAATTTCAATTCAGAATTTCAGAATATCAAGTCAATTAATGAGCTCCAAAATGCTGTTCATACAAAATGTCACTAATCATTCAACAAAGCACTCGAAAAATTTCTTGCCTGCACAATTAACACAAAATATTTTATGCCCAATTTTTGTATATTCAAAAATCTATTAAACATTTTATCTAACATTAATTTATGTATTTTTCATGTGCCTTAAAAGAAAAGAAGGATGTAGGCAGGCATAAAGGACACTCAAGCATTCAATGTTAATTTATTTATAGACATTTTTTTTTCTTCAACATGAAAAATCTTTTCAAAGAAAATATAAAAATGTTGTTTATTTCTAAATGCAGATGTATTTCATTTAAGAATCATCGTGTGAGTTGCATAAATTATGATCATCACATTTAACATTTTAGATATGGAGAGATAGGATGCCAATCTCATATTTCGGAGCCATTTTCTCATCATCATCATCAGCATCTCCGTATCTTAAAATGTTGAATGTCTTGTCTATCAATGAATATGCAAGTGATCGATGAAGCAGCATGTTGAGGCATCATTCGAGAGAGGCAAAATCAATGCAATGAAATTAAATACATTTAATAAATAATTTATTTAAAGTCTACAACATGAATATTGCTGCAAACATGAGCGAAACTCATAAAAATAATTGCCTTAATTCCGTAGCATAATTTTTTTCATTCTTCTTTTCTTCATCAGCATTATCATGCATTTCATATTTTTTTTTCATTCCTCACTCTCGTCTTTTTCAGACATCTTCAATCCATAAAAATAAAAATTTAAAGAAAAAGAAATTTTTTTGCAATGCAAAAAGTAAGAATAAGAGAATAAGTCTGCAGTGCATTCGACACATGAGCGCAAAAAATTTTCTGTATGAATTAAGAACAAGAAAAGCAGAAAGAAGAGGATTTGAAAATGGAAAACAATTAAAATAATTTGTTCTCTGATTGCGGAAGGTATGAAATCAAAATTGTTAATTAATTAAAATATTACGTTGGTTTTGCTTGCTTTTAATGGCTTCAAAGTGGCTCCCTCGAGCGAGATTTGTTTTAAATGCTTACTTAGTTTAAAAAGTCAAAATTAAAATTTGCAAATTTTCAACTGTTTTCTATTTAAAAATTCAAATAAAATTGAACTAGTTTGAAAAAAGTTTAAATTTTGAACAAATTTTTCCCGCCAAAATTCAAAGTTTTTGAACTTTCAAATTCTGATTTTTTGCAAATTAATTGTTTATAATTCACAAATAGCTGAATGCTGCTGTATAATTGTTAATTTAGCTTGATGGTCAATCCGAAATTCCTCAAAACTCAATCTAAATCACTTTATTGCTCCAGAAAACCTTCAAATTACTAAATATACAGGTTATTAACACAAAATACCAAAAGTTTTGTCTCAAAACACCACTTTGCTACCTTTAAATGACAGCGAGTGTGAAAATGAACGGTTAAATGTCTATTTATAGCCATAAACTCTAGCAAAAATCTTGTTTGTAAATACACAAACGACATAAACATAATTGTTTAGCAATTTTAATAAAAAGGAGTTGAGTTGAGTTCTAACCTTTCGTTATTCTATGCATTAAAAATCGGGTTGTTGTCGTAACAACAAAAATCATGGAAAACATTTGAATGCGCATGATTGAAGACCGAACAACAGAATTAATTGTGATTTTCTCTCGATATCTACAGAAATACCAATTTTAATATACATTCTACATAGTCAGACGTAGTGAGATAGAGAGAAAAGAAAAATATAAATGGAAATGCGCATTTTCGATATTTGACTCGCCTACAGAATCTCACTCTATTGTTTCATTTTGATTGGCTGAATGTTAATGCCTATAATGAAAATAATTTTTCTGCTCTTTATATACTTCAAAGCATTCGAGATCGATGATAATAATTTTTTTGTTGTTGTTGCTAAAGGAATGGAAATTCATCCCCTCTATAATAATTTTTTATGGTCGCATGATATGGCAAGCAAGTAACCAACATCATGGTACGTACTTATCATCATACAACATACATATTGCCATTAATGATACGCTTCATTTCATCAGCACAAACGAACGACAGACACATCACTGCGATCATCATAAAAAAGCAGGCACAACTCTTCGTGTTTTGCTTGCAGAGAACAAAAAAAAGTGTTTTTTATCGCGCGGTCGAGCGAATGAATTTTTTAACTTTTCAATTTACAATTTTTTTCCTTCATCATCATCTTTATATTCTCTTGGTTGCCTTTTTTCTTCATTTTCGTATTGTAGCCGCGTTTTAATATAAAAATGAAAATTAAACTCCGCCTATTCTATATAAGATATGCTTTTATATTCCTTTTTTTGCGCTCTCTGTCTCTCTTTACTTTTTTTTACGAAATTAATATTTATTACACGTTATATTATTATTGTATGTACATATCTTTATTCCATTCCATATTCATTTTTTACCATAAATAATTATTTATGTATCAGTTCTTCAATTGTTGTTATTGTTGTTGCTGTATGGGCGCTGGCTCTCTTTCATTTCTCTATCTAGTTCTTCATATTTATTGGATAGATATTTATTCTTTCATTCCGTGCCTTTCTTTTTTCTTCAACAAAATGCTTTCAATTTTCTTTTTTAATTGTTACTTCAATAATCGAGAATTACACTCTTTAATACGAATTTGAATATGAATACGACGTATGTGAATGGCATTGTTTGATAAATGGTCTAAAGTTTGTGTGCTGCTGTGATTTAGGCGCATTTTTTAATGTAATGAATTTAATGAATTTTTAACGGTTTTCTAAGATTTGAATAATTCTAGATTTCAAAACGAATTTTTAACGGTTTTTAAGTTTTGAAATTTAATTTGAAATTACTGTTAAAATTTAAATTTTTTGGTCAATTTTCAAAAAGTTCGTTAATCTTCTCGTTAACGGTTATTGAATTTTCAAACAAAATTCTTTTAAATTTTCTAAAAATCTAAGTAATCTGATAATCAATTTCCAACAGACACTTACGCCTCACAATAGCTCACAATCCAAAGTGTAATCAACACATCCTTCACTTTTTCAATCAACAGGTCAGTCAGCCACAACTATTTAAATTCTCTTTTTAAAATAGCTCTCAAAAAGATTATCTACATATTCATATATGATGAGATGAAATGAGAAATGAATAATTTTTTTTGAGAACCGTTAGATTTTTAGTTAAATAAAATTTATGATGCCCACTTATCCTCATTTCACCCACACATTTCATAAACTGCTCATTTCATGCCCTTCAAAAAAATCAATTAAGAGATCAAAATTTTGCGATAAAGGATTATTGTTTTGAAAATTGATTGTTGAATTGTGCTCCTTTGCAATCGATCACCCGCATTAAACAGATTTTATTTGTGGTGACCCGAAACATGAGCAATCATAGATGAAACTACTTACAGATATTATTTATAATTCATAGTGCATGGCCCAGTTTATAGCCAATTAAAAAGTTTTTTTTCCTTCTTTAAATCAGTTTTTCTCATGAAATTGGTATGAATATCTACCAGCAGCATTAATCATTCTGTTTTATCTCCTCAATCTGATTAAAGAATTGGTCATAGACACATAAATTAAGTTCTCACCAAATATAAATATATTTAAATTGATGACTAGAATTTTACAATATATCTACCCAATTTTTATGGTTATTTAAATGTAAAAGAGAATAAGATGATAAAAATAGGCAAAAAAATGTAAATATGATGAGTTGGCTCCTTTTGAGATAATCCAGATTAAGAAAGAATAAAAATTCCTTCCCTTCTTTCTACTCTGGGTAGCAATAAGTCTTCAGGTTTTATCACTCTATAAAGAAATGTCATAAATCACCTTGAAATATATTTTTATAATTTCTTTTTATTTTTTTGTTTCGTTTCTTCTTTTTATTTTTAGACATTTAAATGATTTAATACGCCTTTTGCAGATTTCTTGTAATGACATAAAGAGTACATTAATTACTTTTTAAGGACAGAAGCTAATTTGAAAAGAGAAATATGGATTCGCATGAAAAATGCAATTGATTTATTTAAATTTTTGAAATGTTTCAAATATTTGAATTTATATGGATTAAGTCTTAAATTCGGTCTACTTGGTTGAAATCTGTCTCCTAAGTTTGATAATAAATTCGATAATCTTAGCTTTAATTGGTCATCTCAGTCAAAATTGGTCATCTAAATTCTAGTTTAGAGGGAAAATTCAATCATCTTGGAAAAATTTAGTCTGTTCAGAAAATTGCAATGAATCGAAAAAGTTTGGTCAACTCGGCAAACTTAAATCATTTAAGTTGAAATTCAGAACTCTTTCTTAAAATCCAAGTCTAAATTTACGTTTTAACCGAAAAATTATGTTTGCACATAAAACATAAGTCAATAGCTTAGTTCAGTGGACTTATCAATCACTTCGCATATTTCTGTGATAAAAAAATATTTTTAAATGTGGTCAAAATTTTCCAGAATTAAAAATAGAATTTAATAGTATAATTATCATACTTATCATATCTATTCTACTCTTCTGTGTGATTTAGAATCAAAAAGGTAATCGAATAAGAACACGGATTTCATGCTTCAAAAGATTCTAGTCCATCACAAGATTTAACTTAATTTTTCATTAATTCTCACTTCTGCAAAATTAATTTTAAAGTCTTCGCAGTCATTAACAACAAAAATATAACTTTTCATTTGTTTTTAAAACTCAGAAAATAACACATGTCATAAAAATAGAATTAGAGTCGTTCATGACTCGTCAATTAGCCGTTAAATTTATTTGTGAATAAAATTGAAATCAAGTCTTGAATTAATTTATATTCGCACATGCGAGACGTCTATTAATTTGCGTATCATGATAAAAATACTCAAGAGGTCTGTAATATAGAATTTCACAATATCTTCCACGTATTGAAATCCGGATCGAAAATTCGACAAGAATCATTCTTTGTTTTTCATCGTTGAATTTGATTAAATTATCACTTCTGATTTTTTGGGGATTTTTTTTCATCTAATGGAATCTTTTGATATTAATTTGATGTTTTAAGCACATGTGTATGATAGGTAAAGAACAATAAAGAATATCCAAAAAAGAACTTTTTAATGATGTGTAAATTGATTGAATCTTTCTATCTCTCGGGAGGCCTTCAAAGAATCTCGTATATAAAATAAAAATAAATATAATAAAAACTGGTTAAAGAGATGCTGTTGTGGTTGAATTAGGCGCTTTTTTGTGGATTCTGTGAATTTGACTTCCTTAAAATGTTTTCAATTCTTTCAGAAGTAATTTTGTAGAATTTTAGAATTAAAACTTGTAACTAAATCCGATTTAGAAACAATTTATAATTTAACGGACATTCAAAATTTGAATCTCAAAGTTCAAAATGGAAAATTCAAAATTCAAAATTTTTGAATCTAAAGTTCAAATTTTTAAAAATTCTCTTGTTCACAGGACAAACTGTCAAATTTCAATCAATTCCCAATAAAAACATACAAGAAATCATTTTAGAACAATAAGAGAACCGTCAAAAGGTTATTAATTTTCATTTCATTGTATGCCTTTGTTGTGTGCTTGTAAAAAAGTTTTTAAAGCGACTAACTTACTTAGGAACATTGTCAAATATATATTACGTATATTCGTGAGGAGAGAGGGAGATGAAATAACAATAAATTTCCGAGGATTTCTGTTTCAGTTGAATAAATGTCAAGTTTATTGTGTGAACAACCAGAAAACATCTTTATCAAAATATACAAAAGACAAAAATCTCGTGCGCCTCCTTTTTAGCTTTTCTCTGTTGTTTACCGGAACAACAACACACAAGAAAAGAAACATTCTGTAATATAGAATATGTAAGTTATCGTAGAAATACCGAAAAAAAATACTCAAACAGGTAGGTAAGGCATTTGTCAGTTCACATGCACTGACTTCTTCAGGTTCCGTCTAATGTGAATTATGATGTTGAAAAAGGACCGAGAAAGAGAGCATTTATATCTCTTAATATCCAAAAGGCTTTCTATGTTATTATCTTTATTCTTTTGTGTATTTTTGTGGATATAGACAGACAGAGAAAAGGAAATGACCTTGTTATTGAGACGAATTAATTTACCAACACGGAAATTACTAGTTTCGAGATTTCTTTCTCTTTTATTTTGACAGTTAGCACGCGCTATAAGGAAGATAAAGTCAAAGTGATTGTGCCTTTTTTTAATTCAATAATTATCATATTACATTGTCTCTGGCTGTATAATTATTTTGACTGTATAATTTAGCATCTGTAGACGTCTCAGCTACTGACTATGGAGGATTGTTTTCTATATAGAACCACCGCACAGCTCTCTTTCTCTGTATATAAATCATAATCACGACGTTTGAGAGTTGCATTCTGTGAGCCAATATTATTATGGGTTTAGTTCCTTTATGTACAACAAAAAGAAGTTATTATATAACAGATTTGAAGTTATTTTTAACTGCAGATGAACTTGAACTCATCGTCGCTCTCATTCAAAATTATTCAATCTTATTTACCCCCAAAAAAATTGACGATGATTTTCTTCTCTTGTCTTGTATACATGATTTTAAGTCTACCAACTGTTTTTGTTTATGAACAATTTTCTATTATGTATATTTAAGCATGTATGACTCAATTTTTCGTCACTGATTTTCACTGGGACAGATTTTAAAGAGAATTTCCTTGTTCAAAAATTTGATGTCTTTGTATTAAATTGAAATGAATGACTTGTTAAAGATTTTTATTGATGGATATTTAAATTATGTTATGTACATATTGAATATGTGTTTGTGGTGCATTTGGAAGGAAGCTTGTGTTTATTACTGTACATATGTGGAATGGGATGTACATATGTCTAGGAAATAATGGTAAGTTTTAGAATTTAATAATTGTTAACTAAGATTTATGATTAAATTTAAATATTTAAATAATTTTGTAACTTTCGTCCATTTTATCATTCCTGGATATATAAAATATTGTTCTTTATGTCTTAAACTTTTGAAATTTAATAATATGGGTCTAAAAGGATTGCTTTCAGTTAATTTTTGAAAGTTTGTAAACAAAAAGCTTCAAAATTTTGAATTTAAATTCTCAAAATTTTAAAATAGCGCAATTTTTAAGATCAAATCATGGAAATTAGAGCAAATAGAAATTAATAGAAGCTCTAATAATAAAATAACAAATAAAGTAGGTAAAATCCACATCAATCCCAGTTTACATATGATTTTAGTCACTAGTGCCAAAATAGCAATTTGAAAATAATAATAAATTTATTTCAAGAAAAGCGTAAATTGAAAACTTCAATAAAAATGTAGGAAAGAAAAATGAAATAAATGCTTCAGACATGTCAAATTGAAGACGATAGAAATGACATTAAAATAATGAAGTAAAAAGAATTCCGCATCAAATGAGTTGAATCACACGATATTCATCGGCGAAAAATAAAAGCCGTCGCAAAAGTGACGCGCGAGAAAAAATATATGAAGAAGTGGAAGCAGCAGCGAATCAGCATGTGTAAAATTTGAAACATTTTCTAAAAAAAAGTTATTTTAACTCACCATTGAATCGTCTCCTAGGTCTGAGTCTCTTGTATCCATAACACAAATTCCCTCTTACTGTGTCTTAGAATCTTTTCCAGTTAGTCTGTTCTTTTCATTCACCACACACGAGATTACTCAATGAAATTAAGTAAAAAAATTATTCCTGAAAGCGGAATGAAAATTATTTTATTTAAAATATCTCTTAAATTGCGAAACCGCCAACAGCTCAATGAAAACTGTATGACAATTATGCAGGTGCTGCTCGTGTTTCCCCCAAAAAAATGAATATAAAATTATATTTGAATTGTTTTCAATTGTTTGCGAATAATTTCTCTGAAAAATATTTACCTAGGAAATTTTAAGTCGATTAGCTGAATGTAGCTCGAGTGGCTGTAACTTCTTTTTCTCGTTCTTACACAAAATATGAATAGCAAACTGTCTATTATTTGATATAACTGTTTCTTTACATACAAAAAAAAAGAATTTTTTTACTGACGATGATTGCTATGATGATTGATAATATTTTGATTAATAATTAGCACGAATATGAGCATTTCACAATTTATTTATTCTTTTTTTCAATATTCACAATTCAAACATGAACTAAAAATTCTTTCTATATTTATCTTCTGTTTACGTCTTTTAAAGTCACTGGAATAAATTATTATTCACTCGAAAATCTTTAATTCTTGCATTAATTCTTGCAGCTCCTGCTGTTTATTCACTTTTCTTCCACTTACTTTAAAATTCAAGTGCATTTATCTTTATAGTAAATATTATTAACTGTCTTTTACACAATTATTATTATCGTCAATTCTCTTTCATTCACTTCAACTTAAATAATATTTTTTATTATGCAATAATAACATTAATTTGTATCATAATTCTATTAATTGCTCCTGTTTTTTTTCTCATTTCTTTTTTCCGCGACGAACGATATTCGCGAAACGGCCAGAAAAGAATTTTTTCGCTTCCACTTCAACGACGTATTGACGACCAAAAGAAATAATAAACAATACACAAACGAATGAAATGTATGAATGAAAAGAAGTGTGTAAAGGCAAAATTATTAGTTTCAAACTTTTCGATTGCTCTCCATCTCTTCATTTGCTTATTCCTACAACACACAAATACATGACTGCTTTGGTGTTTTACATACATTTTTGTATATCTACATATCGGAGTAGTTTATTTTCATGATAATTGTTGTTATGTGTGGCACTGAACAAGAGAGAGAATCTTGTGCTGCTCCGGACACTTACACAACTGTGCAATTGTGATCGAGTGGAATGAAGAAGAACGAAGAAAAAGTCTACAAAATTTTAATTTTCCCCTGAAACTTTTCTCTCTCTCGTGAATATCGTTTATTGTGTATATATTCATGTGCAATAGGGGAAAAGGAAGGAAAAGAAGTAAGCATGTTCGAGACGAGGATTAGGGGAATTACGAAGGTAAGATAATCATAGAAAATGTGATAAAATTATGAGCATTTATGGGACTTGTCAAGGTAATTTGAAATTTTCTCAATGATATGCCGATTTTAGTAAGATTCAGTAGAATTTAGATCAATTTTGAACTTTTTAGAAAGTATTCCAACTTTTTGAGCTGAATTCAGCTGAACCTTTTCAGCTGAATTCAGCAGGTTCAGATAAATTCAGAAAGTTGAGCTCAATTCAGCAAAATTCAGCAGGTTTAGCTGAATTCAGATAGTTGAGCTGAATTAAGAATGTTTGGATAAATTCAGCAAACTAAACCAAATTCAGCAAGTTCAGCAAATTTTGCTGAATTCAGCAAAACAGAACAAATTTCCATCAATATTAAAATTTTTGGAAAAATATTTAAATTCTAATCAAATCAAGCAGTTTAGGCTAATTTTAATGAATTCAGTAGAATCAGTCTAACGAAAATCTAACTAACAAAGCCCATTCACAATAACATCCAAGACACTCTACTAAGTTAAACTAACTTAATAAGACATCACGAAGAACGAAGCCCAAGAAAAAATTGCATCACTTCTTAAACACGACAGAAAAATTTTTCATTTTTGTCTCTTCTTCCGTTGATCAATTTAACAGCAGCAGCATCATTAAATTCTCTCAAACGTTTTATTTTTCATTAATTTGAATAACTAAATAATGATTTTTCTTAAATGCACCTCGAAGGAATTCAGCTACCGAATTTAAAATCTTCTCCTTTTTTATCATCAGATTCGTTCATGACTTTGATGTGAAAAGTATATGAAGAGTAGAATAAAATGAGAATTATAATCACGCAACGTCAATTTTTTCGGGGGCTGCTGATATTTCTTGAATGAAAAATAAAATGCTTTTTATTAGCATTAATGTTATAACATTTTTTTAGACAAAAATAATGGATCATGTGATGGCTAACAGCAGAAACATTTATTTAAAATTGCTTTAATTAAATTTATTGGTAAATTTAGTTAAACAGTTTTTTTATTATTAAAAGTACGTTTAGCATTAGAACTGTGGAATTAGAAGGAGAAGATGATGCTGATGAAAATTCCATTCTCAACTAGATTTTGTTGCAAAAAGCTGTCACTTTTTCTGATTTCTCAGATTTCTTCTTCGAAAACTGTTCGAATTTTAATTCGAAAATTAACCAAAAACTGTTCGAAATTTTTAAAAGCGGACTGAATTATTTTCGAAAACTGTTCGAATTTTAATTCGAAAATTAACCAAAAACTGTTCGAAATTTTTAAAAGCGAAATGAATTATTTTCGAAAACTGTCCGAATTTTTCAAGAACGAACCAAAGTTGTTCGAAATAAGACAAAAAAACTGACCGAAAACTTTAGAAACTATCAAAATAGTTTTCAAAATAAAATTTGTTTTTGCCAAAAGCAAAACTGCGCATCATCCATTAATACATCAAACCCCAATTGTGCTGATTATCTATATTTTAATAGAATGAGTAAGTGCTGTGAGTAGTCAAGTCAATAAAATTAATGATGGGAAAATGTTATTTTGTTTCAAATTAATTTTATTTCATTTTCCTTCTCCTCACAGTGAATGTATGTATGGTTGTATGTAGAACCTCTGAAAAGGAGGAAAAAAGAGCGTGAAAAACTTTTCATTTTACTCTTTCACACAAAACATTGAGTTGATCGAATAATTAATGATGTTAAATGGAAAACCAATAAACATTCATTGCTGACTCGCTTTTCTCTTAATATATATATTTTTCTCTTTCGTATAATATACATGGATATCTGCTTGAATGATGAAGAACCAAAGTAAGGCAAAGGAGAAAAATTTATTTCATTTTCACTTTAAAAAAAAGTCATTAAAATTTTATATCGATCGATTTTTTAGGCAAAATATTTGCTTTTTCCTCTATAAAAATACTTTTTATGTTCAACAGCAAGTCATTTAAGTATAAGTAAACTATTTGGTTATAAAAATGGTTCAGCAATGAGCAGTAAAATTAATTGGCTCGTCATGTTTGATGACAAAATTTACTAGCAAACGACAAGTTCTGTTAAAGATAATGAAGTTCGTTTAGCTATCGGACAGGAATTTTTTTAAAGTAAATATTTTATCATTTGAACCTTATAGTCTTTTTATATTCGAAGAAATTAAGCTGAAAACCAGTTTAAAATTTAAAAAACCGTTATTTTTTCAAAAATCTACTCAATTTCCAAGCACTGAAACAAACATAAATAATTTCCTCCTCAAAATAAAATTAATGCCTTTAAAATAGCAAATTTACACACACACACATAAGCACTCTGCAGAAATATTTTTCAGTTGATTGATAAGACATAATGATTAGACAACATTCTTGAATTTCTCTCACTCCTTCCATCCATCCATCCATCTATCGTTCATGCAATGAAATGAAATAATGAAAATTTTCTAAAATAAATAAATTTTAGAACCTAAAAAGAAAGAATAGAAAAAAAACTTGCTCATCTTCATTTTTCACATCTAATTGACGTAGATCTGCTTTCCCTTTCTCTTCCCCGTTCTAATAAATAGATAAATTCATAATAACTATATAGCATATATGCTGTATGCTGCGTGCAATCTGATCATTTATAGAATATTATTATTTAAAAATATTTAATTTTCATCTCAATCCACAATTATTTTGTTATAATAATAATCATTATGGTGTTGATTTTGAATTGCTATATTAACTACCTTATTATTAACCTTAATACTATTGTTGAAGGGTGCCCAAGCATGTAAACATCGCGCGGTAGGGCGAAAAATTTTATTTTTGTATATTTCATCATCCCTAATAGAATCATCATCCTATTCAGTTCATCCTAGCTAACTAACAAGGTGTAAAATGTATGAAAAGGAACCAGAATAACAAACAAAAGTGGAAACAGAAACCATAAGATGATGATTCGACAGAAGGGTCAACAATAGACGTGAAAAAAAACTTACGAAAAAAGAAGTCTGAAGAATGCATCATTGTCGTCACTTTATGGTGCATCAAAGTTACCGACTCGTCTCCTTTTTCATATTCAACTCATAAATGTACTTCTTTAATCAAACCACGAAATTTCATTTTCAAGGAGACGAAGTCAAACAAAACGAATTTCTTTCATTTATATTATATGTAAACATAATGTGATATTAAAAACTTTTATTTTCATTTCTTTGATGCTGTTTCTTGAGTTTTAAAATGCCATCATTTTAAAGAAGAAGTTGAACAATGGAATGAAATATTTTTGTGATTTTAAAATTTTATTTGATATTTTATGATTGGTTTTATGTACAAGTTTACAAACAAACCAGAAAATTCAGCTTATTCAGCACAATTCAGCTAGTTCAGTACAGTTTAGCTCAATTCAGCACAATTCAGCTAGTTCAATACCGTTTAGCTCAACTCAGTGGAGTTCACCTTTATTCAGCGCTGTTCAGCTCAACTCAGCTTATTTACCTCATTCAGCTTAATTCAGCTTATGCAAAACAATTCAGAAATTAAGATCAATTTAGCTAATTCAGCTAGTTTATTTCAATTCAGCACTGTTCAGCTTATTCAGCGCAATTAAAATTATTGCTCATTAAAAAGAAAAATGTTCCAAACTTCTTTAATTGGAGCAAAAGTTGAGCCTAACCAAAACATAATTCAGAATAAAAAAAATAAACAATTTTGATGCCAAGCTCCTCGAATTCACTTTAATTCATTTATTCAATTAAATTCCCTTCACATGTATAAATTTTGGATCAAGTTTCGTTTTCATAATGAAATAAAAAAAATTGCGCGTCATATTCATAAAATAATTCATGCATGTTTTGTCTAACATTTCTTTTATGTGAATGAAGCCATGGAATGAATCAAAATTGACTTTTATAAGGCTTAATTATTGATTTTACGTATCAAATTATGAAAATAAAAATTCTTATCGATTCACTTGTCACCTATTTATTTAATTTCATAAATATAGCAGGCAGTCCTTTAACACTTATTCGATTTTGTCATGAATGTCGTGCCTCATAATTCCGTTCCTAATTAAATATTTCAAATTAATTTTTTTTTTTTCAATTTTAATATTTTGTAGTTTAATGAATTTTTATATTATAAGGAACACAACACTTGATCACAAAGGTAAACGTGGACTTGCAATAAATTCAGCTACATGAATTTCCGTGATTGTTGAATTGCTTCAAGGCTCTTGTTACTGCTGCTGTATTAAGTGTAATTCAATATTAAACACACATACGAGATGGATTAATGAGATTATTTAAATAAGTAAGTTATATATCGCAAAAATTAATATCAAATAGAATTAATTCGCATTTTGAAAGTGCACAGCGTGAAATTATAATATAAAGTAAGTTTTTACATCCGTAATATGATGATGATCAGGTTGAATTAATCTGATCGTCATTAATCATGAAATTCTATAAACTTTTTTTTTTCAATCAATTCGCAAATATTTTTCCTGTCTTGTCTTATGCCATAAAAATGTGGATTTATTAATTTATTCAGTAGGAGATTTAATATTAATTTTATTCCTCCTTGCTGATTACATCAATCAACTTCTTATTTTGTTGTTTTCTGCAGATTTGAGAGATGTTTTTAATAAATTATTAAAATTGATGTCGAAGTTGTATTTTCTCTAAATTGGATAAACGGTGCTGAATAAACAGATTTGTGCTTAATAAGCTTATTAAAGACAAAAGAATTTTTAGTACAAAAATCACTCGGAAATCGCCAAAATTTTCCTTTCAGAAAATTAAACCCGTTCAGATGTATCGAATGTGAATCAAATGATTTTAAAAGCAAAATGAGCGCACGTGGAAGCAGCTTGAAAAGTAAGAACGACCAAAAAAATTAATTAATTTTTACAGAAATAGAAGAAAAAAAGGTTTTTCACTTTTTTTTCTCCTATCTTACTGTGTGAAATTTGAGAATGATGATGATGATGATGTAAGTCGCGTCAATCATTCAATGGAAAAAAAATGTTGGCTTTATTCGTCAATTTGATTTCTCTATTTTTATTTTGTTATTTTTCCCTTTTTCTCATTTGAAGACATTTGAGTGTGAATCATGAAAGATTATTTGAAATTATATTTAATTTTTTTAATGTATTTAACCGCAAAAGATAGACGAAAATTGGGAAAGGAATGAGAGGGAGGTAGCATTGTCGTAAAGCGTACGTAGACACATGATGATAATTATCACCGATGATATGATTTTGTTATTTTGAAATGGTATCCAATTTATGTGAGGCAACGTGGATTATGAGGCATTTTGTCAACTAATTTCAAATGATGACTTTTTCTGTAAATTTATCAAATTTAGACAGTTCCAATAATTCTTGTATTTTAAAAGCATTCTTAGGTTTACAGAAATTCAAACTTGGTAAAATATTGAAACAAATTTTAAATTTTTGAAATCCGTTATTTTTTTGAATTTTTTAAATCCGTTATTTTCTCGAATTTTTATAAACCGTTATTTTTTAACAGTTGAAAAAACACAAATCCAGCTACAAGGCCATCTAAATTAAAATGCGCTGTATGTAAACAAACAATGAGGTTAACACTTCTTACTTGGAATAAATAATTTTCAGTATTTCTTGATATTTGAAAATGAAGAAAATTCTTTCGTCTTCTATCAACGTTATGAAGGTGTCATGTCAATCCACAAATTGAAAAGTCTCTTTTATTTTCTATATTTTATTTATATCACAAAAACACCAAAAAAATCAATATTAATTACGCTTTTCTTAAGCGGACACAAGCATGAGCGCGTGATGTATAATCAAAAAAATTCTCTTTCTTTTCTTTATTCTTCTTGTGTTGTCTAATTTCACTCTCAGGAAATTTCATTCAAAATAGAGCAGGAAGTGGGCGTGATGAAGATGCTTTGAATATATTCACTCATTTTCAATGAGATTAATGCCTTTTAATTAACCGTAATTAACAAGCACAAACGAATTGTCTTAATGCGTGATATTTTTAATACTTTGTACATTTTCATTTCTATTTCCAAAGCATTTCTTCTAAATTTAATGAACATTTCACGTTTAGGATGGAAAATTTTAAATCAATTTAATTTCATTCAATAATTATTATATTAGACGTAATAAGCTTTTTTATTGGAAACATTATTAATGGGTGGGAATCGATTTTCCTTTCAATTGTTTACCTCAACGAATTTTAAATCTAGAATCGACAATTAATTATTGAAATGTTAATTTCTATTAAATATTTTATGAATTTTAAACGTTTTTTGAAAATTCAAAAAATAACGGTTTTTAAAATTTTAAAAATTAACGGTTGTTGAAAATTCAAAAAGTAACGGTTTTTAAAAATTTAAAAAATAATGGTTGTTAAAAATTTAAAAAATAATGGTTGTTAAAAATTCCAAAAATAACGACTTTGAGATTTTAAAATTTAAAGCTGTAAAAAAAGCTATAAAAACATGCAAAAACGCATTTTTCTTGACCTAATAATGACCACAGAGACTCAATCATCACCTCGCATATAAATTCCTCTGCACGCAGAAGAAATCACGTTTTCAGTCACATAAAATATAAAGTACCTGGGCGATTCTCCAGAGGGGAAATCAACCAAAAATCACTTTCAAACTGATTTTTCTTTAAATTTTCCCATTAAAACATGTTATTTTTTTTAATGAAGCATATGTATTTTTGCAAACTCTATCTTCTAAGATCATTTAAAAATCATTAATTAGCTTAAATTGTTAGTTTTTTCGATTTTTTGATGCGTTTTTCGGATACCAAAAATGGAATTTAATTACGAAGAATCGAAAATTTGCTATCAAAAATATATTTTTATTAAACTTAATACATACTGAATGATAGAATTTTTAAAGTTTTTTCATATTGGGGCATTGACAAAAGGGAATGTGAGGCATTGAAAATATAATTAAATGATGGTAAATTGCTGGAATGGAAATTTATAGATGAACATTTTTGCTTGTGTGTTGATTGAAGAATAATGTTAAAGAAAGTTTGGTAAATATGGAGAAAAGGCTACAAAATTTGCAAATATTCATCGTAATATCAATATGTATGATCAGGATGATGTAGATTCATGTGAAATGCAATAATTCCCAGTTATCAAAAGTTCTATAATCTGAAAACATTAGTAACGGAACAGTGAATTTGTCCAAGCCGCACAACAAAGTTGACAGAACCCTGATACATCACCGTGCTGATGATACATCACAATGACGAAATGTCTGATTTACCACAAGTTGCTGCTTAGGTGAAGCTTTAATCATATTTTTGTATATGCCATCAACAAATTTATTTTCTGTACCAGATGTTATTTTTATTACATAGTTTATCATGGAATTTCTGAGATATAATGTTAGGTAGCCTTTTTTGGGATTTTTTTAAAATTATTATTTATTGTTAACGCCTTGCTGATAATTAAATGGATTTTTTTGGCATTATTGGATTCACAGGTAAAAAAAAGGTGCAATAAATAATGCAGTTGAAAACAAAAGTTTCTGAAGCAAATTATGTATAAATACCGAAGCAAAAGACTTTCAAGTCATCATTCAGCATCAGAAATTTCTTCTGACAATATCAGAAAAGTTTCTAATGCAATAATGAATGATCAAAGAATTTTTTGTTTAAAAATTTTGACATTAACAGTGAAGTTTTTAAACAAAAAATTCAATTCCTTTTTAAAATCAAATTTCAAATTTTATTTGAAAAAATATGAAATTTATTTTAAACTTCTTGGATGAATTTTGCCAAAATTTCATTTGACAAATTTGTCGTATTTATATTTTTGGTCAATATTATTTTAAGATATTGATTGAAGTATTTTAGAAAAAATATAAAAATTGATTTTTTTCTTAAAAAGATTATAGATGAAATAATAAGAACTGTTTATATGTTGTTAATGTTTACTTGTTTATTTAAGAACTGAGGTAACACTGAATGAATGTATCAGATCAATATAAAGATCATCCAATATTGATCTTGTCCATTCATTTGGTACCATAGCAGCACATTGATTACGGGAACACAATGATTTCCCTGGATGTTATACTTATATACTAAATGTTAATGCAGGGGGAAGACAACTTGGATTAAAAATTTTAATCCCAAAGAATAAAAAGATTAAAATTTTATTCTTTTAATCTTTTTATTCAATTTCTTTTAATCTTTTCATCTTTTCATACAAAATTTTTTAATCATTTTTATTCTTTTGTAAGAACTATTTCTAACTTTTTATAATAGATTTAATGATTTTGATATAGGAGGATATAGAATTGATAAAATATTGACAATTTATAATAAATGAAACAAAATTTTCGATTTCGTAAGGAATTTTTGGACAATTTCATAATTATCTAAGCTCAAAATCAAGAATTCAATTAGTATTAATGTTTCATTATACAACATTATGCAAAAAGATGCTTTTCGCGAATCATATCTTCACAGTATATAAGTTTTAAATACAATTTGGACAATTGTGTGGAAAGACAGATGTTTGTAGATGACAAAATTAATCTTTCTAACTTCTGTATGGTTAAAAACAAGTAACTTATAATGCATTTTCATTCTTTGCATTAATACAAAAAAATTTTGAAAGTTAAAACTTTTAATATCGGTATAGAACTTATTTAGAAAATAATGACCGAAATGATTAAAATAACGACCAAAAAATAATTAACTTCTTCTCCATGTTTCGGGAAACCATTTATCTTTTCTTATTGATCCTATTCTAATTTATTCTTCAACTGGAAGTTTTTTGGCTGGTTCTAGCAAAAAAATCTATCGACTAAAATAATATCTCATCATTCTTCCTTTTGTAAAATTTTAAACAAGAAACCAGATCGAAGTAGGGTTGGGCAAATATACGTATCCAAGGATTATGGATGGTGATTGAAAATTCGAGTTCGAATTTTCAATCACTTTTTTTTGAATGAGTTAGTGCGGGAAAAAATTTCGAAGTTTTTTTTGTACGTTACAAAATTTTACAATTTCTTGTATTTACAGCTTTCAACTCATTTTAATGGTTCAAATTCATTATGTTTGAAGTTAATTTACTTAGATTAGTCTTCGTTTTGTCCATATAAAGAAGAAATTAAAAGATTTTGTTTCACAAAATTTTTGATTGTAAACAAAACAAACTTGTTTACATTTTTTGGAAAAAAATTTTGTTTGCAAATTTATCGCTTATTTGAGGGATAAGTAAAGCCTAATTAATTGTAAAACATGCTTTATAGTTTGATAATGCTGATTAAACACTTAATTATTAACAAATTTGTCTCAAAAGTGTTCATTTTTGAGATTTACAAAAAATTCAGTTTTCGAAAAATTCGAAAATAAATCCGAAGAAAGTTGCGGCAAAATTTAAATATTTTTCGGTTCAACGGAAGACCACTTGATCCATAATCCTTGGATACGTATATATACGTATATATACGTATATCGAAGAACAAAATATACGTATATATACGTATACGTATACGTATATGGATTTTTCAAAACGCAAAAAGTACGTTATTAATTTGCTAAAAAATGTGTTAAAATACTGAAATTTGGACTCTAAAGGGTTAAATAGAGTCACTTAAGGCTCCATTAAGCATTTTAAAAGTGTTTAAGCAAGGATTTAATTTAAAAATGAGAATTTTTTGAAAAAATTAATTTTTCTTTGTTTACAAATCATGAGCAAAATTTGAATTTTTTTTGGCCGTTACAAAAATTTTGTAAAAGAAAAAATGAAAGCATTTAGACAATAATTTATAGCTAGTAATGACAATTGAGCACTGTTAATGAACAACAAGTGCATATTTTGTCTTAAAAGTCTGAGAAAATTTAATTTTGTTAAGCTACGATATGTAACGGAAAAAATTTGAAAAATGAATATACGTATAAATATACGTATATATACGTATAAAATATACGTATATTTATATACGTATATATACGTATACGATTCTGCCCAACCCTAGATCGAAGAAGTCTTAACTAGAGGAGGAGTTTAAGTTTGTCTGGGCCATTTGTGAAAAGACACTTAACATATTTAAAACAATATTTTTAAGGCAATTTTTGTATATTTTGAGTGTTTTGTGATACAAAAAGTATAAAAACCTTAAAAATAACATAAAGTAGCATAAAAAATCATATTATTGCAAAAAAAAATTTTGCTCAGAATAAGATTCGAACTCACGACTTCTATGAGAAAGAAAAAATTGTATTCTTTGAAAAAATTTCTATGGAAAGATTAAAAGATTCAAAGATTAAAAAGAATAAAATGATTAAAATTTAATCTTTTTAATCTTTTCTTTTAATCTTTTCATCTTTTATTCCAAGTTGTCTTCCCCCTGTGTTAATGTTTTAATGTTTTACTAATGCTACATGCTCATATGCATGTATGAGTAATTGATTCTAAATACTAGTCTATAGTCGGTTTTCATAAGTTAGAAAGTTCAGCTCGAGATCGCCAGCTTTGTGTGATCTTCTAAAGCATCTAATACTCCAAATACTCCTAATACAACTCGTTCTTCGAACGTCAACACACATTCAGAGCTGGAGCATTGGATATTACGAGACTTGTAAAAGGGATGGGGAGTCAACCCCAGGAAACAAAAAATCAGTATTTTTCCCAAAAACATCCGTAAATGCATTAACCATGTCATTTTGAAAAATATGTAATACCTATAATTTTAACTTTTAATAAATGTCAGTTAATTTAAAAAAAATATTAATGTATAAAATTAATGTATAAAAAGGTTTTGTTTCAGTTTAGCTTTTTTTAAAAAAAATTCTTTTGCACTAAAAATGGACAATTCTCTTACAGGGTAAATCGAAAAATTTTGGATTAAAATAATTTTTTGGTAAAATTTTATACTTAAACTATCCAGGTTTTTTAGTTTACCTGATGCATCTTTAAAGTATCTTCTGAAAGAAGATACAGCGTGAACAGACTCAAGCCTTGTACATCACAAACAGATACTCCAGGCAACTTCCAAGAAACAACATCAAATTCCTCAACAAAAACATCAAGTGGGAAAATGAAGCAAAATATCTGGGAATGGTCATCGACAACTCGTTCTCCGAACGTCAACTTAATGCCACAAAGTGTCTAAAGATAATCTTAATTATGATCTGTATCATAATATTATATTTCTCCATGATAAGCTTCTGATGAATGATCACCAGAAGATGACTTTGCCATTGAAATGTGCTTTTCTTAACTTTGACTTTAAGTTTGAATTTATTACTCCATTTTATTTTGATGAGTTTTAACGGTTTTTACAAATTTGAATTTAAGTTGAAATAGAATCTGAAGAATTGGCCATCTCTTCTTCAATCGATTCTCTCCTTTTCCACATTAAAATACCATAAAAAATTTTCCTCATTCATTCGATATTTTTATGATAATCAATAAAGACATGAATAATCATCCCATAAAATATTCTCAATATTAAAAGAATGCCAATAAGTTGAATTGTTTTACTTGCTTTAACCACAACAATAATCCTAAAGTTGCATTTATTTACCCGCAATATTGCAATGCGGCAATTGAATGCTGCACATGGAGAGTTATGTGTGAATATGATTTCAATTTGTAATAAATTCTCGATATAAATTGATTTTATGTTATTTTAAATTGAATTTTAATCATATTGATATTTATTGGATGTTATCGTTATTTGATTCCAATAAATTATTAATTCACACTGCTTTCTCTTCCTTTTTCCTTCTCTTTCTTCCTCGATTCACTCGCAATTTGCTCCGAGATATTACTTGTCATCTGGATTTCTTGTTATGAGATTAAAAAGCACGTTTAATTGAATTCTATGGGACATGATGCTGATTTTTTTCGAAATCGAATTTTTCGAACATCGAAATTTTTATTTTCATGCTCACTTGCTACTTTCATTCTCAAAATTTCATCGAAATTATACAGTTTGTTGTCCTTTAAATGACTTAAGTTTCAGACAATTTGTGAGCAAAGAGACGGCTATGAATCTTGTATAGAATATTCCATTCGGAACTAAAATATTTAAAAATTTAAACAATTTCGAAAAATTGGCGGAAAGTTGTGTATTTAGATTTATTCTTAGTGTTTACAGAGTCCACGTGCTTTTCAATAATACAAGGCACAGACAAGGCATTTATCCTCATAATAACAAACCATACAAGTACACATAGCCGTAACAGACAAGATGCTGATGTATGACATAATGAAAATTCAAAGTATCATGTAAACATTCATGTAAAAATCTCGGTAGATATTTTTCAGTTTGTGCGACATGTTGTGAACTGCTTTTTGAATAATACGAATGTGCACATACAGTTTGAGTAATTTTGTACTTAAAAAGTGATTTAAATTATGGAAGTGAGGAACAGATTTTCACTTTGATGACTTCTGTCGTGCTTGGCTGTTTGCAATAAATTTCATTCTGTGTATTTTCAGGAAATAAAAAAGTTTATAAAATGAGAAAAAGAAGCAACTTTGTGCGTTTGTCAATTTGCAGTTAATCTGTGGACATTTGATGGGAAACACATGTGACTGTGATGATACTTTGGAATCAGTTTTCTAGGCAGTATTAGCATGAGTTCCAAAGCAGCATATAACATAACAGTGCACATAACTTATTACATCCTTAAAAACCACCAAAAGACCTCAAAAATTGGCAATCCAATTAGTAAAATTCAAATATCTTAATTTACCAATGCAGCTGCATTTCCAACATCCTCTCACGAACTAAATTTAGCCATCGTTTCAATTATTTTAATTGTGTCCAGCAATTTGAATCCACCGAA
Source organism: Chironomus tentans (assembly GCA_963573255.1). NCBI lineage: Eukaryota > Metazoa > Arthropoda > Insecta > Diptera > Chironomidae > Chironomus > Chironomus tentans. The sequence goes on along the minus strand of OY754302.1, from coordinate 54,302,680 downwards.
AAAAAAGAACCGAACAGAAGAATTTCATTAATTTTATGAAGCAATACGCCTTCGAGGAATCATTTTCAATATGATTTAAGTTTTCGCTTTCAATTTCATGCACACACAAATCGAATTGCTGTTATTCATTGTGACCTATACTTTTTATATTCATTTCTTTTTGCCACGTTTTGTTGTTGTGCAATGTTGCATAAATGCAAAGAAAAAAAGACGAGAATAAATCTCATTTCTTAGAAATATCGCGAACGAAATTGCCAGCACAATAATGCTCATATTTATATCGGAAACGACCAAAAAACTACATTGTTGATGAGAATGAGAATTAAAGTTACAGAGTTTTTGATACTAAGTTGTTGATTTTAACGCGAATTTCTTTGGATCTGCTGAATTTCGTCAAATTTTCTGAATTCGTTAAATTTTGTGAAATCTGCTGAATTTCGTTAAATTTGCTGACATTCGTTAAATTTGCTGAATTTCGTCAAATATTTTGACACTGTTAAAAAAATTTTACTGTAAATTTGCAAAAAAAGTCATCATCTTCAAAAAAATCCAGCTACAAAATAAAACATAAAGTAAAATTAAATGCTCAACAAACTTCATTTCAAAATTGTAATTTTTTTATAGTCCATTGTACACAACATTGAAGTTAATTTCATTTTTTTATGTAAAGTAATTTTTATACACTTTTTCGCTTCAGTCAATTCCATCATGTTGTCCATAGATACACACAATGAAAAACCGCAAAAATGATGAGCTGACTTTCGATATAAAAAAACACAGTACAGTGCAAAAAAGAGTAATAATAAAAAATTAAGTGAATATGTGCATGAGAATTTTATTATCACATTAAATGTTTATTGCATAAAAATATTTTTAGAATGTGAAGAAAAAAATTTTCAAGTAGTAATCAATTGCTACTTTATTAGATATGGGTTTGTCATGGTCTGATGAATGAGCTGAGCATGAAATTGAATTTTTCTTTATCATAAATGAAATTTAATTTGCAATTGTTTTGTGTTATAACAAAAATAACGGCAAATAAAATTTTAAATTTTGTTCCACATGAAGTTGGCTACAATTTGAAAAATTTGAATTTAAGCTTTCCGTTAAAAATTAACAAATCATATCTTTTGATTACTTACAATAAAATAGATCCTAGCAGCCGCATACCTAGCTGTATAATATTCAAATTACACAGTATACACAAAGTTGCAAGTCAAACCATAAAAAATCGAGGTGCGACAATATTTCCTTATAAAATATTAATAATTCATCACTTTCATTGTCGTCTAAAAGTTACGCGATATATAGACTCAATACGTGTGAAACAAAACGCCTCATAACTACTTCCATTAAAGATAAATGGGTATAAAAACTGTATAAAGAATTGAACACAATAACAATAAAAAATGAAAATTCATTGAACTAATAATTGAAATTGTAAAATGAATGTTAGCATACATAAAATTAACTTACTGAATAGGCGATTGTGTACTTACCTCACTGCTTATTCAGTTTCTTTGATTCGATTTGAAATTGATCTTTCCTCTCCACATCAAAAGTAACAATGAACAGTGAGCTTTTTTTTATTTAAAGAAATTCTGAATTTTTCTATTTTTTAATAAAAAAAATTATTAATAATAGTCCACAGACGCACAAATATAAAAGCCATGTAATTTCATCATTTTATAAATTTCGTGATTCATCTATTGTATTAATAATTGTATTCATCAACTACATAGACGTCATGGTGATCAGTGATCAACACACAAATCAACTACGATCAACGATTGTTGATTGAAGATTGTGGGCATAAAGAGAGAAAAATATCCATAATATTATTACTATTATTGTAGCAATTTGATTAATTGATGATCGAAACTATAATTTTGGATTAGACGTAATTTACACCTTCAGAGAAATGAATTTAGATTATGTGCACAGAAAAATGGACTAATCTCTATGTAATGTTAATTTTATTTAATGGGATTACGATATCGATAGTCGACCTACCTTTGGATCAATTTGTCTACTGCTGTGTTGTAAGAAAAACTCAATTTAAATTTTTGAAAAATAAAAAAATTTCAAATTTGAAAATTTCTCGCGCAAAAAATTCAAAAGTGCAAAATTTCACTTCAATCTACTTAAAGTTGACTTATTTCAGCCTTTCAGGAGGACCATAAAAGCCTAGGAGGAAAACCTTTTGTATTTGGCATCTGAATACGTGAAAATATTTTATTGCTACTTTTCCTGTAGGTTTTTTAAACTCAATTTTCAACGTTTTTTTTTTATTTTTTATTTTTATTTATTTTAAATTGTAAACTCAAATAAAATTTTTCATTTTTAAGTATTCTCGATGAAAAGCATTCACGTTTCGTTCGACGACAAAAAAAAATTATGTCAAACACACGACAAAAATCGTAATCCAAAATCATTTATCTTGTTTCTTAGTTCCGCTGATCTTTGATCTTCGAAATTCATACAATGTTCAGAGTTATTATTATTAAATATGAAAATAATGTAACAATACATCTATTAGATATTTGTTAGATAGTATTCAAACTTTCTATTGAATGTTACACATTGAATTTGTTATTTACAAACAGATAATTCAAATTATACGCTTAGTTATGTGGATCGCAAGGAGACTTTTCTTCATTCATCATTTAAAATATGAATTTTGTTTCGTACTCTAATTAATTATTTATGATTTGTTGTGAAAACGAATACATTTTGAAGCATTTTTCAAATTCAGTGGTGATGAAATATTAAAAATATTGATCAGAGTAAGCGTGGTGACGGGGATTTGTATTATTTGGTGAAAATTCTATTAAATTTGCTTTAAATTCTCTGAAACTTTCAATTTTTTAAACAGCCGTTAAAAATTTGAATTTGAATTTGGAACTTCAAACTTGTATAATTCTCACTAATCCACAACAACTCTACTATTTTAACGCTAACAGTTTACTAAGTGAGAGAAAAATTAATTAATTAATGACACAAACGAAACCTTTTTATTCCGGCCGCTTGAATCAAAAGAAACTGTAGACATAGGAAAAGAAATGAAATTAGACACATTTAAAGAAGAATGACGTTGATTAATTGGTAAAGAAAACATTTGACAAAGCGTTCCGTGTCTCCAAAAAATGTTGTATTTTTATGTAAATCAATGATCTATACACAGACATTTAAAATTAAACGACGATGATGTTTTATGATGAAAATCTTCTTTTAAATTCCTTCCAGTTGTGAACCTCCTACAAGTCATCATTTATCTCCTGTTCTTACTCTTGTTTTGCTTTCTTGATTAAGCAACACAAAAATATTCTTTTAAGAGAAACATGATTAATTCAATAATAAAATCAACAACCAAAATCATGTTGTGATAATTGAAGTGAGAGAAATATATATTGATATCAATAAGCAGGAGCATCTGAGTCACATTAATTAAGATTTTCTTGTTTTTTGTTTTTGTAGAAAAATTAGTAACAAATTAGAATTGGAAAATTTTTGTGGTTGTGGTTAAATTTTGAGCGCTTTTTGCTTGTAGAATTTGAAGAATTTTATTTGAAATAATTCAGATATCTGCTGAATCTGCAGATATCTGCTGAATTCAGCTCATTTTGCTGAATTGGACATAATTTGCTGAATTCTGCTAATTTGAATTATTTGAATATTTAGTTGAATTCAGCTGACTTCAGCAAATTTAACTGAGTTCAGCTGAATTCAGCAAATTTAATTGAGTTCAGCTGAATTCAGCAAATATAATTAAATTCAGCTGAATTCAGCAAATATCAGTAAATTTCTAGAACTTAGACTTTTTGACTTTTTTTTCATAAGAAGTAAATTAAAAGATCATGAGAAATTCTTAAGAAATCAAAAGTTAATCACAAAAAGTCAAAGCAGCACCCTCATAAGTATCAAAACTAACAGGAAAGACAAACAGTCAGTATATACTGACTTATGAACTCTTAAAATATCTCACATAATCGTCTCTAATTAATGTTTTGATTGTTCAAAGTGGAATGAAAAAAGAGCTAAGCTAATAAAAAAGATGGGAAAATGAATTTTCAGTTCTATATCAAAAAATCCTCCTGTTCATCGCATCAACGAAAGTTTATTTTCATTTGCTATAGAAAAAATAGATTAAAAAATAAAACGACTGAGGGAAATTAATTCATTTAATTTTTATCCACAGCTGAAAATACAGTGAGCATTTTAAGACACTGCTTTTAATATAAAACGAAATTTTTTAGGAAAAAAAACTTGCCTGCAATCAGTCACCATGATTTCATAGATATATTTCATTTTAACAGCAGAGAAGCATTTAATAAAAAAATATATAATATAAGAATGTGAATAAATTAGGTAGGAGAGGGAACAACATGAGCCTGAAGATAAAAAATTAAATAAACAATTAGTCAGTGTTAATCAAAACACAATTAATTCATTAAAATAGAGAGAAGATATCATTCACTGCTGATCACGTAATCGAGAATGAAGTGTTTATTTAATCTTTGACGTGCGATGTTTTGACTACTGATTCCTCGGTCGCAATTAATTTTGTCTTCTTTATTTAAATCTTCAAGTGATTCGAATGAAATGATGAATTTATATTCTCGAACTACTTGATGATGTGGGAGATAAATTTTGTTATTTCTATGTGATTTCAATATTTTCGTTCCATGACTCATAATTAAATATATTTGAAAATCATGCTGTTTACTTTTCTGTGTTTGACCACATGGTTTATATCTCTTAAATTATATTTTTATCTCTCAGGTGACATCTTATTTTCGTCGCTTATTAAATCATCATCTTAATAGGTTTAATAGCTTTGTCTTTAAGCACTTCATTAGCGATTTTATAACGTAATGTAACGAGCACAAGATAAACTGGAAGTGGCATTTTTTGATGGTGATGATAATTGTGAAATTAAATAAGCCTACACTTTTGTGGAAGAAGACAAAGGTGGTTCTGATGTGGCGACACTACTTATTATCCAAAATATTAAGGAAAGCGGAATGGGAATCAGTTACAAATGACTCCACAACAGCCCTAGCTCCCCTCTTTTAGGTTAGCAATGAATTTTTCAATAACTACGTGCTGTATTTTCACTCCAAAAATGTCGATTAGACAGGAAATGTCTCATTTCTTACATTAAAGCTATTGACCCTCTTAGAATATATTGACTTTATTATTAATAACCCATAATAGTTTATTACCTACAAAAACCAAACAATTGATAGAAGTCATGCTTAGCAACAAAATAATTGCAGACTATAGCTAGAGTCTACATGACATTACTTCCATGTAAGTTTGATTAATCAAATCAGCGTCTTCTTTTGATGACATTCATTACTCATCATTTAATTTACTTGATCAGCTATGAGTAACATAAATAACGTTCAAGATGAATTCCTTTTGAGAACTCAAAGGAACGAGAGAAAGAAAATTTTAATGTATAGATATACGAATCTTAATTTCGTTTTATTTGTATTTTTAATAATCAATTTCAGTCCAGACACAGGTTTAATATTTATTTATTTATTGAATTCATTCCTTTGCTTCTCGCTCCATCCTTCTCTCTTTTTTGGTGCGTAATTATCACGCGATTGAATTGTATTTGGTTCACTTTGACTGCACATCGTGAGAGTGGACAAGCTTGGTTGTTAAAATTTAACGGACATAAATTTTTTGAATTTTATAGCATAAAGACCGTTAATTTTCAAATATGCTATAAAATATAAAGAATTAAATTTTCAAATTTAAAAAATCCGTTATTTTTATATGCTAACAACATGCTTCTATTTCACACATGGTCGTGCCTTCTTAACTAGTTTTTCTTTTATTTAATATTAAAATATGTAAATTTTTCATGTGTTGTTTTATTTAAACAAAATCTTTAATATTTTCTTTCGTGTATTCAAAATTAATTTCTTTGGTATTAAAAACCTATATGTGCCTACATTTTTTTTATTTTATTTTATATATTTTTTCGAGACTTGATTTCATATATTTTATAAGCAAATATTGAATTATATTCTCTCTTTTTATACTATATCCCCTTTTGTTTTTCTGTGCTCCGATCTTCTTACAAGTGTTTTGATTTCTTCTTTCAATATCACGTCTCGATGTGTGATATTTCTCTTGAATTTTTCTTTACCTTTCTTCTCCTTCTGGCTAAGTCCAAAAAATATTAAAATTTATAAGAATAAGAGCTTGTACATCCAACATAAAATGAATCACAATGAGAGTAATTAAAATAATAAGTCTGTGTATGTATGCTTAATAACGGTTTCAAGTGTCACATTGCTTTTTGTCAAGATCTAATGCAAACATTTTTTTCGAGTATTTTATTTTTCATTGATTACGGATGATAAATTTTGATGGAATGTCATCTGGCGGTGGCGATAGTTTTGCTGGAACGTCTTCATCCCAAGCTTTAATTTGCTCTGAAAAGTCACCACAAGGAAGTGGCATGTCATAAATATGATGCATTTCTTTTACTGCTCTCATCATTAGTCCATAATACATTTCCACACATTTGAGTTTGTAGTATTTATCCTCAATTAATTGAAATGAGCTGCTGACTATTCCATCAAGAATGCTTGAGGCTACTTCTTCTATTTTATTGAGATCATCTGTGCTGCTTGAGGGAGCGTCTTCCATTATAATATTTCTGTTAATTTAGTTCACTTCTTGATCGTTCTTTGCCCCTGACAAAAAATATTTAATGAACGTCAACTTTTTCTCCAATTTAACTGTGAAAAAATTCAAAGCCTTCTCCGAAAATATTTTTGATTTTTTTCTCTAAATAATTTTTGCTAATGAATTTAAGTTCTTCTAGGAATAAATTGAGCTATTATCTTCATTAGAATATAACGGTGCCTTTAATTTAATTTTCTTTCGCTCTTTTGTTCGAGAGATGCACGAAAATAGGTGATAAGATGTGGTCAGGATATGCTGTAAATTTTGTGGCTGAGTTCTGTCGATGTATATGTTTAGCATATCAGAAATAAAAATCAATCTTCTAGTTTCTCTTCAACAAAACGTGGGGTCTCACGTAAAACGCCTAGTTATCACTTGATTTCACGCATATTTAATACTTTATGCTTTATGACAATAAGCTGAGCAGTTTTACAAAAAAAAAACTTTTCCTTTTCATTCAAAAATCGAGTTCTTTGTATTTTTGAAATTAGCAAAAAAAATTGCAATTTTTCACCGACCCTCTGTCTCATACGCTTGCTTAGACATTTACTACTGTAGTAATAAATAGGTTCTTCTTCACTATTTTTTTCTTTCTTAAAAATCACTTAATGAAAGCGCATAAATCATGATTTTTACACGCCGCTGTGAGTCACAAACAGCAAGCCAATATTGCGGGTCTTGCTCCTTTATGTACAACGAAAAAAATATTATATAATATATTTATATACAAAATTTATGTGTTTAAAAACTATTTTTAACTTCAATGAACTTGAACTCGTCTTATTTACTGACTCGGTCTATGTACATTTAGTACATGAATCCACCAACTGTTTTTGTTTATACTTTTTTTTGTCGAGAAATGAAGAAGAAGAAAAAGCATTTTAACAGTAAATATAAGCGAAGGCAGCATGTCTACTCACGAGTAATAGCAAGTGTGCATTAGCAATTTAAAGAATGCTATCAATGTCTCCACTCTTTCTTCTTCTTCTTACTCATCTCAAGTTCTTTTCATTTCAACAAAATTTATTCAGAGATTAAATAAATGAGATGAAATTCTTCTGAAGAATCCGAAAAATGATAAATAAAAGAAATTAACAAATTAATGAAATTTTTGACTCGTGCTCGATGTATCTTGTTCTGATCTTAAAAGAGTAGTCATTCATTTCACCGTCGCATAAACAAACGAGCTTTTATCACTACTATTCATGGGACTGGTGCATTTTATTATTCAGTTTGGCTTGATAGTTGATTAAATGCAATGAGATCTTGAATTCTGAAAAACTTATTTAACTGTTAATGCATTGTTCTTGATCTTTTGTGATTGATAATTGATTATTTTCTTTAATTTGAGCTTCAGTATGTTAATTAGCAGATATTTTGATGAATTTTTGACTTTCTATGAAAAAAAAATTGCAAGGCAAAAACTATGAAATTTGAGGAATTTTTTCTACTACCCTTTGATAAAAATTCGAATTTCCAAAAACCGTTAAAATATAAGTCATACTATTTTTGACTGAACTTAACCAACTGTACAGTTTTGGGCATTAGAAATGCGCTGTAGTAGCGAAAATTAATTCCTTTTATATGAAAAACTTATTATGTGTGTGGTACATGTAGACAAACATAACAATACCGAAAAACAAGTCACCTACTGTTCAAATCGACACATGCTGGGTCACACCATCATCAACTTATAATATTAATATAAAAAATATCTGTATACATGATTATATTTAAGTAAGCTGGAGAATAATATTAGTTACTTATGCGCACATAAGCAAAATTAATTTCAATTGTCTTCACTACCAAACACACCATTTTAATACTGCTGTATTTGAATATAATGAAATTTATTCAACTTATGCGCCTTCATAATTTATGAATTTATTATTTATTAACTATAGTTAATGATTCAGTAGTGTGGATAAGTGGCAACTAACAATGCTAAAATAAAATTCATTTTCATATTTTTTGGGCAAGTTAAACTCTCTTTTCTTATGTCATTGACATAAAATAAAGTGCCACCTCACACAACAATAACTGTTTTTATTATTCAATATAATATAAGTTTATGTTCATTAATTTTTTATTCTTCTTCTTATTTTCTTCCTCTGACGGAAAAAGGTTGGATATGAAAATAATATAAAAAGGTATATAAAGAAATATGAAAAATAAAGTGAAGTAATGTTTTGATTTACAATTAACACGACATACAAAAAAATCAACATTCGTTCTTCTGATGATGATGATGACAACGACGATTGCATGAAGGAAGATATCGAGTTGAAAAGGCTCATATTAAAGATTTTCAGTAGATTACGCTTTTTATTAGAAAAATTGCTGGATACAAATTCAGTTGCATTCAGCAAGTTCAGCTCAAATTCAGCTCAATTCAGCAGGTTCAGTTCAATTCAGCAATTTTAACTAAATACAAAATTTCCAGTTAAATTCAGCCAATTCAGCAAGTTCAGTTGAATTCAGCAATTTCAACTAAATTCAAAAATTTCGGTTAAATATAGCAAGTTCAGCAAAATTTAGCAAATTCAACTGAATTCAGCAAGTTCAGCAAAATTTAAAAATTTCAGTTGAATTCAACAAGTTTAGCAAGTTCAGCTCAATTCAGCAAGTTCAGCAAAATTTAAAAATTTCTGTTGAATTCAACAAGTTTAGCAAGTTCAGCTCAATTCAGCAAGTTCAGCAAAATTCAAAAAATTCATCAAATTTGACTGAAAATTCAGCAAGCTTTGATTCCTCAACCAAAATAAATTAAAATTCTATGTAACAAGAACCAAGCGACACCCGAAGTGAGCTACTGTCTCTTAAAAACTTGATAATGATGACTCTCTATCAATAAAACTGAATATAATATTATATTGTAGTCAAAAAAGAAGAAAAATACTTCCATTAAGGCATGCTCAATTGTTTGATTTTCGAGATGAAGAAAAAAAATTTGAATTTCATTCGAAATCAACGTGTTGAATTTGTTTGAATTATTCAGTAGTTTCTTTTATTATTCTCTACCACTTTTTTGATAAAATAAATTTTCATAATTTCTGTTTTGTTGTTTACTTTCATCAAACTTATTTGTTTATTGTTCATCTCCTCATAGCGTACAGAGGTTAGAAAACTTCTGTTGAATATATTATTAATCAAATATTACTGCTAGATTGAGTCTCGAGTTGTTGAATATTTCTTGTTGGAAAGTGCCAATGGACCTTGTTTTTGGCACGAATAAATTAGTGAAAATATTTCATCGACAATTTCTATCCAAATATTGCTTAAATTGAACCAAAAAATTATTCAAATGCAAATTCAGTTCCAGAAAAGTTTATAATGAAAAATCACGCACAAAACCAATTTTTTAGTAACAATTTAACAACAAATAAGAATGAATGCACAAAAGAGAAGATGAAAACTTCTACACATGCACGTAGCGTAGATAAAAAAGCTTGATACTTGTTTATAGAAAAAATGCAAAAAAAACTCTACAAACATTTTTGAGAAGAGAAAAAATTTCCCCACTTTGGAATGTCTCGATTATGTTCCACGATTATGATTGGCTGAGATAGAACTGAGCGTTAAATTTACATAATTTTTCTTTATTTTGTTATGTTTCCATTTTCAGGTCTACGAATTATTTTTGTAATTTATTGCATTTTTGTTTCTGTTTTAGAAAACAAAATAATAACAGAATTTGTTGATGAGGTTGCTTGTCTGTATGTCCATTCATGTCGATAGACAGACAACAAAAAGGAATAAAAATATCTTCGGCCTTGAATTTTTTATTTTTACTTACCATTCTCAAAATTATGATACTTACAAGCCGAAAAAATGCTGAAATAAATAAAGAAAAATCCATATGGCGAACAGATTTTTCAGACTTTTTTTCTCATGTTCCTTATTCTTTTTTTCATAAATTACTGTAATAATATTGTAGGGCGACTGGACAATTTAATGGATACGATAATTCATATGCAACTTTCTAACAAATTTTATATATTTTGTTTCAATGAAGGAAGCCAGTCATTCCAACGAAAATCGATAACTATTGAAATTCGACTCTACTCCATAAATATTAAATGCAGTCACAGAGTTGAAATGACTCCAAAAATGAAAAGAATTGAAAGGCAAATTTCTTAAATTTCTAAAATCTTTTTCAATACTCATTTCCTTTATTTTTTGTATATTTTTCTGTTTTGTTTCTCTGTCTATTAAGAAAATTTTAATTTCTTCTAATTTTTTTTTTGATAAATTGATTTTTTTCCTTGCAAATTATTATCACATAAAATTTTTAAGCATCTACTGTTTTTAATGGATAAAGAGAAAACTAAAGGATGATTTTTAATATTTTTTGGACTTTTCACAATTTTTTTAATTGTGGATTCAAAGAAATTTTCATCAAAATTGCTTTTTGACGCAGATTTTTGCATCTTTTTTGATTCTACAAAAAAAATATGCATCTTTCAAAAAATTCTGCATCTTTTACTTTCACAAATTTTGCATCACTCAAATTTATTGCATTTTATTCCGCATCTTCATCTAAATCTTTGCGTCTTTTAGAATTTCTGCATCTTTTATTGACTCACAAATCTTTTAAATTTTTTCAAATTCTTTATTCTAAAGTCCTTTGACTCAATTTCATAGAAAAGTCCTCAATAAAGTAAACAAAAGAGAGAAAATCGAATTAACATTTTTATCTACAGTTTTTTTTAGGTTAACAAAAAATCAAAATTTTAATAGAAAATCAAGTTTTTTTCATCAACAAAATGAAAATTTTTCTAGAGAATAAAAAATGCATTCGTTACACGTCTAAAATTTCCTTCAATTATTTGTCATAAAAAGCTCTAAATAGCAAAAAAAAATAAGAGAAGAAAAATGACATCCCTCACTAAATCTATATTAACATCATTCTTTACATGAAACTTCATTCTTTTTTTTTTGCACAATTTTGTCATGAAATAATTTTTACTACTCATCTTCTTCTTCTTCCTTAAATATAATAATATGTATTTAGGTATTTAGAAATTTCTTTAAAAAAATTTTTGGCCATCAAAATCAAAAGTTATATTAATATATTAAATTTCTCTTCAAAATAAACGACTTGCAGTTCATGTTGATTGACCTTGCGCTTGCATGAATTGATTATAAAGAAACATCATCATCATAAATCGCTGCTGTGCCAATTGCATTTCGTTGAGCTGTTGATTGCCAGGTAAATCATTCGATTGATTACTGTTGCTATTTCCTGATAAATTGAGTCCTCCGTTAGCACCTGCAGTGGCTGCCAGTGTTGATGCCATTGCCTGTTTTCAAGAGAAGCAACATGATTGATTGAGTGATTTTGTTTATGGATGAAAAGTTTTAACGGAATTTTAAAATTCAAATTCTTAAGGAGAGTCAAACTATCAAACTTTAAAAAATTTGTACCTAGATGGACATCTAGGACATCAAGGATTCACAGAAATATGAGAAAGTAAGTTGACTTACCATTTGAAGCTGCTGATGATGAGGAGTTTGTGGCGATTGTGGACTGAATTGATTGTAATTTGACGTTGATCGACGACTGCCGTCACGCTTGTTATTCTCAATAGCTGCTTGCAGTTCCGAATCAGATGATAGATTATATTTTTCACACTCATATGGATATAAGTATTTTGTGTATTGTGTGCGTAAAGTGAAAGCTGCACTTGTTATACTTGATGGTAAATTTAAATCTTTGATAATTTCCTGCCAAAGTTTTTTGTTGATAACGTTAACAAGACCACCGCGTGCGATTACGAGCTTGTATAATTCGTAAAGATCCAATACAGATTTAGCCATGATGGGAAGTCGGTTGATTGGTGTGCCTGAATTTATTTTAAAGAAATAAAAAATAATGAAAATTAAAATCAGAGAAATAAATTTATTCCTTTCAACATTCATGAGTGATAAATTGGATCTCATCTTTAATAATTTAATGGTTCTTTTAAGATATAAACGAAGATGAAATTTTAAATTTTCCAGATTTTTCTTCTGTCCCAAGTTGACATAAACCCGATCTCATTCATTTCTTCAAATAAATGTGAAATAAAAGTCGCATCATCATATATATACAAGACTGAGGCATGTGAGAATTATGACATTACCACTAATTTATCATAAGCTAGCGACACAATTAATTGTAATTCATATTGGATGGAAACGTAAGATGATTTAGTCGTTAAAGATCATTTATATCATCATCATAATACACATCACGCACGGTATACAGCATAAATAATTGAATAGATATTATATGGAAAGAGAGACCGGTACCGACAGAGAGTATAAAATAATTGGAATAAAAAAGCAATTTGTCAGTGAAAAAATCGTTCGTTTTGTGAATAGAAAATTATTCATATTGTATATCATTGATACCATTTTTCCTATATAGTCCATAGAGTTCATTCGTACGTACACGTATAATAAATAATGACTTAAAGATTACAATTGTAAAACATAATCATACAATTTGTAATTTGTAGGTTAGATTTAATCCCATAATGACTCATTAATGGCTTACATAAAAGTCTTTAGCGTTAAATAATGTTAAATTCTCATAAATTCTGTAAGTGAGTCTTCTGTACGGTCTTTAAACTCTGCAAACTTAGAACTTGCGTTGATCAATTAATGAAAATGTGTGATCTAATATCCAATAAATCATCATCTACACTCGCACAGCAAAATAAATGAATTGTTCTTCTTCGGCAGACATTTTTCACACACAAATTCGAAATCAATTAACGTTTAATGACTTGTTCACAAAGAGACGTAAGCTTCGCTTATTTTTTTCATATTTCTTGTTTGTACATAAAGAAATGTGGAAGAAGAGGAGGATAAAAAGACGAAGAAAGCAAAAAACTTTTTTTTATTTTCTTTCTAAATGATGAAGAAAACGTGGCTATAACGTTCAATTGTCGAAAATAGTGCGACATTGATTGCTCTTTATTTTCAAATCAAATATTAAGAAAAATAAATTTTTTTGTGTCACATCGTCCACACGTCACTTTTTTGTCTTCATTGCTTTAATGTTTATTCTATTTTTATTATATCCTCTTATTTTGCTTTCGCATGATGAATGAATGATTGAAGGTTTTAGTGAAATATTGTTCATTAAAATAATTAAGTGTTTATTGTGAGTCGAATTTTCCTTATCATAACTCTCCGATGTGCGTAAGTTCGTGTGGATATTATGTAAGCTCATTATGCAAACATGGGGGACATCAAAAAAATTCGTAAATAAAGGCATACAAATGAAAAAGAAAATTAATGACTAATAAAAATTTGCAATTGAAATTACTCAATATTCATGAATCAGTGGCTGAATAATACTAAGCAGAGGAGCAATCAGCTCGACACCCTAGACTCCACTCTGCTCCGACATCACAGTTCAGATTGGACCAAAAATCTGCAAAATTTTCTCACGGAATTAACTGATCCAATTTACCTCGCGTAAAATTCCTTTCTATCTGAAATCCGCTCAATCTCAATTGTATGTTATAGACAAATCTGAAAGCTTCAAGTCACAACACACGTCTCAGACGTCAAAAAAGATTAAGTTGGAGATTTATGACTTGTTACTATGAATACAAAAATAGCAGATAATTTATGCATTCTTATCAAATCAGATCTGTTTTGATATTGATTTCCAGCAGTAGCTACCTAATTAATGATTTTATATCTAAATCCGATCAATAAAATTCAAATGAGTGTATATTTTTGCACCAGCTCATGAGAAAATCGAATCTAATCCATATCCAACGTCACATAATGATCATTTTCAGTATTAATTAAATATATTATCGCATAAATTTTCTCATGATTTCGATTATTGCCTAAAAATTCATAAAAATAGCTCATTCACAAACTAATAAGAATGAATTTCTTCACTCTTTACTCAACCATAGCCATAGAATAAGCGAGTGAGTGAGTGAGATGGAGAAAAATTTTACCATAATTTATTATCAAACATCAGACGAACGTGAACATCTAATCGACATCGCGTGTGAGAATCATCACTTTGATGAGGAATATACACATAAAAACTAGTCTCGTCTCTCATATGAGAAGATTTTACGATCATCAAAAATGTGTTTTTCAATCTACATAATTTTTAATGGGAATAAGAATAAGAATTGATGATGATGATGAATTCTGTGGTGAACCGCGGGTTCCATCAACATTATTTGACTGAATCTAAATCTATACATTTTTCTACTGTAAATTTCTTTTTCCCTCAAAAATCTCCAAGAATTTAATTGATGATAAAATTAATTGATGCGCTTATAAAAAAATGAATCTTATACGAGATGTTATGTGGATGGAATTTATGTGAGAGATTTAGAACGTTTTATTGTCTTAGATCTTCATTTAATTGCTTTATAATTAATAGCAAACGTGATTTTGAATTAATTTGTCAAACGAATCTCTTCTTTCTTCATCATTTTGATGTTGTTGATTATGATGATCGTTATTTTACAAACAATATAGGAAGATAAATGCCTTCTGATCATCACTAGAGTGAGACATGAAGCAGACGTGCTTAAACTCTCAGCTGATTGTGCGAAATTTTTTAATAATATTTGCAGTGTTGAGAAAATCTGACTGAATTAAAACATTTAAAAAATATTCAGTAAATCCAGCTGAATTCAGCTAGTTCAGTCAAATTCAGCAATTTTTGCTGAATTCAGCAAGTCAAGATAAATTCGAAAGGCTTAACTGAATTCAAAAAGTTAGCTGAATTCAGCAGATTTCATCATATTCAGCAAATTCAAATATGAGGACCTCAGCACAAACCTTAAGCACCAATGGCATAGAGTAAAGTGAGTCGCAAATGAATGTTGAATAATAAAATACTTTAATACTTTTTTCTTCTACTTACCTCGATCTTTCATGAACGTAAATAAATCATCTAAAAATTCTTTGCGCTTTGGATCGTCATTAATTTCATAAAGCTGTAAAAGAACATGAGAAGAAATATAAAAAATTGTATTTTATAAGATTGATTAAAGAAATGAAATGAAAAAAGTTTAAATATTATTTTTTTCTCCTCAGCTACGTCAAAATAATTAAGTCAATTAATCAAATTTCACGTTTTTTTCTCTCTACTCGGCCTCTCTTTTTTCATAATAAAGAAAACAAATTTTATAAAACAAGAACAAGCAATTTGATGAGATCTTGAGATTAAAAAGGAAAATTTAAATACTTTATATTGATTCCTTTCGATAATCACCGCGGATAAAAAACAAAACGTTTGATTTTTTTGCATGTTTGATTGGATTCAGGGGTGCATGCTCATATATCGGTGATGAAATTGAAGATTCTAACCTTAAGAGTACCATCAAACTACAAAATTGAAATATTGAAGTATCTTACTGATAGCCAGCTTTTTGGTCGAAGATCTTCATCATCATTTAGGACTCATCCATAGATTTGTTATGAAGCACATCCTCAACATTGTCGATTACAGTCCATTTGATGCTAGACTTGAGGCTCTGATTGACATCAAAAACTAGAAAATTTTGAAACTTTTCGATGAAAATGCATACACACGAGAATGTGTCATGAAAACACACCCCTGATAAAAGTGAAAAAGAGAGAAGGAAAAAAGAAATTGAAAGGAATTTGCAACGAAAAAGAATTTTAATCGGCCATGCATCCTGTGACTTGAGAATTTATAATTCGCTCTTATCACGTAATTTACCATAGAAACTTGTTCGAGTAAGCAGTAGCAGCATACACGAGCGAGTGAGAGAGACAGAGCATCATTTTGATGTGAAGTCGCCTTCAAGAAATGCTCGACGCGGCTACGGCTACCGTCGAATGAGTAATTCAGTTGCAATTTTTCTTCTCTTATTTTATTATGCACCAGGCCTAACAATAATAATATCGTGAAATGCCAAAGAAATATCAAGAATTAACATCACGCAATATATGATTATTATTATTTAAATATATTTCTCTTATAATGAATTGAACAATTTTTTATTTAAAATTATTATAAAAAAATGAGAAATTGGAATGAAATTAAAATAATTATGTGCACAGTTCAGTGCAAATGCCGAGAGTTTTGAGCTGCAGGATGCAAAGGTGATGAATTGTAATTAGTTATGTATACAATTCATTCCACAACTTGTCGGACGTTAAATATTATGTTCAATTAATTTCATTAGTGAATTACACATGTATTATAATTAATTCCATGAGATAAATTTCTTTATTATTATTTATTTAGCTTTATTTATTATCTTAACACTTTAATCTATCTTTGGATTAAGAAAGGCCTGCAATTTTCCAGTCAAAACACGACTAGACTCTGAAGTAAAGTGAAATAAACTTCCATTTCTGTTATACATTAATTACATGAGCACAAGCGAAACCAATTAAAATCTATAATTTTCATTTTCTTTTGATTGCTTGCTTGTTTGCTCACCAACCAGACAACTACTGTATGTTCTCACTCTCTTCTGATAGGCATCAACACAAATGCACATCTGCAGCTATTGATATGAGAATTTTATTGCAGTGTGAGACAGTTTTTGCAGTTTTTATTCGAAATTTGGAATTAATTAGAGCTTGACTTATGCATTTTGATAGGCAAAGCTTAATTTGATCCGAATTGTGGACCTTTTTGCTTTGAAATCGAGTTATATGTAGATTAAAAATTAAACAATTTTTGATTAATTTTTTTTTAATTTTTCGAAGTTTGAATCGATTTTTTCGAAATTAATTTCGAATTTTTCGAAGTTCAATTAGATTATTTTCGAAATTTGAAACCAAAAATTATTCAAACTTGTTTAGCCCCCTTGAAATCTCTTCAGAGAAGAGAAGAGAGGAGAATTAATTAATTTAATATATGCCAATGGGCGGAAATGAAATAAAATACATGAAAACGGGATGTAAATTGCTATTGCATATCGATCGCTATGAAAATTGATCCACTTACGCACAATCTTATTTTTATTTCTTGTTTATTTGCAATGGATTGCATGTGAAATTAATTAGAAAGCGTATTTATGTAATTAGCAAAAAAAGGCAGCATAAATGTATGTTATATCTATGTGAACAAGCACAGATAGAGATTTTCTAATTGACAATTTTTTAAAAAAATGAAGTTAATGAAAAACATTTCGTTTGTGATAATTTTGTCCACGTAAGAGTGAAAAAAAAAAGTTTGAACAGAAATTAAAGTCGTTCATTATTATTGGCAATAATCTATGAATATGTTATGTGAATATGGGAAAATTTACGTGAAATCACATGCGAGTGCATTGGAAAAAGTGCGATCATTTCAAGTGAAATTACAAACAAAAGAGACGATTAGTTTGATGTGAAAAATCACATGATAGTCATAGCTGAAAATTTCCAGTAACGGGTTTTATCATTGAAACAAATCATCGACACTAAAAAATTTCCAATCATAGAATGGGATTAATGAAAGATAATTACAAAAAATTAACAATTGTTTTAATTCACACGCACCTTCCATCTTTGAAACTAAATAATCAATTTTAAAATGAATTGTGATTGTGAAAATATACCCATCGTACACACATAATTGCAATTCATCTATACTATTTTCACACCCTAATCAAGTCATTAATAATCGAGAGAACAAACCTAATTAAGATCGTTCTATTTTATTTTATTTTTTCAGTAGAATTTTTTTTTTAATTATTGAACATCACGAGAATTCAGAACTGACCATGAAAAGCCCTCTGAATTTCCATAAGAACTCTCCCTAATGCTCATGACATAAATATCATCATCAAGAGCAACCCTCAAAAAGAAATTCAATCGATAGCAAGCAGATGAAGACATTTTTAAGGATGCATGAAAAATGCGAAACACATGTTTCTAGACTGCATAAATATGTAGATGCATGCATATAGTTACAAAAGAAATCAGTCCTTTTTACAAATGGAATTTTTATGGAAGATGCATCAATAAAAATATTTTTCCTTAGACTTATCCTTAATATTATTATTATTATTATTTTTCTGTTCTCCCTCACATTATCCTTGAAATAAAATACTTAAGACATAGAGACACAATCTCCTTATATTTGAGGAATTAATTAAAATTTTTGTAGCTTTTGAGATCTTTTCTTGTGCGTTTTGAAAGATGAGGAGCGATAGAGATATAATTATTATGACGCCATATGACAGTTTAATGACTAGAGGTTCTTAAGGCTCGGATTTACGTTCAGTATGGGTCTTTACCGGTTATCTAGTATTTATGAGATATCAAGGATTCTCGCAATTGAGGAATTAGCCGACTAACTTCCTTTACGACCTCCAATACACGCAACTCTCAAACAACAGAGAACCTCTAGACCATCCAAGCTGAAACATACAATTAACCTATGAAAATCTCGACTTACTTGTCTCACTTGTTTGAATTGATCCTCATAACTCCAGCTGTTGTTATTTTGACTACTTCCATTCTTCTTGGATGACGATGAAATTTTAACTTCATCTTTTGATGGCGGAGGTGTTGGAAACGAGAAGGGAAATTCATTTTGAGCCTCTGATTTTATTCTTTGATCTTGTGTGGTAAGATCGAGTCCTGGAAAGGCGGACGCATGATGAAATGGAAATGATGAGAACTGTTCCTTAAGTCTCTCGAGTAATTCACGTTGCTGTTGTGCGAATGCGTCTTGCTCTTCATGCGGTGGTGATTCGTCTAAATATTTTGCTGGCGGTGATCGTGGAAAGTCTTCGCTATGTTTGTCATCCTCCTCTGAATGTGGTGTTGAGTTTGACTGGATAATTTTGGAAATAAATGGAAAAAAAATTAAATATTATTTTTATGATATGCGGCACAAGAATATTTTATCAAAGACATAACGGGACATTGAGACTGAGAAGACCTTCTTGTGAATAAGGAATAAGGTTCAAAAGATTTAAGGGATTATTTTATTATCACTTTAGGTAACAATTTACTTCTTCTGTATTTTTTTCCTTATTGCAATCACATGCACAGCCGTAGAAAAAGGAAAGAAAGTAAATATGCAGCAAAAACAAAG
The DNA here is from genome assembly GCA_963573255.1 of Chironomus tentans. NCBI lineage: Eukaryota > Metazoa > Arthropoda > Insecta > Diptera > Chironomidae > Chironomus > Chironomus tentans. The sequence continues at coordinate 54,282,924 of OY754302.1, read as the reverse complement.
AACATGAAATAGAAACGTGCTTGAAGATTGTTAAACTTACCATTGGTGAATCATCGTCTGAAAAATGCTCACGATCCATTCTGTTAATTAATTATTTATCTTCTATTTGAATATTCACAACAAAAACAAAAAAACAGCACTAAATTCCTTAATTAATTAAACACAAATTATTTATTTTTTTCCACTATTTATCCTCTTATCACTAAATTAACAAGCGAATTTTTTTGTTTATTTATTTATTAAATCGCGTCAAATTGAGAACTCGTTTTGTTATCACTTCAAAAGTTAACAAACAACAGGCGCAAAAAATTAATTTCCAACTGTCTATCACGAAACTTCGTGAAAATTAATTGAAATGACTTAAAAACTTTTTTTTTATTTTCTTGTTTCGGCTCAGCGCTTTTGTCAACTTAGTTAAGTATATATATATTTTTTTTTCGAGAACGACCGAAAGTTTTTTTCTCTATACTTCAGAAAAAAAAAGGAAAAAAACGAAGCGAGAAATTTTTTTGTTCGCTTGCAAGCAGTTGATATAAAGAATGATATTAAAATGAATTCCGAATCTTTAAATTTTACTCACGACAAACATTTTATCATTACATGATCGTTTGTGTTGGTGCGAGAGCGTAATTCACATAATACATAGGAAAGTCTACAAAAAACACTTCCCCCACCTTCATGTCATTAACAAATACAAGCAAACGTCAAATAATGTTTTCTTTTTGTTTCTCATTTATTTATTTTAATTTTATATTCATGTTTAAATTATTTTTACATATTACAATTTTTAGCAAAATTTATTGACAGAAAATCGTGAGAACAGAAAGGGGAACTTGCGCTTTGTCCATGAGTTTTGATGAATTTTCTAGAATCAAAACTCCTCCTACAATCTTAATCGTTTATACATAACAAAGGAGTACCTACCTGCTTTTTATATCAGACAGTGTTAAACTTATCACTTTAGGCCTTTCTCTTACTCATTAATCACATTCGTTTAGAGTCTAAAAAAACTAAACCTTTCAGACGAAATGATTGATTTAGATTTTCATCTAATTTTAGCATCGACCTAAGGATGGAATTTTTTTTTCTCGTCTTGTAATGTCATTAAACAAATATTCTGATGAATACATTACGATGTGATCACGTTTCAGACGAAAATAGCAAAAATATCACGAAATTTTCACCTTTTTTATTCCACTTATTAACTGCTAATAATTAAATGATAAAAAAAGTCTATAAAAATGAATCTTAATGGTCGTTGAAGCTGCTTTCACGTTTGAGTAAACAAGATATAATTTACTCAAGTAGATAATTGAAATTTTGTAATGTCCTGTCTTAAAAAGTTGGAATTTTTTGCTTTGTGAATTTTTAACTTAGTCTTTGTTGTAATAAATTATCAAATTATTGACATCTCTTAACAGATTGAAAGTTTTATCACAAATTTGTGATCAAAAGACTCACAAAAGCATCAATTTTACAGTTTTGCAGATGAATTATTTTTGGCATAAAAATTCAAATTATTATTTTTTACAGGAAACACATGCTTTCACTGACTTAATTAAAAAGTCTTTAGTTTAAACTGCAAGTAATTAAAAACAAGTACTTCTAAAATTCAAATTATGATTTCGTGCTTAATTTTCATTTTATTTTCTTCACGTGTGAAAAAAATTTATCAAAGCTTGCTGATTTCCTGAAAGTTAAAATTTCAAAAGTAATAAAAAAATCTTGAAGCTGTCGACTTAAAAAACCCTGAATCGACATTACATCAACAAAAGTGGTGAGAGTTCATCACGTCATTAGAATTAGAATATTGATAAGAAGTCGCTATAAAATGCGAAACATTTAGAAATAAATTTTAGTCTATAAGCTAATCCTGGTGCTTTAATTCCCTGCTTTCAGCATAGGTCAGCAGAGGCTACTCGTTAAATATCATTAGGGATTCATCAGGATTTTCCAAAAATCTTACATCAGGGATTTTTCAGGATTAACCCTGAAATTTTCCACAAAAACAAAATTAGTCCTAGAGATTTAATCCAGCATCAAAAAGCGCTCAACATTTATTTCTCTAAGTCAATGCAGAAAATCATACTCGCTTATCGTCTATCCCCACCAAACAAAAACTCAGTTTCTCTCTTCTCATTTTGTATGTGTGCATATAACATTATTTAATTTTAATTAGAGGTGTTTTTTTTGTATATTCAATTGAAATAAAACACAAAAAAAAGATTGTGTTTTTTCAGCTCATGAGCAAATATTTTCTGATGTACAATTGCCACGCCAGTTTTTATCATCATAATCCAATTGGAATTTATTGAGAAAATAACACTAAAAATGACCAGCATGAGTCAGATTGTAAACATCAAACTCAAACTTTCGTACATATAATTGCAATAGATATCCATTTATGAAGAAAAATAACTTTATTTATGATTGTGGTATTATTATTGAAGTTTTTGTAAGGCTAGAAAATCAAATATTTACCCGACACAAAAAATAAAAACTCTTTTTATTGCTAATAAGGCATGAAGGCATGACGTGGGCATGTCAAAGTCAATCTAGTTACTTATAATTTAACATATTGAAAAAAAGAGGGATGAACGTCTGAACCACGAGATCTAATTTTTGATTTAATTCTTTTTTTCTTCTTTCCATCTTTCTTTATTTATTATTTAGGTTTTTTTTGTTGGAACTGAAAATTAAATGAGAATTGTAAATTATGCGTGAATAACAGGAGCTTTTTATTTCCAAATTTAATCATTGAATACTGAAAATTTATTCAGTTTTTGATTGATTTGTCAATGCCTGAAGGTGTTTCTTGAACCTTATGAAACGGTTAATAATTTTAGAATTAATTCTGCTGTGACTTTAATATTTAAACACCGGGAAGTAAAAGATGTAGGATTTGGAAGAAGAAATTAGATCAGATGAATGTTTTCATCTGTGTTAAAATTAATCTCCTATGAAAAGTGAGCCGTAAAGCTTTAGACACCCATACTCTTGCTGGACGTCATTAGTGAACGACTCATAGCTTGCCAAATTATTCTTCACATAATCAAAAATATTCTCACTAATACGGCAATAATCTCCAGGTTTCAAGCTATCATATTTAGATCAAATCAAGTGCCAACAACCTTTTACCTGAATGATAATGACAATGGAAAGGTTGACAGAACTTGGGGATAGCTTGACAAAATTATAGTGAGGACTTCTTCACTCACATTTGACAATTTCAAAAGGCTTAATTTTTTAATTATAAAATCATGAAAAAAAGCCCAGCAAATTTAGAACTGAAATGAAATTTAAAGCACATGCATGATTTCAGTGCAACCCTTTAAGCCATTAAATTAATAAAGTCCATTAATTTATTTTCAGTCAAGAAAGCTTGCCATGTAGAAATATTGCAAATGTCTATCTAATTAACTATTTTCACGTTTCAAATCACACCAAAAATTTCATGGCTTTATTCGCTTTATTGAAAAAGTTTTCATATCATTTCAACTAGAACAAAGAAGGGAACCGCCAACTGATATTTTTTTCCATTTTATTTTGTCCCATTCGATCGATTCCAACTTGTATTTTTTTCCTGTCGCTAACAACAATGTTGAAAAAGTTTGCACAGATATTCCCTAATATGCTGAATTATAAATTTTTGAATCTAATAATTCCACATATTAGTGAACGTAAAGTTAAGGGAAATGACTTTCCTACGTCGCTGTTACTATGCAACATAAATTTATTATTTTTCATATATTGATTAAACAAATATTCATTTTTTAATATTTCTAAATTTTTTACAAACTTAAGATTAGCAAAAAAAAAATATATTCTAGATTAGATAATTGTAGTAAAATAACAATTCGAGTAACGGTCGAAGGAGGATAGACGTTGAGTGATGGGATCAGGTAAATCAGATACACAAAAATCGTTAGAATTTATTAAATTAGACGAGACGAAATTAGAAGCTTGTAAAATTCCAATTGACACCCATAAAATATTTTTATCAACCTGTCTGGATTAAATATGAATTTTATATTATTCTGCACCTCCTACAAGTCTGTAAATATTAACCGAAAAAATGTAATCCTTGCTGTATTATGTGATCCCGTTGCCTGCTCAAAATCAACTGAGCCTTCACAAAAAAGTACCTCTATTGCGAAAAAAAAAATATAAATTCACGGCTAAAAATAGCAAGAATTTGCATTTCATGCTAAATAGCTCTTTACTTATTTTACATGGGCAAGAACGAAAAGCAAACTCATTTCTATTTACTTGCTTTTTTCTGTTTCACCCTCTACTTGCTCGATAAGGGAAGGTATATAATGTATTTTGAGGTATTTTGTGGATAAAGCGCATTTTCATGCTATTAATTTTCATCAAGTGTGCTTTGAAGTTTTTTTTTTGAGTTTTTGATAATTCAAGTGGAATTTTTTGCACTCAAACTTGCTATATTTTGAGTGTCAAAAGAGTCCTCAAACTAAAAATTGTTAGAAATTATGGAAAAAAAAGTCTATAAGCCAAGTGACTTATGGACAAATTAAGAATTCCCCATGCTAAAAAGCACATCCCCAGCAAAAAGCCATCAATAAGAATGCAAAAACAAATTTCCTTCTTGTTCATGAAAATAGGCGTTTAATTGGAATTCAATCCATGTACATACACTCTTCGAGAAAACTTTATAATTAAGGATTTCGTGCACGGCAGGAATTTAACATGCAACATAGGTATGCAAGGAAATGCCTCATATACATACAACTTAGATAGACATAAATTAAATGGAGCTATTTGATGTTTATGTGCTTGCATCTAATCCATTTCAAATTGCAAACTCAATTTACAAGCGTTATAGCTTTTTTTTCAAAGCTATAAGCTACAGCAATTTAAAGTAAAAGAGAAGATTGAAGTTTAAAATGATGTTCACTCCTATTTGTTTTGATTGAACATCAAAAAAGTTTTTACAGGAAGCTTTCGTTGTGCATGTAACGTGAAGAACAATGGGTTCATACACAATGCAACAGTACTTTACATATATGATGCACAAATCATACATTTCCTTGTCCATTGTTTGAACATGCTGTATAAAGCTCATTTGAACTTTCGCACTCATTCTAAGCGCGCAACAATATTGCAATATTGGCATTACCTTCGTACAATTGATTTATATTCCGATTGAAAATTTAATTTCACTTCTAGTTATTTAACCCAATTACTCACTTCCTTGCACTTTCCAACCCTTCTATTCTTGCACCTTGCACGTTTTCATATCCATTATTGTTCAGTATTGTGTAAGATTAAGTGGTGTAAAGTAATGACTTTGATTGCTTGTGATCCCTTAGCGGATCGGTCTATGTACGAAAAGAATGAAGGTGGATTGAATGTGCTTTTGTGTGAGTTAAATTAATTAAAAGTTTTCTAATTCTTACAGATAGTGAAGATTCAGATGAAGAAGGAGGATTAGGAAATGTCAATCGACTGATTATTCGACCACATGGACATAGTGGAAAGGCAAAGAAAGGTGAGTGCTGGAAAAAAATTTAATTATATTCCTAAAAAATCTTTCATTTCATTTTAGGTCATTTGTGCTTTGATGCTGCATTTGAGACTGGAAATTTGGGGAATGTGTTATTGATTAATGAATACGAATATGACCTTTGTCTGCGTCCCGACACTTGCAATCCACGCTACCGCTTCTGGTTTAACTTTACTGTCGACAACTGTAAGCAAGATCAACGTGTCATATTTAACATTGTAAATTTAAATAAGAATAATAATCTCTTCAATCAACGAATGACCCCGCTTGTAAAATCAACATCACGCCCGAAATGGCAACGACTGCCAAAGGAGCACGTCTTTTATTATAAATCGACAATTCATCAACAGCACTATGTGTTGAGTTTCGCATTTATTTTTGATCGTGAAGATGATGTCTATCAGTTTGCATTGACCTATCCATACTCATATTCGCGACTTCAGTCTTATTTGTCTGTTTTAGAGCAGAAATTTCCACTTCAAAGAGATGCGCTGACTTACAGCGTTCAACAACGTAGACTGGAACTGATAACATTTGATGATGTTAAGAAACCTGAAGCCGTTGAACCTGGAAAGAATCAAATACGTGTTGTGGTTATTTTAGCAAGGATTCATGCAAGCGAATCACCAACATCTTATGTCGTTCAAGGACTCATTGAGTTTCTTGCTATTGCCAATCATCCTATAGCTAAATTATTACGTGAAAATGTCGTCTTTAAAATCCTTCCAATGATGAATCCTGACGGTGTATTTTTGGGCAATAATCGTGTCAATTGTTTAGGACATGATCTCAATCGTAATTGGAATAATATTTCATTCTATACACATCCAACCTTATCAGCCACAATGGACATGCTTAAAGAATTCGATACATCGGAATGCTATCAGTTGGATTTTGTAATCGACATACATGCGCACTCAACCTTCATGGGATGTTTCATATATGGAAATGCATATGAGGATGTGTAAGGCTAAATATGCAAATCTAAAAGATTTTAATTCATATCACATTTCTCTTCTTTTCTCATTTTCTCAAGCTATCGATACGAACGTCATCTCGTATTTCCGAAATTATTTGCAAGTCGTTGTGCTGACTTTCAAAATGACAATATGATTTTTAATGCTGATGATCGTAAGCAGGGAACAGCACGTCGTTATTTGTGTAATCGATTGAGTGAAAATGTTAATGTCTATACATTACAAGTGTCAATGAATGGATACTTTATTAAGGGAACAAATATTGCAACACCGTACACTGAGGCTGACTGTAAGGAATTGGAATTGAATTTTGAAGAATCCATGATGATTGTGCATGTTTTCTTTTTCTTTGTAGATATGAAAGTGGGAAGGAATTTAGCACGTTCATTATTGGAATATTATAGATTCACAAATATCCTTCCCATTCCGCCGCTCATGGAAATCATCACGAAACGAAGGGGAAGACCTAAAAGTCATCGACCACGACGTAAAATCAAAAACATTTACCCACTCCGACCGAAAACAACACGCGAGAATGCTCCAATTAATTACACTGACTTATCAATTTGTTATGACAGTGACACGTCCGTTGGAGAAAACTTATCTCCCGTACGATATCCGTTCCATAGTCACTTTATGCTGCAGCATAATCGATTGCGTTTCATTCAGACACAAAGTGATCCATTTCCATCATTGAAATTAGCTAATCTTGAGTTGAGTCCAAAGCATAAGAAGAAAGCAGCACCAGCATCAACAATTTCTGAAAATTCTCCCTCAAAAGCTGAAACTTTTATGGCACCACCAAAATCTTATGTATCGGTAATTGACTTTAATCTTTTGACCCGCGGAGGGCTGGAAGAAGCAACACAAAAGACTTCTGAGAAAGTATGCGCACATCACTATCAAAAATTAAATCGATCTAAGAATTCCAAGTAAATCCTCAAAAAAACCTTTCCATTAGCTAGCTTAAATTTATTTGTGCATTTATTAGGGGAAAAATTTTACTGATAATAAAAAAATTGTAGATTTTTTATTTGTTAGAGGACCTGAACTTGAATCATTACTAATAGTAGATGGATATTAAAGAACATACAGCATGATGTGTGTATTGTTTACACCCTGAGAATGCAAAAATGTGGTCGAGTTATAAAAACTTTAATTTTCCATTACGAAATGTACAAAAATTTTATGATGCTCATCAGGTAAATTGCTGATATACAAAACTTAATGTATGTTTCAGGTAATTTGATAAGACAAGAAAAAAAAAGATTTACAACCACACCCGGGCAATGGCTATAAAATATAAAGAAAGGCAATATAATCAGGGCTTCCAATATTCATCATTGTTGTTGTTTTTGTTGCTGCCTTTTACTTTCCTTTCTCTCTTTACTTGATCTTTAATTATTATTGAGTATTTCTATACAACATCGGCCCATAAAGGCTCCTTTTGTTGCCCATATAAGAGTCATAAATGATTTGATAATAGAAAAATTGCATTTTCTATTGAATTTAGGTCTGCAGACATCCAAAAAGTGACAAAAACTTCTCGTTTAAGAGTTCATCAAAATGGAAATTTATGGACTTTATTGAGTTTCATCAAGAACAAATTCGAATAAAATATTTTATTTAAATTTTTTCATTTTCATTCTTTTCAACTTTCCCTGTAAATTCAAAATTATTAGTCATCGATCCCTTACTCACTAAAATTATTCTGATAATACTTTCAATAATTTATAATTATTATTAAAGTTTAATTAAGTCAAAAGTGTGTTCATATCCAACAATATGTGTGTGTATGTGTGTATTTATGAATAAATTTTAATGCAAAAATCTTTTTAAAATGCTCTTTGTGCATAAATATGTTGAAAAAGGTTTCTTAAAAAAATCCTTTTATGGCATTTATTAGGAAATATATTAAGGGATAAAAATGGGATTCTCATAAATAGTCGGTGAAGGCTTATTAAACCTGGATTCTTGCAATGAAAAAGCATCTATTGCTTGCGTTAGAAATCTATAAAGGTTTACAATGCTTCTTTAATAAAAAAATTCTATTTGGTATTTATGCATATTATTGACAAAGGATTCCAGTCTCATTCAGTTTAGTTACTTCTCCTCACATTATTCAAGAAATGTCCAATGATATTTCCACGGGGATAGTAGGAAGCTACAACGATTACTTTTCCATTCTTTGTGTGGCCAACACCAATGCCTAGTTCTCTCGATGATTTCCAGACCATCTGTGAGAATTGGCCAGCCTTAAAGGACGTTTTTGGTTCTACATTCCATGTGTATTGCTTGACCTCATCATACCAAGACCTGAGAATTAAAAAAAAATCATTAAATATTTGAAAAGCTTGAGTCTTGTTCCTACATACTTGCTAACTTCTTTGGGATTTGGCCATGCATCTCTGTCACTGCTCCACAAGCAGTACAAATTTTCTCCATACTGAGAGCTCTGTCTGTAGGTGAATTTATCTGCTTCAGCTAATTTTTCAGCCCAGCGTTGTGCATCATTCATGACTTCTTTTGTCAGTCTAACAAAAAAATAACGGAAAAAAATTATTTGAAGTTTTTCAAGTCACGCCATCTAGATGTCATGTCTACAATACTCACTTTAATTCGGGTGCAAAGTGTTTCTGTAATGTGGGATATAGTGAATTAGCACAGAAGATTATCATAACAAGTGATTAATTACCAACCTTTCTGTATTCATTGTGATGTTTAAGCATTTTTTGAGCAAATTCTTCGAGTTCCTCTTCAAATGTCTTCGTACTTTCGATGCTTGATTTCTCCATCGATTGTCGTGACTTTAAGTCATCACCAAGTAACGGCGGAACATTTTTCTCAAACGACCCGATAAAATTACCTGGTGGATCATAATTAGCAACCACAAAAACTTCACCGCTTCGATTACGTGCCATGCCAACGCCCAATTCTCGACTTTCCTTCCATACAACTTGTGTAAAGTGACCCGTCTTTAATGTTGAGGGCTCCTTATGAAAAACATGCTGTGAGATTTCTGAATACCATGAATCAACAACCTCACGACCGCTAACATGATTATTATTTGCATTGGAACTCCACAAACAAAAAATGTTTTCGCCATATTGCGAATTGTTTCTGTGAATTAAAACTCCACGACTTGCCAAAATTCTCGCCCATTCTTCGGCATGTTTACACAATCTCTTACTTAATTTTAGCGCCGGTACACCATGCCTTGCTCTATATTCATTATGCGTTTTAAGACATTCAATCTCAAAGTCACTGTAAAATGACTTACGATTAATTGGTGAAGGTGTTGAATGACGAAGGCTTGGTGAATATCGAAGACTAGGGGAATTTCTGAGACTAACAGCACGCTCGTCATTGTGCTGGTGAAGTTGCTGCTGTTGAATCTTGACATTAAGTGAATTACGGTTGTGCTTCGAGTATAAAGTTGGCGTACCATAAGGATTATTATTATTTGAGTCACGATTAGCGACACCATTAAGGATTGTTTTTCTCGGATTATTGCTGGGGCTGTTATTTGTACTGTTGTAGGCTGTCGCATCATCTGGTGTCAATAAGCTTAGTGAACTGAAATCTTTGCTCATTTCCGAATTCAATTTTCGACTTAACGGTGAGAACGTGGAATTATTGAGTGACGAATATCCTTGATCACGTTCACATGACGGTGATGTTGATAAAACAGCATTCGCTGATAAGTCACGCTTCTTTGTTACCACAGTTCTATCCGGCTTATGTCCTTTATATGTCTGAATTGTTTCCATAGTAATCGTCTCAACAGGATGATCCTAGACAGACAACATAGACAAGCACGCACGTGTATAATGATAAAATCGATATGCGGCGCCAGTAAATTGATAATTAATTATTAAGTTCAATTTACCTTTTGGCTTTTGTGGTTGATGACACGCTGATCTGTTTTCCGTACCATAACAACTCTCGCGAGATTTCCACAGTCATGATTTGATATTGCATTACTGAGCTTTGTTACATCTTTTGCTGTTGGTCGAATTGGTCTGTGATGAAAATAGACAGGAAGAATAAGAAAAGTTGAAGGTTATACAATAAAATGTTCTGTGATTTATGACGTGCGGAAAATAAACACCAAGATTCTTGTCGAGGAAAACTATTTGACTAAGGAAATTCGACAAAAAGAAAAAGCTTTTATGACTTTCTTTGTTTGTGCCTTGTTCATTTTAATTTGACAGAAATGCTTCAAGCTTTGAGTGTTTTGTGTATAAATAAAGGGTTGTAGCTGCTTTTCAGATTCCAAAACAGAAACTTAGCTTGAAGGATAGATTTTCAATTAGGAAGATTGAGAACTAGAGCTTTAAGTTCTGTAAAGAACTAAAGTTGTTCAGTTTCCAAACAAAAGAATTTCCCGCGCAATTTCCAAGTTCAAAGTTTATGACCAATTACATTTATCCTTGAGAAAAAGGACATAAAATTAAGGAAATAGCACACAGCAATCGTCGATAAAATTCATGAAATATGTCACAAAACGAAGACCAACAGAATTCATAGCAGCATAAGCGAATGTAATAAAACGGAAAGTCAAGGATGAACATGTAACATAAAATTTTATTATGTTAAATGGCAGGCAAGAATGACATTTTAAGCACCCCATATAAAGAGAATAATTCCAACTTTGTCAGCATATATCATATAAATAACCCCATTCTACTCCCATCTCTATCTCTCTAGCATTGTTTTTCGTTCTTGTCGTGAAATCCAATGAATACACATAAGCCGGCAATGAACTGAATTATAAGTGAAATTCAATTACAAATTCAGAATGCATTCACGATTATTTTAAGAATCAAGCATATAAACGCATACAACAAAAGAATGAATAAATGAAAATGAAGAGAAAGCCGGAATAAAAAAAATCAATAAGATTCAATGTTAAATTTCATCGATTTTCGGAAGGTGGAAATTTCGTTCGTATAACTTACATTCTCGCTTGCTTATATGTTAATTAAGGCGTGATTATCAGTAGCAATTTATTTTAGCGAGTGTCTGAAAACTTTAGAAGCCGCTCATATGCACGTGAATTGCGAGAAAGCGGAAGAAGTAAGAAGACTACGAAGGTTGAGGATGCCATAAATCATGCAATTTCTTCGTGCTAATTATGGACTAAATTTTCTGTACATCGCGATATTCCCCAATGTATCAACTTCATGCAATTTATTAGTTCGTGGTAATTCCACTGATGTTTGTAGCTTAACATTGAAATTAATCTTGGTTTTATTGAATCACAAATAATCCGTGGGCACTCGAGACATACAAATAAAGGCAAAATAAGAACCAGAATTAGTTTTATTTATTACACAATTTTCAAGTGTCACATCGATCTATTTTCATTCGTACTACAATTGAATTTAATGACTAACTAGCTATGCTCTTCACTTGCCCGAACCAAGATCAATGCCTGGCTGTACATGATGTAAACAAAAATAGAAAATAGTTTGACGAAGATAAAATCGTGTCGCGAGCATATTAACTCAATTGGACACGCGATTCAAATGCCTTTTTTAGGGAAACGGACGGAAAAAAAATTAACAAAAAGGGAAAATTAAGTAATTTATGGTGTAAAGTGACTTTTTAGTCTATAAATTTTAACAAGTAATTGAACGTAAGCAATAAATTCTAATCGTCAATGAAGATAAATTGAAGCTGTAAATTGATCAACTATGTAATCCAAACAATCTTTTGTCGTAAAGTTATGTAAGGAATTGGATAGAAAGTTTTCGCACGTGCTGATCATTTAGATGTTGATCTGAATTTGTTGGAAGAAAATAGATTCTCCAGAGTTGCGACTGTTCTTTGCAAGTAAGTAAGAATCCACAAGGCTTCCATAAAACCGTGCAAATCATAAACTGCTTGAAATTTTTATTTCAGTCATTAAAATGTCTGCAACTAAAATCAAAATAAACAATGAAGTCACACAATCCATCTGTGTCTATTCTTCACAATGGGCTATTTGTAGTTAACAGATGTCAGTTAAGGTATGAACAAACATAAACACAGAGTTCCCTTAGGATTTTCCTTAGAAAGTCTGTAATTTGTGGGAAAAATCAATAGCTGCACAGATTACTACAAATTTTCTCATGAAAAGAAGATTGACGGTTAAATAACGGAAATTTTTTGAATTTTCAGTTCAAAATTTGAATTTTCATGGCCAATCATGATTTCAAATTATTAAGTATTAAAACATAAAAAAATTACCTCGAGCATCTCGCAGACATACGAAGACAACATACGTCGACCATGATGAGTGATTTATAAATTTATTTTAATATCAATTAACGGACGAAATAGTATTAAAATGTTGTATGCAAATAAACTGTTTGTTATGATTATGATTACTTAATTAATCGCACTTGTGCTCATTCACTTGTTCGTTGTCAAGTTTAATGTTACAAACTCAGATCTTTTTCGCTGTGACTGTGAATATTTTTTTTACACTTAATTATTATATTATTTATATTGACAACTTGATTATCGTTTCACTTTTTAAAGATAAAAATTGATATAGGCAAATGTAATGTATTAATAAATATTATATTTGTTTCTCGACACAGTTTGAAGTAAGCGCGTTGGCTTTTCATCATTCAATTTTTAATGTCAATAATTTATTTTCCAGCTATTCCATTGTCGATATTTATCTATCAAATTTTAATAAGCATATATTAATTAGCATGGACGTGTAACTTCTTAGTTTTCAGCTAATTTATGCTGATGCATGAAGCTTCAAAAGTGATTAATTCATAGAAATATTTGCACAAAAGTGATTTACAGTCTATGCATAAGCATAAGCTCACACCCATTTCATAACTAACATGATTTACACTCTATCAATCTATGAATGTCTATCATGTATGTAGTTACATCAATCATGCGACTAATTGACTATGATATCTTAATTCCACGCGACTAATTCCTTATACTGTCAACAAATAATTAACGTCACTCTCCCGGGTATTTTTTGCTACTTCCGTTGCTCATATACTTCCACTAGATTGATGATGATTTTTATTACAATAGAAGTTCCATAAAAGACGTACAGTGTAGCGAATATAAATTAGTAGATGGGTGCTAGTAAGCAATAGCATGTGACGAAAAATTTCCTTTCTATAAAGTATTTTTAGACCTAACCAATGGTCATTATCATCATCATCATACTCATTATTACTCTTTATGAATATGAAAAAGTTATTTACAATGGGCATGGTTTATGTTCCACTACAAACAGATCTTCCTCTTCTCCGTGTGCCTTGCATACAATAAGCTATAAATTCTCGAATATTCTTTTGCTAATTTTAATAAATTTCGTTCTTGATGACTCATGAATAATGTTGATTTTATGAATTAACAATTTTCACAGCAAAGATATTAAAATGTTGATACAGTCATGTGCCATGTGAATGACTAAGATGCTTCTTTGGCCAAATGATTAGAATTTTAGTAACGATTTTCAAAATTTTGAAATTTTAACGAATTTTGCAAATTTGAAATTCAACGGCTTTATTTATTTTCTGAGATCTTTTCAAATTCAAATTAAACGTTACAAAATTTGAAATTATTATATTTTTAAAAACCCGTGAGAAGTGATCACTTAACGTGATCTGATTTGCAGCAACAAGCGAAAAAGAATTATTCAAGTTTCTGTTTGTGCAATTGCTTTTCAGAAAAAAAATATTGCCGTTTCTGTGCTGGCCTTTCACAAATGTTATTTGAGCAAGCAATTTGTAAAATGAGAATTTCAACAAGTTTGCATGTTTCTAAAAAGAAGATCATCATATTAATAATGTCCATAAAACACTTTTGCGAAGACAAAAAGTGTCTCATGCAAATTTCATTATTACAGCAGATTCAAGAGCATTTATACACTTGTGTATTTTAGCTTTTTTATCACGATTATGCTAATTAATAATGTCGGCAACAATGAAACATTTGTAAAGTTATTTTCATCTATCTTTTTCTACAGCTATGAATGAACTGCATGCAAAGCAATAAAGAGTCATTTCAAGTGAATAAATAGAATTTTTGTGTTTGAGACTTTTGTGATCTTTATCATTAATAGCTGTAACATTTGAACTTATTACGTAATGATTAATGAGAAATAATTTGTATATTGTAATTTAATAAGGTATGAATGATATCAAGATTTACTCAGACGATGCAGTTTTTGTGGAAAAATGATGATGTGATTTTTTTTTATTTGACTTGACGACAGACTGTTATGTCGTCGTTGCCAAAAGCTACTCCAATGTTTGAAAAGTTATATCAAAAATATTTTTGGCACAGAAGCAATTCCGATAGACATAAAAGTTCACTCAAAGTTCACAGAAGTAAAAATCAAATTCTAAAAGTTTCGTCAAAGTTTAAAAGATTAAAAAAAATGTTGCTAATTTTTCAAAGGTTGCTTCAATTCAACCCATATTAATTTTTAATCTTATGAACTGACAGCTCTTAGCATATTATGAACCTTTTGCTGCTATAACTCAAATCTTCTTTCTCATTCTCATAAAATATTCAAGATTCCGAAGAAAATTTTGCAATGTTTGCTCAAAAAGTCCTACACAGCACACAAAGAACATGTATTGATGGGAATTTAACATCAATTAAAATCTCATTGACTACAACTGGATGAATTTAAATTCTCTACATTCTTAAATCACACAAAAATTCAATGCATAAGCATGAGAATTGGAATTATTCATTTCAAGGCCGCTCCTTCGCTCTTTTACTGCATATATGCAGTAGTTATAGACTTAATTGTAGCAATAATAAATAGCTGTAGAAAGAAAAATGCAATCGAAGTCCAGTGGAGCGTAAATAATTCGCCTAACTATATAAATTATCATCATGAGTAAGCTAATACATCATACTGAGAGGCAGGTTACTCGATATGAACTTTCTGTTATTTATTGTCAACGATCAAATTTTATTTTACGTAATTTGATATAAAAGCAGTTTTCACTATTTTTAGCCTCGACTTAATGAAATTTTCGTGTCGATCTGAATCATAATTTTTCCATTGTTTTCTTCTCGTTCCTGTTTTGACAATAAAAAAGTTTTTCTTTTCGTGATAAAAAAAAATCCGCGCATAAAGGAACTGAATAGAGTGGATTTACAACAATAAGCTTAATTCTCTCATGAATCATTTGGTATTTATACGGAGAAGTTATATTTTTAAAAATAAATTGAGGGTCTTAGGATGTGTAGATCAATAAGGATGGGTCTGATCTCTAGAACATATTAATGGTTGCATACCCTAGTTCCTCCACTGTAACTCAAGAAACCACCCAGGGCATGGTTGGGTCTAGAAGTGGATGTCCTTTAAAAACCAGGCTCTAGAGTCTAGACAAATTCAACTCAATTTTCTATCGACCCACCCTTTTAGAAAGTCCATAAATCACCCTCAAATACCACAAAAACAACTTTTCCCATTTATTTTTATTACTTTCTTTCAAACTCAAAATTGTGCATTCGTTCTCAATTTCTTTTTATCTCGCCCCAATTGTATCCAATGATTTTTCTTGCAAGATTTATAAATAAAATGAGTACAGCAAATCAGATTAAATGACTTTAAAGGCGACACGTCGTCGTAAGAGTGAGTCGAATTGGGATAAGAAGAAGATCATTGATAGGGAGCATGTAGCATAAGAATCAGGATAGCAAGAGTCGATGATCTTTTTATGTGCGGATATTTCAGAAAGGTTATTTATAAAACTGTGAAATGCATTGTGCTGAAAACTCAACTCAATTTGTGTCATTTAAATCATGTTCAAGTTGTACGAAGCTTAATCAATAATGAATAGCAGAAATTATTACGAGTATTTGTGTTATAAAATTTAATAAAGAAGGTCAATTTTTACAAAAGGGTTCGCTTATAATTCCGTAAGTTTTCAATCTAAATTTGACTCCTCGTTGGCTTTCAAACGAAAATTAAATAAGTCAGGTGGTATTTAAGTGTCTATTCGAGCAACGTGACGTGGAAGCCTTTATATAATTTTACGAAGGAAAAGAATTTTTTACGTTTTCATTTCGTGTCAATTTTGAGGAATGAACCATTTTTATGGGGATATAAAAAAATATTCTCGTCAAGAACGGATTTTGACGATACAGGTTTTTCTATTGAACTTTAAAAAATTATTTATAGAGCCTTTGAATAACAATAAAAAAAAATTTTTGTGCTCATCACGAAAAAATGAATTTAAATCGTGACTAACGGTAAAAAAACATTTTAAAATTTTTTGAATCTTTAAAACTCGTTGAAATTTTCAAATTTGAAAAATCCGTTAAAATTTAAATTAAATAAAAAATAAACTTTCCATTCAGTCTAATTTAAATGCTCTTGTCTAGACAAAATAATTACATAAATTAAAGTATTAAATCACACACCATAATACGTAATTACGTTCTATATTTATCAGGATATATTTGCACGAAAACGTCACAGAGAAAAAGGGAAGGAAGAAAATCATTTCCTCGACATCGAACATAACAATTTCACTGAAGGCCATTAAATAATAATGATGTATCTTTTAAAAGCTAATCATAAGCCTTTAGCTGCATGAATTATTAAATTCGAATTACGTTTTATATTTATTTTTAAACTTGCTGAATTTTTCCAAATCTTTAGTCAAGTTCAGTCATTAATAAAAAATGACAAAATGGAACCAAGGAGGATTACTGAGTCATCAAGTTTTATAAATTATCTCATCTCATCACATAACTAATTCAAGCTCATAACGTAAAAAAATTTCCACCCTCATCCACCGACCTACATAGAACATGAGAGGAGAGGAACTGACGTTTCATCTCCTTTTTCTCCTTCCAATCTCGATTGTAGAATTTTCTCGTTTTTACCTCCCACAATTTTTGTGTATATTTCTTGCCGCATACACTTTCGAGCAACAAAAACATTTCATTTGTGTCCTTTTTTGCCAACATCGCAATTTGTAATGAGGAAAATGGCAAAAAGCCGGAAAATGTCGAAAATAAAAATCACCCAGAGCTGTAGGCTTGTTCACATTGAATGACTTTTATGCCGCGCTTGAAAATTTATGTTGGTGGCTGCTTTCCAGCTTTGCAGAAATCTGCTCCCCATTTTCACTTTCGTGCTCGCAAATGAAAGGGAGAAAAATCGATTGTGTGCATTTTCTCCCCTATTTACTGCTTCCTCAGTGTATGTACGTACAAACAGGATAGAATATTCATTGAGTACGAAATTTATGTTGACAAATTTCATGTCCTGCAATATGTTATTTGTCGCAGATAATCACGAAAGGGATTCAAAATTTCACATATAATCAGCTACCAGTGATTATTATGTCCCAAAAAAATTCAAAATCTCTTCTAAACTTATGTGCAAATATTTCCACATCACTTTTGTCAATAAAGGAATAGAAACAATTCACCAACATTTGCTTGATTCTTCTTTGTGGCTTAAAAAAATAAGAATTTCTCATTCTCGATAAAAAAAAAAAATAATAAAAAAAATACACAAACAGTGTAAGAAATAAAAAAGAAGTAGATATATACAACTATGTAAACTTGTGCACAAAACAGAAAATTAACGACTTATCATCAACGCGTCTCAACATCAACTGAAAATGAAAACTGATTGTGCCGATTTATTTTTTTTTCGCATACAAGTGCGGAATCTCCCAAAGTGCAATGGGATGTATAATACAATAATGAATTGTTGTTGTCATCACGAATGAAAAAATTTTCTGTGAGAGAGTTCTAACAGTGCGCATAAGCACAGAGTCTCTTCTCACATTCTTCTCATGCTGAGAATTATGAAAACATAAACTTTACAAATTTTCCCTCCAAAATGGAAGCTTTGAGAATGTGTGGTCGTCTTATCGGGATTTTTTTATGAGTGGTAAGTACAAGAATGCTTTATTGGTTTCTAATTGATTGATAAGACGAAAATTTGAACAACAAAAAGAACCTCAAGTAGACAAAACACGTGATAAGGCTTTATACTTCCCGTAAATGTAATACATTTTCAACTGTACTTGAAATCTATGAGCAAAATCACATGTGGAAGTACACGAAACTTAACTTGATTAAAAGGAACTCATTTTTATGAACGAAAAAATTTTAATTCATAAAAACTGGAACAAATTGTTGATTTTCAAGGTTTCTAAAACAATTTCCCAAGGAACAATGAACTTTTTATTTTCATTTGAATGACTGCATCTAATGTGCTTTTGTGCTCAATTCAGAGAATTTCATAATGTTTTGCAATTTCAGTTATATAATGTCTGTTTTTTTCTCGATTCCTTGCTCCTAATTTTATATTTTTATTAAAAATGTAAACAAAAGAATTTTCAATGAAATTTTGTAAATTAATCTTTTTAAACTAAGCAAACAAGAAATTTAGTTTATTAGATGGCTTTTTGCTATGCTTTTCTATCGGCTTTAGCGCTTAAAAGTAAATTTTAATGTAAATTGAGTGAAAAATTACAAAAATCAAATTTTAAGTGGACAATTTAGAATGGCGCCAAAATTTTTTCAAATATCATTAAATCTTAAACTTTTGACTACATTTTTACAATATATAGACTTTTCCGCAGCCTTTTATTTAAGTTTATCCAATCCAATTCAACTTAAACTAGATTCATGCAAACTTAATTAATTAAAATAAATTAAAAACTGCTCAAAAAACCACACTAGATCGAAAACAGCCAATTGACAACTCAATAACACTGCTAATTCACTCCAATAACATTTTGCGAAAAATGTGCTAATAATTCTTATCGGCCTGCTACAACCCATACAAAAGTAATCAAGAAAAACAATAAAAAATGAACTATAAAAATTGCATAAATATAAAAACAGCTGATAGCCGACGTAATATTATTTTTCTCCAGTCTCAAGACAGAATTGACACAAGTGGAGTTAAATACATGAAGATGTGTATCTGTGTCTAAATGATAAGCAGGCTGTTCTGTTATAGAGGCTCAAAAATTAACTAACTTAATCGAGTCAGATAAAAATATTATCATACGTAGCTAGAGTCGCGATCATCAATGTAATATATGAGTCATAAAAGTCTTATAAACAGCAGAGATCTTTTTGAGACAGCGGAAAAACATGGTCTTATCAGTGTGTAATATAAATTATTGCCTTGCCTTATCACTTGCATTTGGGTAGTTTTGCTCAATGCCGCAATGCTTTGATTTGACTCTAATTATAAGTGTCTATATAGACATATAATTAATTGATGACGTACGAAACTAACATTTAGACTTGAAAATTATATCATTTATGATGTATAGGAAATGCTTTTGGAATGACTTTATGTTCAGCAATTGTGACTCGGAAAAATTTCAGAAAAAAATGCAATAAATGAGTTCATTCGATTTTATGAAGACTCCAACAAAACAATTAAAAACAATTTTCAACACTCAACGATCCATAAAAATGCACAAATTATAAAAAAATTCCTTACTTTTCCTTCTCGCACATTTTCACTGGAAAAATCAAAAATTTTAATTGAAAAACTGTAGATTTTTTTATTCTTCCACTTGAACTAGTTCCGCGTCTAACTCCTTTAACACATTGCTTTGAACTAACAGCAAAATATGAACTGACACATCAGTTATTTAAACAAGTTGTTTATGAGTTTTGGGGAAATGATTCTAATAATTTTTACGGCGCATTTTTCGTGGACAAAATGAATTTTTTGGAAGAGAGTCCTAGTTGGGGTATTTATAGGATGTTTCCTTAACTTGATGGAAGCTACTTTTTCAAATGCTTACCCTCAAAATCTAACCTAGAAGCTTAATCCTGCCCCTGTTTCAGGTAGTATGGCATGCACTGTACCACTAGACTTCACACTCAAGACACTGTCAAGCTTGAAACCAACCTAATTTGGATATACCTAGACTAGACTCGAACCCATGATCGCTATGTCATCATTGTATTTCTAAAATACCGTAGACTGCACCTCTCCAACTCTCAACGATCGGAAACGATCAATTGTCTACTGAAAAGGCACAAGGCACCAATTTTCTACCCGTCTCGATAACAAAATTTATTATTTATGATGATTTAATAAAATTCAATTAATTAACGATTGAAAGTTGTCAAATATTTTATGCACGAGAATGGAAAGTAAGCGAAATTTCTGAATAGATAATTGAGTCCATTAATAAGCAGCAGAGTTGTCAGATAGGTGCCTTTGGAAAGGTGCCTAGCTGTATCATGGTAGCTTTTGCCTTTGTCTAGGCATTACCTATGGATAGGCTAAAGAATTTGCCTTCTTGTAGGCGTGCCTAGTCAAAGGCATTACCTAGGCAAAGGCACTGCCTAGCTACAGGCAATATTTTTTGCCTTTGGCTAGGCACTGCCTACGATAGGCATGCCTTTACCTAGACAAACCTAGCGTAGATTTGAGTAGGTACCTAATGTTTTTTGCAGAAATAAGCAAAAAATCACGTACCTACTTAAATCTACACTAGGTTTGCCTAGGCAAAGGCGTGCCTATCGTAGGCAGTGCCTAGCCAAAGGCAAAAAATATTGCCTGTAGCTAGGCAGTGCCTTTGCCTAGGTAATGCCTTTGACTAGGCACGCCTACAAGAAGGCAAATTCTTTAGCCTATCCATAGGTAATGCCTGTGATAGATTTTTGCCTTTGATAGGAAATCGATAGGTGACAACTCTGATAAGCAGAATATAAAGAAATAAAAATTTGCTCGCATGCATTAAATTATAGGCGATCATATTTTATAAAAGATTAGCGAAATCTACAAAGGGGTCACGTCAATACAAGAACCCACTTAATGGATCTGTTATCTGTACACAATTTGTGTATTCATGCGGTCGTGTACACATTTTCATAAAGTTATAATAAATTAATTGAGACGTCTTGTCAGACAAAGTGAGGATGTATGTTAATGTATAAAGAATGAAGTAAGGCATCATGACTGAATGAATGGAGTAGTAAAAATGTGTGATATTTATTTTTGTAAGTCATCAAGTACTTAAAGCAATTTTTCATTGACAATTGACTGGAATGGATGTTCTAATTATTTCGGGTGCTGTAAGCTGTCAAACAATTCGAACGACAGATGGAAGTGATTTATTCTTCTTTGCATAGCTCTTTCGGACGGGCTTCACGTTATCACAGAATGACTCATAATCATTGCCTGGTGGATAATAATTGGCAACGACATAAAGCTTCGTCTCAGTGCTGTAAAAATTGATGATTAATTGATTGCCTTTAAAAATAAATTTTCAATTTACCTATTCAAGGCATAAGCGACGCCCATGGCTCGAGTATTTTTCCAAATCACCTGAGCGAAATGCTTGATATCTTTACTTGGATATTTTGGGCTACAATTCCTTCCTTCGTCATACCAACTGAGGACAGGCTACAGACAAATTGACGTCTTGATAAGATTTTTGATAAGTGTCTAAATGAACCTTTTAACCTACCTCAATAGCATCTGGATAGATTTTTCGGTCACTGCATTTGAAGAAGATATTTTCACCAAATGTACAATCTTTACTCGGTACCAAAAGGTTGCATTTTGCTAGGTATTCAGCATATAATTTGGCATAGTCACAAAGTGCCTTATCAAGTTCAATTCGCAGTGATCCATGCTGTACTCGAAAACTGTTGTGTGCTTCTAGACAATCAACTTGAAACTCACTAAATTTTTGACCTCCGCACATGATAATTTCAACGTGACTTGAAAATTTTGATGATTAGAAGTGATGAAAAGATTTTTGGCTGAACTCTCAAAATGTCAAATTTCAATAAAAATATTTCGAGAATATTAATAAAAAGCAAAGATTGCTATGATCAATTTATTTTCAATTAAAATTTATTGTTCATAAAATGCATTTTGGAAGGTGAATCACTCAAATCTAAAGCTTTTGTCTGATGAATTCGTTCATTATGAGCTTTTTGTTCAACTGATGACTTTTAAGATTTGAAAAATTAACGGATTTTTAAGATTCAAATGAACTGAAATGAGATGAACTCATGAACTACTGAACAATTTTAGTAAAATATTACTAACTTCAAATTCCAAAAATTCGTTAGTCACACCATAAAAGTGAAGCTAATTAAAAACTTAAAAATATTGCAATAAAACAATAAACCTACAAATAATTTGCTTATCTATCACGCTATTATATTACCAAAGAGAGCGTCGAGTGTAAATTTAGTGACTAGTTTGTCAACAGCATCGAGAGAAAAAAGTAATAACAAACAAAAAGAAATTTATCTGTAAAATCAACATACATGGGATTGCCTACATGCAGGAATCATATTTGACTAGATTTGTTGACTATTTGTAATCTCAATACATGCATAGCTGAAATGTGTGTAAAAAAGCGAGCATTATCAATACTTTTCATATCTTATCAATACGAATGAGAGAGAGAGGAAGAGAGGAATTGACAGTTGTGTCATGATTTTTAGTTTAGTTTTGTTGGCAGCATGGCAAAGTTTACAACGCTGTTCGATACTTTGGTAGGATTTTTAGTGATTCTCTTAATATTAATCCTCACATTTGCACCTTCAAGTATAAAATTAGTGAGGGTACGGTCAAATAATGACGAAGTAGCAATGTGACATCTGAAACGCAATAATAATTAGTTTAAACTGTATATATCTGTGAGTTGAACATTAATATTTTTATACATTTTATTGAATTTCAACCTTCTGGATGCATTTTAAGTTTTAATTCACAAGATTTTTGGGCGAAAAATATACTTTTGTTTTATTTATAATCGCGGTCGTTCACCAATGACGTCTACCTTCTTTATAAAGAGAAGTGGATGAGGGTAGAGAATTTTATCATCTTGAAAGTTTTTTTTGAAGGGGGTTGATTTTGGACGTCATTTGTAAACGACCCCATGGAATAATAAATTTCTCTTAATTATAGGTACTTTATTTAGCGATTAATGAGCGAGCAAAAAATGAAGCACAAGTGCCAAGTGTCTTGGTTAAATTATTCACAGCACTTCCTGATCTTTGCAAAACATTTAAAAACTGTCTTCACATTATTCTCTAAACATTTCATTCAAAATATAAATTTATTCCCTTTTTTGTAATAGTGGAAATGCATTCATAAAAAAAACTTAACATCGTAGCTATTGACATAATCTTCTCTTTCGTAATTTTGTTTTAATACTATATAGCCTTACTTCCATTCATAACAGAGAAATTGATCTCACTTGTCTTATTAATTTTATGTTTAATGATAAATAGCTTTGACTTCATACTTTTAAATGAGGATTAAGATTCTAGCCAGGAATGGTCATCATTAAGCTGAATACAATAAAAATATTCAATTTAATGATGACTCGCTTTCTCTGTGCAATCTACCACTAATGAGACATCGATAACAAACACACGTTTGTTAAAAGAAATAAATGTTGTGGATCTGTTATGCTTGACCGGAAGATGGACTAGTTCATTTTATATAGCTGTATTTGTGATTTTATTGGATTAGACTGTGTGACTTACACATCCACAAAATCTCGCATTTCTTAAATTTTTGGCAATAACTTTTCACATTTTTAAAAGAAATAGAAAGTTTATGCATAAATTCCAACATACTAGTCAGTTTCATCGACACAATTTAGTGGTAAATTCTCAAAGAATCTACATCTTCCTTGCCTATTTTCTTATGTATACATATTAATTACTTTTTTATCTTTAAAAAGGGAAATTTTTTTAAATATTCATCTTGTTATATCTATATTTAATATTTTTTCACATAACGAATTGCGAAAGAACAATTTATTCACTCCCTAATTCAATTGATGATCTCAAAAAATGTTACATGGACATACTTTTTTTCCACGATAATGATGATGGATTTGTTTCGTAATGAGTTAAGAAGCTTTTTAAAACATTTTTTTTTTCACTGTAATCAATCATGCTGATTTTACATTTGCATTGACTTGTTATATGTATGTTTATATATTTATATTTATCATTCTTTTATGATAATTTTAAAAGAAATTGTTAATATTAAGGTATTGAAGTTGATTAAATCAAATCAAGTGGCTTAAAACTGTACAAAAGCTTCTCACAAATGTTCTCGTTGTGTTTGAAACCCATACGATTCCTGTGGAAAGTTGTATAGCTTTAAGCAACTTGATGCTCAACACTTTCAATGGTTGATTAAAATTGTACACTTTTTTATATAAAAAGAAATATCACAATAATAAATAAATTGTCAACTTTAAATTATTAGCAAATTGTGATTTAAATCGCACAAAATCATTCAATAATTAATTCAGTTATTTTACACGCACGCTATTTTCGATGTGCATAGAGTTACATTTTTTTAAGAAATAATTAAACTCAACAATGTAATTGCATCACGTTTTAATAAAATAGTTGTAAATGATTTACAAACTTAGCACAATCCGCCTTCTTCGTCATCATCGTCGTTATTAGCTGGTGGTGTTTGAGCCGTGTTTGAGGATTCGCCAGCCGATTGAGAGATATAAGATGCTGTGGCATTTTCAATTACTGTTGCTTTCGGTGCTTGTAGACCTTTTGGCAATTTCAAATCTCTGGCTAATTTTGCATACTCAATATCCATGTGCTTGATGAATGGGCTTGAAAGTGCTCTCAAAGCTAATTCAGGATCTTCGTCATCATAAGCTTGTAAGAGAGATTCCAATGTCTGAACTTCATGTGGGTCACAGCAATTTCCCCATTCTTTAAATGCCTTTTCAGCTGCCACATAATCTTCACGTGCCAACTGTACGAGAACAAGTGCTACTGCCAATCGTCCAATTGCTCCATATGACTCACTAGTTTGATGTAAGCCTATTTCTCGACGAATTGCGTCCGCTGCTTGATCAAACATGTTTAATTTAACCAGAATACGAGCAACTTTGGTAGCATATTCCGTAGCTTGACGACTAGAATCTTCAATCTTTTTTTTTGATAAAAAGAGATACAATGAAAAGTGAGAGAGAAAATAGAGCAAAGTGAATATAAATCAATCATTTCAAGTGCTTTAAATTTGCTTACCATTGAAACATCCAGAGCATGTTGATATAAAGCAAGTGACTCTTGTGGATAATTCGGTTCCAAAATCTTGGCTGCTTTGTCGAGAGAAGCAGCTCCAGATTGTGGTGATCCATGTTGCTGATACAAATGGCAAGCTCTTTCTGCCAAATTTCTAATTGAATTGAAGTCATTCAAGTCTTTACAGACGAGAATCGCTTGATCTAATGCTTTTGCAGAATGGAATAATTGGCGATTCTGTTTGTTACATTCAGCACACTTTAACAGGCAATCCTTGCACTCACTAAGCTGTTTTGCGTTTCTGTATGCCATTGCTGTATATTTTATTTATGATTACAGAAAAAAAGAGTTTAGAAATGACGAAAATTACTGTAAATAGTTTAATTAACTTGCCTGCTTTGTTGTATTCATCAGCAGCACTATCATAGTCAGGTCGCCACTTAAGAAGTGATGTTTTTAAGCTGAAAACATAATTTTTTATCAAATTGAATTGATTTTTTTCTTGAGCAAAATCAATAAAGTGAAATTTCACAAATATTCACATATTTTAAACGTGACTCACTATTTTTCGGCTTGTGCAATATGCTCTTGAGCCTGCTGGATTTTAGATGACATCGTTATTGTTAATTATAAGGATATAATTCACTTTTTTAAATTCCTTATTAAAACTTTTTGTTTTGCAGAAAAAATTATTTCAAATTTTTCATTTCCGTTAAATGCTGGCCCTAATTTCAGTTGAAAGCCCCCTTTGTGCTTGAAGTTTAAAGGATAACTATCGACTAAGAAAACACTATACTGATTGGTTTAATATATTTAACAAAAAGTAATCTATTCTGAAGGTTTTTGAGAAAACTATTGAGTAATGTTATGCAAATTAGCAGGAATAAATTGTGTGCTGATTTAGTGACAAAAATGAATTGATCGCATGACGACAGCTCTCCGTTGAATTTGAATTTAAAAATGTTTTGATTTTTTGATGAAAAATTTTTGTTTTACAAAATTAATTAACTTTTCAGTGATATTCTATTTGGTTTATTTCGTTCGTAGTGGATAGTAGTGGGATATAGAAAAACTATACAAAATTGGTCAAATTAATGGGAAAAGGTTGTTCAAAAGGTAAATATAAAGTGACATGGTGATAAGTAAATTAATTAATTAATGATTTCGCCATTATCGGATTTCCACTTGATTATTTATTCATGACGATGACTCAGATGCTCAACATACAGTACAAGACGAAGGAAATACAATGGAGAATCTCAAACACAGTGACTACAAAGCTCGCTTAGAGCAAAAGTTGTGCTTAAGCAAAGATAATCCAGAACCAATTTACGATGTATCAGATTGTAAATTAGAGAAATTGCCTGTATCGTTTGCATTCATCAAAGTACTGCGAAAGGAAATCCTTATACTGAGCCGAAATCAATTAAAATCATTAGTTTCTGGAGGAGATATAAAGGAACTAGAACACGTCAAAGTCCTCGATCTAAGTTACAATAAGTTCAAGATCATCCCAACCGAATTATGTTATCTAAAGAATCTGAAAGTGAGTAAATTATGATGTCAGTATGATTGCATGCCATTAAATATTTATAATATGTTCTATGAATGGATAATTCTTGTATGCACAACATAAATATTATCTATAATTATTAGGAGCTATTTTTATCACACAACAATTTGACGCGTCTGCCTAACGTGTTGAATCGACTTCAACAGTTGGAACTATTAGATATTTCACACAATGACTTGGTTGATATTCGTTCGATATCATTTATGCCTAATTTGCGGATTCTCAACATTTCGAGTAATGCTAATCTAATAATCCTACCACCAGAACTCGCAACAAATGACAATTTAAACGATTTAGTGTTCGATCATGAAAACATCAAGTCTCCAGCCATCGAGATCATATCTAAAGGCACCATAAACATTTTGAAATACTTCAGAAATTGTGGTACGTTATCACTCATTATCACTTTTTATTGTTTCCACTATGCCAATTTGCTAATAATAAATCCCAACATGCAGATGACTACTCGGAACTTTTGACGGCACCAAATGAATTCGAAGCTGAAGATAACGCAATCAACCAACAATCTAAAATAACTACAAGTAGAATTATTGACGACTCAATGACAGCCACAACGAAGAAATTCTTAAATAAAGAAAAAGTACAAGCACACGACTTCATGACGAATGAAGCAAACGAACAGTTGTTAAAAGAACACCAAAAGAAAAAGGAAGAAATGCTTAAGTCTTTATTGGAACAACAAAAAATAGCGGAGGATGCTGTCAATAAAATTCAATTGGAGAAAGATGTTGAGCGACGGAAATTGATTGATGATATTATGGAATGTAAGTGGCTATTTGCTAAATTTATTTTTGACACCTCCAACGTATTTATAATATTTGAAAAATTTGTTCAGAAATCCAAAAGTTCATTTTCGTTAAGTTCATTTTCGTTAAGTTCATTTTGAAATCTTAAAAACCGTTACATTTTTAAACCTAAAATAACCGGTATTTTTCTAGACGAGGAATCATCTACAGTTGTTGTAAACGAGCTGCTTTCATTGAAAAAAGGACCCGATCCTGCTTTATTAGAGCTTGAGGATAAGGCTCGCGATGCTTTGTTAGAGAAAGTGAGACAAAAATTAATTAATAATATTAAATAACACATTAAAATTTTAAAATCTTAGGTTCATTTAGAGCAAAGTGATCTTCGGAAAAAGGATATACTGTCAGCAATGTCCCAACTTTTGGAAGAAGAACTTGACCTTATTGACAATTACAATTCAGAACGTTCAAAATCATCAAAAGTGTTGCTGGAGAATGAAACAAAAAATAATTTATTGCTCAACGAGGTATTTGATGAGTACGACAAAAATAGAAATCAACTGGTTGAGAAGATAAATCAAGATGAAGAATGGCAAAAATCAGCTGTTGCAACATTGATTGCTAAAAATGATGCCAGATCTTGGGGGTTAATGGAACAAATCAAAATCGTTGAAGCACAAATAGCCGGTAAGCTTAAGTTTATTGTGGGATGTGTTAGTCAATAAATTGAATTATTTACAGCCATGACAAATTATGAAATCGATAAGAAGAAAATGAATCAAGAAGAGTTACTCAATGACGTTGCCGAAAAGAGATCTAATTTGACCATGATCTTGCTTGATTTGATGGAGCAACAGGTTGTTATTATTGTAATTAAAAAGTCGATAATCTTGTTTACATAAAAAATATATATTCTCGTTTATATAGGAAAAGAGGAAGAATCAGTTGTTGCAAACACTTTCGGATATGGAAGATCAGAAGACGGAGAACGATTACTGGCTGCTACAATATCAGAAATTAATTGATAGAAGCGGAGTCATGCAAAATGCACAGGCATCAATTGATCCTGTTTTGGGATATAATTTCTTGCTCAATGGTGTAATACATGTAGTGCCGTTCCTGCTTAAAATATGGAATAATAAAAATTTCGATCTTGATAAAGTAACAAATGAGGATCTGCAGAATGCTGGAATTAAAAATCCAAAAGATCGTGAAGGAGTTTTACGAGCAATTCAAGATTTCCTCGCCAACAATAATAATAATAATGTTAATGCAAAATCTCTCGATGATGATATACCTTGTTGTTCAAAGGACACTACGAATGATGTTAATCCACAAGTGCCCACTGCTCCCTCTCAGGAACCCAAATCCCCAACATCAAGTGCCTCGTCATCGCACGATGCTACTACAAATGCTGTTGAATGTGTTGTTTGCATGGATGCGGCTACTCGCGTTATTTTCTTGCCTTGTGGTGAGTTAAACTATATAATTAATAATTATTCTCACTTGATATGCCTGAGAATACTTTTTGTTTTAAAAAAAAAATCCTTCCAGGTCATTTATGCTGCTGCATTAGCTGTTCAAGTGATTTAACAAGCTGTCCAATGTGTCGTGGAACAATTGAAAGAAAAATTAAAGTTATACAACCTTAAACAAAATTATGTGTGCGTGATACTAGCTGAAACTAACGTTATTCTACACCAAAATTATTACCTATATAGCTTTTCATTATTACTTATGAAAGGAGAAAGACATTCTTTATTTATATCTCTTTATGATATATGCTTCAAATTAATAAATGAAGAAAAGCGTGCAAGTTTGTTCAACTTTGATATTTATTATACGCTATATTACTATATCAAGAAAAACAATGTTTTAAGGCATATTTTTAAAGTGTTGGTTTTTACGATCTTACAAGATTTATATATATTTGAAACAGTTTCCTTATTATTTTTTGTATTTATTAAATTTTTATTAACTGAAAGAAAATTTGCAATAATAATATTATGTAAAATCACACGCCGTTTTCAGTCGTTAAGTGTGCCATTTCTTCTCAAATCGTTAAAAATGTTTTTCTACTCTATTACAAAACAAACAAAAAAAAACAATAATATTAAGAAAAATTTTATAAATCATCAAAAAAAATTGTTACCAAAAATCTTTTGTGATGATACGCATTTTAAATATATATATACATATTATTAAAGTATGAAAAAAAAAATGTTTTGGCGCTGAAAAAATACAAAACATCAGTCTTTTAATTTCACTTAATTTAAATGAGATCCAATTTTAGTTTTTCATCTATTTCTTCTTGTGATGAACGACTCCTCCATAACGAGCGATGAACTTTTTGATGTCAAACTTTCGTTTACAGCCATCATAATTCATAAAACGAATTTTCCCAAAGACTTTCCTCTCACCCCATCCTTGGTCGTGAATCCCACCTGAAAAATTAATTAAACTTATGAATTTAACGAACTTTTTAGATTCAAAAAATTTAAGTTCAAATTTTGATCATTGGAATTTTCCAGATCTCTTCCAGAAATAAATTTTAAATTCCAAAGAATCGTTAAAACTCACCAATGCTCCACATGCAGCCAACATATCCATTCGGATCCCTACCATCAAGACTAAAGCGATCATTTAAATATATTGCAGTTTCTAGAGCAATTTCTGGAGTTTCCGTCCATTCTAAAATCTTTTTAGCCCAATACATACGTAAAAATCCATGCATTTTACCTTCCTTTGTCATTTGAATTTGTGCGCTATTCCATAAATCATCGTGAGTTTTTGCCTCTTCAAAGTCTTTGCGTGTATAGAGATAATCACGTTTGTCTTTACGATGATCATTTAATGTTTTCATTGCCCAATCAGTGATTCCTTTTAAATTATCGTAATTGTGATTATAGAAACAAAAATTATCACTCAATTCTCTTCTCACGATTGCCTCCTCACAAAAGGCATCTACACTGTTTGCAGCTGAACTCTTGTACTTTTTAACTTCCAGGATTGATCGATGAACAGCAATTTGGCCATAATGAAAATAAGGTGATAAATTTGAACAAACATTTAAGGTAGGATCATTTCGCTTATCGGCAAAATTTTTTAATCGTTTCATTATAAAAGACTCAAGCATGTCAATGGAATTTCTGTAGCCTGGCTTAATCCAATCAACTGGATCAACAGAACGATCAATTTTTAATGATTCTAAAAGATCCTTCCAATCAACTGGCTCTGGACGAAATGAATCTTCAGGTTTATATGGATGTTTAGTTACAGGCGGGAATTCTGTTAAATACTCTCCAAGCTTGCTGTTAATTTTATTTCGAATTGTTCGTGCGGCATATTCCTGTTTATCCGAAGCTATCCATATTGGTACAATATTATGAGCATCAACCTGAATAAATGGCACTTTTGCTGGCAATTCCTTCTTGATCTTTTCAACCCATTCACGGTGAATCCTTAATGGCGAAAAATCACAAACTAACGCACCAATCTTGTAGTCTTTTACAAACTTTGGTATTTCCGTCTTATGTTCTCCTCTCAAAAGATGAAAACTAATGCTCAATTTCTTCAGATCCAGTGAAACTTCCTCTAATCCATCAAGCATAAACTTGTAATGTCTTAATGTTGCACCCAAGTAATTATCAGTTAAGCAGAATATGACATGAAAGGGTAGCTTATTCTTCAATGCAAGCTTCTGCGTAAACAACATCGCCCAATTGTCCTGAACTCTGTAAATTAATGAATTGTTAGATCTTTGAAAACATCCAGTAAGTTTACAGATTATTATGAAATTACTTACCGTTGATCTCTTGCCATCCAATAGCAAATACCACCTTCACTGTTCGTCTCAGGAACTTCTTCATATTTATTGAGTATCTTCAAGCGCTTCTTATTAAACTTAAAGTCTAGAATACTTTCAGCTGTCTTTAAACGATTATTCTGGATCTCTTCTATGAAATTCTCATTTTTTGCTTTTTTCGACGTTGAAGGTTCTTCTGAACTTGCTGCTCGCTTCATTATAATGCTAAAATGAGTTCTTATACTTAATAAATAATGATAATTTATAAAAACAAGCCACAAACCTTGTAAAATTGAAATTATAATAAATTCTTCTGAACAAAATTATTGACATAAAAAAATTGCAAAAAAAACCGTTAAAATTCAAATAAAAAAGTGTAAAAAAAATTGCGGGAAAAATATAAACAATTTTGTTATTAAATTAAAACAATTAAAAAATACCTAGTTATGGATCAAGTAGAAGAGATTGAAAACTTCTTTGGAGTATATCTGTTAGTCAACAATAATCCCAATCCTAAATTTAACGGGAGGTGTTATGTGGGTGAGTAAAATTGGATTTTTTACATTTATTGATATTTCTAAATAAAAAGAAGGCTTAAAATATTTTGTTTTTTGGCAATAACTATTGCAACATAATTAATCCACACGACAAAAGACCGCAGGTCGTTTGCTCTTTGACTGCATTAAATATTGAATGCGTTTCAGATGTCAATTCTTTGTAATATGAATAAATTTACTTTGTCAGATTTGTGCCTTTGTCAAGGCATTTGTTAAGCCTGGACAGTGCCTGTGATGAATTATTGCCTATTGATAGTTTACAACTCTGCTAATACCTTTCATTATTTCAATTTAGGGTTTACTGTAAATCCAACGAGGAGAATTAATCAGCATAATAAAGGAAAGAAGTATGGAGGTGCTGGACATACGACAAGAGTTCCAGGTCCTTGGAATATGATATTAATAGTCCACGATTTCCCAGATAATATATCAGCGCTACGATTTGAATGGGCTTGGCAGGAACCAAAAAATTCTAGACGACTTAAAGTCATAGACAGTATTCAAAGAAAGAAGCCTAGTGAAAGTTGGTTTAAATATCATTTTCGCATTCTTACTGAAATGATTAATCTTCCTCCTTGGAATCGACTTCCGTTAAAAATTCGATGGCTAGAACAGGATTTTTGTACCGACTTTCCACAAACGAGATTCCCTAATCACATGGCGATTTGTTTTGGACCAATTAGAGCTCGAAAGAAGACAATCGCAGCTGCGGAACAAAGCAAGGAATTAATGGATATTATCAGAAAACGAAAGGAATGTCATTTGTGCATGAATGACATTCAAAATCTCGAGACTGACCGAGTACTTTGTATTAATCCAAAATGTAAATTAGTTGCTCACATGAAGTGTCTTGCAAAGACATGCTTAGAAAAAAATCATTATGTTCCTATAAAAGGTGAATGTCCACTCTGTGACTATAAATTCTTGTGGAATGATATAATACGAAAGAAAAAGGGATTATCTGTGAACATTGCAGACAATGAAGATGAAGGAGACTATGATATCTGACTTGCTTGCTATTATTTTCTGTCTCATTGTGATTTAAGATTAACAACAAAAAAAGAAAAGAATCGATTATTATTTCAATAAAAAAAACTATGTATAAGTCTATAAAATGAAATTTATGTTTATTTTTTAACGAATTGGCAACAAACATTAGATGCGGTCAAGATATAAATTTGTGAATTTTTTTTACGGTCAAAGCTTATCAGAGGCAGGCGAAAGGCTTAGACCATTAAAAGTGTCTGTTAACATCTTGTGATAATTTTATCTCGCTTTTTTGAAAGACATGCTTATTTACACGCATTTTGAGATGATTTGAATAGATTGTTGACTCCTCAAATGCATGACTGATGTTTAAAGAATTCGTTCAGTAATTTTTAAAACTTCATTTCATTCCAGTTCATTTGAATTTTTAAAAACCGTTAATTTTCAAATATTAAAAATCCGTTAAAAATATTGAAATTTTCTAAATCAATTTAAGATTTTAGGTAAATGACAATTTTGCGCTTCCAAATTATTAATTAAGAAAGACTGTCAATCTCTTTTTATCATTTAAATTTTTAATCAATATTCGCACCTCTTAACACAAACATTAGCAAATAGCTATAATCAAAAGAGCCACTTGAAGTATCCAAAGAGGATGCCTCCTTAAAGAAACTAATTGAACAATATATATATAAAAGTGAGGGGAAGAAATGAAATGGAAAAATTGCAAAAGCATTTCTTCAAAGCCCGGGCAAAAAAAGACTGATAGTCCGTTATGTCATAGTATTGATGACCGAAAACTAGTATCAGAAGAAGAAAAAAGATTGAGCAATTACAGCAAAGTCAATCGCACTATAAAAGATGATGTTCAGCGATGATAACTTGCAGTTCATTTTCATCTGTTGAATATCTCTAGTATCTGTTTTTAAAGTGTTAAATATTTGTCAAACATGAAATTAATGGTAAAGAAAATTTATGAACAACGAAATCAATTATGGAAATTAATTAATCATGTCGTTATAGATCCTTATCGTATTTTTTGTGAGCGTGATGCAAGTTGTGCTTAGTGACCGAGACGCCTATGTGCTAGAACAATTGAGCAATGTAAATCCTGATGGAAGCTATAGTTATGTGTATAAAACGAGCAATGGAATCAATGCAGAAGGTTAGTACCTCTTTTATTCTTCCGTTTAATTAATTTTAAAGCTTAATTTGTTTATTATTTAAAAAAAATCTAGAAAGCGGAAAAGGTGCTGAGTTTGCAAAGGGAAGCTTTAGTTATGTCTCAAGTGATGGTCAGCAGATTGCACTCGAGTACGAAGCTGATGAGAATGGTTACAGACCAAGAGGGGATCACCTTCCAACACCCCCACCAATCCCAGACTACATTCAACGAGCTATAGATTTCATTAGAAATAATCCTCCAGAAAATTTATCCAAATAAGCTCCATATCATTCTAGATAATTCATTCATCTTCCTCTACGTCTTTTGTAAACAAACTCTTTCACACTATTTTTAGTTTTATAAATATCAATAAAATAAATTTTGTTAATGTTAATGAACGTTTGCTTCTTCTTTTCTCATTTGACAACATTTTTGCATTTTTTGATATATTGAAGGTCATTAAACCGTCACTAATTCAGATGTTTAGGTGCAACCTTAGCTTAACGATTTATAAGTTGTTGTTTTTTTCTCGATCCTATTTGAATATATTTTCATTAATAACGCAAAAACATATGTTGGTCAACAATTTTGATTGGAATTTCAGGTGAACGAGTTCTATTCGATTGCACATTGACGGATTTGAGAATCTAGAAATGAATTTGTATGGTTTTGAAACATTTGAATTTAAAAAAACGGTTAAATAACCGTCATTGAAAACATTTGAATGGTTTTGAAATTCAAATTTCGAAATTCCGTTGAAAACAATAGAGATTATTTGTTTAAATGAAAATCCACAAAAATTTGCAATTCTGATGCGCCTTGCTGCACCCCAACAAACGTAACTAATCTTCTCTCAATCAATAAGCTCTTTTCTTTTGTTGATTTTGATTTTTACATTCAATGTTACTCAACAATATTCGCGAGCCATCAATGATTCATTTAATCTAAAGATTTTGTGCTTAAAAATAAACAAATAACAAATAAGTCGTCTAGACTTACATAAGTGCGATTGTGCATTTGATTGTAAAAATTTACAACTTTATGGCATTTACTATGATTTAAGGAAAGAGAGCACGAGATTTATTGCTTCATATTTTAAAGTGTGTCTGCTATAAATTTTTTAAATGGCACTTTTATTGGGTCTGAAAATTTACAACGGTCCATTAAAGATCAATCTACAACCTATTATTGCCCACGCATAAAACTGTATTAACACATTCAATTAGCCCAACTTAATTTACCATAAATAATGTGAAAATGATACCAGACAGAAGTCACTCAATTTGCATTTTGGAATATCATACAAAAAAAAATCACTAAAATTTCCATAAATCGCAACGGTTTGTAGGTAAATGCTTTAAACGCCATTGATGATTCGATGTTTGTTTTAATGGATATACATGATAATATCTAAAGACTTTAAATCATTTATTATTTTTGAGATATAATCTTGTAGATGTAAAAGAATTTAAGTCTCGTGAACTTGACAATGGATGTTTTTATTATCAAATGTTATATTTTTTTACGTATAAAACAAAATTCAATGATCATTATCATGACAAATGATTAAGTGGCTCCTCGTATGATACATTATGTACAATTTCATCATATTTATCACATTCATGCATGACTAAAGGAACTCCTCAGATCATAAATCCGTCCACGAGAGTTCAATTTGTGATTTTATTGTAAAAAATCCTGTTCACAATTAGCTTATCATTCAACACTTCAACTTGTGCCAAAATCTCCATTCCAAACTCGACTTTCATTGAAACTTGCAGTCTTGGAAGATGAAAGCTCACGTATGGCGGTGAGCTGTCTGTGAATGTCTTAATTATGATATCATCATTTTGTTGAAGATTCTATTTGTTTTTGGGAAAAAAGAGAGACATTGTTATATCATTAATTAACAAATAAATATCACCAAATAGAGGTTGATCCAAATGCATTTTTTCCGCAAAATTAACTCTAAACTTTTTCTTTGTTAACTCATCAAATGTTAAGCAAACAATAAATATTTTTTTTTCTTTCACACAATGCTCATCAAATTTTTAGCGGTTTATCATATTTCAAATTAGCAAGTTTTTAAGATTGACTTCTCGAATTTCACAATGTCTTGCTTGTTAATTAGGTTACCGCAGAGAAAATTTGCATTTGTATGGTTTTCAAGCATCTAATTTGAATTTGAATTGTTCTAGAGCTTTCAAGTAACATTTGTATGGTTTTCAAATTCAAATAAGCCGTTATTCAAAAACACGTGTACAGCATAAAAAATAATTACCTTATAATACACCTTAATTAAATGTCCTGTATCGATTAGCACGATTTCAAGATTAAACTCGTAAATTCCAACCACACCAGCAAGCATGGGCTTCGACTTTAATGACTTCATAAAATGCATAAAATAAAGATTTGAGCTATCGTCGCCAGCTATTTTAGCGGAATATTTTTGAACGTTGCATATATTTGCCAGTTCCTGAACTTCATCTGGTGTTCTTGACGGGACGGGTTCATAATTTAGTGCGGCATTTAACACTCGATGGACCAATATATCAGCATATCTACGAATTGGACTTGTAAAGTGTGTGTAGATTGGCGTTGATAATGCATAATGCCAAAAGGCATCAGGATTTTCAGCCATGAAACTACAGAAATATTTTGCTCTTGTCATTGTTTTTGAGACCATATGATTTATCACTGCATTCATAGCATTTGGGTATTTAGCAAAAGCAATCAAGTTTTCCATAGACTTTGAAAGTGCTGCAGAAGAGCTCGTATCGAGTTGAATGTTTTGCTTGTTAAGTATCGTTGTCAACTTTTTCAAACCATTTTCGTTTGGAACGTCATGGTGTCTTAATAATGATATATCAGGAAATTTCTCATAAATGTATTTTGCAACATAAATATTTGCCAACAACATAAATTCCTCAATTAATCGATTAGAATCTTTTAAACAATATTTTGCAAAATCTACAGGAGCTTCCATTCTCTGGTCATCTTTTGCAAATTTATATGACAATTTTGGTTGATCGATTTTAAGTGCACCATTTGCTTTTCGATTACAACGCATCACTAAAGCCATTTTCTGCAGTTTTACAATCACTTCTGCTATGTCATTAACAGTGAATCCATTGTGAATGTCTGGAAAATCAGGCTTTAAATCATCCCAATTTTTGTCTCTCTTCTCAATCACTGCTTGTGCATGATCATAACTTAATTTTGCACATGAATTAACAATCGAACGCGTGTATCGAGTATTGAATATTTCTGCTGTATCTGGGTCCATTTCGAAGAACACACTGTATGCCTGGGATAAATGAGATTTAAAATAAGAATTTCTTAGATTTTAAACGGTTTTTGGAAATTTAAATAAATTTGATGTTAACAAATTCAAATTTAAATTGACCGTTAAATTATAGAAATTTTTATGACTTACCAATTTGTCAGCTCCAGGCAATAATGAGCATAATAAGCACAACTGCTCTGGCAACATGTGATAAACAGTGTCAACCAAGTAGATTGTCGTAGCCTTTTCCTTTACAATATTGTCTAAATCCGAGTTTTCCTTAACAAAATAAGAAACATCAGAAATATGAACTCCAATCTCGAGATTTCCATTCGCCAAAATTTCACAGGACAGTGCATCATCTAAATCTCTTGCGCTCTCAGGATCAATTGAAAATATACATTTCTTTCTTAAATCCTCACGATACTCAAATTCTTTTTCGGGGATTTCAAATGGCTCTTTTGGCAAATCATCAACAATATTCTGCTCAAAAGGCACTGGATTTAAATTATTTTGCTGTAAAATAGCAACATTTTCGGTCTTTAGTTGACCTTTATTCCCTAAAATGGAAACAACTTTTCCTTGTGGCTGATCATGACTCCAGTCTGTAATTTCCACAGTTAATAGAAGCTTTTCACTCAATTCAATGTCTGTTGGAATTCCTGAACGAACATTAACACGGACATTTGGTACTTTTGGATCACGTACATTCACCATCAAATATTTGCGATTTTTCTTGACATTAAGGAATGGAGCAAAAGAACCAATAACTCGACGAGAATGTCTTGGTTCTAAAATTTCTAGAACACATCCAAAGTTCCTATTTTCGAGGACATCTGGAGATGTCTCAACAAGATCTTCATCTAATACTGTTCCAGTACTTTCGTCTAGCTGATTCTCTGAAAATTGTTGATTCTCCATCTCATTAGAACTGTCTTTCTTTACAAGCACACGGACGTAGTCTCCTTGAAATGCATATTTCCTTAAAATGAGCTTATTTATGCAAACATCCTTCATTCCTCGTTTATGTGTCACATAAGCTTCTTGATTGTTCCTTTGATTGATACGAACTTCTCCATCAAGAATGTATGCCTGATTATTGTCTATTAGAAGTTGAATGATCTCTTGATGTGTGAGATTTTTCAAATCCTGATCTTTAAGCTCATTCTCGAAAAGACAAAGGAACTCGTGCTGATAAATTAGTTTATTTAATTCCTCATCATTATTTGCAATGAGCCTGAATTTATCAACATAATCAAGATCTCTCTGCTTCCTTTCTTCTCTAATTCTAGGAGATTTTTCATCTATTTTCCTTGACATTGGCAGTTCCTCAGTCACTGAAAATTGTGGTGATAAAAATGTATAATCATTATAGCCTTTACGCTTAATAAACATTCTATCTTCAGCTTTCTTAAGAATTGCTTCATTCCGTTCATTCTCTGGCACTTCCAATAATGTCATTAAGAATTCATCAAGTTCAGTCAACTTAGTTGCACAGATCTTAAGTTTTAACAGCATTGGTACCATTTGCCATGTACTAAATTGCTGCATTTGATAAAGCTGTTCAATTGAATATCTGTAGATTTCAACTTCATTGCTGGACGTCTTAATGATAGTTTTTGGAATTTCCAACTTGTTATTGATGTTAGATGAAATCTTAATTTTCGGTGGATATGCATTATAAGTGCTTGTAGAAGACTCTGAGATGGTATGTTTCTTCTCAATTATTCCATTTAATGGTGATTTTTCATTAATGATCGACTTAAGCTTTGGCTTAATTTGCTTAGCAATTTTCTCTTGAATCTTTTTGTTTAAAGCTATGATTTCCTCGCGATTTCTTACTTCTTTCTTCTTCAGTTTTGGAACTTTCAAGTCAGGAGCATTGTGCATTTTCATTACAGATTCGGATGTCATTTTTCCAGTTTGTAGCATTTTGAGGCAATCAATAAGATCCTTAGTTGCTTTTGTGTCTACATCGTTCTTAGCTTGTGGCTGATTCTTAGTCGGTGACTTGGCTTTTTGACATTGATCATTTTTTATAGTGATCGTCAAGTTTTTGAATTTTCCTTCAGCTGTCTCAAGCTTGTCGATTTTCCTGTCTTCATCCTTTCTATTCCTATGTCTCTCCTTCTTCTTTTTATCCGGAGATACTGAAATTTATTTAATTTCATGATCCAGTGAAATTTTTCGTGATATTTTATGAATTGTAAATTCAAACCTGATCTTGTTGACCTGTTGATTACGTCCAAATTTTCTAAAACATTTAATTCAAGTCCATAATAAAACTCAGCTGTTGAAATTGCCGGTTCCTTTGCTGTAAGATTTTCATGTTTATGAATTGTGCAAATTTTACGAAAATATACGACTTACTTTTAGAAATGCTTAAATTCGAAAGATTTGTGCATAATTCATTGCCATCACAAGCTTTTGCCTTATTTTTCACTTTCGTCATGGTTAAAAAACGAGCATGTACTGTAAAATTAATAAAACTAGATAATACAATTTGCGAAAAAGCTTTTAAAATAAAAGAAAATAAGGAACGTTTATAAATGACGTCCAACAAAAAATTGGTTACAAAGCCCCCTTTTCCCCTAAATGTTGAACATAATTTTTGAACGTCCCCATGAACACTGAAATTCAAAAAAATTATGACCGTTGAAAAAAGCTGTTACATTTCGTTATAGAATACATTTTTATTAAAAGCAAAATAAAAGGCTTACAAATTTGTAAGTTGAATTGATCGATTTTTCATGATGATTTTTTTATGTCTTCTCTGTATAATTTCCTTTATCGCTAAATCATTAAAAAATGTAGTCAAAATTCTTTTTTTTTGTCCCTAATTCTTTTCATATATATAATTTAAAATATTTTTTTCGATTTAATCAAGAACTAAGTGTATTGTCATTATTTAAATAATTTGCTTCCATCATTCTTATTTAAAACAAATACTGAATTAATGATACATTAAGGCCAATTTTGCCTTTTCTAATATTTTTTTCTTCTAATTTCAGGATATTTGAATGCATTCACAAACAAGTATTTTTTTGGCCGTCAATTCTTATCATGAATTTTGAAATATGCAGCAAATGAGCAAAGCTTAACTAATAGCATTTTAAATGCATAAATATCACAAATAAATCAACTGTTAAATTATTTTAAAATAAAATAACTTTTTCCGCTATAAATTCAAATATTTTTAAAAATAAGTTAAACACATTCAAATATCCTGTCTATATTTTTTAATTTTTTAAATTACATCGATTCCTCTATGGTCATATTCTCCTTTAATTCGCTATTATACGCTATTTCTTCTAATTTAACACCTTTTAAACTTTTGCCACTCAGCTTAATTAACAGAAAAATTTTACGTCCATAATAACTTGAGTTAATGTGATGATTATTCCCTTTCGGCCTACTAAAATTGTGAATAACAATATTGCTATTTGAAAATGTCATACTGATTTGTTGTTTTTATGTATTTTAATTCTATTTTAATATAATGGATATGATTTCGTTTTTAGTTGTGTTATTATGCAAATGTGGTTTTGCTGTTGATAATATTAATGGGGCAACAAAAATGCATTAAAAGAAATCAATGTCCGTATTTCGGTGATTTTCCCAATAGCCTCCAGCATAAACCCAATCGTCTTGCTTCGTAATTGAATTGTGCTTAATCTTAAACCATCTGAAATTTGATAAAGGATGTAAAGAAAGGAAAATTGTTAGTAAAATGTCTATGTTGTGGATGAAGACGTGTCTAGCAAGAAAAATGTGCTTGAGGCTGACAAAATTCATCGAATAATCAACGGTTTTTTTAAAAGTTTGAACATGAACTGAAATGAAATGAACTTTGGATTACTGAACGATTTCTCTTTCATTTAAAAATTGAATTTAAAATAATGTCGTTGGTCGCCAAAGTGTCTGTCTCTGAAAACATCTGCATGCTGGATATATGCCAGCTCATTCTTTTTAAAATACTTTTTTTAAATTCTTATAGTCTCCGGTGAGTCAGTCAACCAAATCGAACTCATTAGCACGTTTATCTTGCAAAAAACAAGTCGATAAAGAAAAAGGTCATGTGATTGAGTGAAAGCATTAAAAATGAATTTGTTTTCACATACCTCGGCTGCCAATCATCAACTCCGCCATTTTTAGACTTTCGAGCCTTTCTGGTTTCACGCTGTTTTTCCTCTAAGCGATTTTTCTCGACAATTGCACCCTCAACATCCCCGTGTTCTAATTTTCTAATATCTGGTCGTAATCGTGAGTCCGTTGGCTGTAACTTTGTCATATGAGTTTCAAGTTCGTTGAGAGACATTGCGAATTTCGTGAATGAGAAATAATTTGGACTACCTTCTGGTCGAGGATCAACAGTCCATAAAGTTTCTGAATTGGGTATTTCGATTGAATAAGTAGATTGAGATTTCGGAATGTTCATTTCGACCGTATCTGGTTCTGGTGATTTATCTTGTGGTTGATCATGGACGTCATTATCTTGTATTGAGAGACTTCTAAATGAAGTCATTTTTAAGCTATTTAGCTTAGAAAATACTTTTCTTGGCGTATGAGCTGGTGATTCAGAATTGGGGCTTTTACTTCCGTCAGAACGCTTGAATTTATTCGGATTATCCTTCAAATACGCCTCGTATGAATCGTAATCTGTACATTTGAGTACATCGGTCCACCGCCCATAAAGGAAAAGCTTCTTTTTGCTGTAAATTGAAAAAGAAAAAGAAGAAAGAAGGAAAAATCAATTAAGTTCTTTATCACGTCAAAATAGCATTATC
Organism: Chironomus tentans; assembly: GCA_963573255.1. Classification (NCBI taxonomy): domain Eukaryota; kingdom Metazoa; phylum Arthropoda; class Insecta; order Diptera; family Chironomidae; genus Chironomus; species Chironomus tentans. The sequence goes on along the minus strand of OY754302.1, from coordinate 54,240,461 downwards.
ATCGCAACGTACTTTCCATCCAATATTGTTCCTTCAACTCGATGTAAATCCTTGTTAGAGCCAGCAGCTTTAAATTGCAAAATTGCTTTTAATCCACTTTGATGATTGACAATCTCAATTGTTCCATACTGTTCCATCCACAACTTTCCGACAATGACATTGTGTATTGTACAATTTGGATTATGCCACGAGTAAGTTTCGCCCCATTTTGGCAATTTAACTGTAACCGTCCCTCTTGGCTGGATCTCAATGGACTTACCCCAAAACTTTATTTTCGGATAAATTGACCCGTAAAATTGAAAGCTCGGAGATTCAGCATGAAAAGCTGAAACAGGTGGGTGGTGACTAACTTGTTCACACAAACATCGGAACTCAGGACGTTCTATTTCGTATGTTTCACCTAATAAAGGATTAAATGGCTTTCCCATTCTGTCCCAATTGCATGCTAACGCGGAAACAGCAAACGATGCAATATATTTCATGCGATTTATCGGATCTGTTTGTTCTGATGCAATACGTAATAAATGTGAATATTCCATGTACTCAACCATTCGTTGTAGGAAGCTAAGGGGCTCATTAAAATGAACTGGCATTGTAATTTTGCTCAAGTCTTTCCCAATACATCCTTTAAGGATCGACATCATGTTTATGTCTTGCTTCTCAAACATCGGTGCTGGTAGGCTTGTTCTGTTGAAAAATGAGTGATGGATATGATAAATTACTTTAATAGGCATTTTGTTAGCATAAATTGTGAAAAGTTTGACTGGCAAAAAAAAATTGTGGTGACACATGTCTGATTAATTTAATTATGCTGTAATTTTACGTGACAGCTAATTTGGCCTAGTTCAAAGCTCGACGAGTAATAATTTATTTTTTGAGTACAATCTCAGCTTTAATCTCAATTAAGATCGTAATAAATCATTTTTTTATATTTTTAATGCCGCACTTTTTTTCTTCATGTTTTATGGCTGCAGTTATCAAATAAAGAAAGAATAAGCTTGGGAAACAAAAATAAAGCTACGTCACTAACAACGTCAAATTTCTTTGTACTGTCAATTTCTGTGAATAAAAGAGATGAATTTCCTTTTGTTCATCAAATAAGAAGCGTTTATCATGTTACACCTGTAGAGAAAATTGTTGAAACTTCCATGCGACTAACAATTTTGGAAATTTATTAAACCAGGATTAGTCTTATCCAGAATTAAAGTAATCAGTGCTGATTCATGTTTATTTTTCGATTAACGTGTCTTACTCATATAACTGAAATATGATTAAGTGATAATCTTTCGAAAAAGCCTTAATTAGATATATATCAAGATTACAAAAGAAAGGTATGAAAACCACTGGTGAATAAAGAAAGCAACGCTCATGCTTATATACAAATTTAACGGCTTGTATGATTTAAATTTTTAACGATTTTTAGAAATTTAAATCTTGAACTGGAATGAAATGAAAGAGATTTTACTGAACAGTTTAAATTTTTTAAACTTTTGAAAACCTTTAAAATTTGAAGTCTAATTAATTAAGTTTTAAAATGTGAAATCTTAAGTTGTGCATATTTTATTTTGTATATTGATAATCATTTCTGATAAAATAAAATGTGAAATCCATTAAAATGTGGAAATTTTCTGTAATTTCACAACATCCAGTAAATCCAGCCTGTCAAAGCAAACTTAATGAGTAATCTCTCATAAGCAATGGTCCGAGGATTTTCTAGATAGACTTTGTATTTATATTTCTATCAGATGTTATCAATATTGGAAAATAATCCATTTATTTGGTTCGTTATCAGCCATTAGAAGAACGATAAGGAATCAATTCTCTTTTTGGCAAAAAATGCATCAGTTTAGTTCTAGACATCATAAGGGTAGCATAATAATAAAAATCCTCGTTGGAAATTAATAAAAAAAATGCAAGGTCAGAGAGAAAGAAGAAAGTTTCAAATTTATAGCATCTAGCTAATAAATTAATTATAATTACAGCTAAATATATGCAGCTTGTTTGTATTCTGCTGATTTCAATTAGCACCACTCCGCCTGTTTTATGTGCTTTGGAAAATTCGTTAATGAAAAATGAGGCCCCCGTCATTCCTCAATTTCCATCACTCAATGCAAGACAGGTTTGCTATGGATTATTTTTTGAAGCTCTTCCGTTGCCGTCGAATGAAAAATACTTTATAGGCTGCATAAAGGGAGAAGGTGTAATTTTACAATGTGATGGATATAAGATATTCGACCCAACCATTCGGAAGTGTATTGATGAAATTATCCAGACAACAACATCCGAAATTCCGACTACAACGACATCAGAAATTCCGTCCACAACGACATCAGAAATTCCGACTACAACACCCAATTACAATTCTCTGTGCAGAGGACTGAACAATGAATTTATAAATCATCCTTCAGACTGCGGTATTGCTATTTTTTGCCACCTCGAAGTGGCGTTCCTTAGAGAGTGTCCTGAGAATACGATTTTTGACATTAATATCAGTCAGTGTCGTGGTGGAAATCGAGTAACATGCGAATTTTTTGAAACAACTACCCCACCGGATATAAATCAATTATGTGATGGATTAAATCAGGTTATTGTGGAACATCCAACGGATTGCCAAAAAGGTATATTCTGTTTAAACGGTAAAGCAATTGAGTCAACATGTGGTGAAAATACAATTTTTGACATAACGATTAAAAAGTAAGTCGGTCGGCTATAAAAGTGAATTTCAATGCAGGAATAAAATTTATTGCATTTCAGCTGTCGTGCTGGAAATCCTGAAACTTGTGAATTTTTTGAGGCTACAACTACTGCACCAGATTACAATAAACTATGTGAAGGTCTGGTAGACCAATTTATTAGTCATCCAACAAATTGTGGCATTGCAATTTTCTGCCATAATAACCGAGCATTTCTTCGTGAATGTATAGGCGAAACTATCTTCGACTTAACTACATTACTGTAAGTATTTTAGTGTATTGGATATAAGTGAAGAAAATTATAATTTTTATCTACCCACAAACAAGATGCCGTCCTGGAAATCGAGACACATGTGAGCTTTATGATGCGGACATAATCATACAACCAACCCAAATTAAGAATAACTTGAAGGGCTTATGTAAAGGTCGTCATTTTAATTACATAAGACATCCACATGAATGCGATAAGGCAATATTTTGCTACCATGGAAATCCAATTTTAAAGGAATGTCCTCTGAATAATGTATTTGATATTAGCACTGAAAGGTACGAATTTTCTCTACATTATTTAAACTGTACAACATCACAGAACAAGCTTTAACAAATAATTTATCATTTTTGCTGTCTTTGCATCTTATCATAACTTTTTACTGTCAAAAGAAAAATGTTCCTCATACATTTTTTTTGCTTCATTTGCATTTCCACCCAAACAAAATCCATCAAAATCTTTTTTGCTAAAGTGGATATGAAGTCTAAATTTATCGAGATAAAAAAAATGCTCACATATTTATTTTTATTTTTGCCTTGAACATTTTATGTTTAATTTAATAAGTTTTTAAGAATTTCAAATTAGCACTCGGCTCTGCTTGTCGTTCTCCTTCCCATTACAAAAATTTAATTGCGATAAATCAAATAAGTTCCACTCAGTGAGCATAAAATGAACCAATTAAAGCATAATGCTAGTTAGAAAGATAAAGGAGAAATTTATGCAAAATTAACGGGAGACAATGGCAGATTTCACTAAAAGACGTATTTTAAATTGTTGCTTGCTCGTTTTGTTAAGCTATTTTATTCATTCGCGTATCTAAGTTTTATGTATTCAAATTAGACGTCAACCACCATTTTAAATTCAAATTTATTAAATCTTGTATTTTCGATTGAAAACACAAACTGAACTTATCCTCTTAATTTTTAAACATTTGAAAACCGTTATAATTTGTGTTAATCTTCATTTCTGCTATTTTATTCATGTTTGATATCTTTAATGCTCTGATTGAATGCTGAATCTCAAAATTTTAATTTCTTATAATAAAGTAAAATATTAATAATTCATATTAAATTGAAAACATGTTAAATCCTAGGATTTATTTTTAATCCATCATCCAATGAAGATTAATGATCAACTTTCTTTCTACCTGCTTACTCATCTGAATGGAATTTTTCAAGACATCCTCGAAAGCCTCTTTTGCAAATTTTCTATTTTAATACCTCATAATAAATTAAAATTAATGGATCAACTTTTCAACTCTCTTTTTCATCCCACACAGTTGTATAGAAGGGAACCGTGAGACATGTAAATTCATATTTGAGGAAAAGGCTCTTTGCACAGAAGGTAAGGCAACATAAATAATTCACTTTATTGAATGCTTCTTTTCATATTTATTTTTTTCATTCCTTTCCAAAGATTTTCTACCTCACGAGACTGACAAATCAAGATATTATCGCTGTAAATCTGGCGTTGCTTATTCAATGATTTGTGAACAGAATCAAGTGTTTGATATTAGTCTATCGACTTGCGTTAATCTGTGAATCATTCCAAAGTTTATAATGTGATATAAATTTTTTGTGACATGAACGAGACACGAAGGAATAAAAAATAAATAAAAATTAGTCATTGAGACTTTAAAAAACTCCAAATTCGTCTTATCTCCTCACAACAAAATAATGCCGCTACAATTATTTCCTAAATCTTGCCTCAAGAGCTTTAGACTCACTCATCAATTAAATTTTTTGATGACATATTAAGGTAGTAGCATTGGTTATCTTTCGTATTATTGCATTGAAATTAGGAGCACTTGAGCTGCTGAGTGCAAGATTAGATTAGATAAATAAACATTTTATCAAATGTGATTTGTTAACTTATAAAAAAATTTAGTTCCTTTCAGTTTTAAGCTACTTTTTGGAGAATCAACACAATTTAAAAGTAATTCCATTAATTTAATATTAAATAATTTAAAGATTAATTTTCTGTCATTAGTGAAACAGGTATACATCGCTATTTTACTAGCTTTCGTCTACTGCGTGGAAGCTCAAGATAATCCATGCGATGGAGTTTTTTTCGGAAATGTCCCACACCCAGAAATCTGCTATAAATACTATTCCTGTATGATGCAATTTCCAACTGAGAGAACTTGTGATCCAAATACAATTTACAGTAATACAACTTTTACCTGTGTTCCTGGCAATCAAGAGACTTGCGTGATATACTCTGAGACCACAACCCTCCCAACTACAAGTACAACTACAACAATTTATGTTGAAACTACCACATCATCGCCAGGTATTGACTTGAATGCCATTTGTAGGAACGTCTTCTTTGCTGCAAGACCCCATCCAGATACAAATCTTTTATATGTTGGATGCATGCGTGGCAAGGGAATAGTCTATCAATGTCTCGAAAAGGAAGAATTTGATGAAGATATCAATGAATGTGTCAGGATATGTGAAGTAGAACAAGATATTTGTGTTGGAGATCCGAGAGTCAGAGTTATTGAAAATCCATGCAATTGTTCAAGCTTTGTTATTTGCTATGATCAAAGAATTATAGAAACGCCATTGTGTGGAGACGGAAAAATATTTGATGTGGAGCACGGAGAGTAATGCTAAATTATGATTTTAAACATATGTTTAGATTATTAATATTAATTCTTATTCAATTCACAGCTGCCGTCCTGGTGATCCAAAAACATGTACTGTCTTCTATACTACTACGATGGGAATTACATTTTTTGATAACGAGTAGAAAAGTGTCCAAAAATTAAGTGAAATAAAATTTATGGCTGTAGATTTTTATATCAAACTCAAATTAAATTGTGTAATTAATCATCAAAACATGTGATTGAAAAGTTCAGTGCGATATGGGAAAAAATACTTGAACAATATTGAAGATAACTCCTGTTTTTTCAGGAAATGTACGATAACGCTTCAAGGAAAGTTTTACATTCTTAATATCGATTAACAAGTGAAACGGAAATAGCATTGAAAAATGGGTGAAGCATGCATGATAACAAATGCAAAACTAATAGTTTTAACATACTAATTCGATAAAAGAAACAGTGGAGAGAATAACCGTAAAACTGAATTTTAAAATCGAGATTTTCAATAATTTAAATTCTCAAAAGCCGTTATAATTTTAAAATTTTGAACTTTTCAGTATTTCCAAGAATTCCATGAAAACATTCCAAATTTTAATTTAAAATTTTAAAGTCCGTTAAATTTTTAAAAATCATTCAATATTTAAATAAAGTTCTGAACCTCTAAACTGTAACTAAGTTTCTATTACTCAACTTAGATATTCAAAAATGATAGCAGTCAATGTTAAAATGGAGATAAAACTTGACTACTAATTTATCATGCTTGTAAAAGTACTAAGGAATGATGTATTACTTCAAAATGGCATTAATAATTCATTGTCTTTTCAAGTTTATTTCCTAATTTGTTTCCATCCTAGTGATTATTCATCGATAAATGTAATGTCAGATTATATTTCGATTTACAGCAAAAAAAACATCGAGACGTGAACTTTAAGTACAGGGATCTTCAACTTTATGAAAAAAAAGAAGCTTTTAATTATTAATTACACATGCATAAAGAGCTTTTCCAAGCTTCACAGTCGTCTTACTTTTTAATAAATTGTATAAACATCTTCATTCCCTAATGAATTATGTGAGAGAGAATGTTTATGTATTTTAGTCATGTCGTCGAATTGACTCCATCCACAAACCAACATCTTTAATTTGCATCAAGTGTCATAGAATAAATATAAATTTTTCCGTATAGAATAAAGCTGAATAGAGCATAGAATTAAGAATTATGTATATGAAAGCAAAAATCGATAAGAAGGAACATTGAGAGAGTTTATAGGCAACACGCAAAGCTGCGGTTCTTTTTTTTTAGCTTGTAAACGAAAAGCTTATAAAAGGTACCACACATAACTCAGCATTAAATGTATCATCAATATCACATTAAAGTAAGTAATCGTCTAATTCTGATCTCAATCTATCTATAAACTCTTTTTATTTAGTCATTAAAGGTCACATTATTAATTAAATCATTGCAAATGGATTAGAATGGATTGTTACACAATTTATTTTCTTTGATTGAAGAGGTCGATATGTTTTAGGATCAACGGAAAGCTTTTCTAGTTCATCAAGTGTCTCAAATCCATCGATGACCCGTCCAAAGACTGTATACTTCAAATCAAGCATTGGATGTGCTGAATATGTGATAAAGAATTGCGATTGATTAGTATTTGGACCGGAATTAGCAAATGAAACTATGCCTCTCATATTATGCTTCAGGTTCTCTTTAAATTCATCTTCGAACCTTTCACCCCAAATTGATTCTCCACCCTTTCCTGTATTAGTAGCATCTCCACTTTGAACAATAAATCCTTTAATATTTCTGATAAACTCACATCCATTGTAATAATTTGAGGCACAAAGTGCTAAAAAGTTCTCTGACGCTTTTGGAACTTCGGAACAAAAAATTTCCATTTTTATATCGCCCACATCCGTGTGAAGTGTTACAGACTATAGAAAATTATTATGAATATATATAGTTTATGTATGAAGCACAGAAAAAGTTATTCAATTATAGTTGAAATAATTAAATTGACACATTTTGAGGAAGATGAGAATAGACAATATATGCCATAGATACAATATATCAATGACTTAATTATGTGCTCAGTCTATTAACAAAAGTATCATTTATTCTTACCATTTCTTCGTCGTTAATAAAATTAAGATGCTTTTAGACTTGTTTATGTTTTGAGAACCTTTGTATGGTTTTGTGAGAAATTGTAGGGTTTTGATTGTGTGCTCTAAAACAATACAAATGTTTTTGAAATCCGTTTAAAATTTCCGTTAAAACCCTACAAATGTTTTCCAGACAATATGAAATTTGAAAACCAGAAAACCGTTAAAAACCGTAATTCACAGAAGAAAATGTTGAGAGAGAAACTTTTCACATGTCAATTATATATGTCGTAATCAGGACGTCGTGCATAAAATATATAAAAACTTTTCATCAAAATTAAATTTATTCCACTCACCTATATTGATTTTTTGAGCATTGAGCCATCGCTGTTTTCTATTAATCAAAAATTCTTTTCACATGCGATAATTATTTGTTTGAATAGACAGCAAGGTAATCCAATTTATATTTTGGAAGTTGGCGGAAAAAAATTAGACTCGTTTATTTTCTTTATGTTGCGAAAGCTTTGATACTTTTTTTTTCTTCAGCGTAATTAATTAATCATTTTGAAGCGTAAAATCATGAAACTTCTGACGATTTTTCAGCGCACTGAATTTTCAAGCATTTAATTTAATTCCATAAATGATTTTTTTCAAATAAATATGGTATTTTAATGGATCAATATTAAATCATTCATCCACTCCGACGACATCAGTTACATTTTTTTCCATCAATCAATGATCTTTCTTTGTCATTTAATCGACTATAACTAATAATATTTTTAACTTTCCAAGCACTAACATAAATTAGCTATAACTATAAAAAACTTTATCAAAAAAGAACTTTTCATTACTTTCAACTTGGTGGAACTTTCGAGATGGATTGACTATATCTGTTGTCGTCACACGAATGAATGAGAGAATTTTCTCCGTTTCTACATAGAAATTATCCTCACACGATGTTCATGCGCACATGACTATTTATCACATGAAGCTGACATGAATGTAAGGAGAGGAGATAAGAGAGAAAAGCTCAACAGGAACTTAATCCTACACACTTATTTCATTATTTTGATCGTAGTAATCAGTTTGTGAATGAAAATGTGAAAATCAAATTTTTCGTCAGTTCCTGAAAATGCTTTCAAATTCTTTTGTTTATACTCGAGTCACGAAGAAAATGCGGCCTACAAATTCTCAAGTATTCTATTCGCTATCAAATAATGAAAATTACGATTTTAACAAATCGCCAATGAAGGACAATTTGGCAGTAATTAGATTTAAGCCAAAACGAGACTATTTGGCAGAACGATACAGCAAGCGACCATCTGAAAAGTACAATTTTCCTGAAGCGACTAGTTGGCGCTATGGATGGAACTTTAAATGAGATTTAGCTAAATTTTCAATATAGTTTGTTTTATTTGAAAATCTTTTTTTTCTTACTTCTTCACAAATTGTTTTGATGGAAATTTCAATAAAATTATTTCACAAACTTTACTTCTTGGCGGTTGGTGTTTCCTCTTCCTTTGCGAACGTCTGCAAAAGTTCTTGCTTCTTATTTGCGATTCTCTGTTCACGTCGTTTTCTTGCCTCACGAACTCTATTTCTGCGGGCTTCAGCCTGATCGTTCAACATCTTGGTACGGGCCTTTTCTGCCTTTCTCTTATGGATGTGTTCCATAAGTACACGTTTGTTTTTGAAGACATTACCTTTTACCTTCATGTATAAATCATGATAAAGATGACGATCAATCTTCTTTGCTTCACGATATTTCTTAAGGAGACGACGAAGAACACGCATACGAGTCATCCAGAGGAATTTCACTGGCATTCTTGCATTGGCTGTACCCTTGCGTTTACCATATCCACAATGACGTCCCTTACGACGAGCAATTGTATTTTTACGGACACGGAATCTACTGTGAACTACAACAGGCTTCTTAATGATAAGACCATCCTTAATCAATTTACGAATGTTTTGACCTAAAAGTAGTAAATGTGATGTTATTAGTTAGTGCAATTTTCTTTGTTATTGTGAGGAATAATGTCGCAAAACTTTGCAGTTACTTAATTCACGGAAATCAATATTTAAACAACGAATAAGCTGTGCATTTTATCTGGCAAACTTAAATTGATCAGATTACTACAGAGACAAGTTAAACGTCAAAGTGCGTTTGCCATAAATTGAGATTTGTTGATGATACATACGTGAATTTGTGTTGCCGATTTCATTGGTTTCATTTGGATCCAACCAAACCTTCTTTTTACCACATTTCATCACCGAGGCTGCAAGCCTCTTCTGCAACTTAAGGGAACTAAAACGAGAGAGAAAATTAGAAATACATTAATATTTACATATTTTCAGGTTATGGATATCCAATAAATAAATTTTCAATTTCACAATTTGGCGAAATATCCTTATCAGAATGGCAGATAACAATCCAGTATTTTCATTGTCATTGATTCAATACATCTATAATATAATTAAGGAATTGCACAATAATTATTGTGTCCCACAAAATTTTGAATTGTTGATGTAGATTTTTTTCAAAGTTAATTTATTTCACTTTTGAACGCCAGAACTTTTAAAATTTCACGTCCAAATATTCCGCCAATGTGTTATGTTGAAAATTTTATTAATTGCAGTACGTTAAAGTCCATTTAAACTGTAGTAAATTAATTTTTTTCTCACCTCATGTTGTTGTCTTAAAATTGAATTCCAAAAAAGAAAGAGCGTAGTTTCGTACCCCAGGAAGTCCCCTTTTTTCAATATTTTGAATACTTTTCAACCGTTAATTTTTTTTAGCAATGCAGCTATACGAGACATATGGACACAAATCAAGGATTTGATGTCACGAAGTGCTGAAAATTAAGTCAGTGTATAAGAAAGAAAGCACAAAAGTTTCAATTTAGAAGATTAGATGGAATTTTATTCAAGTTCTTCTGCTCATCATTAACAAATAATCAAAGAAAATCCTGAAACGAGAAAAATCAGGAATTAGCAATAAGTCATGCTCGTCATACAGTTGGAGCTTATCAGATGAAATCAAAATAACAAGTAATCACAGTATTGATTCATAAGAGATGTCAGAAAATAAATGATTGTTATAGAGAATATCATCACTGTAATTAACTAGCTTTATTAATTAATTCTGTCCAAGACACTTACAATTCCTGGCCGATTCTTATTGCTGTTTTTCACCAAGCTGTTTTACACCTGTAAATAAAGAAATGATGTTTAGAAAAAAAGTACTTGAAGTGAAATTTCAGGATATAGAATGTCCCATTCACGTCAGATGACATACGCTGTAAATCTGATGCATAGATTCAAGTTTTGTTTGTGCGAATGGATGTTGATTTACGAGTGGAAAATAGCACTGACAAGATACTTTTTTCAATCAAGTCAGAGACTCTAAACTCGAAGGATATGAATTTATATGGAACTTACTTTTCATGGCATCCAGCATGACTTTATCCAGCATGTCCATATTGTTAGATGAGACGCATTTCCTCTGGCTGATTTGTCTGTAAATAAGTTGCATGTGTTATTTAAGGAATCTTTATCATGATAATTTGCTAATTTATGTGATAATTCAGTGAAATAACTAATCATTGTAAAATTGTCATAAGAGATGTCAGAAAAAGTTTATGTATGGTTGATATCATCACAAAAAAGTACTTTAATTAATAATGTTTTCATTACTTACATCAATCATCTATTAAATATCCATAATCCAGAAAGATGGGAGCTCACCTGTAAATTAAATAAGGTATATTGTTGTAATCACATGTTTGAAGGATCCAGTAAATTGAAGAATCATCAAAATTTTAACCTTAAATGTTAATTAATTTTATTTCATTCGCGTCAAGATGACATACGCTGCAAATCACACTAGCTGTGAAATGAGTTTTGTTTGTGCAAATGAGTTTATTTGCTTTACGAGTGGATAATAGCACTGATATGATTTAATTAACTTCATTCAGAGACTCTAACTCGAAATTTTACAAAATTCTTCCATTTTTCTTACCTTTATCATCTTTTTATCCGTAACTTGATCATTATGATCATTTATATGTGTTAATTAATCATTTATGATCAAAAAACTATTAGTTATTGGCTTAAAAAGTGTTTAATTAAATAAAATTTATTTTCGAGCGTGCTGTCTGATTCGATATTGTTTTGGAAAGAAAGTCAGCATTTGAAATTCTGGAAACCGTTAATTTTGTTGGAAATACGAATCATTCCAATGATATATTCCAGGATTTTAAATTAAATAAGTTCGTTAAGAAAAGACAAAAGACGTGGTCGGCAAAAATGTCCTTAATTTTCACTCTTGATAATACGTGCCTTAACTGCTCAAATGTTGATAAAGTTTGGAAACTAGCAGTATCTTATCGATGTTCAGAATGCAGTTTCATTAATTGTCTCATGTGTAATGTAAGTAATTAAGATTTTCATATTTTTAAGGTTAAGCAACTTTTACTTATTACTTTATTTTAAGAAAATGCATGATAATGCATGTGATATATTCTACAAATCCAATAAAGATATATCGATTGTGTCAACATGCACAATAAAGTCTACGGAATCTTCAAGCTTGTACAATAATGCTGCAAAAAAGAAAAAATCAGTAAACATCCAGGATCTGGATCTTGGAAAAAAATTGTTGAGCATCACAAACTCGGAAGATTTGGGAAGTACTCCAAAGAAGCCTAGAATGATGAAAAGAAGATACACAATTGCTGCGGATGCAATTTTAAACAGAGACAAAGTAGATAAAGTCGTAATCTCTGACTATAAATGTAACACATGTGGATTGTTCTATAAGACAAAAGGAACATTAAACAGGCACATGAAGTCGAACCGGCATTTAAACAATTCAAGAAACTTAAAAGGTATGAGAAGTAGATTAATAAAAAAGAATTTTTTGGAGGGTACAGGAATTATTTGGCGTTCAGCTTTCTGGCATTCATACTTTTATAAGATCCAGCAAATTCATTCTAGTCCTAATGAAAAATAGATAGTTTTGCATAGATTTAGATCTGTGCTTTAAATGCAGGGACATTTTAATATGAGATATTCTCAAAACGTTAGTTTATAAGAAGAAAAAAGTTAAATTAAGTGTCCTGTTCAAGTCTATTCCTGTATTATTTTGACGCTTGTTTCTAGATATTAAGCATATTTACAGTTGTTTCCTTCCTATGAGGAACAATAGAGAATCTAAAGAATAAAGTAATGTAATGGTAATGTTTTAAAAGTTCAAGAACAACATTTCCGATTTTTATTTTCTACTGGATGTCTTTGTGCTATGAATTATAGCATACAATAAATTTCTTATCCTTCCTTAAATACATATCCAATATGTCAAGTAAATTATGCTTATATTTACAGACAAAGTTCCCGAAGTAGCCATCAAAATTGATCACGTAAGCAGTGCAGAAACAATCTTTAACGATTTTGAGGCATAGGAAGGCAGACCTAATATAAACTTTCGACATTTTTTCTTTAATATGTAACTGATTAAATTTAATAACGTAGACTATCAAAATTCTCAATGAAAATAAAAAATTAAGACTTCATTCAAAACATTATTTATTTATTATTTTAAATGCTGGAAGCCGACATACAAGAGCTTAGTGCTTATCTTCAAAATTATTATACTTTTGCATCAAACGCTTCTTAATCAATAATCCTTTAATCAACTTCTTCCAATTTCCATATACTCGTTTCTCAATCTTTTCACGCTCTTTTTGTTCTACTTGTTCCTGTTCACGATTCCATGCATCAATTACTTTCTCCTCAAACTCTTTGCACACAATAAAACCGTCGTAGACAGGGTATGGCCAGCCTCCATTAGAATCAAATCCAACAATTGCTTGCGCGCAATCGACTCCTAATTTACGACAAACTTTATTCAAGCCAGGCAGTTGTAGATGAACAGTTCCTCCAGGCAGCATAGTCGGCTTAAATAGCTCAACATTTCCATAAGCATTTCTCGGTACCATTCCATTTTCAGCATTTGGTGGCTTATAGTCTTCAGTTTGCCATATTCCAAAAAGTTCACATGGAACATCCGTAATGACTTTATTCTTTGCTCTGTCATACTTCATAGTTTTTACATTTTTATATGCCTGCTCATTCAATTTGACTACACGAGCATCCTTAATCCATGTCTCTCGAGTATGCAAGGTAAATACACAATCTCGCGGATAAATAGCTTCATCTCGAATGTAGCCTAAAATAGGAGGCTCTGGTGGATAAATTGCTTGGAATTTCAGTAAATGTCTTTTCAAGACATAAAGCGGATGATTTTTAAATCTGTGGAATAGATTAATTGAAATTAGTTTTGGTCACCAACGATTAATCGAGTACTTACTCAGAAATTGCTTTTGGCATTGGTGTATCGAACTGGACTTTATTCAACTCTTCATCTTCCTTAAAGTCTCTGTGTGTTTTCTTAGAACCAGCATTGAAAATGTTTATAATTGGATACAAATACTCGCGTTCGACACGCATTTTTCTAATTGTAGTATTTAAATTCTGGCAATATCGAGCTGACACGTCTTTAACGGTCTTATCGTTATTCCATGCAAATACATAGATCATTGGATGTGTAGCTTTTTGGTAGATATCCTTAACACAATCAACTTTATTCCGGAAGATATCAATGCAAATCCATTTTTCTTCCTTTTCACAATAAACTTCAGCCCAAATGTCAATTCCTCTAACTTTTTTCGGTGATAATGCATCATTTTGAGCATCAGCTTCATCGTCTGAGGATAAAATCTTTCTGTCGATTTCCCTCGATGTTGACAATTTTGGATCTTTTGTTGCTGACTTTCGAGATGATGATGCTGATGTTTGTGCCTTTTTATTGGAACCAGAAATTGTTCTGAAATATTTCAGGCTACTATCAGAGTCATCATCTTCCTGAACAATTTTCTCTTTTGTTTGCTTCGACTTTTTAGGATCAGAAACGTCTTCTGTTTTGGCTGTGGATTGTCGCTTTCTTGAATTTTTGGCAGTTTCCGTTACTTTTGATTTTTTCGACTCAACAGAATCGTCTTTAGCAGCTGATTGTCGCTTCCTTGATGCATTCTTATTGACAGTATTGCTTTCATTTGTTGATTTATTTTTTGGATCTTCTGTACTACGACTTCTGCTTCTCAAACGTCTAGGCGATGGTACATACAATTTATCTTTAGACTTAATATCATTGCTAGGTTTTGGTGATGTTTTTTGGGACAACGATTTTAAATTTGGTTTTTTAACTTCCGGTTTAGTTGCCTTTTGTTGATTATCTTCAGCCGGTTCCCTGCTACGACTTCTTAATCGTCTTGGTGACACCAAAACTTTGAGTTCATCCTTCTTATTCTCAGGTTCTTTTACTTTAGCATTGCCATTTTTTAAAGGTTTTGAATTGCCGTTAACTTTTGGATTATTTTTTTCAGCAACTATTGGTGGTTCCTCTCTACTGGCACTTCTAGTCTTCCTTGGTGACACTAAAGGGTTCAATTTGTTCAACTTAGCATTTTTCTGCAATTTATCGGACAGAGAGGCTTTATTTTGATTTGATGTCGTTAACGATACCTTAACTTTTGGTGATAAATTCTCTGTTTGTGGATTAATGCCTCGTTTTGGTGTAGAAGATTTATCAATTTTGTTAACATCAATATACGATTCATCAACTTGGAATGACGACGATCCTTTTAGCTTTATTGTTTTCTTCTTTTTATCTTTTGGAATCTCATTATCACCGCCATCAAGTTGAGGAATTTTTGGTTTTTCTGATGCCTTCTTGGACCTTGATTTTGAATTTTTATTAGATTTCGAATTGCTTTTCTTAGTATTTGTACTTTTGGATATGCTTGATGACTTTTTTGACCTTGGTTTTGAGATGCTTTTTTCTTCTTTCTTGGAAAGATTCATTAGTTCCGATTTTGGACAAATTTTTGGGTCCATAACGAGTGACTGAACCATTCTACATTGAACGCCAATAGCTCTTAATAAAATGACATAAATAAGCACATAATCTCGTCGACACAAGGCTGTTTTATATTTCATCTGAAGTGCTAAACTTACAGCTAATGGTGGACGCTTCTCTAGCTTAGAATACATGCTTAATTCTCTTAATTTCATTGTTTGTTTAAACCATTTTGTGATCTGCTTGAAATAATCAACATCAGTTTTATCTTTTGGATAGCATTGCGCCTTATCTTTTGTCTTTGGAAGCATCTCCAATGCACATTTCATCAATCCTGAATGATTTAAACGTTCATTGACGAAATTGCAGTGAGTTAACCAGGCCATAAGTTCAGTTTTGTGCAAATGCTCTTGATATTCCTTCCTTTTCTTATTAAATTTTCGTTTTAGTTGTGCTTCAACATCAACAGGCTTTGCTTCTTTTTTAGTGTGCTGTTCGCCAAAATTGTTTAATAGAATTTCCACATCTTCTTTTGGTCGCACATAACTGCTCGATTCATCCTCTGCAAATGTTAATTAAAGTTTTTTTAGATAAACTTAATTAATCCTTAATTTTATTCATCATATTCAAATCTTTTTAAGAATCTGACATAACTTGGGACACTGTCTTGGGATTTTAAGAATTTTCTTTTACCTTCAACTTCTTCCCAATTGTCAGAATCAGAATCGTCGCCTTGTGATGCCTTCTTTCGCTTCTGTGATGCTCCAATCTTTTTAGCATTTTCTCCCATTAACAATAAATCGGCAACATTATCATTATTGCTTGTATTTTCATTTGAAGTATCAGGTGCTGAGTATTTAGAGAGCTTTTCTGTGACATGCTTCATTCTTTCTAAATTATCATGAACTGCCTTAAGATCCATCGTTGGTTTTTCTGATTCCTCATTAGCACTACTCAATAAATCTGTAGTTTTCTTTTGTGTAGCTTTACTCTTTGGTTCCTCATCACTTTCATCAGAATTATCGCTTCCATCAGACAATTTTAAGCCGCCAGAACAATCAAAAGTTGGAACTTTATTGTCTGTTTCTGAATCAGAGTCACTAAAGACGCTCTTTTTGTTATATTGTGCCTTTTTGAGAATGTCGTGTAGATTTTGACTTAATGAAGACGAACTAGGCGGTTTAACAGCATTAAGCTTGCTGATTGCTTCTCTTCTCAATGCTGTCATACTACTTCGTCTATTTTGTGATGTTTTTGGCTTCCTTCTGTGAATTAAACAACTTGTTTACACAAAGATCCAGTTTTTAATTAAAGTACAAAATTTACCTGTTATTTCCTTTGTTATTCTTAGCAACTGACACTTCATCTTCAGAAGTCTCATTCTCATCAATTACCATTTCAGACTCTGATTCCTCAAAAGTGTTTTCATTTTCCTTTGATTCGTCTGGCTGATATTCATCTGACGATTGTGACGAAAAATCATCATCATCGCTTTCCTCTAACTCAGACAAGTCTAATTTTTGTTCCTGAACTACTTTTTGTGATGCTGCTCGTCTTGGACGAGACATATTGTGAAATTCCTTAATACTGCTTTACTCGGAAAACTAATTTTCTATTTTATTTTACTGTCTACACTTAAATATCTACACAAACTAATTTGACAACAACTTTAAAGTATAAACTAATAATTTAACAAAAATAACTTAATTTACACGGTTTAAAAACCACAATAACAATCATTTAATTAATTTTTCTTATTACAGCGCGCTAGACTTCTTTGTTTTTTGCACTGGAATACTGGAATTGAGCGGTAAAAAAAACAACTTCCACGATTTTTTGTGAAATTTTTAAATGTTCTTTAACGGAAAAATATAGATTTATCATTTAATCTCCTTAAGAATGAAGATTTGGACATGATTGATCATAACTTTATGAAACTAACAAAATTGTACTTGTCAGACGAGCACATTAATGACATAAAATTGTTGTCGAAAAACATTACTCAATTATTAAACTCATGCACAATAAAATGATTTTATTCAGTCAAATTAATTATTCTATTGAATTTTAAATCCTACATGCTAGTTCCTGGCAATTTGCTTGATATTATCAATCTCTAATCTCAGCTTTTCAATCTAGAAATAAAGAATAGAAAAATAACGGTTTTTGAAAATTCAAATTTTAACGGTTTTTAAAAATTCAAATGATCTGAACTGAAATGAACTCAAGATTGCTGAACGATTAATTTTCAAAAAAAAAATCCGTTACCTTATCTTTATGCTTCTCTTGAACTTTTTCACTTGCTTTCTCCTTATATCCATCTTTAGAAACAATATTAAGCATATTTAACAGCTCATCTTCTAGCTTTTTAAGCTTCTTCATGCTAATAGCTTCATCGGATATAGTCGACTTTACACGTGATTCCAATATTTTGATACCAAATGAGCACATGTGATTGGCAGTTAATGTCATGTCAAATTTCTCACCTTCAAAGAATGACCGATCTGTGGTGATTTGCATATTTTCACTGAATGTTAGATGCAGGATGTGATTTAAATTTTCATTCATAAATTTTTCATGTTCATGATTTTCTACATGAACTATTATTGAGCATTTATGCTTCTTTGTCAACTTTAAGTGCGATTTAGCTTCTCTTATACTTGCACAAATGTCGAGTAGCTCATTAATTTGATTTTCTAGCACATCATTAACATACTTTTCAGTATCAAATGAAATATTTTCAGGTAAATAATTCCTCAATTCTTTAACTAAATACGGTGTGAATATCTCCAAATGATCTAATCCAATAGATAGGCATAAATTAAGAATGTGTGCTGAAGCAATTCCTCGATTTAGTTCCTTTAAGTCATTTTTGGTTGTTTCAAGATAAACGTCACAAAAATTGTTGTAGAAAAAGTTTTTGAGTGCTGATGTTGATAAATGGAAATTATAGTCATCATTGGCCTGCCTTACTGTTTTTACAGTATTACCTAGCCGACTGAGAATCCACAAATCCATAGTGGATAACATCTCATGATCAACATTTTTAATGTCCTTCACTTTGATATTTTTATTCTCAGCATAAATTATGGCATATTTTGTGGCTTGCCAGATTTTATTGAAGAACAGCTTATTAGTGACGCATTCATTGACATCAAAATTAATAAAATGCTGCTTAGTATTTTGGGAACAAAGAGTAAATCTTAAGGCATCAACTCCACATTCTTGAATCCCATTAACAAACATTTTTTTCTGACCTTGAATAGATTTTTCTAGTTCCGTTTTGCTTAAAATTCCCTTCTCGACTGATTTTTCAGTTTCTTTTCGAAGATCATCCAGTGTAGCACCTTTTATGACTTGTTCTGGTAAAATAACATTTCCAAGGCTTTTTGACATTTTTCGACCAAATGAATCGCACATAATTCCATGCAGAAGAATCTCTTTAAATGGCACCTTTCCTGTTAATTCTATTGAAAGCATCACCATACGTGCTACCCAGAAAAATAAAATGTCATGTCCAGTTTCCATTAAATTTAATGGAAAATATCTTTTCATGTCATTATTGCCAGTTGGCCAGTCGAATACTGTAAATGGAAGTAAACCTGATGAAAACCAAGTATCAAGGACGTCTTGATCTCTCGTGACTGTATAACTAAATTCATTGTTTTGCTTAAATTTCTTTTCTGCTTCGTCTTGTGAACGTGCAGCTATCCAAATTTCATTGCCATTTTCATTGTTAGTGAATTTATATGCTGGAATTTGATGTCCCCACCAAAGTTGCCTTGATATACACCAATCGCGACAATTTGTCAACCATCTGTACCATTCTTTATCAAAATTAGATGGAATTATTTTTATTTCTCCAGTCTCAACAGCCTTTATTGCCTTTTTGGACAGTTCATTACACTTTACGTACCATTGAGGCTTAATCATGAATTCAACGATATCTTTTGATCGTGAACATATGGGAAGTACCATATTATGAGATTTAGATCCACGAAGAAGCTGTAAATTGGCTAAATCATTAAGAATGACTTCTCGTGCTTCAAAACGTGGAAGGCCACTAAATTGTGAAAAACTATCAGCTATTGATCCATTATCTGTAATTACACAAATATTTGGCAGTTTGTGTCTCTTGCCCATTTCAAAATCATTTTTATCATGCGATGGAGTTACTTTAACAGCACCAGTTCCAAAATTTGGATCAACAGACTCATCAAATATTAATGGAATTTCTTCATTTCTATATGGATGATAAAGCTTCTTATTTGTAAGATGAGAGTATCGTGAGTCATCTGGATGTACGGCAACAGCTGTATCTCCGAGCATAGTTTCTGGACGAGTTGTAGACACAACGATTTCTTCATCAGAATCGACAATTTTATAGGCAAAATCCGTTAAAACACCAACTGTGACATTTTTATCATAATTTGGAACTGATATTTGTGTTGTTCCTGTAATTTCTAGATTCTCAACTTCAATGTCCGAAATGGCTGATTCTAATGCACAGCTCCAATTAATTAATGAATTATCTCTATAAATTAAGTTCCTTTCAAATAATCGAATAAATGCTTCATTTACAGAGTCACTGAGCTTTGAGTCAAGTGTAAAATATTCTTTATCCCAATTGAAAGTTGTACCTAGTGTCTTCAAGTCATCCTTAATTGAACAACCCTTTTCAAGCTTCCATTTCCATGTTTCTTTAAGAAAATCCTCTCTTCCAATTTCGTGTCTTGTTTTTCCATATTTTTTCTGAAGAATCTTCTCGACAACAACTTGTGTAGCAATTCCAGCATGATCAGTTCCAAAAATCCACTGTATCTCACTTCCTTGTTTTCTTTTCCACCTCACAATAACATCCTGAATTGTAGCAGTCAATGCATGTCCCAAATGTAGATTTCCTGTAATATTTGGCGGCGGAAATATCATAGAAAATCTTTTGGTTCCATCAGTAATGCTGGATTCATGAGATACATCCACATTTTCGATTTTGGATGGTTGATATGCGGCTATTCTTAATTGATCTACGTGAAAAGTTGAAAATAATTAATGTCATGAAAGAAAAATATTAATCGCAGATTACCATTCAAAAGTTGACTTGATTTATGTGATTTTTGAGAACATAATCTTATCGATTGCTTTAATTTAATTAACGAGAAATTTTTTCGTAAGATCATTTTTATAATTTTAAAAAACCAAAAACAATAACAAACATTCCAGTGTTCAAAATCATCCAGTGGATATTCCAATAGCTTAATAGTGAGTCATCTTTCTAGAAATAAATTTTGATTAACATTGTGAAATTATTTAAAAATTTCTTTTTTCTGTGTTTAATTAAATAGCGAGTGATAAAAAGTCAAAATGAGTGTTAATACAGCACATGCGAATGGCGGAGTCCTGATTCATGCTGGAGAAACGTAAGTTATTCATTTAATTACATTATTTTGACGACTTTTCTTTTGTTAACTTTAATTTGACATTTGATAATTTTCCTTCTTTTCCTTATCTTTAGAATTCTTTTATTTAGTGACAATGTATCGATGGAATTTGCAGGACAAGACGGTCCAATCTTTAAAGGCACAAAGGTATAACGAGAGTACTAAATATATCAATTAATGAACAAATGTTTAATTTCAACATTTTGTTGTCTATTTGTTGTCAATATAGCAAGGTCGAATTTATTTAACTACACATAGAGTAATCTTCAACAGTAAAAATGGCAAGGATGCTATGCAATCATTCAGTTCTCCATTCATCTCAATGAGTGAAGTGGAACTAGAACAAGTAAGATTGATCTGGAAATTTCTCATGTATGCGAGATAAACTATTTAGATAATATTTTTTTCTCATTTAATTAATACAGCCAGTATTCGGAGCAAATTATATCAAGGGAAAAATTCGAGCACAACCAAATGGCAATTTCACAGGAGAGACAAAATTCAAAATGTTATTCAAATCAGGAGGCTGTATTGATTTTGGACAGGCATTATTGAGAGCAGCTTCAATGGCTCAAAGAAATTCCAATGGGATGGCTCCTCCTCCATATGAAGCTCCAGGTATTTTCATCATTATTCCTTACATTTTTATCATTTCATTAAACTTGAAATTGATTTCAGGCAATGGCTGGTATCAAGCCCCTCCACCAGCTTATACACCTAACCCAGGCACTTATGGCTGGTTGCCACAAAATGCAGCATTCGGTCAGGCACCAACAAATGGTGTTTATGTACGCTTTATTCCTCTAGTCATTTATTATTAGCTACAAAATTTGTTTTATTGCTTGCAGATGAGCGACGCGCCACCTCCGTACCCAGGAATCAATCCAAATCCCCCAAATTATGCACCACCAAGTTACAATCCACAAGCTCAAGGTCCCCCTGTATATCCTCCACAAAATCCATCTCAACCACCACAATATGGATATAACGGAAATGCAGCTCCACCACAATTTCCAAATGCTGGTGCTCAATATCCTAGTTCAGCGACAGGATATCCAGGAACTGGTCCCCAAAACGCAGGATTTCAAAATGCTCCTGGACCTTCGTATCCAACATTACCAACACAAACTTTCGGTTTCAATGCACCTTCTGCTCCTGGACAGCCTAGTAAGTCAATCTTGCCTTCATTTATACATGTAACTTAATATATATTGATAATTTATTTACAGTGACTAAAGAACAGGAAGCAGCAGCGTCTGCATTTTATGATCCTCGCAATATGAATTCAGCGTTTGTTCAACAGCAACAAACCTACGATATTCCACCGTCTTACGATTCATTAAATCAAAATAATCCGAACAATAAGAAAAACCAGTAATCACTGTGGCCTAAAACTTGTGCATTCCTTAAAAAATGATTTTTGTGGAAAGTTTTATTATGATACATAATAGTCAGTCTATATTGCTATTAAAAACTATCGCTGATGTTATATATTTCGTGTAATAAATAGAAATCACTTGAAACATGATTTTTCCTAATACCTAATTTATTTTTCAATGTTATAAAAGCATGAATAATCCTGAATAAATATCCTTTATTTAATCATAAGTAATGTTCTTCTTCATTTTTAAGTAAATAATATAATAATAATACATTTTAATTTTCAGTAATCATGGCCAACTTCTTGTTTGCTTTTATAGCTGCTTGACGCTTTGAAGCAATTGGGCGAATTTTGACTGGTGCTGCGTTGACATTGATGGTATAGTTATTGATGACTTGATTATACATTACAGGAGATGATTTATTAGCAACTTGAACGTCTCCTGACTCAACAACTTTAATGCGTTTTGAATCATGCTGTTGATCAAAAAATTTAATGGAACCGGCAGTTCGTTTACGAGCTATTTCTGCACGTTCAACAACAAATTCTTCTCGTTCTCTTGCCATTTTCTTACGTTCCAATTCGAATTGAGCACGTTCCTTTGCAATTTTCTTACTTTCAGATGCCAATTCTTTACGTTTAGTCCAAATTTCATCCTTTTCATGCTGCATTGCTCTTTGTTCGCCATCAATTTCTTCACGTTGATATGCTAGTTTCTCCCATTCTTTTGCCATTTCTCGATATTTTTGACCAATTTCCTGTGTTTCACGTTCCAGTTCCTTTCGTTTGGCTGCAACTGCACGTTTCTTTTCTTCCAATTGACGCTCTTCCTCCTCTAATTGATTGCGTTGATTTACAACCGTTCCTTGATTTTGTATGTTTCGACGTCGTGGAAGCATTACTGGATTAAGCATAGGTATTTGAGGAACGTATCCAAAGTTCAAAGGAGGTCCATGCTATTATAAAGAAATTAATATATTTCATTGTTAGTTATCGACTGACTGAATACATACATAAGTTGGCCCATAAAAATTGTTAATTGTGAAATTCATAGTTCCAGGATGATACATTTTGATGAATCTAAATATATCTCAGCGATAATTTGACACGCTGGTTTTATAGCTAAAAACAAATATATTATATTTATTGTAAGTCATTTTCTTCAGTTCTAGTTGTTATAAAGTCCTTTTGTTAATCAATTATGCACAAGCTATGCAAATTAAATTTTCAATGTGACAAAATACATTTTTTGTTAATTTTAGCTATAAAATGATGTATAATCACTTGTTTTTCATGTCACATTCCAAGTAATGCGTCTTATATAGCTATTACTTACCTTGTATTTAGTTAATTATAGCTAATTACTTGGTAAATTAATTAAATAGCAAAAGAATCTAAAAGCACGCTTTTATTTGAAACAGATTAAAATTGAATGAAAATTTTAACGGACTTTTCGTAGTTCAAAAATTGAAAAATAACGGCTGAAAAAAATTTGAATTAGGTAATAAAGAGAGGAGTCTAAAAAACATAGAGCACACGAAAACTTTCAAATTTGTTAATTCTCGTAGAAATAGCAGAAAAGCTCAAAATTTGTGATTTGCGATGAAACGTGCAAATGAAGAAGAACAGCTTGAAGTCAAGGAGGAAGAGATTAAGCAAGAACAGTCATCTATAAATCAAAATGGTGGTAATCTTGATCGAAAATTGGTTATTGATGTTCAAGGTAATCCAGAACAGAGTTGCAAAAGCCGGCACCGGCCACCGGCTGTCGGCCGCCGACGGCCGCCGTTTTTGCCGGCCGCCGTCGTTCACCGGCCGCCGGTGACACCGGCCGCCGGCAGTCAACGGCCGCCGGTGAAAAAAACGACCGGCCGCCGTCAATCACCGGCGGCCGGCGGCCGGTAATTTTCATACAAAAAAATGGCCGGTGGCCGGTACCAGCGCTGAGCGGCCGCCGGTGGTGACGGCGGCCGGCAACACCGGCGGCCGGCGGTCAACGGCGGCCGGCAGTCAACGGCCGCCGGTAAAAAAAACGACCGGCCGCCGGTATTCTGCCGGCCGCCGGTATTTGGCCGTTTTGCAACTCTGATCCAGAAGTTGCAAATCCACCAAAACGTCGGCGCAAGAATGAAGAGGACATTGAAATTCGTTTGCTGATATCTACAAAAATGGCTGGAGCAATAATAGGAAAAAGTGGTCAAAACATCCAAAAACTACGAACAAATCATGATGCAAAAATCAATGTTGTTGACTGTAAAGGCTCTGAACGTGTGCTGACCATAATTTCATCCTTGGATATATGCTATAAAGTTATCCGAGACGTCATAAGACTTTGTGAGCAGTCGCACGAATTTGATTTACGACTTTTAATACATCAAAGTTTAGCTGGATGTGTTATTGGAAAAGGTGGATCGAAAATAAAGGAACTCAAAAATATGTTTGGATGTCACGTAAAAGTATTTCCAAATGTTGCACCGCAAAGCTTTGAACGGGTTGTTCAAATTGTTGGAAATGAAGATAAATGCATCAATTGCTTGATCGAGATTATGAATCAAATAATGTCAAACAATATTAGAGGTGTAGTTCGTCCATATGATCCTCACAATTACGCTGATTTTTATGCTGACGAGTATGGTGGATTTGGAAGTAAAGTAAATGGCAATTTGCGACCTTCAGCTCCTCCATTTGGAAGCCCATTTGGAAACGATAGAGTACCACGTAATAATAATAATAATAATAATGGCAACTATAACAATTTTAACAACAATATTAATAATAATAATAACCGTGGGAAATTCAACAACGAGCGTCGCGTCGTCGAAAATCGCAGAATGGTCAAAACTGAAAATAATTATGATCATCCTTGGGCATTAAATTCTTATTCAAATAATAATCAAATGACACCAATGAATAACTTTGGACAACACAATATGGGAGACGATTTTATTAGCTTCAATAATTTCTTGAGTAAATCGGAAGAGACATCAACACAAGTTACAATACCAATAAATTTGGCTGGCGCTTGCATTGGTAAAGGAGGCAGCAGAATTCGAAGTATTCGAAACGAGTCACAAGCATTCATTAAAATCGATCAGCCACTTCCTGGATCTACAGACAGAATTATTACAATCACTGGAACTCCCAAGCAAATTCAGTCTGCTCAATACCTTCTTCAACGAAGCGTCCAAAATGGAATGAATTGAATTTTGTTAATATTACTAAACTACAGATTGGAAAGCTTATTATGCAGCTTAAGTTTTCATACAATATATACTAACTTGAATTTTGAAATCATACAACGCGCAACGTATGCTTGAAAGGAAATAAATGTAGCTTACTCAGCAATTAATAAAAATTATAAAATCATTTTTTAAATAAAATTATCTCAGACATACTTTTTAAAATCCTAGTTCTAATAACTTTATTTATTATTTCTATAAGCTATATAGCTTACAACCATCTTACAATATAATAATTCCTCTTTCCTACTCGTATTAAGGAAATACCATTGTTTAGAATATGAATGTTAGGCACGATAATCTCTTGAGGATTAGTGCTGCGCTTCATGTTGATATAAAATCCGCCAGCTGCAATAATTCTATGTGCGTCATTTTTGTTCTTAAAACATTCAGCTTTTAATGCCAAGTCCATTAGTCTCGTTCCTGATTCCAAGAGAAATTCTTTATATGGAGCACCGCTGAAGATTTCCTTAACTTCTGAACTTTTCATTTCACCTATAGCATTTATGTCACCATTATATAAGGCATTCGAGACATTTTGTGCCTTCTTTAGACCACTTTCACCGTGAATTAGTAATGTCAACTGATCAGCTAGTATTGTTTGTGCTTCTCTTAATTCTGGATTCCGTTTATGCTTCTCAATAACATCAAATACCTCGTTTGTTGGAAGGAAGGAAAAAAGTTTAAGTAATTTCTCAGCTTCGGTGTCAGGCTGTCTCAAGAAGAACTGATAGAATGAAAATTCAGATGTCTTATTAGAGTCCAGCCATACTGCATTTCCAGCTGATTTTCCAAATTTATTGCCTTCTTCATTTGTAATTATTGGTAATGCAAGTCCATAAGCTTGCTTCTTTAAAACTCGAGTAATTAGCTCACATCCAGTCATGAAATTTCCCATTTGATCCATGCCACCCATTTGATAGCGACAATTGTATTTTTGGAAGAGCTGAAGCCAGTCATATGCTTGAAAAACTTGATAAGTAAATTCCGTAAATGACATTCCTTCCTCATTTTGCAAGCGACTTTGAACAGATGTTCTTGACAGCATTTGTCCTAGACGAAAATGCCGTCCAATTTTCGATATAAAATCTACAAAATTGATATTCTCGTACCAATCAGCATTATTGACAATCATCAGTTCCTTTAGTTGTTCCTTTTTAGATTTTTTCTCCCAGAAGAAAGAACGATGATTATCAAATATATTATTAATCTGTTTCTTAATTCCTATCAAGTTATTCTTAATAATTTCATTCTCTAGAAGCTTTCTTTCTGTATTTCGTCCACTTGGATCTCCAATTAATCCCGTAGCGCCTCCAATTAATGCAATCGGTTGATGCTGTCCTCTTTGTGCATGAATTAATCCGATTAATACTAATAAATTGCCTACATGCAAACTGTCACTGGTTGGATCAAATCCAGCATAAATTGTCTGTTCAGCCTTCCCTAGTTCCGCTTGTATTTTTTCACTGTAAGTTTTATGAAAAAAAATTGAAATATTACTTTTAATCTATTAAACTAGTAATGAAGCGATCACGATTCATGGGCATATTCACACCGTTTCAAATTTTTTCATTCATAGCTTAGTATTATGTTACTAACAAGACTTACGAAAAATCGTAAAGTTTTAGCTTATTTAGTCAAAAATATCAAAGTTTGAATTAAAATTAGTTTGGCGTAGCTACTTGCCTTTTGAAATCTAAAAGGCGTCAGTTCCATATTCAGGCACAGCAAAGGAACCTACCTACCAAATTTCAGCTCATTTGGTCAAAGTTAAAGCAAAAATCAATTTTGCGTAGCTTCTAGCCCCTCGAAATCCAAAATGGCGTCGGTTCCATATTCAGGCACAGCTAAGGAACCTACATACCAAATTTCAGCTCATTTGGTCAAAGTTAAAGCAAAAATCAATTTGGCGTAGCTTCTAGCCCCTCGAAATTCAAAATGGCGTTGGTTCCATATTCAGACACAACAAAGGAACCTACATACCAAATTTCAGCTCATTTGGTCAAAGTTAAAGCAAAAATGAATTTGGCGTAGCTTCTACCCCCTCGAAATCCAAAATGGCGTCGGTTCCATATTCAGGCACAGCTAAGGAACCTACATACCAAATTTCAGCTCATTTGGTCAAAGTTAAAGCAAAAATGAATTTGGCGTAGCTTCTGGCCCCTCGAAATCTAAAATGGCGTCGGTTCCATATTCAGACACAGCAAAGGAACCTACATACCAAATTTCAGCTCATTTGGTCAAAGTTAAAGCAAAAATCAATTTTGCGTAGCTTCTAGCCCCTCGAAATCCAAAATGGCGTCGGTTCCATATTCAGGCACAGCTAAGGAACCTACATACCAAATTTCAGCTCATTTGGTCAAAGTTAAAGCAAAAATCAATTTGGCGTAGCTTCTAGCCCCTCGAACTCCAAAATGGCGTCGGTTCCATATTCAGGCACAGCTAAGGAACCTACATACCAAATTTCAGCTCATTTGGTCAAAGTTAAAGCAAAAATCAATTTTGCGTAGCTTCTAGCCCCTCGAAATTCAAAATGGCGTTGGTTCCATATTCAGACACAACAAAGGAACCTACATACCAAATTTCAGCTCATTTGGTCAAAGTTAAAGCAAAAATGAATTTGGCGTAGCTTCTAGCCCCTCGAACTCCAAAATGGCGTCGGTTCCATATTCAGGCACAGCTAAGGAACCTACATACCAAATTTCAGCTCATTTGGTCAAAGTTAAAGCAAAAATCAATTTTGCGTAGCTTCTAGCCCCTCGAAATTCAAAATGGCGTTGGTTCCATATTCAGACACAACAAAGGAACCTACATACCAAATTTCAGCTCATTTGGTCAAAGTTAAAGCAAAAATCAATTTGGCGTAGCTTCTAGCCCCTCGAAATCCAAAATGGCGTCGGTTCCATATTAAGGCACAGCTAAGGAACCTACATACCAAATTTCAGCTCATTTGGTCAAAACATTCCTTTTCTATGAAAAAAATAAAATGTGTTTTGCAATAATCGGCTATAATTTGACCAAAAATCGCACCTTTTCGTTCCGTGTGCCTTACTGGCTGCATGTCATGACTCCAAAAACTATACAGCTCTTGCCATACACAATATCTATCAGATGCAAAAAACCGGAAGTCTTAATATTGAGTTTGAATCGAGTTATCGCGGAAATTAACTTGCTAACTAACTTGCTAAATGACAGAAAGCGTTTTTTTGCGATTTCTCGGCATTGGAAGCACCAATCGAGATGCGGTTTTCACTATTAAATTGGTAATTTTAGGCACAGACTTTCCATACTGAACACTTTGGGTCGATTCCGCAAGCCTGAAGCAGCAAGTCCAAAAAATTAGTTTCACTGAAATACCAAAAACAATATATTCACACACAATTAAAATTGGTGTGAATATGATATCGTATGATTTATTTACACTGCTTCATGTGGAAAGACCTCTTGGAAGAATCCTCTGCTTCGAAGCCTCAAAAGATTGTAATAGTTCCTTTTTTGTGAATAATTTAATAAATTTCTCGTTCTTTTCAGCATGACTTTTTTCTTATAAACAAAACATCACATTTAGCGCATTTTTACGTGACGAATCGCGTTACAATGATCAGTTTGGTCTGGAATGTATGAATAACTTTAAGTCGTTCAGTAATCCAGTTCTGTTCATTTTCGTTCAGTTTATTTGAATTTTATTTATCCGTTAAATTTTGAAATTTACAAATCCGTTAAAAGCTTGAATTTTTGCTGTAAAATAATTAACTAATGCAAGATTGAAATATTTCATTTCTACGTGATATTTTCATCCACGTTAATTAGATCAGATTTATTTTTATCAAAATTCACAGCATACAAATCTCTTACTTTAGCATTGTCCCATTCGAGTGTTTGGTAAACGACGGAATCATTGTCTAAATAGGCAAATAGACACTTTTTCTTCACAGATACAGATAATCGACAACAACTGATGAGAAAATGAGGTTCCAGTAGTTCTTCTCTGTTGATAATATGCACAATTTGTGTAGCATGAAAATATATTGGATCTCCACTGTAAGTTAGAAAATCGCCACCAAAATTCTCGGCGTTTGTGACAAAAAAGCCTTTCGTCCAGAGATCATGAAAAACTTTATACTTTGCAATATTTGGTACGGGAAAATTGTCAATTCTCTTATTTTCTGATGTATGAAATGGATGCTGTGTAGGAATTTGTGTATGCAGGTTTTGTGGATTATATGTTTGTCTATATCTCTGTTCCTCTTCCTTAATTATCTGTTCTGGTGTAATGTCGATTTCTATAATTGAAGCAACAGAACATCCAGTTAACATAATTCATATAAATATAATTTGAATGACTTACCACTTTCTAGAACGCCTGATTTCATCAGTTTCTTCCTCTTTCCTTTAATAATTTGCTGCATATTGGACTTAGTAATTTCCAGCTTATTCTTCATATGTGCATTCTGTAATTCCTCACTGATTCCTTTTTGATGTTCTACAAATGCTTCCTTCATCTCCTCACTTGGCACTTCCTCAAGATCCTTCTCAAAAACATCGACAATATTCTCGTCAATCATTAATTTAGTCTCATACTCGCTGTAACATGCTGGCAAATTTTGTAAGTTGACATTTCGTGGATATGGTGCAGAGATTCCAATTAATTTGCCAATTATTCTATGTTCTGTTCTAAGTCTGATATAGTCGTCAGCATTAAATGTCATGGCTCGTCCACTTAATAAAATTAATTTTATTTTTACATGCTCCATTGTTTACTAATATACTGGAAAATGGAAAATTATTATTTTGATCATTGGAAATATTTTTGGAAAGTTCAAAATTTCAGAATTAGATATTTTTTTGTCGGCACGAGCTTAATTAATTAATAAAAAGGTATAATTTATAATGTGGCCATTAGTTTATGGATTTTTAAGAGCAAATGCTCGATACATCGTGTTTCCAGCAGCAGTCATAATTGGTGTTATAGGCTATAATGTTGAAAGTAATGAGAGAAAAAAATGACATCCAGCATAAATATTTTTGTATAACTTTTTCTTCTTTTTATTTACACATATATTCGACAAATAGATCTTGTGTCATCAAAATATACTCCATATAGTCAGAGCATAGAACAGCAAAGAAATGAAAGACTGACATCGGACGATGAATTAACAAAGATCAAGAAAGCTACGTATGAAAATGTCTTGGAGAAGAATTTATCGGAAAGTTTGAGGAGAAAATAGTGCATATCCATTAAATTCTGTACATAAGATTGATTTACTTAAACTTAATAAATTGAATAGCACAGTTTATGCTTCTTTAATAGACACTTTTCCAACATAGAGCTTTTATAAAATTAATAAATTTCTCATTAAATATTTCTCTGATTACAGAGAGAGTTTAAATCTTTTCTATCTTAAAAACTAAATAATTAAAATAAAATATGTGCTCTTCGTTGAGCTCAACTATTTCTTATGAAACGATACGCATGGTACAAAGCGAAAGAATTTGGATTTCTTCTTCTTCTTTTTGATCAAATCATTTGGCTTAATGCTTGCTGTTTCAATATCAATGTTGTCTAATAATTTTTCATCAAACTCGTGAGGCTCAAGACTTAATTCCGGTAGCAAATGATCTAGTGACGTATTATTGATTTCCGTTATGTGCGTTTGGTCCAATTCTGAATTCTCAAATGCCAATTGTCGTGGATTTAGCAGAACATGATTTTGTTCATTGTGATGTTGTGTGATGACGATTGATTCTTGCACAACTATTTTGGAGTATTCTGAATCAAAGCCACTATCTTCGTCAGTTTGGATTATAGCATTTCGATAGTTCTTAAATGGTGAATATTGAGCCTTTAACTTAATGTATTGCTTTTCGATATCCTTTAATTCCTGCATTTCTACTCGCAACTTATCAAATACCATTCGCATTCGTGATTTTTCTCGTTCCAACTCATAGATTTGATTATCCTTCATCTCACATTTTTCTTCTAGCTCGTAAATTTTAATGGATTTCCTTCGAAGCTCTCGTTTCGCTTCACCCAAGTCCTTTTCTGAATCAATTGGCGGCGTATCATCAAGTACCGGTGCTTGCGTTACACAAACAGGCATTGATTTGTGTCTTGATAGCGTCCTACGACGATCTTCAGCTAAATTTTCTATCAGCTTTTTAACTTTTGATTCAACATGATCATAATTATGTCCAACACTTTTCTTCATATTGAGATTATGACACGAAAAGGACTTTTTCTTCTTGATTGGTGCTTTTGGGGGTGGTAAATTGACCTTTTTGGATGTTACGCTGGTAAATGTGGTTTCTTCTGTTTGTGTGATATCTTTATCTGTATCTTCATCGGAAAATTTAATTGATTGTGTGCTTAACAATCTGTCTGTTTCCATAGAATTAACCATAGATTGTTCTGTATCCGTAGAACTGTTGTGATTTTCCGACGATAATGAGTTAATTTCATTGTTTGAATAATATTTTGGTAGCTCATCATGATTTTGGTCCTCGTAAACGTCTTCTTCATCCGAAATTAAATCAATTGGGAACGTCTCGTCGCTTAGCATGATTGATTGATGTATTAAGTACCTATTTATAGACTTAATTAATATAAATTTATATTTTAAATGTGCTGTCTTACGTAGAAAAAAACGAAAAAATGCCGAGGACCAAATTTACCAGGAATTCAATTATAGACATTTTGTTCGATTTTTTTTTCCAGGAATCAGCACGAAAAAAAAATGTTTTTTTTTCTTCACTAATTTTATTCGTTAATTACAGTATCTTAATAGAAACGAACTAACGCCTACTGTTATTAATCGTGTTAACTAAGTATTGTAACTAATACTTGCCTTAAAACTTGCGAATTGTCAATTTTTTAACGACACTTTAAAATTTTAATATATTTTATATTTTTGAACTTGACTGGAAGTGCGACTGGATGTAACAACAATAAAAATGAGTTTCATCACAAAATTAACGTGTTCCTTAAATTTATTAAAAATAAATAATTATACGCAGTATTCGAGCGCGTTAATTAGGAATATATCTTCAACAAGTGCTCGTTTTAGTGATGAGCAAGAAAAACCAGCGAACCAAAATCCTAATCAGAAGAATTTAGATGAATCAGAAATTGATCGAACGAAAATAATCCCAGTAGAAACATCAATTCGCTATTTAAAGAGTTCAGCATATAAAGAGACTTACGGTGAGGAAGCAGTTTGGGTACCTTACAAGCGAAATTACAAAGGTCTATTTCCACCAAGAAAAACACGCAAAACTTGCATTCGAAGCGGTAAAATCTCAACTGGAAATCCATGTCCAGTTTGTAGAGACGAATATTTAGTGCTTCATGAAGAAAACACTGGATTGTTAAATCAGTTCATTTCACAGCAAACTGGGAAGGTGAGCAAATTAATTACTTAACAAAATAGGTGCATATATTGATGGAAAATTTCACAAATTAATTAGGTAATAAGCTCCTCAAAGACAGGACTTTGTCAAAAGAAGCATCTTCAGCTATTAGTATCGGTAGAAAGAGCAAAGGATCGTGGATTGTTGACGTATGATGTCCCATTTAGAGACTACTCAGAGTACTATGATGAGTACAAGTCCAAGCAGTAAATCAGATAAGAAAGAAATCAATCAAAAAGAATGTACTTTTCTCATAATTGGTGGTGGAATCGCTGGAGTGTCGTGTGCTGAAACAATCAATTTCTTATTGCCAGGAGAAAAAATCATCCTTTTAACAGAATCATCGTTAATTAAATCAGTCACAAATCTTGTTCAGTTAGGAAAATTTTCACAAAGATTTGACATACAGGAAATTGTATCGAAAGAGTTTGAAAAGCCAAATATAGAAGTTATAACTGATGAATTAGCAAGCATAAAAAGTAAAAATAAAGAAGCAACAACAAAGAGTGGTCTTAAAATAAGCTACAACTTAATGTGTATTTGCACTGGATCACGTCCAAAGCTTGTCAACTTTTCTGACAATGTTAGAAGCTATATTCTTGGTATCCGAGATACAGATTCCGTTAAAGAATTCCAGAAAAGAATTAAAACAAGCAAGAGATTCGGTTTAATAGGCAACGGTGGAATTGCATCGGAAATAATTTATGAAATTGCAAACATTGAAATTGAATGGATAATAAAAGATCAGTACATATCGTCAACATTTATAGATCAAGGAGCAGCAAAATTCTTCGAGTCACGTCTTACGAATAAAAGTTGCTCGAATAAAATGATCGTAAAGCGAATGAGATATATGGAGGAACGTGAAACATCCGAGAGTTTAAAACGAGGTGCCGCATTGGGACCTGATTGGCATAGACTACTGGATATGAAAGGAAATTTGAGCTCGTCACCAGAAAACATAAAAGTTCATTATAATGCTGAAGTCAAAAGCATTAGTTTATGTATGGAAAATAATTTCCCGGTGTGCATTGAACTAGCAAATGATGAAAAAGTTTTCTGTGACTTTGTGGTTTCTGCAACAGGCGTTGAACCGTGCAAGACATTTAATTTTGACGACGAAGTAATTAAGTTGGGTGACGATGGAGGCATTTTTGTCGATGATTTAATGAGAACTTCTATTGATTCAATTTTTGCTGCTGGTGATGTCTGTTTTGCTGGTTGGGAACATTCTAAATATTGGCATCAAATGCGTCTTTGGACTCAAGCACGTCAAATGGGAATGATGGCTGGAAAAAGTATGGTTGCAAAGCTCAACAATGAGGAAATTTATCAAGACTTTTGCTTCGAACTATTCAGTCATGTCACAAAACTTTATGGCTATCAAGTAGTTTTGCTGGGACGATATAATGGTCAAGGGCTGGATGATGATTACGAGCTTTTATTCCGCATTACACCCGATAAGGAATACATTAAGTTTGTACTGAAAAATGGACGTCTTGTTGGAGCATTATTGATCGGCGAAACGGGACTTGAAGAAACTTGCGAAAATCTCATCCTTAATCAAATTGACTTGACACCTTTCGGAGACGACATTCTAGATCCAAATATTGACATTGAAGATTATTTTGATTGATTTCTTTCATACTAATTAATAAAAATTGCACTAGTATCTTTTAATTGTAAGCTATACAGCATTTTTAATTTCGTTCCAATATTCTTGAAAATGCTTTAGTCAAAGAATATAGTTGTAGCCTTATCTTCAGCTGTTAACTACAACATGTCATCAAAAACTTATGGATTTTCAATTAAAACTTTTCTTCCATCATTAATTGTTCCCAAGTTCTGTATGTAGCTTACAGCTCACAAACACAATTTTGCCTGCTAAAGTACATAGGAATTTTCCACTTGTATAGTTATTACATAAGAACAGATGATTTTGGATGCATGTATTAGTGAATACATAATTGTCATGGCTCACTCTCTTACTTAACTTCTCTCTCTCACTCTCTTTTTTTTGGGCCATGTGAGCTAGAGAGGAACTGCCAGATATGTTTTTAATGAAAATATCGAAATAAATAAGCCATGCGATTGGAGTTTCAATTACATCCTTTGATCTAGCTCTGAAAATGTCTTGTGTCATCACGAATTTAATTCCATAATATATCAGTAGTCGAAATGAGATACTGCAACATGTTAAACTACAAACCACATGTCTTTAATGTCAAAAACATGTCAAAACATGAACTTTAAAATATCTCGACAACAGATGAAGCACATTTGCATTTATTAAGATGAAACTGCTCGCTCGATGGATGGGAAAATTGTCTTGCTGTGTGAACTTCAATCCATAAGATTTGAACAATTGAAATTATAAATGCACAAAAGTGTGCTTATAAACGTGATTGCTTTATTAAAATATTGTTGACTTAAGGGAATTTAAAAGCCTTTTATCGATGTCCCAACTTTATAGTATAGCTGTATAGCTAGCCGGTTAAGTGGTTAATGACCAATACAATATTTGCGAATAATAGAAGTAATAAAATTTTAAACACATGCCGCATGAATTTTAAATAAAGTTTCAACCTGCTATAAATATTTATTAGAGCTTATTTTCTAGGAGAGGGAGACGTAGAGACATGAGGATGATGCAATAGTCACTCAAATTTTCCTTATCAACCTTCTTGCTCCTAATTTCCTATTCAATTTCCTCATCATCATCATCTTTTGTTGATATTATGAAATTATTTGCCCACACATACAATTCTCATACTTTTTGAGTGACTTATCATCCGTCAATAAATTTATTTCTAGGCATAAATGCCTACTCATTCTGCTACATGGACATTTGCCTCGAATATTTGAATAATTTATACTCAAATAACAAGTTAGTCTTATGTACATTCCATGCACAGTCAGTAAAAATGTATTCAGATCCCTTTTTTATCCCAAATCCTTATCATGTATTCCTTATCAATTCGTAAGCGTGGAAAATTTGTTCATTATTACTCAATATTTCAACTTTTCGTTCCTTTCTCTTTATTTGCTTTTGCTGCATCGACAAAAATCCAATTAGACTATTCATGCCAATTTTTTGTCATTAAAGATTATTCACAAGAAAAGGAGGAAGAAGAATGTACAATATTTCCTTCTATGACAAGTTTTTTCAGCTGATTCAGGATTACATTAAGAATGTGGGAAGTAGAAAAGTAGACGCATCGTAGTAAGCATTTAATTTTTTAAAGGAAAATTTCACCAAATATGTATGATCCATATTCATCAAGGTCCAATATGGATGATCAATATCAGGGATAAAATCTATAAAGATTGATAAAATGAAAGTTTTAAATCATCCAGTAAAGATCCAGTGAACTTAAAGTCAAAGTAAATGTAAAAAATCCCTTTTCACATGAAATACCTAGCAGGCTAAGTGTTTCTATAGATTATTGTTAAACGATCAATAATCAAATGTCTATAGAAAAAAAGGCAATTTGAAGAATATGTTTACATGAATTAGATAGGGAGCATCGAGTTATAATTTTTATAAATGTGAAAAATGGAAGATCCATATAAAGAAAAGAAGCATAACGTCGTCAGCAGTCTCTAATAATAGTCATATCCCTCTCGATAAAGAAACTGAGCATGTCAGCGAAAGTTTGAAAATAGTGAATATTTCTGCACATCCAACTGTGTTTTTGTTGTCAATCAAAAAAAAGTAAAAAAGGCATGACTTTGAAATTGGCAACATAGCTTGTTGATGCACTTTAAGTGAATAACATCAATACCTGCATTTATCAAAACAGTCTGTAAATAGAAGAAAACAACAGAATTTGATGTCACAAGCAGCCATATTTTAAATTAATAATAATTTAAATTAATCTCATAGTTAGCTTGTTTTTGTGTGCTTGCTTGCTTGCTTCTTGCTTCTATCATCGACGACATTCAAGTTGTAAACAAATTGGTTCATTTTTCATTTTCTTTATTGGCAACGTAAGTAAATAAATAAGTAAGTCGTGAGAGAGCGAGAGCATGAGAAATAACGTAAATACACCCCCACTCAGAGCAATCAGCCATAATGACCACAATTTATTGTGCTTTAATTGCTTCTTTACATTATCCTCCCGTAAATAAGAATGTTCATATATTCTCTCGTTGCAATCATGGATGATTTTATGGATACATCTTGTGTGCATTTACATTAAGTTTATTTACACAGTACTACTGCTTAATAGCACTCACAATGCTATATATAGCATAGTGTACACATCTTAACAAAAAGTAGTAAGGATTATGCAAATTTCCTTCTTCAAAAATTGTTGCTAGGTGGATGGATATTACAATGTGTGTATACAGAAGATGGAGACTGAAAGAGATGTAAGATGAAGCGAGTATGAAGCTAGTCTGTAAGAGATTCCTGATAGACGCATTTATTAGATTTTAAGTTGTGACTTCATGCTTCTTACGAATGTGATTAGGAAACAAAAGAAAATCCAATTTTATGTGGTGAAGCCCTAAATGTCACTCGTGCAGATTTAGAGTGTATTCCTTTAGACTAACTGCACTTACAATGTTTGCATGCATGCATGTTTGTAGAAGACACAAAAAGAGATAGAAGTAAAAAGCTCGTGTATGTCATTTCATTAGAATATTCAACAAACGTGTTTTAAGGAAGAAAATACTTTTTAGAGTCATTTCAAATTCAAATCATATCATAAAATAAAAGCTATAAGGTATATCCAAAATAGTTGAAGCGTTTTTCAATTTTCTCAGTGTATGAATATACAATTAATGAATGGTGATTGCCTTCATATATATACATACGATTTTGTATTTACACATTCGCCATGTGTACACATAGGCTGGCTGCTTCTGTTTCTGCTTATTGGAACTACTAAATAGCGAGTAAAAAAGAGAGAAAAATTGTAAACAAGAAAATAAATTACAAATCTACTGACTAAGTTAGACTGTATTGACGATATATATTGATTGTTAAAGGAAGAAAATCATGTAAAGAACCGGTTAAGAGATTTTCAGCGGATTTAAGGCGCCGGCAAACTGTTGAAACGCTTGCTTTTCACTTCTCTTTTCTAATTACGCAATTGTCGTTAGATTCAATTACAAAAGTCACAAAACTTTCTCAAATTTATTCATGTCTTCCTTTATCTTATTGTATGATATGATGTTGGGGGTCATTTAAAGAGGACGCACATCCTGCTTGCTTGGATTATGTAAAGAAATCCTTTCCTCTTCAAACTTCCTCTTCTTATTCCACCCTTTCATTTCTGTAATGAAAAAATACAAACTTTCTTATGGCTTATTTTGGGATTCTTGTTTATCAACAAACTATAAACTGTAATGTTTCGGAGTTGTTGAAAAAAGAAAAATGTGTATATGGATGGAATAATGTACATATTTAAGTAAGAGAGTACAACGACAAGCAAGCAATGATGCTGTTGAAAAGAAAGGAAGAAAAATATAAAATACAGCAAATAGTAGAGATCTGTGGCTGACGGACTTAGCGCATTTACATTTGGATAAGAAAATTCTAACTAACAAGCACAATACTGACACTATAAATAGCCTCACTCATAATTTTGGTGACCAGATATTTTTTGGTAACATAGAGGACATCCATCTTATAAAGTATAAAACGACTAATTTTCAAAAATAGAGGAGAATTAAATGTTAAATATGAAAAAAGTCAGTCCACTGAAAAATCAAGCAGAGACCCCATGACCCTGGGTTAGACCAGGGGGTGTTTTGGGGGTGCCGTCCTTAAATGCTGTCGTCTATAAAAAAATCAAAACAACTCCTCGAAAATTTTTGAGCTACGCATCTAAAATTAAAGATGTTGAAAGTCCTCGTGTTATACATCGAGGGAATTAAGCGCATTTTCCCGCACAGATCAGTAAATAAATCCATAATTCAGAATGCAAAAATAACTACCCACTTAATTTATTTCCCCAAATGAATTGAAAACATAGCATAAATGCTTGAAATATATTAAAGTTGTATTTGAAAAAAATTCCGGGAAACTATTTCAAAACATTTGTATGGTTTTAGTACAAATTAAATCTGTCACTTATACTTCACAAGTAATGACAGCAACATTTGTATGGTTCTACATACATTTACATTTCGAGAAAATAAAATTTATGAAAAAATGTACTTTTTTGCTGTTTTATGACTCAAAAAAATTTAATTATGCATTAATAAATCATAAAATATCATAAAACATCAAAAAAGTGTAAAAAAGAATCAAAAAAGTGTAAAAAAAAGTTGCCCGCGGAGAGGATCGAACCCACGACTTGAAGGGTTTTTTAATATAAGTATTCTTTTTAAGCGTCACGTTAAACTTTGACTAATCCAAGGTCAGTGATTTTTTCCACCAAAATAAGAAAAGTTAATTTAATTAAGTTTAGGAGGGGAGTTTTAAAAAACTAAATACGTTGCGCACCCCTACGAAAAATCAGCTATTTAATGCAAAAAACCCGAAGTCTCTACGTGCTTCCCCTGCCGAGTTTTTGAGGGAGCCAGCGGGCCAGCGGGCCAGCGGGTCAGCGGGCCAGCCAGCCAAAGTGGACCTTTAAGCGCATTACTTTCTAAGGAAAATGCGCTAAAAAGTACTGTTTTAGAGCGCCAAAATGTCCCCGAAATGAAAGCTTGATGTCCAAGAAAAGATGTGCAAAAAATTGAAATGTGTTTAAGCATAAAAGACTCTTATTTTATGATCATACATACAGATATACACATATGTACGTACGTATATTTATTATGATACAACACAGTGCTATATATATTTTTTTGTTTTGTATAAAATAAGTGGAGAGCAAAAGAGAATATCAAAATAAAGAGCCTTGAAATTTGAATCAAATGAAAAGAAGAAAAAGAAGTATTTTGTGTATGTTTCTATTCCGTAGGCCTTTTTTTATAAAAATAATAATAATAATAATCATAAAAAAAGAATGAAAGAGGAAAAAAAGTAGAATCAACGGGAGTGAAGCATTATAACACTTGATAACGTTAGAAGCAGAAAAAATGCTGATGTTTGCTATTTCTCCTATGATGTTATGATATTTCCATAAATATAAAATTAATGGCACCCTCCTCATAGGAATCCATCAGAAATAAAGTAAACATATTTGATGCTATGGTATAATATAATGCTAATACAATTTAGAATTTATTTCTATATGATTTTTTTTGTGTATGCTGTATCGTAAACATGATATTGTTATTTATTCGACAAAATATAGAATAAATCGACATGGATTAATATAACAGCGATGGTGCTACACAACAGAAAATTAATTCAGTATATATGAGTGTACATAGAATATGAAGAAGTGGAAGCGAATAAATGTTTATGCTTAAATCTTCATTTTCAAATACATAATATATTTTTAGTGTGTATTTAAAATGTGTTGTATATAGCTGTATATAGGCCATAGATCGAGAGAACAAAACAATATTATTATTTAAGCCCTTTAAATTTTTAAATGGCCCTTTGTGCTTTGCTACGCACAACGTCCTTGAAAGATTTTTTTGTAGATTTTTTTCGCATAGCGAACATAAAACAGCTGCCTTTGTGATTAAAAGCTATATTATTTATTTCCCTTGTTAACAATTTTGACGAGTTAAGATTTTTCATTGTAAGCCATGCTTCATATCAAAATCAATTTCTTTTTCGCATGTTACCTGTTGAAAGTTTATTAATATTTAATCTCAGCTTTATTCACAGCAACAATAAAAAACTAAGGCAGCGAATGAACAACATGAGTAAAAAAAATAAAATAAACAGCAAGCAGCATAAATATATAAAGGTCTTTTATATTGTTGCACATAAGGGAACTGGTTTTTTCTCTCTTTCTTTGTATTACAAAACTGACAATGTTGTTAGAAGAGGCAAAAAATCAGAACTCAGATCTATTTTTCATTCAATTTACGAGAATTGCTTTTCAAGATGTTTATCATTAAACAAAAACAAAGAACCACCGGCAATTTAGAAATAAAGGAAAAGGATGTGATCAGATTTTTCTAAGGTGTTATGTTTATTTATTAATACGGGGTTTCAAGAATTTTTTTTTGTTTAACAAATTACTAAGAATTATTGGAGGGACTTCTCATAGCTGCTATGATTTCCAATTTTAGATCATTTAGGGATTGTCTAATGTGGATCAACTACAAGCTGCTTGAATTGTATTGAATTTTGTAGGGTTTGAGATGAATGTCCTACTTTGATTTTTAATTGCAGGTTTTTAGGGCTATCAAGACCCTGCTCAGGGCCAAAATTAAAGCCTGAAAACAAAACCAAGATAATGTCTTTCAAAGAAGCATTGGAACCATCAGGTGTGTGTGTGACGTTGGCCAGAACAGGTTCCCCAATCGAATTGAAACTTTGTCAGAATTACGTCCATATTACGTCCATTTACATCCCACATTTAAATATTTTCGTCCTATCACCTGGAACTGGATATAGCGCATGCAAGATTTGGGTATTTTTCCCGCGTACTGCTAAATTTGCACTTCATGGCTGCTACACATTAGTTTCATTGCTGGTTCCATGTCAAGATGTATATTTCTTGCGTCTTTCGGAGTAAAATCTGTTAGAAATAAGAATTTTTAAATCTAAAAAATTTATTTTTTCAAATAGTTTTAAGACGTCCACTTGGTAAGCAACGAAAACTATCAAGAAATCAGTCGCTCGGTTCTAAATTTTCATAATTAACGCCATTAGCTTCAAAATGCTCAAATATAAAGTAATAATAAACATTAAACAACAATATGGCACTTATTATCTTTTACAGTACACTTAAATGTTTTCACATTCAGCTCTCAAATTTGAGAATACATAAAAATTCAGCAATCGATAAACAACTTTGGAGAACTCTTTTGAATTTTTTATTACGAATTAAAATTAAAAACACTTTTTTTTCAAAGGAATCAATTTCCAGTAAAATGTTTTTCTCGTTTATTTGGCTCTTTTTAATGCATGCAAAGTATGTACATATACGTTTATCGAATGACATTGTTAGGTGAAGCACATGAACATACATTTTGGTTTTTAAAGGGAAAAATTCAAAGAGATTTCTAACAAAAGACGGAAAGCGAGCATTAAAATTAAATTTTGTGGAAAAAGGGTGTTGTTGCTTTATTTTCTCCTCTTTCATTTCCATTTCTTTGTGATTACTTGTACGTGATACTCACAAATGGAATGAATGAACGTTTCTCGTCTTGATCATTACAACGAACGAGTAGCTTTGATGTAAGGTGATTAAAATGCAAATAAGACTTTAATTGCTTACAGGAGAGAACCTTTTTC
The DNA here is from genome assembly GCA_963573255.1 of Chironomus tentans. NCBI lineage: Eukaryota > Metazoa > Arthropoda > Insecta > Diptera > Chironomidae > Chironomus > Chironomus tentans. Next base: position 54,198,084 of record OY754302.1, on the reverse strand, counting down.
CTCTTCATTGTTGCCCTAAATGAATTAATTTGAGGCAATTTATAAAAATGAAACTTTCGTAACATTAAAGTAATTATTTACACTTTTTTTTGTATTTGCACTGCACACACAAAACTTAGTTCCCATTGAAATTATTCTTATTTCTTAATCGTCATTCTCTTTTCAACTGTTGACTCCATCTGATTTTTATCATTCCTATTTATCGTTTATTTTGTGTCGACAATACACAGCCTGTGTGTACATATGAGTGCGTGACCAGAGAAAGAAATCCGCAATCAAACTGACTGACTGACCGAATGAAAAGCCATCATCATTGTCTCATTCTATATGGAAAAGAAATTTAGAAGTTGCTTCATCGTTAGGTGGATGATGCGCATAATTTTGTAGCAATGAGGTGTAAATTTGTGATATACGACTGCTGTTTGAGGACTTTGTATTTATTTTTGATCAGCATTCACGGTGTTCTGTTTGCTTTTGAATTAACAGTAGTATCCCAAAAAAAAGATTCTTTTTTGGAAGCACTAAAAATAATCTTGTTAATTTTAATGACTGGTTTTTGAGTTCTATGTTGAGTTTTCTGATTTTTGAGCCAAATTATTCCTCATAAATGGGTGTTTGATGCTAGATCATGTCGATTAGTATGTTGGACAGGTTACACTGATGGACGAGCAGACAAATTAAAGGAAATAGCGTTTTTTAATCGGAAAATCGCGCGAAAAGTTTAATTGCTAAGTTTAGAGTATCGTTAAAAAGTAATTAGTAAGCTTAGCTTTAAAATAAACTCCAGTGATACATTTAAAGGCCGTTAAAATGGAAGCATCGACAGAGAATGAACAATAGAGTATTCATTTCGGTATAGCACGAGAACATAACGAAACATTTAATTTATTTATTTCAATAATGCGATGGTATTATATGAATTTTAATTAAATATTTTTTTGTGTAACAAAATAATACGCTGTCCGGTAATTATTGTATTATTTCCTGTAGCGCTCATACATTTAGAACAATAATTGAACTAACGCACAATTAGTGGTACCTTTTGACGGCAAGTGCTCGTATGAAGATGTGGATTGTATAATAACTAACGCGTTTCCTTCTTATTTTCGGGTTTGTTTATTATCCATTGTTGTTAAATTAATTAACCAATTTATTCCACATTTGAATACATAATCTCTCACAACCTATCTCTTTATTTTTTTATTTAATTAAATATTCTATCCATACATTCTTCATGTGCGTCACTTTTTTTATTTTTTAATTTTTCGCTTGACATTGACATACAGAAGAGTATTATACGGGCACTGATGCAAATAATAATAACAAAAAGAGACTTTGCTTAATGGCTATGCATAAATTTTCATTATAACTACTGCCGTGTAGACTCTCAATGTATTCATATTCCCAAAAAAAAAAAAAGAATTATTTAAGGAAACGTAAAAACAAAAATTTCTTTTCTTGTATTTTTTTTGTGTGTGCTGAACTATATACAGCTTTATGAAGATCAATAATTTTATTTATCAAATTATTTATTGCAGTGTGTCATGAAAAGATCCAAACGATATATATACATACTTACTTATTATCGTTATGGCTTGAGGTATAAAAGTATACCAAATGAGTATAATAAATGACATCGAAATTTATCGCGCTTTTTGCCTTGTATTTAACGAGATAGAAAATCGTAAATTCGTAAATCTGAGGATTAAAAATTTGCACAACAAAATAGAGGAATTTTAACTGGTTCTTTAAAAATTCACAAAGTAGGCGAAAATTGTGAATTTTCATGAATTATTCTAAATTATTCTGTAGTGTGGACTAGTCACTATGAATCTTAAGAATATTTAGCTAACTTTGATCTAGTCCGGTAATGACATGTCAACTTTAAGGCTCTCAAAAAAAAAATAGGTTCCAAATCTGCTAAACTTACCTCAATCGTTACAATTTAGCTGTGAAAGGTTGACAATATTCCAAAGTCAGTCAAATTGCCAGCAAACCTTCATCAGGTTCATATCTAAGACAGTTTAGAAATGTTAATTGCGGAAGGTTAAAACTTGACTGTTTTTCCTTTTATCACCATTTCCTTGTAAACTTTTATGGATTCTATTCTACTTCTACTTGGCATTAAAAATAATTTTCTTTTCCTTCCTTTACTTTTATTGTATCATAATTAGTAGTTTACTTCCTTATACTTTTGTTTCCGAACACACTAAATGTAATTTCTTTGACTTTATACAAATTACGAATGTTAAACTTTTATAAATGATCAGATATTCATTTAAGTGCGAAGATAATGTTCATCATAAATTTTATTAATGCCAAAAATAATTTTCTTTGATCATTTTTCATGCTTCTTCTTTTTTTCAATTTCTTTTTGGATATTTATAACTTAATATTTATTGCGTTCTGTTTCTTACAGATTTTCTGTAAATCCGTTGACTTCTCATTCTTGAAAAAAAAAACAAATTTGAAACTTGTCCTCAAATAGTTTTTTAATTAAGAAATTTTATTAGGAATTTTTTTAATTTACCATGAAATACCACCAACCTAGGAAAAGATACCAAAAAATACACGGAGCAGCTTAGTTTGACATTATCTATTTTATTATAATTTACGTTCAATCTAAATGTGAACAAAAAACAGAAATTCAATATTTTCTTCTAAAACTCGAAATTAAATAAGCGCTTGGCCCGTGCGGTAGGTATCGAGGGCATTCTTACATTGACAATGAATTTACTTTATTAATTTATGGTTTCGTAAAGATCCAGCCAATACATTCCCGAGCAATTTGATTTGTTTTGCTAGCAAAGTATTGCAAAAAATCTGCTTTATTTGCTAAATGTGTGACCAGACGACCTCTATTATTATCAATAGTCAACTATTTAGGTTAAAAGACTTGACAATGATTTATAAATTCAGATTACAAATAAATTATTTCCGCGTCTTCAAATTTCAGCACAAACAATGATAAAAAAATATATAAATTTCTACTCAAAAACACAATCCATCCATAGACACTCCTAGTGTATATATTGCATTAACAAAATTATTTGAAATGATCCCCATCGCACTCCAGCTAAGCTGTTGATGAGCAGAATTTTAATTTCATTCATTTTTATTTTTTCTATCGCATTCTCACCCAATAATTTAAAATGTTTTCCAAGGTCTTGCTCATTTTTTATTTATTTTATTTTCTTTTTTTTTTCGCTTAAAATTTATTCGATGATGAGAGAGAATTTTACATATGAGATGGAATAAAGTGCGTAATTTATGTAATAGACAGAGCTATTTCTATATATCAATATTAGATTTCATGAGAAAGATGCACATAAGAGTAAATATTTTATTTAGGTTTCGAGTGCAAATATACTCGCAGACGATAATGAGGAGTATTAAGAGGTCGATAGTAACAGAGACGATTGATAAGTGGTTAAAACTAGTTTAAAGTCTGTATTTTTCGGTTATCTGTAAATTTGCCATTTCAAAACACTTCATTTAGACAGTTCTACTCATAAATGATATTAATTCTGTAAATATTTGAAAACTGGCTAGGTCCAAAAGTTGAAATATAGAATCATGACATAATTACAAAAATTACATGACCGATTTTTTAATTTCATTTTTGTTCTCTAAATTTTATTTTATGGCATCAAATTAATTATTTTTACTTCATACGTGACACCTAAGCTATATTTCAATTTATTAATTTTTTTAAAAAAATCTTTTGATGGGATTTTGTGACGTTTTGAATATTTTGATGTACGTTCAATGCTTGAGATTAAAAGTATCAATTTCTTGTTAGCTAGGTTGTAAATAACAAGATAATTTGTATTTTTTGGACATTTTTAAATTATTTATGCCTTCAAGCCGTCATTTTTTGTATCATTAAACAATAAAAGATAAATTTTCTGATAACAAAAATTGTTGTTTTAGCGCAAATCCACACATTTTCAGCCTAGTAACCTTGAACGAGTTTGATCTAATTTTTGGAACTTGAGATTCTTTGAAAATATTGATGGGAATGTTATACTCCATAAATTATCTTAGGAGCCATTTACTGGAAATTTTAAAAGTATCATTAGAGTTGGTACCATCCTCCTAGCCCTTCCCAGTTCAGACAAATTTGATTGAGAATCTGAAGCACACAAATACCAACTCTGGCGATAAATAGATGAATAATAAAGCTACTGCTAAAAAAATATTTAATTTCTGATTTTAAAACATCTTTTATTACCAGTTGTATTTACATTCTAGTATAAATACCTTATGTTAAAGTATGTGTTGAATTTTCAAGTTCTTTAGAGTTTTCAACTCAAAATTTGAACGATTTCAAGGGTGTTTACTCAACAGAAAGCTTTCAAAGTGCTCACAAATCAACTTTATTTCTTATTTTTTCAATAAGCCGTAGCGGCAATATTACAAAACTCCAATGTTTTGTTTTTCGCAGTTTTACACATCAATAAAAATACAATACATGACCAGCACGTACGTACAACAAAAAGCTGAAATATTAGTACAATAATTAAGTTCACATAAAAGAAGAAATATGAATTAATTAAAATAAATTTGACATCGAATTTAGCTTACTGTTTATGTCACTTTTCTCCATAAAAAGCAGCTACCGATGTTAAAAAATCGTAAATTTCTATATGTAGCTCTCGGCAGTTAGATTAGCTTATATAGTAACCGTCCATAAAAGGACGCAGGTTTCATTCGAATGGAAAGCACAAAGAAAAACATAAAAATGAAAATATTCAATTAATTAAATATTTAATTGTCTAAAAGCCATAAAATTTTCTTTGTCTTCCATTTTTTTATTATGAGTGGTGCTTTATGTGAGGTATACAATACATAAAATATATCCTTAAAAATAATTACGTAAAAATGTTTTTATGGTGAAAAATCACATTTAACAAATAGATGAAAGCACGCGATTAAAATGTTTTTACTTCTGTTTACTACATAATCTAAATGAGAAAAGTTTTGTGCTTGTTTTTAGACGTTTTGAATGGTATGGGGTGCTCACTTTGGCTTGGGATGGATGGAAGCCGGCTGTGGATATTGTTAATATCGAATACTGGTGGGAATTGAAGTCACATCTTTTCACACGAGAAGATTACAGAATTCTGAGTCAGCCTAGCCACTCAGTCATGAATTTTGATTCCACTCTGCTCCAGCGCCACAAATAACCAAGCAGCTGGCTAATTCTAGTTTGAGAATTTAGTTATATCTATTATTTACATCCTACTAACTTGCTGTCAAAAGTGATTCCTTAAATACAATTCAAAGTTTTTCTCCTCATTCCTTTCATTGACCAACATTCTGTGAATCTATAGCCAATTAAATAATCCATCCATTATACCATTGTTTACAAAGAACTTGTAATGACTTTCAAACTTGTTGATGGAATCATTACTTCAACTTTCGGTCTATCATTCAATCTCATCGGGACTATTAATTTTTCTTCCCTCGCTTTACTTCATTCTATGTCCATTCCAGCCATTATTCATTCTGGAAATTTATATTTTGATTTGTTGTTCTTCCATCAAGAATGATAGAATTAATTAATGATTAATGTCGCTTCATTTATATTGCTTGATATGCGAATTGTAAACATTTGCTTAGCTCCCTTATGTCCTGATGATATCAGACAGTAAATAAATAAAAGAACAGGGATGGAAACGTGCTTTATTTGCCAAAAAATGATTGTTTAAAGCCAGTCGTTAGGAGTGGTTCACAACTGTCTCGTGCAGCGAATTTTGAACAAAAAGTTAATACAGTTTTTACTCTTTTTGTGTTTACACAATCATTTTAATAATCAAAATCACCTATGGTAATGTGTGGAAATATAAATGTCATTTTTGATCAGCACGTGGAGCTAAAAATACTCGGATTATTTTTACAGTACCTGTCTACGAAAACAAAGCAAATTGTTTGATTAATATTATTCTAATAATGATAATGTACAAAATATGTTTTATATCTTAGGGGACTATCAAAAAATAAAATAGAGCACTAAACAACAGAATAAACAGCTACTGTCTCATGATGAAATAAGAATTTTAAAAAAAATTATTCTTGAGACTAAACTTGAGTGATATTATTTGGAATGGATGTAAAAATTTGTGCCTAATTGCGGTTTATGGTTGTCCTTAAAGGTTGTCCACAAATGACGTCCAATTTAAGGGGGCAGGGTAGTGATGCACTCCATATTCTTTAATAGTAGATTCATAGTAAAATTTAGATTATTATAAGGAACAACGTGTGACAAGTCAAAGTGATCATCAAACTCAGCACCTTCCACATGAAAAAATTGAGTAAAAAACAAACTAAATGAAATTGAAATTTAATTTTTATTCCTCTTCTTTCCTATCTATCTATGTATATCTATTTATAAATGCCTGTTTTTCTATTAAAATATCTCGAGAATGTGAAATAAATGTATATATTTAAAAATTTTCTTCACAAATCAACATGAGAGGAGATGAAGAATTCAGGAAGAAGCACTCTCGATAGAATAATATAATAAATTAGAAGCATTTAACGACCATCTTTCACATTTGTTTGATTGTTATAAAACTCAAGTAACTAGGTCAGCAAAATATTTAAATGCTATAATTTTTTTTTCGTAAGCGTATGTGATGATGAAAATATCCAGCATAGTAATCATTAGGGTTGAGAGAATTGGAACATTTCCAATGTTCTAGTAAATGATTGCATTGAAATTTAATATATTGTACCTACATGAACTTTTCAGATTAAATAATTTATTTTATTAATATTTAAATGTAAGTTATCTTAATTTCAAAATAATTATAACAATACAAGGCAAAATCTAATGCGAACACAGCTGCAATAATTTTTCAATACAATTTATATTCATAAAATGTTGATAAGAGGAATATATAGGTCATTCAGCTTAATAAGTACGAATGTTTTTCATATTTTCGCATATTTTTTTATATACACAGTTGATACTCATACTCGAAAATGCTAAATTGAGATGTTTCTATGCGGATATCACTTCAATGTTAAATGCGATATAGCTTTAGCTAAATATTTCATTCACTTTATGTATATGGAAGTGACAAAAATATTTAATTTTGGCTCTTTTTCTACAAATGTTTATTTTGGTTTTATTTTACTTAAAATTCCATGTGCTAATAGTCACTTTTTTGGTTGCCACAATGTCGGTGTGTCTTACTCGATTAGTTTGGTCGACTAAAAGACCACTTTGATCTAATTTTTGTAGATAGTAAGATAGTGAGAGTGTGGTTCTTTATACAAATATTGAGTTTTCGATGAGACAAAATCAAAGTCGGCTTTGGTTTGAAATTTTATAACCTAAAAGTTAATATTTGAATTTTTTAAAAACCGTTAAGTTTTTAAATTTTAAAATGTCAGTAAATATTCACAATATAGCTAATAAAATTTTCGCACTTATAGACACACTTCCACAACTTTTTTGAAGTTAGGATTAAGAAATAATTAATGGAAGAATTCGCAGGTGTAAATTAAACTTTTTATTAATAGACGTTCATTCACATGATGATCATAAATATAGAAATGAGATGAGAATAAACCCGATTTTTTGTTATTGTTATTTTCACTTAATGTCTGACCTACATTTTATCATTTAACATTGAATAAGTAGCCTTAGAACGAAAATAACAAATTTGATAAAGCCTTAAAAGCTTTTGATATGATAAGAGAATCCATATCAGACTGTACTGAATTTTATTCGGAACAGAAGTAAGAAGAAGTATACAATATACATCATAGCTTACATAGGCACTATAGACCGCTTGTCAACAGCCATAAACTGAAATCGACAAAAAAAAATAATAATGACGAGGGAAATTATTTTTTCTTGTTCAAGCTTTGACATTCCCACAATGCTTTTAATGAACTTGAAAATTTAAGTACTGTATTAAGTATTTAGTTTCGATGAATCACTTTTGATGAAAAAATCAATGAAAATAATATTAATATTAATGGAAATACGAAAACAAAGAATTTAAAATTGTAATTGGCTTGAATAAATGAATGAAATTCTAATTTCCAGTGTTGAACTAATTCGATTATCAACTTAATGATCATATTTTAGCAGCCGAAAGATGAGTCTTTCATCCAATACACAGAAACAATGAGGGACAAGCGAGGAAAATTTGAGCGTTAAAAATCGATTTTCATGTAATGCCTGCTACCGAGAGATTAGAGACAAAGCAATATGAAAATTCCTTTTTGTTTTCGTTTTCTTTTTGTTTATGAACAAAATCACAAAGCAAAGGTAATGACTTTTGAAAATTACATTGAAATGTACTAGAAAATTTTGTACGGATTCAGACTGTCGTCATTTAAGTTATTTTTGACACCTTATTTTTCTCATGACATTATTTATAATGAAATATTCACTTCTTTTGGTTGTCCTAGTGGGTGAGGTACTCGACACTATAGTCTCCGATTTATTGATGGAACAGTTTAATTCATCAAGAACTGTACTGATATTCCTAAGTAAGGTAACTTTTCATAACTTGAAATTGAACTTAGTGCAGGAGTACTGTCCTTCTCCTTAATAAATTTCTGGATAGGAGCTTTGCCTTTGAATTACAAAAAAACAGACCTAGTTTGTAATTTCTGAATCTCTTGACAGTAATTAGCTTGCAGATTACGGTTCTAGATGAAGTTACGGAATAAATGGTTGACACTAAAAGTCATGGGAATTGAACTCGATGTAAGGAGTCGTTCGTAAATTACGTCACACTTAAGGGGGAGTGGGGTTGAAAAATTTGTGATAGTCCAAAAATAAATTTTTTTTTGGAAAATTTGTGACAAGGTGGTCTAAAAGGTCGTTTTTCAGCGTGACTTAATTTACAAACGACCCCTAACTGTCTCAGAGACGAAGCCCTTTTTGCAATTTTTCAGTTGAGATCTTTCAGATTTCCTTGTCATGGCAATTTCACATCGAAAAATTAATTCAAGTCCCATGCAAATTTTCAAATATAATACTTACATTAAAAAGTAAAATTATTATAAATAATATATTATATGACAGATTGTCCCAATAAGAAAATCTGCAAAGACAGCTTGTAATTTCTGACATAAAATTAAAATGTATTCATTAAAATGCATCCAAGTATGTCTACGGATCAAGAAACGTGTATATATAATTTGTATAAGAAATCTTTTGAAAGTCAAATTGAGAACGAGGGTAATAGTAAGTAATAATGATTATAAACATATGTGTAGGCGGTAAGCATTCATTTGTATACGAGAGGCATCTCATTAAAGGGCTAGTTTGTATGAAAAAAGAAATCAAGTTTAAGTAATGGATGTATGTTCGAAATTGTATCTTTGAGATATACAAATTATATATAATGCAATCGTATAGGCAATACTGTATTTTTAGTACTATTATGATGCAAGTTGTTGAAAACACATAATGATAATATTCAGTTCGTGGAAATAAAAAAGATTCGAACGATTTTTTTTTTGAAATTACAAAATTTATTTACTGGAAATTTTTTGCATGCATTTCATTCTCAATAAAAATATCTGTTGGCACCAGAATCGATAAAAAAAAATTTAATTGATATAAATATTTACGATAATATAAAATGTATACAAGCACTAGTTACGTCTGCGAACAAAGTTCATAGAATAATGCAATTTTTCTGCAGTTTTAATTTTGGAATGCTTTCTTTTTTTAAACTTTACATCATCATCATCATCGTGTACATACATTCACTGTCAGTATGCATTTACAATTTTTCTCTTCATGTGCACACGGACGTAGCTTTTTAAATATTTGCTCATGATATTTACTATAATTTTTTGATCAATGACCTCTCGAATTTAGCGTCTTTGCTTCTCAATTTTCTGCAGCTTTGTATATATTCAAAATGTTATTTAAGGTTAAAATAATAGCGCATTTGAATAAGTAAACATTTCGTTCTACAGCTAAACAGATTCAATTTACATTTTACGTTTCACAATGAGTAACATTGTATTGAGATACTTTGGATTTGCAATCGTGATCATTATAGAAACTTTTATTCGAGACATTATCCATCATCAATATTGATTTGTAAATAATTAAGCTTGTAACCTGTCAATCATTGGTTGTAATAACATGCATAAATTACTTTGTTGATGCAGAATATTAAAGATTCTTTACTCGTTGAAGATAGGAATTATTTACTTGATTTTTCGCAATTTTCTAGATTGTTCTAGTTCCAATATAGACAATATCCTAATTTGCATGAAAATGAGATGCATTAGCACACCCCAGAGATGCATTCAAGCTATAATTTTGTCCATATATGCATTGTAAACTACAGAGCATGGGAAGTGAACTGTTGACCTCATGACTCGTTCATACTTAACATTATTCATACACGGAAATGCGTGTTAATGCAAAAATATACTGCTTTAAATTAGCATATGAAAGTATCATGTGCAGTCATCATAAAACGGTAAATGGATGAATATAATAATATAAAATGTCTTTCTCTCATTTTACATTAAAATGAGGCTAGCATAATGATCACAAATTAATTCAGTGTTTTTACCTGCAATACGTTGCCTTCTTCATGGATATCCAATGCTGGATGCATAAATTTTAAAATTTTATAGTAAAATTAAGTTAATTCAAATGTATTTTCAAGAGAGTATGCGATCCAAACAGAAGGAGATCGACTTCTAAGAAAAACTGGTCTTGCGTTTGGCTGCTTACATTATTTATGGCTGAGAAATTTGAATTTTAAAAAAATTTCAAGTTTCCAAATTTTTAATTCATACAAAAAAATATCAAGTTGCTTCCCCCCTGCATGCACGATAAGTTTAATTGGCATCATTAAAGCTTGATTGAATAAATGTTGACAAAATGCTTCCTGAAATTTGTTTTCAACCATCCTATGATGTGTAAAATGTCACTCATTTTAAATTTCCAATGATTAAAGTAGACATTTGCATTGAACACTGTTTCTAACACCTCAGTCAGATCAATGAAGACATATACGTCGTAGTAATTTATAAATGCGTGAATGAAACTTGAATGAAACCAAATTAGTTTGCAAGAATCTTGAATAAATTTATCGGTTCGACATATCGCATTAATTCTCATGAGCATTTCAGCATTTTAAAATATCAAATCAAGGAAATAAAGACAATGGTAGCTATAGTTACATATAATTAAAAGTTCATTGGCACCTCGATTTTATTTTTGTTGAGAAGATCAAAAACTGGATTTTATGCTACTCTAAAGTCAAAACAAATATAAATAATAATAATATTCAAGCATGCATAAGCTATAGAGCTTTAGAAACCAGTCAAAGTCGTAATATTTGGGATTTGGAAGCGATCGTAAAAGAAAATATGATAAATAAATGCAAAATAAATTTGTTATGGAAATAGTGTCAGAGAGGTTGAAGGACATTTGGTATTGTAAGATGATGGAAATAAAAAGGCTTTTTAAAATGTGCTGTGGACTGATTTAAAGCACATATATATTTCTAGTCAGGACGGAATAGTGATAAGAATTCAGTTCATTCTTCATAACTAGGTCGGCGGAACGCATACAACTGTAATTTTCTACAATTCAATCAAAATATCAGAATCCAATAAACTTGTGTCATAAACGGCAGACAAAATATAATTTGACACTACTTGTTTTGTCCAAGTTTGGCGAATGTGAAGAAGAACCAAAATGAGAATAACTTTTATAGTAATGGTAATAATCACACAATTTATATTCGATATTTCTTGATCTTCAACATTGAAACCAATCAGCGGAAGACACTCAATAATATTCAGCAGTTTCTTGGCATCTCTATTTATAGAGAGACAAATTTTAAAAACCTTTTCGGCAAGTGACTTTTTTTGAATTAATTTTTTAAATTTTCTGTCGCCTGATTTTTGTTTTCATTCTTTTGGCTTCATACACGTGTCATGACCAGACTGACTACTTCAACAACAAAAAGGGAATAACTAGTATAGAGTATAATTAAATTTTTTAAACACAACACTACGACATAATGAACAAAAAATAAACAGTGTTTATTCTACCTAATAACTTCACGCATTTTTATTACTTAACACATCTGATAGTAAATACAGGAAAAGTCTATGTACAAGAAAAATTGTTTACTATTTTTTACTAAGAGAAATTCAAGGTGTGCCAACAGAAAATTAAATTATTAACTTTCCAACACTTTTTATAGCACTAAAGTTGCTTCAATTCTTCAAATTAGTATTCATCTTTAAAATTATTCAAAAATAAAATTGAGGTAGTCAACGGCTAGTGATGTCAGCTCTTGAAGGTCGAAATATTAACGCAGAAATATGAAATGTGATCAGAATACCTTAATTATCACAAAATTTAAACCAATTTACTTGCTAATTTTGCTTTATGCTAAAGTGTGATCCATTGGCACTCAAATGTGAAAATTGTTTTTTTTTTGCTAAAAGCAGAGTGAGATGGAAAAAAATTTATATTCATTGACCATATTATAATAATATTCATTGTTTCATTTGGCGGGCGCCGGTGGTGCAAAACGTGTTTTTTGCGTAAACAATATGCGAAGATGGAGGAAAATATATAAAAAAAATACATATTTATGAATATTAATCAAGATCATAAAGATTTTAGACTTACGCTTAATATGGAAGTTGTACCATATAATGCTGATAATTTATTGAAATGGAGATACATTTTCGAACAGGTTATGCAGAGTTCAATTAAAGAATTTATGAAATTTTTCAACAAAATTGTGAATTATCAGACAAATTGATGAATTTTCTATGAGGAATTGCTCTTTTAAAAATAGAGAGTCAAGGTTTTTTTTCGACAGTAAAATATTGTCATTAAAATGAATCAACCTTAAATGACGAAGTTCAAGGAACTCGGAAATTAATCAGTTTAATTCTGACATAATTATTGAGTATAATTTTAAATTCATTGTTTGAGATTTTTTCCTTTGTATTGGTTGAGCATCAAAAGATTAATTTTTTAAGAAATGAACTGAATTGAAATAAAGCAAAAATAAAAATTCATTCAAAAACTAAGTAAGCTCAACTTAGTTCTGCAAATTTTATTAAATTAAGCAGTTTACGTAATGCAACATTCATCCAACTCAAGTAAATGTAATTGTACCTTTGTTTTGCAACAGCGCTGAATGTTGAATTAGCAAATATTATAAAATATACAATGAAATGCCATTTTTACATATTTATTTATCATGGAGAGTATTTAAACAAGATATTATCTTCTATCTGCTGTATCAGAACTAGGAAGAATTAGATTAAGTTGCGTACGAGTTCCTAGTTTCAGGTTTTTATTAGCGTATTAAAAATCAGCAAAAAACAGACATTAACAATGAAATCAATGAGTTCAATAAGCAGTGAGTAATAACAAAAGGCAATAATCAGATTATTGTTTTAATTAACTAGCACTACATTTTTTTTATTGTAGTTCAAATTTAATTTCTTGACATTTATGACCTCTAATGTGAAGAAGCAATAAAGTGTCTATTTTATATTTACATCAGGCAATGAAAGAAGCAATAAAATTGTAATGTAAAATAGTTCAGAATTTATAATTGTATAGAATAACTATAACAGTCAATAGTCTAAGGGACATAAATTACCTCAATTAATTTCTCATCATGATCTTATCGTGATTTATGTAACGATCTCTCAACTGTATCCAAACTGAAAAGAGAGGAAAAAAATTCCTATTTTCATACATGTCAAATATTTGGCAACGTTTCAATTTTAAGTGATGAGCGTCCATCATGAAATGTTATGAAAATTAAACAAAGGACTGAAGGGAGAACGGCTGTATTATATGATTGTAATAAATGTAATCCATATGAAATATTTTTTAAATGATGTAAGTCGTCATCATCCTCATTATTGTAAAAAATATTTTGCTCACAAAGCATCAACATATGGAATGAATATTTTCAAATTTTAAATTCTCCATCCAAAATAACAAATGGAACAGAAGGAATTAGTTTAAGTTTTGGAGCTTCCAGTTGTTCCTTTGTTCTCGCATATCAATTAATTTCTCATTTGCCCATTCACAATCCAGAAGTCAGTGACAATTCTCATTGAAGGAGGGGGTTGGCATTGAAACAAATGTCCACCTAAATACTCTCATTCCTCTAAGTAAAGATGAAATTCTCAGCAAGTTCTAGTTCAAACGTGTTGCCAAGAAATTATCCATGTAATATGCTGTATTGAAATGGCACCATGATCAAGTTTTCAAGGGCAACTACTTCTGGCTCATAACTTAAAATGACAGTTTCATTGGATTGACCCACAGAAATGTGTTGTTTGGGAAGTAATGCCAAAAAAACATAGGAAGAGTTCTGTAAAAAAACATCTTTCGAGAGTTCAGACAAAACAACAGCAATGTGGCATTTCTCAGCGAGAAAAGTGCCTGACAAAAAATATTATGATATTTATGTGTTGTGTTTTGATCAAATGATGACAAATAAAATGTTGGAATTGACTGTGAAATTTCACTCATTCCTTTCCTTCCCATCTCTTCTGTTTTATGAATTTTATATTGTATGATGTGCGATGAGGAAAAAGAAACAACATCTTAATTAATTAAGACATTTAAATGAGAGTGTCTAAGTATGTATGGGTAGTTTACAATACTGATAATTTTTTTTGGCTCACAGAATGCCTCAAGGCCACTGAACTGCTCTACCCGAAAGTAAATAAAATTTTCTTCTTTTCTCTTCAATTTTTTTTTGTTTTCTGATAACAGACCATAAAAATCGCACTCTGGGACAGAGTGACTGTGTCTCATGTCTCCTCCTCTCTTAGTTTTTTTCCACATTATTGCGCATTTATAACAGCAGCAACCACACAAAAATTGTTTTCATTCTACAGTAGAAAACATTCCTTCATGTTTTGTTATGTTCATGATTATGAATTCTAATCAGCATACACGAGAGTTCAATTGTTGTAAATGAAAAACAATTCCAAATGATGAATATAAACATCTATCAAAGTATTAGATAATGTAGAAGGAGGGAAAGGGTAGCCAATTGTTTTGAACGACGCAATAGAAATAGCAAATAACAAACATGGGAACTGATGTGCAGTGACTTCTAATTCAATATATTATACTTTACAACTTGTAAGCTCTAAGTGCAATATACGATTTATTGCGCAACATTCATGTATGATAAATTGTTGCCAAGTCCAGGGAGTGCCAGTAGACATGACTTAAGAATCTCACTGGATCTTCAAATGTCAATTAATTTTAGGAATATTGAAGAAATTCTGGGAAATTCGCCATATGTCAGATATTATAGCTTTATTTCAAACGGTATCCATAATTGAGTGACTCCTGGCAAGCTTTACACCCATGAGACTTTCTTGTTCATTATGATTAATATGATCATTCAACACGCAACTCGAGAAAACTTGGCAGCATAGAAGAAAGTATCTATAATTGCGATTCTTTTGCACGATATTAAATTACTTCGTCCAAAGGGAAATGCGCTTCATTTGATTGTTTTTTTAGAATTTCTTAATTTTCATTTAGTTCGTCTCTAATTTAATTTTTGTTGGGTAGGAGACAACAATGTATATTGCCGACTCATTAATTACACTCAATTGACTTTATTCAAGGCTAAATGTAAAAGTTTTGCCATGAACTTGTGTACATTAAATGAAATGCTTGAAGCGAGAAGCTGTTGAACTTTGCGGATACTGCGCGATAGATATCTACATGCAATTATTTTTGCTCTATTCTTATACAGCGTAAAACATTCAAAACAAGCTTAGTAAGTGGAAATAGTAAATATTATTTCAGCTAGTTGCGGCTTACAATTCTTTCATGACTATTTTAAATTTATTTGAATTTTTTTGTATCTGATGTTAATGCACAGATGTTAGGAGAGGAAAGAAGGCAATTTGCTGAGATGAAAATACGTCCTCAATATAAAAATGTCAAAAGAAAATTGCTAGACGAGTCTTAAAATCTAATACATAAGAATATTCATCTGTCAAAATCATTAAAGAATGACCTAAAAATATGGCGAGTTTAGAAAGATATAAAAAATTATTTCGATAATTAATTATGAGTCTTGAGACAATTAGGCGATTTTTTTTAAATTTATTGTTCTCAATTTATGAATTCAAACAGTATGTGGATCTTAGTCATAGTAAGCAAGACGACAAGAGCAATTGAGAGAATTTAGTACAAATTTAATTTACTGATGGAACAAATGATCAATTATGCTGAAATCGCTTTATTACTTTGTACTATCTGACCTACCATAAAAAATATTATGGATATACTCCATATTTTATCAGAGAAGTTATCTTTTTGACTGCGTCAATTAGCACGAAAATTGTTTTTTCAATAGTTCGCAGAAATTCTTTATCTTCTTTGTCAATTGCTCAATTTTTCTGCAAAAACATCTTAATTAGTGACTGTACGTAATCTAGATCTGCTGCATTGCAGTAAATGTAAATAAATTGACAAGTTTATTTCATAGACTTTCATGAAAATGTAATTAAATTCAATAAAATCATTTGAGAATTTATCAAAGCAACCTTTTATAAATTTTAATTTTCTATAGCTATTGAATAAATGATTGGATTGGTCAGAACTCAGCTGTTCATACGCGCATTTTTTGACGGAAAGACATCATGTTCTAAAGACTCGCCCTGCTAAGACTGAACTTTTTTGACAAAAAACAGCTTGTTTAGACCAAAACGGCTTAGTTGCCTTAGTTGTAACAAAAAGACGATGGTCACCCAACTCAGACATAGAGAAACACACAATTTAGAAGTTGATGGCGACTCTTTTCTTGTTTCTAAGCTTAGCGAGATTTCTACACATAAAAAATGAATAATAAACACTCGGACAACATTCAATAAAGCTAATTTTAATGGGGGAGGAAAAAAAATGTAAGAGAGGAATGTAGGCCACACATATTTCAATTCACAACTTGCTTACTCTTTCATATTGTAATAAATTTTCCTCGATCATTAAAAGGAAAGAAAAGTTAATTCTAGAAAGTGCTACGACCTCATTAGAGGTCTTCACACAAAAACAAAAAATTATCTTTAATTAAATCCTTGGGGAAATTTTAACGATGGATTCGACTTCGTATCACAAAAACCCATCGAAATTGTCTTGTTGCTTACCTGTAAACACGATAAGCTTATCGTCTTGGATGGATTTTAAGGAAAACAATAATTTTCATAGATAAACGAATGTGACATCACCGATTTAAAAACAAAAGCTTATTGTTGTTGCCAAAGAGATTTGAGAGCTTTTATTTATTTCGCAATATATTTTTGAAAATAGTTTTTATCTTGTTTACTTCCTGAATGAGTATTTAAACAGAATGTGGCTATTTAATCTTTCCATTTAAAGTAAATAAAAATCAAAAATGTAAACATGACTGTATAGATTTCAGCATTTTATTAGGGTGATAAAAGTCTTCATTAATGCTCTTATCAGGCTGTTTCGCGTGACTTTTCGATCAACTACTTAAAATTTTGAAATGATTTTGCAGATGAGACTTGAGCGAGCGAAAAAAATATTAAATTTATTAGGATAGGTCAATGTGTACACATGCTTACATACATACAAAAAAACGTGGGACGTAATTTGCTTTAGTCAGTTGAAAAATTAATTGTAAATTTCTTTGTCAACAGCATTGTTTTTCACTTTTATAGAAAATTCTCGAATAATATATTAATTTTTAGGTGACCTAGTATAAAACTACACACGATGGAAAGTTTCACGTGAAAAAATAATACATGAAAATCCTTTAAGTTAGTTCAATGTCAGCATTTCCATTCATTTTGGACGTGGAGTCATTTTTCTTAAAAATTTTAATATTCGGTATTAAATTCTCTGGAGTTTTGAAGGTTATGCTGATAAAGTTTCATGCTTTTTTTAGAAACTTGAACTCTAGACTTTTTGCTTCATTAAAGTTTATTCATTAAAGTTCATTTTAATGTCCGTCAAATGTGATCCTCTAATGTGACAAAGCAATGCAAACTATCATATTTCGCACCCGAGAATATCAACTTATATTTTCCAAGTGATACCTCAAGGAATTTCACCATTGACAAAAAAATTTATAGGCCGCGAAAAACTCTAAATTGATATTCATCTCTTCTTATTGTGATTTCACTCAATGTCGCTCGAGCTATTTTCATGATTCGGCACGTGTTTCCTTCTTTCTCTTTCTGCTATGTATAAAGTGATATATTACTACTAGAGAAAATCATACGTCAACCACAATGCTGAAGAAGACATTTCGTGACGTTTTTTATTTAATAATTAATTGTCAGACAACAAATTATAAATCATACGAAAATTTGTTGTAAGGAACTTAATGTCATGACATTTTTAGCTTTTCCGGGATTTTATGGGCTTTGCCACTGAAGATGACCTACATGCCTACCGTGCCTAAGTTAGAGAAAACTCTCAGTTTTGATAATAATTTTAATTTACATTAAATTTTAATCATACACCCAGATACTCGTTGATGCGATAGCCGATGCTGTATATCTAAGTACCTAAATCACGACACTAATCGTAGTTTTTAACATATTATAGTCTGGTTAACAGGTCGCCAAAGACAAAAGTATTTGCAAAAAAATAGAATTCCTTAATATTCATTCATTGATTCGCTTCTCTAAGTTTTAGCGGAAACAATGCTAAAATAAGATCCATTATCATTTCTTCTCCGTCCAGACGTGAAAATTCAGTCGAGCAAATTATATTACTGTATGACAATCGTCCGATCGCACACGTATTACAGTTTACAATTTAATTTAAAAGATTAAATAAACTTTGAGGTGCACGTGAAGGTACGCACATTTGTGAGTTTTCTTTGATATAAAAAGTGTCATACGTTCATATGTTACTAAGTCTGTATACGTGAACTTTTATATTAAGTGCTAATCACACGACTCGACTCAGTAATTAAGGTAATTATTTCACTTTACAACAAACTTATATTTTGATAATTGATGTCAATTTAGTTGATCGGCTTGAATCTGCTGTAAAAGCTGTGATTATATTCACTTTGCAGTTGCTAAGTGTATCCACATGGATACAGCAAAAAAAGCACTGAATGGAAATTTTTTCTCCTCATTTTATTCCCTTCAGCAGAAAATAATAATAGCAGTAATAAGAATGGAAATGATTCATGGCTTGATAAATGAAAATGATATCACACATCGGATATGTTTGTTTATTTAGGTTTCAATATTATTTGTAATAAAATATTATACATTGAATATCCATATGGCTACAATATCTGATTTCATAATGATGATCTCGAAAAGTACATAGTATGGAAGCACAGTGATTAAAGTGCAATTAATTTTAACAATACATTTCGGATCACAGTTTATTGCATGTTAGAACAGGCAGACAGGCAGTGTGTTATTGTTCCCATGTGCTTTGTACTCAACTTTTATGATCGCCGACAGTTTAAATGATGCTCATTAAAAAATTACGACATCTCATGACCTCATGCTGAAGTCTGGTTTTACTCCTTTCTTTAAACTTGATTGATATAATCAGCAATAGAATTTTTAATGCACTGTATCAAAGGTGCAACAAAATGGGATTCAAATTAGAATAATATTTACAAGTAAACATCCTGACAAAGCCTTTAAATCCGAGAATATATTGACTTTAAGTCACAAACTACAGTAATTCACTCAACAAAACAAATAACTTAATGTCTAGATCAGCAAAAATTATCAACAATAAGCTCTAATCAGACTAAGGACCTTCATGCATTTTGAGATTAATGTCCTATCAGACAACAATGCTCAGACGTTAAAATTGACCCTAAATTTACGATCAGGTTGAACATCTTTCTACGCAAGCTATTTCTTTTTTTCTGACAGACAAAACAAGAGAATTAAGATTTGCTGGAGTATTGCAATAAAGAGGAGTCGTGTCATCAGCAATTTAATGCTTTTAGAATCATTCATCTATTAATAATCTAGTAACTGTTGCTAACCCTTTCTTTATCAAATTATAAAGAGTTGCTATCAAAAAGAAAACTCGGCAATAAAGTCAGTAAATATTTAGACATTTTGCAAAAATATGTGTAAATCATCTGTTGTTATTTCTATGACTGAATACTTCTGTAAACATTGTATGCTTTAAGGGGGTAACCTGTTTTATAGCATTTAAATTTGTGAATTTCATGGCATGCTTTTTCAAAAATCTTTGTAAAAAATTTCTACAAAATTGAAAAAAGTCGATCAAAGCAAACTTTTTCAGAGAATTTTAAAACTCTTTAAAATACAGAACAAAGAACTCTCTAAATAATGATTTTTTTCCTCGTCCGTACATGCATGATATTTTTTTTGTGACCATGAAAAGAAGATTAAGGAATAAGAAGCCAAAATGATAATCAAATAAAAATTCTGTCCTTCGTTCTTTATTGCTTTTCGCGACCTTGTTTATATTTTGCATTTGTTTTAAATTAATTCACAGCCGGTATTTGATATGTTCACATTCATACATTATAACGAAACAAGCATAAAATGTCTTCAAAGTAAAGTCAAAAAAATTATTGTTTTATTTCATTTGAGTTAACTAGGCATTAAACATTTACATTTCCTTCAAAATGTGTGAGAGCGAAAAAAGTAGAGCAAAGAGGAGTGCTACTGTGTGCATATTTTAGGAAAGAATTATGTGGCAACAAAAGTACCCTCGAGGAATCCTCCCCAAGCCATTAACATAGATTTTTATTACTTGAAATAAATATTTCCATCAAAATGGACATTTCTGTTGTTGCTTTAGTACAACTACTCTAAATTTAGTAGATAATTGGAAATAATTACTTTAATATTATATGTAAAGTAAACAACAAGACAAACTGACTCGATGTTGTTGACTCAAGTAAACAAAATTAGAATAAACGTGTAAGCAGTAAACATGTCTTTTCGATTCACAAATAATTTTAAATAGCATTACTAGCTTAATTCCATTCAAAACATATTCTTTGGTAGCAGATAATTCAATAATCTCCGAATCCATTTAAATCAGAAATCAAAGCATGTAATTATTTCAAGTCACATACTCTGTTGCTTATTCTATATAATGGCAGGTGATGATTCAAACGCTAATTTGCATTTATAATTTCTATAATTTATTTTATTTTTGCATTACAATTTAAATAGCTTATCTAATTTATTA
Source organism: Chironomus tentans (assembly GCA_963573255.1). Classification (NCBI taxonomy): domain Eukaryota; kingdom Metazoa; phylum Arthropoda; class Insecta; order Diptera; family Chironomidae; genus Chironomus; species Chironomus tentans. Next base: position 54,176,867 of record OY754302.1, on the reverse strand, counting down.
TGACTGCAAGCTAGCCAGTAAAATATCCATATTAATATTCAGATAGTTTTAACTTAAGCTATTTAATCAGAACTACTCCCTTCATGCACGAGCTTTTACGTCAGCAAAACTAAAATAAATAAAATTCATTATTATCCCCTACTTGCGAAGAAAATTTTCCTAGTCTAAATGACTTCCACATTAAAGTGAAAAACTTGCTATTTTTAAATAACAAGAAAGAAGGGGTAAGTTTCTAATGAGACATCTTGGCTACTGAATAAATTCGCACATGATTGCAATTAGTTCATCACATCTCGTTCGATCTGAATAGCTATCTCATTTGTAATCAGATTATTTTGAACATTTACACATACATGTGAATAGTTTCAAGATCTTGCAATCTTAATTCACGACCAATTCGTTCGAGAAGGAATTCTTTCACGGAAGAATCTAATTATATTTTTGAGAATTCAGATCTGCTGATGCACTCACGTTTCACACAAGTTGATCGTGCAAATGTGCAAGTAGTCAAAAGGTTGCATCAGCCGAATATTTTTCTCAAATAATCATTTTAGCGCGAATCTGTGGATGAATGCTGACTGCTGCTTGCAGTTTGCCTGCATCGTTGAATATTTTAATAACCAATTCTCAGATTTAGAAGTATCAGGTGATTTTTCGAGGGGGGTGGGGTGGGTAGTTTTTAGTAATTAGGGATTATTTTCTTAGAAAACCCTAGCAAATTGAAAAAAATCCAAAAAGGGAAGGTTGACCCAAACCCCCCTGAATACGCACCTGCATAGAGTATACCTTACTGTCTATCTTAGGGTATACAGAAGTTTGTCTCCCATACTAAGGTTTACCCCAGAATACCCTTACCTTTAAAATTAATGCAAGATCTATCACTCTATAGGTAACCTCTGAGTAGATGGGAATACTTTTGAATTTAATTCCAGAAATGATTCCTAAATTTTCTGACGAAATTTAAAGAAAAAATAATAATTTTGCTTTGTTTATGTTTATGGAAAAAAAATCAATTCTTGAGAAGTTCCTGTAAACATTTAGAAAAATTCAATTGAAACAAGTCAACTAATACATCCGTTTGCCAAAACTTTTCAACTTGCTTTTTGTTTTTACGAATAGAGAAATTTGCTTCTTCTTAATCCTCTACTTTCGTTGGCATGACATCAAAATGCTGTAAGAAAGATACTGAGAAAATAAACATACGATAAATAGAAAAAAAAAAATGAATAAATATGTGTGTAATCGCTATGAATTCGTCATCAAAATTTTATTTTCAACTTTTGGCACGTGTTGATCAATTATTTCTCATGCTTTACAATAAAAAAAATTTAACAAAAACGAAATATCGATACGATTTTTTTTCTTCACTTACATTTTACGTATAAATCACAAATAAGCATTTAAAAAAACTTTCTCATGTGAAAAAATATTGATATAACATTTTACGCTTATTAATTCTTCTCATCATCTTCTTTAAATATATATAAAAAGCTCAACTTACAGACACTTATTACTTATTCACATCCTTTAATTTCTTGTTTGTAATAAAAACGAATTTTAATGAAAAATGTTTTCTGTTTTTGATCAAAATGGTAATTTCTAATTTAATTGAGACTGTAAATCTAAGCCTCATAAGTTTACATGACGAAAAGTAAAATAAACAATCATATTCGAATGAGATCAATTAATTAATCAAAGCATATACCGCATTATTTCCCTCAATGCATAAAGCAATATTGCCTGGTTCTTTGCTTCCATAATCATCAGGTTTACGTGAACTTTCTCGCTGTCAAGCAACTCGGTAAGAATCGTGTCATAATCTTGTTTCTTAATTCGTTCAGGAAAGCTGCATGCAGTTTTAATGAAGGATTTTAATGGGCGATCAAGAAGCTGGTTGATTTCACCGTAATCATAGTCATCGTGTCTAATTCCATAGATACACTGAATATAATTCCAAATTGCACGTCGAAACTTAGATGTGTCGACATTTTGACGACCAGCTAGTGTCTTGTAAGTCAAATTATATGCAACACGAAATTTGTCATCCAACAAGAAGCCAACATCATTATAAAGACGATTGACGATGGAATATCCATGATCATCCCATGAATAATCTTGAACGCGAAATGGAATATTTTCAGCTCCACGTCTCGCAAAATCTTGATATGCATAATTTGGATCGTCGACGTAATGGCTGATGGATGGAGGTATCTCAAATGTTTTTTCTGTATTTGTTGGAGATATTAATTGTGCTGTCTGTGGATGGAAATTAAAAAATGATTGATGATTATTTTTGGCTTTCCTGCAACATTTTAACACTTACCTGAATTTCAACATTTTTAAAGCGATTGCTCAGTTCTGTTTCGCTGCATTCCTTCTTTTTTTCGGATAAATCTTGCATGCGTTTCATGAGCATTTCAATATTATCACTATTAGCTCCATTAATCATCATCATTTGACTGTTACTTTGTTGCAAAATTCTTCTGCTTTCTTCTTGTTCCATCATCATTTGGTGCATCCGCTGCTGTTCGAGTTTTAAGCGTTGAATAAATGGTGGTGTTGTACTCGGCTTTATCTCAGGCTCCGGTTCTGAAACAGTTGGCGATTCCGGTTCATTTTTAAGACTAGCATCCAATTCCTGATTGAGACCACATGAGAATACGAAAGATGAGAGTGAATGAAAATGAGACAGGATAACGATGGCATGGACAACTTCAGCTAATGACCAACTATTCGTTCCTTTTGTAAGACGTTCAATGTGTTCTTTGGTCAATACCCATGGACGATGTGCCAAAATCTTATTAATATCATATATGGCACGAAGTTTCTGTGGAATGAATTCAAGTCCATTTAGCCATTTTGTATCACCACCTTCTGCCAAGAATTCCTTCTCATGTAAATTCACCAAATAATTGCATTTATTGCGTGCTGCTGCAATTATTGCTAAATAGTGACGCGTCGTGAACGGCAATGGACCATCTTCGTACATTAAATACCGGTGTGTCTTAATGTAATGCTCAAAATATTTCGGATGATATCGAATGACTTTTGTTACATGATCATATACATCTACATTATCCATAGTCCAGTGATTGCTATTTGAAAAGTAACACTGTAATGAGATATGTTGGGAAATAAAAAATTGGATTAATTTAAAATGTTAATTAAAAGAGATGTAAAATGTTTGTATTTCCGAAACATGTAGCTAAAAGGATTATTCACATTTTCGTGCACTCATAATGAAGATAATTAATAGTGTAATTTAAACAGAATTCTCGTCTTGAATGCTTTTCCTCTTGATTACCTTCATTTTAAATTGCTGTTTCTTTTAATTTTCTATTTCCATTTGAGTTGCATTCAACAGATGTACAGCCCAAAATAGAACTTTAGTACTCTTTGTGAATTATTATATGCACTTTGTATCACATAAAAATGTAGAGTATAAACAGTTCACATCAAATGTTTAGATTAGCTGCATTACTAATAATGATTTGATAAGGAAATTTTTCATTTAATAAATATTTTCCTATTGGCTTTTCTATTGTGGCAGCATGAGAAAATACGCGAGAGAAGAGGCAAAAAACCTTTTATGTTTCCTGATTAAACTGTCTAAATATAAACGCGCTTATTTATAGACTCTGAAGTGGAGTATGAGCATGTTAGTTGTATATATTAAGTGCAAGTTAGCATTAAATCACTGTCAATCATGCTATCTATAATACCCCGACCGTAATCAATACTATTCCATGTGAAAGATTGACTGTAGATTGAGCTAATATTGATTGAAGTTTTTCAAACAAGACTAATTACAGATAAGCATTAATATCAATACTTAAATTGTATACAATGTAAGGAAACGGAATGGGCATCAATTGTGAGCATAGTGTGTCATCGCAACTTTGTTATCACAGCTACAACATTTGAAATTTTACAATTTGAAGAAAAATAAATAAAATCGCAGTAGGCTTTAGAAATATTCAGAAAAGCTTTGAAACTCCAATATATTGGAAGTCAACAAATCCAATTTCTATATTTAAATATTGTCATAGACTGCGAGCTTTAAAATTCAAATACAAAGTTCTTCTTCCTATTAGCATTACAAAATAAGTATGAATCATATAGTTTGACTGTAATTAAGTGGGATTAATTATTATTGCCATTCTATATCCTCTGAGATTCTTTTGTGCCATATATTATGCTATTTCCTATTATCAACACACTTTTACAGCTGGTTTCTGTCGAGTGTCACAGATTTTGAAAAATAAATTAATTAACTATAAATCTCTTATCTCCATGGGAACATTATTACTCATAACTTAGAATATAAGTTCATTAAATTATTAGATTAATCTCGTTCTCATTCTACGGTCCATTATTTGCATGGCAGCTGATAGTCGAAGCTTTATAAAAGTGATAAAAATTCTTTTTAATTCTTATTTATTTATTCGTCTGCCCTCATCACAGACAAAATGTTTTTTTTTCGAGTCATGAATGATTAACCGAATCTTATTTTTTTGCTTAGTTCATTGCTCTTTACATCGTTTTTTTATGTACGATTAAAATTATTTAAAAGTTTGTGAAATTTATGTGGACAGATGTTATGAGCGCATCTGTTGACTCTTGACTCTTGAACTATGTGCTAATTTTAATTATTGTTGCCAATCTAGGCTGGATGACTGGCCAACTGTCAATTCACGTGAATTTGTGGGTTCTTGATTAGAAATCTGACTCAAACTGCTTTTCTCTGAATTTCCATCGCCTACTTTGATCCTATAAACAAAATTTTTCAATATTTTCACACTTTTAAAAATATTTCCGTGAATTAAAATTAAATCTTTCAAGTGAGGAAAAACATCAAATAGTTTTTCACGGAAAATGTAGATAATTCTTAAGACGCCAAAAGCATCTTCTTCGTGAAATTAAATTTTTCTTATGAATTTATTTCTCTACGAACTTTTACGTGCTTATGTATAAACTCTCTTCAGTTTCTTTTTCGTGTGACACCGTAAGACGTCTTAAATTACTCGCGATTTTAAATTAAATCGTGATTCTCGTTCTCAGATGGCTCAAATAAAAATGTACAAAACACGTCAATAAATTAAGTCAAAATAATTTGAGAACCAGCAACAGAATACTTTCAAATTATCAGTACAGATGAATGACTCATTCATGTCGGATTATGTCACAAGTATTTTAATATTTTATTATTATTTTAATGACAATTAATTCTCACTTACACTAACTAGATTTTATTTTTTTTTTTTTTTAAAAAAAAAGTTCAAAGATGACAAAAGAAAAAACTTTCACAGCCAAATTAAAAAAATTGTTCACGCACCAACGAGTCGATCTCAAATGACAAAATAAAAAAAAACAACAAGCTAGAGAGTGAAACAAAATAAGAATGAAGAAAAGATTTTAGTTTAAATAAGTGCATTGCTTTTTTTATCGTTTGACTTTTTCACATTTTCTCATCAGATTCTCGGTTCCTTATTTTCATTTTATTTTATTTTATATTTTTTTTTTGAAAAAAAAAGTTTGTTCTTCTGAATGTGCTCTCTATCAGTTCTAGTCTAATTTTTTATTACTTTAAAATTGAAGTACATGACATGTGTGTGTTCTATATTGTCTACAGACATTCGACAAACAAAATTCCTAACGTGTTGCTTTGATCAAACAAAATTTTGTCGATTCATTAAAGACTGAACTATGAAAAATTTACTTTCGATGAACATGCATGCAAAGTGTGATCATGATAAAGTGTCTTCTTGTTATCATTTGAAACAGATCCCATAACTAATGCTTTAAGTCTGATAGTTTAGGTAAAAAGATCAATAAATCAAGGAGAATTCTACCAATTTTATTGCAGTTAGGTAGATATTTAGTAGAGCAACTGCTCAGAATTTGCATAAAATGCTCCACCAACTAAATTTTTGTAAGCCTCAAAATAATTACTGAAATAATTTGGACATAATTTTTCTATTTTAAGAAGCATCCTAAAACCATCTGCTAAAGACAATTTAAAACTAACGAAAGCCTATTCTTATTCCAACCTTTTCCGATAATAATATAAAATTTCAGCGATGGAATGGGCAAACAAAGTGACAATAATATTTTCTTGATCGCTTTTGTTTCCAAGAGAAAAATGAGATAAAAATTCATTATTTTTATTTTCTCAAGTGTTTCATACATAAAATAATGAAATATTTCAAAAAATAAAGTGAGATTCGATGGAAATTATTATGAGCAATGACACCATATTTTTAGAAGCGTTCTCAGCTTTGTAAATGGAAGAAAAGTGCTTCGTTATTGGATCTCGTTTTTAAAATTATTACATCATAATAATCTCTGAATGTATATATACATTGATAGTGCAAAATTTATGACTTACATCGTGATTAATCTGCCCCATTTCAAGTTCTGGAAAGTACTCTATCTCCATCTCGTAATTTACTGCCGTTTTTCTGTCTTCTATCGTTGTCTTTCTATCTTTTTAAATTAGAAAGCTGTAAAGAAAAGAAAATATCGAGAGAAATGAAAAATTTAAATTTATTGAAATTTTCTATTATGTATATGGATAGATGGATGCATTGAGAGACTTATGGAATACAAATATCATTGATTCTCGCGTAGCCTCAACTTTAGTACGCTCCAAAGTTCATGTCATTTTGTCTGGGAAGTGCAAATAGTAAAATTGTTGACGTTGTTTTGGAAAATGAAATTTTAATTGGATTAATATGTTTACAGATTAATCTAGCGTAAAAAAAAATACGCTCCACACACGGAAACATCAGAATATACATTTTGTTTTCGCGAAAAATTCAAATTCAATGAACTCGCACGACCAGAAATTATCAATGCGACAAAATCGACTCGATAATGACACCAGTATTTGTGACTTCTTTTCATACTTTTCATGCTTTTTGTTAGAGTTAAACAATCAGATCATTAACATGAAGACCATTTTTCGCCACTTAATGTAATGTGTTGTCTATTTACGGGTACGAAAAAAAATGTATGTCATATGTACAAAAACACACAAACATATTGTTGGTTGCCATGCAGTGACGACGACGTCGATGACAATGAAACAATGGAGCATAAAAACCCTCTTAATATACATAAATATAATCTTATGCTGCGATGACATTAATTTCTATAGCAATCGCATGATTTTAATGGAAGTGGTTGAAGTATAAATGTACTTAATATTGTACGAAGCGAAATGGAGATATTTAGAAATGGCATGAAATTTCACTTTCTTCACTCGCTTGTACCTCAGCAACCCTAAACCAGTTTTTTTATTTCCTTTCATGACAATGTGATTCATTCACTCGGTGACAAGAGTAGAAAATAAAAAAAATATGTATTTTTTTAGGATTGCTGTTTTTTCGAATGAATACTTCATTACTGTTGTGTATACATGCATAAAATAAATTTTTAAGGAGGTAAACATCTCATTATCATTATCATATACAAGAGACTTTATCACAATCTGCAAACAAATTTTTTTGTTGTTTCATTATGTGTTTAAAGCAAAATAACAAGGATTATCAATGACGATGGGGATTGGCGTCATAAAAAAGTTCAACAAATCTGCTTTTTATTTAATCAATCATCCCATAGTACAATCTTTTTCTTTCTTGGAAACAACAAAGGAACATGAAGTCATTTAAAATAATGAGAGGACAGAAAGGGGTTCAAGCTTGTTGTAATTATGTTGGCATGGATTTTCATTAAAGCATGACTTATTGAAGATGCTTTTTGAGTGAAAAGGGAAGCTAAGGTATATTTTCTTTTAAATATAGGATAAAAAGTGTTTAGAAAATCTTTATTCGATTTTTTAGGAATTAGAAAATTTTGAATTTAATTCAAATTTCCATTACCAAAAAAATAAAATTCGACCAAAAATTAACGAAAAATTGAAAATTCAAAAATTTCAAAAATTAACGAATTTTTTTCCAAATTTAACGAAAGTTTTTAACATTTCAGATTTAAGTTCAAATTTTACTGGAAATGTTCAAAATTTAACGAAAAATTGAAAATTCAAAAAGTTTAAAAATTGACGAAAATTTTCCAAATTTGACAAAAAAAAAGGTCAAAACTTGAAAGATTCATTTTAAATCCTAAAATGTTACTTTGTAAATCTTCAAAACAAGAAATCATTGATATGCGAATAAATTACACATAATTCTTAAAACATTTTTGTAAACAAATTTTTAATCCAGAATCTTCTCAAATCCACACCCACCTACTTGAACATTTTATTGAGGAAAAATTTAAATTTTAAATGCATGCTAATAAGCAGTTTAAATAACACTCATAAAAATATTAATAAGTTGCATTTTTAAGTGCACCAGACTCTAGCACATTTGTGAATACGAGAAACACACAAAAAAATCATCCGACAGCGAATAAACCGGCTATCGGGAACTCATCTAATGAAATCTTGTTACTATGGTCGTTGGTCGTACGACGGAACTCACATTGAAATTTAATGAGATTATTTGCATTTTTCATATTCGTTTTCGTGAAAAAAAATATAAAAATAAAATTGAGTTTTGATTAGACCTTACCTAACAAATATTAAGTTCTTCTTCGTTCTTTGTATAAGTTCCAATTTATTTTTCAATTCACACTTTTCGTGTTATTTTTGTTTATAAGTTTAATTATTCTGAAACTTAATCGTTCATAAAAAATCTGTTCTATGTTTATTCACATTTCATTTCCTCAATTTATTATTGAGAAACCTTCGTTAGTTATTACTTTACACTTCAATGTTCTTATCCTCGATAACTTCCGAACTGCTTCTCTCGACTATAGGTAACTCTGTATTAATCAACAGTTGAGCACAAACTGACTTGTTGTTCTGTTAGAAATGATATTTTTGTTTGAAACTTTGCTGAGAGTCGCAAAAAATTTTTATTTTATTTTCTTTCCTCATTTTTTTCATACATACAATTTTTTTTTCAATGTATGTTATCAAGAATGAGTAAACAGCCGAAGGAATGAGTAATAAGAAGAAACTGCCGATGTATACACAGAGGAAAGACTGAATGACTGACTGTTGTGAAGAGAATATAGAATCATATGGAGCGACGCACACTACTGCGTAGTAAATAACCATTAACCCATATTTGACACATAATTGTTATTCTTAGAGTGAGCGTCGTTGCTTGTATTAGACATAATTAAGTATTTTCTAATCACTGTTTACTGATTTTTTCCCCTAAAATCTATGAACATCACTTAAGGTTCAATCACAAGGTCTGCTACCCTTTCATACAAATAAAAAAACACTTCAAAACAGAATGAAGGCACGCCACTCAAAAGTATCAACTGTTGCCATAAATTTCTCAAATTTTATATACTATAACTCTCAAATTCCTTATCACAAAGTGCCTTCACAAACTTCTTGTTTGCTTTTCGTTCCAAAAAAATAAAAGTTTACTTTGTTTGATCGAAAAAAAAAGATTAAATTTATTAAATTTTTTCTCATCTATCCACGTTGTTGATTGCTTTATGCTTTAAATTCTACTAAACATAGAGTCACAGCACAGTAAAAAAAGATACGCAATTCTTTTATTGCTTGTCAATATAGTTTCCTTCTTTCCGTTGTTTTGGCTTTTTTTTTTGGAGAAGCTAGAAGCGAAAATGTACACACGAAATTCTCGTTTTCTCTCGCGCAAGCGCGTAAATAAATGTTGAAGGGTACGCTGAATAGAAAATCTCCTTGTTTCTATCATCTTCTTCCAAAAAAATTGCTACTTTCCCTTTTTATACACGCTTCCTCTTCATAAATAATCTCGTGTATATGATGATGATGATGATGTGTACTTGCGTTAGGTCAGTACTATTTCTTGTTACACAATTTGTTTACTTCTCCTAATACAATCTATGTACAATACATTCCTCCACTCACTGTTTACTTTTATGCACACTCGCTTCCCTTCATTTCTCTGCCTGCTTTTATGAAATGTAAAAATGAAAAACGAGGAAGTGACATAATAATACTGTTGGCGATGATAATAATAAAAATAAAAGAATAATGCGAAGAAATTTCTTACATCATCAAAATCAACATGAGGGATGTGCTTGGTGAGGAAGTAGAACCTGCGACGCATTTTTGTGAATCTCTTTGTAACTTGATAATTGCGGACAATTTGTTAAAGCATGTCATATTCAATTTACCACTAAGCTGACAACTGAACATCACATCCTTTCATGAACATGTCCATGCTCAGACCTATTTACTTCTTTTTGACAAAATTCTAATATTTTTTCTCTCAATTTTTTGAAACTTGACATTTTTGGCTGAAAATCTTTTTATCATTCAAAGATGATCCAGCACCATCCAAACAGGAAAACTATAATCTCATAAAATTCTTATCCGGTATCAATAAATAATAACGACTAAAAGAGAACTGGCTTTGTTTTCACCCCAAGCAACATCCAAAGACTACAATGTAGTCAGAAGCCAAACTGAGTTAAAAGATAATGTTGGATGTAAATGACAACATAATGCTGTAAATAAATGTTTATGGACATGATAAAGGAAAACATTGTATTTCTTGTATATTATCAATCATTTTATTAAACTGTTTACATCTCTTCATTGTGTATCTTTCAGTTGCAATGAGAACAAAAATTTTAACCTTAGTTCCTTTGGAAGAAAAATAATTAAACTCAAAAAAGAGACAAAAATGATTTCTTTAACGTTTGTATTGAGAGGATCTTTTCCTTTACTTTCTTTCTTTTCTTTCATTTTTAAAACTTATATAAAAATTTTTTTATCCATTTTGATTATCACATGTTGGTTTTTGTTTTGATTCATATCATCATGAACGAACAAAAAGTTATTTGACATTAAATTTGTTACGGATATAATAATAATAATAATAATATATTAATTAATCAATAATAATAATGATAAATTTAATAAAAATAATTGTTATACAAAATTGTACATTCACGGTGATTTTGGCATTATCTATTGAGTTCACGAAGTGCGTAAAGCAACATCGCCTGATTTTTTGCTTCCAGAATCATTAAATTAACATGTACCTTTTCGCTGTCGAGCAATTCAACGAGGATACTATCATAATCTTGCTTTGTAATGCGTTCAGGAAAGCAACAAGCTGTTTTGATGAATGTCTTTAAAGGACGGTCCAAGAGTTTATTGACCTCACCATAGTCATAGTCATCGTGTCTAATTCCAAAGATACACTGAATATAATTCCATATAGCACGACGAAATTTAGATGTGTCGACATTTTGACGACCAGCAAGTGTCTTGTAAGTCAAATTATATGCAACACGAAATTTGTCATCCAACAAGAAGCCAACATCATTGTAGAGACGATTAACAAGTGAGTAACCGTGGTCGTCCCATGAATAATCTTGAATACGAAACGTATGTGGAATATTCTCAGCTCCACGTCTCGCAAAATCTTGATATGCATAGTTTGGATCGTCGACATAATGACTGATGGATGGAGACATATCTACAATTGCTGCATCTGTGGGTGATGTTAATTGTGCTGCCTGTATTAACGAAAATAAGTTTATGTAAATTTTTTGAAAACAATTTTAAGATTGGTTTGTCTTTTTGACATACCTGAAGTTCAACATTTTTAAAGCGATTGCTCAGTTCTGTTTCGCTGCATTCCTTCTTCTTGTCGGATAAATCTTGCATGCGTTTCATGAGCATTTCAATATTATCACTATTGACTCCATTCATCAACACTTGACTGTTACTTTGTTGCAGAATTTTCTTATTTTCCTCTTGTTCCTTCATCATTTGGTGCATCCGCTGCTGTTCGAGTTTTAAGCGTTGAATAAATGGTGGTGTTGTACTCGGCTTTATCTCAGGCTCCGGTTCTGAAACAGTTGGCGATTCCGGTTCATTTTTAAGACTAGCATCCAATTCCTGATTGAGACCACATGAGAATACGAAAGATGAGAGTGAATGAAAATGAGACAGAATAACGATGGCATGGACAACTTCAGCTAATGACCAACTATTCGTTCCTTTTGTAAGACGTTCAATATGTTCTTTGGTCAATACCCATGGACGATGTGCCAAAATCTTATTAATATCATATATGGCACGAAGTTTCTGTGGAATGAATTCAAGTCCATTTAGCCATTTTGTATCACCACCTTCTGCCAAGAATTCCTTCTCATGTAAATTCACCAAATAATTGCATTTATTGCGTGCTGCTGCAATTATTGCTAAATAATGACGCGTCGTGAATGGCAATGGACCATCTTCGTACATTAAATACCGGTGTGTCTTAATGTAATGCTCAAAATATTTCGGATGATATCGAATGACTTTTGTTACATGATCATATACATCTACATTATCCATTATCCACTGTTTATTATTGTAGCCGAACTGTAACGAGAGAAGAGACAAAAAAAGTTATTAATTAGCGTCAAATTTTCATCGCCTTAGGCATACACAGCACATAATGATAGACCAAAATTAGATTTCAGAATGATTTGGCTGTTTTGATTAAATTAATTCAGATTCATTCAAGTTAATGATTGTTTATACCAGAATGATGGCATAATAAGTCACTAATTAATAGTCTTTTCATTCAAATATTTGATTCAGCTTTGGGTTTTTATTCGATTACACCGTAAATCATTCTAATCCATGATGAATGTTATCTCATTAAGATTATTATTAAAGATTAATTGAATGAACACAGCATTTTAATTACTGTCGCTGCTAACTTGCTATAAATTCAAAATTTTGAAGCTTTACTCCCTCGCAAAACCTCCCCTTTCATTATTCCGTGACTATTTATGGATGATATTATTCTTGCAGCGAAAATCTCGTCTTTTATGCTACAGAAAACACAGAATTAGGTAAATAAATTTATGTAAATTACATTAATTTATTTATATTGCTTCAAAGCCACTATCGTTGCTGAATTATAGAGTAAATATGTAAACTTTATTGTGAGAATTATGCGTCTCGCTTATTTATGCGTTTATTCTTCCATTGCCAACAACTTCTACATTTATATTTCTTAAATTACATCCAGTATAATAAAATAATAAAGAAGAGCAAGTAACAAACTCGAGGAATATTTAGAGAGCATCAAGAAACTACTTCAACTTTTCATTTCCCCAAGATATTTATTCACTTTCATATTTTGCATACTTAATGCCATTAAATAGCCAAGCCATGTTCCAAGAAGCTCTTGATTGAGGCAAATAAAATAAATTGAGTTAAAAATTATGTTTCTGTAAGCTTTCAAGAGAATCTCTCGTACTGCCTATTGTTTACAATTGATCATCATCATATAGAGCATTTCTATTTTTATCGCACACATGAATGGGCATAGAAACAAACAATAGAAGGTATTAAGTCAATTAACAATTTCGTTCCAGTTTGATGGGCATATGTTCACTATATATTCTTAATAGTAGTCTATAGCAGTGCCGGATTTTCATCGTAATAAATGACATTAAAAATTAATTAGATTAAATATAGCCTACTCCACTATCATTCGTTTACGCTTCCTTCTCTTGGCTTAACAATAAATCTTCATTTAATTTTAATACAATGTTTTTCCGGCTTCACAATATCGCGATCTTGTGTTCCTTTATGCGTGAATTGTTTCCATCTTTTTTATGACAAAACATTATTGTCGAAAAGATTTGAGTGCACATAAACTTTTTTTAATCTATCTATCACGATTTAAAGTAAAAGAATCAATACAGTAGTAGGCGACGAGCATACAATCTGTCACACAATGTTCACGTTTTACGAACATGATCAATGTCAAAATACTTGTACACAAGTAAATGATAAAAATTAAAATTTTAAATGACTAGTCAAAAAGGTCTGCCTGGTTACTATATACTATTCACATGACCCAATTTCACTCGCGACATCGCAGATAAAAATAAATTGTTTATCTTATCATAAGCAATAATTGTAGCATATATTAAATTGGCATCTAGTTTATTTGCTGTGATCTAATTCTCTCCGTGTGTGGTAAATGAAAAATTTTGTGGTTCAGTTTGTTATTCATACATAAAACTAGTTTATTTGAATAATGGATTTGATACTTTTTTTTTGATCTGCGATTGTTGCAATGAGATCCTGAAATTTTCCATTGTATAAAATATTTTATCAAAATACTTGAGATTGTAATAATAATTACAGTATGCTTTGAAAAAAAAACTTATTTTGTAACGGTCAAATGTTTTTCAAAATTTCTCAAAAGTTTAAACAAAAAATTTTGAAATTTTAAAAACCGTTACAATAGAAAAATTTCAAAATCGAAAAGAGTGCTTTCATTACTTTAAAAAAATAATATTGATAAAGCTGTTTACAGCTTTCAAACAAATTTATCTCTATGTGAACATAAGAGCGAATTTTCACACGCACACGCCAAACGAAAGAAGAAGAAAAATAGTTATTATTATGGAAAAAATCGACTCATTTAAAGTGCCTACTCAACGTAATGGATAGAACTCCATTCTGACAATAGCATTTAAAATTTGAAGTATCGCGTTTCAAATGACACGAGTTTGAGACTTATTGTATGACTTATAGAGAAATTAACTTAAAGTCGATTAAATGTAATTTTCAATTTACTGACGTTTAATGTTTAGTCACTTGGAAACACAGCTGTTTACAGTAATTTCAAGTATAAACCGTGCACACAATAAGAAGAGAAATGGCTACAAAAATCGCATATCAGGCGATAATTTTAGCCATCACGCATGTTTTTTTTCTTTGCAAGTATAGAGCTGTGAAAAATACTTTTTTTTTATTGTTTATGTCAACACACGTCGCTTAATTATTAGAGACTCGAACGACATCATACATACACGAAAAAAAACTTGCCTTTTTTATCAGTCACTGGCAGTTAGATAAAAAAAATTATTTTGATAATGAAGAAATCAATGAACTCTGGCTATTTTCTCTTCTTGTTATTTGCTCTTTGATATAAAATAGAAATTTTTTTTCGTTGCTATTATCTCTGACGCTCGCACATCAACCGCATTGCGTAGGTGCCTTCATTAAGATATTTTTGTAAAAACAAAAATTGAGAGGAGAAATTCTTATGAAAATTAAAAAATTTCTCTGTGTAGAATAATTCCGTCGTACGATTCATGACGAGATATTTGATCAAAGGAACCGAAAGCTCTTTATTTAATTAGCGTAGCTGATTACTCCATTGATAATTCATAATTATGATTTAAATTATTAGATAACGATTACGTAAAGTCTAAATTTAAATCATGCTGATTGTTATTTCTCACAATTCAGTGCCTTTTTATATATAAATATAACACATATATGCAGGCAATAAAAGCATTTATTTGATAATTGAAATAGCAATTGAGTTGAACTGAAAAATAACATTTTGATTAGACTTGATTAAAGTCATCAAACCATCAATGTATGTATACATTTAGAATTGAATATCTGATAAAAACATTGACCTCCGTCCAATTCTAGTTTATATTCTATATATAAAAAAATAAAGTAGTAATAATATCTGTCGTCTGGGAAGTGAATATACTATTTGCATCATATGTGTACAAACTATCAAAATAAATTGGGTTACATTATGTGTTTTGTTCTGTTTTGTGGATGACTGATCAAAATTTTTTATTGCTACAATCGTGGTAGTGCGAAAGGAATTGATACGCTAGACTTTGTGGTCTCATAATTTTAATTTAATGATTTTTTGTCAGCTCCTTGATAATTGATAGTTCTTAGTATTTTTCTGGGTTTATTTTTAAACTATTTTTTAGAAGCAATTAAATGAACTATCAATTTAGATTACAAATGTCACTGACATTAGATTAGATAACAAGATGTAAACCTATGATTTGTTTTCAATTTTGAATTGTTTTTCAGTCAAGTGAGTCGAACAGTTGTTACGTTATTGTCTCTGAGAGCAAAGTGCTTCACTGATTAGGTGCTTTTCATCAGATAGCAGCTGAAGTAGCAATCAACAATTTTTTAACAAGTTTTCTAGAGATTTTTTCAGGTTTATTATTGATAAAAATGTGTATCAAGAGTACAAGGTGTCCAAATTGATAACAATTTATTTTTAATTCAAATAATTCAATTCCAATGAACTGGTTTATAATGAACAAAGGTTTCAGCGGCGCGACGCATCCAGCTGAGATGATCCAGATCCAGAATATATTGTACCGTATTGACTGGAGTCCGCAGTGCCATTTTAATAAACTCAAGGCTATCCCGGTCAAAACGACACCCTAAACAATGCAGCAAGCTAATCATCATTCATAAATAATTCGCAGCAATCGGTATTTTTAATTCACATAATTAATATGATCATTCTACATGAAAAGAAATAACTCTCTTCTCATTTGCCGTAATGATGCAATGCATGTAAGAAAAACACACTTTAAAAGACAAATGATTAATTGTTTGCTTAGAGGGAATAAGAAAAAAAGAGCGCGAAAAAGTAATGTGATTCGCATTAAAAGGAATTTGTTTTCATGCCAACAAAGTAAGAAGAAAAATCTGTGTAAATATACTTTAAATACCTGCACCATTTGTTCAAATATACATTTCTGTTATTTGTGCATTTTTCATCGAGCATCACCAGATGCATAGTATGACAGAAATAGTATCATCTAAAATCGGTACACCTCGAACTGATTTTACTTCTCCTCGTGCATTTTTCTTGTTCTCATTTTACTTGTTTTCTTTTTCTTATTGAACCTGAACAAGCGAGCAAATGCATTTCAACTAGCCACGATGTCTCATCATCATCATCATCATCTTTATTTTTGCATCATGATTCAAAATGAAAAGTGCATTAGAATACACGCAACTGTATGCATGCTCTTTGTTCATTTAATAGGAAATTTTATAATATGAATCATGACCCAACAAGCACAAACATTTAATTGCAAGTGATAAAGTTCCTTTGTTAAATGCACGCGCGAAAACATAAAGAACGAATAAAAGTGTCATCAATTAAAGCAAATGAATTTGCCATTTAAGTGGCAATAAACCTCGATTTTGTAATTATTCTTCTTATCAGCTCCTAGATTCTTCTACGATTAGAGACCTGTCATTATGTATAGAAAGCTTTAACTCATTATTTTTTTTTTGTTTTTGCACAATACGTGCACAATTTCACACTAGATTTCATTGCAAATTACACACTTTTGTGTCATCATTAAAATGTCAAATGATTTTTTATATTATTATTTTTTTATTTCTTCACTCGCTTTAAGAAAACATTTTTATTTCAAATAAACTGTAAAGGAAAAATAAAAATAGACATGTTGAATATTGAAATAAAAAAATACTCGTGGAGTTCATCGGCCGTTTAATGTATAATTTGTTGTTTCAAAAGTGGAGAAAAACTGAAATGCATGTTTGCTTTCAAAACTATCCGTAAATATTTAATACAGGGCAAATCCTGAGTTCAAAAAAATTTTTTTTTGTTTCGACAAAACTTTTTTGTTGATTTTTTCATTAATTAATGCACATATGTAAGCAGCTTTAGTACAAATCTGCTGTAATATTATAAAGGGAATAAGCAGTTGTACCTGGTTTCCTTTCTAATCCATTAGTTAATGAAATTTTTCCATTTTTGTAAATCTCGGTCAGTCACAAAATTGTGGAATTCAACTTTAAATCAAATTTTCTCGAAAACAAAGGACTTTTACTGAGAAAAACTTTCAGTGACTGCTTTATTTTGAGTTTCTAAGCTAGTTTTGATTAAAACATGAAGCTATTAATAGCGATTTAATGATTAAATTAATAAAATTTACTCAAAAAAATCTCGGTCAGTCACACAAGCGTTTCTACAATATTTAAATTTGAAATTTCCGTTAAAAAATCATTACTTTTTGAGTTACATCAATCAGTAAGATACATGAAATCATAGTTTAAAGTCTACAATTGGCTCGCATATACTTATTATCTGGAAAACCAGCTTAATAATGATAAAATTTTACAAAATTTGAGAGAAAATTTGACAAGTTGAAGAAGAATTACAACTCAATTTTTCTCGTTCCACATTCTCTGGGATTTGCCCACAGTTGATTATTTCATCATCATAATTTTTCGATTTAAACATTTTCCAATGCTCTCGGTTCACATTCGTAGATATGTTTCATTGCTGTTTTCATTTATGAACTTTTTTATGAAATTTTCATTTTATTTTATGTTTTTTTTAAATGAAAATGTTTTGAAATTTTAGATACAGGAAGATCCAGTGGATGATGTATGATTAGATAAGTATTAAAGAACATTTCCTCAATCATTTTCAACCGTCCTTTTCAATTCAAATTCTTCCTCAAATGCAGCTAACTTCATGTGGTACTTTAATTCAAATTTTTGTTTAACTGAATTCTCAAATTTAATCAAAATTTAATTTCGGAACATAACTCTTCAAAACTCATTTAAAAGCAATGCAAGTCAAAGTGAAAATGTGAGTGCATTTACAGCACAGCGAAATCACATGAAAAAGAAATTTTTACCGCTATACATAAATGGTGCAAATGCTATTAAAGACAGTCCAACGTTATCGGTTTCTCTACTTTTTATTACATTGTCTAGCTCAATCTATATCAACAATCATATTTTTTTTTGTAATCTTATCGACATTCAGTTCATTTTATTGGCAACAATCTTGAAATCATTCATTTCATTTACTCAAATGTAATCGATTGAGGATTTGTCATCCAATTCTCTAACTATGAATAATCATTATATTGAAGTGTATTCATACAGTCTGTCTTTTAGTTGATGTAGAAAGAAGAAACTATTGCTCATTGTCTCTACTTTGAATGATGCAATGTCTATTTAATCTTGCATTAATCGTTCAATACAAAATAGTGGAAAGCTATTTTTCTCACTATTATCACACACAATAGCATTTTTATCGTCTTAGTTTCTCCCTTTTTTATCGCTGATCAGATGATTGAGTAGCCATGTTGCGAATAAAATTCTGTAATGTTTATTCTTCCGACTCGAGAGCATGCGATAAGCAATAAATCCTAGGATACATATATAATGTAATAAAGTTATTGGCATTTGGCAAACGAGATGTTTTTGCAAGCTCGTCAGAATGTCTGTTTCATTCAATTGTCCTTCATACTCGTTTCTCGTGCTCATTAAGTTCAAGACAATATTATTTGCATTTTGTGAGGATTGTTGAAAACCGTTATTTTTGAATTTTTTAAAATCATGAAATTTGAATTTTTGAAAACCGGTATGAATTTAAATTCAAAAAAGTCGTTATTGACTTCAAAATAAACAAAAAATATACAAGTTGTTTACAATTAAATTGAATACGATTTTGAGCATCAGTAAAGAATTTTATATACTTAATGTCATAGTAATATTGTTTTTGAAATATACACTCGAATTGTGTAGGAGAGGAGAGGAGAGGATTTTTATTATTTTCTGAAGCAAAAAATATCTTGAAATTAGTGACGATCGAAGATTTTATATTAAAGTACAAAAACAGCACGTCACACGATTAATAATAAAAAAAAATATTTAAAAATCCTTTTAAGTAAACTTGTTGTTTTGATGATTTTTCTTATATTGAAATAATATTAATCAATATGATTGTTTTATTGATCTTTAATATTCATAACTTCGAGTAGCTTATAGCTTAGACAGGCGAGTGACAGAGCTTAATTAAGTTCCCTTTATGTGACACATTTATGAACGACAGAATGTTTTTGCACACCCTCGAAACCCTATCAACCTTACTACTTAATTTATTTATTTTTTATTGATACTGGAACTTATTGTGACGAATATGTCATAAAATTTGTTTACTTGCTTAATTCATTTATTTATTACTGTATTTACAGCACAATACTCAGCACGTCTGGGATCTAAAAAGTTGCGGACAGCGTTCAAGGATTCATAAATAAATTAATTGCCATAATTTCTTTGTTATGACTAATTGTAATTATTTTTTTATTATTGAGATGTTGAGGATGTTGTAGACGACATGGCCACAATTTAATATGTATAACGTACAGCTCTTTGTTTAAAGAAAAAGCTGTACTCGCCCTTTTTTTTAAATAACACAATTCAGTGTCTTTTTTTCTTCTCTTAACTTTACTATTATGATGCAAATGAAAAGAGTATATTGCAATTAAAAGTGCATGAAAAAGTAATAAAATAGCCTGGAAATTAACATCAGCCGTGTTCCAAAGTGATGCAATTTTCAAATACAGAGAGATTTATTTTAAACAATAAATGTTGTATTCACTTTTACGGTTTCTAAATACGTTACTGAACAAGCTAGCTAGTCGATAAAATGCAAATGTAAACTGCACAGTATGATGCTAAATAGCTTGATTGTTGCCATTGCCATATAAATATTGAGTGTGCAGGCAATGCTCGTTGGGTCGCTTCAATAACGTCAATCAGAGTGATTTGAATTTGGTTTTAAGTTTCTTTAATTGGCAATGTCACGTGTTTCTATCTAACGCGCTCTGTGCTCTAGTCTCTGTGCCTCTCTCGCGCTTATTTTTTGACTTGATCATTGGCAATTTTATGTGTTATTTACTTACATTATTGTGCTCATATTCGTCGTAACAATCCACTATTGAATCCATATCGGTATGCATTTGTTGGCTTGACAATCTTTATGTATTTTTTAATTTTTCTGTGTGTATATTTTGTATGAATTGTTCTGTAGGAAAAGAAATGAAAGAAAAGGAGACACACGTTGTGGTTATTAATGAAGCTTATAAGACTTTTAAATTTATATACAATATCTTTTTTTCCTCTCTCTTTTATTATAGATACAAGATTTTTTTTATAGAATCAGCAGCGAAACGTGTTCAGATGATGAGAAAAACAGACCAATTCGGCGTAAACATTTTTTTTTATTATTATTTTTGCCTCTTTTCGGTTCACTCGAATGGACGGCATGAAATTTAATCATTTTCAAGTTTATATATAGGTATATCCATATGGTACCCGTCACAAATTAATGGAACATTTCTCAAACTCGTTCATTACATTCAGCTGATTTTGGAGGTCCAAAAATGAACAGTAAGCACAAAAACGGTAGATAACGAGGAAGCTCCAAAACGGAGTATTCAAATTCAAAAATTTTGAGGACGTATTTAAATGCACATTTTGAGTTATCTTGCTAGTCACGTTTTTGAAATGCCAACTAGTGCAAATCAGACTAAATATTCAGAAATTATCCACATTTCAGACGCCAATTTTAAACATCCAATTTTTGTCAACATCCAGCACATATGGGCAAATCCTGAGTTCAAAAAAATTTTTTTTTGTTTCGACAAAACTTTTTTGTTGATTTTTTCATTAATTAATGCACATATGGGCAATTCTTTAGATGAGTTTTTCAAAAAATTATCCGGAGAATCGATTTTTCTCGAAAATTTTCCATTACCAAGCATCATTTTTACTTTTAAATCGATGTGAAATGCCAAAAACTATTATATTTTACCTATTTTAGTCTTTCAAAGTAACCATTAATTAAGTTATTTTAATTTTTGTCAAAATTACTGTCAGCAAAAAATGGAATAATCATCCGAAGAATCGAAAATTAAAGAAAAGTAAACACTTATTTTTCATTATGATTATGCAGAAATGTAGTATTTGAGCTAATCTATCAAACCATAATCATATCATACTTTAATTATTATTAGTTAAAGAGAATTTTCGATTCTTTGGTTGATTTTTTTGCTGACAGTAATTTTTTTAAGCCTAATCCATGAGAAAAATACAAAATAAAAATTTCAAAAAACTTCATTTTTGCTCTAAATTTCACACTACAGTGTTAAATTGTTGTTAATTTAGTAAGAATCAATCGTAAAAGATAGTTTAAAGTTGCTTTAAGCAATCAAAACATTCAAATTGACAAGATTTTGACAAAAACATTTTTGCAAGTAAAGTGTAAATGACTTTGGATTGTAAAAGCGCTTTTTCAAAAACTCAACTCATCTGAAGAATTGCCCATATGTAAGCAGCTTTAGTACAAATCTGCTGTAATATTATAAAGGGAATAAGCAGTTGTACCTGGTTTCCTTTCTAATCCATTAGTTAATGAAATTTTTCCATTTTTGTAAATCTCGGTCAGTCACAAAATTGTGGAATTCAACTTTAAATCAAATTTTCTCGAAAACAAAGGACTTTTACTGAGAAAAACTTTCAGTGACTGCTTTATTTTGAGTTTCTAAGCTAGTTTTGATTAAAACATGAAGCTATTAATAGCGATTTAATGATTAAATTAATAAAATTTACTCAAAAAAATCTCGGTCAGTCACACAAGCGTTTCTACAATATTTAAATTTGAAATTTCCGTTAAAAAATCATTACTTTTTGAGTTACATCAATCAGTAAGATACATGAAATCATAGTTTAAAGTCTACAATTGGCTCGCATATACTTATTATCTGGAAAACCAGCTTAATAATGATAAAATTTTACAAAATTTGAGAGAAAATTTGACAAGTTGAAGAAGAATTACAACTCAATTTTTCTCGTTCCACATTCTCTGGGATTTGCCCATATGTAAAAAAAATATAAATAAAGAACAGGGAAGAACAAGAATCGAAGAATTATCATAATCTTAATAATCGTCCGTCCTACGCTTACTCATTCTCTCGTATAAAATTTATTTACTCTCGGGTGTGATAACTAAACAGCAGAAAAAGCCTACAATTTCGGAATGTTGAAGAAGAAATGTTTGTTAAAAAAAGAAGTTCTAAAAGAAGATTGAGCCTTGAGCCTACAATGAGTGGAGATGATAAGAACAAAATAAACAATTTTGTATTTTTCTTGTTTGCGCAGAGACGAAAGCTGTTTCATAACCATTTACATGTACAGGTTTGTTAAAAAGTAATTAGAAACGTGATAAAAATAGTTTGTAAATATAATCATAGTCTATGTCTGATAACTTATCGTTTTTTTATCGTTCTTATCGGTGAATAATATTTTTTTGATGTCAACGAATGTTGTCATTAATCGAGACGACGCATCTTTTCTTGTTAAAAGCACATTATTTTCCAAGAAATTAAGTGTATTCACACATGTTATTTTTTTTACTCGGTTAAATAACTGTTGTGGAGTTTCTCTTCTGTATGTATACATAAAAAAATGAAAAAATGAATATGGTAAAATGTGTTTACATGCGGATGGATGAAACGCATTCATTCTTATCGGTACAATCAATAAAGAAAACTAGTAAAAGGTTTTAGATAAGAAAAGTTGATTTAGAAAAATAATTTAAATATTTAACGGTCTTTTGAAATTTGAATTTTCAAATAAACTGAACGAAAATGAAGTCTGAATTACTGAACGAATTTTAAATTTAAATTCAAAAAAAAATTCAACGGCTTTTCAGTGACCACATGTAGACGGCCAGTGATTCAGTCAAAATGAGCAACAAGCAGCCATGAATTTGCAGAAATGCTCGAAAAAAAGAAAAACAAATATTCTTCTTATTTTATTTAAACAAAAAATAGTCGCGCTTAAAGAAATTTGATAAATGGTTCTAACGAATTATGCAAACATGTGTGCAAAGAGAGGAAAAGAGAATAAACTGAAAGATATCCACAAAAGTTACGCAATTTTTGTTTTTTTAAAGACATTGATCAGTGGAAAATTTTTCATTTAATAATGTACATTTTCAATGTCATCGGTTTTTTCTCTGTTGTTGTACACAAAAGAAGTTAAAGCTATCGAAAGCCGTAAAATCACTGATCATCATACATCCATGACCGTAGAGCTGAGTTTAATTTACAGCGCGAAAACACATTCACACAGCCGCGCACTTGACAACAGCTTTAGATTTCTGATTTTGTTTTTTTTTGGAGAGTCGTGAGAGAGTGAGAAGTTAAAATATGTATATGCCGGTAATAAACAATTTTTTTGTATGTGCTCACATGTGTTACAAAATTGGTATGAGAAGTAAATTAGGTGAAAAAATAGAATATATGGATGTTTTCATCAGCGAGTATATTTTTGGGTAAATAAAGGCAGAAATTATATTTTTTAGGAAGTAAAAAATTTATCTGGAAATTATATTAAGCATTTTCTCATCATCTACATCGTCATTGGATTTAAAATTGAGACGCCCTATTTCACAAAAGCTTGCTGTGTATGGAAAAATTCAATTTTCCATCAAAAATCAGATTACGGATGAAAAATCAAATTTAAACTTACTTCGAATTTTACGACGAAGGAAAATTTCTTCTTTTTTGTGTATATTTTTTCACCGGCACAAGAATTACTTGTTACACTATATTTAATATTTTATTAAATTATTTTCTCTTTAACTTTTTCTTTGCTCGAAAAATTTTTTTACGTTTCTTTTTTAAACTTCTTTTTAAACATAATAGTAATGAAGCGTTCACAGCACCATAAGTTCTTATTTTATTATTATATCTAAAGATATATTTTTTTATTATTTTACTGTCACAACTTGCTTCTTTTCACTGTTCCTTATTCAACAGCTAAACAGCGAATGACTTACTGAATAAAATGATGAGAAGTGAAAACGGAGAGAGCGAGTCACGAATTTATTTTCGAGCTGAGAGACTCGAAATTAATATATAAAGCTAACACACAGGCAAAGATATTTCTCTTTTACATTTCATTAGCCGGAATAATCATATGGCTTTCGTGTATATAAGCAGTTCTTTCACTTTTTTGATTGTATTGATGTGGAACCTTTTTTTCTGCCCTTTGATGAAAAAAGTAATCAATGATGCTGAATTTTCCTTAAAATTACTCTTTGTTTAAGCTTTTTTGTACTTTCGTCAGTCTATTTTCAGGTATAAGTTAATTCTATGTCACTTAATTTACGCACTTTTTTATCTTTTAATTTCTTGTTCATAAAAATCGTTTCAATGTCATTTTCTAAAATCAATAATTCTGCAAACTTTAATCTACTGTCAAGTTTCTTCCAAATCTCCAATCAATTCTACTTCTTTGTACTATTAGCCACAAGATTTTGTACTAATTCAGGCTGTTCCTTGCAATTTAACTTTCAAACAAAACCTTCTTCACTTTTTCAATAAATTTTGCTCCACCAACTTTTTCCACCACAACGAGTTTGAAATCAGTATGCGCACTGAACAAAAAAGTTGATATCTGTAGAACATATTCAACATGCAGCATGACATTAATTTTTTGGTATTCACCATAATTTTCTCATGGGTGTGATTTTCACTTATTTGTTGCTTATTATCGTTCAGTTTTGCAATTCAATTTTTATTGCTTCATAAATTAAGCATGGTGACATTTTTACAGTTCTTTACTAATTGATTTCGGCTACTGAGTGCTTGAATTTTCGTGTCTGATCATGAACTTTCATGCCCTAAGTCTGCCCTTTTTATTACACGTGAATGTAAAAGGCTTTGTTTGCTAGTGAGTTTTATCAATGTTTTGGAACAATAATTATCTCAGGTACCTTTAATTGATTTATGGTCCCTAAATTGGGACATGAGATACATCCACAATGATAAGATATTTGTGGACTACGTGATTATTATCAAAAGTATGGTGTGATCTTAAATTAGCCTTAAAAATGTCTTTGAGTTATCTTGTGCCCCAAAATAAAGATAGTAAGCAGTTCTATCTTATTCTTTGTGTACCTTCATGATTATCTACAAGAGTCTATTTTTAAGCAAATTCATACGACGATTTTTCTAACTTTCTAATTAAACAGACCTTTTCAGGTACACAGATAACATCCGACAATATTTACTTAAGGGCAAATCCTGAGTTCAAAAAAATTTTTTTTTGTTTCGACAAAACTTTTTTGTTGATTTTTTCATTAATTAATGCACATATGTAAGCAGCTTTAGTACAAATCTGCTGTAATATTATAAAGGGAATAAGCAGTTGTACCTGGTTTCCTTTCTAATCCATTAGTTAATGAAATTTTTCCATTTTTGTAAATCTCGGTCAGTCACAAAATTGTGGAATTCAACTTTAAATCAAATTTTCTCGAAAACAAAGGACTTTTACTGAGAAAAACTTTCAGTGACTGCTTTATTTTGAGTTTCTAAGCTAGTTTTGATTAAAACATGAAGCTATTAATAGCGATTTAATGATTAAATTAATAAAATTTACTCAAAAAAATCTCGGTCAGTCACACAAGCGTTTCTACAATATTTAAATTTGAAATTTCCGTTAAAAAATCATTACTTTTTGAGTTACATCAATCAGTAAGATACATGAAATCATAGTTTAAAGTCTACAATTGGCTCGCATATACTTATTATCTGGAAAACCAGCTTAATAATGATAAAATTTTACAAAATTTGAGAGAAAATTTGACAAGTTGAAGAAGAATTACAACTCAATTTTTCTCGTTCCACATTCTCTGGGATTTGCCCTTAATCAACAATGTTGTCAAGTTAATAAATTTAATGAAAATATATTACTCACATTTTTTCATCGCATACTTTGTTGGCATTCCTTAGTTACTTTCCAATGAAGTTCAAAATATTCCAGTTGGTTCAAAATTTTCAATTCCAATGAATTAATCAAGAAAATTAAGGAACAAAAATAATAAAAGACACAAGACATGGCACCGACTAAGAAGAAAGTGGAAAAGAAAGGAAAGATCCAAGCATTTTGTGGAGAATATCTAACAGTGAAGTTTGTAAAGTCGCTGATATTTTCTCCTGAAAAATTATCTTTCCTGACTTATTTCATACTTTTAGCCGAGTTGGCATTAAATATATTAATCGTCCTTAAAGTTAAATACACTGAAATAGACTGGATAGCTTATATGCAAGAATGTGAAGGATTTATTAATGGAACATTAGATTATTCACAATTAAAAGGTTGGTAATTTTCATTCAAAATGACAATGATTTTGATGACTGAATTTATGTATCTATTTATAGGTGAAACGGGGCCTCTTGTCTATCCATCGTTTTTTCTCTACATCTACTCACTGCTGTATTTTCTTACATCTCGCGGCAGTAATGTAAAACTTGCTCAGTACATATTCATTGCGATTTACTTACTTCAATTATGGCTGGTTCTGAGACTATACACAAAAGCAAGGAAAATCCCTCCCTACGTAATAGTTCTTAGTGTCTTCACATCTTATCGAGTACATTCGATATATTCACTGAGACTTTTTAATGATCCAGTAGCAATATTGTTCTTTTATATTGCCTTGAACCTGTTTATGGATCGAAAATGGACAATTGGAAGTATTATGTTCAGTTTAGCTGTTGGTATCAAGATGAATATATTACTTTTTGCACCGGCAATTTTAATGCTGTATATCACATCCTTGGGCTACATAAAGACAATTATTCAGTTATCAATTTGTGCAGTTGTTCAATTAATAATAGGTGCTCCATTTTTAATGACATATCCAATCGAGTACATAAAAGGAAGTTTTGATTTGGGAAGAATTTTTGAGCACAAATGGACAGTCAACTACAGATTCTTAGACAGAGAAATGTTTGAGAATAGAATGTTTCATCTTGGACTGTTAGTTCTGCATATAATACTAATAATTGTCGTTGCTAAGCCATGCTACTTATTTTTCAAGAATTATGCAAGATTAAGATCATTACAAGCTCAATTTGAGCCACAGATTGCTGCTGAAAATCGTGAAATTGAGGAACTGGTGAGAAAAAAGATGAGAAAGGCTAAAAAGAAGGCAGAGGAAGATGAGGAAATGTCACCTGAACAAAAGAAATTTATCGAGTCATTTGAAAAGGGTCTGAAAAATAAATTTGGCGAGCAGCAGCAGCAAATGCCACAACTAAAAAAAGAGGAAGAAGATCCACAGAAAGTTGAAATTCATTTCGATCAATGCGTCCAACTTGCTCTCCTGCCAATATTTCTAATTAATTTCATTGGCGTTGTCTGTTCGAGATCACTTCATTATCAATTTTACGTCTGGTACTTCCATTCACTACCTTATTTATCATGGTTTACAGACTATCATACAAGCTTCAAGCTCCTAATTTTATTCTTGATTGAATTTTGTTGGAATCAATATCCATCAACTAACTTTTCAAGCATTTTACTGCATGCTTGTCACATAATTCTACTTGTTGGAATTATTCGCAAGATCTACAAGGAAATAGGATTAGCCAACCAAGTTACAAAGAAGGAGAACTAAAAATTGTATGTGTGCCTTAGAAAATCACGTCGTAAATTGAGGAAAAATTGAAGTTTTTATAATAAAATTTTTATTACCTAAAATTAGTATGTATAAAAGCGTTTCATTCTCTGTTCTTATGGATTAATAGATAGTTTCTCGTACACAATTTCATGAGGAACTAGTTGTTGGCTTCACTGAAAAGAATTTCAGGATTGTCGCTCCATTCTTCTTCTGTTGGACTCTCTTAACTTCATTATTATCAGACTTGTTCTCTATTGACTTTAATTTATCGACATTATCATTAAGATTTTCTATCGCAAGCTGTGATTGCTGACTTAATAGGCTTTTTTCGAGTCCATTTCCTAACGATAATAATTTCTGTTTTCTCATTTTCGTCAACCAATCGACATTTTCCTTTTTCACTTTTCGTTGTGGCGATGTCAAGTTTGTCAGATGAGGTGCTTCACGTGGATCTAATACATAATTTGGGAGATTTGTAGTTGGTGAATTTAAAAGCGCTAAATTACGATCTTTCTTCAGTGGAGATGCAAATTTACGGATAGGTTCTGGTGAGCATAAAATATTCAATTGTCTCTTAACTGGTGAAGGTGAATGATTTTGGAAGTTTTTACTTTTTGGAGAGTCTAGTTCCTCGAGAATGGTTGTAAGTGATCTTGACGGTCCATCAATTATTAAATCATTTTCATGATATGTCGCAGAACAGTCATTTGGACTAAATAGTCGTCGACCGCGAGTCTCAAGATTTGGCCTTTTTATGTCACTTCGTTGATTGTCACTTTCATTGTCACAAATCTCATGAAATGATCTTTTACGTCCTGTACTAATCGATATAACTGACGTGTTGTCTTTAATTGTACTATTCATTGTTGTTGGGGTTGTTTCACTTTGTTCAATGAGTCTCTTTACTGATCTAGGTGTGGATTCAAGCAACTTGAATTGTTGTTTTATTGGAAGTGGCTGTTTGACTTTATAAGATGCAAAATATTCTGGATTTAATTCTGCATTTCCACGAAGAAGAACTTCTTCATCCTTTGGCAATTCTTCTTGTCCAATTCGCCATATTTTATGGCATGCATCATCAGAGCATGTCACAATGCACATATTTCCACCATCTAAATTATTTTGATGATGACTCCAAGCAACGCTCGTTACTTCAAATGAATGACCGGCAAGTGTAACTAAAGGAGTCGGATTTCTTATATTCCAAATGTATGCTTTCTCATCACTACTTCCACTGAGCAAATATTCACCATCAGGACTCAAGCATGTTTTGATGTAAAATGATTTAATTTGTGCTCCTGTGTAGACCATGAAGGGGTCTTTTGAAAAAGTTGAGATATTGTAACAATAGATATTGCTGTCCATGCAACTAGCATACAGTCGCGATCCGTCATCGTCCACAATCAAATTTGTAAAGCCTTTTAAAGTCGATGAGCCTGCATAGGGAAGATTATACTTTGAAATCGGTTCCTTTTTAAGTGTCGAGTAGCATCTTCGAAGATCCCATGCTTTTACTGTAACATGAAGAATAAGTAAACAAATTAAGTCAAAAAATAAAGAAGCTACTCACTAAATCCATCGCCTGGACCGCAAGAAATTAGAGTGTTTTCGTCCTGAAATACAAGTCCTGTAACACTGGAATTTGATACATTTTGGGGTAATTTGGGTGTCGTATTTCTAGCATTTCTTCGTCTACTGGACGGTGTAGCTGGCCCAGTATTACTTCCAACATGAGCATTTTGAATTCTATTCTCAATGTTTGTTGTTGAATGCTGGATAATTTCATGATTTGTTCGTGTATCCCAAATTATAATATTGCCATCACGACCACCTGTTGCAAACATATTACAATTGTTTTTTGGAAATGTTGCAACCTTCACCGATCGCGAATGTCCATTGAATTCACGAATGCTTGTCAATTTTGACGTACTAACATCCCAAAGACGTGCCGTGTGATCTCCAGATGCAGAAATGAGTTTTAAATGATGAGGCATCCATGCAATATCAAAAACTGCATTAAAATGACACTGATCACCTTCCAGTGACAATTCCTCATTGATTGTCTTCTTAACAAATGTGTTCTGTAATGCAATTCTTCCATCTTCGTTGGATATCGCTAAAATATGATTATAATTCTCGAGTGTTGCAAACTTTGCAGCAAAAATCGGTGGATCAGAATTCAGTTCTCCAACACCTGATGCATTTATGCCACGCCAATTATCCCATGGCCTCACCATTAGCCGAGAAAGTGAGTTATCATAAGAATTCTCATAATCTGTGAAAGAAGAAGACAAGGCGGGAAATTTACGTCTCAAAAAATTTCAAAATTTTTATATTTTCACACATATTATCACTAATCCTTCACTACTCACATTTTCCATATTGTCTGTTTGTTAACCTTATCACTGAATTAATTATTTTTACCATTTTAAACTATTTTTAATTCTATTATACTTTATTTCATTAAATTTTATGTCGTTATTCCTTTAAAATCTGTAAGTTTGTATCAATTCAAATTTTCAAAAACCGTTAAATCAGCACACGTTTTTAAAATTCAAATTGACCGTTAGCTATGTAGCTTTTCACAATTAGCTTAATTATTGGCAGGTAAATGATAGTTTGTGATCTTCTGATACTTAATTATGTTTATTATGATTGAAAATTTATGTAATGGTCTACATGGAATGTTTGTCTACATGTCGAGATCTACTATAAATATGCTGTACATGACAGTAACTACTTAGTAAAGTGACCAAGACGCATTTGTGCATATCCTGACTATTAATTAACTTTTTAAACATCAGAGATAACTTTGTTTTTGAGAATTATTGAAATAAAATAGATCCAGGATTAAATATTAATTAATTAACGGAAAGTATCCAAGTCGTGGACAAAGTGACATAAACAGTGACAATTTTGCGGATTAGTTGACTAAAAATTAAAAATGGTTCTCATAAAATTTTTATTTTCGGTTTTTCTAGCTAATTTCTGTTTAGGTGTGTGTTTTATGCTCATTAAAATAGTTTAATTAATTAACAGAATCACAGTTTATCGGAAAATGGTGCTTGTTGCTCGATTAAAGCTTGAAAATAGTGAAAAAATTGCAATTTGTATACTGCGAAGATTATTATTATTTTATTTTTTTTCATCTCATAAAAATCAGATAACGCATAATCTGTGATTTGCAAATTTATTGAAAATATTTTAATACAATATGAATAGATTGTGATTATATGAAAAGATCCAGTGAAAAGCAAATGATTAATGCTGAAAAATTGTATAATTTACAGCTAGCATCGAACATGATCCAGGAATTCTAAAGGAATCGCTAGAAACTAAACATTCAGACCACAAATACAACAATGGAGAGATAGTTATAAGAAACTCGATAGATGCAACTCCAAGGTAAAAATTAAATTAATTATTAAGTTGTTATTATTCCTAGAAATTCCTTAACATATACAGTCACTATAAATGCCATTAGATATTAGAACTAATTTCACTCTCCATTACTAACATTATTGCTAACAAATATGTGAAAAAAGAACGAGACATAACAAATCAAAGAGAAGAATGAAGATGAAAAAGAAGAGGTAACACAAATAAGGACTTTACTTTATCTATCTGTTGTGCTTATTTTTTTATTTACAATATTTATTTCAATTAAAATTTTAATGTACACACTCACAACTACCTCTAATTAATTTATTAATTTAATTCACTGCTCCGTGAACAGATTTAAATGCCATGTATGTGAGAGTTCGGAATGCAAAAATAATACATCGCTTGGAGATTATGTCTGTGAAAATGCAATAACATGCTGGAAATCGACAGTCAGAGACAGCAGTGGCAACGAGAGAGTCTCTCGAGGATGTACGACAAAATTTGAGCATCTGCCATTGTATTGTAGTCAAAAAGATGTTAATTCTGGACCTAAAAAGCGCGATGCAAGTACCTTAAGTGGACTTGGAACGTACAATATTGAGTGCTGTACAGGAGATTTTTGCAATAATGGAAGCTTTCCATCATTACCGCAATTCAAAACAGAAGTTACTACCGACACAACAACTGACGACATGTTTAAATTAAGCCTAGCAATATTCGGACCTGTATTTATCGTTGGAATGTTCGCATTAGCAATCATTTTATGTATGAGACGTAATCATAAACGTAGACTAATTGATGCGCGAAATCAGCAAGACTCTGATATTTATTATGCGAGTGATGACTTGCTGAAACGATCACATGCTTGTGGAGACAGCACACTTCGCGTAAGTCTAATTACTCATTTTTGCATTTTTCATATGCTATAATTAATATAATTTAAATTCGATGATTTTTAAACCTTTTAAAAAAATTCAAGAAGCTTTAAAATGCCAATTTCCACTTGAAAAGATGATCTTTCTTAATGATCAAGTCCATAAAAGTACATTTTTTTATTAAAATCTCTTGTACAGTTAGCAATTAAAAATACTTTTTTATTGCAGGAATACTTCGATCAATCGATTACATCTGGTTCGGGAAGTGGGCTGCCTTTGTTGATTCAGAGGACGTTAGCTCGTCAAGTGACGCTTGCAGAATGTATTGGTAGAGGACGATATGGAGAAGTGTGGCGAGCAATTTGGCATGGTGAAAATGTTGCAGTTAAAATATTCTTCAGTCGTGATGAAGAATCATGGAAGCGAGAAACTGAAATTTACTCAACTGTTCTATTAAGGCACGAAAATATTCTTGGATATATTGGTTCAGATATGACTTCTAGAAACTCATGCACTCAACTCTGGTTAATTACGCATTATTATCAACTCGGCTCATTATTTGATCATCTTAATCGTACAGCATTAACACATCACCAAATGATGACGATCTGCTTATCAATTTCATCAGGATTAGTTCATTTACATACGGAGATTTTTGGAAAGCAAGGAAAACCAGCTATTGCTCATCGTGACTTGAAATCTAAGAACATCTTGGTTAAAATGAATGGACAGTGCGTCATTGCTGACATGGGTGAGTTCTTCACAAATCTTAAATTTTTTTTGATTTATTTTTAATGCATTTGCTTAAATTGTTCAGGCTTGGCAGTCACTCACACTCAAAAGGATGGAAAGATTGACATTGGAAATAATCCAAAAGTTGGTACAAAGAGATATATGGCTCCGGAAGTTTTGGATGAAAGGTAAGAATAAGCAATAAGTTTGAAAAAAAATTATTATTCTGAAAGTATGTATAATTAATTTAAAAAAATGAATTTCCTTTTAGCATTAACATGGAATGCTTTGAATCACTACGACGTGGCGATATTTATGCACTTGGCCTTGTATATTGGGAAGTGTGTAGACGTACTTTAAGTAATGGAATCGCAGAAGAGTATAAAGTGCCGTATTATGACGTAGTTCCATCAGATCCATCATTCGAAGAAATGCGAAAAGTAGTGTGCGTTGAAGGCTTTAGACCATCAATACCAAACAGATGGACTTCAGATCCATTATTGAATGGAATGTCAAAACTCATGAAAGAATGCTGGCATCACAATCCAAATGTACGATTACCAGCATTGAGAATAAAGAAGTCACTGTACAAAATGGCTTCAAACGACGAGAATGTCAAACTTACTTATAATGGTGAGATTTGTGTTTAATTTTTACTTATTAAACATCTGACTGGCTCATTCAATCATTCATTTCGTCACGATACATCATTAATTTACATTACTAGTATTTAGATTAAGAGATTTAAGATTTTTTTAAAGATCGAATATTTTTAATCGTAGTAACTCTTTTTTAGACTACCTAAAATTTAAATTAAATTTTAATTATTTAATTAGTGCAATGATTTAATTAATGATCCAAAAGTGCAGCTTCCTATATTTTTTCGAAAAAAATGTGTCTTTTGGTGGAAACTTGAAAGAAAAACACCAAATTATTGAAAATTGAAAAAGTGTCTTTTTATAAGTGCTAATAACAATATTTTTAAAAATATTGACAATGATATTGCCGTAATTTATAACAGAATTTATCTAACATTCTATCAGAGATAAGGAATCAACATTAAAATTGGAAAGTGTGTATGTGAAACTATATAATTAAGGGAATACATTTTCGTTAAACTTTGCAGCTATTCATTTGTATTTACAAAGTTCATTTTCGTTCAGTTCATTTGAATTTTTGAAAGCCGTTAACATTTAAATTCCAAAAAACCGTTAAAATTTCAAGACAAATCCAAAGCAATAAATTTTTAATAAGTATTAGGCAGCTTTCTTTTGACAGCATGATAAAAAGTAATTCCACATTATACTTTCCGATGTTGATGTTGATTAAAACTCTTTGCCTTCATTGCCATTAAATGTTATTTTAGATGAAAAAAAAAATACTTTAATTTGTGCCATTTTCGAACCTTTCGAATTATCCTTGTTACTAAATTGCTCACTCATTTATTCCCAGTTATTCGTATTGTTTATATTATATTGGACTTAATTCTTCCTCAATCAAGTAATCAAAAAAATATATATATATTTTAGTTCTTTAATTTCTTTTTTGTTGTAAATATAACAAATCTTTTATTTAACCCTATGATGAAACCTTCAAAAGAAACGTCAAGTACATTAATAATTTTAATTTTACACGTAAATTATGTTTTAAGAGGAAAATTAACATTAAGTTATGTTAAAGTAAAGTAATTAAACTGATAGAATTGCACTAAGGCCTTAGATATTATTGAAAACAGATAATAAGTAAAAGGATTATTTGATGTAGTTAAAATTTTTAATAAGTTTAAGGAACGTGTTCTCTATTGAGCATTAAAATAAATAATCTTACGAGAGGAAAATATTAATGAATTTTTGAAGTGATGGATGTATTAAAATTATATTTGATAAATAACGACTTTTTGAAATTTAAATATTTTACTGGAAATTATTTCAGTATTATCGTTTGAATTCTGAAAAGCCGTTAGTTATCATAAAAAATCTTCAATGAAAACATTTGAATTAAACAATCGAAATTATGAAATGTTTTATTTTTTAAAACAAATTCACTACAATTCTTAAGAGTTAAATTAAAATTACAAAGTACGAATGGAAACAATATATTATTTGTGTTTAATTGTAAAAAAATATGATTAGAACAATGGAATAATAAAAATATTTTAATAATCATAACAATAAACGAATTCTTTACTAATAAATGAAATTAACAATTTACAGAATGATAAGATGCGGAATACAAAATCACAATGATTGATCTAGAAAAATATCAATAATTTATGACAAAATCACTATTAAAATAATAATCATAATTAAACTCTTTGGGGTGAAGAATGCGTAACTGATTCAGTAACGTCCGAAGATCCGTAACTCAAATGTGATGGTGAATTTCCCATAACTCGATTGTTTAGAAAAACGTCAGCAATATAAACTGAAATACAAGATAGCATAATAATAGTATGAAGCACTTACAATTGGATAGATTAAATATCAACTTACCGGGTTGGGGCGTCGTGTAATCCTCAATAATAGGCAATGGTTTTGTAGTGCATTTCTTAATCGGACTCATAAATCCAAATAGTGTCAATGAAAGCAACAGAGACATTCCCGTAAACATGGTTCTAAAGTTCCATTGATTCGCGTCACGGAAATAGGATATTCCAGTTAATACAATTAGTAAAAATACGACAGAAAATTTCGTCATAGTCACTGCTGTCGAATGAATTTTTCCACCGCCTTGACTTATCATGTGTGATGGTCCGTACGCAAAATAAAGATTATGCTTGTCATTAAAATTTTTCATTATCAGATACAGCAGAGCAAATGGCGTAATTAAAGGACATGCGACTGAATAAAATACGGCCATTGTAAAGACCAAAAGCTGCCACGAATAATGAATACCAAATGGAAATTCTATGACAATCGATTTTCTAATGAACGGCGTTTCTGCTTCGCTCCTTGATGTCATCAATCGATAAATATATACAATCAAGTCCGGAAATCTCATTAATTCTAAAGCTGTTCCAATGAATGCCATAGTGATTATATAATTAACAAAGAAAGCTCCACGATCAGGCAAAAAGACACATTCAAATCGATAAGTCTCATTATAATTGGCTCCTTTAAAGCTCCATTCGATAAAGGCTGAAGCAGATGCCAGTCCCAAACTAGGTAGAATTAGAATCATGAATAATAAATATCCAAAAGTTTTTGTCATCACCACATAATTGTAATCTGAACGTGTAAAATGATTTAACCAGGTTTCACTGAATGACACGATGACGGGCATGAGTGCAGTAAACGACCAAAGCAATAAGGTGGGTAGAAATTCAGTCACTAATGCTGATTGTGATGTAATATTATCAATAATTTCATTCTTGGATGCCATTGATCTCAACATTGAGACTAGATAAGCAGGAGTCGTGAATAAAAACAGGAACAGAAATAAAATTGCATTTACAATGACCCATCTTAAGTACCATTTTGCCGTATTTGGTGTCAAATTCTCCCAAAATATATCACTAGGCAACGGTGAATAGCTTAACTTCCAATCTTTAACAGCCGTCGGTTTAAAATGAAGAATAACTTGCTTTGCTGAGCCTGTAGTCGAAACTGTGATAAAGGCGATTCCTAGTGCATCATTTAAGGAAATGGCACGAAGTCTTGCAACTTCTCCACACAATCTCTGCTCTTCTGCTTTGTAAAACTCTAGGGCTTCTACTGTATTACATGTCATGCAATTAGGCTTCACCTTAATAGATCCACGATGCTGTTCACAATAAATTCTAGCCTCAATCACTTTCTCATACTCTTGAGCAACTTCGGTCAACTTTCTAACGTTATACGCAAGCTGTATGTCACGAATTTCAATGTCTGGAAATATTTGTTGCAAATAGTTTTGAATGATTTGTCTGTTGCAGTCTGGTTTCGAAATTCCAACTGCCATAATTGTTCGCGTTGGTGCCACTTTGAAAGCATTTCTCCCACTTGATCGTCGCATGACTAACACAACGAGCGGTACGAAAAGAATTGCAAATATGGTGTGAACCCAGAGAAGTTTTGAGTTTGGATCGAGATTTGCAATTGTTGTGTGTGAAAAGGAATTGACATCTCCTGATAAATTACCTTGAAAATTGATAGGTAAAATGATGACAATTGAGACAAACGAAATGATCCCCATAACAACAATCAAGTGCTGTTGAAATGATAAATAATGTACAGCATCAGGTCCGGAATGTTTTAGTATTTGATCCTTTCGTAGCTTCCACGTCGCAATAATCCACGAAAAGAATCCTGTGTCTTTTACTGATTGCTGTCTTGACATCCTAATCGAATGCTGTTCGTTAGTCTCCATATCAAAATTCGGATCGTGATTCGAGTCCATTTCATTACTTAAACTATTCATTAATTCTGAATTATTGCCATGTGCATAAAATATTTGAGTCCATCGCTTTCCTGATAGACTGTTTACTAGGCCTAATCGGTGAAAATCCCATGCTTGTTGCCTTAACAATGTAAATAAAAGAATGAGGATGATCCAAACAATAACTGCAAATAAACGAAAATTTTTAGCATTCTTTACTAGTTCCAAAACATATAATTTACCGTTTAATATCAACGTTTGTGGAATTCCTTCGTAAAGACTTGTTATGATGACTGTTTTATTGCTGTTTGGAATTTGAGAGCATACTGTCTGATTATCGGATCCAAAAAATGAGTTGACTGTCGTCTAAAATCGATATAAGTAAATAAAGGATGATGATTAAGCGAGCATAATTATTAGATACAAAGGAATAGATAAGATAGCATCAATAAATGAGGTGCGAAACAGCTGACAGCGAAAACAAAAAATAAAATTATAATTGATCGTTTTCAATTTTCTTTTCTCTCTATTTCTATACATGTTAAATCACATACTATGCATAACAAATAATAATAATAAAAAGAAGCAGCCTAGCTGCTAGATACACAATTGAAAAGAGAGATTGCAAAATTTTGATTTTTTTTTTCTTTCAAAATCAATTGAAATATTTTTACGATTAAATCACAGTTATTTTAACATATATAAGACCTTCGTCGATGACGTCATGTCTGTGCGATAGATTCTGAACAAACTTAACCAACGGCGACGATAATGATTCTATGTTAGTCCATTCATTATTAATGAGATTTTTTTTTCCTTTTTTTTGTTGTCCACTGATTCTAGTGCTTATTTTTCACATTATTACATATAAAACTTACCATTTTTGCTTGTTACATGGGCTATAAAACTAATGAGTATAAAATTGAAAATAACTGAACAGTCTAAACGTTTAATTTAACTAATTTTTAAGACTTGCAAGACGAATATCGTCTTACTCAAATTAGAAATTTGCAATGAGCAATAATAAAATTGAACACTGGAAAACAAAGAAGCTATTCCACTGGCAATATTGGAATTGACTGGAAGGTGTAATGTTTTTATTTGTGATTTGAAATTTAAAGTAATGCAAAAAGTATTAAATTTTAAGTCAATTAAGCACTTTGGAGCAAGATGTGTATCCACCAGCAAATTTTTTCTCGAGTTCAATACACGGCCGAGCAAAAAGATGCACTTCTCGAAAAATCCTGTGGTATTTAAGGCAATAAAATGAAAATTCTCGCAACTAATTTCATTTCTGATCTTTAGGGATTATTTAGAATACCAGAACTGAGAGGGTTTGAGGGATTTTACTTGTTAAAGGAACGCTGCATCTCACGAACTGATGATTTAATAGCGGAAGCGATATCTCAGAAAAGAGACCGAAAAATTGTTGAAATTTTTGATGAATTAAGCGATACACTGTGTAAAGTAGCAGATTTAAGTGAATTTATAAGATTAAGTCATCCACAAGCTAATTATTCGCATGCTGCAGAAGATGCCTGCATATCAATTAGTGGAATCGTTGAGAAATTAAATACACACAGAGAGTTATTTCAATCATTGAAAACAGTTGTGGATCACGGAGATAAAGTTCCGACCACAGACATTGATAATCACGTTGCTAAGCTATTTTTATTTGACTTTGAGCAATGTGGCATTCATCTCGAGGAAGAAGAACGGAAAAAAGTTGTGCATTTAAATGAGTGTATTTTATATCTTGGTCAACGATTTATGAGTGGTGCTGTTAATGCTAGATCACTTAATAAAAATATCCTTCCTGAAAATGTTCGACATCTCTTCTCCATAGACGGTGACAAAATATTAGTTTCGGGACTTTATGCTGATTCTCCAAATTCGTTGGCGAGAGAAGCTGCTTATAGACTTTATTTATATCCAGATCCAAATCAAGAGGAGCTCTTAACTGATTTAATTAATAGCAGACATGAATTGGCAACAACATGTGGATTTCCAACATATGGACATCGAGCACTCAAGTCATCAACTATGGAAAATCCAGAAAATGTTAAAGAATTTTTAGAAATTTTAAGTGAAAAGTTACGACCAAGAGCACAAAAGGATTTTGATATAATGCAGAAAATGAAATTATCTGATGGAGGCTTAAATTCACCGCTTGCTGCTTGGGATACACCATATTTTACGTCGAGAATGAAGAATAAATATTTACAGATTTCATCACAAGCTACTGAGTTTATGCCATATTTTAGTCTCGGTGTATGTATGGAAGGTTTTAATAACTTGATGAAATCTCTCTTTGGTATACGTCTTGAAAATACGGAAATGGATAAAGGAGAAAGTTGGGCTGATGATGTCTATAAACTGTGTGTAATTGATGAAGATAACAAGCTGCTTGGACATATTTACTGTGATTTTTTTGAGAGAACTGGAAAACCAAATCAAGATTGCCATTTTACCATACAAGGAGGAAAAACACTCGCAAATGGCGAATATCAGAATCCTATAGTCGTTGTCATGCTTAATTTCAGTCTGGGTAGATGGAATCCTCCACTTTTGACACCATCAATGGTCGACAATCTCTTCCATGAGCTCGGACATGCTATGCATTCAATGTTGGGTAAGTCAACTGTCAAAATTAATTCAAAAATCCGTTAAAAATTCAAATTTTAAAAATTCGTTATTTTTCTAAATTTACAGCACGGACAGAATATCAGCATGTGACAGGCACCAGATGTAGTACAGATTTTGCAGAAGTACCGTCAGTTTTGATGGAATATTTCGCAAGTGATCCTCGTGTTTTGAAAACATTTGCCAGACATTATCAAACACAGGAACCAATGCCTGATGAAATGCTTAGACGATTGTGTGCATCGAAGAATGTATTTTCTGCAAGTGAGACGCAGCTTCAAGTCTTTTACTCAGCACTCGATCAAGTTTATCATGGCTTACCTGAAAATCATCGTGAGAATACGACAGACACATTAAAAATGGTACAGGAACAACATTATGGACTTCCGTATGTCCCTCAAACAGCATGGCAACTACGATTTTCTCACCTCGTTGGCTATGGTGCTAAATACTACTCATATTTATGTTCAAGAGCAATCGCATCATGGATTTGGCAACAATATTTCCAAAAAGATCCGCTTAATCGTGAACAAGGTGAAAAGTATCGCTACAATTGTTTATTATACGGCGGCGCAGTTCCGTCTAGACAGCTAGTTAGTAACTTTTTAGGAAAAGAGATTTCAGCACAGAATTTAGCTGATAATTTAATTCATGAAATTGATGAGCATCAGGCAAATATGAAAATATAGAGCTGGACAAAAGAGTAATAAAGAGAAAATATGAAAAGACAAATCATTTTAATTATTCCTTGACGAGTTTCTTTATGAAATTCCAATTACAGACAAAAGAAAATCTACATTACACAATATCATCTAGTTTTTTTCCTTATCATTTCGACATTAACAGTAATTATTGAGGATTTATATCTTTATTTATAATTTCTTATGAAAAACTTCACTCAAAGCAATCTGTATGTTTTCACTCTTTATGCGACATAATTATATTGATTCTGATTATCCTTATCACGTTCCATGTAATCACGGTCAATCAACGATTCGATTCTCTTCTTCAAATCAGCAGGCTAGAACGAGAAAAAAATAATAAATTCACATTAATTGTAACAGAAATTTGACCAAAGAACTCACCTTAACTGGAAACGACAATTGTTTATAAAGTTCACTAATGAGCAAATTATGGCTTAACGTCTTTCTCATCTTCATAATTCTGACGACGGCTGCATCGATTTGATACTGACGATCTTGGTAAACTCTCTCTTCTGTTGCTTTCTGCTCCTCATTCTAGAATATTTCAAAAAAAAATATTAGTCATCAACTTTTACAGCAATAACGAGCAACGAGTAATCTTACCGTTTCCTTCATTTGGATGGAATTGATTTTAATTCTGAATAATTTAGCAGTAAATTCATTGTTGAATTTGAATTTATCATTGTCTTCAACCTCACGGCTTTTGGGGATTTTTGTTAAGACTCTTGCCTTACCACAAGCCAAAGATTGTAAAGTCCTTCTCAATTCTCCGTCCTAAAAATTAGAATTATTTTTTAACGGTTTTCAGAATTTTAAAAAAATTAACGGTTTCCAAAAGTTCAAAAAGAGTGCAAAAAAAGTTTGAATTTGAAATGTCCGTTAAAAGCTTACCTCAATGTTGGTCGCCTGTAAAATTTCCTCAAGACTCATTTCGTTGCAGTCATTAAAGAGCAAAAGAACTAATGATTGGAATAAAGACACTTGAAGATCCTTCGGTCCCTGATCAAAACGTGCTTTTAAGACACAATGACCCAAAGTTGGTTGCCACTGTAATTTTCTTCCGCTATGCTTTGCCAGATAGAATTTTGTAAAAACATTCTGATACTCAACTAATTGAGGCGGCATATTAACTTCCATTACTGGATATGTTGGCCAATATCCCATTGTCAAAATATTTACAGTCATGTCGATTCCAATTGCATAGAATTGGGCAAGATCTTTTGAATTTGCGTTTCCTTCGATATATTGTCTGAATGCAATATTTATGTCCTTACTAAGTTCCATATCTTTAAACATTCCTTCGAGCTTTGATGTAAAGCCTCCACCACACTCTTGTTTTAATTTTGAAAGCATACTCTTCTCAGCATCAACGCTTGCTGATTTACCAACCAGTAATCTTTTGGCTAAATCTTTTTTATAGAATGCCTCAAATACATCTTTACCATGAATGAAACGGAAAAGGACCATGATTTTATCAAGAATTTGTTCCAATTCTTCTTCTGTTGCTTCCTTATTTCCAGCACGTAACTTCATATCGACATATTTTGCAATCAATTCAGCAGGCTTATTCGTACGTTGATTAATAAAGTATTCAAAAGCTTCACGCAAGCTATGTGAGAACTTTTCATTGCGTTCAAAACAGTTGATGACAATATAATCCATTTTATCTTTAAAGTCCAATAAATCTTGTACCATTGTTTTGTCCTTTTCTGGATCAATAACTAAAGTTTTTCCTTTTGTTTTTATGAATGCATTGGCTGATTGACATAACTCAATCGTGCCATTCTTAACACGACTAAATAATGAATAGAGCAATGTGAGATCAGCAACGCGATTTTCCTCTAATAATTGATCTAATCCTTTCTGTAGAATGCCAGTAATATGCTCTGCAATCAACTGACGTTCAATTGTAAAAATCAGCTGTAGTTTTGTACATTGATCTAAATAATGGAGCAATCTTTCATTCTCTTCAGCTAAACGCTTATCAACGTGCTTAAGATATTCAGGAACGTCAAGTTCCTGCATTTTTCGTTGTCCTTCAGCTTGATAAAGTTGTTTGGTTGCTACCAAGAATTTATTCTCAAATGCTTCTTTGTAAATTTGAAGATCAGAAAACATTCGTAAAAGACTTTTCAATAAAGTACGGTCAACCGTCTCCCCATTTCTTTCCTTCTCAATAAGCATCAAAATTCCCTCAACCGTTCTCGACTGGACCGTTGCATTCGTCGCAATGTGATCACGAAACAATTCTAGACCAAGATCCCTAAAATAATACAAGACAGACAGGAAAAAAAATTAACGGAATTAAGCCAAGTTCCGCGTTTAAATCAATTAATTTTGTATTACCAGATAGAATGCACTGTTGGATTTTGCAATACATATGTACGATCTAAATATAGAAATATACTACGAATCATAATCATCTGTTGGCAATGAAATTGCCAACATTCATTAACCTTCTTTAGATACAGCTGTAATGACAAATACATTGATTATTATTTATTTTTATTATTATTGTATCGAACAGAGTTGTCACTCGCTGGATCTTACCAATTTATCTATTCTCTCAGCGAGAAATGGTCTGATGTTTGCTTTTACATGACTTTCAGCCAATCCTGTCAAATTCACATAAAGTTGCGAGTCCATTTTGTGACTGCACATATTCTCGACTGCCTGATACAATTCCTCCAAGCAGTAAGTAATTGGAGTTGACGTTTGGATAGCAACGACTGCTTCCTTAAGTTTTTGCCATGTATGTTCTTGATAATTTTCTGGTAATGACGGCTTGGCTGTAAAAGGTGAGCATAAAAAATTAATGTAACAAATAGTTTCTTCATCATTGACATAATGATCTAAATACCATTAAATAAAAATAAGCAGCAAGCATGCTGAGCACTTACTTTTAAAGTTTTTAATTACAAGCTTTCGAATATCTCCTTTAGTATTTGACGAATTTCCACGCGAAATTGGTCCATTTGTGGCAGATAAAGGTCCAAGTGATGAAAAATTTGATTTCCGTCTGTCGGGAACATCTATATCCATTTTTATATTGTTCACATCCATACTGTTTGCTTCTTTTAGTTTGGTTTTATACTTTTTGCTTTTAAAATGAAATTATTT
Organism: Chironomus tentans; assembly: GCA_963573255.1. Lineage (NCBI taxonomy): Eukaryota > Metazoa > Arthropoda > Insecta > Diptera > Chironomidae > Chironomus > Chironomus tentans. The sequence goes on along the minus strand of OY754302.1, from coordinate 54,132,917 downwards.
CGTTCATTCATATGCAAATCATTAGAGCTTACTAAATTCCGGTAGTCGAAGAGTTAAGGAAAGCTTAGATGAATTATTTAATGTAGTTTTCAACGATTTAAGATGTTAATTTAATAAATTTAGTTTCCTCAAAACCTGTATAAACTTTTTTGAACTTTCCACACAACACAATTAAACTAAAACATGCTAATAGCTGCTATTTGACCAAATGTCTAAAATTTTGAACTTTCCAGTAAACCTTCCAATATTAAATGTCAACAAACGAATAACTTAAAAAAATGTCAAGAATTGTAAGATTTGTAAAATGGATAGGCAAGAATCCAAAAAAGTCGTTGTTCTTTGGCGGAATCCTGTCCTACGGTGTAAACTGGGCATATCAGAAGCATCAGTAAGTTAAATCAAGTTGTTATTCTTTAAAAAATACTAAATAATAATTTTAAAATTACTAGAATCGCTAATGTTATGCGAGATTATTGTACTGAAGCGAAGAAATATGGAGAAATTAAGGCACCAGTCACGGCTAAACTCAAAAAAGTATTGGTCATTTTGAATCCAGCAGCTAATAAACGAAATGCCGAAGAGGAATTTAATGAATTTTGTGCTCCAATTTTGAACATGGCTGGATACTTTATAGATGTAGTAAAAACTCAATCAGAGCTGCATGCTATTCGTTTTATGGAAGAGGAATTAACTGAACAATATGATGCTTATATCATAGCTGGTGGCGATGGAACACTATCTGAAGCTATAACTGGCTTATTGAGAAGAAACGATGAAATATCATCAAACTGTATTATTGGAGTTCTTCCGCTTGGTCAAAATAATCAGTTCAGCTTAATGTTCTTAAATTCAGGCGCGAGCAATAAAGTTGAAGCTGTAAAAGCTAAGGCAGAAGCAGCACTTGCAATTGTTAAAGGAAAGACACAAAAACAAGATGTAATGAAAATTGAGCTAGTATCTGATGACGAAGAGGAAGCTAAGAAAGTCTTTTATGGTGTTGGATCTGTTTTCTGGGGCTCATTTCATGACATTCTTCGTAAAAAAGATAAATATTGGATTACTGGATCATTAAGAAACTATACTGCATGCCTTTTTAATGGAGCATTTCCAAGAGACGGTGTCAACTGGAACTGTCAAGCAAAGATGGTCTATTCAGAACCTTGTGAAGGATGCTCAAATTGTTATGAAAAGCCTGAAAGTAAATCACAGAAACTTCACAATTCACGTTGGTGGTCGAAATTTAATTCAACGAAAGAAGTTGTTCCTGAATATTCTAAGGTCCTCAATCCACAATGCTTAGAAACATCAGAAATTGACATCAATACATCAGAATTTGTAATAGCAACAAATAGTCAAGAAGGCAAAGTGAACGAAGCACCAAAATTAATTGTTAAAATTGGTGATAAGCCTAATAATTATGGATTTAATTATATTTGGGATTCCTGGAAAAGAGTTTATGATAAAAAGTTTTTAAATCTTCCAAATTCAACTAATTTACAATCCAGACAAGTCCTGTTACTTCCAAAAGAAGATGACGCTGAAAATAAGAAGGAAAGCTTCTTTTCTATAGATCATAATATATTCGAAGTACGACCGATTAAAGTTACATTACTGCCGAAAAGAGTTGATTTTTTTGTATCATAGATTTTTATTACGTAATATGCAATAAAATTGACATCTAATCACTTAGTAATTGAATGGCTATAATTATAAGTCGATTTGTGTTTGAATCCATTCAGCATGATGAAAAACATCTTGTATTAAATTTGGTTGATTTCCATCACATGCTTCCAATTGTCCAGCAGATTGAATTCCAAAAACTACATTATTAACATTAAACGGTGATCCATTGTCTGATACACAGTTTGTTCCTGAAAGTGCTTTTACACAAAGTCGTCCTTGATAGCCTTGACTCCAGTTTAAGTTTGGATATGCTTCTTGACATTCAGCCTCGCTGAGGATTTTGAGTGATAATTCTTGCTTATATGATGCAGCATGATCATCAACAAAATTAATTAAACCCCAGCCATAAGTTTTAATTTCAGTTCCGTCAACGAGACGTGTAGTTGGTAATTGGGAATAAGTTATGTAAGTTTTAGCTGCGAATGTGTCAGGCATTTTAATTAAACCGACATCATTCAAATGTTGAAGTCCATCAAATTGTGGTGCGAGGATAAAATCTGAATAGCTGACTCTGTAAATTGATCGCTTGTCCTCAAACTCATCTCTCAATTTATTGGCATAGACGTGAACATTGACAAAGTTAATTCCAAAAAGGCAGTATGCACTTGTTAAAACGAATTTTGGGGATATTAAGGATCCAGTGCAATAATAGTTCTTTTCATAAACTATATATGCTTCCAATAGGACTAAATACGAAGAATCTTCACGTTTTGTAGTAACTCCATTAGCCCTTTGCTCGATCACTCTACATCCGCGTGATACAAAAATTAAACAAAATACGACAAAGACAATTTTCAACATTTTTGGTCACAATCCGTTCGAAAACTAAAGAAATGTATTGAACAATCAATTGCTTTTAACCTAATGCCTGATAAAGATGCCTTCTTTATTGCCCCTAGAGACTTTAAGTGTTTTAATCTAATCATACCTGTGTGGTTGACGATTCTTCTCAATCTTTTTTCAATTTTGCCTGCCCGGCTTTGACAAACAATAAATTGTAAACAGCACGAAATGAGTAATAAAGTATTATTACGAGGAACGAGATCCAGATGATAATATTGATAGATTTTGACGTAAACCAGATAATCTCAAGTAGCCAATTTACTCGTTCTGAACTCATCTTTCCCTCAATGTTTTCCTAACTACTACTACAATGTGACTGACTACATAGAGATAAAAAAAATTGGAACAGCTTCACTATTATCTCATAGACCAATTTTTAAATAAAGCATTATTATTCTGAACAGATAATGAAGTTCTTAACGACTTCCTATATTTCCTACGAATGTACTTGAAAATGTGTGGAACTAAATAAAAAGTGAAGATAAAAAAATTGATATTCTGATAAAATATCAAAAAACTGCCATAAAAACTTTATATTATGACATAATAATCACATTTGTCAAGTGCTGTACATATCAAAAATAAATAAGTGGAAGCAGAAACGTGTTTGTACAGAAAATCTGTGAATATTTAGCACATTTTCGTAGCATTGTGGGTTGTTGGTTGTTATTTTGAGTGTTTGTCTTACCTGTGTGCTGTGGAACTGAATGATAAGCATAGTAAAGTCAAATTTTCAGTAGATCAAAATTTATTTCAAACTTTAATCGTCATAACAAAAAGTTAGTTCCAAAAATTACTCCAAACCAGCATTTTGCTTAATCCATTCAGCATGATGAAAAACATCTTGTATTAAATTTGGTTGATTTCCATCACATGCTTCTAACTGTCCATAAGATTGAAATCCATAAACAACGTCATTAACCATAAAAGGTGATCCATTGTCTGATACACAGTTTGTTCCGGAAAGTGCTTTGGATATGCTTCGTGACAATCAGCATTGCTAATGAATCTTAGAGAATATTCTTGTTTAAGTGCTGCAGCGTGGTCGTCAGTGTAATTTAGAAGTCCCCACCCATAAGTTTTTCCTTCAGTTCCAACAACAAAAGTAGCATTTGGCAATTTAGCAATTTTTAGATAGTCCTTCATGACGAATGTATCAGGCATTTTGATCAATGCAACGTCATTAAAGACATCATGTTCTGGATCAAATTCATTTCTGATTTCCAAATTTTCCCTTTCAATTCTATAAATTGATCGCTTATCTTCAAAAACATCTCTCAGTCTGTGAGCATAGACGTGAACATTAACAAACATAGTTCCATTGACACAATGTCCAGTTGTTAATATATAATTATCAGCAATAAAGACACCACTGCACAGAACTTTCTTGTCATAACTAATAAAACCAGGAACGAAGTGTCATCACGATCAGTAGTAACTCCATTAGCTCTTTGCTCAATCACTCTACAACCGTGTGTTGAATAAATTAAACAAATTACGAGGAACAAGTATTTCAACATTTTAAGTCACAATCCGTCCACAAACTAAAGAAATTTCTCTGACTACCCATTATTTTATTAAATGCTTTAATTGTTGCTATCAATGTAAATGGATCAGAATTTTTATTACTCCTGCCAATTATTATAATCTAATCAACCTTTAATTGGCCATCAATTTTACTCGATATTTAATTCACATGTCGAGCATCAAAGCATGCAAAATTTGGTATTTTAACGGTCATTTTGTTTTAAATTAATAAAGTCGTTCAGTAATCTTAGGAGTTCATGCCATTTCAGTTCACCTTTGAATTTTTTAAAAACCGTTACAAAATTTTCAAAAATTTTTACTTTAAAGCCGTTAGAAATCATGAAAAAGATTTTAAATGAAACATGCTGAAAATTATGCGCTGTAATCCATAAGCACACAGATAATTTTAAAGGTTTCTTTATCGAAAGATATTTGATTTCTTTAGAAATGTAAAGCTTTTTATTAAGTAAACAACATCGAAAAAAAATAATATATTAAGCACTTAAGCTTAAATCGCTTGTTGCTGCAGAAACATCACATTGGCCCTTTTTGTTTAAATGATTTCTTAAGTGCTCTTTTCGATTGAAGCCTCTCTGGCACTTGTCACAGTGAAATAACTTTTCCTTCGTATGCAATCGCAAATGAATTTTATAATTCCGCCTATCTAAAAATGCTTTATTGCAGAACGTACACACTAATGTTGTTGATGATGTAGTATGTTTAGCTCTATGAAGAGTCATGTAATTATATGATTTAAAAGCTTGATTACAGATTGGACAATTAAATATCTTTTTTGGATTCTCATGTTTATCGATGTGTGCTTTAAATCTGTCTTTTTTGAGGGTTGTGAAGCCACATCCAAAATGGCATTCAAGTGGTTTCTTAGCATTATGATCTCTAATCATGTGGGCAATTTTTGTTGATCGATGACGAAAATGAGCACCGCATATTTTACATGAAGTCATTTGAGATTTATTTTTAGATTTACTTATTTTTTGTTGTTCCTCTTTTGTTGCTGAATTATCACTGTAAGACGACTCTTGAATAAATTCACAATTTTCCTCAACATGAGCCGTTTCAAAGTGCTTATTAAGTGATGCTTCCCGCAAAAATCGAATATTACACATTAAACATTTCCAAATAATATTGCTATTTTTGGAACACATTTTATTGCCTTCATGCCTCATTAATCGGTCATCATTATAAAATTCTTTTAAGGAATTCGAGCACGAATGAGCAAATTTATGTTTCTTATCATTGCAAATAAGTTTATCAGTTTCTATGTGTACTTGCTTATAATGTTGGAGGAAATTTTCTCTATTGAAAAAAGCAGTGTCACATTCCTCACACACGATAATAAATGATTCGTTAAGATTAATTGCATTAATTACTTTTTCCGTTTCACATTCGTCATCTATGCATTTTGTACATTTGACAAGGCTTGAATCATTAATTGCCTTGAATTTACATTCATTATAGGTTTTCTCCATGTCATCAAGCAATTCGATACGATAATCAAGAAAATTATCATCTATTCCTAAGAACTGACTCTCAATTTCAGCATTCGAATGGTCATTTTGATTTTTTATGTGAATTAATTTTTCCAACTTTTCCTCATTGTCTTGAATCTTTTGTTTAAATTCGTAGATAAACAGCAAGTCAGTTTCACAGTTTGTACATATTGATGAGGTGCAAACGGTCTGTGAGAATGAAATTTTAAATCCCGTACAAAATTGGTAAATATCAGCATAAAGGACATCATTGACCGAACAATGGAACATTGACTTTAATATTTTCTCTTTTTTAAGGCACATTCTATTTATAAATAGTTGATAAGAATTAATTTTTAATTAATGATTTCTGATTTTTTACCTGCAAATTTTTAAGAGATCTATGGGATCATTTATGAAGTCATTATCCTTTAATTCCATTATTTATTGTAAAATTTATGAATTAGGCACTTAAAATAATATAATTAACTAAGGAAACCTTAACAATTAATTAATACTGCAGGAAATAGTAACACGCACGTTGTAAAATCTCAACAGACAAACTTTGAATGAATATTTTGGAATAATCAACAGCTCTATACTGGAAAGTTCAAAATTCTCACTGGAAAGGTTCAAAACTTCCAGTTGTTTACAAATTTATTGAAACATTAAATCGGTGAATTTACTTAAAATTTAGTGGTTTTAAGTAGTAATATCAATAAAAGAACTGCAGATTAACATTGGTGGCTGCATATATATCAATTATATATAATTAAAAATATTGAAAATACCTTATTTCATACTCAAATACCACACCGGCAAAAAACGATCAAATAGACTATAAAACATGAAAGAAAACATCCAAAAACAGCTCTATTCTGTCGTCACTAGCCAGGCTATATCCAGTAATGGTCGTTTCTTGTACGCTTGTAGCACTTTTGGTGATATTGCAAGCTATAAGTAAGTTAAAAATTATTTTCCATTAAGTCACTGGATTTTCATACAATTTAAATCCACAGCATTGAAAAGATTACATCCTGTATAGAGAATGTCAACAATGAGGACATATCGGATCCAATCTCTGTATTTAAATGCCCGGATATGCCAATTTCATTGAATTTTCATCGAGACTTTTTGATTGTGGGAAGTAAGAATGGCTCAATAGTTGGATATAAAACATCATCTGGTATTATACAGCATAAATCATGGAATATGCAGCTACCATTGTCTCCTGAAAAGATTGATAGCGAAGTAAGCGATTTATATGTTGACCAAGAAAATGAGTACCTCTATGCAGCTTCTGGTTCTGACATTTTTCAATGCTCTCTGGATCACGGCACAATTTTGAATAAATTTGAAGGACATGACGATTTTATTCAGTCAATTCACGGAAATGAGCAGAATTTTGTTACAGCCTCTTCTGATGGCTTTGTAAAGTTGTGGGATAATCGAACAAAAAGTGCAACATTCTCAATAAAGCCTTCAGAAAATAAAGACATTGCAAGAAATCAATTTGGCAGTTGGATGGGAAGTGCTAGTATATCAAAGTCATGGCTATCATGTGGCGGTGGACCTAAACTTGCTGTCTTTCATCTCAATCAAATTACTAAACAACCATTTCAAGTTTTTGATTATCCAAATTCAATTCACGTGACTGACTTTGTGGATCTTGACAATTTGTTAGTTGCTGGTGAGTCAAGCAGAATGATTCAGTATTCATTGAATGGTAACATGATATCGGACATAGAGACGTCCGGACCAGCTGTTTACTCAGTAGTGTGGTACAAAAATCAACAGTATAAGTTTTTAAGTGCTAGCGGTGCCAGTAATAACATTGATGTGTCCATAAATTTTACTTATAAAGATGCCACGCTTAACTTTTATAAAAAGACTTAATGTAGGTAATATAATTAAAGTTTTATTCTCATTTTTTGGTTACATAATAAAATTAAAAAAATAAGATACAATCTTTTATATCCTACAAGAATTCAGTTGCGACGTAACTTGGAATATAACATTCACTTCCATCTTTATTCTTAATGAAATACCATATTTTATCTTCATATTCTTTACATGCGAGCAACCTTACAACATCGCCCTTCTTGACACTTGCATTTTTATCTGACGTAAAATCATCTATAACTGCCAATAAGATTTTTCTCTTTGAACTCATATTTACATTCAATTTCTCTTGATTACATCTTGATACTTGAGCCGTTGGCTTCAGTTCTGCATAAGCATGATCAATTATTTTTGGCTGACTTGCAAGTAGATATAGACTATCTAAATATTTCTCACTACACGTTCTCGACGGATTTCTTCTCTTTAATTTTGGTGTCTGACGGCCTTCACTTCTAGCACCGCTACGATGTAATTGAACTTCCTTCTCTGAATCCGTTAGATTTCCGCACGGATTAGGAAAAATGTCTGTGTTTGTTTCCCAGCAGTTTGTTGTCATCGACTGTGGTCTGTGGATGGAAAAATTATTGAATTTTAATCCGAAAATTACCAGAAATCAATAGCTTACCTTTGAATAATTCCGAGCGGCAAGCATGCATGAAAATTAACATAGCCCTCTTCACCGTGAGGTGTTTGTACTGGATTAAGGAAAGAAAAAAAATTAATTAAAAATATTTAATTAAACTTATGCTACCCATGCATTTAAATTACCGTAAAGCCAATTTTGATTTTTAAATATTGAATTAACGACCATCCCGAGAGGCAACGATGTCTCAACTTGACGTCCAGTTCGAGTTTGATAGAGAATGCTTGCATTTGAGAGAACGACTGGTATATTGGCTGGATTACTTAATGAGCATTTCGAGAGAAATTCATTAACATTGTTGATGTTATATCCAAATTTTGGTGATCTTTTTCGACGATATCGTTTGTACCGTCTATTAACTCCACTATCACTCTGCGCTGAAGTCACATAAATTGACGATTGCTCCGTGTAATTACCCTTTCCCGTTAAATTTACTTGACTAAGTGACTTTACTTTCGCACAATCCGTAAGACGATCATAATTACTGTCAGGACTATTTCGCTGTTTACAGCAATTCTCGTGAAATCGTTTAATTTTCTCACTCTTTCGTGACTCATCCTTCTTCTTATCCTCATTCGGTTTTTTCGTGTTACGAAAATCATTCAAATTATTATCACTCACATATTTCTCACTGAATAGCTTCTCATTTGACTTTGAAGTCTTCTTAAAGAGAACTTTCTCATTGTTTGGCTTTACATTCCAATTAAATGATTTGATTGAATTTCTTGTATCTTGTTGTGCTTGTTGCTCCCTTAATACCCATGTGAGTGATATTTTTGGTCTCTTTAAGCTTACATTTTGTCCCATTGTCTTTGATGGATGATTTATACTAGTAGATGACTCTTTTGCATTCGGCAATCCAACTTCATTATGAAGACTCAAATTGGCTGTTAGTTCATCAATCTCTATGTAGTCTTGATAATCATCAATAACAGGCAATGATTTACAATTTCTAACCAGATCCGGACAAAATAGATCTTCATCTATTGGGAAATTTAAAAAATAACGGACATTTTAATTTCAAATTAAACTGAATTGAAATGAAACTCGTGAACTACTGAATAACTCAATGAAAAAGTTTTAAATTTATAAAGACCGTTGAAAACTTATAAAGAATTCTTCAACAAAGACGAATAAAGTCAAGTATAGCACCACATTCCTTTCACAAGAATGCTGGAAAATATTGCAATAACATGTAATTGTCTGAAGTATTTCCTTACCTAAAAGAATTTCATTTTTAACTCTCGGTGGATTCCTATACCTCGGCCTTAACTGATCATCTGAATCACTATCAGAAACAGAAAGCCGACGTCTATATTCTTCTATACGAGATCGCACGTTAGCTGTAGGGTGATTTCTTCTATGCGGAATAATTTTTCTCAATTCTGCTGCTTGATTATATGGTGGCGGTGGCTCACGACTGAGAAAATTTATTGAATTGCTATTCAAATACGCAGCATTATTTGGCAATATTATTGATTGGCGATGATGAATGTGATTTGATGCTGGTCGCAATTGATATTCATTTCTGTTTGTAGAATTGTTGTTTAGAGCTGATAAATAAAACAAGAGATAAGAAGAAGAAATTTTAATAATGACACGAATTTGATTGATTTTAATAGTTTAGTTTATTTTTTTGCGTGATCAGGGAAGTAAGTTTTCAAATCGATTCTTAAGAATTTTTCAAGTTCTTCCAGTTTCATAAAAGAAGATAGTAAGTAAGCAAGCCTTTTTCAGTTAATTTAATTGTTGGATGGAATTTTAATTGTAATTGGTTGTAAATTCTTGACGTAGTTGGTGATACATTGTTGAAATTTAACGGTTTTCAAAAATTCAAATTCAAACGGTTTTCAAAAATTTAAAATCTAAAAATACGTTGAAAAAATATTTTACATAACTTAAGTATCCCAGTACGATAAAACTACCCACTGAAAACAAGCACTAAGGTCAACATAGAATTCAATAAAGTAACATATAATTCTTTTGATGAAGTGATAGTGAATTTCTTTTCTTAGAAAACATGAAAAATTACAAGCTATTAATTTCATCCACGAGAGCATCATCATTACAATATCTCCTCCTTGAAATAACACTCTCGATTGTTCATAATTTATGATTCTTATTTTTTTAACTCATTGGAATTTTATTCATTTCATAAGAAAATAAATTCCTTTTTTTCTATGTTTTGCCTACTGTTATTTCATCGTTCGTTCCTCAATAACTAATATTCTTGTGTAATAAACAACAACAAAAAAGCTATGAACAGAATCATGATTAGTATAACTTGACTACTCCTTATATACCTTTACGCTATGCTTTACTTATACGCCATTCCTTTAAAAAGAAAGAAAAATGTGTATTCAAGAATTTTTCTTGGGCAGCCAGCGAACATGACGTGGAAAGAAAATTTCAAATCAGTAAGGTCATTTTATTAATTATATTCAGTGAAACAATCTTGATGAAATGTTCTATTTTAGAGTGGAATATAATTAATTCCATAAAAGACGATGAGGAATAAATGTACATTATAAGTCGTCAATATGCATGAATGATTTGTTTCCAAGATCAGAAAGTGCATACCTATTAAGCAATAATAGCTTTTAACGGATTTTTTATCTTTAAAAATTTAACGGTTTTGCAGAATTTGAATTTCTTCAAGTTTAGTTTTTTAACAAAACGTTTCATAACGAGGAAATCTTGAAAAAAATACTAAGCTATGATTAATGTGATATCAGAGTTGGCAGGACGCTGAGCGTCGGACGCTGAAAACCCAAAAACGTCGGACGCTCAAAAAAAAAATTAGCGTCCGACGCTGGTAGCGGCCGCCGCTGGTAGCGGCCGACGCTGATAGCGGCCGACGCTAGGACGCTGAGCGTCCGACGCTAGTACAAATTTTCGAAAAAAAATTAATGTTTGTAATTTTTTTTTGGAAATGGTGGAAATTGATGGAAAATGGTGAAAAATTATGGAAATTGTTGGAAAATGATGAAAATGGTGGAAATTTATGGAAAATGGTAAAAATTGTTGGAAATTAATGGAAAATGATGAAAATGGTGGAAATTGATGGAAAATGATGAAAATGGTGGAAATTGATGGAAAATGGTGAAAAATGATGGAAAACGATGAAAATTGTTGGAAAATGATGAAAATTTATCCAAAATGATTGAAATTGATGGAAATCGATGAAATTTTTTTAGAAAACGATTCTATTTATACACAATTTTCCAACAATTTTCACAATTTTTAACCATTTCCCACAATTTTTCACCAGTTTTCACCATTTTCCATCAATTTTTTCATTATTTTTCTCCATTTAAATCATTTTCCAACAATTTCCAATCATTTTCTATCATATACACAATTTTTCACCATTTTAAACAATTTTCCATAAACTTCCACCATTTTCATCATTTTCCAACAATTTCTATAATTTTTCACCATTTTCCATCAATTTCCACCATTTCCAAAAAAAAATTACAAACATTAATTTTTTTTCGAAAATTTGTACTAGCGTCGGACGCTCAGCGTCCTAGCGTCGGCCGCTACCAGCGTCGGCCGCTACCAGCGTCGGACGCTAATTTTTTTTTTGAGCGTCCGACGCTAGTAGCGTCCGACGCTGGTAGCGGCCGCCGCTAAAATAGGACGCTCCCAACTCTGTGTGATATTAAAAATTATGACACAAAACATCATTAGCTACTACTCATCTCACGAATATCAGAAAGATGAAGCAAAAATCTTCGCAAATTATTACCAGAATCATCAATTTTAATACCCATATATCTTTTTGCATTTGCTTTTTCGAAGCTTCTTTTGCCTTAAACATTAAAACGCCACACGATATCAATGGAATTATGCTTCTTGTCTTACGCTTATTTTCTTTTGTTTTCAGATTTCATGCATGTATACAAAACAGACCACTTAATTACAATTTTCTGCTGAAGAAAAGCAAGAAGAAAGAACTTCTTTAAACTCTTTCACAGCTATATAATTTTCACAATGAATTTTTTTTATCCAAACTTTTATGATTTCGTGAGAGATTCGGTAGCAATCATTCGAAATTGTGTGGGATCTTTAAATGGTTTTTAAAGTTTAGACTAGATTTTAGCAAGGTGTTTGCAAAAACTTTGTTCATTTTGGATTATCTTTCGTAAAATCATCATTTAATTATGGTTTTAAACTGTTGATTTTTACCGAACTTTTGGAATTTGAATTTTGAAAACCATTAAAGTTTGAATTTTTGAAAACCGTTAAAAATTTGAATTTTTCAAAAGTCGTTAAATCTTTAATTTATTTCATGCTCGCAAAAATGCGCGATATCTTTAGTCATGCACAACCTTCAAAGCAGTTTTATTTCAATTATCTTGTTTGTGCAGTTCATAAATGAAAATTTAGCGTGTGAACGTTTGCTTCCTTTTGCATTTTTTATTATGGAAATAAATAAAAATGATTTAAATTAGAAATTATATTCATCTATTTAACCATCTATCAAGACAATCTGTCGACATCTGATGGAATGTAGGAAATTAAGAGTGAGGTTAAAAAGAAAATTGACTTCAAATGATGCATGATGATATGAAACATGCAGTTCAACATTCATCTGTCACTTCTTAACAACAAATTCATTTTTTTATTTTCTTGCCTGCTTTCATAGATATCATATCAGAAATGTAAAGTAGAAAGGCAGACAGTAGGAGAGACGACAGACGTACTCTTAATATTTATTTATTTATTCATTGATACAAGACGGTAGGAAAGTCTGTTCAAAGAGCATCAGTGCACTTTTATGATAATGAATGGACTGTGAATTATCACTTTGGATGTCTTGCTGGATGTTGTCTATGAAAAATTTAAAAAGACGCTCTAAACACTCCGTAAAATATTTCAAGCTCTGTGATTTGAATCAAATGATAAGCACGATATTCCAAATGCAGCCATTCTTGCTTAGAGATTTTTCTCATTTACTATTATTTCTATTAATAAACTTGTTAAGTGTCAATATTTCAGATTCAGTTTACATTAAAAATTCTTTCAATTTGTTGAATAACACGAGATGTTTGAATAAATGATAAGCACAATGCTGATAATTTAACTATAAATATTTTTTTCAATTGACAATTGTTATGACGGTACGCTAACAATAAAAAAAGTCTAATGTCTGACCTTCGTTCATGACGAAAATCACAAATATTATTAATCGGAATTTATGAAATATGAACAGTTTATGACGAGAAGATGTGACGTTGCATTATAATATTTTTATTGGGTTATTTAAGCAGGTTGGACTTAATTTTATTTTATTTATATCGAGCAGGTCTGAAAATTCAAACATCACGTGTTTCTTGTGTCTTTTTTCAATATTTATAAATTCTTGAGCAACAATGCATGCACATTTCTTCTTCTCCAACTGAATTAAGCGATCACAGCAAAAAAGAGATGAGAACGAGTCTCTTGTAAATCAGAATTTAGAAATACAAATTCTCTCCGTTTTTTTCTTTCGCCATTCATATTTCAAACTTAAAATAGACTGAAATAATGAGGAAATGCGTGGAATAAATAAAGATTTACTCGATTTAATGATGTCTTTTGAAACTTATTATGCAATAAAAATTTAACGGACAAATAAAATTCAAAAATGCTTTAAAACACTACAAATTATATGTGAAAACCTTACAATTCCTTTCTAAAAAATCATTTAAAATTAAAAAAACAAAATTAAAATGAATCATCGGTAATTAAGAAGAGATGAACAATTGACGATAAGTATTGCATTATCAAAACAACAATACGGAACAATACAAGTGAAGCTATTGAAAAATATTATTGTTTTTGAAAAATGTGTTTTTAAACGAGTAAAAACAATTAAATTAAAAAATGATCATTGAATAATATTTTTAAAATTACGAAGAATTTTTTCGTTCTTAGACTATATAGAGCACATGTCACATGCTCAAATCTTCTCTTTTTCATTTATTTTGCTGCACATCTCAATACGCAAGTCCAAAGAAAATGTATAAAGTACGGTTGAAAATGTCTAGAATGTAATGACTAAGGCGCTGTTCTGGCCAGCTTTTATGTAACTGTCTATAATCTTCACAGGCATAGAATGTAGATCTTGAAAATATCAAGTCACAAGAACTCCTTAATATGTTAAATATTAAAGATCCAGTGAGCTTTATAAGAGATCCAGTAAATGTAATATGTAATGGAAAAATGCAGTCAGTTATTGTGCGAGTAATAGCCAATGTGATGCTCGGACTAAAATTTCATTGAATATTTTTTTGTATGAAAAAAAAGAGGGTTAGTAGAAACAGAATACTCACGACGGAATATTTGTGTTGTACAAGTTTTTTTTTATTCAGTTCCCTCTTATCGAGAGTGAGAGAATTTGTATTTTGTTAGTTTGCGCCGAAAAATTGAACATTGCAGACAGGAAAAAGTTGAAAGAAATATTTTTTTTATAAAAAATACATCAACTTCTCACTAGAAAATTTCATTGTATATTTAATATTACAAGTAAATAGTTGTCACTAACGAATTAAAGTACATGCTAGATTAATATAAGCTTAAAATTTATAGAATTCGCCGATCAAAAATGGTGTATGATGCGGAAAAACATGCGGACCCTATACGGTAAGTACGTAAATTTATGTCTGAATTTTTAATAAGGATGCTTATTACGAATTAGGGATGAGGATACGGAGAATGCGATAGCACTGGTGCCAAAAAAGACAAAAGACGGACAAGAGCAACGTGATGATGATTATGATCCATATGTAATGTGACTTATCACTCTGATTTTCTAAACATCCTGAATTAATTTTATTATATTATTTCTAATCAACAGAAGCATCGTAATGTGCCTCATCCAACGTCGTGAGTAAATTTTTTTACACGTTGACAGACAAAAAATGTATTTTCTTCTGTCGGCAAATAACACATCTGTACTCTCTATGTCTCTTCTCGTTGTTCCTTATTGTTTTATTTTCTTTATGATAGGAATTCAGAGACTCTCGCGCATTTATTGAAGGGATGTCTTGGAACCGGAATTTTGGCGATGCACGAAGCATTTAAAAATGCAGGATGGCTCAACGGATTAATTAGTATGGCACTTATTGGATTTGTTTGTACATACTGTTTCCAAATTCTCGTCAAATCACAATACGTTTTATGTAAAAAACATCGTAGACCAATTTTATCATATCCAGAGAGTATGAAACTTGCCCTTCAACAAGGTCCATCCAGTTTAAAATGGATCGCACCCTCATCCGTTTTAATTACCGATGGATTTTTAATTATTTATCAACTTGGTGTATGCATTTGCTATATAGTTTTTGTTGCTAAAAATCTACAGCAAGTAAGTGACATAACAAATTCTATAATTAATCTCAATTAATCTTAATTGCGCTTTGTAATCGTAGATAATCGAAGCACATATTACTGAAATGTCTATTATTACGGTGATGTTAATCATGTTTCTGCCACTTTTGGCTATCAACTGCCTTAAAAATCTCAAAGTTCTCGCGCCATTCTCGACTATTGGTGAGTCATAAAAAGGATTCCTTAAATAACTAAATATTTACTTATTTTGTTTATTATATATTTTCAGCTAATCTTGTCACATTTGTTGGTTTAGGATTTGTTCTGTTTTACATTTTTCAAGATTTACCAGAATTATCAACGATTCCTGCTGTAGGACCTATCGAGACGTATCCACTATACTTCGGTACAGTGCTTTTTGCGTTGGAAGCAGTTGGTGTATTTATCAGTCTTGAAGCAAACATGGAGAAGCCAAAAAATTTCGGTATGTGACATTCCTATTGATTCAATTAATTAATAGGTCATTTATAGCTTGATTGATTTTAACCAGACTTTTCATTTCAAAATTAAATCCTTAAAAATTTTCAAAGCCGTTAGATTTTTGAATTTTACAAAAAACGAAGACTTGTTACATTTCATATAATAAGGATGATGCAATAAGTCCTTTTCGTGAAATCATACTAAGGACTTTTTTGTTTTCTTCTTTTCACAGTTTCAAAGTTTGGCGTTTTGAACATGGGAATGTCCGTTGTCACGGTTCTATATGGATTTGTTGGATTCTTTGGATATCTTAAATACGGAGACAAATCAAAAGACAGCATAACATTGAGCCTTCCACAAGGAGAATTGTACGTAAATGAACAAACAAATATGAGGAGTTGAGCAATAACAGTCGATAACTCACAAATATTTACTTTTATTCTATTATGTCATTTTTATCACAGGTTGCCCGAAATAACAAGAGGCTTGTTTACTTTTGCGATATTCATTTCCTATGCTCTTCAGTGCTATGTGCCGATATCGATAATTTGGGAGAATTATTTCAGCGATGACATTAAGAAATCGGAGAAGAGTGACTTTTATTTGTATGGATTGAGAATTGTCACCACAATATTTACGTTCCTTGTGGCTGCTGCTGTTCCTCATCTTGGATTATTCATATCATTGTTTGGTGCATTTTGTCTCAGCATTTTAGGATTGGCATTTCCAGCTATTATGGTATATTTTACACAAGTTTTCCTTTAAGTCATGAAACTTAATTAATTTAATTTTGCAGGAAATCTGTGTCTTATATCCAGACAAATATGGTCCAATGCATTGGCACTTGTGGAAAGACTTGGCCTTAGTACTATTCGCATTTGCAGGATTGACAAGTGGCACATATGCATCAATGAAAGATATTATTGCGACATTTTCAAATACAGCTACACAATAAATTTTATTACCCAAACAACATTATTTATCGATGAGCTTGTAGATGATAATTATTCAATATTAATTTGAATAAGAATATAAAGTTTACGTTCAAACATCTGTGCTCAATGCTTTTAAACAAAATAAACGAGTGTTTTTTACAACCTAATGACGCAGAAATGGCATTTAGAATTTATTTAACTGCATTAAGTGTTCATTTTTGCTAAAAATAATTAAATTACTCAAATCTACAAATCGAAAGTTCAAAAATGCATCCACAAACATTACCTTTTCATTTTTGGACAGTTGCCAAAATAAATTGCACTTTCATTGTCATGCTTATTATTCTTTGTGTCGATTGTTCTACAAATTATAGATTTTTTTAAAAATATTTACCAAAGAGCTGCTAATGAACTTCTATTTTAAAGTAGACTATGTTTTGATATGAAAAGAACCAGAGCATTATAGCTTCATTATGTGTAGCATATAGCGAAAAAAAATCCGATTATGAGACTTAATGTATTGAGCTTAATGATGCAATAAAATTCATATAACAAGAAATTCATTTTACGGTAAATTTAAGCCGTCTCAATGCTGCTGTCGAGCGTTTAATTTATCATGATAAGAACAAGTAAAGTGCACATCCAATTTACTGCTCATCATCAGATCAGCTGAGTTGAATGGAGGGTTTTAGTTTCACTTGTTGCTTCATATTATTGCATTAAGCATTTTTATTATTTTTTTCACTTGTTTTGCTCTCTTTTGTGTCCATTTTCTTTCACTCAGATTTCTAATTAAGATTTTAAATTGCTTTTTAAGAAAAAAAAAACAAAAAGAGAAGTAAATATAATGCACATATATTAAATTTCACATAATGAACTTTTGTTCTTCTACTTCAGATTATTATTTTTTTCATGAATGCCCTCATGCATCGATCGTGTACACACGTACGTACACAATCATTTATTATTGATTAAGAAAAATCAACAGTTGATGATGAGAATGTAACGAAAATTGAAAGAAATTGATTGAGAGAAAAGAAAGGAAAATTAAAATTCAAAGAAGCATACACAGATATGTGTATCGATTACATTGTTGCAATAAAATTATGATCATTAATTCTCAATTCGTTCAATCATGCTTAATATACTTATTGTTAAAGCCTTTTTTTTCTTATTCAAACAGTTAGTTACTATTCTTATGTTATAGAAATTTAATAAATCCATACATATCTCAATTATTTTCTATGAATCGTTTGTATTTTGTAACAATAGTTGCCTATTGAGACTCTAATAAATGTATAGTTGGTAAAATATATATAGCTTAGCTTAGCGAGATATTTATCTTATGAAAAACGCATTGTTTCAGATGATTAATTTTACATATTAATTACGCGTCGAGTTCTATGCTCGAAATTCCTATTATTAATCGATGAAAAATACTTTAAGTCTCTTCATTGAATTTTATACTTAATTTATTGGAAGTTACGTAAAACGTAAGAAAAAAATCTCGATTAGACCTACCCTCAACACGCCCCTGGCTTGCTACTCTCAATACCGAGAATGTGCCAACAATTACAATAAATTCTTATTACAGTCATTTTATCTTTAATTATTTTTCAATTGACACAAGAGTCAGCATATCCATATCCAGTAGTTAGTTAGTTGATCTACATTAAAGCACTTATCAAATAAATTCAGCTTAATAAAAGTAAATTATAGGCTTAAATCGAGGCTTTTTGATATCACTTATGTAAAATTAGCAGCTTTGCGTCTCAAAAAGTTATCTTAATTATATTTAAACTGCATCCATACACATCTTTAATATAATTTATTACATAAATATTTTAATCTTGTAATTAAGTCGATATTAAGAGAAGGTAGTTCAAATGAATGCTGTAGCATTTATATATATGCGACTATGTTAATTATTTATAAATATAAAAGCATTCGAGACATTTCAATAATTTCCTTCCAATCAAACGATTCTGAATATAGACTATGCTGATTAAAATATTTTTATTATCGATTTCTTTTCTTATTCTTTCTATTTTCTTATGTCTACGATCATTATTATTGTCAACGAATAATTTAGATGCGGTGTCTTTTTTCTAATAAAATTATTCAAAATTCCATAGCACGCATTTCTCCGTTTTATGTTCAGTTTTAAGTTCCCAGAGCAAAAAATTAATTTTGTTTATAAAAAATCAAATTATAATTTTTTTTAAAAGTCAGGTCGCCGATCCAAAGGGTTAATTAGAATTCAAATGCATACCAAAAGGCACTATTTTAATTTATTTCTGAAGGCGCTCAAGCATGTAAGGCTATTACGTTTTCTGCTGTCGTTAATGATCATCGTTAGTTTTTTGTGATTTTTTTATTCCATTTTAGCATTTTTTTGGCAAAGTCTTACTTTATTAGAACTGCTCCTTGTCATTCCACTCGACAAATTTGCAACGGTTTTCTAAAATTTAAATTTTTTGCTATAAAAGTTTTGTCATCTCAGAACTATTTTAAATTTTAAAAATCCGTTAATTTTTTAATTTAAAAATTCAATATTTTAAAGTTTTCTGTGGAAGAGTCAAATGCGCCCTGATCACTTACTTCATGATAATCTTCAACAACTTTTTCTCTCCTTAATTTTTATTTTTATTGCATGAAAAATTAATTTGCCACAAAAATGTTTAATGACAATAATAAACGCTGAATTTTCTTCTTTTGCCGCTGAATTTTTTTTTTAGATTTTGCGATTATCATAATCACAACGATAATCGCTTTTCGCGAGTAAAAAAGTCTCATTCAGGATTGGAAACTTTAACACTTTTACGAGATCTTTATCTTAAAAGGTTATAAATGTGCATTAAAAATTCATTAAAAATCATAATGAACTTTTATGGTACAGAATGCTTATGTGTGTTGTGGTCATTAAAATCAATTTGAAATTAGCAAGCATGTTACCGTTGGAGGATCGTTAACTGTTTTATCCTTTAGCTTTTAAAAATCAACATCGTTATGCATGCTTTCGAGGCATGAATTTGTGGATGGACTCGGTGACATACCATAAAATTTAAATATTTTAAGAATAAGCCGTTCAGGTGTTCACAGTTCATTTCATTTCAGTTCAAAAAATTTAAATTACAAAAGGCCGTTAAAATATCTAAAAAAAAGTAATTAAGAAAAATCAGAAATCAGAAAGTCAAAAAACTAAATAAAGAGCATTGTCCAGTGAGTGGGGTCACATTTTACATTAAAAAACTGAGTCACCATAATTTTGCTAATGATCATTACATAAAAAATGGTGAAGCAGCAAATTTAGATATGTTTATTTATTTTCTTTCCATATTTATGGGTTTGTATATTTTGAATACATTAATAATATTGAGCTAATGATGAGAGAAATAATTTTCATTCCTAATGTGTCTTTCAATATTTTTCTTTAAGGCAATCTTGTAGGTAGGTACGAAAAAGGAAGAAGAAATTGAAACAAAAGTTTATCAACTTCATAAATTAAAAGTTTTACATAATATTACCTCATAATATATAATTTTTAAAGGAAAACAATCATAAAAATCTCTATTTCACTGTTGCTAATCCAAATACAGCAAATCAAAATTCATGTAACACATTATTACATCTTAAGGTGTGGATTTTCTTTGAAACATGAAGAAAATATATTTAAAGTTCAATAGCTTAGAGATGTTTAATAAATTAATAAATTACATAGATTCACACAATTCAATTATTGTGATAAACACTATTCCTTTTATTTGCTAGTCAGTAGTTGAAGGTATGTACGTCAGATAATTTCTTCTTTATAAGATATTAATAATAACTTTCAAAAGCTGCTTGACTGATGTTACTTAATAATTTTGGACTTTGATTGTTTTTGTAACTTTTATTAAAATTTAAAAACCGTTGATCAATTAAAATTTGAATTTTTCGTTTAGTCGAAAGGACGAGTTCAGTTTGTTAAAGTAGAAAAATTCAAACTTTTAAAATCCGTTGAATTTTTAAATTTTCAAAATACGTTACATTTCCATTTCTTTAGAGTAATTTAATGAATCATAAAATTGTCATTTCCTAACGAAAAATCATATTATGGGAATTTCTCATTATTTTTTTCACGACGATTTCTAATTTATTTCATAAAGAATTTTCAATTTACCTTCTTTTCATTCCTGTTGAGATACAAAGTTGTTACAAAAATCGTGACACTTCTTTTCTTTAATTTCAAATAAAAATATAAAAATTGTCTTCCGTTCTTTTTATTTGAATAATTTAAACGATTGAAGAATAATGATGATGATGATGATGAAAAAAAATTTCCAACTGCTTCACGAGAAAAATGAAAGAATTTTTTGTCGACCTTCAAGTTATGCTGTGTGTTATGTTGTTTTTTTTTCTATATTCTTTCTTTGCCTTTTTATTTTATTTTATTTTTCACAAATTCGATTTAGATTTAAGAAGAAGAAAGAGTAAAAACATGAAACAAACATCACTCAATTATCTATCAAATTCCTTAGAAATTCCAAAACGAAATCGATATTCTTTATACTTTTATTTTTTATTTTTTCGTTTCTTTCTTTTTCTTTCGCTATGGTCACTTAAATTTTTAAATTTCACGTGTGTTTATATCGAAATATTTTTCTTATGTTTATTTCACTTATGCCTCCTTTTTGACGAAAATCTCAAGAATAGAATTCACTAAACCGTAACGACGACAAAGCACACAAAAAAAATTCAGCAAATATGTTTCTCGTCTCTTGTTCGAAACACAAATTGTTAAATCATTATTAAGAATCCAATTAAAATGTCCAAATCGCGATAGGTCTCTATCTTTCCTTTACTCTATATTCCTTATTCTGTTTAATTCCTTCCCTTTTGTTATTCACGAGTACCTTTTTCAAACGATCCGTTCAGGTGTAATGCAATGTTGATACTGAATTAAAGATTTTTATTTTTCCATCGAAAAAAAATAAAAAAAAAATCAAGAAATAACTACACACTATAAGATGTAAGAAGAAGAAGAAGTGGAGGAGAGGAGAGAAAAAAATAAAAATAAAACGGGCTAAAGCGAATAAGCGAATCAAAAGAAGAAAAGAAACATCAACAAATCTTTATTGTTGGGAATCCAATACACGAGACAGACGGCGAGTGCTCAAAATTCTTATAAAACTATCCTACGTCTATCTATTCTCTCTCTTTCTTAAATATTGTGCAGAATAAAGCTGGTTTATGTTACATAATAATATTGAGCAAAAATCTAAGCTCAATTTCGGCACATTCTTGATATTCCTCTCTCGTTCGCTAATTTAATTTATTTTTATTTTTGTTAACCGTTACAAATATTTTTTTGAATTTTTCTGAGGGGATGAAATTTTATTTTGAAAAAGTCCGTTAAAATTTTAAATTATTAACGGACAAATACCTAAACTTAAATCTGAATATCAAAGCACAATGGACTTAAGAC
Source organism: Chironomus tentans (assembly GCA_963573255.1). Classification (NCBI taxonomy): domain Eukaryota; kingdom Metazoa; phylum Arthropoda; class Insecta; order Diptera; family Chironomidae; genus Chironomus; species Chironomus tentans. The sequence continues at coordinate 54,110,630 of OY754302.1, read as the reverse complement.
AATGCTTAATTATCATATCGATGTGCTGATGTGTGTAAGAAACGTGACTATAATTAATTTCACACCACATATTTGTCTTCCGTGAAAGTCATTAGACATCATCTATAAAGCGACCGAATTATAATCCAGTAAATGATGAAAATAAGTTCCACAGAATCGTAGTAAATGAGGAGTGGGAAAAAGATCGAGAGATATAGAACAATATGCAAAAAAGCAACAGCAGCAGTTCAAAATAAAAATAAACATCAAACAAACTACCAGATTGAAATTTTTATTATCTTATTGTTCTCTTTCTCTTCTTTTTAACAGCGATTTTTATTTCTTTCTAATGTGCTTCTTTTATTTTCTTCTTCTTTTATTTTTGCTGGATGTTTGTAAATATTCACATATACACATCAAGATTTTCGTAGTAAGTCAATCTTTTCATAATCCAGTGAGTTACCAGATGAGACGAGGATAAGTATTATATAAGGAGAAACATGAGGCAATGAACAATTTATATTCAAATATAAAGATCATCTTTATAGAAAACAGCATGGATGCTGTCATATAGAAGCGCAAGCCTCACGTCAAAAATGAAAATAAGATTTCTTTTTATTATTGTTATTTGAGAATAAATAAAATACTTTTAAGCGAGAATAAAAAAAAGGCAAAATAAGAAGAAATGGAATGAATAAAAAGAATTCTTGAAGTATTCGACAAATGGACTCAAATAAATGATACAATACATGTGACTAATAGCTTTCGATGATGATCCTCGAAATAAAAAGAAACATGACAAGTACAAAATGTTCTTTAACACGAGTTAGTTGCTGGCTGTCATGTGGGTGGGTGTGCAGTACTGAATGCTTAATCACCTAGCTGGATATTTGAGGAATAAATCTCGTCCAGTTGGACACAGTATGGACAAAAGTGCTCAGTACTTGAACTATAGGACAAGAACTAAGAAGAATATGATACAATGATGTTTGACAAAACAAAACAAAAAAAAAAAGAGATAGAAAGAAACTGAAAGAAGAATGGAAATGATTTATTCATTATCTGAATGGAATTTCTAAGCAATTGAGACAATGAGAAAGCAACATATCTTGCAGACACTTTTATGGGCTCCTTCGTTTTCTCAATTCTTTATCATGGGCTGTTTATTTTTTTGATATCACAAAAAACAAAAAAAAGCTACAAAAATAAAAATGTTTTTTTATTTGTCGTCGCTCTGTGATTTCTTTTTCTGTATCTATCTCGACTATTATATCTTTGGGATGGAATGAGTAGTCATAAAAAATAGTGGAGAGCCTGCTTGTCTGATAATATTTTGTTTTCCTTCTTCTTTTACTAAAGAAAACAAATTTTCAATGTCAATTTTTTTTGTGTGTGCTTCGAGATCCCATCGCTACGATAGGCTAATGATGTTAAATTCTTTTTTCCACACATCATACATCATCGTCATCATCATGAAATGGTAAATGAATTTATATTTCATGATCATACATACGTATGCTGAGAGTGATGGGGTCAAAATCGTTCGGAGAAATATCTCACAATAATAAATAAGAGTAGCACGAAACAAATCTGATACGGTCATAATATTATAAGTATGCGAACGAGTAATTCACAGAATAGCAATTTTTGGGCATAGTGCATCACCTGCGTCAAAAAAATATATATATCTTTTTCATCTTACAATAAGAAGCTTTAAAGTTAAAGAAGCTTCTAAGAAAGAACAAAGGAATCGAATTGAAATGGAATGAAAGAGAGAAGAATGAAAGAAAAATTCATCATTTTTAAAACAGAAAAAGAATTTTAATAGTCCAATCGTGATGCGTGACTGGAAGGTATTTCAACTTATCTTATTATAAACCCCTCAACCTCCTCCCTCTTCAGCATCATATTTTTTTTCTCTTATAAAAATTCTGCGCTCATTTAGAATGCGAAAGCGATAAAGCACATAATTTCATCATTTTCAATCTGTTCTCGTTTCATATGAAAGCCTTCCATCTCTCTCAATCATGTTTTGACCATTAAGCGCATTTCAATATGATTACTTTTCAACGGTTTGCTAAAATTCAAAACAGTTAACGACATGAAGTTGCACCCCAATTCAAATTCGATTTTTAACGGCTTTAGCACAGAATTTTAGCAACACAAACACATTAAATTGAGATTTACTGGAAAATAGCAATTTCTCACACAATCAAACTGTCTAACTTATTCTAACTTGATAAATAAATTGAACATTCCTAGAATCTCCACTTAAAGTCCATTGAAAAAGTCGGACGTTTTAAGAAGAATGAAGTCTTAGAAGTAAATCGAAACAAACAGAATATAAAATTTTCAATTCTATGTAGGAATGTGTAATATCTCATGCATTTTTGTCTGTCTATATCCGAGAATCATAATATGTAATGATTATGATGATGCGAAATATGTACAAATTGTTTTTCATTTTATTATTATTTATGAAAGATAATTCTATCATATTGCACAACTTCTGAAACTTCAGAAAATATTATTATTTTTTGTTCTTAAGGGTGATTCCACGAGTAAACGGAACTGAAAATTTTTAACACGATTTTTTTAACGCTTTTTTTGCTTAAATATAAATGTTTAATCACTTCTTGAAACTCAATAAGGCTTAATATTCAACAATTGATGTGCTATTAATACTAAATCATCATTAAATTAACTAAATTTCGGAAAAATATGTAATGTTTGACCGATTATTACAAAACAATCGATCAAAATTTAACCGATTAATGCTTGTTTTTCTCAAATTTCTCCTTAATTACAGCAGTAAGACAAACAAATGAGGCATTAAATGAAAGCCCAGACGAAATACAATGTGAATCGTGCAAGTTAGCACCTTAAAATTCCTTGTTTAAGAAAATATTAGTGAAAGTTTAAAAAACGATTTTTAGTAAACTTAACCGATTAATTTCACTTTTCTTGAGATATCTTTTTTAGACATATTTAAGTTAATAATGTTGTATTTGCATGAATAGATATTACATTAGCACATAAAATAAATGTATAATATGGAGTTAAAAGAAGTTATTTAAGGAAAACTTGACAAAAAATCGTATTGAGAAAAATTTTGTCACTCATGGATTCACCCTGAATGCACATATTTTTCGTGCTGTACAACCTTTAACTCTTCTTTGAGAAATAACTCAATTCTAAGAGAAGAAAATCGACTAATATGCAAGAATGAGATTAGAGTAAAGATAATAAAATAAATCAGAGTATGTAAATATAATTTATTGAAGTATTGTGGATATACTTAACTGCTCCTCTTAAATCGTATCTAAAGTATGTGCTTTATTGGCTATTGTACATTTTACATGAATAAAATCAGTTGTAAATAAATTATATCAATTAGTCAGTTGGAAAAACTTGAGCAGGTGAAAATCGAAATGAAAATTGAAGTTTTAATTGTTTGCGGAATAATCGGAGCTATCCGAGCGCAATGGACTACTACTCAGTTAAGAGTCGTGAATGGAACGGATGCAAAAATCGAGGAATTTCCATTTTTGGTTTGGCGAATAAAGTGAAAAAAAGATTGAAAATTTCCAAGAATATCTGATCGAAATATTTTCAGGTATCGCTACGTAGAAACAATCAACATTCATGTGGAGCCTCAATCATCGATGAATCTTGGCTCTTAACAGTAAAGATATTGTAATCATTTCGCTGAATTTCTTTCTCAAAAAGATCTCAATCAATTAGGCAGCACATTGTGTGCAAAGTTCAGCAAGTGGATATACCGTACAATTTGCATCAACATATCTTGATCCAAGCAGTTTGAATATTGTTAATGTCGAGGCAGTTTATCCGCATGAAAGGTATAATCCATCAGACAAATACATCAACGATATTGCGCTTGTCAAACTTTCATCACCGATTGTTAATAAAATTTTTGAGTGGAAAGTTAAACTTCCCATCAGTGATGCATCTTTCTCGACTGGAACACCGGCAGTGCTAACTGGTTAGTACCCAAATACGGGTTTAGAAAATTTTAATGAAAGTTGGAGTCAGTGATTAATCATTTTTTTTTTGAAATTCAGGTTGGGGAAGGAATGAGGTAAAGGAACTATTGTCACTTCTTTCTACAGTGTCATGAGCTACTAAAAAGTATTTTTTTAGACAAACGGACCGATTTTAAGGTTGCTACAAAAAGTGGATCTTCAGATATACACATCCAGTGACTGCAGCGAAATTCACGGCCATGTCATTCATCCAACAAATATTTGTGCGGGCATCAATGGAGGGTTTATGGGGCAGTGCAATGATAAGTATGACTCAATAATCCAATGAAATTTAAATTTATAAAAAATTATTTTCTCAAAATACGAGATTCAGGTGGACCTTTACTTGTGAGAGGTGTTCAGGTTGGAATAGTTAGCTGGAGTGTTAAGCCATGCACAATACCTCCCTATCCTGGGGTCTACACATCAGTTGCTCCTTACATTGATTGGATTAAAGGACATACTGGATTAAATCTTCAAGTTAGTTCATTCTTGCAAGCATGATCGCTTGCTATGTGAAACTTTCATTAAAGATTTTCACGTTTCTTGACCACAATTTAACAAAAAAATAATATTTTTTTGGGAAACAATCAGAAATAATAAAGAACTGTACATGAAATGTACGGAAGAAAGAAAAAAATTATTAATATGATTTTTTAGTCTCACGATTTTGACCAAGATAAAATGCAGAAACATAGCCAACATAAGTAATGCATGTGGAATGTATTATTATATCAGTAGGGTTAAATAAATACATGATTGGTTTTTCCTTTTTCTGTGCATTTTTGCGGTTAAAGGAATTATTTTTCAGACAGAAGAAATTATAAATGAAATGAAAGGCCCCACGAATTTTTTGCACTATGAACATTGAAAGCTTAATTATACTCAAAATGCATATATCACATGTACATGCCATGCCGTTCATTTCTTTTGTTCACGAATTTCTTCCCCATACAAATTGGACAATGCGAAAAGAATACAGTGAAGGAAGAATGAGACGGGAAAAGAAACAAAAAATTAAGTTAATGTTGCAGCATAGGTCATGGTTTTTTTTACTTTATTAATTTTTTTTTCGTATTGATTAAATTTTTTTTGCTTATTCCTCGTTTCCTTTCATACACAAATTCTTTTCGTGATGTACTTTCAGATTGTGTTGCAGTTTGAATACAAATTGTCTGGACGTTTACTTCTAATGTCTACAATGTTGCTTAATAAGCCTCGTGCATGCAGTTTTTGTAACCTAATTTATTTTCTATTGTGTATTCTGAGTCATAACTTGCTAAGTGAAAAGGTTCTCATGTCATTTAATTTGCTAAGTAAAATGCGCTTTTGTCTCTTGGGTATCGCAATTTCCTTACTTGAAGATTTTTTTTGGTGAGAAATTGAAAGAAAATTCCGCCAATAATTCTTCTTTTTTCACATTTAGCTTCAGAAAAAGAAGAAAAAGAGTGTAAATAATGTGTCTCGAACATATCTTTGGGCAATATCGCCAACTTTGCTTCGTATTAACATTCTTACATTGTCTTTAAAATGAGAAAATAAAGTGAGAAAAGTATTGTAATCCTCATCATCATCATCATCATTATGCATAATTCAATAGTTATTGATTTAATGTAAAGTACCTGATACAATGTATGTTTTGTTTGCATGCAATCTCGTTGTGCTTATAAGCTGCTTAAACTTTTGGTTATTTTCAATTGAACATGAGGAATGGGATGCCGTTAAGCATACACATCTGTTCTCTTTGCATACAAGTGCTAATTAAATTAATTAAGAAATTACTTTTACTGTTCAAAGAGCTATCATTGATGAATTTGTTGGGAAGCTAATGAATGAGCTTGAAGCTGTAATTTAATGTGTGTTTGCCTCAGCTATTAGCATGCACAGTTCAATAAATTTATGACTAATGGATGCTAATACCAAAAAGAGCACTTAATATATCATAGTGTAAATCTGAGAATCAAAAATCAAGTCAAACGACTGCCTTCTCCTGTATCATGACAACAAACATCTTATAATACTCAAGATCCACCAAAACTAATATCAGATACGACATGGATCAGATTTCATTTTATGCGAAATTAATTCCTTCCTTCTTATCATCACTGGATATAAAGTAAGCATTTGTTCCTCGATCAAATATGTTTTTAATTGGACAGATGTGATTTCAATCAAGAAACTCGCTAAAGGAAGCATTTAAATTCAGAAATGTCATGATTTCATCAAATGATCTTTTAATACAAGAAAGAAGAGTCAAGTTTGGGGATCGTTCACAAATTACGTCCATAATAAAAAATTGCATTTTCGACCCCATCCACAATCCGTCATAAAATTTCCTGACCCTTCCACTCTCGTAAATGTTGGACATCATATAGGAACGACCCCTTCAAATAATAATTTTGGAGCAACGTAGCACCAAACGTGCTCGAACAAATAATAAAGAAATTTCTTATCGTATGATAAAGAGAAGAAAAAAGTTCGTGCAATTGTTCCTACCTTCTGAAGAAAGCATGAACATGAAAGAAAAATTAGCTTACGGTAATGAGGAAAAGAACAAAGAAATAAATTTTGTGTGATCGCGATCTTCTGTTGAGCACGTGCAACTTACTCTTTGAACTTTCTTCAACCCATGTACAATATGCCTTCATGCAGCAAGCCATTCAAATCTCAGGATAGTTCTTGGAGACAATTGCGATCATATCAATTCAATTATCATTCTTCTCTACTGCCCACCTTCTTTTTTTTGTAGATGAATTTCTCATGTGCACTATGCGCATATATGCATTCTCACGAATATTTCGAATGATTTTCAGATATGAGAACACATCATTTAATAATAATATGTTAGAGATGGTCTTCCTTTGAGTTGTTTTCGACGCCTTTAAATTTGATTGAGGTTGTAAGGTCAGCAATAACGCATCTTTTTTTGCAGAACACCAAAATATAAGAAAAATGTGAGAAGAATTGGAATTTTTATGGGCTTAATTTAAGCTGAATTTATCAGTGAATGGGAATAGTCTAAGTCATTTTGACTGACATCCTTTAAGGATTAAATTTAAAATGACGTCTATCTAAAATGGGACCCCTGAACCTCGCCATCTGCTTTAGTCCTTTAACTTCAGCAACATTCCATGAAAAGATCCAGGGCTGGGTTTCTCGGTCTATTCCTACGCCTACCCCAGCGCTGGATCTACCTGAGGTATACCCCAGGGGTAGGAGTAGACCGAGAAACTTGAAATGCGCTCCAAACCAAAGAACCTCGAATATTTCAAACTTGATTTCCCTTAATTTTCATTCGGAATAATTCAGAGTTTTAAACATATTAAAAAGATTTTCAGCTAATGATATATAAATTTATTGAAATGCTCTTTCTTAGTTTCCACGTTCCTATCTTCTTTTTCTCGCATTTAATTCTTTCTTATTATTTTGTGCATTTTATTTTCGTATAATGTATGCATTATTGTAATTATATCGTTCACACCAAACATTAAGAAATTTCTTTGAACTTCGATACGGTTTCTCGAGCCCTATCTGTTGTTTCCTTTCATTTGCAGAAAAAAAGCCATTTTAAAATATATTCAGACGTGCAAAAGGTTAAAGTAACATATGATATGCGTCAAACAATTAATTCACTGTTCTCTTCACATTACTTTTAATCGTTTCAAAGGTTTCCAGTGCATGTCTTGGGATCATTTTTGCCTTCTTTTGTTTCAGCTCTTGAAAATAAAAAGACTTTAAAAAGATTGAACGCCTTCTATTAAAAAAATTAAACCGTAAATTGATAAAGAACATAAATACTACCAAAAAACCCATTTTTCCTCTCGTACGGAGTCTGCTTGCGAAATAAAAGTTTTATATTCCCTTATCTCGAATGGAAAAATTTATATTCTTTTAATGTGGTTTTTAATTACTGCGAATATTTTCTGTTCGTTTCTGTGGATCGTTTATTCTTGGGTAGATCAATAAACATATATATTGAAAATTTAACTTCTTTTGACCACTTTTGATAATGAAAAATTATCTTTATGCACATCATTTTGGATTGTCCTTAACAATTTATGAAGCACTGAGTGAGAGGCCTTGTCAGGTCGACCACGCTTTATTTAATAATTGAGATATCGACTTCTGGTGAGAATCGGACCCACGTCATCACAAATAAGAGGGTTACAGACTTCCGGTCTGTTAACTACTCGGCTATAAAGGTTCTACTCTCTTACTGGATGCTTCGATACCACACTAACTCATAGCTATCATTAATTATACCCAGAAAAGCTCAGTTTTGCAGGTTTTGAACAAAATGCAAAATTTTCGACTAATGCTCAGTTGACAATCCAATATTTGAAATTATAAAGTCCAATTACATCCCTTAGTTCCTTCGAGTTACTCTTTATCACAAAAAAATGCAGGAGATGCACACCATTCAATTTTATTCAACAATTTGCTTACTTGTATCCTCTTTATTAAGTTAATAACAACGGATTATGCTTTTTGATACTCACATGGATATATTGAATTCTTATTTTTGCACAATCTTGAAAGCATTATTAGTCTTAATTTCTTTTGTATCCAACAAATTTCCAGAAATATTCACTTTAATTGCTTTTATGGAGTAAAATTTTTATGCTCTAACTCTTTTTCTTGAGTAGCTCTTTCACTAATGTATGTTTCTTGGTCAATGGCTATAGAATAACTAACAAAACTATTTTGTTCCTCAACTTTTCAACTGTTTAATTTTTAGCACGTGTCAGCACCCTAAAAGTTCTTGATTAACTTCTACTTCCTTTTTGCACTTAATTGTGAAGAAAAAGAAATTAATTTTATCGTTAACTGTCTTGATCACAAATGTGTCGAATGTGTGTGACTTAAAATTCCTCAAACGTAATCTTGTGTTAATAGGAAACGTCTTCCTTCCACTCGTGACTGACTGTAAACGACAAATGATGTTTACTCTTTTTTTAATTGTTTGTATTTTTCGCTTTATTTAAACGTAGAATTTTATTTCTTTACTTTTACGACTGCTTTAGCTGAAGCTTCTTTAGCTAGTGTTGGATATACGTACGTAGTAGACGATCATCGTACACTCCAAATGGTAAATATAATTAAACGAAAACAAAACAAGAGTGTAATATTATGAATGAATAATAGCAATTTCTTTTAATACGAAAAAAATGGAAAGAAGAAGCAGAAGAAGAAAAGGAAGCACCAAGTAAGCACTCTTTTCTTTTCTTTTCATATGCATGTTATTCTCCAATTGACTGATTTTCAGTGTTATATGATGAAGAAAATTTTTGTATAGTACGATATATGATGGTGAAGTTAGATTACTTAAAGTATGGTAAGGTTCTGTTTAATTCTTTGTGCCTCCTTTCCTCATTTTTCTTTCTTTTACTGCTTCGATGCGCCTTATTAAATGTGTCTTATGGTTTTAATTGTGCGCCATATTCGCAACAACTGCTTCTTTATTTTTATATTCATATATCGTAGGCAAGGATGAGTCACTCGTGATTAATTTCAGGGCTAAGTGACTGTCAGTTGTTCCAATAAGAAACTTTACTGAAGATAGTCAGTCACAAAATTTTTATAAAAATCTAAGGACTGTCATAGACCCCTCCATCTAGATGTCATAACTGAATGACTCCTTAATTTTAGTCACATTGGTGCTCCAGCCTTGTAGACATGAATGAGCGTACAAGCAGATTTTAAAACCCACATGTGAGGAAAGTCATCCAAGTGTGAGATAATTTCAGTATAATTTTATCTCTCGATGAAACATTTAAGAAAAACTTTGAGCTGATTTAAGTCATGCATCTTTTTGCTTTTAGATACTTACCGTTCATGTGTGTTACTGTACTGTAATTAAATTTTCACAATTTTTTAATTTTTTTTTTGGAAAACTCTGCCTAGTTTGATGAATTTATTTCTTCTGTGTATTATTTTGATCCGAGTAGACTTTGAATAATCAAATCAGTAAAACTAAAAACTTTGCTTTGTTGATTTGATTGAGTTGATATCTAGCAGTCTGCATTCAATTTCTAGAAAATCATATCCAAAGCATGTGATAACAATCAGTTTATAAACTTAATTCTTCCTCATCAGCAGATAGGCACAAATGAAAATAATTCACGTCATGTACAACATTTCATAAGTGTTCAAGCAAGCATATCAACAGCATTCATAGTTTGCAAATCCGTCTCAATTAACCTCAATAATTCGAGAGAAAATTGTTGTAAGGGCTTAAAACTTTACAAGTGTATACATCCAGCTTAAATTTCATATTTTTTGGTGTTAATATTTGTGAATTACATGTCATAACATTATACTTTCGACCTCATTGGGGTTTTATAATTCATAGTGAATCTCATCAACATTATTGATTATTTTGGTAATCATCCGATTCATATGAATGGCTAGCTAGATGATATAAAATGTATATTTTACCTTAATGATAGTCGATTCGATGTTGTCGTAATATTTTCATGCATGGCCTTAAATTAGCCGTCGCAAAAGGCCTAATGAGTATGTTGTCTTTAAAGAGACGTACAAAATTTGCTGCATTCCTCACGAAAATTGAAAATCATTTAAATAAAATGGCTAAAAAAATCAAAAAGCTCATGAACTTTTCACTCATAAATTACGAAAAAAAAATCTCTCAAATGCTTAAATTAAATTTTCTGACCGTAAAATGAAATGCGGTTCGTTATGGAATGCTGAAGACGTATGATCTCAGTGAATTATATGACGGGGAGATCAGAAGATGCCTCAAAGATAAATGTACTTCCTTCTCCTAATTGATTGTCAACGGCTGATCAAATCTGCAAATAAAATCATGCTAAGGAATTTCTCCATTCCATAAATCACCGTTCAATATCGAAAAATTATTAAGAAATGAAATTTCTTGAGGGCAAAAAGATTAAGACAATGCATGATAGTGTAATGAGTTTAAGTGAAATGTGAATATGATTTTTATGGCGAATGAAAAAGAATAAAAGAATGAGAAAGAGTACAACGGAAGTATGCTTTACTGGTTTTTCGCTTTATACATTAAATTTCTTCTTCATTTTATAAGTTCAACGTGTGTAAGATTGGTTCAACATTCATCTTAATAAATATACACATGTCTTTTACTGAAGAATTTCCATTTCTTAAAATAGTTCTTGCTTTTAAATTCTAACGGACAAAATATTTTCAAATTTGTATTTTTTGGATTAGTTTCTTCCCCCTCTCATTTATTATTTTTCTCAGAAAACACGATGAGCATACTTTAATTTAATTATTAGAAAATTGTAATAAAACTCAGTCAATAACCCAAATAAAGTTGGACAAAACGTCCATAAATCCAGTAAACCATTCAGCTAATGCAACGCAAATTAAATAATTAAGATAATGAACAAGTATTCCGAACAATATGCAAAACGAATATAGAGAAATAAATCTTGTAAGGCATAACAAAAAGGAGAATAAAACAGATTGAAAAGAAATGCAGTAAACGATAAATACTCTATACAGCTGAAGTATTATAAATAGCTGAATGTCTAAATAAAGATCAATTTCCAATTGTTTTATTTTAATGTAATGACTTTAGCAACAATGTTGCAACTTTAATTTAATCATTTTCTTATTCTTTATTCTGCTTTATTCAATAAGAATAGACATGGTCAGAACTCTATGTTCTATAAGGAATGATGGGCGAATTTGTTTCTTGTCGCAACATTGTAGTTAATTGATCATTTAATTTTAAGCGTGAAGAATCAAAAACTTTGATGATGGGTAATCAACTTCTATAGCTGATTCTAAGGTTTTATGAAGATGCTAGTAATTTCCAATTTTCCCGTGAAACTGCGTCTTGTAAGGTGTCTTACTATAAAGAAAATTACTTATTTTAAGCTACTTCCTTACTTGCGCATTATTTGCTCGTGATCATCATACAATGTTGCAATTCAGAGCATTATGCTTGCACTAGTAGTTCTCATGTAAACTGATGTAAACTAAGAAAGTGAGCATAGTTTTTCATTGTCTGTACATTTAAGGACGGGAATATAAAAATCCCAAAGTCGATTTAATACGAGGAAAAAGAAAAAAAACAACTTTTGATTGACCTTCCAGTTCACTGAGAGACGATCATAAAATTTACATGAAGAACTTGATGCTCATAAGCCATAATTTTTCGTTGTTTATATGAAACGAAGTAAATTGTCGAGGTTAACATCAAAGAGAAGACATGCGTTTAATACGAGCATTATATGGCATGACGAAGAGGAAAGGATGAATGAGGAATTCATTTTGTATCGTCAAGTAATTTTTGGTAATATATCAAATTCATAACGATCGTCATTAATGCCCACAATCGATTATGTGCTTGATTTGATAGTCTTGTTAAATCAGCGAATTGATGGGCAGTGAATGTATCGAATTATATTATTATAGGATGCAATTCTATCCAATTCAATATGCACTCTTTCATTTCGTTACAAAGTCACTTACTATATGTATGTGCATACTCAGTCAGTGGAGATATGATAAAGCACTTAGGAAAAGAAGAAAATATCCAATTTGCACATACTTGTTACTTACTTTAGAGGTGGTTGGTACGTATGAGAGAGTTCGTACTAATTAACTACATATCTCAAATTACATGCGATAAATGCATGCAATCAATTAAAATAATTAATGAACCTAATTCTCATTTACTTACAATAAACTTAAAGACTTGAATTGCAATGATTATTGATGAGATTTATCATTAGTTATGGAAATGGTCTTTATAATTAATATCTTAATCAACTTCATCTATTATTCACTCTCAGCTAGCTTGCCTGTCTCATACATGATACATATAAATTGAGTAAACGTGACAATTCAACATCTGCTATACAAATGAGCTGAATCTTTAATAAGCAGTGACCAAAAAAGTATTAAATTTCACAAATATCATCAACCTTCTTCTTATAGCACACATGTTAATTTAAGAATAATAATGATGATCGTCATCAACAACGACCTGAAGAGTACTTAAGATTCTTTAGCGCATTTAAGTTGATAAATTGATGGAATTACTATTTTGACTGGATGTTTTTGTTTTGTAGTGGAAAGTTTATCAGTTTAAGTCAAAAATAGTGAAGTTCGTGGATTGGTAAGCTGCTAATTAAGTGGGATTTTTAGACATATCCTTTAGCCCTCCACTTTAGTCTTTTCCCCGTCCTTTCCTGGACATAAAAAGTGATTGATTGAACTGGATGTCTAAATCTTGTGGGTCGAGCTAGATGGAAGTGAATCCGTCAGCGCTACACTAAGTCAGCTATACAACAGTCTAGTCTATGTCGTGGCTTCGACTCTTACTAGTGACTGTTCTCTCAATTTTTACATAGAAAGTTGTTGATGATTAAAAAATCCCACGCAAAGCGTCTTAGTCACCAACATCTAAGAACGTTTGTTTACCATCGGATGCATGCATTTAAATCTTTTGTTATGAAGAGTATAAATAGCATTTAAGTACTAAACAAACACGGGTATACTCAAGAAATTTCTCTGATTTAATTTATGGTCTTTTAAATCTGTCTAATTAATATTTATTGTCTGTTGTCTTAACATTTCTTCAAGCTTGTTGTATCGAACGTCATAAATATTTTTAATTCAATTTATTTAAATATATTCAAATTAATTAGTAAAGACAACATACCGTAGAGGCACACTGCATACGATTTCTGTCGTAAATTTACGCATGGGAAAAGGTGCAAAAAATAATAAAACGATCGAGAATCCAGAAAGCAAAACATAAACAGACATTAAAAGTCAGCATGAAATTGCACTATAATTAATGGAGAAAAATAAAATCACCTCTCATAGCGACAAAAGATCACGCAAGAAGAGCTTAGTTAACTGCCCATTTAAGAACTTTTCTCTTTTTTGGGGATACGGTAAAACCACACACAAAACGACATCGTCGTAAAATTTATTTTTAATGACTTTTGTGTACAAATAAAAAACTTACAAGAGAAACATTAAAGTTATGATTATTTATGCTAATTTAACCAAATGATCGCTTCTTAAACGAAATTAAATTTCTGAAAGAGAAAAAAAACAGACATGTAATTAAATTATTTGTTTATTGTTTTTTAAACATTTTTATGGAACAAGGATCCATATACCTAACTAAGTTTACTGTGTTCATTTAGGCTGAATTAAGTTAAGGAATTTTTTTATTTAACGGATTTTAAATTAAAATTTTCAACATTCAGCAAATAATTTTCGCTGACGTGCCAGAATTGGCTCATAAAATTGCAGAAAGCTTGGTGGAATTATTTTTAGCAGAAATTGAGCAGCACGAGTGATACAAAGTAAGCAAAGGCAGTCATGGATTTTGAATAAATGAGTCGCACGGGATGATCTAAGTTCAGGTTAAACTAAGGTGACCATCTGGGTGGTTTTTCAACGGACAGTCGTGTATTTTTCAATGCTGTCCTGTATAATTTTTAAAACTAATTTACAAATTCTCCTTTATGTCCTTTTTTTGAGAAAACTTATCAAATGTCCTGTATTTTGATGAAAATTAGATGGTCACCCTAGGCCAAAGGTTGTCATAAGCTGAACTACCCCATCCTTCCTAGATATTCCCACTATTTCTTTATCTATTCCTTTTTCTGTCATTAAATTTTATTTTAATGCATAACAATACAAATCCATCCTCCAATTCAAATATTCTACGCTTATTGTTCATCTCAATCCTTAAAGAAATATTCAAACCCAAAAAATTCCCAATTTCTAAATCACAGTCTTCAGTTCTCACGATTTTTTTCAATAAATGGGCATGTTAAGTTTAATAACTACAATGTACTTTGAAAAAACAAAACATGGAACAAGCTGTATCTGAAAAATGTTATACATAAAAGTTTTGAATGCCGAAGAATTTAATCTGCATATTTACATCTTAGTGATATCAAATTTCTAATTCGTCTGTCTGTTTATCGATGGAATAAAAAAATTTTATGGCGATGACATAAGTTTGAGTATATGGGATCGTTAAAAATTAGTTTAATGTTTGCCAGAAAATTTAGTAGGCTATGAAAAATGGTATTGCACAGAACAGAACGTTTTATTGTCTAGATTTAGGCTGAATTTTAAAATTTCAGTAGATCCAGAAGTTGAGTAAACAACAATGAGATAAAATCTAGAATAAAAAGATCCAGCCAACAGACAAAAAGATCCAGTAAAACACCATGCAAAAACACAAGACATTTCCAGTCAAAACAACTTCTCATCTCGTTTTGTTAATCTCCTGCAGATATTTAATAAAACGACATCAATTTAAATGCACCTCTTCCGAAAAAAAAAAATCAAAACTTTCTGGGTGGCATCTGCTTTTATTTCACACAAAAATGAGAGAAAAATTGATAATGTGAATGTTGTAGCGATTTTAAAACGATTTAATTTCAATAATCCTGATGTTTATATCATGCAAAAAGTATTATTTGCATTCAAATTTAACAATCAACACTCTATACGATGGGAATATTTTATCTCAGTCTTGAAATTTTAATGAGGAATCGAAAAAAATGTAAATTTCTTTAAAATAATAGTCTAGTGTCATGACATGATGCAATAAATAAGCCTCTTTATAGACTACTGAACATCTGATTTACATATTTATTTATGTGGTTGTCAACAAGGCTTTTTATGCAGAAAGAGCATGACCACATCCTCAAAAATTTCAATGAAAGTCTTCATGTACAATATTGATTTGGTAAATTGCATTAATGGAAGGATAGCCATCTGTCTAGTGTTAATTCTCCAAAATGTTCAGTATCAGCAACTGGATCTTGAAATATCAACAAAAAATTCAATCAAAGTAGGCATTTTTTTACACCAACAGTCAGCTTATCTATGTAATCTAACAGATCAAGATTCCTAGACAAATAAAAGCAAATCAAATATGATGCAACAATTGTTATTGATCTCATAAGATGAGTATCATATTATCGGCAAATATCAAAAATCTGTCGGATATCCGTTCCAAATGTGTTAGAAATTCATTCATAAACAATGTCGATCAATAAAAACTTAAAATTTATTTATTTTTGGTAAGCAATAAAATTAACTTAATTTAGTTCTTAACAAGTTATGAGACCAAACAAACAAAAAGTTGAAATAATTACATATGTTATATGCAACTACTAAGCCATGTCCATAAATTTTTCCTCCTTTTGACTTCCTGTTTAAACACTCCCAGATCTTTAGAAGAAGAATTGATGAAGCATGAAATTAAAAAATGTAAAACTGTCAGAAAATTTCATTTTAAAGACATTAAAAGGCGGTCGACTGACTTACTTTTTATGTTATTCTTAACTATGTTGTAATCAGCGGGTTTTATCAGTCTTTGTACGGAATTGTCAAATGCTAACGATATAATCCTCCTAAATAAATTCGTTACTTCCTTATCATCTCTCGAAGACGTTGAAAAATATTCAGCATCAATTTCCTGTGCTATAAAACATGCGTGAGATTCGAGACCCTCCAGGGCTTTCTTTGGCATCAG
This sequence comes from Chironomus tentans, assembly GCA_963573255.1. Classification (NCBI taxonomy): domain Eukaryota; kingdom Metazoa; phylum Arthropoda; class Insecta; order Diptera; family Chironomidae; genus Chironomus; species Chironomus tentans. The sequence goes on along the minus strand of OY754302.1, from coordinate 54,094,079 downwards.
GTCACTTTTAGTTCCGACAAGAAATCGTATGGGATCACATTTGTCATTAACGGCTAATGCTTCTCTCATCCATTTCGTTGCATTGATAAGTGAGGCGGGTTTTGTTAAATCGAAAACAGCTACAATTACTGTAATGCATAGAAAGAATAGATATTCCGAAGGTGATCATGCTGTCTATTATTTACAAGGCATTCAAAAGGGGATCCTCGATTTGAATAAATGTTTTAATCCTTTTCATATCCAATTTTAATTCAAGCAGAAAATTTACAGAGAAAGATTTAAGTAAAACTTTTGTTATTCAAACCGAGGACCCCCTAAAATTATCTTACCATTAACATTTTTATAGTACGGCTTATTGAGCATTTTATAATTTTCCTCGCCAGATAAATCCCAAATCCCAACATTATATCCAACATTATCGAGAATCTCAAAGTACGATGATTTGTAATCAGCATCGCGTGTGGCTTTATAGCAATGATCAAAAGTAGATGAAATGAATCGATTTATTAATGACGTTTTTCCTGTTTCGCAATCTCCTATACAGACGATATTACATTGATCCAAAAACAACGATAAATCTGTTTTCTGACAAACGATCTTTGTTTTGTGATTAAAATCAACAATTTTACTGTACGGCGATGAGAGCGTATAAGGCTGAGGCATTTTATAAATTTGATTTTGTTGATCATCACGCTGTAATTTCAACAACTTTCCGAATGAAGTTATTTTGGTTTTTGAATCGTTATCAAATTGTGTATATTTGTTGTTCATTTTTAGACTGTTAAATTTATTCAGTTTATGGCACAGACACAGGCACTAGGTTTTTAAATATAAATCCACAAGTTGTTCACAAATATATAACTTTCGTTCACATTCAACCGTTATGCTAATCATATAAATATAGAATTCACAGCAAAACACCTTCGACACATGAACCAACCGTCTACGTTAACGTTTCAATAACAAATGTTCTGAGGGTTTGTAGTAAGTAAGTAAATATATCAGCTGAACAGGAAATTGATAGTTTTTTTCACTCTATTTTAATAATTCACATACAAAATGTGTAAGTGTATTGAGCATTATTTTGAGGGGAACATTTTTAATTCTTCTTATTCTCTTTTCACCATTTCCTTCGCGGACCCATGTGTGTTGCTAATGTGTGCTATGCTGCACAAAAGGATACATCAATGCAGATGTTTTTGAGAGCTCTTTTCATTTCTTCTTCTTTTATGTTTTGGTACCACCATTATTAGGATTTCTCTTTTCATTAATTTTCCTTCTCTTATTTACTATTATTCTTGTTATTTTAGCTTGTCGAGTGTCATAAAGAATTATTCGATAACAATATTCCCGTTCATTATTTTTTACGATCAATTTTGTTCTCTTAAAATGTGTTTGATGATCATCTGTATGCCTTACTAAGTTCTCCCACCATGACATCCAAATTTCAGGATTGTTAGTAAAAAAAACTTCAATGCACACTCATGACTAAGGCGCTCATATAAGGTTTTTGAAAAATTGAATTTGCTAACGGTTTTTAAAAATTTGAATTACTAACGGTATTTGAAAATTTGAATGCACTGAAAAGAAATGAACGATTAGGATTACTGAACGAATTTTGCATAAAATTCAAAATTTTAAAATCCGTTATCCTTGAAAATATTAAAATCTTTTTTGTAAAGACATTCAAGACATGTGCTAGCCCAAAATGAAGCAAAATGACTCTTCATACAAAAAGTTTGTCAAAATCCAGCCTGCTGAGGGCTATTGATCTGATCTGTTTGAAGGAATAATGAATTTCAATTCGATTTACGCTATACAGATGGTCGTTATCTCGAAGAAAGAAGGGCATGTGCCAAAAAGGTTCGATTAATATTTATTTACGCTCATTTTTCATATTTGTCTTTCTCCTGAATCTCTCAGATATCTCGATGCTAGAATAAACATATTCACGTATATCTTATGGACATAAATTTACGTTGACTTTAAATTTATTCACATACATATAAACTACCTAGTTAAAAGTCAAATGATTTATTTATATAATTCATTTATTTTTTTCGTTTTGTTTTTTATTTTATTTTTTGAAAAGAAAGAATAATCAAATGAAATTGGATCCAGAGGAAGGTTTATTGAGTCCAGGTATTAATTTCAAACGCAATAGAAAGATTCACTCATAATTTTGAATATTACACACTAAACTGTATTGTAAAAATTATAAATAGGAAGGAATAAGCTACATTATGATAGTCCTTAAAATCAAATCTTATGTTGTATAGGAATTTTATACTTTATATCTTATCTTCGTAGTCTACTTTATATAATCATATATTTTCCTTCAATTTTCATCATATCTTGATTTTTTTTCTTTTGTATTGTGATTTTGTGATCAATTTTTATGCATATACACTGATTCAGGTCGTAGTCTAACTGATTATGTATCACTCTTCCATAACTTTATAGTTTTGTCGTTCTCTAATGCCGCTGATGCGATAATATTCTCTGTCGGATGACATGCTGTGCATAAAACAGTATCAGTGTGCCCTTGAAGACGTTGTACAATTTCTTTGCTTTGTAAGTTCCAGATATAGACCATATTGTCCTCACTTCCAGACACGATCCACTAATGAATAATCATTTATTAATTTATCTTATAAGAAGCTTATGTAGCACCTAATGTCCTTACCTTTCCACCAGTTACAGAGAAATTAGCAAAAATACAGTATCTCTCATTTTTATGTCCAGTGTATGTTTTCAGACATTTTCCCTTTGAATAATCCCATAGCTTTAACGTATTATCGAGTGTCGCTGCCAAAATGTACTTTCCATTTGGCGAGAATTTGACAAATGAAACAGGGGGATTGTCATCGTCAATGAGTGTTTTTAAGCACTGTCCACTAGCTGTATCCCAAATACGACATAAACCATCATAACTTGATGATACAATTAGAGATCCATCGCGATTAAAATGAACTGCTGAAACTGGATCAGAATGGGCTGGTAATGTTTTCAAGCATTTTCCTATAATAAAATTCATTAATTAATTACATTTCACAATATTTTTTGCACTATTAACTCACCAGTTCTCACATCCCATATTCTGACTGACTCGTCAAAACTTCCAGATACAATCAGATTACTTTGTGGATTAAAATTACAGCAAAACACATAATTGCTATGACCCTTTAATGTTTTTAGACACTTGCCGCTACTTAATTCCCATATTTTGAGGGTCTTATCATCGCTAGCGGTTACTAATAAACGACTATCACTGCTCCATGCTACGTCACTAATTCCTAATTTGTGACCCGCTATGGTCTTTTCGAATTTTCCATCATAAGCTCCCCAGATTTTAATTAACTTATCGGCGGCTAAAAAAAATCATCAAAACAATGAAAGGTTATGTTATGGAGGGAAGTTCCTTTTATGCTCAAAAAAAGAGTAAATACTTACAGGAACTTGCCAGCCATTCTCCATTTGGACTGAATTTGACAGCAGATACTGCTTTCGTATGGCCAGCTAGTGTGAATTTTAATGTATAATTTGGTTTCTAAAACAGATAATAGAGGATATACAGTAAATAAATGAAAAATAACAAAAAAATAATACAAGATTTACCAATGACGCAGATTGGCGATTTGATGATTGTTGCTGCTGTTGTGGCTGTGGATTTTGTGCAGGCGGTGGAATCTGTTGCATCGGTGGTCCTTGATGCATTGGATGCGGAGGCATTTGACTTGGATGTGGCATCATCATCTTGAATTAATAATTTTATTTTTTTCTTCCTTCTTGAAAATTTCTTTCAACTTTTGTTCGATCAAAGTAATGATTTCAAGCTGTGTAATTGATAAATATCAATTCACAATAACATATTAATTGTTCTTGTCGATAGAAACTATTTAAAAAGTTACTGAAAATGCACTTATTTGATGAGAATTAAAATTTTTAAAACTTTTGTTTGTTATGAACGCTATTTTTACTCTCGATAACTTTTTAGCCCACTATTAGTTTGATCCTGCTTATTTGTGTTCACTTTGTCTGATTGACTGACTTCTATTGGTCTTTAACTATGCTGAGTTATTGTAATTTAACTAACGATCTTTGAGGTGTTTCAAAACCCTACAATATTTACAAACATTTGTAAAGTTTTCGATTTTAAATTTCAAATGTCCGTTAAATTTTTCATCACATTTTCAATCCAAATTAATTAATAAACTAAACATAAACTAGTCAAAATAATGAAATAACCATTAGAAGAGTCAAATGCGTTAACAATAACTCAACTTGACGTAATTACAGTACTTTTAACGAACAGTACAATATTTACCAAACATTTGTAAAGTTTTCACATTTAAAACTGAGGATAAACCTTCTCAACAGAAGCACATGATAAGCTGAAAAAGCTTAATGCCGATTAAAACATAAAAACAAAGCTATTATGTTAATTACAGGCATTTTGGTATTTATTAAGTGACATATAAATTGACAGAAATTAACGGTTTTGGAAAATTTGAAAAATTAAGCGTAGTGATTTGAAGTATAGTTGAAGGGAAAGAAGATAGGTGATATAAATAGGCAATATAAAAATTCGAGAATTTCAAGTTAATTATTTTATTAAAAAATGCCTCTCCAACCAGCTCAGCAGGTTCGTTTGCTACCGAGAAATGTTAAGTCATCATTTATGTTATTATTGTACATTAATTAGAGTCGCGGATAGTCGTATTTATTGTGAAATTTCACAATTTGTGTTCATGCGTTTTTTTCTTTATTAAAATTTTCATTAATCATAATTTATTTACTAATTGTTTACTGTATCTCATCCATCCAATCGATAGAATGCAATTGAGCCAATGCAGGTAGATGTTCAGCCAGAAGACAATGAGAACAATGAGGAGGAGTTTATTTCAGTAGCCGATCCAACATTGGATTTAGAGAGTTACGCAAATTCATACACAGGATTAGCAAAACTTTATCGTTTAATATTTATTGCGGATCATTGTCCAACACTGCGCATAGAAGCCATTAAAATGGCTATTAATTATGTTATGGCGACGACATATAATGTCAATATGTATCAAATGCTTCACAAAAGGCTCGCAGACTTAAATTCGTCTGCTCAACAATCAGCCACTGCCGCTTTACCGGATATAGCATCTCAGTCGGGAAATTCATTAGACATACCTCCTTATGACTCAGTATGGGTTGAACAAAAGACAAAGAAAGCAGCACTTAAGTTAGAAAAGCTCGACAATGATCTGAAAAATTCAAAATCAAATTCAATTAAGGAGAGTATTCGAAGAGGACATGACGATTTAGGTGATCATTATTTGAGCTGTGGTGAATTATCAAATGCATTAAAATGCTATTCAAGAGCTAGAGATTATTGTACAAGCGGACGACATGTTGTTAATATGTGTCTGAACGTTATCAAAGTTTCAATATATCTGCAAAATTGGACGCACGTACTAAGCTATGTCTCGAAAGCTGAATGTACACCAGAGTTTTCAGAGACTCAAAATCGAGATCAGAATCAAGCCACATTAACGCGTCTCAAATGTGCAGCAGGATTGGCTGAATTAGCTACAAGGAAGTATAAAGCAGCTGCTAAGCACTTTCTTCAAGCAAATTTTGATCATTGTGACTTTCCTGACATGATTTCATGTAATAACATTGCCATTTATGGTGGATTGTGTGCATTGGCTACATTCGATCGTCAGGAATTACAAAAGAATGTTATTTCAAGTGCATCATTCAAATTATTCTTGGAACTCGAGCCACAAGTTCGAGACATAGTGTTTAAATTTTATGAATCCAAATATGCTCAGTGCTTGAAACTTTTGGACGAAATGCGTGATAATCTACTCCTCGACATTTATATTGCATTTCATGTGAATAAGCTCTATACAAAAATCAGAAACCGCGCTTTAATCCAATACTTTAGTCCTTATTTATCAGCCGACATGAGAAAAATGTCTGAAGCTTTCAATTGCTCTGTTGCTGCATTAGAAAATGAAATTATGCAACTCATTCTAGACGGTCAAATTCAGGCTCGCATAGACTCTCATAATAAAATCCTCTATGCAAAGAATGCTGACCAGCGTAGTTCAACCTTCGAAAAGGCAATCAATGTTGGTAAGGAGTTTCAACGACGAACACGGATGCTCGTCCTACGAACTGCCATGCTCAAGAAGCAAATTCACGTCAGGGTAAGTCGATCAGTAGATCTATACTTCATACTTCATTTATATTAAATTTCTCCTAAATTGCTTAATTTAAGGCCCAGACTCGCGAGCGACAAGAGGAAGTCTTAATGCCGTCAGGATCTCGTTCTGATGCGCGAAATTAGCAACAACAGGCATCGTCATCAATCTATTCGCGTGTAATGCATTGGTTTTAAAGACGATAATTGGAACATCCACAAATGTGCATAACACACACAGTCTATATATATACATACAATACGTTAGCTTAACACATCCTTCATCTCTTTGAAAGAAGTCCTTTTGTTATTGCTTTTTTTTTCTCAACATATGATCCAATCAGAATGATAACAAACGATTCAAAAATGTCTAGCCAAAAATGATTACTTTCCTTTTTATTATTACTTTCTATTTCTATTAGATTTCAATATTTTTGGCAGAGATTGTTTAAAAACTGAAAGAAAAATTCAATGAATGAATAAATTTTTTGAAAGAATAACAAAGTTTAATTATTTTGTTGAGTAATGACTCAGTGAATGAGATTTATTTTCAGAAATGAACGTTGAACTTACATTATTATGCTAAACTTCAAATAAAGAAGGGAAAGTTGCTGGATTTTAAATTATATACACAATGGTTCAATCGAAGCGCTTATTCAATACCATAAAGTTTTAATGTTCTATCCATGCTAGTTGAAGCTAACCATTGAGCATGCTTTCCGAAACGAACTCCTGTTGACATTGCTGTATGGTCATTAAACACTTTCAGTTCTGTCCATTGCTTGCATAAGTAAATTCTGGAGGAAACAAATTAAAATTATTATTAATATTAGAGCTAATAATATTTAGAGGACATGAACAAACACTTTACCTGATGTCAGTTCCAGCAATAGCAAGATATGTACCACTTTGATCGAAACATAAATCTTTGACTTCATAGCCGTCTTCAAGTTGGATGGTTTTGAAATTTTTAAGCTTTCTTAAATCCCATAATTTTACACAGCTATCATTAGCAGCAGCAGTTGCAAGATAATAACCGTTTTCGGAGAATGAAATGGAACTAATTTCTCCAATATGGCCGGGGAAGTTAGCTACATTACTTTGTTCCTTTAAATCCCAAATACGGACTTGAGCATCGTCTGTTCCTGTTCCGAAAATCAAGCCATCAGGATGAAATTGGGCAGCAGTCAATCCACGCTCTGCTGTATCTTGAATCTTTGTTAATAATCTTCCAGTTCTGATATCAGAGAAACTCCAATATTTATCCTGTGATGTTGAAAGGACATAATCACCCGTTGGATGTAAGGATAAGCCTGTGACTGGACCGTCGTGACATCTTAATAAAATTGTCGTTTGAGATCTAAAAAAAGAAATTTTTAAAAAGTTCATTTCATTTCGGTTCATTTGAATTTTAAAAAGTCGTTAAAACTTACGTAGGAACATTCCAAACTCTAATTGTACAGTCTGGTGAAGCTGTAATTACAGTGTTATCATCTGGATGGTAAATGACTTTTGTGACTTTCTTAGTATGTCCTTTCAAAATTGTAACAACTTGCTCGGTGTCTTTATTAAAGATTGTAGCATTTTTGTCATTTCCTCCCGTCAATATTTTACTGTTGTCATTACTATTAATGTCTAATGCTAAAATTCCAGGAACACTCGCACTATGTAGGCCAGGATGTGATGCCAAGTTCAAAAATCCTCTCAATTTGTCGGAACTAACGAGTTCCTCTGGCACAGATTTTCCCTTCTTCTTTCTCTCTTGTGTCAAAATTGTAGCTTTGTCTTGCAACTTTTGAATAACTTCTGCACTCATTCCAGCTTGTTCCATTGGTTGTGAAGCTATGCCTGTTGCTTCTGTGGCTACAATTGGTTGTTGAACGACTGTCTGCTGAATTGATGTAATACCGGCTTGTGGTTTTAATGTTGCCAAAGCTTCTCGAGCAGCCGTTACTTCCTTATTCAAACGTGCAATGACGCGACAAGCTGCATCATGTTGATATAAAGCATGTGATAATTCCTGCCTAGCAGTTTGCAACTGTTGTCTTTGTGTAAATGCATGAAGCATTAATGCATCCCATTCATCTTGCATCATCTTCAAAATTGCTGGAATACTCGTTGCACTTGGCGGTTTTGGCTTTAATACAGGCGGTGCTGAAAGGGATTAGATTTAATTCTATCAATGGATTGCTATAATAAGTCATAAATTCATTTAACAAACTTTTTATCTCGATTAATTCTTCGATAGTTATTTCTTTTCCTATTATTGGATCTACGCCATTCTCTTGGATATATTTTTCAATTAATCTCTTCTCGAAAATAGCTCCAGAAATGGGTGAAAGAACCGGAACATCGGGAACTTCATTAGAAACTGGAAAATCATTAAAAAAATTAAGTTATTGAAAAGAAGCCTTTAAGGTTAAAAATATTTTCATCAATATCAACAATTTCCGAGTGTTTTAAGCACACAACTTATGCTAATACGATGAGTACTTACTTGCGCAGATTAATGACATTATTACTGTTACTTTTGGTCTTGTATTTTTCTTGAAAACTTAATTTATTTATAAATGATTACAATTGTTTTGTTTGTTCAGTAAACTATTTTTTTTTCTATAATTTTCTTTACTGAACGCACTCGAATCCGAGCCAAAAAATTTGAATTTTTTCCGTTAAAATAAAAACAAAAAATATAAATACGTCAGATTCAAAAATTTCTTTTTTTATTAATTTTCGTCTTTTGCATGCACATATGATGCTCATTATTATCTAAAGTAATAACTAGGTAGATATAATTTTTATTTAGTTTTGTTTCAAATTGAACTTTCTTTTCGTTAAATTTTTAACTGCCATAAACGAACGAGTGATCAAAAAAATAAAACCAGTGCTAGGTCATTAGAATTGCGTCCTTTACGTTTTTATCAACTTTTGAGTAGCATTTTAAAATGACTATGGCTATTTCTTTCCTTTCATTCGACTATTTTGTGTGGAAAAAATTATTAACAGACTTAACCCATCTACAGATCAAAAAAAGAACTTTTTTTTAAAAAGGATAATAAAATAATAATGTTAACTGATACAATTATAAGCAAAAAAAAAAAAATTAAAAGGCATATAATGCGGAAAGATAATTAAAAAGAAAACGCTCAGAAAAATTGATTCAATTTTTTCTCTCGCACACAAACTGTTCATTTTCTTAATAAGGGACGTTACTAAACAGATAACTGACACTCTCTCCATTATGCGTCCTACGGACAGCTTCCGCAAACATCATCGAGACATCGATACATTGGATTTTTGGGCAGTCTTTCATGTGGCCATCTTGTGGAATAGTATTTGTCACTACGACTGCTTCAAAGCATGCATTATTAATCCTGGAAATAGCTGGTCCACTAAAGATTCCATGAGTTAAAATTGCATAGATTTTTGTCGCGCCTGCTTCCATAAGTTTCTCAGCAGCATGACATGTCGTTCCACATGTATCTGCCATGTCGTCAACTAATATAGCAACTCTGTCTTTTACATCACCAACCAAAACCATCGATGCAACTTCATTGGCCTTCTTACGCTCCTTGTGGATCAAAGCGAATTCTACATTGAGTCTATCAGCAATTGATGTCACACGTTTAGCTCCACCAGCGTCTGGTGAGACAATAATCGAATTTCGCCATTCTGAAATATTCTCCTTAATCCACTTCAAAACTGCCGGTTCCGCATAAAGATTATCGACCGGAATATCAAAAAATCCCTAAAAAATTTGTGTTATTACATTAAATACAGGATCAAAAAATAAAAAATTATAGTCTGTCTAGTTCAAAAAAACATTAGAAGGAGGTAGAAAGATACCTTGACCAAGTAATTTACCTGTATTTGAGAAGCATGAAGATCCATAGTAATGATATGATCAGCACCTGCGACGGAGAGCATGTTAGCAACTAATTTTGCCGAAATTGGAGCACGACTCTGTTAAATGCAATGACAACAACGAAAAGAGAAATCAAATTTCATCCAACAGAAAATTTTATGCTTTTTGTTTTAGAAAATCTAAATTATTAAACTAAAAAAATTGTTTTTAACTAAGTTAATGTTAATAGAAGTACTAAAAAAGTTAATGGACAAAAGACAAGAGTAGTGTTGTTAATCAAATCACAACAAAAAAGCAATGATTGACAATGAAATTGAACTGTATTTGAACTTTTTTTTTCCTATCCTAATATGACTTTCGACTTGTCGTCTTGCACTAAATTTAATTAAGTACGAGAAAAATAAAAATTTTGATTCATGCATTTCCTTAACTAACAGAAAATAAAGTTAAAGTAAAAGTTAAATAAAGAAAAAAATAGGATCTTCACCAAAAGGAAATGATCTGTGAAGGCATAAAGTGAATAGTACATAAATTAGGACATAAGAACATGGAAATATAAGCAATTGAAGTTGATAACGCAATTTACCGTAATCTATAAAAAGAAGAACAAAAAATTTCTGAATTAATACCTTTCATTTGAAATTGCTGCCATTCATTGAAAATGACTAGAGCTTCCAAATTCTTCATAATAAGCGAGATTCTCATAAACTTAATAATTTTTTTTCTCTATCTCTCTTCTTAAAAAAGTGAATAATAGTAAATAACTAAATAATGATTATGATGCATTTAAAATGCAAATAATAAAGTATATTAATAACACTGGTTGTTATTCGAAAACAAAAAAGTCGTCACATAACGTGACATAAGCGCATTTTTGCTGACACATCCAAATGAGTTAAATTCCAAAAAATATAATTATAAATTTAAGCAATTTTGGTCACATAGAGTTAGAATGGACATTAGATTTTGCAAAAATGCGCTAGTCAAGTCTAAGGATAAAAAATAATTTGTCAGCAAATTAGTTAGATACAGTAAATTAAGCAATTGCCAATTTTATTTTCCCCAGTACTCAGAATGGTCTCAATTAATCCTGATAAAGATACTTTTTCTTTTTATGAAAAAATATTCAAATTACAAAAAAGAAAAACTGGTTTACTAAACATTCAGCACATTCTGCGGCTTTTTATGTGTTAGTCTGTCATAAAATTAATTAAATAGGAGACGATAAAGTAATTTGATTATGTGGAGAACAATGTTTCGGAATGGAATCAATTTTAAGTTTATATCCAGTGGCAAGGAAATCTACAAAAACCATCCTGTGTGCTAAAGAAAGCTTCTCAAAAAACAGAATCTGTTAAGTTCTTATTTTTGTTGGATTTGTATTAAAGACCGATTAATAAATCTCAACCGTTTATCTGATCAGCAATATCAGAAGAACGATTACTCACAGTATACATTTCTGGCACATAATCCTATAAAAATATACATACATTTAAGAAAATAAAGAAATTCATTTTTTTTGTTACAAAACAAAAAGTTTAAAAATAATCGAAATGATAGTGTTTTTTTTGCTTGTTTATCTGAGGGAAATTTATCCGGTGCACAGGACGAATTTCGTATTTATACAAAAGATTTTTAAATTAAAGAAAAGTCCAACGTTACATTATTAGAAATTAAAAGTTTTTTCACGCCAAAAAGTGCAAGATTTTAATTCAATTTTGTTGGTTAAAATCGATTCCTTCAAAAAATTCAATTTTTGTTAGTTGTTAATACCTCCCAATTAACATATATTTTTAATCCTAAAAAATGTTAAATTTAAACAAAATAAACCGTTACAAAATTCAAATCTAAACCTTCGTTAAAAAAAATACGTTACAAAATTTCAAATCTAAACCTTCGTTAAAAATTCAAATAAAATAAATTCGTTACAAAATTCAAATCTACAAACTCCGTTAAAACTCAATTGAGAGGTATTTTTATGAAGACTATGTGAAAAACACATAATGATTGTCCCAAAAAAAAGTACGGTCACAAAAACATTGAATTAAAACGAAGATTTATGCAAAACTAATCTAAAATACATGCTACAGACAATAATAAACATAAAGCTTGTTTTGAGTGTGGAAATATTTTTTAACATGATAAACTTCCTCTAAACGGCATTATTGTTGTGTGTAATTTTTAATTTAATTAAACCTATTTGAATTATGGTGAATTGATGACACATATTTTTATCCATTAAAGATGAGATATTAAATTAAAAAATTCTTCAAGATTTGTTTTTAAAAATGAATTAAACTAAAAGAAAAAACAATCACCCGAAATTTCCACTCGTTCGACTTCTTCATCAGTTGAGCAAGTTTTTCATCTCCCGACTATTCTCAAAGAGGTGGAGTAGATAATAAAATTGGCAACAAAACATATCCAAAAAAAAGAAATATTTCATCACAACAGTGCATTTTTTTTTGCATTTATAAGTGTAGCGATCACGACGTTAATCAAATAAGGAAACGATCATGAGGTTATAAGAAACAGGAAAGTATATTAGTTAAAAATAATTAAAACATGATTAAAATAATGAAAAAGCATTAAAAGGCTATTAATGAGATAATAAGACGAAGGATCTTCCCCCAGCAACTAAAAGTCGTCACAACTAGTTGCCTTTTGTAGCGGTCAATTAGTTCATGGGGGAACAGATAAGGCATGTGTAGAATTTGTCTCTATAATATTAATAATAATAAATAGCAAAATGTGAATCATCATCGATTAATGATTTTCACGGGAACTTAAATGTGGTCCACATGCTATCTCTCTTAAGAAAATTTATGAACAAAATGCACGAAAAAAATACTTCCACAATATTTCTCTTATTTACGTTCAATTTCATAACATTAATAACATTCGCGAAAATATAATTTAAAAAAAAAATATATAGGGAAAGAAAAGAGTACATTAAAAATATTTTTAAAGCCAATCACTTCTTCAAAAAATTATATTTAGAACTATATCTATACGGTTTAGATATCGGAAAAAGTTCAAACCAAAACACGCGTTAAGAGGATTTATAATAATTAAATAAGGATTTGAAAGCCATGAAAGATATTTAATAGAGAAAAGTAATGGAATTGATGATGAAAATTGGCAAATTTGATTTTCTTACCTTATCCTTCTTATCTTGACGAGCGTATGGGAAGCATGGAATCACGGCTGTCACCCTTGATGCGGATGCAATCTTGCATGCATTGATCATGATCAAAAGTTCCATCAAGTTGTCATTTATCTCACCAGAACCAGATTGTACTAAAATATGCATGCATAATGTCATCATTGTAGGTATAATGACCTTGAAATTTGCGTAAACTTACCAATATACACATCCTCGCCACGAACAGACTCGCCGATTTCCACACTAAAAATTTTTCAAGAGAAGGAGAAAGTGAGAAGAAAAAAGGAATCAATAAACTAATTTGTTGCAAATTTTCACCAACAGCATAAATTGCATACAATAAAACATGAAAAAAGATAAGCAGCTTGCTGTTACCTTGAATTTGTTAGGGTAGGTAGCATGACGTTTCTATTGTGCATGTTTAAAAAAATCAAGGACTTTTCTGAGTAGATTTCATAATAATGATAATAATAGGAAAATTGCGAGAAAAACAAAAATATTTTTCTTTAAGTAACTAGATTGCAAGCGTAATATTGCATCTAGATTCCCGCTAAAATAATCTCTCACGCGAATAGTGTGCATAAACATTACGTCAAGCGTAATCATCAACAATATTTTAGCTGATTTCTTGGTCGTCTAGTACATTTCCTGGCTCGTTTTTCGAAAAACAGCATTTTATTGAACAAACAATATTGATTTTTGTGGGAATGCAGTGGAAAGTTTATGCTTCGTACCTGTCTCTCGAATTTCATTTACCTGACTTGAGGATTATTATTATTATTATTGGTATTAGTGCACAGGAAGTTTTCAGCTTAATCAGCATATGATTTTTGCCACATGTTGATGAAATTTGAATATTCAACAAAGTTCATAGACATGCAACATGACTATTTTTTATTTTGAGTGACTAGCATAAGTCAACATGATGTGTATGCATTTCATGCTTATCATTTAATTTGTTGAGGTTAATTTTTTTAATTTCCTTGATTGAAATCATGCTGGACTACTCGTAATCATTACGTCAAATTTATTACAGACATAATAAAATGATGAGCATCTCTAGGACGACGCAAAAGTTCAGTTCAAGGTTAATAAAATATTCTAAATTTGCACTGAGCCTTAATCACTTTTTATAAATTGCCATAATTAAATTAAAACTAATCTGTACATGACTGTGTCCAATTAATTGTTTCTGTCGATAAGATAGCCATACTGTAGATAATGCTACGAATCATGTGAAGCTTTGTCGTGATTTTTCATTTTATAAAAAAAAAATAATAATGATGAAAATTTATAAATAAACTTACCATGTTTCTAAATTAGAGAACTTTTTCGTAACCACTTTGCCAAGATCGATGCCCAATCTATCCACAATCCTTTGAGCCAAGTCAACGTGACTACTTCCAGAAAACACTTTAATATTCGGCATATCTGTCGTTTCTAATGAATTTCTAAACTTATTATGAATGGAACTGAATCTCGATTGATTGTTGTTATGGTTGCTAGTTCATCCCCCTCGAAAAAAAACGGATAGGGGGGCATTTGTTTATGACGTCAAGCATTCAGAGGAAAATGAAAAGTTTCGAAAGTTTTGTAACCAGCATGGTGGTGGGGGATAATAATACACTATAATTAATATATGCATTGGGTATTCTATTGGATTTACACGTTGGATAGACGTGATCAGAAAATGACCCCCAAAGAAATAACGGCTTTTTAAATTTTGAATTAAAATCATCGTTTTCGCTTGGAATTTGGTCAAAGTGACAAAACAGTATAAGGGCGATTCCACGGATGGATGGAATTCCGAAAAATTCAGTTGTAATTCTTCTTCAACTTGTCAAAAAAAATTCTCAAATTTTATCATTTTAACTAATCAAATGATGTAAGAAACATTGTGATTATGTTTCTTTAACTGTTTATCTGCTTAATCAATTTTAATTTTAATTAAATCTAAAGTAATTAAGCAAAAATGAAGACTGATATTCTGTATGTTATTGCGGATTAGGAATAAAAAAGCTTTTGCGTTGCTTCCGTACAATAGTTGGTTCAAAACTATTAATTTTTCTGCTTAATAACTGCTTTATAAGTTAATTTATTTATGCAGAATCATAAAACAAAGTACAATGTACAGTAAATCAACCATAAAAGGTTGTCTAGATGTTTATAAAGTGAACATTTTTGGTGTGAAAATTTAGAATTCCATTTTTTGTACGGAAGCAACGCTGACAAAAATCCAAATATTTCATTAATTAAAGCATATAGAAGAAAGAAATAACTCTAGAAAGATAGATTTCGGCGTTTTACATAAGTATATATAGTCATTGGAACGTCTAGATAGCTGAATTAAGAGAAAAATTGATTTAAAGACGAAATTTTTGAAAAATCACATCTGTGGAATCGCCCATAAAGTAACATTTTTTAATTCTTAAAAATAATTTGAAATCATCACATTTTAATAACTTTCGAGATGGCAGTAAACATGGCCGTAAGTCGTATCAAACGGGAATTTAAGGAAGTAAGTGCTTGCATTCGATTGGAGAGCATTAGAAGCTAGTTTTAACTAAAAATTACAAAAATCCTTCAAATTTTCTTTATTTTGCACTTCTTATTTTTTTAGGTCTTGAAAAGTGACGAAGTAAGTAGAAAGTTCACAATTAAGCCAATATCATGAATGTCTAGCTGACTGTGAAATTGGTTAATTAAAGATTTACGTAGAAAATGTGAGAATTACCTAATTTTGCTTGTTCCTCATTTATCATCCTTTTATGTCACGCAAGTATTAACAGTATTTAAATGAACTGATGTAAATTCAGTCACAATCTATACTACTGCTTTGTTCAAGAAAAAAAAATCGCATAGAAATATTTTGATTACAATTCACTTTTTCTACGTATTGAAAACAATTTTTAAAAAAAATTATAATCAATGTAAATCTAAATTATTAAAATGTATTTATTGTATTTTTAGATCGCGCAATGTTCAATAAAGCTCGAATTAGCAAATGACAGTTTTACAGAATTGAGAGGAGAAATAGCAGGTCCGCCAGACACGCCATATGAAAAAGGAACGTTCTTACTCGAAATTCATGTCCCTGAAACTTATCCATTTAATCCACCTAAAGTTAAATTTATTACTAAAATCTGGCACCCAAATATTAGTTCCGTTACGGGAGCAATTTGTCTCGACATTCTCAAAGACAATTGGGCAGCAGCAATGACTCTACGTACCGTGCTTCTTAGTCTTCAAGCTTTATTGGCTGCGGCTGAGCCAGACGATCCGCAAGATGCCGTCGTTGCTAATCAATATAAAGAAAATTATGAAATGTTCTGCAAAACGGCTAAGGTATGACTATTTCCTAAAACAAAAACTCTACGCTAACACGCCTCATATGTATGTATCATTGCAGCATTGGACGAACGTTTATGCAAAAGGTCCACATAAATTTGCAGATTTTGATGCTAAAGTTCAACGACTTCGAGACATGGGAGTGAATGAATTTGATGCAAGAGCAGCACTAAGTAGACACAATTGGGATATTAACTTAGCAACAAATGATATATTTTGATTAAATCTACGCAATAATTCTATTGTTCATGTTTCATAAAAAAGATATTGAATTCGAGGTGGATTTTTTTTTACGATTAAATAAATACACACATCTCTAGTGCTTATTATTTCATTTATTTTGAGGAAAGAATTTTTTTGTTTGCAAAGTTAAATATTTTTTTTATGTGTCATTTCTTTTTATCTCAACCCACGAATATTCTCTAATTTCTCTCTTATAATCTGTCTTAGAGATTACTTCTTTTTTCCCAAATGTATAATGTAAATAAATTAGTGTCGTCTAAAGTCGATTTAAAATAAAAATTTTCATATAATTATTATTATTACAAAAAAAAGCAACAACAATTTTTGTCAAGTGAATTCTTATTTCTGCTTAATTACTTTGGTCGTGACATTGCGATGCTTCAGTGCCTCTTTCCACTCGTTCTCTAATTTTATGTAAATTCCACCTTGCTGATATGTCTGGAAGTCTTTCGTCTGGTCTGCTATTCCAATGCCTGTTTTCTTCGACACTATCGACATGATCTGCAGCATAAGATTCTTAGTAATATATACACATGCAAAATAATTCAACCTTATTACCTGCTTCATGGCTCTCTCTTCAAATTCTCGTTGGTTATCTTGATTACTTCTAGCTGACAAATTTGCAGACCAACTACGACATCCAGTTTTCAAACGTCTTTTATATCCAGCTCCAGATTTATATTGTGTACGGGATGCGGCACCACATTCTGATTCCTCACCATCACTGCTACTTGTGCTGCTTGAAGTTTGACGAACTTGAAGAGCATAATCACTTGATTCCGTTTCACTTGACGAGTCTGGCTGAATTGGTTGCTGTACTCTGAATTTACGGTTATTAAAGCGAATGTCTAAGAACAAAAGATTTATTTAAAAAACAGTCTTGATCAGTTTTTAAGTATGTATACCTTCGATATGCAATGAAGGTAGAATTCCCTGACGAACTCTATTGTTTAAAATCGACATTCCATTCCACCAAGGTTCACTGGAATTATTTGCTGATGATGAACGAGCTGTTGGCGGTGACTCAAACATTGATAAATTATTTTCAGACACTTGATTAACGAGATTTAGTATTGCACGGTCCCTAAAATAATTTTGACATTTAAGCACGTGGACAAGAATGTTTTTTTAATTCACTTACCTGTCATTTTCAGCAACAACGCAGTGTTCTCGATATTGACATCCATTGAATGGAGACGTAACGCTCTCAAATCTGTAAGCTAATTGTAATCCACAGCATGGATATCTTCCAATTTTGCCAGTTTCGTTGGGATTTCCGGAGGTCAAAAATTGAGGAGGTTCTGGATGGTACATACACCATTGTAGCTGTGATGCTGGAAAGTGGGTCTCACAAATTGAGCAATAAAGAAAATGGCATGTTGCCCATAATCTCCAATAAGTTTTTCGCCAGCTTCTCAATTCCTTATATAAATTTGAAACGTAATTGGATAGGCTAAAATTTGTATCACGAACATGTGAGCTTATAATTTGTCCCCAACGATTTAATTTCATGTTGCTGGAAACGCAATGAACATAGGTGGAGACTGTTTGCGTAACAAACTTTCCACATTTAATGCATCGAAATAGACCAGCTAAACTTGCATAATGTCCTCGAAGCGATTGTGCCTCTACCTCACATAAGCTTTGTATCAACTTACAAAATAAGCGTGGCTGAATGCGATCTTTTTTATCCTTAACCATTTCTAGTTCTAAATTTGTGAACATGGCAGATAGACGTGATATAATGTTGTCGTTTAAGCAGCCTAAATTTGGTGATATTTTTACGACATCTGATAAATGTGCATGACAATAAGAAAGGCAGTCGAGAAGCAATGGTTCCATTTGAAGGAAGCTGGCTGATACCAAAATAGGAATGACATTGGAAGCATTTAATTTTGGCCAATTGTCTTGTGATGCCAACGTTTCCTTTTTAACCCATTTGATGAGCCAATCAAAAATATCTAAATCACAATGTACGGATATATCCATGTCCTCGAGTCGTTGGCCGCTAGTAATGTCTGCAAAATATCCCATTTTAGATATCAATAGTTTTTGAGGGCATGTAAAGTCACGCGAGACTCCCTTCACTTCATCGCACACGTGAATTGTCAATTCTGGCTCACTCTGCGATTTTGTTTGATCTATAACCAGCGGTGATTTCTTCCTTAAACTCTTTTGACTGAATATTACACTTCCATTATGCTCTATGGAATTCGTTTTCTTTTCGCCACTACTGCTGCTCATTGATTTTTGATTTGGTGGAATTTGCTTGATTTTTCCTACACTACTTATTGTACCACTTGTACTTGGATTTTGGGTATTCTGTGTTTGTTGGACGGCTAATTGAGATGATGGAGTGATGACATGACTCTTATTCTGTTGACTCGGTTGTTGCTGTTGTGAGATGAATGGAAGTAATGAATCCAAAATGCCTTGTCCTAAAACCTCGTCTAATTTCTCGGTTAATGATGGATTAAGATGTGGGAATAAATTATCACAGCTCTCTCCAACTTTCGATTTAAGAGATACATTTTTGCCTCCTTTTGCTGACCGTTTTCTTTTTATTATCAAATCCTCTTTACTTCCTTCCGCAATTTTAATATTGCTGCAAAAGGATGTATCAGTTATGCTTTTATACTTCCGCATCAGATTGTTGACTAAATCATTTTTTGATAGCTGCTCAAAATTAAAGTTGGGATTTTTAGACTGCTTGTCTAGTGTATCGTTTACGTTGACACTCAATTTGAGAAAATGTAAAAAATCATGCATCGATATCACTCCAACATTATTCTGCTCAGCATCTGGGATGTTTTCATCCTTAGCATTTGGAACTAATGACATGTTTTTTATGTTTTTAATTAACTAAGAAAAATTTTATGTGAAAAACTTTTGCAAATTTTGAAGGCACAACAAATAAACGGTTACTATGGTTTTCAACGGTCGAATTTAAAAAAATTCAAATTTCGTTTTGCTAAAATTCAATTTAAGCGGCAAAATTTAGAATTGCGTAAAAATTTAATGTTTTTGCGTTTTTCTGACGTTTAATTAGTTTAAGATGAATAATAATATAGGAAAAATCAAATCTGTTGCTGTTCGCAACTTTATGTAAGTGAAAGTTTTATTAATCAGTGGATAATTTGCTGTAATTTCAAAATCTTATGAAATATTGTAAATTTTCTTTTGTTTAGAACTTATGATGAGCTTAAATTTAATCCAGGAAGTAACTTGAACATAATTATTGGACCAAACGGAACTGGCAAGTCTTCAATTGTTGCTGCAATCATTTTAGGATGTGGTGGCAAGCCAAGTATCTTGTCCAGAGCAAAAGATGTAAAATCCAGTAAACTTATTTTTTTGTATCAAAATTATTAATTCAAGCTGTATGTTTGTATTCTCTTAGGTGTCTGATTACGTTAAGAATGGAAAAGCTAAGGCCAATATTGAGGTGGAATTGTTCAAGAATGAAGATGGAGATACAACAATATTCAACAGAAGTTTCGATAAGGATTCAAAGGAAGTGTTTAAGATTGATGGAAATAAAGTAACGCCAAAGCTTTATGCAGAAACAGTCAAGAAGGAATACAACATTCATGTTGACAATCTGTGCATGTTTCTTCCACAAGATCGTGTTCAAGATTTCACAAAATTAAATCCACAAGAAATCCTCTTTAATACACAAACATCCGTTTGTTCTCAAGACATTATCGATACGTTTGAATCTTTAAAACAGAAACGTGAAGCACAAAAGAATGTGACAAAATCTAATGCTGACATTCAAGTTCAATTAGAGGATCATTTAAATCGAAATAATCAGCTTCATTCATTGATTGAAAACAGTAAGTTGAAGGATAAACTGGTAAAGGAACTGGAAATGCACAAGAAAAAGCATAATTGGCTTGAATATGATAAAGTTAAGGCAAGATATGATGAGGCTGCTAATGATGTCAAAATGTTACATGAATCAATTGAAAATAAGAAGACATTGTTGAAGCCATTGGAGAAGCGACAAGCAGAAATTGCAGGAACAAAGAAAAGTCTACAAACGTCAATATCCAAAAGTGATACATTAATGAATCAATGCACTAACGATATTGACAAACTTCTCGAGGCATCAAATAATCTGGAAAGTGAAATAAGTAAAACACGACAGGATTGTCGTAATGCTGTGACTAATGCTAAAAGTCATGAAAAGGACATTAAGGAACATGAGTTTCTCGTATCATTAGACAGGAAGGAATACGAAGAAGCTCAACAGAATTTACAGGCTGTAGGTGATGTTGATCTTATGATGAACAAATTTGATAAAGACATGAGGAGGAATAAGAATCAAATTGAGCAAATAATGCAGAAAATGGAAAATATGAATCGAAATCTTGAAGAAAGTATCATACCGCAAATTAATAATTCTAAGCGAAAGATTGAACAAATGAACGATACAGGACGTCAGCGATTCAATACTCTTCGATCAAGATTTGAGGATGCATATCAGGCATATCAATGGCTTGAAGCTAATCGCAGCAAATTCCGTGGACATATTTATAATCCCGTCATTACAGAAATCACAGTCACTGATCGGAAATATGCTAAATATGTCGAGAATTGCATCGCAAATCGTGATCTTGAGACATTCCTCTGTACAAACAAGGATGATATGCGAGATCTTATTATTAAGTTCAGAAATGAATTAAAACTTAAAGTTAATGTTGGATATACAGATCCCGATGATACTCTTCGCTATGAAACAGAAATTCCAATTGATCATAATCTTAAAAATTTAGGAGTTTATGCATTTGTTATTGATGTCATCGATGGACCAATTCCTGTACTCAATTATCTCTGCTCTCTCTACAAAATTCATAATACAGCAATTGGAAATGATAGGACATCACAATATGCAAGTCAACTTCCTGATCAAATCAGCGTTTTCTTCTCAACTAATCATCGATTTGTCGTCAATATTTCCACATACACCGGAAAGAAAAGCACATCTTCAGGTGAAATATTTTCTAGAAATATTCTCAACATTGGAATCGATCAAACTGAACTGGATCAAGAAAGGGAACGGTAAGTTTAAATTTGAATTTTATTATTATTTTCTTTCGTTAAAAACGTTCAGTAATTCATACTTCATTTCGGTTCAGTTCACTTTGAATTTTTAAAGTCCGTTATAAATTTTCATACTAAATAAATCTTTATTTAATTAAAGCTTACAGATGTTGATGAGAAATGCAGAAGAGATTAAAGCACAACGAATTCCATTGCAACAACAAATTAAGCATATCGAAGAACAACAGAACGAAATACGCAACCAAAAAAGTGCTCTTAATATTGAAATTAGAAATGTGAAGACTATAGAAAATAAATTAAGGAAGAAGGAAGCAGAACTTGAGAATTTGAAGAACCATAAAATCAATATTAATGAGGAACGAATGAAGTGCAAAAAGAAGATTGATCAGATTATCAAAGCAATTCTCGCCAACAATCTAAAAGCTTGCCAAACTCTTGAGAAATATAAGGAATGTTTGGTCCAAAATACTTTGGCTAAGAAGAAGCTTCAAGTTTTTGATGATAGCACTGGAAATGTGGACGAACAAATTGAAAAATTAAGATATGACTTGAATAAAGTTGAAGAGACATTAAGACGAGCTAACAATGTTTCCCATACACTGCAAGACGACATGAATAAGAAAAAGGAAGCAGCTATGAAGGAAACTAATGGACAGTCACCAGACAACCCAAAATTTAAGTACAAAAAGGAGTTTAGCAAGCTTCCAGAAACGCCAGAAGCACTTTTGGATAAAATTTTTGAGATGCAAGGAAGAATTGATTGTATTCGAGGTGTTGATCCAAAAGTTTTGGCTGAATATGAGGAACGGAAACAGATTATAGAAGAATTGCAGCATCAACTACAAAGTGAACATGAACGGACCATTCAGCTGGAAAATCAATTGCAAGCTTTACATAATAAATGGTTTCCAGAAATTGAACGCATTGTTGAGACTATAAATAACAACTTTTCAACATTCTTTGCCAAAATGGGCTTTGTTGGAGAAGTGGAACTAATAAGAAAAGAGGAACGAGACTATAACGACTATGGAATTCAAATTCGAGTACAATATCGTGACAATGAAAAGTTACAAGCATTAAATCGACATGTCCAATCAGGCGGTGAACGAGCTGTAGCGATTGCTATTTACACGTTAAGTCTACAGCACCTCACAATGGTTCCTTTCCGATGTGTTGATGAAATTAATCAAGGAATGGATCCTAAAAATGAGCGCAAAATCTTTCAAATGCTCGTCGACATCACCTGCCAGCCTGGACAATCTCAGTATTTTTTTGTAACTCCAAAACTTTTACCAAAATTACCGTACAATGATCTAATGACTGTTAGTATAGTTCATAATGGAAAATATATCGACGATTCCTATGTCTTTATGAACTAAAATGGCAATGACAACACATTTCTTGTTAACTTAGTTATATTAATATATTTTTTTAAGGAAAACTCTGAAAAATCATGTTTTGAGAATAATAAAAAAAATCTTTTCCATTAATTAACGGATTTTTTAAATTCAAAAAAATGGTTGTGGAGAGAAACTACGCTTGATTATTTCTTTTCGATTATTTCTTCATCAGAGCAAGGTTCGTGAAATTTTAAAATAATTATTTTAACTAGTTTAAACTGCCTATTTTGGTAATTAAACTACTTTAAAATGTAGTTAACTATGTGATCTTTATGATAATAATCAATTAATCGTCCAAATTATTGATTTTCACATAAATTTAGTTAATTCAAGTTTTTGTGCAAATAATTTGGAGGTTAAAAATGTTACAAGACATGGAATTTATGATTTATGCTTTCTCTTCCTTATTATTTTAGAAAACCTAATTTGTCAAAATGGGTCGTGTTAGAACCAAGACAGTCAAGAAGGCTTCAAAGGTCATCATCGAGAAATATTACACTCGATTGACATTGGATTTCCATACAAACAAGCGTATTGTTGAGGAAGTCTCAATCATCCCAACCAAAAGTTTACGAAACAAGATTGCGGGTACGTTTAAGAGCAGCAATATAGGTTGAATGATTTCATGCTCCATATTACTATCGCGTACATGGAAAATAAATATGGCATGAGAATGATTCCTCCTTTATAATAGCTGGCTCAATGACCCGATGAAAGTATTAATTATACATTTGTTTCGTACACAGGTTTTGTTACACATCTGATGAAACGTCTTCGTCACTCACAAGTTCGTGGAATTTCAATTAAATTACAAGAAGAGGAACGTGAAAGAAGAGATAACTACGTTCCTGATGTCTCAGCTTTGGAACAAGACATTATCGAAATTGATCCAGAGACCAAGGAAATGTTGAAGATGCTCGAGTTCCACAACATTACTGGATTACAATTGACTCAACCACAACAGTCATTCAATCGTCGTTAAATTAATTAATTTAACCCCGCTATGTATTTTAAATTTTTACATCCAACATAAATACATAAAATGAATTGATTTCAAAAAAACTATACTCTTGTTAATTAAAACGCTATTTTTTACAGCAACTCGAAATTAGCCGATTGTTTTCAATCACCCATGAAAGTACTTAATTATATTGTTGTCACTCATCGTTCCTTATCAACAAGTAATGTAAATAAATATCTCTGTATAAAAAGCGTACAGCACTTAATGAATTAAATCAGTTAATGACTTAATCTTGACAAGCCTCGACTAACATCCATCTCCGTTGTAGAGTGTGTGAATATAGTCTACCTAAATAAATCTCTGAGAAAGTATAGTTGAAAAGGAATTTTCAGACGTATAACTTGTGTTCTGTAATCATAAAACAAATTTACTGCAATGGAATCGATCAAAGACCATAAAATTGGAAGCAAAATTGCAATTATTGGAAGGTAATATTATTGATAAAAGATTACTCATTATTTTTTTCATAGAAAGGTTTGTGATAGCATTATCAGAATAGATTTATTAAAATATTAAGCATATACAGCATGAATCGAGTGAAAGAAGAAAGTCTTAAATCAACCGGAATATATATTTTTTCTGTACTCTAATGCTATACATACATAATTCAGTGCATTAGTGTGCGATATTTGAGATCTCTGAGAATATATATATGACGACGGACGGACGCATGAGTAGTGAGAGAGAGATAAAAATGTTTGTCATAGTTGCTTGCTGATCATACAAAAAGTTAACTGTTGATTCTATATAATATATATATATTTTACAGTGGATTAATTGGACAATCATGGGCTATGATATTTGCATCTGTTGGATATAAAGTTACAATCTATGATATTCTACAGCACCAAATTGATAATGCATTGAAGCAAGCTGAAGCGCAATTAAAGAGTCTCGCTGAAAAGGGATTACTTCGTGGAAAACTGTCAGCCGATCAGCAATTTAGTTGTATTAGTGGATGTACGGACATAAAAGAAACGGTCAAGGGAGCTTTCTTTCTCCAAGAGTGTATTCCTGAAAATTTGGAAATGAAGAAAAACTTGTATAAGCAGTTGGACGAGATTGTTGATGATAAAATTATCATTTCGTCTTCGACATCAACTTTCATGCCTTCTCAATTTTCAAATGATATGAAGCATCGTGCACAAGTCTTGGTTTCACATCCAGTGAGTTATCAATTAATTTTATGATGCTTATTAATAGTAATGCAATTTAAATACAGGTGAATCCCCCATATTATGTTCCGCTGGTTGAGATTGTTCCATCAGAACACACCAAAAAAGACATTCCAATTACCACTAGAGCTTTGTAAGTAGCTATTTTCTATTAAAGTCATGTAAATCAATAGAAAAACCCTAAAATTCATACTTAGAATGACGGAAGTAGGCCAAAAGCCGGTTGTTTTGTCACGTGAAGTCGAAGGATTTGCATTGAATCGTATTCAATATGCAATTCTCAATGAGTGCTGGCATTTGATTGCTGATGGGATTTTAAGTGTAAAAGATATTGATTCAGTTATGTCTGACGGTTTGGGAATGAGATATGCTTTCCTGGGACCAATGGAAACGGCGCATTTAAATGCAGAAGGTAATAAAATATTCATAATACATTGTTTTGTAAGTTATATTGATTTTTTTTGTTTCGTGTGTGGAAATTTAAAAGGCTTCTTGTCGTACTGTGAACGATACTCAAAAACAATCAACGCTGTAAGTCAAACATTCAAGCCAGTGCCAAAAATGGAAGGACCGGTTATGGAAAAAGTCGCAAAGGAATTAGAAGAAATGTGTCCTTTAGAAGACTTAGAAAAACGTCGTAAATGGCGTGACAACTGCCTGACTTTATTGAGTCAAATGAAGAACGACTTGTGAGATTAATTTGAAATTTAAAAATCACTGATACGTGATTTTCTTTTCTTTTTTGGACTACGAACAATGCTGAGCGATCAATATTTTAATGTAATGTAATTCAGTAAAAGACGAATATTTTTTAAATAAATAAAGTCATTGACTAAGCATATTTTAAAATTATATGCATAAAAAATTACGATAGAATGTATAAGTTATTATTTATTTTCCATTTCTCTTTACATTCACTTTCTGTGTGGTTGCCGGAAATGCGTGAAACTATTGTAGAATTTTTGTATCATGCTAAATGATTTTTTACTTTAGAATGGACAAACAATGCCGAGAAACATAAATTAAAGTTTGACTTTTTTAGAAAATTTAACGGATTTCAAAAATTTAAAAAAAACTTGAACTGAACTGAAATGAAATGCTGATTTAATGAACGATTTGAAGATCCAGTAACTAAAAACATCCAGTAACTAAAAACCGTCATCAGCCAACTAAAATTGAATTGCTCGGGACTATATAATCACATTTACATAACATACACAGTATAGCGAGCATGAATTTAGAAATCTTGAAGCAGAACCAATAATGTATTATAAACATTTTCAGAAAGATTGTATTCTGTATTACATATTCAGGAAATTCTATATGAGCAAAAAAAATATGAGCAGCATGGCTTGATGACATAAACATAATTCTTATTTTTTAATACTTTTTTGCTTAGCTGTCATGTGTTGATATTCTTTTTTGTAAATATTTTAGCAAATACTTAATAAGATCTGATGAAACAAAACTCTTCTGTATCTGCACATTTATTTTTATATAGGCAAGCTATAAAACTGTTTTGTTCATATATTATTGAAATTATATTCACATTGTAGTTGAATTTAATACTATACATACAATGAATAATTCCATAGGTGAACGTTATGTTAATTTCAGGGCTTTAAAAATGAACATTTTCCAGTGTATTCATTAAAGCATGATAGAAATAATAATTTAATGAGGGTTCTTATACATATATGAACTGAATTGCTGTGTGCTATATCATGTTGAAATATTTTTTTTCACACCTGGATTTGTTCTATATATATTATTTTTCATTACATTACTATTATAATGTATTGGTGTTTTGATATCTCTCTGTATGTATAAACATTTTTCATTTCAATTTCGACAAAAAATAATGTAATTTATCCATGTTTATATCATTAAATACACCCATTCAAATGAAACATAAAAAAATCCGATTGTAATGAAAATGTTGATGTTGTAGATTATACAGAGCTTAATTTTTTTACACCAAAAATATTCACATGAATTTGGTAATTACAATGTTTTTAAATAAAGAAAGTGTTTCAAAACCATGCAACAGTTTTTAAATTTGTTGACATTTGTAAGGTTTTAACGACTTTTACATTCAAAAATAATTTGTATGGTTTTGAAATTCAAATAAATCCGTTAAACCCATACAAATTAGTTTCAAATTGTACGGTTTTCAAACATTCTATGACAAAATTTCATCATTGAGAGCAGAAATACGTGAGATATGAAATTCAAATAAATTACGAAATTATTATGAACGAGACTGCGATAGCTCATTAAAATTAACAAAAATAATAAGCAGTGACGATATGATACATATCAACATATATTGACACATAATCAACACAAAAAAACTTTTTTTATCTCTATCAGCAAATATAATGTTTTTGTTATACGAAGCTTGGTTGCATTTTTTGTAATGTGAAGAGAATACAAAATGAGAGAGAGAGGAAATATCTATGTATGTATGAGATAAGCTCATGTGATAGTAGAAGTTTGTCTAACCGGAGAGAGAATATATATTCTTTCAGTAATTTTACTTCATATTTTTTTCCATATTTACAACTATATATTTTTTTATTTCCATTGTTAGTTCTCAACTATTGTTGCTTTTAACATTGAAATGAAATCTGAGTAATAAAATTTTTAATATTATTGCGGCATAAAGTAATACTGTAAGTTTATCGTACACTGAAAATTCAATTTGTTATTATTTATTAATTTATCACGACTAAGTTTCATAAAGAAAACTTAATTTTTATTTTTAAAAAGTATCGTCATTTCGATAAACATAAACTTATTAAGATAAACAAAAGAAAAACTTCATAAAGCCGAAGTGAGAGGAAATATGACGCTATATAAATACAGAAAATTATATTCAATGGAAGAAAGAGAAATCTTTGTATGATACAGAGCAATAAGAAGAAGTTCTTTAACATGACAGACATATAAAAATGTGGCAATAATATATTATTATTGTTTGAGGTGCTCTTATACTTCTGATTTAATTTATTCGTAAGGTGAACGCAGATTTTTCTTATGGTCTGGATTGTTATTAACTTTGTTGATGATTTTAACGACGATTAAGCATATTTATTGACAATTTTAACTGTTATCATCTTTACGAGATAAATATCTTATTTCAACACGTGATCTCTTTCTAACGGATTTTTTTTGAATAATTAACGGACATTTGAATTTCAAAAATTTTAAATTTTTTTTAGTTTGAAGAATTTTTTGATGAAAAAACGTGACAAATCTTAATTAAATGTTTTTTTCCGTAAATAAACCATTAAAAGTGACATAATTAAATCGGCATTCATTATCATAAGTACTATGTAGTGTCAAAAAAAGCTGAATAAGTGAAAAAAAGTCAATTTATAGAAATGCAAACATCCAGTAAAACTTCCAGCACAACAAAGAATTAAATTTGATATAAAGGCATTCACCGATACTTATATCAGCAAACAAGCAAGCGATGAGGAGGAACAAGAGACCTAAAATAATCAGTAATGTATCTTTCTGCCTATATAGTAAAAAATAAAAATAAACACATTTCATTGTTAGATTCTTCAAACAAAGTTGTTCAAATATCGAGTTCTTGTGTTTTTCATTATATTAATAATAATATATTCTCTCTGAAAGTTTCGGAATAATGAACAAACAATAAGAATTCATATGCGATAACTAAGTGAGCGAAATAATAATAATAAGCAGCATATAAATGTGTATCTTGAAAGAAAATGTATGAGACTTTGCTTGATTCCCCTCAATGCATATATACATACTATAATATATATAAACTGCTCGCTCATTCTCTCTCTTCGGCATGATATTTACGATACATGAGTCATAAGACATTTGTATTAGTGTATATTTCCTCTATAGTCTCTATAATATTCCCTCTCTGAATAATATCGCTTATTTCAGTTTTTACTTTCAAACAGAACATACATCTCGTAGCGGCAATTTTTACATATTTTTCATTCAAGCTTTTTGTTTAATTTAATATTTTTTTTTTCATTTTTTTTATTCTTCATACACGGCATTCTTTTTTTACTTCTGTTCCATTCTACTCTCATTATACATTGTGTATGATATTTATTGTTTTCGTAATACCACGTTCAAGAAGGTAGTTCGAGTTACAAGCATAAATTTTGTTGTGATTAAAAGCAAGCAGTACAGAGCATAATCATGTCGAAATATAATTGGACAAGACAGGAGACAAAAGATTTAATAACACTGTACGAGATCAACGAGTGTTTGTGGAATAAGAATTTACGTGAATACAAGGATCGAGATGAGCGGATATCCAGTATACAGTCAATCGCTGATGAGATGAAAATTTCCATTGAGGAGATAAATAAAAAAATTCACAATCTACGGAATCAGTATCGCTTTGAATTAAATAAAATGAAGAAAAATGTACCTGGAAAGCCAAGGTAAGGTGATTCAACTCAACTGCTATCGACAGCTTTTCTAACATGTGATTAAATTATCTAACGCAAAAATATATTTATTTATATAGATACCAAACAAAGTGGCCGTATTTCAAGAACTTGAGGTAAGCATAATTGATTATTATCATGATAGACTCAAGCAGTGCTAAAATGGATGTGAAATAAGCCGATTGTGTGGATTTATTTTGGCTTTTGGAAGGTTGATGATTTGTTTAATTAAATCAAGGCTTAAATGCAAGCAAGAATGATCAAAAGTTTGTGCTTTTTTGTACAAAATTTTATCCTCAATAACAAGCATCGTACACAAAGCTGCAAACTACTGTTAACTATGAAGCGAGACGAAAGAATTAACTCGAATTAATATGTATCGATATTTTTTTTCACAGCTTTTTGGAAAATATCGTGTCGGTTCGTGGAAGCACTTCAACGTCAAACAATACAAACGGTGATTATTCTGAGGCAAATGAATACAGTGTGGTAAGTAACAAAGTATGAATGAATTTGTAATTCATTAAATTTAAATTCACATCGACTATAAAAAAATAATTCAAGAATTTCCACATCTATACTATATGTACGCATATATCCAATATCTCACATATATTCGATTGCCTTTTGTGCTTCACATTATTCACATAATTGTAGCTATAGATTAAAATTCTTTTTTACCCTATTTACTCCCTTCTTTTCTTTACGATTTTGTTTCGTATTTTCTTTATTTCTACTTTTTCGAGTTTGTATTACACAAATGTGATAATTTTTGTATGCTTAGGAGAAGTCGAAAAGTAAGAAAATATGACGAGAAGTTTACTGGGAAGAGATATTTTTTGTTTAAATATTATTCATGCAAGTCTGTATGAAGAAATTATAGTTATTTAGTAAAACATATCTACAACTTTTTTTTAACGGTATTGTAAAGGTATCATCATGTGTGCTGTATGTGCCTTTCATAACACAAGTAGTTTAATGTAATATGTTAATGATGATGATAAACAAAACACAACATTAAGTAATAATTTTTGCGGTTAACATAATAAAAATCACAATTTTCTGTTTTAATAATTGCACTAGTGAGGTGCAATGCCAGTTTTGTGATTTTTTAATCCATAATTCCTTAACCAACAACTATTAATTTAATACACAATATTTTTTGTAGGAAAAATATGACGATGAGAATGAGAATTCAAACGATAAGAACGGTAGCACGACGAATGAAGCAACCACAATTCACACAACATCCAATAACAATAATACACAGCCTCAGCAAATATTTCATGTGTCAGTAGAGTATGAAGAGGAATCTAAACCAAAAATAAAGACAGAGTCATCAGGTCGTAAGAGACGATTGATTACAAAGGATGCTATTGAATTAGCCACGCAGTCAAATTTGCTTAGTCAATCAACAGCAAGTACAAAACAAACACCAACGATCATAATTGATGATAAATCTCAGGACATTGTTTTAAAAAATGATGTTGAAGACACAAAATCCGTACGCAATGACGAGTCAAAAAAGCTTGATAATTTTGAAATTTTCGGGATGTTTGTTGCTAATGAAATGAAAAGTCTGTCGAGTTCTGCACTTCAGAAAAAACTGAAACGGAAAATCCTCGCATGTATCCTGGAAGTGAATAGTGAAGATGGCAATGATAGTACTTAGAATTTTAAGTCATTAACTTCCTCCAATTTCTAAGATTCTTATTAGTTTGTGTAATATTTTTTTCCAAGTTTTATCAACATTTAATTGCCTTAGTGATTTATGTATCTTTAAGAATGGACGTTGTACTTTAAATAATCTAATAAGTGCACACTGATTATTTACAAATAAAAATATCAGATGGAATATCTAACGTTTTTGATCAACTGACTAGTCCGGATTTTGATGGCGATGAAGCATTTCAGAGTGAATCATTTAGAATACTATAAATTGAAGTACAAAATATTATAATACTATACAATTGATGATTAATGTTGCTTTTGGCAGGAAATAAGCTTTAACGGTTTTCAAAAATTTGAATTTAAAGAAATTCCACTGAAATGAAATGAAGTTTTTCAGATTACTGAACGACTGAAAATTTGAATTTAAAAAAGTCGGTTAAAATCATTAAACTTGATTTAATAGCGAAATTCAAATGCATGAAAAGAAGACAAAAGTGTTGCAATTCCTGTTTTTTAATTTGTATACTTGCGGTTAAAAGTCATAAAATTATTAATTTATTTTTAATCATTAAAATCTCACATCCAACACACAAAAACGTATTTTAAAACTAATTTACGAATCTACATAATAATATTACTTTTACGACTACATACTTGATTACGAGTCTTTGAATAAAACGAAGAGAAAAAAAATAATCAATTATCAACTAGGTTCGTAATATTTTATCTATGGGATTAAATTTACATGTGACACGAAAAAAATCTGAGCTTTTTACTAATTCCGCAAAAAATAAGAAGAAAAATATTGCTAATGATTTGATATATAATATATAAAGTAAATGATAGCAGCAGTATGGTCATTAAAATGCACTATTAGTCAATATTCATCCTAAGTCATCGTCATTATTTTCTATTTGGTAAATCTATATTGGCAGTGATTTTATTATCTTGTCTATTAATTGTAGTATGTAAGTTTGTAGTAAAATTAAAAACAATACGACAATTTCCAATTTAAATTGTAGATATCTGTTTAGAAACATGTGTGATATGTTTTTACTAATGTCTATGAGACTTCCATTTAATCATTTATAGAGCTGTATAAATGATATTGCAATTAGGTTCTGTTTAATTTGAGCTAGATTACTTAATAATTAACTTATTTAAAACTACTTTTATGCTTTTAGGTCTGAGATTGTTATCTTCCAGGTAGAAAGGTCATGGTATTTCGTTTCCGTATGAGTTTTGAGCAAAGATGTACATCGCTTGTTGACAATTGCCGTTCAATTACTTTCTGGATTTCATTCATCCAGTCGTCGCGTTCGTGACTTGATGACGCAGAAAGTGTATAAATTCTTTCGGGTGTAAAAAGACTAAAGCTGAATCCTTCATCTCGATAATTTTCAGCTACGCCTGGTCTTACACTATACCCGTCCATTTTATAGCCGATAAAGATTTCTCCTTTCGCATACGGGTCGAGAGGATCAATCGAATACATTAATTTGCGATTATCCAGTGTGAACCATCTTCTTCTGTACTTATCTTCTGGCTTCGGACCAGTTTTCATTAAATATCCTTCTTTGGCGAAATCTCGCGTGAGGATAGTCACTAAATCTGACTCATTGGCATGAGGAAATGCAATTTGTAGGTAGTTTAATTTACTGCATCGAATACTGTGGTACCAATTTACAATTATTTCTGCATCTTCATGATAGACGAAAAGATTTCTCGTGGAATTTGATGGTGACAGGTATGAAATCTGAAGTGTATTCTTATGAACTAAATCTCTTTTCCATTGTCTTGCAAAGACAACATTCAATTCCGAAACTCGCAGAATTGCTTTTGGATTTTTATCCTCCTTAACATAATATCTTAGTGTATCGTCTACCTCGTTTAGCACAAATTTGCGTGGGAAGTATCTGTTATCTTCCTTGCCTTTCTTCATTAGAAATCCTTCAACTTTTCCTGACATGTATGCTGGTAAAATCGTTCCTGAAAATTCCTTTCGCTCATATTTAGCTCGTATAAATTGTTCCAGTAATATGGGAGGGTCGGTACATCGAGGCGTTCTGTAGCATGCAGGAATTCTTTTCTCGTATTCCATTTTTGACCTCCTATTCCCAATATTACTTATTTGGAATATTTGGGAATCCTCAAAATAATCCAAATTTATGTGCTTTATTTTTGATATGTGGGTACCAAGTGAACGATGAATTTGGGAGCATGTTGAGCATAAGAAAATTCCCAGATTATACGAAGCATACTCGACGTCTAAAAAGTAATATATATTTTTATTAAGTTTTATGTTTTAACGACTTATCTTATGGAAAAATTTATGACGTGGATAAAGTGACTCAATATTATTTAATAAAATATAATACAGCATAAATCTCACAAAATGCAGCAATTACTCACTGGATCTTGTCAAAAAATCTCTGTTGGTGATAAATTTATGAAAATTTATTAAAAGATGACTCAAACATGATTATTTAATGCTTATTCGATACATCCACTTGAAAATTTAATTCCAATCGAGTCCATGAAAATTTTATATTGCGTTTTGATAACAAAATACTAGAAACGCAGTTTCCACGAAAATATTTTTTTCCAAAGACCTTTATATTTGTTCCTACCTTTTCGACCACAATCAGCACACTCGTCATTTTCTTCAATTTTTAACAATTCCAAGATTATTTTTTGGTTGTGTGCCATACTGGCTGTGATTTTTAATGCTTCTATTCCACAAAAATATTAATATTTTTATAATAAAAACAATGAATTTATAGAGGGGCTTTTAACTTGAGGAAAACATCGAATTAACAAAGTTCATAGATTATTATGTATTAACCATAACATTAGGCGCATTACTTTATGCTGTCTATTTTTTCTTATTTAAAAAATAAATAAAATTTAAAGTTTTAACGGTTTTTTAAAATTCAAATGTTTGAAAACCATACAACAGTTTTTTTTTTATTATGAAAAGAGTTGAATTTTTGAAATTCTTAATTTTACTATATTTATAAGCTATTTAAAAATGAAAAAACGTTGATAAATCGATAAAACAGGTAATGTTTTATTGATCAATGCATTAATATAGTAAGTAGTTCCATCAATTTCATAATAATTCTCGAAAACAAGACAAAGTGAACAAAAATGTAGCAATTTTAAAAAATTTGTGATCAAAACATCGAAAAAAATACAAAGTTGTGTAATTTTATTAATTCGACAAATAAAAGGCAATTCTAAGAAAAATCAAAGTTATAATGTGGTGATATAATAGAGTAAACATCAGAGATATCAGTGACACTGAAGGCGATAAGCGACAAATCGTAATGACCGTTCGTTGGAGCATATAAAATAAATAATTAACCACATTGTTCTCATCGCTCACAACACCTTAAACTTCTTCCTCATTTCATTGCCATGCTTAACAACTTATTGTGGTGATTGAAGAGAATCAGTTAACTTTGTGCAGTCGTGGTGTTAAGACATTAAAAAGAATTGTTAAAAAAGTAAAAATTTTAAGCGATTAGAAAAAAATTGCGACTTTTCAACAAACATACCTAAAACAGAATTGACAGCAGCAAATAAACAAAAAGGCAACAGAATTGAAGAAATTTGATAACGGGATTTTGAAAACAAGTGCTATTAAAATTACACATAAATATAGTTCAATTTAAAACTCATTAAGTAGGTCGAGTTTTCTTCTGTTCTTATTGCGGTATATATTTTTATTTATGCTACATTTCTTTCTATTAAAAAAATCTAGCTAGAAAAAAAAGCAATAAGAATCAAACAAACAAAAAAAAAATGTTAAATCGATTTGCAACGTCAAGCTTAGTGAGAAAAATTATCCATTCTACCTCGAAAAACTTGAACTTAATTAATCTATCAAAGCATATATCATCGACATCATTGAGTAATGTACAAAATGCAACAAAACCAATTCGGAAGCATAACTGGAACCAAGCTGTCAGTGAGGCTGAAAAAATTGTCGGATATCCAACATCATTTCTCAGCCTTCGATGGCTTCTAAGCGACGAAATTGCAAATGTAGCACTACATTTGAGGAAATTAGTTGGAAGTAATCACCCTTTATTGAAAACGGCCAAGTAAGTTGCTTTCACTCCATCCCATAATTTGCATCACATCATGAAATGAAAAATCAAGAAAGCGTCATAAAAGAAGTAGATATAAATTAACTCATGTGGATCAAAACAAAGCATAAAGTCTTAGTTGATAATCTTGTGTGTTTTTATGATTAAGCAATAGTTTGATTTGATTTTCTTGTCGAGGCTAATTTAACGTCTGGCGCTTATTTTTGTTAAATATTGAATTTTATGTCTCATATTTCGAAATTCAAATACTATTTTTTATTCCAAATATTTGATGTCAAATAATCCAATTTTTTTCCTCGCCAGAAACTTAATATATGATGGACGATCCAATATGCAGGCGTGGGGATTGATAGTTTTACTAATTTCTAAAGCTGCTGGTCATGCTCCACATATACCTGATTTAGAGGAAGATAAAAGTGCTGGAGTCTTACATTCACAACGTGCATTAGCGGAAGTTACGGAAATGATTCGTACATCAAGCTTAGTTCATCAGGGAATGGTGAATTTACAGACACTAGATCGATCTGGGAATGAATTGGCAGCTGATTCAGATATGATTTTTGGCAATAAAATTGCACTTTTGGGTGGTGACTATTTGTTAGGAAATGCTTGTCTGCAACTTGCTGAGTTAAGGTGAGAAAACTTTAATTAAGACATGATAAAAAAAAATAATTTATGCAAATTTCTTCTTCCAACAACAGAAATCAAGATTTAATCGGATTAATATCATCGGCTGTGCGCGACTTAGCTGAATCAAACTTTATTGGCGATCGTGATGATGAAAATATTGCACTTCCGTCCGATCCAGTGCTTAAAATTAATCTAACAGATCCAAAACCATTGGATGATTTTGACAATACAAGAGATATTGACATGAGTCTCATTTTGGGACATCCAGAAAGAGAATGGAATTTCCGACATACATTATCGTCTGGCACGTTATTGGGAAAAAGTTGTCAGGGTACACTTAAGCTTGCTGGTCAATCGGAAGCACTTCAAAAGCATGGATATACATTTGGTAAACACTTAGCATTAGCCTATCAGGCAAGCATGGACTTGGAACCTTTTAAATTACAAGAACTACCTCTTACTGCAACCTTTAGTCTCGTGAGTGCACCAGTTCTATTTCATCTTGATCATGATCCATCACTTTATGAGGAAATTCGACGAGGCATGAAATCAGTTACCAAAATAGACTTTAGAAAATTACATAAGATTGTTGCCGATGGACCTGGAATTGATGAAACCAAAGAACTTCAGAGAAAACATGGACAAATAGCTATGGACGTATTAAACGAATTTCCTGATTGTGATGCAAGAACTGCACTTCAGAATATAATTTTGGCTATGCAATGTCTTTGAGATTGGCTTTATTGCCCATCATTGGCGTCTATAATTAACAAATTTTGAGAAAACTTTTTGACCTAAGAATTTTTTTTACACTAGAAAATGATCTTGGTGATGGATATATGACGAATATACAGCTCTATATTTTGAACATAAAATATAGTAGATTATCATTTCTCTTCGGTTAGTTGGGTGTAAAGCAATTAGAATGAAATACTAGTTAATTGGATGTTAAAACTGTTTATTTTATTCTGTAGTAGTTAATTACTACATTTAGGATTTCTTAATTTCTAACGGAAAATTTTCAAAAATAAATTTAAATGTCCGTTATTTTTTGATTAATTCGTGCAATATGAAGAATATTCATGTTATCATTAAAATTAGACACACTAAACGATGATTCTATAACTTTACACTTAATTACTAATTCTAGCAATCAAAATTCCTCAAAAAATTCTGTTTTTCCCAGCAAAAACTGCAAGAATATAAAGAAAATATCTTAAAGTGCTAAGAGTAATAATTAAATGAACCTAGCACGTTTAGGCATACACAATACTGTCAACAACACAAGCCTTCACGAGTTTATGCATTCGTGGATTTTTATTGGAATCTTGCAAAAACTTTGTTTTCAATTTTTTGTTAATTCAATTAAGTTGATTTAATTCACGGGTTTTTGCGATCTGAATTCTTTAAAGATCTTAAAAAGCAGAGGTTAAAAGTCATAATAATGGAAGTATTATTTCCATAAAATCTATAATTTTAGATTTTGCATGAGATAGATAGAAAGAAGAAGAAAAATATCTGGTGCTAATTAAAAAAAAGATTGTGTTAAATACACTCTTCATAATAATAAATTGTATTATTTTAAAATGCTGTGTAGATTGTAAAAAAAATACTCTGAAACGATAAGAGACTAAAACGAATTTTTTGTAAAAAAAATGTAACAAAAATGTTTTATTATGGAACTATTTCAGCAATATTTGCATATACAAATTTACAGCGATCCTCCGATGTTGTTTTCATTTCTGATTTTCAAGTTCATATCATGTCTTTATATGCATCACTTAAAGCTCATAAATTTTCTTGTGTAACATAAATTGAGATATTTTTTGACTAGCTTATCTCTGCACCCATTAAACATGTTTAGGACATTTTATTTTTCACGCATGTTTGGTAAAACACAATAACAATGAAGTGTCATCAAAATTTATTACATGTTTTTTAGCTTTAAATCAGGTAAATGAAGCATTTTAAAATTTGAATTTTAGCGGTTTTTAGGATTTTGAATTTTAACGGTTTTCAAAATTTTAAAAAAGTGTTCAGTAAAATTAAACTTCATTTTATTCCAGTTCATTTCAAAATTGAAAAAATTTAAATATCCAATAAATGCGTTTTTGACTCTAAATTCTGAGTAACTCACTACTTATTTCTAGACTTGCGACTAAACAGGGCTTAACAAAACAAAACTAGAAACATATTTTTGTCTCTCCATAAAAATGACACTGTCAAAAATTATGGACAAATCAAAAATTTATGTGACGGCATTTCCATTGAATTTTACCTTCTTAATATTTTTCTTATAATTAAGAAATTTAAACTCATTTATCATTGTTATTTATTTTTTCTTCCTTTATTGGATTTGTCCACCTCACAATTGACTTTTGTTAATTTTTTAAGGCAGCATTTTGACGAATTGTTTTCGGTGATCTTAATCGCATTAATTCAAGGCATTTCTATAGAAAATTTTAAAACCTTTGAAGATAGCATTGTTGAGAACGAAAGTTTAAAAAAGAGATAATAAAATATAATAAGATAAACTTATTTATTATGTCTGTAAATATATTTTAAACAGAAAACGTAAATACAAATAAAAAACAGAACTTGAAAAATGAGATTAGTCAGCAGCAAGACCTACAAAAAGGTAAATTTTAAGGCATCGGGTTTTTTTTATAGATTTTAGTGATGAAAATTAAATTCAAGGCAATTATGTAGGAAATTGATATTGATTGACAAATATCTGAATATAACTAGCCTCTCCTCTTTATGAACAATCATCTTTCTGATTAATGAGATTAATGAGGCTTCGACTAGATCGCCTTCTGAATTATATTTATGAAATTCCGCAATCCACGTGACGACTTGGATCCACACAATATTATTATGATTAATAGTTCTATTAAAATTTTTTCATTATATGTAAATAATAGAGTCGCGACAATATAAAGTCACACATTAAATGGAGATTTTTTATAGCGTGATCGGTTTTTCCATGAAATTAGTTAAAAGATGTAAAAAACAAAAAAAAAGCAGAGATTAAGTTTTTGCTAAAAATTGGCAATTTAACTCTCAAGAATGTCAAAATAATTTTGCTAAAAATAAAACAAATAACAAAAGTCACCTTTATTCAGGCATGCATTTTCACAAAGAAAACACATCGATTCATGTCAATGTCCTGTTGATGTTTTAAAATATTTCTTAACAAAATCACGTGTTTGTGATAAACTTTATTTATTTATATTACTGCAATAAATAATTTATGGATCCATTACAGCTTTTAGCTTGAAAGCTTCTGCTTTTTAACGCATGTTATTGCTGATCTCAATGTTTTTTGTTGGCTTCCTCGGTTTTTAACCGTTAAATTTCAAATGTGTGAAGAAATTTTTTATTTTGTAACGGCTTTTTAGTTTTTGAATCTCAGTAGTTTTTGGAAATATAAAATGGCGGAAAAAATTAGTGATTTTTGAAATTTCAAATAATAAAATGCGAAATTTAAAGAAAAGTTGTAAAAATCAGCAACTTACATGCAGAAATGACATTGAATATGATGGAAAACCTAAAAGATAAAACAAATAAAATATAATTTTGAAGATTTATTAAAGAAAAATGAGAAAAATCTTGAAAATGTAATAAAAATAAATCTGATGGACATCAAATCCATATTACATTAAATTACAACGGAAAAATAGTCTACATTTAAATGCCCGATAAAATATACAACGGAATGTCTGTTAAAAATACCAAATTCATTTATTGCATGACATTAAATTAGCCATATATAAATTAATAAAATCTCTATAAACACGCGAACGCAAATAAAGTATATTGGATATATATTTATCGAAGTTAATGCAAACACATTTTAAAAGATCCACAAGTAAAAACCGTTTAGTGTTGAGATTCTGAGTTTAAAGCTTGAAACGCTTGAAAATGAAACTCACCACTAAACATGTGAATTCTGCCTGAGCTTTTAAGTAATTGGATCTATGGTAGCTCTAACAATAGCTACTTAAATTTTTATGACAAGAAACATTTAAGAAAATGATTTTGTGATTAATTTTTTTTATTGTATTTGAAGTTTTATTCTCGACTTTTAAGCTTCAAAAGATACAACAATACAATTTTCGGAACATTTAGTATCTTGACATTTCTAAAACAAATAATTCCAAAAAAATTGTTTAATTTATCCTACCAAAATGTGCATCACGTGTGTCAAATGAAGACACAAAAGCATTCATGTTTGATTAATTGATTGCTTAATTATCTCAAAACTGCCCTGCCTACTTCCGTGTGTTTTGTAAGCCAATTTGCTGAGATTAAATGAATGATTAATCTTCAGTGACAGTTTGGTGATTATTAATGCAGCGAGATTTTATTAATTTTCTCAAATGGCTACTTTAAAGAAGAGGATGTATGTCATTAAAATACATGTCACTGATTAGCGAAGGGTGTGACAAACTGTGTTCCACACGACACTGATGGTCATGAAATTTGCAAATTTAAATAACTTTTTTAGAAGAAACTTAATTTGAAAGCAATTATTGGAAAATTAGCAGAAATTGAATTTAAATAGGTTTGGCAGACACAAAAGTAGCGGATTAAAAAGCAATACATTAATCTTTGACAGCAAGAAATAAGTTTATGTCTTGGATATGTTTGTTTTGGTTATTTTTCGATAATTTATAATTTTTGGAAATTCTGTAGATGGAAATGGTCATGAAATATCGGTGTGTGGCTCTAAAGGCAATAAAATACGCACAATTTATGATAATGTAAGGCGATGTTCAGTAAATCACCCATCAGTTTATACTGATATCATAGATTTAGAAACAACTGTTTAGAAAAATATTTTTTCATACCGAAAATCCCAAAACGCAAAAATTGATTTTTTAAGATGTGAGCTAAAGAATAAAGCAAGCTTTGTTAGGTATTTTTTGTCACATGATACAATAAGGAACTTAAACAATAAAATCAAATTTAAACTCTAAAAGATGCTAGCTGGGTGTATACAGCAGATCATAAAAACAAAAGTTAGCAGATTCTTAGTTCTTTTGAGACATTATACTTAATTTCGCTTGTAAACTTGACATTCCTACTAACCGACAAACAAATTTTGAGATATATTGCTAAATATTTCAAGAATTCAATAAAATTCATTTTTTAACAACTCACAAGTTTTTTTGACACAATTGAGGACTTAACCATTAGTACCAGGGGCGTTGCTAGGGTCCGGACCCCCTCGAAAAAAAACTTTTTTATTATAAATTTTTCTGAAGTTTTTCCGAATTCATAATTTAAAGTTTAATCATTCATGTACCGTTAGAATTAACAAAAAGCACAAAACTTTAGTAAAAGAACGAAAAAAAATTTTGCACCCCCAAAAAAAATTTCTGGCTACACCGCTGATCAGTACATAGTCTAGCGACTTAAATCTTCACAAATCTAAAACAAAACTGAATTTAGTTTTAGGAAATATTATCTACAAATTTCTATCGAAAGTAGCATAAAGGAACGCGATCTCTACTTATGATAATGACTTATCATCAAAATCATTCGTAATCTCTTGAAATCGTAAATAAAAATTGACTTATTGCGTATTTGGGAGTGTCACAAAACAGTCAATCATTTGCTTTCATTTTTGGACTTTCTCAATACAAGGATCTCAAATGCTAAGCAACTAAGTGGATATAGACAACTGAAATAATTTAATGTCAACAGCAGACCATCTAGAACTTTAAAAATTAAAACGGTAATCAAAAAATTTCAGAGACCAGTTATGCATACAAATTAATAAGCTTTTCAAAACTATTGAGAAGCTTGGTCGCTCTTGTCTCGCGAGTTGAGAAGTCAGAGAGTCAAAAAAAAAAATCAGAGAAGCAGTGCTCAATCTTAAGGCAGATAGATAGATTAAAAAATTAAGTAATTGCAATATCTTGCTACTAATTATTTCATTGTAATTGCTAGCTTTATGCAACTACACATGTTATCTTTAATAATTTTCCAGCAATAGCTTGTTAGATGAGCATTCGCTCGCGTGTTACTTTTTATTTCTTGCTCATTCTCTTTTGGTTTACTTAAACAATTTCCTTATTAACATACAATCTTAACGCTCAGTTTACCGCGAACCATCGGACAGCTTAAACGCGTCAAGTTTAAGAAGCCGTTAATAAATTCGTCGGTCTATAAAAAAATTGTTTCGAGTAAATAGACTAAATATTTTTATTATTGCATAATTAATTTAAAAATTAAAGAGAAATTAAATGAAAGTTTTCGACAAAATTGGATTGAAAAAATCAAATTGAACGGAACTAAAAGTTGTTTTGTACAAACAGTCATATGTATGTCAACAAAATTACTCTCAGTCGTGCTTATGACAAGAAGTTTCAATTAAAATTTAGTTCCCCAAGCAGAATGTCGTTTGTGCTGGATATTTCGAGAAGCATTGCTGATCAAATATTTATCCAATACTTAATTGAATTTCTTGATCATTTTATGGCCTATTTATTGAGCAGCTTTTTGAATATCGTCGAGCCTGAAAAAAAAATATTGAAAGTGAATTGAGATGAACTGGAAGTGGCCATAAAATTAAAACTGCTAAAATTCTTTGTTTGTCTTTTAAGACGGCAATAACATTTCAATAGCTTAAGACTGAGATTTGTTAGCATTAGGAAATAAAGCATTTAAGTCATTAAATGACATGACAATGCTCTGAGGAAATACACACAGTCTAAAGTCTACAAACATAACATTAGTTTGTCAAAATAGTCTTTGAATTAAATTTTATTGAGAAGTCTTTATAACTCATCCTAAAAGCATTTTCATTAGCTAATTTTGGTTGAGCTCAATTCAAGTGGAACGCACACGCATGCATCTAACTTCCAAGTAATAGGAAAGTACTTATTTAATGATAATAATATCAATTAGGAGTAGAAATTTAATGAAAATGAAATCAGCAACTTTTGCATTTCGTGACCTGAAAAAGGAATTCAACGAAAGAGAAGTTGTTTCTAGCCAGCTACATTCAAACAAATATACGAAGCATTTTAACTGTACAATCATGCCGAAAAAAAGTAAAAATTTGTTAATGAAAATATTAAATTGTCGGAATTATATGAACCAAACTTTCACTTGGCACATTAAATCGTAACGAGAGAGAAGCATGGAAAGAAATATGCGAATCTGTACACACAAAACTTGTGTATAGAAGTAAGCATAATCATGCGTCTCAGATTTTCATTTCACTTATCTGGAATCAAGAAGAAAGTTCATTAAAACAATATACAGCTGCTTTTTATGGGCTGCAGAGTTGGGTTCTATGGCTGAAGATTATCAAATGACATAGATTTTAGCAGTCGCACGATCAGAGGCGTATCTAGATTTTTTGGGATCTTTTTCATAAAAAACCCTAGCAAATTGAAAAAAGGGGGAAGTTTGACCCCCAAAACCTCTCCTTGAATACGTCCCTGCGCAGATCCAGTCTGAAAATGCGTTCCAGTCCTTCATAGCATTGAAATCTTTCTGAGCAATTTCGAGTTATACGCGTGTAAACTTGATCAAGTTATAATTGGAAAAAATGAGAATGAAGACAATATAAAGAGAGTAAAAGGTGGATAATGAAAACAGAACAGCATGTGATGTACAAGAAACTTCTTTTCGATAGTAAAGCTTACGCTACGTTACAAACTGGTTTTTCCCATTCATATGATTTCACAGTCAATGTCTCGTTGTGGATGCGCGCGAGACTTAAAAAAATAAACAAAACATAAATAACGAATTCTCTCTTTAATTTTTTTGGTTCAACAGTTATTTCTGTGCTTAATGGACTTTTGTTTCATTGTAGATGGACATTAATTTGTGTGATTAAGATGTTTGGATGCAAATGATAAAAAAAATAAAGTAGAGTGCTATAAGCAGACATTTAAAAAGTTGATTTTCGCAACAAACATATTTTTGGAAGGAAAAAGAGAAGTGCTAACGTCATTGATAAACAGAAAGGTGTTACAGTGAATTGTGATAATTGAATTTACACGTACATAACATTCACTAAATATGTCATTAAGTCGAATTCATTCGTTGAGGAAATTTCTCGTAAATTCCACTCAAATCAAAAGTCTTCGATCTATTTCATCCACAAAGGAGTCCCGTGATAAATTGGCAACAAAGACGGACTCGAAAAATGAGTGGAATCGTGCATTAAGCGAGGCTGAAAAAATTGTTGGATATCAAACTTCATTTTTAAGCTTGAGATATTTACTGAGTGACGAAATTACAAATCTAGCGCTACATTTAAGGTTAATATCAAGTTTCATGCGAAAAAAATGTCGCAAATATGAAGCAGTGCTTATAAATTATCTTCATTTTTAGAAAACTTGTTGGAAGTCCTCATCCACTAGTAAATACGGCAAAGTAAGTTCATTCATAATTATTTTTACACTACTAACGACAATGTCCACAAACTAGGTCAAATTAGAGACACTACAAAGATTAACACCCATAAAAATCTAAAAAGTGCTTACAAACCGACGCGGACCGTTGACTAAAATTTACACAAAATGAGGCAATTAAG
The DNA here is from genome assembly GCA_963573255.1 of Chironomus tentans. NCBI lineage: Eukaryota > Metazoa > Arthropoda > Insecta > Diptera > Chironomidae > Chironomus > Chironomus tentans. The sequence goes on along the minus strand of OY754302.1, from coordinate 54,049,171 downwards.
AAGTAAATTGTTAATTAAGTTGTTATACATTTTTTGCAGCAACTCTTTTGTTGCATGACTTAAATTTCAATTTTGATGGCTTTTAAAGAATTACAAGCAAGTAATTGCTGCAATTCTTCATGCTATATTGATTATGATGTGAACAGTACATGGATGGTCTTCATAAGAATTTAATTAGTTCAATCAACGGTTAAAAATTTTAAGAGAAGCTTTAATGCTTGAACTTCCAGAAAGCTTTCAAATTATAAGCTTTTATTAAAAGCTCGAATTTTTAAAAGCTTTCTAATGCATGGAAATTAACGATAAGCTCGGCAGTAAAGCAAAAAAATTAAAATGCTGCTGACCTTCCCAAATGTTAGAAAGGCATCGATAAGAGCTAATAAATTTAAATATTTTTTTTAGATCTTTAATTTATGGTGAAAACAATCTTCAAACATGGGGCTTAATTGTCCTTTTGGTGTCAAAAGCCGTGGGACAATCACCGGAAGTACGTGACATGGAACAAGATAAAAGTGCTGGAGTTCTTATCTCGCAAAGAACATTAGCAGAAGTTGTTGAGATGGTACGAACAGCAAATCTCATCCATCAAGGCGTCTTCAACCTCCAACATCTTCAAAATGCTGGAAATAATCTTTCATCAGATTCAGATATGATATTTGGCAACAAAATAGCATTGCTGGGTGGTGATTATCTCTTGGGAAGTGCTTGTGCGCAGATCGGACGACTAAAGTAAGATTGATCATTTCCATTAACTTAATAAAATGAAATCTTCATTGACTTTTTGATCCCATCGGTAAATGTCAATCAATGATTAGGTAGCATGCATAATAAGCCAATGTTGAATATTGGCATAAACAGAAATTTGCATAGAAATGGAAATTTTTGTGTCATCCCTCGATTTTGCATATTTTTGCAGTTGATTGCTAAGTTTTAGTCATTGTAATATTTAGAGAGTCAAAATTATCATTTTATTGCTCATGCATAATCAACGTTTCATAAGGATTTTTATCCACCTTGGACATTAGATTCTTAATATTTGCGTGTCGACGCAGCATTGTTAAAAATCGGAAATATATTTAAATACAGGCATTTAAATAATCGTAAAAAACAGGAATTTCAAATTTTTACATGTGTTGTCTTACGGCACGTTGATTTTATTACAGATCAACGACATTTTTTGTGCCTGTCTATGAGAAACTCAATGAAATTACTTCTCATCATTATTTCATCTGTGTTTTGATTCTAAAAATATTAGATTGGTCATTATCATGTGTAGATGATTTACCGGTTTTAAAGAAGTAGTCAAGAACAGCTGTACATTAATAATATTTAAATATTTGAGGAAATTAATGTATGATTCTAATCTATTTACAGAAATCAAGAGCTGAACGAGTTGATGTGCACGGCATTTAGAGACATGGCTGATTCACATTTTCTAGGATGCAGAGACACACAAAACAATCCAATTCCATCAGATCCGCAAATGAAAAAAGACGAAAATAAATTGCACAGTAGTCATGATGACATTCCTGTTGATCTCATTGACAATAAGAAGCCATTCAGTTTGAAGGATGTTATGGGTAGTCCAGAAGATGAGTGGACGTTAAGACATACTTTGGCAGAAGGAACACTTCTTGGTAAGAGCTGCCAAAGTGCTCTGCTGTTGGCTAAAAAGCCAGAAGAAATGCAGAAAACTGCATATTTCTTTGGTAAACATTTGTCGCTTGCATGGCAAGCATGCATGGACCTTGAGCCATTCCGATTGAGTGAATTGCCATCAGATGCTAAATTTAGTTTGATATCAGCTCCAGTTCTTTTCCATCTGGAGCATGATCCATCAATTTATGAGGAAATTAAGAAAGGCGTTGAGTCTGTCGATAACATCAACTTCCATAAAGTGCACCGGGAAATTCAGAATGGACCTGGCATTGAGAAGACAAGAGAGTTGCAAAGTAAACATTCACTTCTTGCAATGACGGAATTATATAAATTTCCGCCTTCAGATGCTCGAACAGCGCTCGAGAACATCATTATGGCGATGCAAGAAAACTAACTAATAAAGCATTCTACGATAAGCTTAACTGTTAAATGTGTACAACTTAAAAGTTGATAGATAAATCTTTTTTTTGTGTATTTTCCTAGAGAGCAGCTATTTGATTTTTGAAAGTGCATGGTTGAAACTTCCAAAAATGAATTCATATATTTCTAAACGAGTTTCTAATTTGCATTCTGTGAAAAAGTTTTTAGATCTTTTATCGGCTTTATAAGCAGTCATCAATGTGCAGATTTATATTCAAAGATTTTCTAAATTTAAAAAATATTTGGCGCAAAAAAAATTGTTGAATAATTCATCATTTTGAATCTTAATTAGTTTGTCATTTGGGTAAAGTTTTCACTATCTATAAAATATTTATAAACTTGCAACTGTATTTGCAAAAACTTCAACACAAAAGTTGAGATTAACGTGATCTTCCACATATACATTGTTTTCGATTTCGCATTTTCTACTCCCAAAAAACGTTTTTTACACGTGTTATCGACATTTGATTAAATAAAATCGCATAGACCGCAGATGAGATTGTGGTAAACCGGTCTCAAAGAGTGAAAATTCAAAATCACACCAAAAATATTCTATCATATGTATATAATCATACAAATATATCGCTCCTAACACACATGGACGCAAAAAGGCTATAAAAGACACGGTGTTCGTCGGACGGATTCCCAGTTCATTATCAATCGTAGTTTAGTGGCTAACGGAGACAAAAGGATATCAAAAATAAAAATATTATAGTTAATTATTTTACATTTATTTAAATGCATCAATGGATTGTTGATTTAGTGATTTAAGAAATCGTAAAAAAATTATTAATCTGTGAACTGAAAAATCATAATCATATGTCATAAATACTCAAAATTGTAATAAATAAATTTAAATTGTGTTGAAAATCCTTAAAAAACAAGAAGAAAGACAAGAAATAAAAAATGGCTTTGAGGAAGTTATACTCATCAAGAACAGTTCTATTTAATGCAAGGAAATTTTCAGTTACATCCTTCAAATGTGAAGAAGCTGTTGCATCTAAAAGTGAAGTTCGTCCAAGTTGGGATCGTGCAATTGAGGATGCAGTCAAATGTGTAGGATATCAAACTCCATACCTGACATTGCGGTATTTGACTAATGATAATGATGTGAATTGGTTCCAAAATATGGAGAAATTGGACCAATCTGATCATCCCATGCGTGACACTGCCAAGTAAGTCAAAGTTTAAAGGAGCTTAATGGAGTTTGTAATCTCTTAACTCATCATCATTAGCTGTTGAACAGCTTTAGAAAGTCGTTTCCCCAAATGATATTAAGCTCTCTAATAACTTCTAAGAAAACGTTTCATAGTCATGGCTTAGTTGTTTGGCTGCCCAAGATATCAAGATACTCGTTCTAGGCTTCTATAAAGTCCAAATTATTAGAACCAAGTATCTACAAATACCTAAATTACATTCTGAAATTGATTTAAGTTCAATTTACTACAGGATATTAAGCATTAGATTCTAACTCCACACATAAATATTTGCAGGTTGCAAATTTTAGGTTGCAAATTTTAGTTCCAATTTTTTGATTTTAAAATAATGATAAAAAAGTTTGGAGCCTCAAAAAAATTCATTTGCAGATGTTTTCATCGTCGATATCTTTTCTATTGGTTAAACATTCCACAATCTGGCAACTATTTGTCTGTTTGAAATGAAAATGATTTTTTTTTCGCGATGCTGATTATAATATCCTATATAACCAAATGTCCATATAATCATTTTATTAGTTTGTTATGTTAAGCTTTTCACAAGTTGTATCAACTTCGTTGATAAATGAAGATCGCTTCTTCAACTTTAACCGTACACAGCCTATGATAATATGCATTAATCACATATTTTACTACCAAAATGTCATGTAGTTTTTTCGTATGATTTATGCATATCATTAGTAGCTCATTTGGCTATAATCATATAACTTGTTTCGCTAAGATCATCTCTCGTTTTTTGAGAGATGATAAAAAGTTGCGTATCACATTGGCATGTAGAAGCTGTTCAATAATCTAGACACCTGGTAGTTGATTGATCATCACCCCATCATAAAATAATTATTAAGTCTATGATTTTTCATCATTACAGAATTCTTTTCGCACAAGGAAAGGCCAATGTAAATCAAATGTGGGGTCTGGTAGTTCTGCTCGTCAGTAAACTAGCCGGATATCCAACGACACACTTATGGAAAGAGACAGATTTCGATAGAGATACGGGAATTCTTAAATCTCAAAGAGTTCTTGCCGAAGCTGTTGAAGTTACATCATCAGCTAATGAGATTCACCGTGACGGAGTCTTAAATATGCAGCATCTTAATATGGCTGGAATGAGTTTGGATAACGACGACTTGTTAATCTTCGGAAACAAAGTAAATTAATTAAGTTTTTGAATACATTTAATCATTGATAATAATCATTTTCAGATGGCAATTCTTGGTGGGGATTTATTGCTTGGATTCGCTTCTATACAAGTCTCAAAATTGAGGTATTTATTATTTTCTGAAAGATTTTATTTTTAATAATAAGAGAGTGGATCTTCACGTGATTCTTGAGCTTATACTTTCAAATTTTTATAATTTATGCAGAGAATATAATGCAAACGTGTTATTGGCTACTGCTGCAAGAGACATTGCGGATTCAAATTTCATTGGTATGTAAATATTTATCAATCATTGAATATTCATATTCACGTGACTTTTAATTCTTCAATAGGCGAACGAGATAGTCAAAATAATCCACTTCCGTCTGACCCATTCAAGAAATTTGAAGAACAAAAAAAGAATCCGAAAATTTTTGAAGAAGTTTCAAGTGATCAAATTGACAATACGCTTCCTTTCAAGCTACATGATATTATGGGATCAGCTGAAAGTGAATGGAGATTACGTCATACCCTTGCCGGTGGAACTCTTCTAGGTAAAATTTCTCAAGCTGCATTAGTGATGGGAAAACACGATATGGACAAGCAGAAGGAAATTTATTTTATGGGCAAGCATATGTATTTAGGTTATCGTGCTGCAAGAGATTTGAGTATTTTTAGATCAAATGAACTTCCTGCATCTGGAAAGTTCTCCCTAGTCAGTGCTCCACTATTATTCCATCTTGAGGAAGATCCATCATTGTATGAAGAAATCAGAAAAGGCACAGAATCAATTGAAAATATCGATTTTGCCAAGATTCATGAAATTGTAAGAAATGGCCCCGGAATGGAGATGACGAAAGAACTTTTAAGCAAAAATAATTTGATTGCATTTACGTTACTTCATAAATTCCCAAATTCTGATTCTCGAAATGCAATTGAGAAGTTACGCAGAAATAAAAAATTTTGTATAGTCGCGGACATACGTTTCTCATATTTACGTAAATAGATATATATTTAAATAAGATTTAATCAAAACAAATAATGTTTAAAGTGATAAATTAGTTTTTGGTGTAATTGAATGCTAACAAAATTCTAGTTGTTCTTTAAATAACAAAAAATTATATAATTTATAATTATGCAAACTTAGTTCAATAAGCAAAAAAACATTTATTAAATAGTAAAATTAAATATTTACAAAGAACTTTCAATTTTTTTTAATCTTCATTCATGTCCATTAGTTTTTTAACTTGCAAGACAGTCACAGAATGTATTTTGTCATCAAATTTGCACATCACATTCTTACCATCAATTTGGAAATTGTAGATTTGAGATAAATATTTTTCACGTACATATACTGAGCGTGGGTCGGACTGAAGTATTTCCTCAATTGATCTTTGATTGACATTGAGTTCTTTCACTTGTTGCTGGGAAGTTTCAGAGAATATTACCTTCAAATATTTGTTTTCATTAATCCAATCGGGAACCTTTACATCATCATCGTCTACACTATTCATTTGTGTAACAGATGATGTTGATGATGTCATGATATTTTCATTTTCCTCTCCATCAGGATCTTCGCGTGTCTTTACTGGTGTACCGTTTGAACTATTAGATCCAGATACAACAATTTTTTGTGGACTATCGTATTTTGGAATGTAGGGCTTAATATCAAGTACTGGCGTTCCATCAAGCATATCAGTTCCGTAAAAGTAAATTGTTGTACCTTCTACTCGATCTAATTTGACAAGAGACATGCCGATGAGATTTGGTCTGTGAGGACTTCTGGTCGCAAAAACTCCAACTCCATTTCCTTCTAATCTAGGTGGATATACCTTTGGTTTTGCATGTGATTCATTCTTATGGAAGTTATAGATAATCCAGAAATGACTAAACTCATCTAAACTATCAAGACTTAATTCTGGATTTGAGAATAAGTCCTTATTAATCTCTAATTTGGACTGAATAGTTTCAGCAATACTAGCTTGTCTCGGTATTGCACGTTTCTCCTTAAAAATGGTCTTTACATATCCAATAGCATTAAATTTAATTGATTCATCTCTAGGCTTTTCTACTTTCTTTGGATTGACTGGATTCACTTCTTTTCCTGAGCATTCGCCACACTTAAAGTCTTTTAATATACTCCTAACAGCCTCTATTTCTTTTCGATGTACATGATTTAGTGAATTTAGTTGAGATCTATAAAAATAGAATTTAATTAGTCAAAGAAAGATTTAAAACTAATAAAATTTCTACCTCAGGTTTGATATTTCATCTCGAGCCACTTTTAACTGAGATTTTAGCTTATCCAATTCACTTTCCATTACTTAATTATTTTTGGAACTATAACTAATGCATTTAAAGTTAAATAATTATTAATTTGAGAAGTGAAAAAATTGAATTTTTTTCCAAACAATCGCCGAGATAACAAATTTATAGAGAAACGATTTGAAAAAAATATGGCAGTTATTTTTCTTGCAAACTAACTAATGATTAAAACTGCTAGATATATTTAAATGTGAAACTCTGTCAAAGTTTCAATTTGATTACAGAACTTGTTCCCACTAACTTCACACACACACACACACCTTTTTGAGGATTTTTAGTTTTTGAATTTTTATTCCATGCATCAAAGTAGGCTTCTACAATTTAAGCCAAAAATATAATTGATTAATTATAATGGACCAGCTTACATTTTTTGTGCAATTTAAATAAGCTTAAAATAATAAAATTTAAAATATGGATAAAAAACCAGTGATAAAAAAGAATAAATCAACAAATTCCTGAGCAAATTTGAATTTTAAAAATATTCAAAACAAATCATTTACGATGCAATTGTGTGTTAGAAAATTCGGCAAAAAAACCCAAATTAAACCGGTTTCCAAGAATAATGTGTATAAATTCAAGGATAATCCCCATTGAAAAATATTATTGTACTACATATGTCTCTATAAATACATCACACATGGACAATGAGGTTCTATAAAAGACAATGCATAATGTTTGAGAATTCCCAGTTTTAAATCAAATGATGTTTAGTATTAAGCGGAGCAAAAGAACGTTTCAAAGTAGTTAATAAAAAAAAGATACTGAAATTGAAGAAAAAAAATTGCAAAATTGACTTTGAATTGAAATTTCTAAAATTTTTGATTGCTTAAATGGCCTTGAAAAAATTAATTTCACTAAGAACGATACTCTTTAAAACTCAGTATGCAAGGGAATTTTCACAAATAACTCTACAATGTGAAGAAACTATTGGATCACCAAGTCAGAAACGATTAAGTTGGGATCAAGCAGTAAATGATGCAATACAATTAACAAAATATGAATCGCCATTCCCTAATCTAAGATACATGACAACAAACAAACATGTCAATTGGTTGAGTAATTTGGAGAAAATGGAACAAATTGATCATCCACTCCGTGATACTGCAAGGTATTGGAATTTGTAATTGTAGGTGATAGTTGGAACATTGAGCATTAAATTCTCCTATTTTCTACTGTATAGAATCATATTTGCTGAAGGAAAAGCAAATGCGAATCAAATATGGGGTATAGTAGCCTTGTTAGTAAGCAAACTTGCTGGCTATCCAACCACAAATTTATGGAATGAAAAAGATTTTGACCAGGAAACTGGAATGCTTAAGAGTCAGAGAAAGCTAGCTGAATATATTGAATTCTTAGCTTTTCAAAATGAATTGCATCGTGATGGAGTCCTTAATATGCAACATTTCAACAAAGCAGGTTTAAATTTAGACAATGACAGTCCATTGATTTTTGGAAATAAGGTAACAAAAACGTTTAATTTTTAAAAAATATTTGATTAATATTGATTAATAACTTAAAGATTGCAATTCTTACTGGAGATATGATGCTTGGTTATCCATCTCTGCAAATTGCAAAGCTAAAGTATGTAGTGATAAAACGATTTTTGAAATTAACTAAAAACTAGATTTTTTTTTATTTTTTCAGAAATTACAAAGTAACAGCTATAATGTCAGCTACTGTCACAGACACTGCTGACTTTAGTTTCCTTGGTTTGTACAACATATTCATGCATTTAAAAGCTTTTATATCGATTTTTTTTGTTACAGGTGACTGTGACATCCAAAACAATCCACTCCCAACTGACCCAATCAAGAAGCTCGAAGAGCAAAAGAAGAATCCGAAAATATTTGAGGAAATATCATGTGATCAAATTGATGTGATGTTGCCATTTAAAGTTCATGACATTATGGGATCAGCTGAAAATGAATGGAAACTACGTCATACTCTTGGCGGAGCATCACGTCTTGGAAAAAATTGTCAAGCTCTCTTAATTCTTGGAAAGCATAATGAAGAGAAACAGAAGGAAATTTATTTTATGGGCAAGCATATGTACCTGAGCTATCGTGCTGCAAAAGATTTGAGTATTTTTAAATCAAGTAAACTTCCTTCAACTGGAAAATTTTTACTAATTAGTGCTCCACTATTATTCCATCTTGAGGAAGATCCATCATTGTATAAGGAAATAAGAAAAGGCACAGAATCAATTGAAAATATCGATTTTGCCAAGATACACAAAATCGTAAGAAATGGTCCAGGAATGGAAAAGACAAAAGAGCTTTTGAGTAAAAATATTACGATTGCATTTGATCTACTATATAAATTTCCAAAATCAGAATCCCAAAGAGCAATAGAAAATTTATTACTATCGCTAGAAAATTACCCAGACATCCCTAAAGTCTCAGATGTATTTTAGAGCATTTTCTAGCGCGAGGATCATTTTTTGTTATTAATAATACGTTTGTTAAATAAAATTATAAAATAAAAACTAGAATTAGAACAGATTGAATTTTGACCTTTTTTTACACAAGCCATACATATGAAAAATGCGCTTTTCCATTTGACATTTCTCCTTCTTACTGCGTGTTAATATGATTTGCGGAAGAAATTTTGTTAAACCGGTCACAAAAAGAATAATAAAAAAAATACAGAATCAAATTTTGAAATATTCTATATTATAGCTGCATATCGTTAAAAAAATACATTGACAGTAAAAATGCTTTAAAAGACAGTGCATCTCTTTTGAGAATTCCCAGTTTAAGATCGGATGATTATTAAGCATTGAACGGAGGTGGAAAACGTACAGCAAAGCTATATTTGAAAAATGACTGTGATTTTAACAAGGACTGTCCTGTTTAAAGCACAAAGTGTAAGAAAATTTTCACTAACAACTTTAAAATATGAAGAAGCAGTTGCATCTAAAAGTGAAGTACGTGTAAGTTGGGATCAAGCAGTTGATAATGCAATAAAATGTGTGAATTATCAGTCGCCGTTCTTAAAGTTAAGCTACATTACGACTGACAAAAATGTCAACTGGTTCAAAAACTTGGATAAATTGGAACAATCAGGACATCCAATGCGTGATACTGCCAAGTAAGTTTTATTGTCTCTTAACTGAACATTTCAGCTATCTATGATAAATTGAATTAAATTAAAATATTTTTTTGTCGAATGTCAAGAATTTTTTGCAAATCATCAGACACACATTTGAAAATAGTAAAACGCAGTAAACTTGTTTTGTTGAATTTATTTTCAATGATTTCATAAATTTTATTAGACTAGACTACGTGATAGACGGCTTTTTATCGTACATATACTCTACTCATTAACATTTATTTTATAGAGTTCTATTTGCTGAAGGAAAAGCCAATGCGAATCAAATTTGGGGTATAGTAATTTTGTTAGTAAGCAAACTTGCCGGATATCCCATTACAAATTTATGGAATGAAGAAGATTTCGACAGGGATAGTGGAATTCTCAAAAGTCAGAGAAGTCTTGCAGAATACATTGAGTTTATGGCATCTGGAAATGAATTTCATCGTGATGGAGTCCTTAATATGCACCATTTGAATAAGGCTGGAATAAATCTAGATAATGACAGTCCACTGATCTTTGGAAACAAAATGGCGATTCTTGCAGGAGACATGTTGCTTGGATATTCCTCATTGCAAATTGCAAAGCTAAGGTAATTAATGACAAAATGCTTTTTGATTAAAATAATCTAATTTTTTTGAATTTTGTTTCATATGCAGAAATTATAAAGTAACAGCTTTAATGGCAGCTTCTGTAAGAGATAATGCTGACTTAAATTTTATTGGTTAGTTTAAAATATTTATTCTTCGATTATACTATTTACTAGATTGTTTTTATTTCTTTTTCAAAAGGTGACTATGACATCCAGAACAATCCACTTCCATCTGATCCAATAAAGAAGCTTGAAGAGCAAAAGAAGAATCCAAAAATATTTGAGGAAATATCATGTGATCAAATTGATGTAATGTTGCCATTTAATACACAAGACGTCATGGGAACAGCTGAAAACGAATGGAAAATACGCCACACTCTTGGCGGAGCATCACGTCTTGGTAAAAGCTGCCAAGCTGCTCTAATTCTTGGAAAGCATAATGAAGAGAAACAGAAGGAAATTTATTTTATGGGCAAGCATATGTACCTGAGCTATCGTGCTGCAAAAGATTTGAGTATTTTTAAATCAAGTAAACTTCCTTCGTCTGGAAAGTTCTCCCTAGTTAGTGCTCCACTTTTATTCCATCTTGAGGAAGATCCATCATTGTATGAGGAAATAAGAAAAGGTTTAGAGATAGTTAATAATATCGATTTTGCTAAGATTCACGAAATTGTAAGAAATGGTACAGGAATGGAAAAGACAAAAGATCTTTTGAGCAAAAATAGTTTGATTGCTTTTACATTGCTGCATAAATTTCAAAAATCAGAATCCCGAAATGCAATAGAAAATTTAATTCTATCGCTAGAAAATTAACATGAAAGTATCAAAGATTTTTTCAAATGAATTTCACAAGTATTTTTCAAAACCAAATATATTTTTTAAGGTGAAGGTATAATATTATCATGATTCTCTTTGGTATTAAAGATTGTTAAGATTGGGAGTGTCGTATAAAATTCTATTTCATTATTTTTTTTTGCCAAAAGTATAGCAAAATCCGAAAGAAACTTGATTTTCTGGGATAATTTAAGAAAGTGTTAAGCAACACATACATTTTTTGAACAACTGACGTTCTAAACAAGTTTTCTAAAGTTCTAAACTTTTGTAAGGCTAAAAGATTTGATGCGTAAAAGTTTTATTTAGAAATATCATAAATTAAAGAAACTGCCTACAGAAGGAATTCCAATAAACCGGTCGTACACAAAAATAAAAGTAGAATCACATTAAAAATATTCTAGAATATAAGTATGGACATCTATTCTAATATTGAAATTCAACGCAGTAAGAAGCAAGGCGTTTGTAACGATAGTCTTAGTTGAAAATCATTCAACTTCACTCCAATATTTTTCAATAATCATCAAAATTAAAAAAGGACTAAATTTGTTCAAATTCATTCCTGTCAAGCCAGCAAAAGTAGTGAATTTTCAAATTAAAAATGGCTCTGGGAAAATTATTTTCAACGAAGGCAGTTTTGTGTCACAAGCAAATTGCAAGAAAAATTTCACTTACTTCCTACAAATGTGAAGAAGCTGTTGCATCGCTAAGTGATCTTCGTTTGAGCTGGGATTATGCTGTTGAAGATGCAGTAAAATATGTGAAATATCAATCGCCGTTCCTGAAGTTAGGCTACATGACGACCGACAAAAATGTCAATTGGAATAAAAATATTAAAAACTTAGAACAATCAGGACATCCGATGCATGATTCTGCTAAGTAATTTCAAAATTATTTTATTATTACAAGCACATGTTTTTGGAAATTCCACCGACTGGAACTAGATTTTGTGCGTATCATCATTATTATCATATTTGAATATAATCAAATAACCAGTTATCACGAACATCAACTCATGCTTTTCTTTCGAATCATAACATATATATATATATATATATAATCAGGCGCGTAGCCAGAGGGATTTGTCCCCCCTTTTCACCCAAAAATTCTTCAATTTTCTAGGGTTTTTGAGAAAAAACCCTGAAAATTAACCCCCACCCCCCTAAAATTTTCCATACAACAAATTTGAAAATCCCCCCTCGAAAAATTCCTGGCTATGCCGCTGTATATAATGCCGATATTTTGAAACGTTGATAAAAAATGAAGGTTCCAAGATCATTGCACTCTATTAATATTCATCATTTATATTTTTTATTTAAGAATTTTATTATCTGAAGGCAAAGCAAATGCGAATCAAATGTGGGGAATAGTAATTCTGCTTGTGAGTAAACTTGCTGGATATCCATCCACTTATCCATGGAAAGAAGAAGATTTCGACAGGGATAGTGGAACTCTGAAGAGTCAGAGAAGTCTTGCAGATTATATTGAGTTAATGGCTTCTGGAAATGAATTACATCGTGATGGAGTTTTAAACATGCAGCATTTCCACAATGCTGGAATGACTTTAGATAATGACAATTCGTTAATTTTTGGAAATAAGATGGGAATTCTTGCAGGAGATATGCTGCTGGGATACTCAACTCTCCAAATTGCTAAAATGAGGTATGAAATTAAATAATTAATCCACAACAAATTAAAACTTCTTTTAAACTCGCAGAAATTATAAAGTAACTGCTCTAGTTGCGGCTTTCTCCAGAGATATTGCCGACTCGAATTTTATTGGTTTGTTTAAAATATTAATTTTTGAAATATTTATACTTAAGCTGCCTTATGTTTGTCATTGCAGGAGATAGAGACATTCAGAACAATCCACTTCCATCTGATCCAATAAAAAAGCTAGAAGAGCAAAAGAAGAATCCAAAAATATTTGAGGAAATATCATGTGATCAAATTGATGTGATGTTGCCATTTAAAACACATGACGTCATGGGATCAGCTGAAAATGAATGGAAATTACGTCATACTCTTGGTGGAGCATCACGTCTTGGTAAAAGCTGTCAAGCTGCTTTAATTCTTGGAAAGCATAATGAAGAGAAACAGAAGAAAATTTATTTTTTGGGCAAGCATATGTACCTGAGCTATCGTGCTGCAAGTGATTTGAGTATTTTTAAATCAAGTAAACTTCCTTCGTCTGGAAAGTTCTCTCTAGTCAGTGCTCCACTTTTATTTCATCTTGAGGAAGATCCATCATTGTATGAAGAAATAAGAAAAGGTTTAGAGACAGTTAATAATATCGATTTTGCAAAGATTCACGAGATTGTAAGAAATGGTACAGGAATGGAAAAGACAAAAGCACTTTTGAGCAAAAATAGTTTGATTGCTTTCACATTACTGCATAAATTTCAAAAATCAGAATCCCAAAGAGCAATAGAGAATTTAATTCTATCGCTAGAAAATTAACATGAAAGTATCAAAGATTTTTTTCAAATGAATTTCAGAAGTATTTTTCAAAACCAAATATATTTTTTAAGGTGTAGGTTTTATATTCTCAGGTTCCTCTTTGGTATTAAAGATTGTTAAGATTGGGAGTGTCGTATAAAATTCTATTTCATTATTTTTTTGCCAAAAGTATAGCAAAATCCGAAAGCAACTTGATTTTCTGGGATAATTTAAGAAAGTGTTAAGCTACACACACATTTTTTTCTAGATTTTGTGCGTATCATCATTATTATCATATTTGAATATAATCAAATAACCAGTTATCACGAACATCAACTCATGCTTTTCTTTCGTATCATAACATATATATATATATATATATATTCAGGCGCGTAACCAGAGGGGGAATTGTGGGATTTATCCCCCCCTTTCACCCAAAAATTCTTCAATTTTCTGGGGTTTTTGAGAAAAAGCTGTTCGTTCTGGAAAGCATAATGAAGAGAAACAGAAGGAAATTTATTTTATGGGCAAGCATATGTACCTGAGCTATCGTGCTGCAAAAGATTTGAGTATTTTTAGATCAAATGAACTTCCTTCATCTGGAAAGTTCTCCCTAGTTAGTGCTCCACTTTTATTCCATCTTGAGGAAGATCCATCATTGTATAAGGAAATAAGAAAAGGTTTAGAGTCAATTGAAAATATCGATTTTGCTAAGATTCACGAAATCGTAAGAAACGGTCGAGGAATAGAGAAGACAAAAAATCTTTTAAGCAAAAATAGTTTGATTGCCTTTACACTACTGCATAAATTTCAAAAATCAGAATCCCGAAGAGCAATAGAGAATTTATTATTTTCGTTGGAGAGTTAAAATTCAAGATATTTCATAGAAATAGAGTTGCTTGAAGTGATAGCTAATTATGATAATTTAACACAGTCGATATAAGTTATAAACGGGACAGGCTAATATTTTATTTAAGAAGAAAGGGGTCATTCAAAAATGAAGTCACGCAAAAAACCAGATTTTTAGACCCCCTCCCTCCTCTGTAAATTTTTATACAAATTTTTTTCCTTTGTATGGAAGTGTCACACAGCGTCAGACTCCCCTCCCTCTCTGAAAATTGGACGTCATTTATGAACGACCCCAAATATATTTTATGATTTATTAAAATTGAGTAGTTTTAGGCAGCCTTTTGATATGGGATTTTATGAAAAACTTAATGAGACATTTATGACTATGATGCAAATATTACCTTGATAAAAAGCAAAATTGAAACTTAATCTTTATCTACCATGTTAGAATTAAGAACAAACCGGTAAGCAGAAATACAAAATAACCCAGCATAAATAAAAAAAAAGTATAAAAGCAATTAAAAATTTGTAAATAAAATACTGAAAATCAATTTTAAAAATCCGGGTATTTAATAGTGTCGATAGTCAGTCCAAAATGCCTGCAAATTAAATAATTAAAAATAAAAGCTTTTCAGTTCTTTGAACGTCTTTGGAGCTTACAATTATTTTATTCATTACAATTTAAACATTATTTTTAAATATATATTCTGATGATTTTGGTCATAAATAGCAATAAATACTGACAGTTTACATAAATATAGGATTAAATTACATTACAATGAGAACTTCTTCTTGATTCACATGCATAATCTCTTGACTAGATTGTTTGATCATATTCGATCAAATTCTTTAAAATTATTTAGTGGATAGTTTAGGGTTTATGAGATGCTTTGATGAATAATTTTGGAGAAATATTTCTACCCTTTTTTGTGTCCCTTTCACATCTGGTTTTTCTTATGTTTTTACTCATCATCGAAACTGATGTGAGCTTTCAATATATCTCCTGTGATAGGAACAAAAAATAACTTTCTTTACTCAAGTGCTGTATATTAAAAATACATTAATGTTTGTAGAGATACTGTTTGTGTGTGTATGTAAATGTGTTGTTTTGCCTGTAAGTTAATTGCATAATAATTTGTATGTTTTGTGTGTCGTGTCATCTTGGCAGTTGTACTTTTTTTATTCCAACCATATATTGACTGTTTCAGAAATAAAAGAAGATGTGTGTAGTAACTAATCACTATTATTCATACCTAATTTATGTTTAGACCACATACATTCGCAATGAGTGCGGATTGTCATCGAGACTGGTTCCCAGCAATTTTCATTTATTTCACCCGGTGCAACTTTCAATCTTCTGCTTAGGTGTAAAGTTGAATTTGTTGGAATACATTCTCCGAAATTTTTCTTACAAACTTTATTGATTAAACGCTGGTGATTATTACTTGCATTGCCTGTGTATGGATGTAAACCTAAAGGAGCCAGAGTGTATTAAACTATTTACATTTTTTAAAAATAAATTTATACAATAACTTACAGTAAGTTTCCGTAAATTTACTCGGGATGTACTCGTATTCTGGTTCGAATCTTGGATCTTGACTTGTAATAATAACTTCTTTTTTAATTGGACAGATATTTTGAAAAACATCAACTCCCTTCGTTTGTCTTGGTAATTTGAGAATGTCATCAATCGGATAGCTTTTTTCCTGCGTATCATAATCCTCTAAAATGAAATCTTGGAATGGTGAGTCATTCAAACTAATGGCAAGGACAGGTTGATCATTTTGTTCCTCATAAACAACTGGCTCAGGTTTGGGCAACATTTCACTAAACCATTCCGGTCGTGGACGGAATTTTGACTTGGGACGGTGCCCAATAAATCTCTGCTGTCCCATGACTATGCTTACGATTGTCATTATTACTATCTGAAAATTGCAACATTAAGAATAAATTTATATTTAGTGACAAGAAAATACGAAAATTATACATAGTGCTGCTATCATTCGACACGTTCACATTGCGGACGATGGGAGAACAAGCACATAAATTGTGTCATGAATGAACACCAGAGAGAGAAGAAGAAGGTAACTAACTATTGCATTGCGGTTTCAGGATGAAAACACCTAAATCATGTAATTGCAATTTCCACAGCATAAACTTTTTTCTCTCTACACAACCAGCTATTATGTACGGTACGATACAAAAGTAATATGTGTGTATATAGAGTTAGTTAGTATCGATTGTCCTCAAAAAAGCCACCAGAAATGTGTTATAAATTGTTTATGGCAATTATTCAATTTACGCCATTCAATTTACCTGATTTTGTATTTGATTGATTTGATAACGCAGCAAGTGGCCCTTTTACGTATTTGTGTGACTTGATGACGAAAGCCACACATAATCGGACAGGTAAATATACATATACTGTAGTTAGGAATTACCATCAATTTTATATTCTTTCACTCTCTCACTCAACTACACGCGTAACTTTCATGCATTTTCATGCCATTACCAATCGTATAATTTACGAAGTGGAGCGCACACAAAAATGCTAAATTGAGAGTAAAACGTGCCAGTCGAGAATTTTATTGTCAACATTTTTTCCTACATTTTTATGATACTTTTTTCCCCTTTTTTTCCTCACCGCATTCAATGCCTTGGTGTTCGAACGTGTATGCTGATATGCCGACTTGTGATAAATGGACTCTTGATTAAGCCATACTCTCAATTTATTGAATGGATGTTCTTGGAAAGCCTTATCGAAATGTAAAATAAAGCGAATTATTCGCTCGAATACAAGAAGTCTTGCTGCAATTTTTATCACGTTGCAGGCATTTTTTTCTGAATCCACTATTAATTGCTTGCGTGATAATTCCTTGCATTGAAATTGAATGTTGAATCAATGAAGGAATAAATTGACTCATATGGCTTATCAATATCCTTAAGGGGTGCATGTATATTCACAAATTTTCATGAGCAACGTACTGAGTGAATCAATTACATGCATGTATGATTAATTTACATTTTTACATCATTGATGTTGTTGGTTGAAGAAATTGAGTGGGAAGACCAGGTCCGGATTTGGATTGTTGTTTTACATGATACTAGGGCAAATGGATAATTTTCTTTGGGGACATTCACTTATATTGTCTTGGGGTTCAATGAAGAAAATAAATTTTTTGATGTCCATAAATGAACGACTGCCTTATTTTGGTTTTGACTCTGGTTCCAGTTCAGAAATTTGACCAAAATTGGAAAACCTAGGTATGAATTCATATTATTATTTTTGGATGTTCTCAATGATCCCTCAATGATCCTGAATGACCCCTTGAGATAGAATAAAAGTAATTTTTCCCCATATTATAAAAAGTTACATCAGTACGAGAACTATTGTTTTTATGGAGATATCTCTTTAATAGGATAAAGCATGCCTGATAAATTCCATTTATTTAAATAACAAAGTATGCTATTATAATTTAAATGTTAGTAAACAATGAAATTCCAGTTTGAAAGTTTGTTTCAATTAAATTTTAATGCCATAACAACAAACCAAAGGATTAAAGTCTTTGTTGCTGCCATAAAGTATGAAAATTTTAAAATGTATTATTTTAATTTATTTACAAAAAAATCAGATCATGGCCAGCAGCAAGAGGTTTGGAAAAGCGATTGTGTGTTCAATTCAATAGCATTGATTTAGGTATGTATAGAACAGTTCATCCTCAATTCCATCTAATATCTACTAAATTGTCATTTAAAATTCCTGACCGTACCTGCATAAACTTGTCACGTGCTGTTGCAAACGCATTTGTGAGATAGAAATGCACGGGAATTGTCAATAGAAAAAAATCGCAAATAGAAAGCACAGTGAACTGCAATAAAATATTCACTCTCGTGTGTATAATATTGATTGATTCGAAAATGCAGAATGTTGTGAAAAAATGCTATTAAAGTGCCATTCAAATCGTGTACGTCAATGCAAAAAAAAATAAACGAGCAGTCGAGTGATAGATTGTCAGAACATGTTAGGATAATATTCGATTTTCAAAGTGGCTGAAGAAAAATGTTTTTCAACTCTTTTGTGCGGCGGGGTGGGAAGCACTTGGGAAGGGAGAAACAGTTTAAATGCACTTAATTAGCTATTGAATGGAAAATAAAATTTGCTTAGTCTTGAACATTTGCTTGTCGTATTTTAAACAATTTTAGTGCAATCTATCGAACGAGCTTCTATTCATATACACTATTTCATCTACATGTCAACAACGGAATTTTTATATATTAAATTTTCTCCTTCATATGTACAAACAAAAGTGCAAAAATGAAATTAAAATAAATGCATATATTATAGAGTTGGATAAAGCAGGATGGAAATGCAAATCGAATATCTCGTGCTACCGCTGATGCTGCAATCAAGGGGGGATAAACTTTTAGTGATGAGTCAAGCAACCCTGAATATTCTCAATTAAGAGGTTGAGATGCTTCAGCTTCACATTAAGGAAATGGAAGCAAAGGTGGAAAATGTCTGAATCGTTTCTAATGCATGACGATGACTCTTTTTATATCCCATGACAAATTACATTCAATACACGAAAAAAAGCTTCGAAAAATTAAATATGCAGGAAGCATAAAAGCTTGAGAAATTTCCGTTAACTTTTCATCCCTAGACTGCACCAGCTACTGCTTTTCCTTCACACATTTCGTGAATAAATTTATTGCATGCAATGGAGGAACAATTTATTTAGATAGAATGAACGAATGTGAGCGTGAAAGAGAAGAAGCGAGAAAAAATGTAGCTTTCAAGTTTGAATCATGTTTGAAGCTACCTAATGCACACACATACACACACATACCATTTGCACTGGTTCATCCAAACACAAATATTTAATTAAAAAAAGAGAAAAGTACTTTATTTGAATGAAGCGACTATGAAAACCGCCATGAATTAAGGATGAATGTGTTTGATGAACATCATACAGAATAAAAGAATATAAAAAAACAGATTTTTATGTAGCACACATATCATACATTCGTTCGATGTAGATAGCTCATATTGTATGAAAATAACATGATTGCTACATATTTTAAAAGAGAGCAGAGTTTTGCATGATATTTTACATGCATCATAGTCCTACATAAAGCATCTCTCAATTCCTGATTCGCTTTTTTTATTGCATCATATATGAAAGGATATTCAGATTCGCACATGTATGAGAAATAAAAAATTTTTAATGAAGAGAAACGAATGATGCATGTTAATTAAATTTCAATGCAGATTGAATATAGACACAATATGGGGTAGAAATTTATAAGACTTATAAATCATTCATATGTATGACGATGAAAATGAAATTGCCCGTAAACGATACCACATGGAAATTTTAAAATTATCATCATCATCATCATTCATTAGCAATTAGAGATTAAGTACGGTAGATATTAATCACATGTGAATTGGATAAAAAGCTTTGATAAGGAAAATCATTTTCATATCGCAATCAGCTTGTGATTTTTTTTTTCGACGATAAACTGCTTTGTTTGCATGTGACGTACATTATTAAACACACTTTGCTGGATTTTGTTGTATTTCTAGAGTACTTGTAACATGCCCTTATTCAATGACGGGATTATAACGTGTAATCCAATTGCATAATTTTGCAATTGTTACTTTTGTGTCACGTTTGGGTGTGTGAAAATGTCAATTAAAATATCGACCCGTATGCGGCTTATTTGATGAAATTAATAAAGGAGATTTCAGAGTTTTATGAGCTTTTTTGCGAATTATGTGACCAATAAATAATTTGGATCAAGTTGAAAGATGTAAAAGTGAATTTAAACGCAAACAAGAAGAATGAAACATCTGCTCAACTTACTATTTCATCTTTTGAGTAGCTTCTTCATTAACTAGTTTAATAAAGCAGTTCTACATAGACTGGTAAGTAATCAGAATTTTTTAATGGGCGGAGTTTTTTGGGGTTTTTTTTGCATTTTCTCTCTCATAACCCCTAGAAAATTTAACATTTTTTTACAAGGGGGATTGAACCCCAACCTTCCCTGGGACCACGTGACATAGGTTTGTACTTAAGGGGTTAACCTCCGTCTACAAAAAGTTTATTTTAATATTATAAGAATTTTTGAGTACAACTTCCCTTCTTTTATCTAAAAAAAAAAAGCTTTTGAAACGTAAGTTCCACAAAATACCAAAAAATATTTTTTGTTCTCAAAAAATAATTTTTTTTGATTGGAACTGAAATAAAATTTGATTTAAAATCTGGTTCTAAAAATAAAACTAATATTCCAACTCGAGAAATGTGCATACTTTGTCAACAAAAAAATTGAATATTCCAATTTGATCTCGCACCTCTCAAAGTCCCTAGACCGAAAAGTGTTCAAATTTATTGATTTCTTCACCTCTTCGACTTCACCAATATAAATCCTGTTGCATGCCTTTTGTGGAAATTGAAAAATAAACTTTTTTCATTTCATTTCGAATACAATTTTTTCTGCTTATTTTGTGGTTTTTCTTCGCCACACAAATCGGTAGAACATTTAAAACAGATTTTCCGTATATTAAAATATGCAAAAAAATTCTGACACATTTTTCAGAAAAAAAAAAGTTTTTTAATTTTGAGAGATTTTATTTTTCTGTTTGCTGAAATATTGTCCGTGCCATAAAAAGGGAAAATATGAGGAAAAAAAATTGGACTGGCTTAATTAAAAATAATATTATTCCATAAATGGGAAGCATAAAAATAAAATCATAAAAATGAATGTCGACAGCTCTTTATCAAAATTATCTGTTGAGGCAATTCATATTTAATTAATAATAAGTAAATTTATTTTCCATGAAACCACATGTTCATCAATCAAGGTTACTTATGTAGGCATATTTTCCATTTCTCCTTACCGAGAAAATTCCATCCGTGCATGACAATAACGCCACATATCAAAACATTTGCAAGCATTTTATGGCAAAAAAAATTCATTTATAAATGTTTGTAAAAGATTAAAATTTATAACAATTGCTCCTCTCCGTGTGTAGAGATATTGCCGCAATATACCAAACAATTGGTACTGCACAGGTGTATAATTAAACAATTTATGACAATTTTAATTTTTTTTACATTCATTAATTTTTGCTTACTTTAATTTTTAAAATGACATTCACTTGTGGGGGGGGGGGGGGTATGGCCAATAGCTAGAGTTCAGATATCCCCCCATTGAGAGGGGGTTTTGACACCTTTAAACGGTGTACGCCCAAAAATGGGGGGTAGGTTTCCAGTTTTCAATAGATACCATTTATGAATGACTCCTAACGGTTAAATGGGAATTGA
This sequence comes from Chironomus tentans, assembly GCA_963573255.1. NCBI lineage: Eukaryota > Metazoa > Arthropoda > Insecta > Diptera > Chironomidae > Chironomus > Chironomus tentans. The sequence continues at coordinate 54,027,286 of OY754302.1, read as the reverse complement.
GATGAAGGTATTATAATTATGGACAAATAATGGATATGTAGCTGTACACCATTGAGGCTTGACCGATTTGAGGACAACTTTTAAATTTTGGTTTGTAATTATTGGACTCGTGACACGAGAGAAATTTGTCGGCCCTCGAGAGATCAATAAAATGGGAAATTTTGTAGTTGTATATTCCAAATTATTTCTGGATATGCTGAGATGAATTATTTAACAGAAATAATAATAATAATTTGATAACAGCACTTTTAATAACTCTTGACGCTTGAGGATTATGCTGGTTAATGTGATAATTTATCATCCAATAATAAATCTTTATCCATATGTCGCACGGGAACTTACCAAATATCCGTAATTATTCATCGTAATTTTTAATTTCTCTCTCGTCACTTCCTCAATTAATATTAATTATGTAAATTTTTTAAATTATTGTTTAAAAATTAACAATCAGTAAATATTTTTTAAATGAAAATCAGCACTAAAAAAATAAATAACCAACTTCTTTTTTTTCCTTTTCTGAGGTGTCACTTTTGATTTGTAAACGATAACTGAATAAATTAGTTATGATAAACTGTGCTTTTATAGCATGACTGTTATCATAATTTGTCATTGTATTTGCAATGATTAAAAAGTTGTTTGTGGGAGAGTGCTTAGGGAAAAGAATCACAATAAAAATGGATAGACTCACCGAAAAAATGTAGAAAAGAAACCGGTGAGAGTGAGAGTTGGAAAAAAAATCCCTTTTAACTCCATAGTGATAAGCCGTTATCGCCTGCAATTTATTCTCAATGAGAAAGAATTATTTCGAGTTTATGTTAATTATTAGTAATTGATTATAATTTATCGCTCTCAATTAGCTCAATGCCTAAAAGTTGATCGATGAGATTATAATAAAACAGTCATAAATAAACCACGCATAATTAATGAGGATATTGCGATGCAGAACTTTTTTTTGTTCCACTCATTTTTATCGACTATCAAAAAAATCCTCCGACTTTTCATCCTGACGCTCTTCCATCAACCATGATAATCCTTTTGTAAGAATTAGCAACAGGTCAACGCAGATCTGTATCAGAACCAACAGATGACTTTTTAATTAATTTCTATTATTAAGCACTGTTGCTGTAAGCTTTATGATAAAGAGCATGAAAAATGAATGAAAAATGTAAGTAAAAGAATAATCGCGGATGATGTACGTTAGCGGTGTGGATGAAAAATTGTAAAATAATGTGATACAAAAAAGTCTCAAATGGGGAAAACCCGGAAACTCGACGTGTGCTTCGTATGTTCTAGAAAATTCCTTTGGCGTCATTCACAGTTGAAGTTTAAATGTTACAAATTAGTTTAATGCCTTCTTTTATGTATGAGAAAATGATCTGAATTTGGTGTTGAAACTAGTGGATATTTTAACGGCTATATTTTATTTGAATTTAAACAAAATATTCGTAGTTGATTACCCCTTTTTTTTGTCAAAATTTTTAGTCTCATTTCATAACTCAAACAGTTAAAACATACTAATAATGTACTTATCGACACGTAAGTTATTTAATACTGATTTGTGTATAAATAAAATATCGAATTTCACAATCGAAGACACTATAAGATAAGAATGAAGAGCCTAGAATCATTTATTTATTTTTATAGTATTTGAGAGGGAAAATCAAATTCCTGTAGTCTTAACAGCTATCTTTATCACCAAATCTCCCATATAATCTCAAACTGCCGGAAGAAAATCCAGGTATAAAGCCCAAACTGAATTGAATACCGTAATAATTCTCTCGTAATTGAGGTAAACAGTATGGGAAGTTCTACAGCTAAAGCTGATCCCTATTTACTGTGTACAGAAAAAAGAAAGGATCAACATTTCATCATCCTTTTCATTCTAATGAAATAGCTTGACTTTTTATGGAGATTTTTTTTATCTCCCCGTTGACCACGTTCAAACAAATGAGACAGGACACCGCCGGTGTCAGTGTATTGAAAAATTTGATATGCTTGTGTTCATAAATTTTCAATTAAACTGTAATATAAATGATTCACTCGGATAATGTGGGTTAACACGCGTTCAGCTACTACTTTTTGCACCAAAAACCCTTTTTTCTGGGTGTATAAAAAGTCACCGAAACTAAAATAAAAAAGTTAATAAAGATATGAGACATGTCAACGTCACAGTTACGAAAGTGAAGTACGTAATCTAGAAAAATGTATTTTTATGATCATTTCGTATTAATCGTAATCATAAAATAAAAATTTAAAAATAAATAAAGCATAAATTATCGGAGACGTCACATCGGCGTATAAATAGCACATTGATATATCGATAGGTCGGGGATTGAACGTAATTTTTATTTATTAGACACTGATAATCAATATTTGATCATAATAAAAAAAAACTGTGATGTAATTCATGCCTTATTGAATGTCAATTCATTGTAAATTGTATTCATATGAGTAATGGCAAACAAGTATGCGGGGAATGCAGATTATCGATTGTATTGCAAATATTTGACTCACAATATTTATTGGACAGTGAGATTGCAGAAATACATAAAAAAATTACCGTGACGTCATTCATTATTCGCTTTCGCCTAAAAAGTTATTAAAAGAGCTTAATGGATGGTTGCTGAATATCATCAACAGCTTCCTTCCACTTCATGCTTCTTTTCCCATTTGAATGGAAATGAAATAAATGAAATGTAATGAATGAGAAATGAGAAGCGCAAGTGAAGGGATGATGATGCTGTGTGAAAGTGTTGGTTGTATTGTTTCATAATGTGACTGTTGAGCATTAGCCGTAAAAGCAAGCGGCATTTAAAAATGATTTAATCTGGCTACACTACTGATCTGTAGCAATCATAGACTGATAAGAATTAGTAGCATTTTGAAGCTTATAGCTTGAAAAAATCGTAAATCTGGTAAATCATTTTTTACTGTAGCCATTGGTTATAAATAGAGAAGCTGTAAATCATTGAGTAAAGTATTCATAATACATATTAGCACATTAAAGCTTTTCTCCTTCTAAATGTTCTAAATTCAACATCAAGTCTGATTTCATTTTACTTAAAAACTCATGTTGAAAATCTGCTTTAGGAAATTTCATTTTTAAGCAAAAATTCTTCTTCATTGTTGTTTCGGTTGTTTCCTTTCTTGTAGCTGGCATTCATTCGTTTTTTCCTAGATGACAAGGCAGGAAGTAGAAAATGAAACAGAAACTCATTTAACTTCTGGCGATTTAAAGCACTAGGTCATGTTAATTTAATTCACATATTCACGGTCGAATGGAATAGCAAATGTTGATCCTGTAAATTGTGATTGTATCTAGTCGGTGTAATGTCGAAATAATTGAAAGCAACTGGCAATTTTACCATTTGAAAATTTCATTTATGCATAATTTAGGAGATAATACTAACCGTTAATGTTTAAAAGCTCCTTAAATTTTGCAGTCATTTAACTGCCTATGGCACTTCCCATCTCACTCAAAACTTAATTTCCACCTGCTCAAATATTTATGAAATTTTTTCTCTCCATCTCTCTCTGTCTTTTTTGTTCATTACAAGTTTTCCTCTTGTCGATTTCATCTCATGAACAAGTTTTCGTACTTTTTATGAACGTGTTTACCAAAGTCTGTAGGATTTCTCGTTTCCAAATAATTAGATTCGTTTTATGTTTTGAAATGAATTTATTTTTTTCCGGAATTTTTAGTCTGTATTGTAGCATGCACAAAAAGTGCCTAAAGTAAATCGACGGTGAAAATAACGGAGGCACTAAAATAAATAAGCTTTGATATAAGGTCAAATTAGTAACTTTAAGTGAGAGATTCATAAAAGACAGATACGTACACAACAAAAAAAATCAGGATTTTTATGTCAATAGAAGCACAAAAAATTTCTTTGTTACTTTTTTTTATGTTTTGTTGGAATTTTCATATGTAAACATTTTTTTTCTGTGTACCTGATAGAGGAGGAGATGAAGATTTGTTTTTTGTTGTTGATAGTGAATTGCAAGAAGCTTTTTGTAAAATTGTATGCTGAATTTTTTTTTTATTATAGTTTAACTGAGAAATTTATTTTTGCAGCTTTTACTTTTGCATGAGTAAGTATTTGAAGATCTTTTTTTATTGCATTATAAAACTAGCGGTGGGAGATTGCTGATTGAATGGATTGAGTAAATACTAGCGCATTTTTCAATGAATTGTTTTCATTACTTTGTTAAGTGCTTGCTTTCAAGTGTTTAGTAGGGAGTTTGAAATTTATGGTTCTGAACTTGAATTTTTAGTTTAATTTGTCTCGAGTAAGAGTCGAACTTGAGACTTTACAACATCCAGTAGCATGCTCATACCACTAATCTATCATGAGTGCTTCAAAGTTGTCAGAATAACAATTTAACTATTTTTCCGTACCGAAAGTTGAATTTAGTTGAATCTTTGACTCGACTTTGATCTGTATGGTCAGTAAATCTGTTTTGAAGGCAATTTTAGAGGCCATATGGTGGCATAAATAAACTGCACGATTGTAATGTTAATAAAAGTGACTTAATCGACTTAATGTTTATTTATTGAAGAGACGATGTTCTCAAGAGTAATAATGAATACTAATACTGAATAATACAATGAGAGGGGAAAACAACTTTTAAAAGGGGAAGTCAACTAATTGTCGTTGCTCTTACAATTCAAATACAAAACGACCGTTGATATTATCTCAACACCATACGATTTATCCAGGGATTTATCTCTAATAATTTTTATCAAATTCCCTTAAAAAATTTAATTTAAAAATTCTCAAAATGTTTTAGGACATTCCATTCTGCCAGATCAGCTAGCTCACCATGATTAAATCCAACAAACAATCCAAATATTTGTGATATATCTTCACATACATGTGTCCAAATGTTTTTTGCTTATTTATTTCCCTTTCGTTTCCATTCGCCTCATGCAAAAAAGTGTCAACAACTTTCCTAATTTTTATCTATTTGTATCTATTCAAAGCATCTCCATAAAAAAGAAGAATGCGAGAGGAAAAAAAAGAAGATCTATATATAGAATGTATATCCAACTATTTTTCTCCTTTCATGATAAATTTTCTCAACATAAATCACATTGGCACTGTCTAGCAAATTGACCATATAATCGAATACAAACAAAAATTCTTTCTTCCTTTGTCTCCTTTTTTATTTTGATTATTTTCTGCATATAAACATATTTAAGCATTAAATCTCTATTTTTTCCTTATCCTATGTTTTTTATTGTATTTCTCGGTAGTATCCATAAAAGACATCTAGGGATTATAAGGGATTTAGCTTCGGAAATAAGTCATTTGAAAGAATTCTGGAACAGCGATTTAATTTATGGCCTTTTCCTCGTCTGCCAGTGCAAATCTTCTAAAACTTTAGCATGCCTTTTTTTGGGGGCGCATGAAAAAAAAAATCAAAATTCATCGTTTATATTTTATTGTATTTTTTTATTCTCGTCCGTCCTTCGTGTGTAAACAAAATCGGAATAAACATGAGAAATGTACAATAACAAATGCAGAGAGCTTTGTGTCTGGATTTTCTGGGTTGCTTGACTTAAAGATAATTATCACATTTTTATGTGAAATTTATTGTGAAGGACTGAACATGCAAGTTTTATGGTATTTTTTATTAGCATGGATTGGGGTGGGTTGATGCGCATTTGTGATGGTGATGACTGCAATTAAAATTTATGGAAGCCATATGAATGTCAAAGTGACACTCGTGTTAGCCGAAAAAATGTCAACTTTAACCAAGACTACCATTTTTCAAGCTACAAGTAAAGCTCTTGAGAAAAACTTTTTTAAAGCTAGATTTTGTTATTGCATGTGAATAATAGAAGCATGATGACAAACTTGAAGATTTTCTATCAAATAAATCTCTTGTAATGCAAAGGGATTTTGCCACATAAAATTTTTTTACTGTTGTTGTGACTTTGGCAAGAATTATTCATATTTATTTACTGACAACGACAATCCCAAAGGCGAAAATATTTTTCAATGCAAATTTTTTTTAAACTTTTTCCTGCAGCAGAACATTTGATGTGTATATGCAGGATGATAGTTTTGTGAAAATAATTTCATTTCCTCACTGACTACTGTGGATGAATGGAAAGCTGTTGAACTTATTTCAATAAATTTAATAATATTCTGTTTGCAGCTGTATGAAATCTGACATTATTAAATTCCAACACTTTATATCAAGTTTCAAATATATTTTTCTTTTATTTTCCATTCATCGCGTCAAATAATCTGAATTGCGGATTGATGCTTCAGCATTCAAGTGCAAAATATTTAAAATACGTTTCAAAAGTGTTGATTGAATTTTTTTTATTCCACTTATTTTTCTGTGCATTTAAAATGCTCGGGTTGTTCATAATGAATCCTCGCTTCTGGGTATAAACTTTGTTAAGGAACGTCGGAATTTTCGTCGAAATTGAGCTACAGCTCTTTATTTGTAAATGCAAAACATATTTTTTTTGAATCAAAGAGAATTTTTTTCAAAACCTTTTCATTTCCATTTCAAAAGCTTGTAAGTGAATAAGAACTTTGTAAAATTACTGCGAATGCTTTCAAAAGATTAAGATAATTATTTCATTTCATGTGCCTTTATGTGTTATGTCTATTAAAAATTGTTATTTTTATTTTTGTTTGAGGTTAAGTTGGTTTTGTAATTTTTTCTGTTGTAGGTTGCATGTCTTATTGAGTTTCAGCTTTTTCAACTGCCGACAGCCTCAAGGGGTATGAAAGTGAAGTGAAATGAAGTGAAAAATTGGAACGAGATCTGTAAGATTACCTTATGAATGGAATATTGATATAACGTACTAGAAAGTATCACGTTGTAAGGAAAAAGAGTATTTAATTCAAACGAAAGCTGAATTATTCTGGACAGCAACATCGACAAATAAATAAAAGTATCCCCAAAATCTTAATCTGTATATCCTCAGATAGTTATGTTAAATAGTTATGCAGTTGCAATGTAGTTGCAACTAGAAACTGACATCAATTAAATTTCTTCAAAAAACAACAATCAAAAATGTCCCAAAAGGTTTTTTCCCCAATTCAACCAAAATGATATGGCAAAAGCTGAGCCTATTATTTAATTAACAGCATTTCCGTTTTACATTTTTCATGATTTCTTTGGGTTATTTTTGCTTCCAGGAAATTGGCACTAAAAAGATTTTCTTATAATACTGTGTAATAAATTAATGATGCAGTAAGGAAAACGCTTATGAGGCATAAACATTCATATTTAACTCCTACACGCATATAAATTGCATCAAATCTTTCGTTGGGTCGATTAATCTTAAAAATTTCCTTCGTACGAGACTATAAAAAGAAGAAAGTCATTTCAAAGCGAATGTGACATTCATTAGAATCTTTTTTCAACATTAATTTGCATTTTTTCCTTTTCTTATATTAACACAATGTGCCTTTCACTCTGTCATTCATTCACTTACTTACTTATTCTTTTTCATGTGTTCCGCTTCTTCTGTCGTACAGCGAAATAATTTGAGAAAAATGCTCTGTTTGGAATCACTTTTGACCCAAGCGACACAAAGTAGGCAAAGACCACACGGATTTCACTAGAAATTTGAACTAATTGAGCCTTCCAAGGAGCTGTGAAATAGAGCATCGTGTTGCTCGGGCTTAATTAAATTTCAATAACAACTGACAAATATGGAATGATTTAATTATTATTAAACCTTCTTAGAAATGTTTGACGATGGGGTGCAGAAAATATAAAAGCCAATTAAGTTTCGATAATTTCCAAGAAGGAAACATTTAAAATAGAAAAAAATAATTTTTCCAAAGAAAACCATGGTTTTACCCAGTTTATCTATATAAGAAGAGAAGTTTTACTTCTAGGAAGTACTTTGAGTGGTTATTCAATTTAAAAACCATCAAGTCGGTTAAAAAATTTAGTAGTCTGAACAGTTCAAAATTATGAATAAAGCAAAATCAGCTCGAAACTAAATCTTCAAAAACAAAAATACATTTGATCCCAAATAACCTTGTCTACACCCCTGACCAGGGGCATATTTAAGGATTTTTTTCAATTTGCAATGGTTCCCAAAACCCCCCTAAATTTCCCCGTCCAGACAAAAAAATATTTAAAATCTCTCCATCGAAGAATTTCTGGATACACCCCTGGACCTGACCTAAGGTTTTGCAATAAATCTCTCCAGATTTATGCTAGGTATACTTTTCAAGTTGCAAGAATTAGATTTTATAATTTTAAAATTGTTTACCAACGCTACATTCAGCAGTGACTTTTTAACTTTTATTTTTTAAAAACATATATATTAAACAAAAAAAGAACATTATGAAAGAAAGATGTAGAAGAAGAAGACGAAAAGGAACGATGACATCAATATAAAACACCATCATTCTTCTGAGAAGAGAACACAGCATCAGCAACAGCAGAAATAGAAGCAGCAGTATAAAAATGAGGAAGAGAGAATGAGCGAAAGGAGAACCCTTAGAATGACATATGTTCTTTTCTACTGATATGTACAAGTCATGTTACCAAAAAAAGGGTTTTTCTCATTTCATTTCGAAAGAGAACGATGGATATATTTATGTGTGTATGAACAGAGTGAGAGAATGATGAAAGAAAGCTGTCAACGGATACAGCCAATTTTTATGCTTCGTATGTGAAATGTTGAGGAACCTTTTTCTCATCTCGTTTTCCTTTCCTATTTGTTTTCATGAATGTTCTTCTTCGTGCTTGGCAATAAGGCATAAGGAAAGTTTATGAGCCTTCAATCAAGCAATGAAATGCAAAAAAAATAAGGAAGAAGAGAGATGGACGGAATTGATATACGTGAGTTTGCTTAAAGGAAGAATGTAAAAAGGGATCACATAAATCATGGTTTTTATATTTACCTGTATGTGATGACAAATTAACATGTTAAATTGTCCATGAAAGAAATGAATTGAAAATGTTAGCACGCTCAGCATTTCCTGATGCTTGTAAAATTTATACATGAAAATTTCTGTTTGTAACAACCTTGTTATACATACTCCGAGAAAATGCTCCTTACCTTTTCAATTTAACGACGAAAATGTTCTTTATTGTTTGTGCTTGAAACATTAGATTAGGTCGTAAATTCACAAGTTGAAGATTGATTGCTGAAATGATGAAAGATTTCTTTTATTGCATATCAAGAACAATTGTTAGCGATTTGCCATAAAAAAATTTCATCTTTGAATTATTGCAGAATTTTATGAATCAAAAATTAGTGCTTTTAGAAGAAGTTTGGAGCCTGTGAATGAGATTTATCAAAAGTTTTAGATTTAGCATCATTTTTTCGCATCAATTAACTTTTGCTTCAATTTTTTTCTCCATCTTTTAAATATTTTGCTTCACTTATTTTTTAAATTTCAAGTGATGCTAAATTTTGTATCATTCTGAAGCTTTTGCTTCAATTTTTTGCATCTTTTCAACGTTTTGCTTTAAGAGATTGTTCCATCATTGAATTTTTGTTCACAATGATTCCTTTTTTCTTCATTAAAGCATCTGAATTCCCACAAGTATCCTCCTGAGCGTGCCTGTGTGAATGGAACCATAAGTCATGTCATATGTTTACTTTCTGTCATATCAGCAGCAAGACAACTGTTTATTTCATTTAAATGTCACCTCCCAACAGAGTTCAATATAAAGAAAGAAAAACAGGGAAATAATTGAATCTTTATCAACATTTTAAAGCGAAATGACATTCGGGAATTTCCGTGATATAACCCATAAATGATCTAAAGGTAGAAATGTGCTGAATAATGTTGTTTAAATTCTGATATTTATTGCACAATGGAATGTAATTGACTTCATAAACAAAAAAAAATCGTGTGAAATTTTTATGAATTATTAATTTACACGATTTGATGAAATTCTGCTCGAGATTGATTGTGAACAACAAATCAATAAAGATATGATAAAGCTGTGAATAACTTGATAAATATTTTGTCTTTTTACTGGAAAATAATTTATTGTCTTTCATATTTAATTTTTGTCATGTATTTCTGAAATAATGGAAAATTGCTATGGGAGGCTCTGAAAATTGACAATCTTTTGAGTTCATTTGAGTTTTCGGTCATGTCAAGGCTAAGGTTAAAAATAATATAAACAACTCAAATATCAAAGTAAAGTTCTTGGAACTCAGTTGAAAATGGACAAAGAAAAATTCATTAGACAATTTAGATTCATGAGCAATTTACAAAGAATTCATTCAACTAATTGTCATAGAGCTGAACAGCAGTCCATTCCATGTTTCTGAGACAACAGAATAAATTGCATATTATGATGTAACTCAAGTATGAGCTCTTTACAATTTTGCTTTGAGGCATTGAACTTTACCAACAATTTTCACTGAATTTCATCTAGATCGGATCTTTTACTGTTTACAGAATTCTAGCAATTATACGCTTTTAAAAAATAAAAATTGCCATCAGTTTCCATTTCTTTTGATTATATTTTCCAACATTTTCCCAGGAACTTTTCTCAATTACATCCAGTCTGATGATTTTTTCACAATCTTTTATGACGTCCAATATTTAATGGGACTCGAACCCATACCTTTAAAAGAATGGAAACCATGAAGGGGGGGGGGGGGTGGTAGGGTTGGAAGGAATCTTCCATTTCTTAAATGATGTTTACGAAGAAAAAAATCTTACCGCATAATTAATGAACTAATTTCAACGCCTTTCCAAAATAAATAATCAAAAACAGTTGTGAACAAACATTTTTTTTCTCCCATTTTTCTCCCAAGTTGTTTATGGTTGAAGAGAAATGGGATATTCTGCTCGGTATGATAATGAAAATGACTAGACAGTAAAGCAACTTTTTCTGATCAATTAATCCTCGACTCAGTGAATTTGATGCAATCATTTATCATCACTGGCTCACAGCTATTAAATATTTCACAATAAATTTCTGCTCGTTTCATAATTTTTATGCAGCAGAGATGTTCAATATTTGAAAAGCATTTATTGAATGAATTTTATAGAGTAAGCCAATAATTCATGATTGTCACAGTCATTAAAATAAAATTGCTCGATGTTTTTTTTATTGTAGCAATTAAACATAGTGATAGAAGCAGATGCTTGATGCTTGTGTAAACATATATAGGAAGATTAAAAGATTTAACAACCGTAAATCACAAGAGGACGACTTGAATTTTATTGGAGAGGATAATAAGAAATTTACATTAATTATTACTCGACAGTAATGTTGGAAATTCATGGATTTTATTAATCTTATGATGAAAAACTTAATATTTTTATGATAAGTTTTATTACCTGCAAGTACTTTTGACCTTCAAATGCATGTCGTTTACTGATTTGACGTTTGATGTCCACTCTCCCACATTTTTTTTCATCTTTAAAAAGGGTCGAACAACTCTTACTTCCTCATTCCCTAAAAGCGTTACGTAATAAATGAACAACCCCTTTACAAATGATGTCCAATAATTAGGGGGTTGAGGGAGGTCTAGAGTTGTTGGACCTTTCATACAAGAAAAACTATTTTGCATAAATTTTTTGTAATTTCCCAGTTTTTATTTGACATCATTTATGAACAGCCCCTTATCCATTTAAAGAAAATTTTCTCTAAAACTAACGGAAAAAGTTTAATAATCAGTAACTGAAAAGTTTGTTTGTGTTGTAAATTACTAACCATTATTTTTGCATGCGATTTTCCCAAGATTTTTTTCCACTGAATATGAAGTTGACCTCCTTTTTGAGATCAACTGAGAGTACTTCGATGTACTTCAATGTAACAGTTTTAAAGTTTGTTTATTCTTTGAGTAATCGCTGAGCTTAAGTACCTTTTTGCAATCTTCCGTGAACTTCTTTATAAAGAATTTTATTTTTATTTTTAAGATTTTTTCAGGACATGGCAAGCTGCTGGCTGTTTTTTATTATGAATCAAAGTCTTAAGTATCAAGGTTTATTTCCAAGAATTTTAAGCTACAATAACATTTTTCCCCGGGCAAAATGTTTCACCAAAATCCAGCTTAATTTTTCCACCGCTTGAAGTAGGGACTTATTTCCATGAACAGTAGACATAAGTGATTCACAGGAATGAATTTTCAATCTTAAATGTACATAAAGCTAAAGAAGAAGTTCAAATAAAACAAAAAACTTTGTTAAAAATGAATTTAAAAGCTTTGTTACTAAGCTAAATGAATTCGTAGCAGATGGAATTTTTTTCTAAAGCTTTATTACAGGCATGAGAGAAATATTCATCAAAAATGAGGTTCAATATTTGAAATCCATTTTGAGTGCTCTTCTTATAGACCTTGAAAAGGGCGTATCCAGAATAACACTTTATTGGGAATTCAATTTTTTTCAGCTAGATTTACAATACTTAACATGCCCATGCTCCCTATTGTTCCAAATAAAGGCATTGTTTAGCACATTTTAGGATTTTCCCAATTTTTCAATGCAATTGTTGGACTGGAAAAATTATTTAAAACCTCAAAACTCGAATACTAAACCGTCATTATTCTTCCATAAATCATGATATTTACAATTTTATCCGTACTGGATTTTCACTCTAAATATTCATGCAGCATATTTCAAAAACTATTTTTAGACCAATGGTTCGGTTGAGTACATAAAAATTTTCCCTCTCTATCCAACATTCCATAATCTCCACAATATTCAACCATAGTACGTGTATAATACTTTAAATCTCACTCAATGATCCTTGTAATAAAATTCACTTTATGTTTGTTTTATAGCAAAGTTATGACGTTGGTGTTAAGTTTAAGCACTCCTTGTGCTTGCTTCTATTGTATCAAGTTTACAGACATCCACCTTGAAGAGTGTTTACGTAAAATAAAAAATACACAAAAATCCATTTAATCTATGCATAAATGAAGAGGATGAGCAACTTTAGAAAAATTGTTAACGATTTTACTTCCACTAGTCCGTCCACTTAGAAACAAAGAAACTTTTTGTTGCTCCATAAAAAAATTTAAAATGTGGTTTTAGCGTAAAGAGCCTCTTATTTAAATTCCTATTCCACATCATGAGTTTAATGCTTCAACCGCAAAATTAAAATGAAAAAAATAAAAAGGGGAAAGAGACAGAGACGTAGACATGAGAGGAAGAAGAAAGCTGGGAAGGAAGAAGAAAATTATGTTTGAGAGGTTTTATAAAAAAATGTTCATAATGAAGCTTCAATTCATTTGTGCATAATTTTCCACTTACTCAAACTTAGAAAAATTATTAAAACTGAGAGCAAGTAGAACTTGAATGTTTTCGTTGAGAAGTCTGTGAACGCATTCTAGAAGAAACTGTATTTTTTGAGGTTACCTAGGTGTTCTGACGACTGTCTTGATGACTGTTGATTGCCCTAATCTACAAATATTCTACTTGATTGCTACTTAAATTAAATTTCAGGCGCCATGACTAGACGACTTCACATGTCCATAAATTGAGTACATCTGTTAATTTGAATGGAGTGTTTAAGTAAATAGACAACATTTCATAGAAATTCATAAAGGCTCTTGTTGGTAATGTTCTGAATAAATGTAAACTCTTTCATCAGAACTACCTTTATGGTTTATCTACATTATTTCATAAGCACTAAGCATAAGCCTGTACTTATAACACTAGGTGGATTTTCCAATGAAAATTCCATATTTGAGGTTCTATGTCCTAAAATAATAAATTTATCCATTTAAAACTTCCCAATTTTACAACAGAATTCTCATTTTCAGCTCTCAACAATCATTCCCGTCAGTTCATGACTATTCATTGGAGAAATACTTTATGAGTATACAAATTGCTTTTGTTATGATGCACATATTATCCTCATATTAATGAAAATTCCTTTCTGCCACAGACTGAATATAAACTTTTAACAATGGTCAACATATCTTCATGATTTATGAGAGTCATATACTCTATTAATAAAGCTTTTACAGCTTACAGAATATAAAATAGTGTAAAATGTTTTTTGTATTTTAGATAATAGTCATATTCAAGCTGACAAAGCGCTACTAAATTCACATTATGGTGTTATCAGAAAATCCTCTATAGAAAGAGCTTAAAAAGCATCAAAGAAAAAGTTTTTCTAAGTTTATGTTATGACAAAAATTGCATTTTTTTGAGCTCACAAAACTAATGAGTTTGTTTGTGTACATACACATAATGACAGGGGTTCTCTTTCCATCTATCGCTCTACCCCCCGTCTGATTACATGCCAGAGTTTTATTATTATTTTTTGTGCTCATGTTGAGCGTATTATGATGCATGCGCATATATTAGTAATGTATGGCATAAATGCAAAAAAAATAGAAAATGGTGTTTACAACTTTTATTTGCATTTTATGCTTATGCTAAAAACCCACCTATTGTTCTACATGTTTACATCCTCTGTTCTGCTCTTTTTTGTGTTTTTTGTACGCTCTAGAAACTTTGAGAATTATATGCGATTCATGTGAACATTTTAAAGCTTCACTTAATGAATGAACATTTTTTCCCTGAAAACAATATTACATTTTACTATAGAATAATAATTTTTTTTGATACTAGTAATTTATCGAGAGATGTACGTTTTCGAGTTGCTTGTAAGAGCTAGAAACTAAAATAAATTTGAAAAGTTTTTGAAGTTTTAATCAAGTTTTCACTGAGCTACTCAGTTTTACTATAACTAATTCTTAGACTTGTTTTACAAGCTTGATGTAAAATCAATCAGATGATAGTAAACTTGTTAATCTAATAATTAAATTAAGGTAAATTATTATCGATGTTTTCTATTAGAGCCTTAAAAGCAAACTAAAAGTTGTAAACAAATTTGAGGGGCATGAAACTATATTTTCTAATAAAAAAATTCAAAAATAATCTTACCGTTAAAAATTCAAAAATTAAAAAGCCGTTGAATAAATTTCCTATATATTTTGGTTCACATCTCATTGATGAAAACCACACTGCATAAAATGTATTTTTTTTCACATCAGAGAACAAAAAAGAAAAGGCGAAAAACAAAGAAAAAAGTTAATGCTTCCCTATCAGCCAGAAAAAAGATGATTTTCCATGCAATTAAAAGGCTGTATAAAATTTTTCCCCATAAAACATTTAATAACTTAGTACCATAAAATGCCCATAAAATTCAATATCATCTATACTTAATGCCATTTGCTCTCTACCACAAAAATAAAAGGGAAATTGCGATAAAAGTTTTTTTCGTTCCTGTTTAAGACTTTCCGCGATTTATTCGCATAGTTCTCATCTCCAATAAAATATTATTGTCTTCTGGCTGTTTTTTTCAGATGAAATTGGAGCACGTTACAAAATGAGTGGAATATTAATCATTCAGCTACTTAATATTAATACTCTTCGCTTGCTGATTTGGTTTTCTCTAAAAAATATTATTTTATTTTTCTGTTTCAGCTCTTTTTTTCCTCCGTGGATTATTGTTATCTTTATAGTAATAGTGTAACAAAAGAAAATGAGATGTCACTCTTTAATTAACACGATGCGATGGAAAATGGAGGCATTAAGATAAGGGAAGGAATATCTTCCGTGAATATGAAATTTTAGCATAATTAAGAAGAAATTAGGGAGAAGAAAAGCCTTTATGACTCTTTTAGTTACCATACTATAGTTAAAGCATTAAAAATTCACATAAAATTGTCGACTGAGATTTACAAATTCCTTTGAATTATTTTATTACGGCAATCAGCATTAGAATAATTTAGGGGAGGGGCCGTTATCTTTTTAATCAGGAAGAACACAAGAAAATTGCGTGTCATGGAAGAATTATTCTCAAAGGTGTCCTTTTGTAAACAAATTATTCATATTTTGTGCCTCAAAACTTTCCACGCTGCTCATATAATTGATGGTTGTTTTCTAGAGATATTTTTTGCCATCCATAATCCATACACTCTCTGTTGTGTATAACATTTGTTTAAATTAGGGTAAATTTTGCAAAGATTGTTGCTTTTTGCAGAAATTTTTGAATATTTTTTAAACGTATTTTCTAAATTTGAATTATAACGAACTTTTAAAATTTGAATTATAACGAACTTTTAAAATTTGAATTGTAACGAACTTTTAAAATTCAAATTTTATCTGTATCTCAAAGTGGAATCTAGGATATTAAGATGGTTATGGCAATAAATTACAATTTACATGTTAATTTACAATTCACTTATACATCCAATGCAATTAAAATACAAAAAATCTTCAAAAATTTATGAAAATTAAGTTATTTGAGGCTTCTGAACTCTCTACAGCTTTATTTTTGTAAGCAATCATAACTTCAGAGTCAGAACTTAACTTTTTACACCCGAGACTAGCTGCAATGGAGATCAATTCCTGACCAAAATAGGGATAATCATATTTACGATTAAATAAAATATTTTTTATTCCCATCAAAAAACCACAAAAGTTTCACAAAATAGTTCAGTTTGAAAACAAACCAGAATCTCAAAACTCATAAACCCAAAATAATCAACTATCTTTAAATTTTTGCATGAGAAGTTTCTCTATCCCCAATTTGAAGTTATTCATTGTAGGAAATTCTTCAAAAAGTAAAAATTTGTTTTCATATCTTCTGGACTATAGAAACTTTATGCAGATATTACATAAATGTGAAAAGGAAAAAGTTTTCCATAACTTTGTTAAGAAAATCAGAAGAAGAAGAGAGAAAGGAAAAGGAAACATAGTCTAGATGAGAATTATTTTTAACAAGATTTTATTTCCATAAGAAATAAAGTATATATAATATGAATTTATTTATCTCTTCACAACTATGTTCTTAACCAACCGTCGAGAGTATTCACAATATTTCGTTTCTTTTTGTTACGTGTCCAGAATTATTACTCACTTTTCGTCGCTCCTGAAAGCCTTTCTTTTGCCTCCAAATTCATCTTGTCTCTTCAATCTGACATCATTATATGGACTTTTACTATGCCATACCATTCATATTTATTTTCTCCGTAATGAATGTCTTTTAGAAAAAAAACAAGTAATGGAGAGTGAGTGCGAGAAAAATGTGATCATTTGTTACTTTCGTTGAGTATCATAAACTTTCATTTGTGACGAGGACAAGTATGCCGTCTTTTAGAAGGAAGAACTGCCAGGGAATCTGGATGACTGATAAATTTATGAATTTTCAATTTTTTTAAAAACCGTTTTATTTTTGAATTTTCAAAAACTGATATTTTGAATTTTAAAAAACCGTTAAAATTTTGAATTTTAAAAAACCGTTAAAATTTTGAATTTTCAAAAACCGTTAAAATTTTTCTAAAAGGTTTCTGAGAGCAGCTTTAAAAAGTGATTTAGCCTCCATCCATGAACTCTGGTCAGCAGGAGATGAGAAAATCAGCAGAAGAAGAGCAAATGAAATGAAGAAGGCTAAAAGTTGGTGTCTTTTATGATATAATAAAAGATAACATGTTATTGGCAGTTATGTTACAGAAGCTAAATGTACATTACACGTATGAGATGCAACGTACGATTTGACCTCTCAACGTAAAGGTATTTATGGGCATTTATTGTCACGAGCAAATGGAAAGTTTATTTATGATTTAACAAACATTTATTTCAGGAGATATTGTGTAAGATGACCAGCAGAAGAAAAGCAATTATTCTACTTTTTGCTGTCCTAAAGGATTTTCGCTCTCTCTCTCTCTCTTATTTTATTTTTGCAATAAATTTATTACTTTTATGATATACTAACTATCATATCTACGTTTTCATTTATTTCCCTACTTTCATTTTATTACCACTTTCTGGTGAATTTATGTAACCATTCTCTATCATTCTTTCATTTACTTCCCACTCAACGAAATGGAATTGTTTTGTAAGCTTTTAGCATTAATATTGTATCAACATTCATCCATGACTATTGATGCACATACACTGATTGATCAGACAAATAGGCAAGATGAGCATGAGAACACAATAGGAGAATAAAGGTTAGGGGTCATTCACTTATGACATCCATGATTTAGGGGGGAGGGGGGTCTGAGATTTTGTGACACTTTATACTAAAGAAATTTTTTTTAATTTAAAATTTGTGACAAGGGGGGGAGGGGGTCTAAAAATCCCATTTTTTGATGGACGTCATAAGTGAATGACCCCTTATCGAGGCCATGATTTTTCATAAAAATGAATAAATAAGCTTTATCCGATTAAATTGCTCTTTCTGCTTTGTTTAGCAAGTTCTGCCTTTTTTCCACATAAACACAACAAGCATCATTGGCATACTAAAAAGAGAATAGAGAATTTAAATTTATGAAACTGATATTAAAAGTTAGTTTTGAAAGTGAAATTTAAAATGAATATAATTTTTTTGCAAAAATAAGTTTGAAAGTTGCAAATTGAAAAGCAAATATTTAGTTGAGAAGTTAAATGGATCTATTTTGATGCTTTGAAAGCAATTAAATAGTCGAACTAACATTTATTATCCCGAGTATACAAAGAGCGTGCTCACGAAATTGAGCACGTTCCTGAGCATGCTCAAAATTACAGTTTAACGTGCTCACCTGAGCATGCTCACCTGAGCATGCTCATGAGTATACTCAATTCAAAAAATTTAATATGCTCAGCTGAGCACATTCCTGAGCATGCTCTTGAGCATATTCTGAACACAACAAAAAGATGTGACAAATAAAATTCGAACATGCTCAGCTGAGCACATTCTTTAGCATGCTCTTGAGCACATCCTGAGCACAACAAAAAAAGTAACAAATAAAAATCTAACATGCTTAATTGAGCACATTCTTGAGCATGCTCGTGAGCACATACTGAGCATACTCAGATATTTTACAAATTAAATTAGAACGTGCTCACCTGAGCACATAACTGAGCATGCTCTTGAGCACATTCTGAGCACACCATACTGAGCATGCTCAGATATTTTTAAGGAAAAAAAGTTAATTAAGTTAACTAATGAATTGTCAGTTGTGTCCTAAATGTTGTAAAACCAAGTAGAACCGTTATTCCTTGAAATTAGCATGTTTAAAAATATAATAATTTAAATATGTCTTTTGCCATATTTATATTATTATATATTTACAGATGGTGACTTCAAGGAAAAATGCGAGATCTCGAAAGTTAAGCAACGCAAGGAGAAATTCAAACAAAGATGGGTGACCGGAAAAATTTCTAAGTATCAAATTTTCAATTAAATAAAAATTAATTCTACTAACATAGCTTTAAAAAATACTCAAAAAATTCCGGTCAACTCGAAAAAATTGGTTAACTTAATTAATTTTTTTTAATTTTGTATTATTTGAGCATGCTCAGTGAGCACGTTGTTGAGCATGCTCAGTGAGTGTGCTCTAGAGCATGCTCAGAGTATGCTCATGTATATGCGCATGCGTATTATACGCGCATTTTGTAATGTGCTCACGTTGTGCTCACAATGTGCTCATGAGCATGCTCAGTGAGCATGCTCATCATGGTAAAGTAGTGGCATCAGTTTTGAATGAGAGAGCATGCTCTCGTGAGCATGCTCAGCAAAAATCTGAGCATGCTCTTAACGTGCTCTTTGTCTATTCGGGTATGTTAAAAATTTGTATAATATTCATTTGTTTACAAATTTTAGGTTGACAATCCCCTAATATTCTAGAGTAAACCATCCTCTAATACTTTTTCTGATTTAAATTGATTTTAATCCTTTTAAACTGATATTAAGCTATAAATTGATTGTTAATATTTTTTCTAGTAAATTGACTTACATTCAACTAGCAGCAACTTTTTATTCTTAACAAAAACTCCGTTAAAAGGGTAAAAATGCTGAATAAAGCCATGATTCAGATTTTTTTGTATGGCATTCTTCTATCCTTCTTTCTTACGCTTGAAAGCCTGAATGAAAACAAAATTCTTTGTGTATACGACTCCATAAACGTGGAAACAAAAAGATCCCATATCATTTATGTTTGTGAATGGAAAAAATGGGAAAGAATTCATTTTTTGGGTATAAGTAGTCACTCCTGTTACATATTTTGTAGCAATTTATAGATTGATGGCATGACTGTACATAAAATTGATATATCTTTAGCAGAAAAAAGGGTGCAATAATGTCTTCTTTTTTTGGGTCTCTTTTCTTCGTACCTATCACAAATTGTGACATCTTCATCTAACATCTTCAACGGATTAATTTAAAATAATTTTCTGAACATGTCGTCAGAAAAAGAAATTCACTTCTTGTTCACAATGTCTATCCTTTTTTCCTTCTGTATACAAATATTTGAATTTGAAGATGAAAAAGAAAAAAATTGACAATGACATCTTGTTACCTTTTTGATTTTCTTGCAAAAAAAAATCACTGACGTATGTTGAAATTTTCAGGAAATAAAGTTTTCCTTTAAGCTTTTTTGGGTACGGATTCAGTATTTATTTATCAAGTGGATAAGCATTGGATGATTTTCAACTGAATATGATGATTTTGGAAAATAATTTGTGATTTAAGTTTTAACGAATCTTCAAAATTCAAATTTTAACGAACCATTCAAATTTAAATTTTTTCGGTTTTCTAAAATTCAAATTATAACGGTTTTTTGAAATTCAAATGTAATTCCAAATTCAAAATTTAGTAATTTTTAGCGTTCAATAATAAAAGAAGTATAATATACTAACTCAATATCCATCAGCATTATTTCTGTTACATTAGATCTCACTAAATTTTCAAGTCCTCACACATTCCAAACAATTCAACTGAATAAATAATGTACATGTCCATAAACTTACGTCAATGTACCCATATTTAATGAAGGGCATCTGTGGGAGAACTTGAAATGTCAATTCGTCTATGAAGAAATGCTATTGTGGTCGAAAATGTTTTCATTTGTTTCTTAAATCCACGCATGTGGAGAAGTCACAAAACTCGATTAAAAATAATTCAGTCAAGTATGAAGATTTCTTGTCATACGTTTCACCAAAACAACAAAAATTGATCTTTTCATGCTATTTTTACTACTCCGTCAGCGAACAATCCATATGAGAGTGAGAGCTACAACTGAATGAGAAATGATAAGCGATGAAAGTAATGTGGGCTTCTATAGATTGAATATTTTCCCTTAATACATACGTATATTTATGACATGACATGAGTAGACAAACAAGGAATTAGATAACGTTAACAATTGATAACACGTGACGTGAAATCAATATCAAGGTCGAAAATATAAAAAAGAGCGGAAAGAAACAAAAAGTTTGATAAACAATTTATGTGCTTCACTAAACAATCCAACGGATTTTTACTCTTATTTATATAGCTAACACTCCTATTTTTAACTTTCTTGCTTTTTATATTTTAAATTTTTTTTAAATAATACGTTTTTGTTATTTTCAGTTTGTCTGAATGTCCAGTGATGTTATTAAGTTTCAGATATTCTTAGAAAGCTTTTTGCTAAAAAACCGTTAAATTTTGAATTTACAAATGAAATTTAAACAACTGCTTAAATTTAAAATTGAAATGACTGTTAAATTTCAGAAGAATTTAGCTGAATTTTCTCGAATATCCAGCTAATAATCTAACTAAAAATGCATTTTATGCACCCATTTATACTTTCATTGCAACGTGAAAATAAGAATACAAGAAGAAAAGGCAACTTGAAGTGATGTGAGATAATCGTACACAATTGGATCATCATCATCGAATTTATGTGTTCAGTATATGAGAATTTGCAGACATTGCGCATCAAAGTGTCACATGAAGCTTACACTCGTGTATTTTTACACTTTGTAGTATCTTCTTTTATTGCTTTTTTTTTGAGAAATTTCATTAAAATGTCAATTTGAGAGTTTGTCGTAAATTGAAGGGATTAAATTCAATTTAACAAAAAGCTTTATAAGAGTTGTGTCAAAGTTTATAGTTTAAATCAGTTTTGCTCTACTTTTTTCTTTGCCGTAAAACTTTTTAGTTTATAGCGTGAACATATGTTGAAAATCCATTTATATCCCTGTAAAAAGAAGTATCCAAAAAATGATAGGCGAGACGACAATTCATCATATTTTTTTGACAGAAACCAAAAGAACCGCGACTCAGAGCTTGAGATGATTGACATCATAATCGATTCTATCGGAAGGATATCACAACTTATTTATTGAAATTCTTCAGAATTTTTTTTTCTTTTCTTTTCTTTGCATTTGATTGAGTAAAGGGATCAATTCAAAAAGATAAAACTTTTCCTCTATTCAACATGTTGGCCCTTCCACCCTAAAGCCTTTTCTCTTCTGAAAAAGGCAGATTTAATCTTTTTGCTAATTCAATTATCAAAGTTTAGTCATTTTGGAATATTTTGATGAGAAATCAATTCGAGTTGAATGAGAACTGAATTGACTTCGGAAATTCTTGATTCAATTTTTTTTGGGAGAAATTTGCTATATATTTTCAGTAGGGTTGTGCTGTTGAGGTAGCGAGAATCTTTGTTCAGTCATAAATAGAATTAAAAACGAATGTATGATGTTCTGGGATGTAGCTGGATCAATAATTCGGATTATTGAGCCTTTGTTTACAAAACAAACAAGCTAAAAGAATTCTCAGAAGAAGTAAAGCCATTTCTGATTCTGAATAAATATTTTTACATGATTTAAACGGAATCAACATTACATCTGATTCCTCAATTTATGTTTCTTTTTCGTGGAAATAACTGATTGGCAAACCTCGATGTATTTGTAAGTTCATATATTAGCTTTTACAGAAGCCTTCTTGGAAACCGAAAGCCCTACTCAAAGTATAACAAAGTGGAATGAATGCTACTTGGAACTAAAATAATAACTTTATTACAGCTTTTACTGCCTTTTGAGCCTCTTGACTGTTATTTACATTATGATCTTTAGACGAAGTTGCCTGGAGAAATTTCTCTTAAAATTATGGATGTGATTCATATTAAAATTGCTCTAATAGAGAAAATAATATAAATGCCCTATAGTTATCAGCTTTTATTTTCTCATTAACTTTATCAAAAAATATTAAAATAATTCGGCAATTTGAAGCTTTTGAGCCATTATTAAAATGAAATTTTATTTGCTCAATAACAATTACGATAACATAAATAATCATTATTGATGATGATAATCATAATTTTATTGATTTAATTTTTGAGTACATGATTATATTTATTGAGGCATAAATGTAGTAAAATTTTATATATCTCATCATTCGCTTAATTTGTTCTGCTAATCTTCAATTTACCTCACGAAAAATAAACTTTTGCTATTTACTCATACTCAGAAAGTTTTCTTTTCCACTTTTTTTTGTTCTTCTTAGATTGTATTTGTCTAAGGGGTCATTCGCAAATTACGTCACGCTTTAGGAGGTGGGGGAAGGGATTTGAAGAATTTGTGACCGTCCAAACACAAAATTTTTCTTTCTCTGGAAAATTTGTAACAAGGAGGTGGATAGTCATTTTTTTGCGTGATGTAATTTGCGAAAGACTCCTAATATGCTTTTGGAAATACCGTAAGGAAGCTTTCAGATCTGCCAACGAGTATCTTACATGAATACATCCGACCAAGAGAACTTTAATCAAAACGAAGAAAAGAAAAGAGCAGGAAAAGAACTTAATTTAGCAACAAAGTGTTATAAGTTGAAGAATTATGGGAATAGTTAGAAATTTGAGAGATTTCCGTGAAATTATAATGTGAGGAAATGATTTCTGTCAATGTTTGTTTCGTTAAGTAATTGGATGGTAAAAATAAAAATTTAACGGTTTTTGTTATTTTGAATTAAGTTTGGTTAAACGTAATTTAACCCCTTTTGATTTTTGAAAAATTACTCATAGCTTCAGCTCCTTTGTTATTTACATTGAAGTCTAAAATATTAAAAACTTAAATTTAAAATCATCAATTCATTGAAAAATCAGCATTTAATGAATTGTTTGATGTTTAAAGACGTTAAATGAAGAGGTAAATAATTCATGCTCAATATTTATAAGTTACTAGAATATCAAAAAAGGACAAAATGGGTTTAAATGATAAATTATACTAGGGTAAACTATCTATTTTTTCGGATGATTTATTTTTTCGGACACTTTTTCAAAAATTAAAAAGTTGATTTCTGTTCAAACAGTCGATATCTTAAATAAAGTTGGAATCAAATTATGTTGATTGTGTTACAAGAAACAATTTTCTGTCACTTCCACTAAAATGGAACTGATATACAATCCAGAAACATCAAAAGATTATTTTTCATACAAAATTGACTAAACCTCTTGAATGAAAAAAATCATATTCAGGAAGATGTATGAATAAAGGTAGTAAGCCTGATTTAAAGCTTTTGGTTTCTACTTGTCCTTAAAAAAAGATTTTTGAAAAACATTTAGCCATTTAGGAGAAATCTCCATTTTTGTGAGCCACAAATTTGAATGTATTTTTTCGGATAAAATTTTGCAAAAATTTATTTTTTCGGATGGCTTTTGATCTGAATTATCATTGAAATTTTCACGCAATGTTGACATTTATTTTGAACAGAAGGATTATTTAAGTAGCTCAAAACTTCATATTTCTAAGAAAATGGATACGGAAGTGATAAAAGGACTTCAGAATTAGATTCAAACGTTTCAAAAATGGCAATTGGAAATTGAAAATTGTGATTTTTCTGTTCAAATTCAGATATTTTGAAATCCTCAGAAGGTCAGAAGCTTCATATGTCAAGAAAAGGAACAAATCACACTGTTATGCTTCTTTGTTATACCTATATACTTTTAAGAAAATAAAATTGTATTTTTTTTGTTTCAATTGCATCCTTGCTTTCATTTTTTAAGTCTAAAGTCCTCGTACCGCCATGCCTGCATGCTTTATATATATTTTTAAAAAATTGAACACTAAACTATCATCCATTTTAAAAAAGTAATAAACTGTGGAAATGCTTTTTTATTTATTATCTGAAACGTGTTCAGGAACAAAATGGTCATCGTAATTTGCGGAAGCGTGGACACAGGCTAAAAAATTCACTAGAAATGACAATTTTTGATTAGAGAATTGAAAATTAGGCTTTTAGTACATCCGAAATGATATGGTCAATCCTTTTTATGCTGAAAAGCATGCATAAACAGACATATTTTGATTAAAATAATTGTTGTTTACATATTTCTCATTTGAAAATTTCCAAAGATTACTTTTCAAAACCATCCGAAAAAACAAATTTTTTTGTCCGAAAAAATAAATTTTTATCCGAATTAATAAATTTCAACTTTGAATCAAATTTAAGGGAACTTCCTCTATGAATACATTAAAAGAAATATATGGAACAAAAACTGCCTATATTGGTGTACAAATTTATTTTTATTTGAGGAGTTAAAGTTGCGTGGTTTGAGAGTTATTGACGTTCAAAGTTTGCAAGTGTCGTTTTGTCCGAAAAAATAGATCGTTTACCCTATTTAAGTTTATGAAAAACATATTTTAATCCATTATCTTGTTCAAGGTGCCTTTTTTAGTTTAAACAAGAGGAAATTAAACCAGACACTCAGGATGAAGAGATTCATTGGACATAAATAAATGTCTTCGTCTCAGCATTCATTTATCCGAGAATTGGCAACACACAACAAAAGCTCCCAATCCAAGATAAATTTCATCCTTCAAAATACAATCTCGACTGTGATTGTTATTTCATTTCTTCATTTAAAACGAAAGAAATGAAACTAAAGATTGCATGAAATCTGAATATTTTCCTAAGTCAGCAGAAATATGAACGCATTTTGTTTGTTCCTTTTGCAGAAAAACGTTAAAAACTTTTCGATATGGGAAAAGGCAAGGAAAATAACAAGAAACGGAAGAAGAAAAATTTTTCGCTTTATTACGAGTGATGAATTCAGAAGAACTAAAAAGTTTTTGGTTTTCCTCCTCCCCGACTAGATAAAAATGTTATACATGACTAACATCTGTCAGCATAACAAAAAGATTTTCTTATTTTCTCATTACATGATGATGATGGTAGGAAAATATATGGGGATGTTATGTATGTAGATTGGAAATAGTTAGAAGCAAATAAATGACAATTATATCAATGTGAATTGATTTCCGCCTAATATTACATTGAATGGCTATAAAAGCAGCTATGAAGATGGAGAAAAATGTTTGGCAAGCAATAAAAAGCATATTGCAGGGAGAGTACAATAATAAAATAAGAAGAGATGAAGACGATGACGATGGCGAGATGAAGTAAAATGAAATGACAATAAAAAGCGAGAAAAATTGCTAGTTGAAGAGGACTGAGGAGGGTAGGAAAGCTTCAGATTCAAATTAATAGACATCCTCGCGCTATACTTTATATCATTTTCTTTTTCAAGATTATATTGAGCAGAAAATCATCGCATTTTTTTGCTTCGTCTTTTATTTGCTATTTCTGGTATCGTAACGATTGCTATGCATTACCCTATTCAATAAACACAAGCAAAAGGAGACACAAAAAGCCAAATCGGAGAAGAATGAGAGAAAAATGAACGAATGAATATATATATAGCCAAGGGAATGTTGGAATGATTTCGAGTGTTTTATTCTCTCTGAAAATAAAATGAAATTATCTAGTCAGCTAAAAATCTTTCAAATCAACGAATAATTGGAGAGAAATACATATATATTCATATAAAAACCGACCGAAAATACGGCGCCATATAAAGAGCAGAACTATACGCATTGATAAGATAGATACAAAATCTTGACGAGAGAATCTTATTCGAAAAGCTAACTAAATATGAATGCTTGATGATGGAATTAAATATAAATACAATTTTTTTCTTCTTCTCTTTCCCATCTCAATTTCCTCTTATGCCTCATTATCCATGCTATGGTAACAGACAAAAAATTGGATCTAGTGTTACTTTATCCATCTTGTTGAATAATTTTCGAATAAACTTTACTAAATAATGGAGCAACTATATTTACAACTGTGCTTGTGGTGAGTAGAATTTTTGGAGCATTCATTGAATATAATTTAAGGGAAAATGAAGTGTATTCTCATGTTGCTAAACGACTGAAAATTATTTAAAAGCGGTTATATTTATATTATTAAGAGAAGTAGCAGTGGCGTAGCCAGAATTTTTGTAGGGAAGGGGGACAATTTTTTGGAAATCCACCCATCCACTCCCTGGCTATGCCACTGAGCTGTAGTAAGGTATGATTCCGTGTGTGGAACAGCAAAGAACCAATAAACCTTTATAAGGGGTGCCAAATTTTGATTTGGTACTGAGCGTGTCTTTGCTACATATTTTGATCAAGTTGGAGATCATCTATAAGCGAGAGCAGGTTTGAGTTACGTCAAACTGACTTGTATTTAGTTAGTTACTTAGTTAGCTCTTTATCTTATTTATAATTAAGTTGTAGGAAGTTCTATAGCCATAATCCCACCATTATAGAAATTATTTTTAAGTATTAGAAATAATTCAGATGTTGCCATGCCTTAAATTTGATGAATTAGTCTGAAAAGTTTCAATTATTTCATTGACTGTCGATAGTATTTTCGTAGAACATCATTAAATTATTTCATTCGAATTTCCGGGCTTTACAAAAATAACAATTTAAAGTCAAATTTAGAAAGTCTGCTCCCTTGGAGACAACATGACCATTAAAATAAATTTGAACAAAATTGCAGTCATTTCAATAAAATTATTTTTTTTCTTGGAAAAATTAATTGGAATGAAAATTTACGCAAATAATAAAATTCGAGTTAATATCTATGACTGAGTAAGATAGTGAGAATTTGTAGCCTAGTGAATAACTTTACAGCACAACTTTCCATTTAATATCCAATTATAATAACGGTAGGTAAACATAATGAATTGAAACTTTATAATTAAATTAAAACTTTAAGAGAAAGTTTTGAATTAATTTAGATTGTGCATGGAAATAATATAATTAGAATGTATGAAGTAATTTTCAGCATGTCCTTGACATGGCAGCTTCCTCTCATGGTTATTCAATATTGGAATCATTAATGTAGAGAGTCTCTTTCTATATTGTAAGAATTAGGTACTCGTGACAGACGTCAGACATGTTTGTAGAACATTTTCATATTTCCTCACACCATCTCATCATAAATGGTCATATAATGGAAAGAGCTGAAAATAAAATCGTCGACAGAATATTTTTTCGTCGTTTATACTGTTGTGGTGGTTGGTAAATGGTGTGCATATGAAGATGGGATATAAATATAGAAATATCAAAATAATGAGAATGTTCTATAGCTTAGCTGTGTGGGAAAAGCCTTAAATCGAAATTTTTATCACGCGCGTTTCTTCATATAACGTCTAATGCCTTTTCTCTCCTTTTTTAGATGTGGATGCTCTCTTCTTCCTATCCTTGTCTCGTTTCTATCTCATTTTAGCACAATTTTTTGAGGTTAGTTAGGTTAGACTTTGTTAGGCTTCAGAGATGGGTGTTACGTCATCTGAGATTCTTTTGCATAAATTATGTTAAAGCAGGGGGAAAACCACTTGGTGGAAAAAATTTCCACCGGGCCTGGTGGAATTTTTTTAGAAAACATCTAGGCTAAAACTTTTGGTCCTATCTTGAGCAGAACCATAATATAAGATATTCTGACACCGTTTCCACCAACCAATATTTAAGGACTCAAAATTATTGCACAAAATGTGATTGGTGGAAAAAAAATTTTTGGTGGAAAATGACTTTTTTCCACCAAGTGGTTTTCCCCCTGTGTTAAAGTCAAATGGAAAATTCCTAGAAAATCGTCATTTAAATCTAAATTATTTCCAAAAACCGTTAACTTTTGAATTTCTAAAAACATTTTATTTTAAATTTCAGAAAACCGTTAATTTTTGAATTTAAATCTTTCAAAAAGTTAGTTTGAATTTTAAAAAACCGTTAAATCAAAACGTATTTTTGTCTGTAAAATTCTCATTTAAAATGCTTCAAGAAATTATCATCTCTCCATCAGAGAAATGCGTTTCAATTTTCCCAACTGTCACGACATTTCATTCAATTCCTTCTCTCCCTGACTGTTTCCTTTTCTTCACTCATGATAGAAAAAGTTCATTTTCTTTAAAATTCAAACGATGCATACAACCATAAATATTCAAGAGGAAAAAATATATATTAAAATTTGTCGACTCATGCAAAATTTCCATACTGACGCAAGGCTATAAATTATTAGATTCGTGCTTTTGCATTTTAAAACATCTGGGTTATCACAATGGAATGCTATATACGATCATACATACGTACATACTCACACACATTGTATGTAAAAAAGGAAGAGAAAAATGAAATGAGAATGGCAAATTCCATTAACTCTATTATCGATTTCCATACACTTTACATATATTTCCAGAAACAAATATTGAACAATATTCAATGATGAAGAACTATAAAGAATGAGCATGCACAAAGTTTCAGATAATAATAAGTAGAAGGAAAAAATTATCAGAATTAAGTTGCAGCTGCATCTTGCAGCAATGAATACTTATTCCTCTTTGTACTGAATACCACGAAGAAATTTTAATTTGTTGTTATCATTATTTTCACTCTATTATCATACATGCAGCAAATGACTAGAAAATTCAATTTATTTTAGAGCGGATTTGTCTGTGAGAAAATTTCTTATTACTTTCGCTCTGTCGGTTGAGATGAAAATTTGCTTTGCAACAACTGCACAGCATAACGTTTAACGAGGAACTAAATGACTGAAGAGTTTAACACATTTTTAGAATGTGAAATTTGCATTTGATTGGCTTGTTGACAGAATTGACTGTGAAATGTGTGTAGAGGCTGAATATTTTAGATGTACTTAATTTGCTAAAATTAATTTGCTTGCTGAATTTGTTGACTTGCGCTAATTTGATGGAAATTTGCTGAATTTACTGAAACTTGCAAAATTGACTGTAATCTGCTGAATAAGCTGAATATAGCTGAATTGACCGAAGCTTGCTGAATTGTATGAATCTAGCTTATTTGATGGAAATTTGCTTAAATAGCTGAATTTACTGAAACTTGCAAAATTGACTGTAATCTGCTGAATTGGCTGAATATATCTGAATTGACCGAAGCTTGCTGAATTGGCTGAATTAACAGAAATTAGCTAAATTCCTTAAATAATCCAAAGCGTCACTTCCTTAATTCATCAATCATTTTCCTTCTTTTTAAGCAATTCAATTAAACTCAACAAGAATTTTTCAACTTATACTTTCCTATTATTATTATTATTATTATTATTATTTATAAGAAGAGCAAACTGACGAAGAGCGAATGAATTTAACTTCCGGTCACAATCCATTGAGTTCTTTTATCGCTAATTTATGAGGCGTTAAAGTGCAATAAAAGGTCCCATTCCAATTGAGAAACAATTTTGAACTAATTAAATTGTCAATGAAAATATATTTAATTGAATTTCGAAAATTGCCACGAAAAAGAAACTCTAAGCGCATCTTAAGAAGCAATTAAAACTTTTATACCAAGAAAATGAAAATAATTTTCTCTACGTTGAAATGCAATTAAGTATTTTCTCGTCCTCGACGTTCTATGAGAGTTGAATTTTAAATTTTATGTCAGATAGTTCAGATAAGTGCAATGCTGTATTTAAAAAAAATTCCTGATTAGTTAGACGACATGAAATGAGGAACAAGTCTGTCAATTAAGTTTTATAATTAGAAAGTAGGAAGAATTGATGGATGAACTGACAAATTTCTTATCCTTTCCTACGAGATCGGAGAAGTTTGTCTCTGAACGGAATTGAGATGTTCAATGAATACTTTTTACGTGTTTCGAATATTCATTCTACTTCATGAAACTTTTGGAATGAGAATGAGCACAAAACAATACTCTTAGGAGACGGATGATGTCAAAGTGATTCTCACTGCAGAGATAGTCAATTCAGTGACTTAAAATAAACTGACTTGACTTGTTTCGTAAGGCTCTATTCAACATTAAAGCACCATTGAGAGATTTTTCACTTTCATTTATTCATTATCACATAATTATCATCTGTTCATAATGAAAAGTTTCTTTTTGGCTTTTGTAATACGACTTTAATCCTCTTGAAGAGCTTTTCTTCTATCTTCTTCTCATTCTTTGCTAATTGTCATTCATTTTTGCTTTCGCCAGCTTTTCTTTTCCTTTAATTCATTCAAGTTTATTTTAAGATTTCATAATTCGAATTGTAATTAAGGATTTTGGTGAAGATAGTAAATTTGCTTGAAAAAGTTGTAAACGAGAAGAAGATTTTGTTATTCAATGAAATATTATAGTACTAGTTTCATCTGTAAAAGCTTTACAATTTTAATCGAGTTACATAAATGTAAATTAGGTTTGATTAGAAAATGTCTTTTTGGCGCCAAAAATTTTCAAAAATTTCATAACCGTTAATTCAAATCTTTTTTGATCGTTATTAAATGATTTTTTTATGAAATCCAAAAGAAACTTTAAACATTGCAATAAAGTAAATGAAGATATCTCCTAAATTATTAAGCATCACATTCCATTAAATTACACCAATTATTTCTACATTCCAAATAATAAGAAAGCGACAGCGAGAATACGAATGCTCAAAAGACATCCGCCTTCTAAATCAGCAAGATTTGCTATCTTTCCTGTTTTTCTTCTTTCCCGCAGTTACATCTACAGACAGCACAGAATGAAATGATATTCCAGATACCCCGAGGATATTATCTTAAGTCTCATTCCATCAGGATAAAATTTCTAATTTGTAATTCATATGTACGAGAACAATAGCATGTATCAAAAAATGAGATTACAAAAACAAAATTTTAATTTCATTAATATAATTAAATCGACTGTGAATTGTAGAAACCTTCGAAATGCTCGAATTTGTATAGCAATATAAATGAGTGCTTTAAATATTAAATAATACGGCGGAAGAAATTTCTTCTTTAAAAATGGATGGAGATGATAAAAATGGATGATAAGAAGAATGAATGAATAAACGATCAAGATATTGAGGACTCTTGAATGCTGGCTCTTTTCGAGAGGCGATTATCCTTAAGCGAATATTGACACCGTAAGAAGATTGAATTTCTTTGTTTGAGGTTAGTATTTAATCGAATGGATTGTTTTGTGTGGTTTCTAGTTTTTTTAGCATCTGATAGTCTTAGGGATGGATTCTTATTTCCTTATATAAGCTTTTACCTTCTGTTTGTTGATGATTTGGAAAGATTCATAGTTTGAGGTTAATTTGGACATTTTCTTGATTTGTTTAAAGAGGTTCTCAAATTTGCCGTGATTAATACAATACCAACAACCGGAGTAACTTCCTACAGGCAAAGAAACATGACAATATTTTGATATTTAGTCTAGACTTGCATTTCTCTTGACTTTTAGCATCAGATACGGTGATTTGACGTCTATTTCCAGTTAAAAATTGCTATGGCAACATCACTTTCTTCTGACTGCACAAATGGCTAGCACAACATTGCTCAATTATGTAGGCTGAAGAAGCCATGCTCGCAACATAATCTTTAAATCACTGTTACAAACAGATCGTTGTTTTTCTTTCAAACCACGATTCATATAAATTCTTTCACGTAAAATAAGGTTCGAATAGTTCAAAAATTTCATCTTAAAACGTGCCATATTTTTTGTGTAAAAGTAAGAAGAAGAAGATTTGAATGTATCGAGACGAATCCTCGATGTAATACGTTTCCCTTTAAATATGTCGAAAATCGGAGTGATTTATGAGTGAAGTGGTACTGAAGATTTTTTGCAGATGTCGAACTCAGCTTTTCTTATACGAAATAAGATTTCATTTTCCATCAGAGTCAAGTATGTATCGAGGACTTTCCAAGCAGTAAGTGAAATTAATTTTCAGGAGCACTTTTGTAATAAAAAAACTTTTTTGTTTCGTTCATTTAATTTCCTAAATTTTATGGCACAGGAACGAGAGGAAATGATGAAAAATATAGGCAAATAAAACAAGACATGACAGAACTGAATGTTTCATCAACAAACAATTAATCAAAACATTTTCTGAAAGGATGAAAATTGCTTTCGTTTTATTTCAATGATACTCGAGAATTTAATTTTAATTAAATCTTCTTGATTTCCTTCAATTGCTGTCTAATGAGTCAGTGTCTATACAGTTTCATTTATTTTATTTTTAAGGTGAATTTATCTCCTTTTTCCAGGTAGAGACACTTGATGGATAAATTTAGGCGTGAAATAAGAGCTATTGACTTATTGTATTTACATTTTTGGGGTGGATGGGGAGTTCTCTGATGTTTAGTATCAAGTACAGTCCTAGCTAGAGTATGACGACATACCAATTTTACAACAGGAGCTGGTTGCTTGGTATACAGCTAGGGTAATCTCAGCTAGGGGTGTTGCTCGGTATACTCTAGGGTACCAGAGTATACCGAGCAACCGGACCCAGATAAGTAGTTTAGTGTGTCGCATTCTAAAAAAGTTTACACTAATTCAAATTTTTTTAATGTTTAATTAACAATTTTTATTCATTGTCTTTGAATGTTTTTGGCTAAAGATAGAACATTAAGTCATAATCTTTTGCTAAAAATTTGTTTAATTTAAAATAATTAAATATTATAAAAAATTTTTAACGGTTTTTTGAAATTCAAACTGAAAAAATAACGGCTTTTTCGACATGTCCATAGCATGATTTCTATGAAATGTAAACAGTTCTGTAAAAAATACCTTAGTCCTCAAGTTCTTAAAATAATGTTGCTATACGATGGTTTGAGACACATGCTTAGCCTATAGCCTTAGCCTCTTGTTTCAGCTTTCAGACTCTTGAAATTTTAACAAGCGTAGCTATTTGAAATTTTCAATTATACCAGTATAAGAAAATCCAATTGAAAAGCTATTGAAGATAATTAGATTTCGGATTATAACAAGAAAAATTAAGCATATTCGTGTCTATTGGCATCCTTCAAAAGAGCAATTATAATTTTGTAATATTTTGTTTACAATTATACTTTTCACGTGGCTACATTATCCAATAATATTTTTTCATTTTATACCTCAACAAGAGACACGTGTAAACAATATTCATGACAACAGGAAATATTCTACTCAAGTATCATTTCCTTGGAGCTTGCATTGCTTGAGATATTGTGATGTGAATGTACGTACGAAAATTTAAAAGTAATTATCACAATTAAAACAATTTAATTCAAATTTATTTGATTTTAATTTCTTAGCTAATTTAACATCGCACATTTTCCGTTTCATTGTTATGCGAGAATGTTAAAATAATTTTATTTTTGGCACGATCTTTCAATGTTTTTAATTGCATTTGGCACCAAAATGATGTTTTAATGGAAATTCCCGCTTTAAAAAGTCATAGACTGGAAATTCAAGTCGTTAAATTTTATGTGAATTTATTTATAAAGGTGCATGATACGCGATATTTTGATTCCATTGATTTTTCTGTGCGTCATGTTGTCATGATTACTATTAAATAAAATTTCTG
Source organism: Chironomus tentans (assembly GCA_963573255.1). Taxonomy (NCBI): domain Eukaryota; kingdom Metazoa; phylum Arthropoda; class Insecta; order Diptera; family Chironomidae; genus Chironomus; species Chironomus tentans. Next base: position 53,992,924 of record OY754302.1, on the reverse strand, counting down.
ACTTGATTGATACAGATCTGAGTGACCATAATCTTTTTTTCTCTCCTCGCATTCTGCTATTGTGTGTGAATGATAGCTCTGTCAGCACTTTCATAACCGTCATTTGGGATCACAATAAATCATTAGAATTGTAAAACAATTTTTTTTATTCTGTTTCACTTTTTTCAATTTGTGTGAATTGTGTGTTTATTTTCAGGTTTTGTCTGTCTTTCCACTTTAAAATTTATTTGGCAGTTATTTTTTCAAATTTTTTTTGACCGTTATTTTTTCAAAATTTTTTTTGACCGTTATTTTTTGGATTAATATTTTTTGGACCTACTTAGAATGATTGCGAAAATGTGCTTTCGAGCCAGAAGCCTCAGAAAATTTTTACTTGCTCCTATCTAGAATAGACACATACACACTTTTAGATGACATTTTTATGTGCCTTGTATCGTATTTTATAACTTTGTGTATTATTTATTGTATATTTGCTAGACAATCTGCTGTTTTGGACAATTCAACTTGTCATATTTTTCACTTACATATCATAGAGTGCCAATGAGGACTTGCTTGGATGTGTTTGTTAGTAATATATGACTATGCAGCGTTTTTATAAAATTCTTTTATGATATTATTTATGACTGAATAGTTTTTATCGGAATTAGAATAATTTGGATAACTTAATCTGCAGTATGAATGATCTCATGCATGAATTATTTAAATTTATTCAGAATTTAATTCAATTCAGAATTATTTTGCACAAATTGCCTAAATTTATTTCAATTCCTCTTTGTTTTCAAAATTTATTCCAATTTATCAATTCAATTGAGTTTTAAAATAATTAAATAAATTGCAAATTTTCCTGATCCTGTGTAAAACAGCAAAATTTAACTGCATTGTGCTGTGTTGATTCAGTTTTTATTTGCATTTTGTAATTATACAGCAGAGGGGTTGTTCATAAATGACGTTTATAGACCATAGCTGCTCTAGTAGCTCATAGTTTCTTATAAAAAAGCTAATAATCATGCAAACCATCTAAAACCTGTCCATCACACGACATACAGAGTGAAATTATAAGTATCAGGCCCAACATCCCTCACACTACACAACAAAATGCTCATAAAATTTCTTACAAATTTCTCTCTTCCTATTTTATGTTTTTAGCAATAAAATTAGAATCACAACGATCATGAAGCTTTAAGAAAAGGCAACGTAATTTCCTAAGTCCCATAGAATCACTTCTTGCCGTCATGCTACATCTATTTGCAAAATTTTTACAATTGTTACAAGCGACACATTTTTTTTCTCGCTTTCACTTCTTCTTATGTTATGAAATGAGAAAATAATGCAAATTGGATTGTGACATGAATGGGGATATCGTACAGGACCAAATTATTGTAATTATGGAAATTGTAAGCCGAGTCTCCATTGGGTAATCTTATTTAGCTTTCTACCGTAAATGTAATGGCTCTTTTGTGACATATATTCCTGTTAATAATAAGCTTTTATAACCACAATTGCTCCAACTTACTCCTCGCTGTACATTCAGCTTCCTCTTGTTCAAGCATGTATTTAAATTTGTTATTACAGATTGTCGGTTTCCATATTATTTTGTTGAACCACGAAAAATATGCTATGAAGTATTTTAGGTAATTGTAATGATCATTACATTTAATGGATGTTTACTTGCTGTTTTGATGGTATTTAATCGAGGCTTATCCTTGTACCTATAATTACTGCGGATAATCCAAATTAATGCTATCTCTTTGATGTTTTTTGGAATTAAATGGACAAGCTGATTTCACAAAAGAAGAATGTGTGGCAGGCGTATAGCCAAGTCACCCTTTCAACAGAAAATTCTTCAATTTGTTAGGGTTTTGCGAAGAAAAAAACAGAAATCCCCCTATGCCGCAGATGTGTGGTAATCTGATTGTTCTCTTAATCATCAACAACAGCGACTTTATAAGTCAGAGATCAGTCAACATGAATGCTGTCAAATTACAGGCTGTAATTTACGGCATTATTAGTGAATCGACTAAGAAGCTATTCATATCCAGCTATTGAAAGTCTTGCTGATAGGTTGACCTTCGCTCGGCAGTAGTATTAGCAGTCCTTCATTGTCAACATCACACAAAATTGACTTAAAGCTTTTTTCTAATGAGCAAAAAAAATTGCACATCATGCTGACCAGATATAAAAAAGTTGAGGTAGGGGAAATTTGTCATCGAATTACATCCTTAGTTACGACTCTGTTGAGTACCATCATCAACATTTGAAACCGCCAAATGGTTGCATGATAATTTTTAAGCATCATTCAGCATTTTATTTTAACCCAGTTTCTAAAGTACTTCAGAAAGCGATTGAGAATCTGAAACTACAATACAAAAAAACTCAGTGTTCATGACATGAAGCATGATACTTCGAACATGTACAAAAATACACGTGGTATTGTGAACAATCAGAGATGAATTTCAAACATTTGTCAACACCTTGGCAGCGACAACATGCTGATTTTGGCAACGACTTTACTTGGTAGGCAAAAATCAGCCTTTTTCTGCACCATTTGCTGGATATAATGCAAGCACAGCATTTGTGGTTTTTGGAAGCAGCAACTGGCATTGAAAGTAAATTTTTAACGATCTTATTGACAACTGGCAACATATTTTTTTCCTCTAAAAATGGCATCGAATTGAATTTGAATTTGTCAAGTATTTTATTTTGATTCAAATTTTTGATGACTTTTAAGCTTAGATTTGCTCATTTTTAAAATTTCACTCAGAATCTCAAGAGGCTTACTGCCTGATTTTTGAATGCAGAATATCTGTTGACTATTACCTTTAAAAATCATTTTGTGCTTCATCATCAAGTGCAAATATGAGGATGCAAACAGGTGGCAGTCAAGTGATTCTGAAACCATAAGTGAAAATGTCAAAAATAAATTGAAATCATTTAATTTTCAATTTTGTGTGGAATTTAATGATTTTTGAGGTAGATAGCTTTAAAGTCGATGACTTTCTGGTCATTTCTATGTGATTGGTTTGAATTAATTTTTTTTCAATTCTCAAGAGTTTATTCACTTATGACGACCAAAATTTAGTGGAATCTGAGGATATTTGATATTTGTGAAGCACTCTAGTGATAGAAGATGGAGGTAGGAGTGTATCCAGTGGTGGTTTATTGTGATCAAATCTTCGTCAAATTTGAAATTACTCCAAAAAATATAGGTGACCCTAATGGACATCATAGGTGAAGATACCCTAAAAAAAGATTAATCCCCTAATAAATGGAACCGCTAATTTTATTCCTATACCAATTATTAACACCCACGAAGACACTTCATTATTCTACACTTAATAAAAGCAGCACTAATAAATGCATCATTGACTCTGAAAGGCATCCAACAGAACTGCACATTTATGCTTCTCACTTTGACACTTTTCAATTGCTGTGAAGTACACTTTTTGTCCTTACATAAATTGCTTTTTCATCTCATTCACAAGCAACTTGAATGAGTTGTTTCCTTTTCTACTTTTTTACACATTTCACTTTGATGCTGAAATCCAGATTTGTGATAAGACGACGTCTCTCTTTGAAGTTTATGAAAACATGTTGAAAACTTACCGCGCCAGCATGTTGCACCCTCGATTCAGAATCAATTATTTTTTCTATTTGCTGCTTTATATCCTTTCATATTCACACATACACACACATATGTTGCAGACTCACGTTTAAAAATGAAACTTTTATATTTGCAGTTTTTTGGAATTCTGAACGAGTCATTCGAGGAAAAAAAGCATAAAAAAATCGAGCAATAAAAAGAAGAAAAAAAATTCACATTACGCTGGTGCCAATTTTTCGGACAAGCTTTTTGTTTCTCCGTCGTCATAATATTTAATTAAAAGAATGTGGTTCGTTTCATGTAATTGGAAATACTCGAGTGTATGGCATGGCTTCTATGGTGTAATAGAACAGTTGAAAATTTGAGTCGAGGAAAAAAATATTTTATTCATCATGTCCACTACAGAATCGCAAGTGTGGATGGATATTTTTATGGTTGATGATGAGTGCTGGAATGCATAAAACAGAGCTTACTCAATTTAAATGAACTTTTTTTTGAAAGGATTTCGATAAATAAATGATGGATTTTATTCGATATAAAAGACGATATTGCTTCCATTTAGTCAGTAAAATTGTAAGGGACAAAAAATATTTCAAATTTAACGGTTTCAAAAAATTTGAAATTTTTATGAATTCAAATTTCAAAAACCCGTTACAAATTTTTTTTTGCAATTTTTACTTAAATTCTTATTGGAATTTGAAATTTAGGTTTGTAGATTTCTTTCATCAAAAACCAACAAAAAGGCGCTCTAAACATTCACAGCGACAGTAATTTTCTTAACTGTTTTCATTATATAATGATGTGCATAAGAAGAAGTACATTTTTTATTATGGTAAACAGAATGGACGTTAGAATTGTTGCTGTGCAATAAAATCAGAGTGATATTGCTATTCTTAATTGTTCTGATTTGTTTTAAAGAGGAAGACAAAGTCATGTAATTACTCGATTATTTTCCCCTTGGTTGCGTCTTGTCGTAGCCTAATTTGATGAAAAAAAAGTCAAATTCTTGTTTAATTAATAAATTCCGAACTTAGAAAGCTTAGTGTGACTAGACGTTGTTGTTTTAGGTATGCCATTAATTCTACTCTTATAATTATGTTTTTACAGAAGCTATTCATAGAACTAAGTCATGGAAGATTCGCTTTTTTGCTCTTGGGAAACACGTCATCAAAAGATTTCTGAATGGGTGTTGTGCATGTGAGCTAGAGAGCTGAACCATAAAGTTCTCTTCAGAATGCTACTCAGCATAAATAGTTGCATATGTAATTTGTTTTTCATATATGAAAAATTTCTTAGTTCATGAATATAAGTTAGCATGAAATTTGAAGTAACTGAAGTTTGACTGATATGGAATTAGCTAATACTGGCTCTGAAAAATTAGATAAAAATTTAAAATAAAGCTATGAATATAAAAACAGATTAAAAATGCTTTGAGTCAATTAATTTCTATAGAATTCTGAATTGAGTGACAAATTCTATTTTTTAATGAATATTTTATGACATAAGAGGGTCACTAGGGGGGGGGGGGGGGGGGGGGGTTCTAAAAATCTCATTTTACGATTGAGTTTCAAATTTTTTTATAGAACATATAGTACATCTAATCTTCAACATTATGATTTAGTTCATTCAGAGAGTGACAAAACTTGTGAGGAACAAAACTAAAATGATAAAAACAAGTTACAAATCTGCGGATTACTAAAGCGCATTAGGAATCAAATGCAGAGGATTAAAAAGAAGCAATTAAATTTTTTCAGAAAATCACAATAAGACGGACAAAGAGACAAACTTCGAATATAAATGCAATTAGTCACAAAACTAGCTACAACTGGACAGCATTTTGAGTGTATTATCATAGTTTATTAAAATATATTGCTGGAGCAAGTTGAAAAAAATTAAATTTGAATAATTAATTAATTTAGAATTTACAAAAAAAGACATTATTAAAAATGAATGATCAGGATGAGGCTGAAAGGAATGTGCAAAATCTGGTGCAAGAATTTGAAAGCCGTGCAATGAAAATTAACGTAAAGAGTTCTTCAGCAAGCAAAAATAAAGCATTACGTCAAGGTCAAGCGCACGGTTCAGATGGAATTAAAAGATCGAATGAAGAAAGTGCTAATAGTGCTGGAATAATTATTCAAGATGAAGGAATATTGGGACATACTTCTAATGATGTTAAAAAGGAATTAAAAGAGAAACAAAATGAATAAAAAAATAATTTTCCGTAAATTTCAAGTTTTTTATATTAAATATTTTAGAATCACTTATGACGTCCAAAATTAGAGAGTCAGATTATACTAACCAAACCTCTTTCTAAATTTAAAGCTATGACTAAATTAATTTATTGAGAGAAGAGAAATATTTTAAGACATAAGAAAAGTTTCTCTCCAAATGTTGTGATCACATTTATATTTTTTGGTAAAAAATACGGACACATACAAAAATAGTAGAGCGAAAAAGAGATAAAAATCATATTTTTTAGTGTTTGTGATCGCAAAGTTAACAAAATATTAAATTTTTATAGAATTTTAAAGTTATTGAAATGAACAACAGCAATGATAATGATGATGGTGCATCACATGAAATGAAAGAAAACCCAATTACAGACAGTAGGCAGAGAAATAAAAGAATTGTCACCAATGCTGGAAAATCATCGACTCAAAAACATGGCGGATCAAGTCAAGCATCATCAAGTACATCAGATGGGAGCCTTCAGATTCAAACTAGTGAAAGCAGAGTTATTTCAGGAGCAAATACAAAAGGTGATAAAAAGGGATTTCTTTAAAAGCTTTTCTCTTCGTAAAATTTGAAATTGTAATTTAATAAAAATTAATTTACAAAATTAAAAGAAATTAGAATTAATTTTCATTAAGTGACAATTCTGGTGATTAATTTTGAGAATCTTCACAAAATATTACTCTAAGACGCAGATTTGCACAGAAAAGAGTATAAGAATTTTGCAAGAAGAAGAAGCGCATTGTTGAAAAAGAGAAAGAGAGGATTGAGGCACTTCAGTGCGGGAAAAGTATACAAAAAAATTTAATAGTTAATTATTATTTTTAAATAAAAAATGAAAATGCAGAAAAATAATCCAAATTTTGATACGGGGTCATTCACAAATGACGTCCATCAAAAATTGGGATCGATGCATTTCCAGGCAAAAGGCTATAACTAAACTCACAAAATTTCAACTTTAAAGCTAAAAACTATCATGCTGAAAAGTCAAAACACATCAATCCGTAATAATCATAAATTCTTCATTTTCTGTTTTTACCCGAGCATTTTATCAAGGAACAAAAAATTGACACGTTCTTGTCATAATTTTTGCCATGCAAATGAAAAAAAAATTCATCATCATGTTCAAAAAGTAATGACAGGCATCATGATAAATTAGCATTTTTTGGATCAATTTTCTTTTATCGGATACCAAAAAAAAAATCGAAAACATTTCACAATCTTTTAATGCTGCTATTTTCAGATCAAGAATCTAATCACTAATCGATATATCAACACTTTTTTGTGTGTAGCCTACATCATCTTACAAATTCGAATATGTACATCATCATTCATACTAAAGTGAAATCAGACAATATGCTATAGGCATTCAACATACATATACAGCATAAAACTTTTATTAAAAAATAATCGAAGATTTTTCTGAATAAAGCAATCCATCACAGCTATTGATTGAATTTCTCGTAAATGGAATTCTTCATTTATATATTTTTGTTCCATATCAAAGGGTGAAAATGTCATCACCAATTGTCCATAAATCAAATTTTTTTGCATGACAAATTTGGTGCTTTCATCAATTTTAATTAATTTTTTGTGTGGCTTTTTTTGAGGAAAATTGTGGATTTTTTACTACATTGTCTCGTTGATAAAATTGATGTGCTCCTAGACATTAAATTAACTTTTCTGAAATGACCGTTGAAATTTAAAAAATCACAGAATTTAAATTTCAAAAACAGTTGAATTTTAAAATCATAAAAACCGTTAAAATTCAAAATTCTTAAAACTTTTAAAATTCAAAAATCAAAAAACCGTTAAATTTCAAAAATTTAAAAGCCGTTAAAATTCAAAAATCTAAAAACCGTTAAATTTCAAAAATTTAAAACCCGTTAAATTTTAAAAATTAAAAAAAAGTCATTTCATCCGTTTATTTTGACCTTCAGGATTTACAGATCAGACTTAACAACTTTCTTCATTTTTGCAACAGATTTTGTCTCGCCTATAATCAAGATTCAACAATGAAAATGTACCAAAAATTTTTCAAGGCTTAAATAATCGACCTCAGCAAGACAAGATATAATCTCTCTAATAAAAAATAAAAAATAAACATATTTAGCAAAAAAATCTTCTTTCTATGACAGTTGAAATCCTTTTTAGCCTCAAACTAAAGCTATTGTGATTGAGAAAGTAGATAGCGATAAAATTTATCGTTTTACACTGCTTGAGGAAAGGACATGGAACAGGAAAAGGCCAAGAAAAAAATTGTTTTTCCCTTCTCATTTCCCTTTTTCCTTCTTGATGTTCCTTACCTCAACTGTTAATCTTTAAAAATCTCTTCTTTATTTCATTCTTCTTGATATTAATCAAATGTGTTCTCGTTGGAATTTTCATCCTCATTACTTTAAAGAATTTTTATGAGACACGCAATGCTCGTTCACTTATCGGTTTATTCGCTAATAACGTAAAGAATGCAATGAAGGAGCTAGGCTGAAGAACAAAAAAAATATACGGGAAATTTATTAGATGAGACGCCAATAAGAAATATTTCAGTGAACAGGAATTCCTGATGACTTGGAAGGAAAGGCGAAACAGATTAGAAAACAGACAACTTATGGTTTCGAGAGGCGCATTATTAACGATTTTAGATTTCTCAAAAGCGAGACTTCAACCAAAAAAAAAATCTTTTTGGTAAATTTTTAAAACTTTTTAAAAAATAGAGCTTTTTAAAAAATAGAGCTTTAAGATATAATTAAGGTTTTGTATCAGCTGCTACATTAGTTTACTTCTTACAAGTCTGTGTCTTCACTTCGTTATTTATTAAAAGAAATTCTTCTCAGTTCTTCTTGATAAAAAAATACCAAATAATATACCTAAAATGTTCCTCCTCATTAGTCCATAATTCACCCACAAAGGCATAAATGCTGAACAGATTGTAAGCATAAGCGCCTTTCATGTTGATAAAAATATCGTTATAATAGGCGATGTTAAAGTAAATAAACGACGTTAAATAACCTTGGAGGACTAAAAAATTCCAATAAAAATGACTCGACAGCTTTTTATCTAACTCTAGGCGTTAAAGCAATTACATGTTTTCTATTCATCGAATACCAAGTGAAAAAATTGTGGCAATGTGAAGAGAGGAAGGAACAAGAAGAAATATGTGGTTTACTAGAGTGCCTTAAAAATAGCCTTAAGATTTAAGTGTAACATGTTTAATGAAAATGGAAAGGCCGCAAATATGCAAGACGAAAAAGATGAAGACATGGCCAAATGTGTTCACAAAAGACTTTATGTACGTGCTTTGTAATTTTTACGGCAATTAAGTTGTCAAGAAATACAAAGAAAATGAATTAAGTAATTTTCTTCATACCGCATGTAATTTACGGTACTCAATTAAATTTTAATGTTGATTTAACCCAAAATAAAAAGAGGATGGAAATTTATTTACTTCCATGATGTTAAATGTATAGATTCTATCGACGAGGCATATTAAATTATTTAATAGCGTAAAGGCAAACAAAAGCTTACAGAAAGCACGTTTTCATTGAATGAGGTGTTAATGTTTGCCGTCTGTCTGTTTAAATGCTAATGAAATTCTTGTTTGACATTTCCATTCCTTTGGGATTGTTTAAAAAATACTTGTGTCATGTCTGTGTGCCAAAGGGAATGTTGACAGTTTTATTTATTAAATAAATTCGAGTTATTTCTATTTTAACTGAATAGTTTGAGTGTTAAACGGGTACGAAACATTTTAAAAGCTGATAAGGGCAAGTCTACAGATAAATTTTTGCAGTAAATTTACAATTTTCCAAAATTCTCTAAAACTCCTTGATATTCATATTATGTTTGACACTTGCTGAATAAAGAAAGTTAGCGGCTATCATTCTGCAATTAATTTAACTATGTTAAAGCTTTAATTAAAGAATTATTGCAGTTTGTAAAGTGTTTCACGGCTAATTTTGTAAAAATTCTGTTTTTTACTTTTTCAATTTTCTAACTAAATATGAATGTTTAAAGGTATAAAACACATTTAATCGATTTTCGCTCGTTCAGTCTATAGTATAATGTCTTTTGCGATGATAAAAGATGTCTAATTAATGAGATATTTGTCAAAAATAGCGTTTCACGGCTAAAATTATAACACATTATTGCATAACACATTTCATTTGTTTACAAAATTAAATTACGTTTTTAACAAGAACCAGCTACTTTAATCATTACATAATGATTATAACATATAAAGTAATAAAGGATAGAACTAAATTAGTGTTTACAATTGAATTTATAGTAACAGTTTAAGCATAAACGTGATTTTAAAATTTGTATACACTGTTAAAAATTTTGAACTCAAAAAATTCCAGTTCACTTTATCTGTAGATTTGCCCATAAACTTATTCGAAAGATGCAAAACTCATTCGAAAGTTTCAAAACTAGTTCGAAAGATGCAAAAACAATCCGAAAGATGCAAAACTAGTTCGAAAGATGCAAAACTCATTCGAAAGTTGCAAAACTTATTCGAAAGATGCAAAAACAATCTGAAAGTTACAAAACTAGTTCGAAAGATGCAAAAACAATCTGAAAGATGCAAAACTAGTTCGAAAGATGCAAAACTCATTCGAAAATTACAAAACTAGTTCAAAGATGTAAAATTAAACCGAAAGATGCAAAATTAAACCGAAAAATGAAGAAAATGATTTTATAGAATGAAACAATTGAAGCAAAAAATCATCTAAAAATGCTCATAATTCTTAAATAATCCCTATTAGCACACCCTCCAGAAAATTTAATTAACTTTTTCAAATCCACAGAGATTTCATAAAAAGAAATTTCCCACGGTAAGAAGAAGTTCAACGAACTGTTGATGAAAAGTTGTGCTACATTTTATCTGGTGCCGAAAATGTTCTCCCTGTAATACATTCAGATAAGTAGAAGCTGAAACTTTTCACCATTATGCCTGTTATTTTTTTTTCTTGTTCCTTAAATAATAAATTGATAAAAGTTTGAAAAAACTTTGCATATTACACATAAATATACAGACATGTAGGTATGGTGTAGCAAAATGTTTCACATTCGCAGTTATTTTTTGTGATTAACAAAGAATGATAAAATGAGTCGAGAAAGAGAAGACAAAGGAGGAAAAACAAAAAAAATGCTGTTGTTAAATATGTGACGCGCCTTTTTGCACACATTTGTTGATTAAGTTGATGAAGTAAAGCGAAAAACTTTCCTTTTTCTCCTTTTTTCATTTTTATTTCTTCCTTCCTTGCTTAATGTTGAATTATGTATTTACGAGAACTTCCTTGCCATATCATGGCTGTCAGAATGTATGAACTTTAACCCTAAAGAATCCAACCGCAAACAGATGGCATAACAAGCACAAGTTTCTTCATTATTTCAACATCAAAATGTATGTTGGCTGGCAACAAAAGCGCACAACTCGGTGCTGTTGAAAGAAATGTAATAGACAATCTCATATTTCAAAAATCAAGAAAATATAAAGGAAAGCTGGAGAAAAGGAGTAGTAGCATGTGAAAGATAAGTAAAGCATTAAATTCCAGACACATTGCTCTACTGCCATCGTTATCACATTCTTTCTTCATCGTGCTAAGTGAAGTGAAGTCTTTCCCGTCATCATCATCAAGGAAATATATCCGAAAAGAGCTACTTCTTTTTCTCTGTTTTTTTCTTCTAACATTCAAGAAAAGGAAGCTCTTATGAGTTAGAGTTTTGGGAAATGCTGAGATGGAAACTAATTGAATCAGCATGAACCTTTATTAGATTTCGGATTGAAGAGTATCTTACATTAAAAAGTAATTTTTAACGGATTTGAAAAATTCAAAAAAATATCAGATTTTTAATTTTCAAAAATTTCTTCTCGTAGTTGGCATAGCTTTTAGTCCCTTAAATTCGAAATTCAGCATTTTATCATTAAATAATTAATTTAAGTGCTTTTAGGTGAGTTTATTATAACGAAAATCTTTAAACTAGTTTCTTAACAACTTACTTACTCAGATATAATCATAAAGAAACATAAAAACATCTGAATTAACTGTGAAAATAAACTTTTCTCACACAGTTGTATTTTTTCTAATTCACTACAAGTTTCCAACTCTTTTTCTCGTACTTCTGTGAAGAAAAGAAATGGAAATTCAAAATTGTTTCAAGCACGAATGAAAATTTTTATGCTGTCTTTTCTTTTTATTGTTAAATTCTTTTCTTCCTTTTTTTCATTTCTTCACAAATGAAAGGATTTTTTTCTCTCATTTCATATTCAACACTCTTCAGCAAGGCTTCATTTTCTTGAAGAATGAAATGTCTTACGTCTAGGTTGGCAAGTTGATTAAATTGGTACGAAAATAAGAAATTTTGTCAAACTCATTAAGACCCATTCCGTCGTAGACCTGTACTTGATATTCATTTTCGGTAGATGTTTTCTTAGAATTTGATAATGAAATCTTAAGATAGAAACACTTAACACGTCAATTTGTGCCTTAAATTCAAAATATACGATTTTGCGTGGAAGTTAATTTAGAAGCTTTTAAGTTGTTCATTAGATATTTCAATAAATATTAATTAAAACTAGCACAAATCATTAAACAGGATAAACAACATCAAAAGGATGGTCTAAAGAGTTCATTACTGTCAAAGCTATTGGAAATAAATCTTTTTCTTAAATTAATTCTCCGGAAGTGATTAGTTCATGCTCCATTTTGAAGAGCCCTACAGAAGTTGTCATGTATGAATGGATAAGCAAGTGCTTTGCATTTATCTTCAGTACATAAAATCAATTGCTGAATTGCATAATGAGAATTGAAATTTAATGATCCAGTTTTATGAATTACATTTCATCAGCAGCTAAATAACTTAATATTATTGGTTTTCACTCTAACAGGCAAAGAACGTGCTCAGTGGTACTGTATCGTACAAAGTGAACATTTTGGGTATCATTGAGTAGCCGCATCATTATCCAGTTAGAAATACTGAAGAGCAAACATACATCCATAGCTGAAACCATCATATTTGAAAGAAATAACTCCTTTCCGCATTTTTCCGTAGTAATCGTACTTGATACTGAAAATTCATCTTCCTTATTATTATGTTTTTTTTCCTTACTTTTATGCGAAAGAGTACTTGAACTTCCGTTCTCCATAATTTCATATTTTTTTGAGACGTTGTCGAGGATTACAAATTATAAGAAAGAAAATTTATTGTTCTTCTTTCCACAGTATTTATTCATGTATTGTTCCTTCATATATCTTTTCATGTTTATGCGGAATAAATTTTACAATTCTTGATCTTATTCCTTTAAGTGAATTTACCCTCAGCACAGCGATTCTTTAGTACTTCCACTTCCTTTCTACATTCTCTTTTGTTTACCGTTATGTTTACACATATATTAATATTTTTATGGGCATGTGAAAACTTATTATGTGAATATGTGCGAATGAAACTTTTTACGTACGTGTGGTTGCTGCCTGCCTTTGTTTGTCTCATGTGTCTAAAATCAACAAATTTTAAACTTGTCGATAGAATTGAAATGAATAATTCAGAGTAAAATTAACTATGTGGAAATGATGATGGTAAAATTAAATTTAATTCAATTAACAACTGTTGACAAACAAATTAATTATCATGAGATCAAATCTGTAGAGTTTTGAAAGGTATCGTTCAAATTAATTTAAGAAATGATAGCCAAATACCTTAATTAGGCTTATTAATGATAATTTAATTTCTGTCTGATATTTTTAGTATTAAATTTAAATTAATTAAGCTAAATTTCATTTTAATTGGTTGTAATGCAGTGGGTAATGTTGACATTTTGATGGAATACAGAACTTTAAGGAAATGAGTCAATAGGGGTCGTTCGCCAATTACGTCACGCATAAAAACGACTTTTTTGAACCCCCTTCCCTCATTGCAACTTTCCAAAGAGCAAAAAAATTTGTATGTGGACGGTTACAAATTCTTCAACCTCCCTCCCCCCTAAAGCGTGACATAATTTGCGAACGATCCCTTATATCTGTAATTATTTTATTATATTTCTCCTTATGTTGACTGATATTTCCAATGTTTTACTCCAGATATCCAGAACAGCACTGAAGACTAAAATGAAATAAATCCCATTATAAAACTAATTCCCTTCAAAAATCATTCCTCAATAGGAATGAGACGACAAAATGATCATGTACATTATTAAATTGTCAATAACTAGGATATCATATATCATTAATCTATTCTGTACGTGAAATTATGTAGGATATTTATAGAATATAGTGATAAGATCTAGCATTAGAATATTCAGCTATACAGCTCTTAATGAATTGCCATTTCACAAAACGTGTAATCAGATTAAAACATTCATAAATGAATTTGTACTGAGATTAAAATTGAAATATCATGTTTGAAATATCAATGAATTATTTCCTACACATTGTTCGACTATCACTTCTTATGAATATTTATTTATTTTTAGGAAGGGCATATGTTGAATCTGTTCCAACACATTTATGTTTATTCCAATCATTGAATTCGGATAACACATATCAAAATGTTGTGTATTGATTTTTCCATCACCACTCATAGACATTAAGTTTTCCATTGTTTCTCCACTTTTTGGACTTTTTTTGTTGAATTTGCGTTATTATTTTTCTCAAAAAAGGGACAATACGAGAGCAGAATAAATAACAGGAGAATCAATGATATTTACACATTGAGTAGAGAGAAAAAAGCACTGACCAATAACTTTTGTGTTGCTCTTGGAAATCTCATACTTCAATTTCAGGAGATTCTTTAAAAGTATCTTTCTGAAGAATAATGCTGAATGTTCAAAGCTTATTTCTTTTGTGTATGTAAATGTAAGTCACTTTGAGCCTATTAAAAAATTTTCAAAACGTGATAAAAAAAAGTTTAACGGATTTTGAAAATTTAAAAATTTAACGATTTTTAAAAATTCAAAATTTTAACGGATTTTGAAAATTCAAAATTTTAACGATTTTTATTAGAAATTCAATTAATTTTTAATAGACACTGAAAAAGTTCTAAAACATATACATCAATTTTATACATTCTACAGTAAATAACAACACTTATCAACTTTTATTTGCTAACAAGAACAAGCACTAGATACTCATCTACTTGACCTGTTCTTGAACAAAGGAGAGTAAAAAAGAGAGCAGAAGAATCAATATTTAACTACTAAGTAATACTTAAGTTCCTTGTATTTTCATTTCAATTCTTCAGCTATACTTATCGTCTGTTCTCCTGCTTTGCTCTACATATTTTCATTTCTACTCTGTAATTCGGGGACTTTTAAAGAGCAATTTCATAAAATTTATTTCTTTTCAAATGAAAATTTTCTGTGCACGAGGAAAATAAACTAAAAGTTCACATATCCAAAAATAGCGGAAGCAATTTTACATTGGCGTCCAAAATCCTATTTTTATTCTTAAATGCGGGTTCGTTCCAAGAAAGTAAAATGAATTTAATTGCTTAATTGAATTTCGCTATCATAAAATTGTCTTCCCATCTCCATCTCACTCTCTTTTATGTCATCCTTGTTCGTACTAAACATTTATTCAATAAACCATTAGCATCCACCTATTAGATTTACTATCTTCCTATCTCAACTCTCCTTCCGTTCCTTTTTCACACTGTTTCATTCTAGCTTAGATCCTTATAAAGATTTATGACGTGAAAATTTTTATTTTTACTAACTGTTTCTCCAGATGTAGATGCTTTAAGGAATGGAATATATAAATTATTTACGTCAAATTAAAGTGCTGGATTTTTTTATACTTTATGAATTTGATAATATCTTTAGCTTGTAAAAATTTTACTGTCCTTGCTGTAATTTTTGGGTTCGAAGGTTTTCTTTAGAATTTGTTAAGGAAGTGTTAGGGGCTTGAGAACGTAGTCAGGTGATCAGAGATTTTTGTAATAGATTATAAAGAAGCTTTTGTTAGTAAATTCAGGCTAGAGGTGGAGTAAACAGGCATTAAAACATGCAATAGATCTGGAAATTCAGATATCTCTGAATTTTCATGGTAAAGTATAAATTTACCTAAATGGATGCTTCCAAGTATTATGAGACATTCCTAAACAACCGAATACAATTTCAATAGAGTCAATTTAATAGCTCAAAGGTCTTTTTGCTGACTTGTTTATTGACTGTAATTGAGCAGAAAAGGACTATCAATTTAATTAAATTGTATTGCAATAAAAACATCCTCACACCCTTTCCTCAATAATTCAATTTGAAAATTGCCGTTAAGCATATAGAATTTTCAAATCAAATAAAAAAAGGTCGTTAAGGAATGAAAATATAAACATAAAAAATTGTACTAAATATCTTGTAGACATTAAACTAATTACGATAAGATGAAAACTACGGTCTTTATTTTCATTCTTATACCCAACTTAAACTCGCATTATATATAAATCAGGAGCTTTAATTTACAGCAATAAAAGAAGCAATGATTATGCTGCATAATAGGTATATGGAGTATATTAAGTACGTGATTGTTTAAAACAATAAAGTTTAATGGATTTTCTGTTTTTTGCTTCCCTATACTCAAGTCTCATTTAAATTGTGTGCAATATAATATTGACGGAAGGAATGTCGAAGTGCGGGAAGAAGAAATCTTAAGCTGTAATGTAATGTATTATGCAAATACTTTGCAAAATCACTCATGGCATTGTGATACCTTAGTAAACCTCATATTATAAGCTTGTAAATGGCTTCTTCACATAAAATGTAAAAGATGACGAGGTGGATGGAAATGAGGGAAATATAGGAGAGAACGAACAAAATGTGGTAAATAAGTTGCAAAACTATGGAAGCACAGAAACGCATATATTCTTATATTGCTGTCAGTTAAAATTTGAACTTTTGAAAAATTAAAATTCAAATTTTTAAAATACGTTAAAATTCAAATTTACGAAATACGTTAAAATTCAAATTTTCAAAATACGTTAGCTTTTTAACAAACCGACTAAATAGACAACATTCATCAAAAGAAAGATGTTCCAAAAAATGTACGTATATCCTCCACTATGCAAAATCGATAAAAATCTCATTTAAAGGATTTGAGCTTTTACGATAGCATAGAAAAGGTGTGTATTGAATTCAAATACTGAAGCCTATTGACCAAAATCTCCTTTTTTATGTGCCATCAGTGCTGGTAAATACCATTTTATTGCGATTTATTGAACACATTTATTTGTTTGAAAAACGACAGACCCCACGGGTAGGAATGGGGGCAATTTAACTGTTAAATAAAATTGAATGAATATCACAAACAGTTAAATAAAAGTTTTTATTGACATTTGCTGATCATTTTTATGCATGTTCGAAAAAAAGAGAGAAGAAGGCTCACTTGGAAAGAGAATGGAGAAAGGAAGAAATAAAAATCAGTATTGACATGAAAATTTCCTAGTAGATAAATAAAAAGAGGTCCCCAGAAATAGACATAATCATTTAAATTTTTTATGTCATTTTCATTCGCTTCAAAGAAATAATTTGCATATCAACATATATTGGAAAGAAGGTTGGAAAATTTTCCTTTTGAGCATCGATTCAATAATAAACATCACTTTTATATGATTTGACTGAAATCAAGACTTTGACTCGATAAAATTTAATGATGTAGAAAATTAACAGACATTAAATTTTTGAATGATTTTAAAAATAAAATTTTTATTATTCGTCTATGAAGAAAGTGCTGACAGCTTAAAAGGAATTAAAGCTATTTAAATTGAACTCGATTCAGCGATGGATAAAATCAATTTATTGAAGCTGAAAAAGCTGAATCTTTTGACCCACATTCTTTTGAACATAAAATAATAGATAATAATTTCCAAAACCCAAGCTGAATATCCATCTACTCAATATCTTTTATCAAACAAATATGTGATCCAAAATTAATCCCTTTTAACCTTCCGCCTCCAGTGACTGTTTTGACACTTTTTTTCTCTCTCGCCTATTATGCGATAAAATTTATGTCTAGTTGAAAAAAAAGTCCTTAACAACGAGAAATGATTTTCCCCTTTTGTTTTTCAACAGAATGTTTCCTCTGGTGATCATTTGGCACGCATTTCTAGTATGTGTACACAAATGTAT
The DNA here is from genome assembly GCA_963573255.1 of Chironomus tentans. Classification (NCBI taxonomy): domain Eukaryota; kingdom Metazoa; phylum Arthropoda; class Insecta; order Diptera; family Chironomidae; genus Chironomus; species Chironomus tentans. The sequence continues at coordinate 53,974,973 of OY754302.1, read as the reverse complement.
GTATAAAGTGTTGCAAAATCTGTGTATTTATGTTAAACATCAAAATCAATTGCAAGTTCGTGACACAGAAATAAAAACAAAAATATAGCAATATAGTAATGGTACATTCTAGTGCCGTAGTTTGGGGGAATACGACTTTTTAGGGAATAGACAGGATTACGTCTGAAATGAGGATGAAATAAATGATTTTTACCGATTTGGCGGGAAAAACTCTCACCTGGAATTTTCAATTGCTGAAATTTCTGTCAATTCACTGTTTTCTTCCATTCCAAAAGCAGAACTAAGTAGACATTAAGTGAGCAAAGCTATTTTAATTTCAATGTTTCGTCCATGTTGCGTTGAAAGAGCAAAATTTGTTGATTTTAATAAATTAGAAATTCCTTATAAACAACCCCAAAAAATGGCGGGAAATTTTAAATTTTTTGATAACTATCTTTTTTGTTCAGTGAAAAAATTCTTCCATTTCCTTCCAGAGTAATTATCCCCCTCCAAAAAGTAATTTTTGGCACAAATGACAGTCGAATTGTGTGTGCTAAACTTTTTTGGCTGTTCGTTGATAACAACGAATGCTGTTACTTACTTTTATTTGATATTTGACCCTAAAAAAATTTCACAATAATAGATAGATAGAAGAAGAAGTAATAACACTGCATGTACTGTTTAAATGTTCAAATTTCCTCTTTTTTCAAGTGCGTGACAAAAATACTCAATGTCTATAAAAGCGGGGTGAGTGAAGGAATAAAAATAATACGAGAGCAAAAGAATGAAGAGAAAAAAAGAAACAATTTGAAATGTTCAATAGGAAAAAAATATATATTGATTGCACAAATTTGTGTGTCTTTTATTGTGGCAAAAGTTTTTCGAGATTTTTCACACTCATTTCAAATGCCATAAGCAATTCATACACCAAACAAAGTTAAAAATGAATTGTGCTATCACGAATTTTGTGATCTACGAAACATTTTCAAATTGTTTTTCTTTACTTTTTCATGTTTTAAAAAGATTTTTTTTTCTATTCTAAAAAAAACTTTTATTGTGTAACATGTCTTGGGGTGCTTTTGATAATTTGTTATTTCCTGTGCATGTTTTGATGCTTTTCAAAGTTTTTTTATGTCATAAACTTCTTTTTTTTTGGAGAAATGTATATGAAAATAGAAGCTTTTTCACCTTATTTATTTAGATTTTATTTAGCAAGACAAGAAAAGTCTAAATTTTTATAAGGTTAGAAACATATTTTATGTGACAGAAGTAAGTTTGTAGGATTACTAACTAAAATTAGGTTACATCAATGAATATTTCTATTGTAATTAACATTAATCACGTAAATTTACTGCTTCAAGAGCATCCAATTGTTGCAAAACTCATAATTTTTTAGAAAATTCATAAAGTTGTTAGTTCCTTAAAGTTCATTCATAAATGACGTCCACTTTTTAGGGGTTCTGACGCTGTGTGACACTTCCATAAAAACGAAAAAAAAATTTGTATGAAAATTTTGTGACAAAAAGGGAGGGAAGGGGGCTCTTTTTTTGCGTGACGTCATTTATAAACGGACCCTTAGCAGTGGCGTAGCCAGAATTTTTGGAAGGGAGGTTGGAAAATATTTTTTTCAGTTCAAAAACTCTAGAAACTTTAAATACTTTTCTTGTCGGAAGGGGGGTGGAAATCCACCCATCCACCCTCTTTCAAGCAAACATCCTGGTCTTTGGATAACAATCAGTGGAAGTTGCCTTCAAAATGTCAATCTTCCACTTTAAAAAATAGTAGAACTTCTGAAAAGTTCATTGTCTGCTTCTGAAACTTTTTAAATGCTTTATATTTAAAAAGCTATGGTAACAAAAATTAAACCATATTTAAATGAGCGTTGGCGTTAGTTTCCCAATTGTTTCCACCTCGCCCACACAAAAGACTTAATTTAATTACGAAAGCTTACAAAACATCTTCACCAAAAGTATTCCTGTAAATTTATTTAAAGATTATTTGCAGGAAAATTCTTGAGAAATAAATTTAATTTCAAGTCTCAAAATTCAATTAATCTGTGAGTGAGCAAGGTCTTTAAAATTTATTGAAGCTCTTAATGCTTTGAGTTAAGAGCGTTCTGTTCTTACTAGGAACATTTATGAAGCATCTTGAAACGAACAATTTAGCTACCCATAATGACATTTCAATGCCATACAAGATACGAAGATCTTGAAAAGATAATTAAGTTTTTTTGTACTTAATTTCACTTCTGTTCATCTTCTTGCGGAAGTTTGTATAAAAAATAAAAAAAAAACTTTTTTGCAAACATCAACTTCCAAAAAAAATTTAAATCCTTTTGATCTTTTGCAGTACTTGTCTTGTGTTTTCTTCTTCATGTCTTTGAGCTGTTCCTTGATGAAAATTTTCCAATTGTCATGACACAATTTCGTATTTTTTTGGGAGAATTTCGCTGTAAGGCAATTTCCAAATAACTTCACTTGACTTACTCTTCAAGAACATTTTCTCCTTTTTCAGAAATTTGATATTTCTCTTTCTTTCCTGCCTTGTCATTTTCAATATTTCTATGGTGTCTCTCGTAAGCTTTAACGAGGAAACGAGAAAAATTCTTCTTGTTGATTATGACGACTATAACATCCGTTGTTATAAAATTTAATGATGTAGTTTATGTTCCTATGGTTATGGGTTTGTAATAATAACATATTCATACATGCTCAAATATTATATGTTAGTCATTCAAAGTTAAGTATTAGAAAATTATAGAAATTATTGTGTGTAAGTGCTTAAGGAAAATTTAAATTGATGTAGATGTCCTCACATACAGCGTTTCTGAATTGCTGTGTCGTCAATAAAATTTGAGATTTTCTGACTGACGATGCTTTTTTAGTAATGATTAGAAATTTTTTAACGGTTTTTAAAAATTCAAATTTTTAACGGCTTCTAAAAATTTGAATTTTTAACGGTTTTTAAAAATTTGAATTTTTAACGGCTTTTGAAAGTTTGAGTTTGAATTTTCTAATTTTTTGACCGTTATTAGGAATTTGAATTTTTGACGGAACACTTTAATTGTGTTACTTGGTGTTACTTACCTTAATTTCCCCCGCATGTATCCAATTTCAAGTTGAACCTACGAAAAATATCAATCACACTAACATTGTATAACAAAACACATAATCTGAAAAATCTCATTAATTATCAACAATGTTTGTGCCATGTGATGTTGAATAAACCGTTTTCAGCACATTTTCATCTAAAGCCATTAGTTACGCAAGATTACACAAAAATATGAATATTGCCAATTCATTTAATTTTTAGAAGCAACGAGTGGCATAATTTGATTACAAATGTTATTTTTAAAATTTTGTATGTGCGGCTGAAAAAGCGAGTTAAATGTTTACGAAGGCTTATGTGCATACATTTTACTTTATTTTTTTTTAAAAAATTTGCTGTGTAGTGGAAATAAAACAATAGATTTTACTATGGAACAAATTTAACGGATTTTGAAAATTCAAATTTCATCTCCTTTATTGGTTTGAAAATTCAAAAAATATTTTAACGAATTTTTTTATTCCAGATTCTTTATTAAATTCCTAAAATGATCCAGACAACAGATTGATTTTTTTTCAATAAAAGAGACGAGTAAAATTGAAATTGGAATTTATTTTTATCCATATCATAGGAAAATGAACATTCACAACTCAACGATACAAAGACGTTTCTTTGCTATTTTCATAAAGGATCTCTTGACATGCTAAATTGAAAGTTTATTTATCAGAATCTCCTCTTTTGTATTTTCCTGACAATATAAAGTATGTTCCATAAGGAAAAGAAAAATGTCAATCGAGTAGATGAAGCGAAATAAAAAAATAAAAGACTTGATTCACAAAGTTTATTGCATAAAGAAAAGGTCGTGAAGAGAAGCTCAGGAAAGAAATCATTGTCATCAAATTGTCGTTCAATCTTTTTTTTTTAATTTTTTCAATATCGAGCAATAAATCAAGAAAAACGAGAAATTTTATTTAAACAAGGTTTAGTTAGCAAAATTTCTTCTTCTTTTGCTGTTATTTAAGGATGCGATTGAAGGCAATTTTTAAAAAAAATGGTACTAAATACTGCTCTATATCCTTGTATATTATTATAGAAGAAACTAAAAATTTTACGGTTTTTTAAAATTTAAATTTCAACGGCTTTCTTAAATTCAAATTTTTTTAAAACATTCAAAGGTTATTTTGGGGTGCTTTATATTTAAATTAATTTAATTGATCTAGAACTTTTCAGGTTATTTTTAATAATTTAAATTTTAATTTCTATAATTCATAAACAATAGTTTCATTAACAATAAAAGTCCAATTAAATTTTTTAAATGATATAAAGGATTCATTTTGAAATAAAATATTATCAGTTCCAGTAAGAAAGCAACATAGCAAATCAGACATGCAACAATCCATAAAGTAAAGCCATAAGCAAAATCGTTAAATGAAATGCTAGCTTTTTATGCTGTAATACACCAGCAGACACAAGTTCCTGGGCAATCTCATTCATTAGTTCATACAGAAAGTGATTCCGATTTGTCGTGTAACCTGTCGTAGTTGTGTACAAATTTTGCTTTAACAGAACAAATGTTTTGGGATATAGGTTCAAGTATAACTTAAACGAATGTAAAAGTTCGCATAATGCAAATTTAGCATATTCGTAGTTTTGGTGATTTCTTAAAATGTTGTGAAATTCTTGCCTTGAAATGATTTTTATATTGGGCCTGGAAGTGAAATAATGAAAGTTTAGAGGATGAATATAGGAATAGATCAAACTTTACCTTATTTCCTTCGAAATCATACTCATCAATCGATCGTAAGCAATGTCCAAAGTATAAACAACAAAACCATTCGCATGCAAATCTTCAATTGTCGTGGGTGATGGTTTTCGCATATCCGATGCGACATATTCAAACAAGAGACTTTGATATGCTGTCCTTAGAACCAAACAATACAAGATGAATGTCATTAGAAGAATACGTGGAAAGTTTGCTTCCGGCAGTTTAAGTTGAGAGATTCCAAAAAATGTTCCAATGACATTAAAGTATGGAGTCTTGACATTTGATCCATACATGATATTTTGGACTCTTTTAGATACCAAGTTAATGACAAGGACGCTGAAAAATGCGTAAATAAATATAACAAAAAAGAGGATCCAAGTAGCTGTATCAAATGGTAGAAAAAGTTTTTCATATGCTGAATAAGGCTCAGGACGAGTCAACATGAATGAAACTGTCTCTTCATAAAATAGGGTTGAGTAGTGAAAATCTGCATAGAGTTTTGGATTAGTTATAAGTGGCATAGAAATAATCACGTTTGGTACTAGTATGTAGTTAGTTTCACTTTTTAGACTAAACTTTACTTCCTGGTTGATGGTTATACGTTCGATTTCTTGGAAATGAGGTGTGAAATTCCCACGTACTGACATACCATTGAACAAATCAATAAGAGGTCCATATGGCTTTCCGTCTGAATTAACGTGTGTATGCTGAAACCGTTGGGCAACATCAATTGTTAAAAGACATCCATGAAATATTTTAAATTTTTCATCAATTATGAGAGGTTTCGCCCATCGGAGCTGAATTTTACTAAATTCATTGATAACAACTGGCTGAGCTTGATTGCATTGTTCTGGTGTGAACCATTCGAGACGTAATAAGGTAACCGATTTTTCATTATTGACAATGAAACTTGAGTAGTGCTCCAACTCTCCCTTGAAGTGAAAAAGTTTATTGAATGGAATAAGATGAAAATCTTGGAACTGTGAGTCCGCATAATAGATTAGAAATCTCAGTGGTTCGTGAAATTCATTGTCCAGTTCCGTTAAATTACAAAATTTTAGCCAATGATTATAGTCTGGCAAAAGAACCACCGCAGATTTATTTAATTTATGATTCCATTTTCGCCAATCAGGAATGTAAAATTGTCTAGTCAATACTTCATTTTTGGAACTTCCAATTCCATCAAGAACATCCATAATATGAAATGTCTTCTGTCCATAAATTATTATGTCAAAATTAATTTGTTTTTGAATAAATATTGCATTTATTGCGTCACTAATTGCAAACGATAGTGTAGAGTCGTCAATAACGGAATAAACGAACATGCTGAAATATTTTAGAAAATTCATTTCTCACACAAACTTTTTTAATAGCCGGAAAACGGAAACTTGTTTGTCTGAAACCTTTGATTGTTGGTCAATGAATAAAGAAATGAACTTTGAAGACATAAATAATATATAAAGTTGATTTCTTTCACGTGTAGACAGAAGATCACCTTGAAATTAGATATAGATTAGTGGTTCTCAAACTGTGTGCCGCGACACACTACTGTGCCGTGAGAGTTTCAGGCATTTGAAATTTTCAAAAATTCTTCTAGACACACCTGGGATTATTATTGAGTCTCGCCGAAAATGAATTCAGCGTCAGTTACAGTATGTTTTATATTTTGACTTTTTTCTCTTTAATAGTTAAATATTCTAAAAATAAAGATATGAGCGATTATTAAGCTCGCCGAGACCTACAATTTAATAGCAATAATTGTGTGCTAAACAGTGCGGATGCTTAGAAAAACTTAATTAAAGTGGTGTCACTGACTGAATTTTTCGGGACTCGCAACAAAAATCCAAAAAATTCAAAAAATCCACTCAAGTTTCGTTTATAAAATCCAATGATAATTTTTAAATATTATTTATATGATGATGCATTTTTTGACATTAAAATTTTACAATAAAACTTGTTGAAACATAGTTAAATTAACAAAAATAGTTTCAAAATCCCAAAAAATTTCATGTTGATAAACAAATCGAAAATATAAATTTATAAAACATCAAAAATCACTCTGAATTCACTTTATATGATGAACTGAAGTTATTTAAACACTTTTTGCTAACATAACATTTCCGATTTTTTTCATCAAGCTCCTATTATTATTATTTTAGTTTTATTGATAATTTTAAATTCATATATAACGTGCACAATTTAGGGGGGAGGGGGGTCTGAGATTTTGTGACACCTTCAAACAAAAGAAATTTTTTTTTGAAAATTTTGTGAAATGGGGGGAGGGGGTTTAAAAATCCCATTTTTTGATGGACGTCATATATGAACGACCCCTTATGTAGAAAAATTGTTTAATAAATGTTTTATGGAAATTTAAAGTTCAAGATTTTTGTAAACAAAAAATGTAACTCACGCTTGGTGTTTACAATATACTTTCTTGATTTTCTATGTTTAATTCTCACTTTAAGGCATTCTCATTGAACTTAAATTATGTGACAATGTAGTATAATTAATGTCAGGAAAGCATATTTTCTAAATCAATCTAGTTTTGGAGAAAATTGAGTTTTTTGAAAATTCCACTGAAATGTAACTCACGCTTTGACATAAAAATGGAAAATTCTCTTTAAATACATAATTTAGCTAAGATGTCAATACTTATTTACATAGTATTCGCTAATTATATGTTTACCATAATTAATGCTTTACTGATCTTAGGCTTACTTTTGTGTCTTTTTAGGTGACCAGAGAATGTAAATCAGCAAAAGTTTTTTAAAAAGTCATTTGTGAAGTAGGTTGACATGAATGATTCATTCCTGATATGGCAACAAAGTGATACTTTACCTTAAATTGAATTCAAATACAATTTTTTGGGACTTTGGTGTGCTGCTTAATATTCAAAATGGCGGTTAGTGTGCCGCGAGTCATTAAAGTTTGAGAAACACTGTTCTAGATGGAGAGAGGGTGAACTGGCCACGTCTATGTATAAAGTCACATGCACCTAACAGCAAACAAAACCTGTAACTAATTGTTAATCTTAGATGACAACTAACTTTCAACGTGTTCCTACAGGAAAGTCATTTTTATAGGAAAACTTGTTGAGATATTATCTTGTATTCAATAATTAAAATAACACTTAGAATAGAATAAGTTACTTTAAGTCCTTTCAGGAAAGTCAATTTATCGTTCGACTTGTCCTTCAAATAATGAACGAAATTCAACGAATTCACTGGAAAAAAGAAGAAATTTCAAAAGAGACGAACAAGAAGGATCAATAAACTTCATGAGAATTCAAAAGGAGAGCGCGAACACAATACCTGTAACCTAGGAAAGCAAATAAATAAATTACAGATTTTTTTCTCTCGCTTCCCTTACTTCCCTACTTTAATTTATTTATGTCGTTACAGCATTGAATTGATTATAGAAAATTTAAGTAGAAAAATGTTGCCGTATTGTTGGTAAAGCTACATCTATCTACTCGTTCTTCCTTCCTATTTGCCATTTCTCGCTCGCTTTTTTTATTCTATTCACAACAAATTTATGAGATGCCGACGTTCTATGGAAAAATTGCAAAATTTAACATTTCCTGTTAAAAAAGGCGAAGTAAGTTACAATATCGGGTAATAAGGTAATGGGAATGGAAAATCACAACATAAATTGATTCAGTTTGTACTGTTGCTGAAAATGAATAAAAGAAGCTGAAAAGAACAGAGTAAGGGTGGTAAATGATAATCCAACTTCTGAATTTATATCTATTGTACATAACAGTTACTTTTCCATTTTTATTTTCTCATTTTCACGCAGATTAAAATTTTTTATTTTTATGCTTTTGTTCGTCGAGCATTTCATCTCGCAGAAATATAAACTAGCTGCTTTTTTTACAACATTTCACATTTTTTTAATTCTTTTATAATATTTTTTTAACCTTTTTTTTACTCGTGAGAAAATCTCATCTGAATGAAAATATCTCGTATTTAATTTAATTTAATTTAAATTACATTTACTTCTATCATTTCATTAAAATTGTGCAGTAGAATTTAATTTAGTTAAACATTTATGCTTTTGAAATGTACCTCCGACTGGATATTGAGTTTGAAACGAAAGCATGTCATTTGAAATTCTTCAGAACTCAAGAAAAAGTTTCATGTTCAATATTGAAATTAAATATGAAATTTTTCTCGCTTGCTTTTCCGTTTCCTTTTAATATGAAGAAAAACTGAAAAAAGCATTTTCTAAATGCTGAAAAAGTTTGAATAATGGTAAAGGTGAAGTTTAAATGAAAACATTTGAAACAGTTGAAAAAACTTCAATATTGATAAATTTTCACTGAACGCACATTTTTTTTTAAAAAAAATTGATCAATGAACGCATTTTTATACAAAATTTCTTTACTGAACGTCGTTTTTTGCAAATTTTGTTACTGAACGCACTTTTGGTAAGAAAACTTCTTTCAATGAACGCAATTTTTTCACTGAATGTCTTTTTTTTTGAAAAAAAAAATCTTTTACTGAACGTCATTTTGAAAATTTTGATACTGAACGCACTTTTTATGGAACTGTTTTTTCTTAGTTTCTTACTGAATGAAATTATAATGAAAATATTTATTCTTTTAATTAATATTAATTGAAAACTTATAAAAATTTCAACTTTTTTTAATTTCTTTTGAAAACTTTATCAATTTGCTTTTTCAATAATTGTAATTAAATCTTTAAAAATAATATTTTCCGAGGTTTTTTGCCAATAAAAAGTTTGTCCACAAATGAACCATAAAAAACCTTTTCAAATGTAATGAATTTAAAAAAAACTTTCCCCAACTCCGACCAGAAGAAACATTTCATTTTATAAATGTAGAATCAATAAAAAAAATTTACTGCATTAAATATCATTATTTGTTCCTTATCAAACAGCTATAAACTTGAAATTTACAAACGAAACAAGTTTCGAGATGACTAAAAGTAAAATAACGGTCATAACATGGTTTTTAAGCCAACAACAACTACCACAACTCCGATGCTCATGATACATTGCAGCAACGTCACCTATTTATTAAAAAAGGAAGAGAAAAAAGGAAACAAATGAAAGTTGTGGCTAAAGTTTTTCTTTTTCATTTAACTTTTTATGATAAATTACTTTTAATTAATAAGGAAAGTTACACGAAGCAGAATTTTCATTCCATTTTATGTTATCATCAATTAATTAGACTTTCCATTCATGGAAAAATTTCTGTTTCATCTTTTGACTTTGAGGTGAGAGCCTTTTACTACACGGAAGTAATGAATGTAACTAAGACTAAGAAACACAAAAGCCACAAGGCAAATGTTTGCTTTGTGCTCTAGATTCATGTCGACATGGAGTCCGACTTGTTTATTCTTGGAAATTTGTAAACTCAAAATTAATCAAATGTCAATCTAATTAATTCGTTTTAAATGAGCTGCTTTCAACAAGGAAATTCGAAAAAAAAATTCAGAATTGGAGAAGTGTATTCAGGGGGTGGTTTTTGGGGTCAAAATCCCTACCTTTTTGGGAAACCTTTTTCAATTTGCTAGGTTTTTTAATAAAAAAATCCCAAAAACCACCCTTAATTTTTTTCGTATATACAAAAAAAATTCAATCCCCCTCAGGTATAATTTCTGGATACACTGGCAAACCATAATCTACAAAGATAATCTTTGAAAGATTTAGATTTGATAATTTGAGTAGTTAGTTACAGATGTAGATTAGGGAAGGATTTTTTAAATCAAAATCCAATATTATACCAAAATATTTATGCATTAAAGGTTCCACATGTCTTCTTTTTCCTTCTTTCCAAACAAGGCCTAGAATGTTCATCAAAAAATCATGACTCAAAATGTTTATTCGAAAAGAATCTAGCATCAATGGAAAGGAATGTTTGCCTTTTATGTTAATTCTCATAAACCTATCCATTCATGAATTTTCACATGAAAAAATATCTAATAACATAAATTGCATAATTTGTTGATTTTTATATCATATTTAGAGTTTGCTTAAAGTTATAAGAAATATTTGCCTTTATAAAGAATTTAATTCATAATTTCTGGAGCTAATACTGAAATTTAAAGTTTTGAAAATGCAAATTAGATGCAAAAACTGAAGATAAAAATTTTTATGTTAAATGTTTGTTGTCTTTTATGTACACACTTGATGAGAAGAAAATTCTTCATGCATAAAGCTTCAAACTTTTAGAAACGCTTTGAGTTGCAATTTAAATTAGAGAAATATTTGTTTTTTGCATATTTCTTTGTTTGAAAGTTTCATTATTATTTTCTTTTGTGTGCTATAGAAGAGAATAATCATAATTATTATTATCATTAAAACGTTTTTATACTCCCTGACATCTTATGTATACAAACATAAATATAAAGAAATATCTTATGAATTCAGATCAGGAAAAATGTATAAAATGAGAAAACAAACGAGCTAAAAATATGTGAAAGATGCTTTTAGGGCTAGAAGCTCTTGAAAATAATTTATTAGGTCAAGCTTTTTGTTTCCGCGTGGAACAAGGAAGGTGTTTTTGATAGTAACTAAGTAGCAATAGTTTTGGGTAGCAAAAATTTCAATTTTTAAAAATCTTCAAAATTTCTAACGGTTTTCAAAAATTTAAAAATACTTGCACTCCCCTTCATAGATTTCTTACAGATTTTTCATAGTTTCAATCCCCGCGTTGTTCTTCTTTGTGTTGAAAAATTGTGAGAAACTTTACAGAATAGTTTTTAATTTATCTACAAAGCAATTGATGAATTCCGCAGTGAAAATGTAAGTTCTCTTTGCTCCAAAAATGGAAATCTCACAAGTTTCTACTCCTAGCATCAGTTAAGTACAAATTCAAGTTCTTCAAAGCGTAATGTGAGCTTTTTTCTTCATTTTATTTATTTTCTAGGTGAACAAGAATCATTCATGTAGCATTATTCACGAAAAACGTATAAATTATACAAACTGAATATGAGAGCAAGGCGAAATATCATTTCTGACTATGAAAAGCGTGAATATGATAAAGAAAAATATTATACGCCCACCCAGCATCATCTCGATTATGTTAAAAGTCTGTGTATATATAGCCCCATGAGAATTTATAGGAACATTCAACTCCGAGCAGCATGCGAATTCAAGAAAGAATAATAAGATAGATGCACGGTCTCCCCCCATTTCATATTTAATGTCAACACAAGAAACTTTTTTTTATGAAAGATTTTAATAATTCATATATTTCACGTTTTCACCAACAAGGAATTTGGGGTTGAATGTGAACCTTAAACGAGCATTTTGCTGGAGATTGAAGATAAAAATGCTTTTATCAATTAAGCTGTAAAAGTAAATTCGTTGTGGTAATTTTCTCTGCAGAACGAACTTATTTTCTCTTGTGAACTTTTGAAAAAAGTGTGGATTTTATTACTCTGGGTTGCAAAAGTAAAATAAGATATTTTTGAGGTTAATTGTTTAATTCTAGTTTATAGGATTCAGGGATCGTTCATTTATGACGTCCCACATTGACAATTTTGCTGTTTATATCCCAAAAATGCGCTCAATCCGCAACTTTAGCACTAAATATTTCATTACAGTTTTTTAATAACACAAACAAAGAGATGAATCGTCAATATGGGAATGAACACAAATTTCCCAGCATTCAAAAACATGAAGATTCATAATGAATGTATATTTCCATCCACACACTTGTCAGCACTAATAAGAAGAAGGAAATGAGAAAGTTACAAACCAAAAAAAGAAAGAATTTGTGGTTGCTTCCTCGAGTAAAAAAAAGATATGCTGAAAATAATTTCACGTATTTGAGTAAATAGCTAGCGGGATGAAAAATTTTCTTATTTTCTTTATACACATTTAGGAGTATATACATACACATGTGGATGTATCTTCCACCATTCTTGGTTCTTTAGAAACATATTTGGAGTGCATGCATAATGTTTGTGTAAAAATGGAAAGTGTGAGCTCTAGAGTATCTCTATCTCTCTTAAGATTTTATTTATTTAATTCTCCTTTGATTTTTCTCACGAGTTCACTTCCCGTGTTCATGCAAATCTTCCGTGGATGAAAATTCCATAAATCCGCTTAATGAAGGAACTTGCCTTGCTTTCATACGAGCTTTATTTTGTTTGCAATTCGCTTCAATTTTGTTTTTTGTCTATTTAAGCTATGGGAAATTGATGCTTTAATTAAAATTGTTTTTAAGCTTGTGACGTGAAATTTTTTGATGAGATTTTAATTATAAATGACAAATTCCTTTTTTATATTCATTGCGATTGGATTGTGGATTTTAAAAATAATTAACATTTTGTAACAATTAAATAGATGAAAAAACATGGATTAATCATTAATGACAAACTCAAAATCCTCGAGCTACTTTAATTTCGAAATTTTAATCTATTTAATAGACAGAAATTTTAGGACTCGATCTACAAATTTGCTAAAGACTCTACTACGGAAGAATCAAACAGATTTTCATGCCCTGAAGAAATTTTAATAAAGTTTAGCTAATCAATATTCTGTCGAGTAAATTTAATCAAAGTTAGGCAAGATCTTTCAAGGTCTTGTGCATTCTGGAAAATAATTTTGTTTCCAAGTTATAAGAAAACTTTCAGAAAGAACATGACTCCGAACTTTTTTTTTTAAACCATCTTATAAAGTAGAAAGCTCACTGAAAAATGAGAAAATAAAAGAACAAAAAATGTATTTTTCATTTACAACAAACCTTTGAAAATGTGTACGACGACTGATGCCGGTTGAGAATTGCTGGGAACGCAAGTATAATTTCCAGAATGATTTTTCGTAGTGTGTAATATGGTAAGCTCTGAATAATGAAAGTCTGTGGAAATTGAATTTAAAATAAAAGAGAAACGAGAAGAAGAGGAATGAATGATTTTTATTTTCGCACTCACTTCTTGTTATTGCTAAAATTGCCATTTTATATCGTTTGTTTGGCATGATTATAAAAAATATACAAGAAGAAAATGTTACCTGCTTCTGATGAAACATTTATCCCTCTGTCGAGATCGTAATTTATCATTCTATTATCGTGATACCAAAAAATGTACGCTGTTGCTTCGGTACTTTGTAAAACTTTACAAATGAGCTTAAGTGTTGAGCCTGGTGTGAGATATTTCAGTGATGGACCTACAATTTCTGCTCTCGCTTCTGTAAAGATGAATTATACATACTTTTTATTGACAGAAATTATACGAGTAGGAAGTATAAAGCAGGAAAAAAATGTTTACATTCTTACAGAAAAATATTGAAAAAGTTTTATTCAATTTTTAGTCTATCTTTGTAAACAAAAGTTAAGGGGATGAATTGTTAGAAATTAACTTTGACACACGCTTACTAAATTCTAGCAGTAGCAGCACGAATGATTTATGTCTAATAATTAAATTAATTCAAATTTTATTTCATTTTGCTGTTAGAAATAAATGTAAACAAAATGAAGGGGTTTGAAACTAGTTGACGTTTTGGAAATTTAAAAATTATTTGTCCGTTAAAATATAATTCCTTCAATTCTCACTTAAACTGAATAAACTTTGACTTTTTACTCAACAAAAAGTATTTTACGGTCAAAAACTCACAGCATACAAAATACTAATGAAGTATTTCATATTCAGGTGCCAAATTCAATGAAAAATATTTATCATAACTTCCTTTATTGAGGGTTTGAAAGGAAATTCCGCAAAAAACCTTGATAAAATACACAATTTCTATTCAAAAACCACCAATTGTTCTCAAGTTCCGCAGATATCCCACTCACATCCGAACATTTCCACGAAAACTACAACCTTTTTGAAGAAATGTTTCAGTTCTAATTTCAGTTCATTCAGCATACCATACACACACATGTGTGTGTGGGCAATAATTGAATAAAGAGGCAAGTTTCACACAATTCACAAGAGCATTCAAGAATGAACAATAAAATAAAGAGCCCCAAGGCTTTTGAATAAAAAAACTTTTCATCCTCAAATTTATTTTCACTTCAATTTTCTGAAACCTTTCAGCCCCCATCCAAAAAGTTTTTATTCGATAAACACAAAAAAAATTCCTTTCCTTGTCATGAAAATTTGTTCTTTAATAATTTACACAATAATGTTATAAAGTTATACAAAAATTAAGGAGAAAAGTATGTAAGATTTCTTGGTATTTATGTTTTAGGTGGTGAGAGACGATGAAGATGAAAGTTCACTAAATTAATTTTTCCATCCGTGCCTTAAATGAAACTTTGGGGTGACTTCATAAAAATAACAATTGAGCAACTTTGAATTGATTTTTTTTGCGGGTTCATTTTTCCGCAATGATTTTATTTTGAATTACCTTCAATTTATATTTTATGCTTGTGTTTACATTGGAAAATATTGTTGACTCAAAAGTAATTCGATTATATTTCCATCTCATACCTAAGAATTTCAATTTTGAATGAATAAAGTTACTCGGTTACAAACAAAGCTTTTTATCAGTCTATGAAATTGTGTATTCCTTGTGACATTCACAAGAATAAGGTTCAATGGAAAGTTCATTGAGTATCAAGAGTTTAAGCTCTTCGTTTCAAATTCCTTACAAATTTCCAAATGATTCATGAGTGAGCACCAATGCATGACGCAGAAGTTTCAAAGCAATTATTCAAAATGGTATTAAGCTATAAGGGAAAAGTTTCACATCCAATTTATTTAAATCCCATTTCAGTTGTGTGCTCATTGACGAAAACGTCTCAAAGTATCATTATGTCGAAACATCCATTACAATAAATGATCCTGCTGCAATAATCATTTGAATAAGATGAAGTTAGTTCATCCAGTTGTGTTTGCTGAGTTGACCTTTGGAATGGATATCACATATCTTTGTTGCAATTTGGGAATTTCGAATATTATTGCAAGACGTCACTTTAGCTTGCTTTTATAGCTCTACCTTGTAGAACCGTATTTATTTGGTTTCTAGCAACAAAAATTCAAAAACTGATATTTTTGCAAATTTCAAGAGTTGTAACTAAAAGCAATTTGATGTTCATTTTCAGTCAATTCCACTCCTCGAACCCCATCCAAATTGACATACAATCACCCAATCACAACAAAATAAACATTATAACCATAACCAGCAAATTCTATAATTGTGTACAAACGTGTCCTCAAATCCAAAATATCGCTCGATTCCCCTTATTCTCACATGATAGAATAATACTATCGCATACACAGCATTACGAGCAGGTCGTTCAAGTTCAAATATTTGATTTACATTCAAGTCAATTTGTTTTAACGTTATGTGTCAGAGGATGCTTTAAGTATGTCTGAAGTGCCAACTTGTTTGTTCGTGATTTGAAGGAATAATGTCTTTTACTGTAGTTATGTTACTTTATGCTGATATTCTCATTTCATTCTCGGTGAATTGTTATACAATTGTTGTTATCGAATTGTGTAGCAATTATATGGTGTAATGGCGCATATTCCCTTAGTGATTTTGTAATTTAATTGACGCTACTTTGAGTCTGTTGCCTGGGAAAGTATCTGCAGTATTTTTAATGAGCTGCTAAAATTTCTCAGAAATTTATAATTGTGAAATGACCTTCTACCCATAATTTGCAAGCATGGGTAGTTAGAATGATCAATCCCCACTTTATAAGCCAGAAGGTTTATTATCCGATGAAGGATTTGATGCTAAAATTAGCATTTTCATTAAATCCCATCCATTGACTTTATTTTAATGTTTATCTGGGATGTTCACCATAACAATATCACTTTAGATTCTTAGAAGGTCAATTTTGTGTTTTTTAGAGTACACAGTTTACAATCTGTTGCCTAGCCACTCTGACGTACAGACTTTCCCTCTGTTTTAACATCATTTATGAATGAGACCTCATCAAAGTATCAAATTATGCAAAAATATAAAATCTAGATAACATGAATATGCAAATCAACCCTTCTAAAAATCATGACAAGCTATAAATTAGGCAGGTTGAATCACGAGAGAAAATTTCATGCTTATCAGCAAATTGTTTATTACAGCCGACCACTTCGTGACAATTGTTTTCAATTAAATTTTCATTTCTCGAGTGGCACAGATAATCGCAATCTTTATGTGAATGTGATGAGAAAGCAGCACAGGCTTAAGTAAGGTATTAATCGTGTTATGAATAATAAAGCAGAATATCTTATCTTCTTATCATTTCGACAATGCAAAAGAAAATGTTTTTAAGCCCCTTTTATCGTGAATTATGAAGGGGATTTCTTTCAATAAAATTCAAATTAATCATTTTCAATTCAATTGTATTTTTTCTTATTTTAATTCATAGAAAGCATAATATTTTAGGCTGTTATTGCCTTAAATAGCTGGGTGGAGATTCTTTCATTTTTCTTACATAGATTTCTATTATCATAGCCTGTCTTTTGTTCTCGTGACGATGGAGAAACGAATAAGCAAAAATACATGAATCAAGTATAATTTATGATAGAGATTTAAATCATAAAGGCATGCTTTAATTCTACGCAATTGGGCAATCAATTTTGATTATACTGTCGCTAATATTTTTAATATGTTTCATTCATTCCGCTATCTTTACATTTTTCATTTCTATCTGAATGAGTTTAAGCTGATTCATTGTGAATTTTATCATTTTTTTTAAAACACATTTTTTTCATTTTGCATTATCATTTATTGTCGCATTGAATAAATCATTTTACATTTCACAATCAATTTTTTATCAATCAATTATGAATGACACACTTTTTTTGATGCCCATTCCTGGAAGGAGTCGGAGCATTGTTTGAAGTTTGTCCATATTGTTGGCAAATATCTGTTTTTGATTGCATTTAACACGTTTTATAAACTGGCTGTAAACATATACCTGGAAGGGAAGTGAGCCAATTAGGAAGGTGTTTTGAGTTTGAAACAAACAATTAATCTGAAAATTTTTAATTGTTGTTTAGTGCTGATTCAGAAAGTTTTGAAAACAATTGAAGTTATGAATTTTTAATTAACAGTAATTAAATGTTTCCGAAAACTTATTTACTTGCTCATTAAATGAGTGTCAACATTTTAAATTTTGAAGGTTTTCCAGCTAATAATTATAAAATTCTGTTATTGCTCGACTAATTATGACTTATCACTTTATTGGCTTCAATATCACTATCCCGTGCAGCACAACATAGTTGTTAGTGAACCGCTAGGTCGACTTTATAATGTCAAAAAGACATTGACGATAGCTTTTGTCGATAGAAGTGTACCGCTCGGGTATGACTATGACTGAGTTTTTTATCACAATTTTTACAATAAATTTTATTTAAATTGTGAAAAAAAACTTTAAAATTTGAATCACTCGTAAACATGAAATCAATTTTATTGCTAATTAGTAATCACTAGCGCATTTGTTTCTATAAAACCCCAATAATAATTCCAATGCCAATCATATTTATAATATTTATTGCGGAAATAAATCTGACACATTGCTAATTATTACAAAATATTTTCCAACACGTTTATTCAATTCATTTTAATTTAAAATCGAAATTGTAGTTTTTTATGTCATGTCGTACGCCGTCATGTAAGGAGGTCGAATGGCACAATAAAAAGGCGAGGAAACATTGCTGATTGCAATTTCGGATAAGAGAACGAGCGTATATATAAATTTTTTATATATATATATCAAGGACAATAATGACAATAATAACAAAAAAGGCAGTAAAATGTCAAAAAAGAAAGAGGAATTGCCAATAGCTCAAAAGGCAATAATTCAATGTAACAACGTCCCACTCACTCTATGTCTTAGTGATTCCCGCATAATTTTTACTAATATTCTTCTACGAACAAATTTTATGGGGCCCTTTTCCTTCACGGCCTCTTTTTTATTGCGATCGTCATAAATTTTGAATTTGCGATTCGATGTTTTTCCTGTGAAAATATTGAATCTGTCATTGAGCACATTTAACATGTTTTGCGATAAGAGATACGAAGAAGAAAGGAGAGAGAAAAAATATATATGTATGATACCATAAAGATGATGATGCCTTTCCGTAAAGTACTTTGAATAGAGGATCCGAGAAAATCAATGTGAAAGTTTTCAACACATTTTTTCTCACATATGATATGGAAAAAAAATCTCGATAAAAGCAAATTAGGTTTAAGGTTTGAAATGTTTATGGCTGAATAGAAGTGCTTATAAACTTGATATTTAGTCTATATATTTCGATTGACTTAGTTTGATATTAGTTTTCATTTTCTTGCTTCTTGATGTGTTGATAAGTACACTTGAGTAGTTTGAGTTTTACTAGGAAAAACACTTGAATGTGTCAAAATGAAGTAGATTATAACTTTTTTTTAGATATTTCGAAGGTTTCTCTGTTGATCCTTAATGAAAGATTTTTTCAAGTGGTTTATTTGTTCGAGGAACATTAAACTCCAGCTAGGGGAATTATCGAGAAGGGATGGATTTTTGGTTTTGGGTTTGAGCAGGTGTATAGCTTATGGGGCTTAGGGGTGAAGCTGTCCTTCCCATCAATAAAATTTTACTTCAACTTCAATTCCAAACCCCTTTAAATTTTTATTACCCAAAAAAATTGGAATCGAAAAATTTCTGGCTTGGATTTCCTTGGATTCGACCCCCTTTCTCACAATATTAGATGGGGGGCTAGATGACTAAAACTGAATTCTGTGACATGCCCTGGGGTATATCGATCAACCAGCCCCTAGATTCATCTCAGGTACGTAACAAAAGTAAGATGTTACACAAAACATCCACAACTTTATGACTACCCCTTTCACAAATTTATACTTAACATGACTGTAAAAGTAGCGATATAATTGGAGAACAAAGTGTGTCAAAAATAAATTCCTCAAACTTTTATTGCGGAAACAACAAATTAATAAAAATTAATTTTCTGCGAATTGTGTAAATATATATTTAGTTAATTGCTGTTAAAGCTATCTATCCACTCGAATTAATCAGTTTATTACATGGCTGTAATCTCAAGTCCACGGTCTATAGTCCAAAACTTAATAATAAAATATAATTCAGACACATTTAATCTTTTTTGACAAAGTACAAAGTTTACTCAGAATAGATTGAATAAAATATTGAAATGTTATTTATGAAGGATAAAATGATTTTTTATTATTAAATTGATGCTGCTTGCTCTCTGAATGAATATGATATTCAATATTCTCAGAACGTATGCATATTTATTAAGGTGAATAAACAAAATATTTGCATATTGCATTGTGCTCTTTGCTTTATATTACGGCATGAGAAATATTTTCACATAAATATGCAGATCGGAGAGCCTAATTCAAAAAGGGGATAATATGATGAACTAATAAGAAAAATAAATATACAAAGAGTATGTATCTCATACATGTCATCATGACAAGCCCATCTAAAGTGTGTATTTTATGGTAAATATTGAAGATTCATAGACACAGTCAGTATGAGTAGCATGTGTGTGCATGTATCAAATAAAATCATAATATTTGTATACAATATAGCATCATGGCTAATAGATATGTCATAAAATGTATCTCGTTACTTACCTACAACATTCAATGTTAAAAATATTGACATGGGCGGATACTTTGTGACTTGACATTCATACTGTTGACGGATAGATAAAAAAATTATTATTAAAAAGAATATTTAAAGCATATCCAAAAATAATCTCATACCTGTCCTGCATCTCTCATTTGAACATATTTTATTTGTAAAGTCCAGTCCTTTATGTGAAGCGATTACGGATAAAAAAAGGAATTAATTTTTTATTGATTTTTCTCTCATCTCACAACCAGCAATTTTACACACACAGAACACGAGTGGAAAAAATTTCTAATTACGGAAATATTTCCATTTCAGTAACACATGACCTGCATAATTTTATATTTTAATCCTTAAAGTTTTTGTCTATTTTTTTGTTGTTACTAGATTTTTTTACAGGTGAACGAAAAAGACTTTTTCTCGTGTTTCTAATATTTAATTCGTGTTGCCTTTTTTGCCAAAAGCTAAAAATAATTTACATCATTTTAATTTACGTTGTAAAAAAAGAATAAAGCAATCCGCTTGTGTGCTTATACATATCTGTTCGAATTTCGGCGAATGCTTTTGATCAAAAATGCTATTGGGCTTTTTTGAGTGATTTTTTATTTCAGAGAACTTTTTTTTGAAATTTTCCATGACATGTTCATTTTTTTAAATTTAAAGCTTTTTATAACCAAAATTGCGTAGCAATACAAAAATATGAAGAAATAAATTTAGTTTGGAATGTAAAAGAGTGTACATCATGATATTTTTGTAATTTTTAATGTCATGTCAAACTTTTTATTTTTATTTTTTAAGAATTTTTGTGGCACCAGCAGGAGCGTATCCAGGAATTTTTTGAGGGGATTTTTCAAATCTCAAAATCTGAAAATGTATACTAGCAAAATGAAGAATTTTTTTTTCATAGAGTAGGGGACCCCCAAAACCCCCCCTGAATACGCCCCTGGGCACCAGTAGACTTTAGTTACGGTAGTTTAAGTTTACTTAGATTTTTTCAAATATTCTCGTCATTTTTCAAAAGCTTCCTTAATTAAAAAACAAAAATCAATTTTTCCATTAATGCCTTAAAGCTGCCAAAGAATATCCAGAGTACGGTCGACTTTAAATTGTTTTGTTCTATTTCGGGACAATTGTAAAATATGAAAAGCCTTTGCAGATGGGAAAATAGAGGAAATGTCATTACATAGCTTAAAAATTCAAATTTAATAAACCTGACAAAAATCAATCAACCGTAATTTCATTGAATCATAATTCATCACTAACTTTGTCAACTGTCAATTGACTGAATGCTTTAAAGAAAATCAATTTTCATTTAATTAAAGTCAAAGGCCTATTAATAAAGTTTAATAGCTTTAATCTCTTGACTATAATCAACTAATTAATTTTGAAAATTATGTATAAATCACATTTAAATTCTGAGTAATGGCTGTTATTGAAAGGATTAAATATAAATTTTCTCGGAATTGAAAAATTAATTTAAATGCCAAAAACAAATATTTGTGTGTGAAATTAATAATTTTAAGTAATGGAATGAAATTTGATCATGCGATGTGTGAACAAAGCACGTTTCAGTCCTAATTAGGAAAAGTTAACATCACAGTTCCACAATTTAACATTTTATGATGAAATTCGATTCGAGCGGTTATGAATGGTTATGATGACATAAAATAAATTGGTTTGGGTGGATTCATACAACCTCGTAAAAATGCGTGGAAAATTTAATGATACTAAAAATATTTTCCTCAGTTTTCATACACGTAGGTCTTACAACGGAAAAGGAGGATAAAATAAACAATGTCAATATTTTTAAAGTCATTTGAAATAAAATATTGTTAAGCTTGAACTTGCCGCCTTGATTGAAGAAGCTTTCATGGAAAAATGTTGAAAATTCAAACATTTTAAAATGATGAACATTTCAATGAATTTACAAGAATTAAGATATCATCTCAAAGGTATTAAGCTCACAAACAAATTGACGTATTTAATATCCCAGAAAATGACGAAATATTTTTTAAAAACAAAAATTAACTTTCAAAGCTATTGTTGACAGCAATAAATTATTTTCAATATTATCAAATTTAAAAATTATTACAATGTATTAATCACGTATAAGCATGTCAGTAGCATTACTTTATTCCAATAAATCACTAAAAATTCAAATTTACAAAAATACAAATATTCAAATATTTTAAAAAGTAACGACTTTTTTTAATCCATTGTTTTTCATGGACTATCAGAATTTTTTTCATCCACATCTAAATTTTTCATATTAGACTTCACATTCATACCGACTGATAAGAATTGATGCTTTCGGCTGACATAGCATTCGATTACAAAACAATTTGTGTGGGATTCTTATTGTTTATTTCAACAAATGTCAATAACGTTCTTGAATTTGAACAATGGAAAAAAATTACTCATGATTGTGTGTAAAATCTTCTTTTTTAGCATCAAATATTATAAAAGGAATTGAAATGGAAAAGAAGTTGGTGGAAAATCTTAAAAATAAACAATTTTCTAAGAAATTCCTTTAGCTTTTTTTAAAAAATCTACATACTTCTGAATTTTTTAAGTGCGTTGCACAAAACCTCTCGTCGCTGCTATACGTTGTTAATCCAACAGTTAATAAATGATAATCATTTTTGCGAATCCAAGAGACCTGATAAAAGAAATTAAAAAGAATAATGTAAGAATGAAATTACATTAACAGTCTGTAAATTTGGGGATTTTTGGGGAGATTATCTCAAAAATAATAAATTTTTCTTTATCGTCAGGAAAGAAATTGTACAGAAAAAATATATATTGTACAATTTTCTTCCGTTTCAAAATCTTATCTGACAGTTAAAGTGCTTGACGTTATCATTGCCTTCACATTTCACAACAAGCACCTGCCAAGTTTTTGCTTCTTTATTTGATTTCATGAGGAAATAATAAATTACAACCTCAACTTTATATTTATTGATGCATTGAATATTTTTCATAAACATCTCATGCAGATGAGATGAGAGTGCCATCAGAGTTGTAGCTATTCAGATCAAGCTGTGCTAAGGCGTTTTGTGGTTAATGATATTTTATAATAGAATCCAATCTACTCAGCTGATGAATTTGAAGCACTAATAGTTGTATTTAACAATACCGAGCCACTTCAATTGTTAGATGCGTTCTTGACTTCAATGTTTGTTTGTTGCTGAAGCTCTTGTGGAAATTCTAATTTTTTCGCAGTCAATGCACTCTCATTATTTTAAAATTATTGTCTATGCATCAATAAACTCTCTACAATCGGTGATTTTACATTAAAAGAACAATCATTGTAATGCAGCACTCGTTATATGACACAAGTGTTTATGCCAAAAAACTCAACATATTATAGATACAATGTAAGCTTAAGAATTGAAATGCTCAGTGACCTGAGAGGAAACTTCAATATGTTAGGATGAAAAATAATATTCATAATTACTCACCACTCCTTCTCCAATATTGTGAATTGTACAAGGCAAATGTGCAGTTGTTCCAACTTGTGCTATCACTTCGGTATGATTTTCCGTACCGAATCTCATTGGTGTCTTGAATATTTCAAAATAGTTTTCATCATTCTCGTTCACCGATGCAAGATTGTTATTTTCACTTGTTTCCATGAGGAAATTGTGATTTACAATATGCTGTAGATTCATATCATTTGTATCACTAGTCTCATTGTTATTGCTACTACTATTTGATGCATCAACATTATCACCATTTCGATTCGGTACATGAGGCAATAGTAAGTATTGATTTTTACGTAACATTTTACTATTTTTATCTGCTACGAACGGTGATAATCCTAGTGGATAGGAAGAGAAAGATAAAATTACATAAATGAACTGTCTTCTGCTTATTCTTTAATGATAATTATGATAAATGATAAATGCACAAGGGGAGACTCAATTGAATCATTTTGGCAAAACACCTGACACTAATGTCAATTTACAGATAAATTGAGGTACGATTGAAAACTTCTCGACATTTTCCGATGAAAAATATTTTCAAGGGTAAACTTGAGTTGATGAAAATTGATGCCTTAAATTGCGGATGATTGGAAAACTTTTCAAGATTAAGGGTTTAGATATAAAATATATATAGCAATCTATTTCATCTAGACCTTGACAATAAGGAAAGGTTTGAGGAAAATGACATGAAAATTTTCACAGGTACTTGAAACTTCATTAATCTGTTAATAACTTGATGGAGTAATTTGATGATAAGAGCAGAGGCTTTAAAATTCATGACGAGATGACTTTAGGATGTGAATTTTTACATCAAGAACTGAAAATTAGATAAATGCTTATGTACATAATTAATATCAACCCACTATAAAGAAATATACAAATTTTTGCCAACATGAAATTATTTGAAAACAAAAAGGTTTCATTTACTGTAGTAGGAGGATAAAGTATGTAGACAGAAACGCAATAACATCAGATATAAGAAAGATTTATACTTGTTGAAAACAAGAAAAAGATTTCGAAATTGATTTATATGACAAGATGTTTGTTTCCCATCCGTGTCTTCAAATAAAGTTATTAATAAAAATATTTTCACGAAGAACGACACTTGAGCGAATAAAATAGACACGAATAAATTATAAAAAGTACAATGAAATTGTGAAAATATGTCGCAATAACAATAGATAATCTTCTCATGTTCGCTCACATATGTGAGGCAATATATTTCATTATCTGATACTTTTAAGAAGATAAATTTAGATAAACGTGAAGGCATGAATATAATAAGAAGTTAAAAAAGACATAAAGCGAGTTTGAGATGAAATAACATAATGCAAATTGAGTTTTTTCCTCTCTCTGTGTGTTTCTTCTTAGTCGAGGAAAGACCGTAAAAGTGCTCCATTGAGGATCCTTTCATCGCTTTGTGTCTTTAATAGGAATAGACATAGAGATGAGAGTAGGAGGTGAATTGGGAAGAAAAGAAATACTTCGGAAATTGAAAAACATTCATCGGCTGCCAACAAGAAAGGAAGGAGAAAAGTTTTCTTAGGGGTCGTTCATAAATGACGTCAAACTTTTAGTTTGGAAAGCTGTACAACAAGAGTTCAATAAAAAACATTTTGGATGTAAATTTTGGGACAGGATTGTTCTTCCTATGACGTCATTTACGGACGACCCTATAAAAAGATACGATAAATGTGACATTCAAGAAAAAGAAGAAGAAGAAAAATCCCTTTCCATAATGTATCGAGGCAGAAAATCATCGGATGCTTGAGAAATGAATTTAATTGAAAATTAAAATCGAATAAGGCTTATAATGGCATTGACGATATGGATCTATTAAACTGTTTGCCAATAGAAGTGAAATCGATTTCAAAAGAAAATATGAAACTCAAGCAGAAATAAGAAAAGTTTTCATCTTTCCACTCTCATCATTATCGCTGTTGTTTCCTCAAGTCTTGAACTCATTTTGGGGGAAATATTCATGCAGAAGAGGATATTTTTTAAAACTCAACTTTACAAACTCAAAAACTTCTTTATTCTTATCCCCTTCTTCTGACTGATTGGCTGAAGGAAATTTCTCAATGTATTGATTGAGTTCCTTTTATTTATTATATCAAAAAGAAATTTGAAATATTTCTTTTTGCCAATTGTGTTCAGATGAATACGCATTGTCTATGGATATCCTTTCGTTCTCCTTTGTTTCCAACAAGATACATCAAAATAATTGTCTTGAACTGACAATACAAATTATTGATAATCAAAAGCTCATTGACCCTAAATCTAGGTATGTTTATGAACAGGACGTGTTAAGAACTGAAACCTTACCCAGCAGGGGGTGTCCAGGATGTTTTTTGGGAGGGTTTTTCAATTCATGACCTTTACTTTTTTTTGGCAACAATCATGACTTTTTGTTTTAAACTAATATTGGTTTTTCAAACAATGGGTGTTGGTTGACCCTGAAACCCTGCATACATCCCTGATACCAAGAAAAATTGATTTCTCACAAGAAATGCTCAAAATTCCACCAAGTAGTTTTCCTGCCTGGAAACTCCTTTAACTTGCCTCTAACCTTAGAAAGCCCAACCTTCAAAAAGTACTTTTACATTTTTAAATGCGCCATAACGTACCATCTCAAAAATAATCATTCATACTGCTCCCATCATCTTATAAAAGCATACACACAGAAAAAAGGGAAAAATGCTCTCATGAATAAGTGAAGCGGAAAACTTGTGTGAAGAGTTTTCTTGCGGTTTGAGTAAGAAGACTAAACAGAATGAGAATAGAGTAAGAAAGGAATAATTAAAAGAAAAGAAAAATGATTTTAAATGAAGAAGAAAATTTTATAATGAAAATGACTGTATTTAAACAATGAAGAGTAGTAAGAGGTCAAACAAAAAAAAATGTACGAGAAGAAAAAGAACCTTAATGACGTTCAAAAGCAGAATCGTATCGATGCGAGAAATTTTCATTATTTTAAGAGCAAAAACACTTTCTGGGTCAATGAGAAACAAATGGAAAGAAAAAGGGGCACTAAAGCAATAATGCACTGATGAGCTGAAGTGAAGAGGAGCAAAAAAAGTTAATGAAGCGTTTATTTTAATTTTCGTCCATTAATCAATTTGGTTTTATTCCATACCGTTTGACTTTGACTTGTTTTTCTGGCATTCCAATGACACTCTTCTGTCCTTCTCTTATATTTTTGAACGACCATTTTCTTGGCTTTAACAAATTTGCGTAAAGTAAATAAGGCATAAAAGAGGACATAACACCAAAGGATTATCTAATTTATCCTCCATAAATATTGTTTTTAATCCTTTTTCCATTTCCCTCAATTGCGGCTTCAATTTATTTTCTTTCTTTTTGCTTCTGTTTGTGTTTGAGAATTTTTTTTTCTTGTTTTTTTATCAAAAACTTTGAAAAGTGACATAAAGAATTTCTTTTTGAAATTTTCAGCAACTCATAAAGTTTGCGAAGAACATTTTTATAATCGAGTTGTAAATTCTACACATTACATTAAATTTTCATACTTTATGGAATTCTTAAAAGCTCTTGTGAACTTTTTTATGGCTTTACTGTTTTTCATTGAAATGACAAATTTATTTATGGCTTAATCAATTGCTGTTTTGGATTTAAATTTACAATTCAACATTTTGTGAAAGTAAAATGTGACTGGGTTAAGGTATGATGCTGAGTATTAAAGTTGAAAAATACCATACTTCATGGGTGTATCAAAGGTGGGGGGGGGGGGTCCTATGTGGTCCGTCGATAAATTTTTTATATGAAAGTTTTTTTTCTAGAAAAATACTTTTCTGTTTAAAAATTTTCCGAGGTTTTTCCGAAGTTCTAATTAGTAAACTACTCAATCATGTACCATCAGAATTAGGAACTAGTATGAAACCATGAGCACAAAGGAAAAAAAATTTTGGATCCCCATAAAAAAGTTTTCTGGGTTCGTTCTTACCACACTTTAAAGAAACTTGAAAAATGACTTTTGAGTATGACAAAAATAAAATTAAAGTCAAAAAATATTTGAAAAATAACGGTCGAAAATAATTTAAAATTAACAGACAGACAAAGTGCGGACACTAGCATTATAAAAACCAACAATAGATTCAAATAAAATGCTTGTCAATGATTGTAAACTTTGTGGGTGGGAAAGAAGCTTTAAAAATTAAAAGGCATCAAAAACAAGATTATTTATTCAAGTGCCAATTAATCAGATCTCAATTTAATTATGAAGTCTAAACAACTTTTTTCGAGATACTTGAATCTTTTCAAAAATCTTGCACGAGTGAGTTTTTACTTTCTTTTAATAATTAGATATTTTTAGAAACCAATTTTTGTGATTCACTGTTGAATTTTCAATACTATTTTACATGTTCTTCATAAATGGTTAAGCTTTTTTAATATAAATTTCCATGGAGATTCCGTTGCGATTTGAAATGAAAAGCTTGCATCAAAAATTTTTCTTTGAACTTTGAAGATTTTCTTTTTCAAACAGAAATTGTTTATGCAGGGGCGTATCCTGCATGGACGTATCCAGAAATTTTTGAAATTTTTTTGTATGAACAGGAAAATTTAGGAGGGGTTTTCAGATTTTCCTCTTAAAAACCCTAGCAAATTGAAAAATTTCCCAAGTTGAAAAAGGGAAGGGGAGTTGACCCCCAAAACCCATCCCTGAATACGCCCCTATATGACTGCCTTCATCTTTCCCATCATGATGAAGATCAACTGAAATTCTTTCGCGAGAAAATGTTTTTGAGGAATTTACGCGAAATCTTTTGTTTTTTCTCAAAATATTTTTGTTCATAATTTATAAAAAAAAAGTGCTGAATTTCAATGTTTACTGAGACAACATTTTGTGCAAGCAAATATTTAATCTTGGAATTTTATGTGAAGAAAGAATTTTGTTTTGCTTTAGCTAGCAAATATATTTTTAACTCCTACTTGCTGAATGAATTTTTAATAGAATTATCTCAAGTATGTCAAAAATAATAATCCACATCTAAAAATATAAAATGTCATATATAAATCAAGTAAAAGCCATCAAAATGATGAAAATCCATCAATAAATTTTCATTATATTATCATCAATATCAAATCTTATTGATCCGAATCTTAATTTAATGCCAAAAATTGAATGAATAAAAAAATTCCCACACAAAAATCGAACACTCGCATGCGGTTATCAAAGGTCAGTATATCCATTGATTTTTCTTCACGCTTCACATCCTTCTTTTCCCTACATACATCCATTAATCGAAAAACTTTTATTGAAAAAGTTTAAATCATAGTATCAACAAGGATTGGGAAAAATGCGGAAGTTAAGGAGAAGAAAAATGGATATTTGAGAATTTTGTGGTTGAGAAATTTTTTTCACCCTTCTCGACGCACACTTTTTAAGCCAGTGCTCAAATATAAGACAAGTAGGAGAAATTTGATCTATTGATGCGGGGACTAAAGCACATTTTTTGGGAAGATCAAAGAAAGCTTCAAAGAAAATTCTAGAAAAATGTCATGGCTCAAACTCTTCTAAAACAGTCAGCATACAATCAAAACAAAACCAACAACCGCAATCCTCATAGAAACTTGAATAATAGGAAAGATATCTGTTTTCATTGCTCATATAAACTCACTTCCATAAACATTGAATATTATGAGACTCTGTTATGCAATATAATTCAGTCAGCAGTTGAGCATTTTTTTATTTTATTATGTCTCTGAGAAAATGTTTGTGCTTTTACTTAAAGCATTAAACTGTGATATTGGCAACAAAGAAGAGAGCAACATAAGTACTAGAAGTTGATGCAAAGTTATGGAATTAAGTGGAAAGTTTGTAGATACTTTTTTCAATGTCATCTGATTTTTTCGGTTCTTCTCACTTCTCTATAATTTACAGATTGCAGCAACGTCAACCCCTATATTATGTAAATGGCTTGATAATGGAATTGATAAAATCAAAACGTGAAAAACTTTTCATTTGACTTTTTTGTTCTATCTCAAATCTTTGGGTCAAAAAGTAAAGCATAAAGTTCAAGGATCTGGTTATCTGTTTTTTTGAAGGAAATTAAGAGAAAAGAGGATTATTGAAACAATGATTGATGAGTATGATTAACTTTTTCATTTCTCTTGGCCCTCTTGGAATGGAACATTTCTAAATTTAGAATTTTCATTTGAAGGAACACGAAATGGGGGAGAAATAAGCTTAATTTAATGCTGGTTCAATGCTTTAATTGGAAAAGTTTTAAACCAAATAAATTTACTATCGCTCAGGCATATGCGGCTTGGTTCTTCAGACATCAAAAATCTATTAAATTTAACCATTAGGAACCAGTACAAGAGTCAGCAGATGACAATAAAATCATTATTTTCTGAATTGTTGATCCGAATAAAAAAATTCAACATTTTTCCTTTTTTGGAAACGAAAATTACTATAAATCAGCCACAATGGCACTTATTCCAGCAAGCACTTATTATTTTCATCACCTCGGCTGAGATTTCTCCATTTACGGCTGTTTATTGCACATTATGCAAAATATTTAATAAAAGGAGCTATAAAGAATCATTTTTTATGCATCATTTAATATTAAAATTCTTTTTCATATCCATTATTATGCTCCATTTACCCAACAAAATAAAAATTGAAGCTGAGTGACAAAGGAAATAAAAGAAGAAAGAAATTTTTTGCTGAAATATTTTCAATCTGCCATTTACACTTCAGCCAATGATTGAAAAAAATGCTTTGTTTTCATGTTCATTTATGACTGAACGTCACAATAGGAATTGTTCTTGGAAGTTCAGGCATGAAGTTTACTGGGAATTGACTAGAAATGGAATTTATCGTTTAAAATCGCAAAGTGGAATTATCAGGCAATTTAACGTAAATTTTTGATGCTAAAATTTCTAATTCTATTTTTTCTTGCTATTACCAGCAACAACGACTCAACCTAGCATGCAATATGAGAGAAATTACGTAAAAATTCATTTAACTTAAATGGATTACATGCAATAAAAAAAGTTGTAAATACATAATAATTATCATGTATGCAGCTTAATTAAAATGATAATGAATCATAATTGAATGATTTAATGCTATTGTAAAGTGGTTATTTGAAATTAAATTTATTCGCTTTGTGGATTTTCAATTAAAATTATGAATAACATACATGTGGGATCTTCATGAATTTTCTAGTGTACGAACTGTGGGTGTAAATTCCGCCCCTTCTCTCGCCTCAACGTGTGACCTTAATTTTGTAAAGGTTGAGGCAGAGGCTCAGCCTTGGTAAGGGCCCGAGAGTGCGAAATTTATAGACCCCACTTAAAAATTCCAGACCTCCCACGCTCTTTGAAAATTTCTGTCTACGACCCTGAGTTGAGCTTTACAAAAGACATCATTAATTTCTGTTATTGCCACAAAATTTCCCACTTTTATTTTTTAATTTTCCTTTGATGAGGTTTTCAAAGCATTTTCAGAGTCGTTTAAAAATGAGGTATATCCTTAAATTTCTCGAAAATTCTTTAGCATAAAAATTACAAAGGTTGCTCTAAAACATTGAACGTCATAAACAACCTGCCTAAAATCTGAAAATTTTCATTAAAACACAACGTTTTGATGCTACACAGTAAGATTACAAATAATAAAAATCATTCATGCATCTATTCATTTATATTTTCCTATGAAATTCACCCAGATCGTTTCTCAGTTCCTCTACAAAGAGCAAACAACTTCTTTTTTGTATGTTTTGTGATGCTTTCAGTTATAATTAAAAATGCTCTGACGAGAATTTCTTATGTCTCTGTTTTTTATGCATCATCATTCACTTGCAATTACATAACGCATGGAATAAATGAACATGTCAACGTTCATGTATGAATAGAAGGAATTGTATAAAGAAAGTTTTGTTGTATGACGATGATTATGGTGGTTGGCTGTATGTACATCATCATTCATTCATGCTGATGAAGAATATGAAAAATAAGAGACAGAAGACGACGATAGAGTGCAGCAGGAAAAAAGAGGTTTTGACATAAAAGAATAAGCACTTGAAGAGCATAAAGGCAAGTTAGGCTGGGTAAAAAGCATGGCATTTTGCGGAAGATAAAGAATGAGCAGTAACAAAAGCACATAAAATGGGATAGAATGCCATGAATTGTCATTTTTGTACTTTAAATGTGTTAAAAATTGTCTTTTTTATGGTAAACACTAAACACTTATGATTATTATTAAGAGTAGGTAGGCATGATGCTGTTGCTGTATTTTGGTATTGTTTGTAATCAAATAGGCAAACAGAGAGACAGACTGAATCTTTAATGTGGATGTATAGTGAGAAGAGACCACTTCATTTCCATAATTGCGAACATAATTTGCCTTTTTTTGTTGTCTTTACCAAGAAGACAAGTTCTCAAGACGTCGAAAAATAAATGTACTTGAATGTGTTGGAAAAAGATGGGAAAAACTCAATTTACATTATTTTTCCATTCGCTACGCTTTATAGAAAATTCAGGCAATTTAATATTGGGTATTGTCTGAAGAAAAAGGGAAACTATTGTGGATTTATTTTAACTGTCGAAAAATATTTTAAATTTATTTGAATTGTTTCGTTAGTTAACGCACTCTAAATAATTGAATTTTCCTTCTTGATTTAATAGAATATGAAGTGTATATTATCAAGTAATAGGTATAGATTGCTAGAACTAAGCATCATTTTCACAGTTCTTGCAAACAGAATTTTGAGGATAAAAAATTTGAATTTTGAAAAGCCGTTACAAATTATTTGCAAAATTCAATGCCATAAATAACAAAGTTAAAGTTTTTTTTTTATTTTTCCATGAAAACCTGTAGATCTCTGATTCAAAGCCATTTTCGATCGCATCCCCAGAAACATTAGAATGAGATGGAAAATATAATGTCAACAGAAGTGTAAGGAAAATGAGATTAAGTCCATGGGAGTTTAGTAATAGAAAATTGAACAATTACCGTTATTATGTGAAGGGCACCCGACAATCAAAAGCATAATCCAACATTTTAAGACACACTTGATGATACTCGATGTAATATGACTGCACAAGAGGTCAGTAAGCATCCGCATAATTTAATTCCGTTACGACAGTAATCATTGGACTTATTCACTGCTATTAACAACTATATTATACTCATTTATTGCTTTTTTGCTCTCTCTCTCTCTATTATTTATATATCATTTAACATTTGATCCTCGTTCACTCAGTCACAGGAAACTGTATCTATATACTGTATATATTTTACTTATTTATATATGGATAATGATGATTTCATATTATATCATGTGCACATTCTTATGGGACATTAAATTTCATAACATCTATCGTTGAGACTTCCTTTTTCCTCGTTTTTGATGTTGCTATACACTACAACTATGACTATATGCCCATAAATTTCCTCTCTCTCTTTCTTTTTTGTTACTTATACAATATACACATTTCATTTATTTTATTATTCTTTCAGTTCATTCAATTTTCATTCACATCTTTATGTAAATTCATTTGCTTCTGGTTCTAGCTGCTGCTTGTTATTACTTGTTTTATTTCATCATTTCTTCTGTGCAACAACAAAATTTATTTCATCCTCATCACAACATACATCATTTGCGTTTACGCTTAAAAAAATTAATCCAATTTGGGAATTTGTTGAATCAAAATGAGAAAAATGTGCGAGTGATGAGAATTTATGTGAAGCAGTGGATGGGAACGGTTGGAAATAAAAATTATGTAACAGATGTAAATTTTCTGTGAGAATAACTACTATTATAATTGCTGTTGGTACAGTAGCCTTTCTTTTTTTGAGGGTCTTTCCTCATCCAATTCTTTACTGACTTCCTTTGCGGCTGTTTAATTGCCAAAGCTTCCCATAAATTTTCACAAAATACTTTTTTCTTTATTATTGCTCATTGAGGTTATTAAATCATATTTCTGGGAGTTGAAGGATTTTATGTGCTGGAAATTTTTTATTTTTAACCATATCCTGTGTATGTTTTCATGTTTTTGACACAACGAATGAAATTGTAGTAAGGTTTGTACTCTAAAGTGTAAAAAAATTGTAGAAAAGCTTTTTTAATTGCTTTGTAAACTTTAGAAAATTTTCATCATCAGAGTTTAGAGAATTTCATGAATGAGAAATTTTTGAATTTTTTTTATGGTTTCACTAATTTGAGTAGAATGTTACTAGAGAAGTCTGACTTGTGATGTGTGTAAAACATGAGATTTACATCCCTTACCACTTTTTTTTTTAAAAAAAGGGAGGAGTTTAAGGAACACTTCCTTTTTGTGGTATTTAGTTTTTTTTCAGATTGAAAATTCAGATTTAAAAATTCTGGTCTAAATTTTTTCATACAAAAAAATATAAAATCCTTCCTCGAAAAATTTCTGTCTATGCCCCTGAAGTAGGAAGATAAAAATTTCTACATTTTTTGTCACAAATTTCGATTTATCTGGCTGGATGTCATTAATGACTCAATTTTATTTAAATTTTCAAAAAAATAGAATTATAAAAAATTGATTTTGAAATCTTAATAAAGCTGTTCTGCATATTTAAAGTAGAAGCTGCATATTTTTCCTCAAGTGAGAATTTTCATGCTTCAATCTTTTAAAAATTCTATATTTTCATTAATCATCTCAATTTTTATTATTATTCTAAAATTTTCTGATTCTTAAAATACATCACAGAACGACCGTTTAAGAACAATAACTCTGACCCAAAATTTTTAATAAATTTAATTTAAAAACTTTTTTAATAAATTTCATGAAATTTTTTTATTAAGTTTTCAAGGAAATCCAGAAAAGATCATTAATTTCTAACATTTGACAGTTTTCCGCACTAATCCTCCATAAATCTTATCACTAGGAATTCTCACATGCCTAAAAATAGAACATTTTTCTGAATCCGAATCCCCATCATCCATGATTAATCAGAAACTGTCTAAAACTAATCTCTAAAATTCCAGCAGACTGCTACACAATAATTTATGGTTTCGGATTAATCCATCAAAAGGAAAGGTCACTGTACGTATGCAAATCATAGTCCGAAAAAGAATATCCCTGTAGCTCCACATATTCACATCACTAATGATTCACTGATAATGTATGCAATGCATGTATATGATTTATCTATTTTTTCAACACTTGAAATCTTCCCGACATACATGAGAGGATATGGTGGGAAAAAAGGAGCGAAAATCGTTTGATGATAAAAAATTGGGAACCTTTCGCTTTGATGTAATTTATCTTTTTTACTGTTCCATATATGCACGAATATTTTTCCTTTCTCCTTTCACTATAATATGTCTTATAATTTTCTTATTTTAGCTACACTAAAGTGCTCCTAATGAATTACGTCCATTATATTGAAAGATGCACGTTGAACTAACAATGTGTGTCTGATGGAAGATAATATAAACAGGCAACAAAAACAGTCGGTTGAGAACTGGAAGGACTTTTTCTTTTCGAAACTGGAATCTTTCGAACTGGAATGCTGCTCTATGAAGCAGCATGCTTTATATTTATGACATTGTTGTTCTTGTAGATTTCATCTTCTTAATACGCTTTCTGAATTATAAAAAAAAATTGCTCGACCGAGCTTTCTGGTTTTAGAAAATATTTTCTCATAATATAAAATGACTAAACCGAGATATGGAGGAAGTACTTGAAAATAGATGCATTTTCATCATTAGTAATTTCCTCAAAATCTTTATGGAGTTGGTTATACGTAGTGTAGACAGTAGATATTTTGTGGAGTGTAAAAGAAGTAAAAAAAAGTATCAAAATGACTCAACTTTTTAACCCAATGAATTAATCTGGTTGGGGAGTGAATAATTTATTTGCAAAGACATCTAATTTTTCTGCTTCATTTCGCTGTATCTCTATCGCTGTTCTCTCGTTTTCTCATCATGAATATCTTCTGAAATTATCCTAATACGGAATGCCGTGAAGATTTATATATTTGAAATGTAAAACGACACATAACGATTGATTAAGCCTTCCAATGTGTATTATGTTGAGAAGAATGGGAATCATTCTGCCACAATAGCGTCTAATAAAAAAGAATTGGTTGGTGATATATTTATGGGTTAGTATTTGATGCGCATTTTTTGCGACATTAAAATTAAATTAGGGAAATATTTCATTACTTGAGGTAATTTTGAGCATGACTGAAGAGCTCATTTGTCTGTTTAGACTTCTTATTAAACAGCTACAGGTGATTTTAATTTTAATATTAATCTAAAGTAATTTTTAATTAAAATAATTTGTTTACATTTCCACTTGAAGATTTTGACCCTTGATTTTGAGGTAATTACAAGTTTGTTAGTTAGTAGAACGATTAAGTAGCATAAAATGGCTATGAGCAAAGCATAGCATCAAAATTCTTTTAGCAATCTGTCTAAATATTCATAAATTTACAAATTTCAAAATTTTAACTTTATGTAAATAAAAAAAATCAAGAAATTTTAAAAATAACGTTAGTTGTTGAATTTCTGGCTAAAGCAATTACTTTTTAAAGTCTGTAATATTCGTAAAGCCAATCAAAGTCATCCAGACGGCTATTAAGTCAAAAAAGTTTCTAAACTTTACAATGTTATTCAAAGAAATTGTAATACGGAAAATTTCTGCTGAGTAGAAAGAAGTAAAGTTGAAAATACAATAAGAAGGAACGTGATATTTTCACGAGCTCTCGTTTTAGTCTCTATATATATTTTTCATTCCTTGAACAATAAATTACTTCACATTTTTTCGGTTGATAAAACGCGCGCTTTTTCTATCTTTTTTCTTCTTCTCTGTTACTTCTGTTCTTTTTTGTCTCATTCAGTAATATACATGGATGTATGTTATTTCTATATGTGAATATACAGTAACAATTGTATATTGATAAGAGAAGAATATAATAAAGAAAATATCTTGGGGACATCTGGAACATTATTTTCATATTTCATTCCATTCAGCAAAGGTTTTAGCTTCCAAGAATATAGACGAAAGAAAAAACTGAAGAAGATGTAAAATCTTGCTGATTTGAAAAAAGACATTTTTCATACGTTTACTTATTGTCTCCTTCCCATTCATGTGATAGTCGAGTGAGAGAAAAAAAAAGTGACAATCCAATGAAGTGCAGCGAGACTTTCTTTAATTGAAAACAGATATATCTTTCTTTGTGTCTCTTCTCGTTTTTTGGAAATAAATCTTCCTTATTATCGAGTTCATTTCATTGCATTTATTTTGGCATTAAATTCGAACATCACCACTTGTGATTACTGCCAATTAACCTTATCGTTAGCAAAGCACTTGAGAAAATGCTTGAAATTTCCGATTTTGTGAGTTGAGAAACGAAAATGATTAAAATTTAGACAGCAATTTTTAACGGTCGAATTAGTTTTGAATTTTATAAAATTTTGTAAGAGGGGGAACAACGATCAAATTTTTGAAACATGTTAACTGGGATATAATTTTTCAAGTACTCCAATTTGTTTTGTAAAAAAAATTGTTGGAAAATGAAAAATATGCACAACTTTTGTTTGATGCCTTTTCAATTTGAAAAAATCATTGGAAATAATCAGAAATGTGAATTACTTCATTAATTCATTCAAAACTTTAAATTTGACTAGATAAATTTCAAGAAAATTGAAAAATTTTAGTTTTCACTTGGAGAACTTGAAAATTTCATCTCAGTTAACATGTTTCAAAAATTTGATCGTTACATTTTGCGTTGTACCCCCTCTGGGAAAAACGGTAAATTCTAAAAAAAGGAGTGAGAACACAATGAAAAGCGCTTGATATAAATTCAAAACTTCAGCAAACTTTGCAAATACAAAATTCCTACACAAGAGAATGAACGAAAACTTTTATCTGCAGGTAAGTCTCAGCTTACTATGCTCGTATTGATTCTCTACAGTGTCGCACAAAAACAAATTAGCATTCTTAATTAATTCGCATTAAAAGAATCTAAAATAAATTTAAAGGATGAGACTTGTGAAACAAAGGAGGGAGTGACAATTAAGAACAAAAGAGTGGGGGGCGAGAAAGAAAGTTTTAGAGAGGATTAAAGTCGAATTACAAAAGCCAAAAAAGAAACTTTTCATTATGAACAGATGATAATTATGTGATAATGAATAAATGAAAGTGAAAAATCTCTCAATGGTGAATAGAGATTTATATAAGAAGTCATCTTAGCTAAATTTTGTCATTTGACATTAGTATCTTTAATGCTAGAATCTCCTTGACATTTCGCAAAGAGCTTTTCTTATTTTCATCCGATTTAATTGCGCATAATGCCCTTGAAGGTAGGCTAAATACAATTACGGAGCTCATGAAAAATTAAGATTATATTATCATTAGACATTCAGTCTGTACTATAAACGTATAAAGAAAAAACAGAATAATAATACATGGAAAGTAGCCAAACATCAACCTGCTGTTGTTATTAAATGACAAGCTTTTAATCTTCATTATTGTATTATTTTCTTGTCAAATATGTTCATTATTCGTAGCATTAATCTGGATGTTTTTTTTTCTCGAATGATAAAAATCGGTCATATCCAAGGCTAAACGTTTAATGAAAATGAATGAAAATTTGATATTATTTTAATGTCTGTCGCTAGATGGATACCAAAAAGAGTTTATGAATGAGGACAACATGAACAATGGATTTATAAATATTTTACTCTAAACTTGACCGATAGTCAAGCCTTTAATAATAGATTCTTGGTTTCTTTGGCAAGATTGGTAAGGCAACAAACTGACAATTTGTATCATTCTATTTTCAATAGAGTGTTGTCAGTAATGACAACGGATGCTCACGACATTCCAAATTTGGATCATAATGTTGTAAAAATTTTAACAGATTTGATTAACAACCCAATTCTTCGGGATTTCCCATTAAAAGCTTAATTACATCCATCATTAATTTTCTGAAAAGATGAATCCAAATGTGCATGAAGCCACAACAGTTCGATCATCAAATTATTTATAAAACATTACGGCAGATAACTTTAAGAAAAAAAATAATGCATTAATAGGAAAGGAAGTACTCGAATCCATTTTTACCGAATTATTTATCAACACACAAAAATCGAAGCCACTCGAATGGATTAAATTCAAGTCATTCATAAAAGAAATAATTGGCCTCAAGTGTACATTGAAGGAGAGAATACATACACACATTTCGTCATAAAATTTTATTGTCTTTATTCCAATACCTCTTCATACTTTTTTTTCTGTGCGAAAAACGAAATAACAAGAGTCGTCATTGCCTTATCGTATTCCCTGTACAGAGTATAAAATG
The DNA here is from genome assembly GCA_963573255.1 of Chironomus tentans. NCBI lineage: Eukaryota > Metazoa > Arthropoda > Insecta > Diptera > Chironomidae > Chironomus > Chironomus tentans. Next base: position 53,935,875 of record OY754302.1, on the reverse strand, counting down.
AATGTAGACTGAAGCCAGAGAACTTAGTTGAGAAAAAGCTTTCAAGGCAATTTAATTACATTTTGTTTTATAAAACTAGGAAAGAGATTAAGTAAAGATTAATTTTTGTGTGTGCATTTCCATTTCTCAAAATGAAGCTGTTAGTAATTACTTTTGCCATACTTTTTGCATTCGTTGAGGTAAGTGTTGCAGTTTCAAATATCTCTAATGTCATTTTAACAATTTAATTTGTATCACAGGGTGCTACAAAAGCAAAGTCTTACATTTTAAGTCCTGATTTTTTAATGGACACTGCTAAAGCTCATCAAATTGCAGCTCAAAAGTTACAGGATGAATTTGATCAAGCCTACCTTGCAGCTAATGGTTTAATCAGTGAGATTTTGGGTGGAACAATGGTCAACAAACTCAGTGTCTACAAAAATCATACCGACGATCTTTTGGATCTTTACGATCCAATCTTTGAGGCATTAGACGTTTTACCAATCGATGATTGTCGCAATAATATTGTCGTTATGTTACAAGCTGTATTAGGTACAGCTGGTAATCAAGGTGGACTTTGCTCGAAGAACTATCATGCAGACACTAAAAAGGCTGCAAATGGAGTTACTGATAGCATTAATGGATTGAATCAATATTACATCAAACTTTCAACATTTGTTTACCGCAGTTTTTCTGCAAATAATGCACTTGTTGACAGCGAAACCATTGAAAAGACCATAAACTCAACATACTTGCTACTTGTAGATAAATTGAAGTTTGATGCAGTCGATACTGATGCATTTAAAGCCACACTTGCAGGAATTGATAAAAAATTCAAAGATTGCTTAGATAATTCAGAAGGTTATGTTAAAAATTTGATGGGATTTGCACAAGATCAAGTTGATGTTTGCAAGGAATTGCATGAAATTTCGCGAGCATCCCGTGGTGTCAGAACAACTCAATTCAAGAGCTTCTTGCCAGAATTTGAAGCAGCTATGAACAGCTATGAAGAATACAAGTGGTGATTTAATACTTGTACACATATATAAAAAATATTGAATAAATTTTTTTTACATATTTATGATTAAAAATAATTTTTATTTACTTTTCAATTCAATGATCAAAAGAGACATGAGGATGAACTTTCTCTTCCAGAAAACAATTTCAATGAATCTCTGATATTCACAGAAATAAAGTAAAATGAAGGAAGTGGGAGGACAAATACTTACCCACTTATGGATCTATAAATCAACTTTCAATTATAAAAATGGAAGCTGATTTCAAGAATGAAGAACAAAGCATTCATGCAAAAATATTTTTCCATTTTGATGGAGAAACGGATGCGGATGAAAAGGAAGGCATCACGATAATTGAATTGAGAATTTTTTATTCACATTTCATTAAGCATTTCATTTCATGCCTACAAGTTTTTAATTTATTGCAATTCGTTCATATTTAATTTAATAAATTCATTTTGCTGCTATTTTTTTGGAGGTTTCGCTGGACATGCCGATACAAATAATTTCGTTTGACATTTATTATGAAAAATATTTATGCAAAACATTTCTTACGTAAATGCAGGAACCACAATAAATTGGCTTTGATGCAAATGCGGTTTTTATAATAATTCAGCTAATTATTTTTCATGCAATTATTTTCATTTATGTAATGCTTGTGTATCTGAAAAATAAATTTTGAATGCAGCCACTGATATTTCCATCAGCAAACATGCCAATTCAGAAGGGATATAAACATTATTTTTGCTGAATTGAATGAAAGTTGAGGTCCATTTGCTTATGATGTCCAATATTGAGAGGCAATTCTATAGACAAAGGATATCTTAAACATCATCGATGAGTGACCCCAAAAGAGAACATCATGTGTCGTCAGTAAAACGATTCAGGCCATGACTGTCTGTGACTACAATAATTCTTATTCTTTAGTCTTTGTATTTTTGCGTGACTAAGGCATTGCAATTACTCGAGTTACAGAAAATAGAAAAATAAAATTCACATTAATACGCACAGCCTAATTGGAAAGATATTTTTGATAAGGTTCAATACAATTTATTACTTTTCAATAACATTCGTAAAATTCATATGAATTATGATGGCAATTAAAGCACTCATATTTACCTTAAACACACCCAAAATTTATACAATTTTTAGAAACACTTGAATTTGTGGTTCCCCTTTAATACTTAAAGATTTCCGAATCCCCTAAGTTCCCGAATAAGCTACTAAACAGTTATTTTAAGGAACTCAATTAACTTTATTGACTAGTATTTTCAGATTACCAGAACAGACGTTGTAATCAATTTTATAATCCATTGAATAAGCCCTTGATTAGCAAGTGAGAAAAACTGAGTCAATTATTTTATTACATCAATTTGGACTGTCTTATCTGTTTGGGTTTTTGCAGAATAAAACATTACTTATTTGCTCACCTTTCGTATTTCGCCATTAAATTTAATTCAATTTTTATTAATTAATGTGAATTTTATTTTTAAAATGATGAATGATTAATTCTGTTGTAAAACTATCATTACTGTGTTATTGAAATCTAAGGAACGAAACTTGCTTTATTTGCGTTGTACTTTTTGACTAAAATATTTGCGAATTATCTTGTTTTTGCTTGTTATAACTGGCTGAATGTTGTGTTCCGAAATTCAATTCCAGAAGCTTCATTTATTTCTAAAATGATTTGGAGCAATAGAATGTAAAATTCTTCTCTAAATCTATAGATAACATTCAAAATCTATGCCTATGCAAATTACATGATAGCACTTTTGACCTATATTCATCACATTACAAGTAGTTTTATCAAATCTGACTTTTTTGTAAACACTCTCAAATTCCACTTTCAATGCTCTTCTAAAAATATCCACAAAGAAGATGATTTTGCTAATCGATTTGCAGATTCGTCGTAAGTTCCTTTGATGAATTTTCCTATTCATATCAATTGTATTCACATTTAGACCATTTACTAATGATATTGATGAATTAATGTTGTTTGTTTCTGTCCAAAATAAGTCACACAAATGTGTTGTTCATCTTCAAAACACGACCACAATAGCTAACTAATTAGGATGATTGATTTAATTTATTACTAATCGAAGTGTTTATCTGGCAAAGGTTTTGGTAACAACAGCTGAGCTGCTTTAAAGATTTATGCTGTGAATTTAATTAGTAGAAAATTTTGAAAAGAAAGATCAAGTTACTGATTAGAGTTCTGTTAACTGTCTAAATTGCGACGTAATAAGTGAAAAACTTCATTAGAACAACTTCATAAATTTAATATGAAAAGCCACTCTAGGAAAAAAGCATAAATTTTCCATTATTTTTGCCTATAATTAATACAAAGAGTAGCCTCATTAAAACAGACGTGCTTCTAGAAACAATTGAGCAATTTTTTCCCCACAATTATCGAGCTTTATTGACGACATACACGGGATGTTGTTCAGGAATGTTTACCAATCTGTAATGACACATCCTGTAAATTAAAATAATGAAACCATTTAACATAAAAACCTCAATAAATTTCTCATTCATATAACAAAGACACAAAATGACCTCAATGGAATCATTTCATAACCATCCGGAAACATTTTTTCGTGAAATTGTATTGCAATTTTTTTGATAACGTCATAAGTGAAAAGGAAGTAATAAATAAATTAATTACAGATTTTTCACATTAAATAATTTTGATTCCTCCATGCATGTCAGTTTTCATGTCTTTGTATTAGCGATTGATAAAGTTTATCATCCTGTTTATTATTCACTTCGTGTTTTAATCGATATTTTAGCACGTACAATTATTGTTTTGATAAGTTATCGTGTATAAAAAGAGCCTTACATTCTACTTTAAATCAATAGTCGAAAACTTTCCGTTGAAGAAACAAGAGAGGAACTTTCCGTGCGAACGTGTAGAATAAACTCAATTAAAAGTTTTTCAGTTTGATAGAATTCAGAATAAAAGCGAGAACAAGAAAAAATAATTTAGTGAAAATGAAATTAGCTTTCGGAATTTTGTGTCTTATTGCAGCTGTATCCGCTGTAGATATTAATATCATCTATCCAAGTGAACTCTTCAAAGATGCACAAACGTATCAAGGCAATATAAATGTCATGCAAGCTGATATGTTTAAATTGATCACAGATTTACGTTTATCATTGTCCAACACCTTGAAAAAGACAGCAAACTCAACTCTATCGTTTATTGAGGCTGATGTAAGAACAGTCTTTAATATTGATGGACCATACCGTACACTTTTATTTGTCAACAATTCGCAAACCACAACTTGTATGAATAACATGAGAAATCGTTTGAATTACATCACTGAGTTTACTGGATTCAAAGCTGGAATTTGTCTTGCTGTCTACGATATTGGAGTAAATAAGGTCGTTAATGAAACTTTCAACGCAATTTCGGTCTATGACGATGAACTTTCTGCATTCGAATTAAGCGTCATTGAGGCATTCGCTGGAAAGAACGTTTGGACACAACCAGATATCATCAGAACTAAATTCGTTGACAGCTTCAACAAATTCAAAGTTATTTATGATGATTTTAAGGCTAAGATTGATGGATTCACATCAAACATTGAACAAAAGGTTGCGGAACTCTCAGTAGTATTGAATGCTTGCTACAAAGACAGTCAAGACGATTTGGTTGAACAATTGAAGGTCTTGGATGTTGAACTTGCCACTTGTAACATTTTCGACAATTTGAATTAATTTTTTTAATACAATATTTATAACACTTTTGTATGATTATGTATTATTGAAAGTTCTAATAAAAATATTTTTGAACAAAGAAAAAACTTTAATTTTTCAATTAAGTTTTAAGAATATCTACATTTATGTCATCAAATATCAATTGCCCTACAATTTTTCATTCTCCTATGATGCTGATGGTGATAGCCATGTGTCAGGCATATGACTATGATTACAATGATTTTCCACTAAATTTAATCTTCTTAAGGTCTGAAATGAAGTTTAATTTTGTCAAATGAACACACCTACAACATCATAATTGGAAATGCACGATTTATAATAATCATAGCTGATAAATAAATTCTCAAGTACCTACTTGAACTAAGGAAGGAAGTATGCAAAATTGATCGATAATCTTTCATGCTTATAAATAGTAAAAACGGAGATGACGATGAAGTCTTATTGTTTTATGGAAGTGGTGTAGGATGCTGGTTTAAGTGTCTTCTGTCTCTTAAAGAGTTGCCATTTTTTAGACACATGTTTCATTCTTTGATATATTTCTAAGAATTAGCAAAGTATTAATAAACCTTCCGCCAATAAAATTTTCTTAAAGAGTGTCACATCCACGTAGCCAAACGTGGTGAATGGGTGAATTTCATCCCAATTTCTGGAAAAAATGGCATAAACTGAAAATTTATTTAAAATTGACAATTTATTATTTACAATTTTTGACGGACGTCATTTGAGAATTAACCTTTGGGGTTCGTTCATAAATGACGTTCAATGTTTAGGGGGAGGAGCCAGGGGCGTAGCCAGAAATTTTTCGAGTGGGGATTTTCACTCAAAAACCCTAGGAAATTGAAGAGTTCCTTGGCTACGCACCTGGGAGGAGGGGTCTGACGCTGTGTGACACTTCTATACAAATGAAAAATTTCGTTTGTTTTACGTCATTTATGAATGGTTTTTTGTAAATTTTAGATGAAAAATCCACACACAAAAGAATGTCAACAAAACTGAAAAACAATCTGAAAGTAAAAATAATATTCTAGAATCTAGATTGTACATAAACCACATAAAATGTTGCCGAAAGTCTTTTAATGCTTAAAAAGCAACCACAATCAAATTATTTTTAAGTGAATGCAGCATATTGACAACCTTTTGCTGCTGGAAAATATCATTTTACTGAAAAAAAATACGATAAAGCCTTTGAACTTTCAGCATTAAAGCACGCAATTTTTTATGAATCAGCGAGAAAAATTGAAAAGTTTTCATCGCAGTATGCAATGAATAATCATTCAATTTATTTAAAAGAAAAGAAAAGCATATTCTATTCAGCTTCAGTCAAGTGTAATAAATCAAGAAAATAAAAGAAGAAGGAGGCTCTCATTGTCGCAATACAAGAGCTCGTCTTGTGAATCATTTAAGCATTCATCTCACATGTGAGATTCATTAAGAGATATTTCCGTATTAGAAGAAGTTAATCGTAGAAAAGTAATCGTGAATGTAATCCTTAATATACGTTATATGAATTCATCAGAGAATCAGGTAGGAAACTAATTTTTGGCAGTGATTGACACTGAACGGAAAAGAAGTATAAATGAAAAAGGTAAGAAGAAATTTTCTTTTTTTCCCATCATTGCTGTTTATAGATGTTATTTACTCGATTCGTAATTGGAATATTCCCATTGCCAGTATCAGCAATACTTCAAAGATAATTTGTGACGAAAACATTCAATTTAGATTACACGAATGTCGACCTCTCGACAAAAATAATCTTTTTTAATTGGCTCTTCCGATTCGGAAGTGCTGTTGATATAAGAGTGGTTTTTAAAAACATGACCGGAAATGGAAATGGAATGTGGTTTTACATGTTGCGCTATACATAAATTTCAGAAGATTTTTATTGGTCTTGAGTCCAATATTATTGAGTTTGAATGAGGCGCGTAGCCATGATTCCCCTGACTAATTACATTCTCCTAATCTAATCTGAAATATTCACTAAAAGTCAAATTTCTCTTAAAATGACGTCAATATTGAGGAATAGCTTTATCATTCTTTGAAGTCTTTTGAATGATATTTTGCTGCGAAAAACAAGATAATATTTAAATCCTCAATTGTAAAAGATGTTCAACTCTCTCTCCCACCATCCAAAACAATGTATATCTATATCCTAAAATGAAAAGAGCCAAAAAATCTAAAAATAAATTTAGGACATAATGTTCATTGAGATATTTGGAAAATATTTGTCAATTTTCCAATGTTATGGCTAATAATTTATATCCCCAAAAATACTTTATTGTATTCCACGAATTTACTTGCTACATGAATCAACAAATAAAAATAAATACAGCAAAGTTTAGAAAAACATTAAGTTAGGAATAATTTACTTATACGAACAAAAATATTTATTCGTCATATTTCAACTCTCCCTTTAACAAAAAATAAAAATAAAGTTTTTCAAGGCAGAGATAACAAAAGATGCCAAAATACATACACAATAGAAAAGAAATTGAAAGTAGAACTCTAACAAATAAACGTAAATGGCGCATTTTTTGCCTATCCCAAATGATTATTACAGTAAGCTAATGATTATGATAGCAATAATCAAATAATGATATCTAATATTCTCCAAATATTTTCATTCGTCAGTATATTTTTTTTTCTGATGATGTAAGATCAAAGAGGAAATGACTTTTGACAAGTTTTTCTTGGGGATTGTTATTTCTTCTTAACAGAGGTGATGACTTGAAAACTGTATCTAGCCGGACTGACCTGGATCTAGCAAACATCTTGCCTAAATCTAGTTCTAGACAGAAAAATATGCTTAAACTTAGATATTTGCCAAACCTGCAGGCAATCCTTAGAAATCAGCTCTGTTTCTTAGCAAAGACATGAGATTTTCCCAAGCCCTTATCCAAAAAGTAACTCAGGCCAAAAATAAACTTTGCTCCATTTAATTTAGCTTAGAATTTTGTACTAATAAGTTCTTTTGTTTCCTATACGAAGGGATTATTGAATGATAAAGTTGATGTGAAATCAGAAACGTATATTGAGTCTCGAAAAATGCATATCGTATGTTTTTAGTTCTGAAAGGTAATGTGTTGAATGGAGACAAATGGACTGAAAAATTGAACACTCTCCAATATTGAAAATGTGCCATTTAAATACACATGAAAAGACATTCTTAATGGGAAAAATTTTCATGTAGATTTGAGACGAAAGTCTCTGATAATTGCGCAAAACTAGAGAATACATAAATTTTCAAAAAAAAAAAATCTGTAGACGAACATTTTGAGAATATTTTACGAAAACATTTGGAAAAGTTCCACTAAAGTTCAAGATTCAATGGCAAAACCGCAGAGCAGATTTTACTAGAAGCTAATTGACTGAAACGACAGTCAAGTTATGCTGTATCAACGAGTTTTGTCAATATTGCTTGTTGCTGCAATTATTAATAGCTGAAAGCTGTAACAGACAATGACAGACGCAGAAATGAATTTTCATTGGAATTTGATGTATATCATCCAAGCATTGTAACAACTTTTTAATATGCGGGTTGAGAAAATACTTCTCAATACTTTCATAATGAGTGATAAATGGCATTCTGCATGTAAAATGTGTGTAATTGACTGATATTGACAAACTTTACAATGTCCTTGTTCATTTACAATGTACATATCTGTTAATCAAGAGAATCATATGAGCAAATAAATCAGAATTTCATATTTTATATCATATTTCAATATTGAACTATGTCTATATTTAGGTATAACCCCATTGTATCTCTTTTCTATTCAATTTGTGAATATTTAAACACCTAACAACCAGAAAAATACTTCAACTCAGTATGTAAAATTTTAGGTTGTCTAAATAAATTACAGAAAATCATACAAAAAGAAGACAAAATGAATCAAATAAGTCATGCAGCTCACAAAACAATCTTATAAGAAAAAAAAATAATAATGTTAAGCAAAGTTTGCATTTTTTCATATCTTTAACAAGACATCAAATACATTTTTTATCATGTTTGAATTTTCAAAACAGCCCAAGCGAGCTTTTATGAGTATTGTATTTCATTATACAACTTATTTTTAAAATCCTACCTCACATCTTAAAAAAATAATATTGCGAATTCTAGAAGGGTATGGATAACAAGAAGAAACAAAGCATGAGAAAGAAAAACAATTTTTTAGACAGCACAATATAGTTGAAATATTATTTTAAACATTCGAGTTTTTTCATGCTGCGTCGAAAATTTATTTTTCTGTATCATCTGATTCATCATGTGATAAAAGGCAAACTGAATAGCTGAGGCATTAAGATCCTTTATAATACAACAAAAATGTTCATTGCCTTCCAATGGAAACAATTCCTTTTGGCTTTCGAAAATGGAAAAGCTGGAAGGAAGTGAAGTGTACTGGAATTATAAACGGATATCATATGAAACTGTTATCAAATGAAAAAGTTTTTAATTGCTCATTTATTGTAGTCCTAATTTAAATAAAAACTGTTCCTATATGCCTAAAAAATTTCTCTAAATGTGAAAATAGTTTTGCCTTTCCCAAAAAATAGACTTTTTCACTTCACAGCATTTTCCTTCTGTTGCTCAGGCTGTCGATAATGACTTGAGCATAAAAAAATAACAACATTGAGGGAAAAAGAATGTTGGCATATTATTTATTGGTGTGGAAATGTGTACATTACTCGTATATGTCAAGTTTTTGATAATGAAAGGCAAAAAAAATTTCTCTCTCTTTAGGAACCGCTTAAGAACTAATCTGGGGATCAAGAATAAAAATAAATAAATTCTAGCCTTTCCATTATGTAGTATGTGAGATACTTACCAATGTATGGAAATGTAGAATTAATATTCCGATAAATTACTGCGAATCTGTTGATTCTATTCTCAATAAGAAGCAACTATTTAGTTTAAGACCAGTTTATTTGGTTTTTATTGCTTATCAGCTGCGTAGTCAGAAATTTTTCGACGTGGGATTTTTAGGGTTTTTCTTAAAAACCCCCCTGGCTATGCGTCTGTTTGAAAAATTAGACTAAATTTTGGAATTTAAAGGGGTCTGAAGCTACATTTAATGTAGAATTCAAATAAAAATTGACCGTTACATTTTTTCACCAATTTACCTACAAAAATGAGTCATTAAATGCTAAAACCAATTATATGCTAAAATGTCAAAAGTATCGCTTAAAATTACAAACATTTACACAAGAACAACCTAAGAAAAACTCCAGCACTCATGTTTCCACACACTGTTACTTGAATTAGCAAGAATATACACATCGTGTGTATGAATTGCGAGAGTAAAGAATGGAAAGATAAAGAAAGAATGGAGAAATACAAACAATTTAATTTGACATGATAAGAAATTTGCGTAAGCCTTTTTTCTACGTGAATATGTTGTAGACTTCCATAACTTTTGTGTTTCTAAAGAGATAAGGACGTCTTAATTAAAAGCGTCTAACTCATAAGTATGTTAACCTAATTGTGGGGATAAAAAATCATTACGCTAAGTTGTTTTTAAGAGCTTTCTTTTTTTATTTTACCATTTCTTCTTCCTGTGCTGATTCCATTCATGAATAAAATTTGTTTTCTCTCCTTTCTGAGTTTTTTTTTTGAACCCCAAATCATAAAGTTGACTTCCTTCAAGCCATTTATTGGCAAATTTTCTTAAAGATCTCTTTTTTGAAATTTATTATAGCCTTAGATTCTTGATCTAATTTATAAAGTTGAGAAACTTAAGAGGTTCAATTTATTTTTATTGGAATATTTGAATTTTTCATCATCTTATAAAGCTTGGTGTAAATTGGACGTTCATGCTCTAAAGAGTGCATAAAAAAGATTTACATTATTGAATATCTTTTACCAACAAAAGTTTGCTCCTTGCAAAACTTTAGCTATATCGATGATGTTAAGAAGTATATTATGCATCATCATGTATAACACTAGAGAATCTAAGCACTTAATGTTGACTACATAAATATGAATTTTAAAGACAATTTCATAAAATTTAAGATTTTTGTTTCTAGGTTCATTTTTGATATGAACAAATTTTTTGCAAACGAGAATATTAAATTTGTCTTTTATACATTTAATCATTCAGCCCTTTGGCAGCAAATTTTCATTTTCAATTCTACGTTTGAGGCAAGGTAAATATTATTATAAAAACCCTTTTTTGAAAATAAAAGAAAATATGGCCTCTAGCTCTGACCCATTTCATACTTGTTTGAAGTTTTTAAGTAATTGAAATTCTTATTTGACAATTTTATTGCATTTTAGAAGTTATTAATTTTTCTTATTGAGTTTTTTGTCTCTCACTTTCATGGCTACATATTTGGTATCAAGTTAAGTTGATTTTGTCTAGCAGTAAAAGTAGCTGCTTAAAATTCCCACTGCAGTGTTTAAAATTTTTTAAGACGTCAATAAACAAGAAATGAATGTATGCACTTTAAATTATGGTGTCTCGTCTGTATAATGATATTCAAGACATAGACAATGCGAAATATGTACCCTTAAGCTAAAAGTAGAGATATTTAATATAAAGCTAGTTCAACTAGAAATCTAATCTAATTTAAACATTTTTGTATGTACAGGAAACTTTCAACATATTCCGACTAGTTTTAATTATCATTATTATTTTAGTTCCAATTACTTCCTACTCGAAAAGTTTTGATGATGTTCTAGTTTATTTTAGATAAAATTTGCTACCGGACTTTCCACCTGAAAAGCAAAAACTTTTCAACAGTAAATAAATAAACATTTTTCTATAAAGTTAGTTCCAAAAGCAGGAAAAATAATTTATTTAGATTTTTTTTCTCGTACTCTTCTTCGAAGTTAAAGAACCGAAATTGAATGAAATTTAAATGGTGCTTGATTCCTATTTTGAAAATGTTTAAATTTACTTTGAAGATGAAGCAAAAAGAAAAGCAAAACCTGATTTAAAATAAAAAGAGAATCAGTTCTTTCAATTTAAATTTTCCTCGAAATGCCTTTGAAATGACGGCAGTCGTGACAACCGAAATAGAATAAATTTGTCATTGAAATCTTTTTCGAAACTCGCTCTGAGTGCTTTTTTAGCAATTTTTTTTAGATATCACATAGTTCCAAATTATAGAAGTGCTGCAAGTTGATTAGAGGGTTTCCAAGAAAAACCACTTTAGATAAGAAATTGTTCATAAGTGACGTCTATTAGTAGTTTTAATTTTTGACCTGCCCCATCATGCAAAAAGTTTTATAAAGAGAAAGTATTTTAAAAAATTTAAAAAAATTTGAATTTTTTAAAAATTTGAAATTTATTAAAGTTTGAATTTTTAAAAATTTGAAATTTTTTATATTTTGAAATTTTTTAAAATTTAAATTTTTTTTTAAAAAAATTTGATTTTTTTAAATTTGGAATTTTTTAAAATTTGAATTTTTTTAAAATTTGGAATTTTTAAAATTTGAATTTTTTTAAAATTTGAAATTTTTTAAAAGTTGAATTTTTTTAAAATTTGAAATTTTTTAAAAGTTGAATTTTTTTAAAATTTGAAATTTTTTAAAATTTGAATTTTTTTAAAATTTGAAATTTTTTAAAATTTGAATTTTTTTAAAATTTAAAATTTGAAATTTTTTAAAATTTGAATTTTTTTAAAATTTGAAATTTTTTAAAAATTGATTTTTTTAAAAATTGAAAACCAGATTTCTAAGATTTATCCAGAATCCCTCAGATTAAAAATTGAAAATGTGTTACTCTTCAGAAAATTGCAACTGGTTCCATGATCCAACCCAAATGTTGAATGATATTCAAGGTTCTTTGAAAAAGTTAGTGATTTATCTACTTCTTCAATTTTTACTCAAATTAGATTAGATATCGTCGATATTAAAGCCTAATTGTTTAACGACTAAAAAGTTCCTCGTATCAAAATCAATTATTTTTTTTTACTTTTACTAAGTGAACTTGGTCATTTTCAATTCACATTAAGAGTACCATTAAGTGATACCGACGAGCATATTGAGAAGTGCTCACTGATAAAAGGCAAAAAACAATCGAAATTAAATTGAAGCCAAATTAATTATGATGATCAATCAATTATAAAAATTCGATGAGCAATATATTGTTTACAGGATAAAAATCGCTAGTAGGTGAAATTGATACTTTTAAATTGCTCGCACACCTGTTCAGAAAATCACGCAAAAAAAATCTCATCGTAAAATCTTCATACTTAATTAACTTGAGGAAATTGTGGAAAAATTATTCAATATAAACAGTTGTTAATTAAATTAGCATCGAAGGCTGTGGGAAAATCCAGACTGTGACCAAATTTTCGTAGCAAATTGATTAGTATCAAGTTACGTCTTCATCCACTGTATACAATATTACGCTTTATTTTCTAAGACCTTCAGTAGCTCATTTAAAATTCAGAAGCCTCTTTTTGTCGGATTAAAAGCCAAAATGATGGAAAGAAAGAAAAAAATATAAACAGATAAGCAGTTCTGTTATCTTTTAAGGAGTGTAGTGAAACGTGTATAGTCACTGACAATAATTTTCATTGTTGAGAGAGCAAGTTCAAGAAATGTGATAAAAATTTATAATTTTTAATTGTTTTGATAGCTTTCACATAATGTTTATTATGAATTTGATTGGAAATAACATCAAGTGAGTCAATAATATAGTGGTATTATTATCAGTAACTGGGTAATTAAATTCCACTAATTGCTACTCTAAATTACAAGATAATTCTCAGCTGTAAATTTCATATTTTATGAAATCAAAAATTTCTGAAAGTCACTTGAGCATTTAATAAGAACATACTCGTACAGCATTAATAAATTTGTATCATAATCTATATTTAACTTTATATTAAATATTCCGCCGTATAATTTTACATTGCAGAGATTTTTCTTTGTTTAGCAGCAATGGATATTCCCAAAAAACAAATATTCTCAGCTTTTTGCTGTACATTCGAAAAACAAATGCACAAGTTAAATATTTTGTATGATGTAGGAATGGACAGGTCAAAGCGCTGTCGGAGATTCAAGTCTAATTTTTTGAGCACTAGATTTTTGAACAGTTAGCTGTTCAACAACAACGAGGATCCACAGAGAAAACATTTCTTCACACCTCAAGATTCACAGTCCACTTGACTTCCGACATTAATATCTGTACCCTACAAAACGAAACTATGAGCTGCATATCTAATAGCTGCATAGAGCTTTTAATGTACCTGATCCCTAAAATGTTAGCAATCATGATCAACAGACTAACAGACAATACAAGAACTAAATCACCAAATTTCAAATCATCTTGCTGCACAAAATAATAATAAATATGGAAATGCTATGTTAATATGTGCAATTTGAGTCAATTTATGGTTATTTTTAAGTATCTAAAAGCAACTGCCAAGAGCATGGGGATTCTACATACTACAGAAATATTTCCATTACATAAAAAAGAAGAAAGTCAGCTTTTAAAATGAATTTAATGAACGTAGCCATAGATCTATGCTTAATGCTTCAAATTAAAAACAATTTTCGTCTTAATAACGAGAAGCCTATTCACAGCATAGCTGTAAATAGATGAGGATAAAGTGAATAAGAATGTGTCATAGGGTTTAAAAGACAAAGAAAGAGAAATATTCAGTTATGAAGTAATTTGTATGAAAAACATATCACAATGTAAATTGTTTTACATTACAATGAGCTCAAGAGAGGCATGAACTTCATTTATAAGCATAAAAGCTTTAAGATAAAGACAAAAACTCGTAGTCTTTTTTTCTGTGTTTGGTTTTCAAATAAGACGAACTTTGGAAGCTCGAGCAAAAATAAATTTATTTTGAATCATTTTGCGGTTAGTCTTCTCTTTGGTGAATACAGAATTTAATGATCTAATAATGATAAAAATTTATTTCTCTGGGTTTGTTCTAATTTATTTTTAAAACGTCTTGCAGTTGAGCTTTTTCTGGGAACTTGAAACTTTCTGGGCAGAGCTGTAGCAAGAACATTTGTTGTATGGATGTGAAAATTTGAGGAATTAGACATTCCCACCCTTAACACGGACCTGTCTCTGAGGCCCAAAAATAAGCACAACATTTTGCAACTCAAACATTCATTTTAAAAGTATAATGAATGACCATGACGGATGAGTGTCTATCTGAATCAGAATCTCAAGTAGAAAAGAGAGCAATTTTTCTAAAAATGCTCAAGGATGTTTTCGTTTCAGAAAATGGATATACCCAAGAGAAATAGAAGAGAATCTTTTTAAAGTTGAAACATTTATTACTATGTGTCGTGTAAATGAAAGACGCAAGGAACATTTTATTTCATTTCTCGAGTAATTTAATGTAAACCACACCCGAAAAATCGATCAAAGCAGTTTGGTGAGGCACTTAAATAGTATGTTGGCAACAGATCAGAATTTAAGTTGTTTCTGTGGATTTAAATTTAGTAAACATTCAGTTTATTTCTCTCTTTGAAATGAGGATTTTCCTGCAGGTAATCAATTTGTATCTCCCATAGTCAATAGATTCAATCTCATCGTGAGGTCGTGGGGAATAATAAAAAGAGCACATCTTATAATCCTCAATGCACTGCAAGGTATAATGCAATAAAATAATAAAAGTCAAAACTTCTGGCACTTGCATAAATTCACAAGATTTCTCACATTCCCGAGCATGAATGTCATACAAATGATAGAATGAGTCATTTCTGAACTTGCATAGTTAAGTGCTGTGCATAACTTTGTGTTACAAAGTGATTAAAATTTAAACGAGCGAATAAAATTTTCATGTCGCACGCTAGTGTTAGAAACGGTCTCTAAGTGAAGAAGACAGCATTACAATAAGTAACAAGAGAGGCAATTCATTACAGTTGTCTCTATTGTATTTTATGCATATTTTCTTCACTCCCTCCTTCCTTCCATTGGAACTTAACGGCAATTAATTAAGGACTGAAAAGCTGTTGACTTTTTTTTGTGCTGCTATGTATAGGCCGACCAACAATGAGTATTAATCCTCTGTGATTGCTCCCACTCATAGTACTCTATATGGACTAAAAACATCAACTGCTTCTTCTTCTTCTTCTTGAAAAACAAACTTTTTATTCGCAATTTCCCAAAGGATTTCGAGACGATATTGTCCGCACCATGTCTGCCTATCTGTCTGTGTACCTTTGAATTTTTTTACGTTACATCGGTAAGGATGGTTGAGTCAGAGGTGGAGTTTTAAATATTTTTCGACCGTTATTTTTCAAAATTGTTTTTTTATTTTATTTTTATAGAAAAATGCGTTTCTATCGGTCACGTGTGAACACATCTATACTAGTTTCAAATGTTGTGTCACCAGAATTGAAAGAAAAAACTTTCAATCGTTTTTACTCCTTTTGGCCTCTCATCAAAATTGAATGAAAAAGTTTTTTTGGTTCTACATTGGAGGTTTCTTAAAAAAATTAATTTCTTCTAACGAGAAAACATTTTCAACCATTTATTTGTTGGGACACAAAGAAGATTCAAAAAATAACACAAAAATATAATAAAACGGGAAAAAATAAGAAAAAGAGTTGAAAAAACTTTTTTCATTTCACAAATTAAATTCCTTTGAGAGAGAAAAAGGAGACAGAGAGAAAAATATCAGCAATACAGCAATCGCTTAAAAGTATAATAGGAAGAAGATTAATTTGAACTTGTTGTCTGTGCCATTAATCTCTTATCAATATATAAAATGTTCCAAAGGGTTTGTAATGTAGTATTGAATTGTGAATGACATGTTTAGTCTGCATTTTGTCTTCAGAGATGGCCATGATTAGTGATACTTTGTAATCGTAAACGAACGTCACAAGACTAATATTTTTTTATGTTTCAAAGCAAATGTAGGAGGATTTACAACCTACAGCAGTTGATGTAAAGCTCAAATGACATTTACTTTCCAAGTTTAAATAAAAGAAGTAAAATGTCACACGATAATGTTAAAACTAGACATGCATGTCCTCATATTTTACTACCTACAACTTTTTTGCTTCATTTTCACATGATATTCAGTCGACTTTTGGATGTCGTTCGCCAATAATTGTTAAAAGTTTAAAAACATTTCAACTTACACCGCCTGTACATGGATATACTTCTGTACGAAGATAATGAGTCACTTTTCCTTCCATCGCTGTCTGTGCATGCACTGCTATTGTTTATAAGTACTTTTTTCTATTGTTATCAGCACACGACATTGACAAGATAGATTACAGCATAGCATTTTAAGCGCTTCTCACGATAAATTTGAGATCGACTGTACGGTTCTCTTCGTGCTACATTTGTGGGTGTGAAGTGATAAATTTTCCTTTATTTCGTAAGACATGCAAAAAGGGAAGCTATCATTATTTGTAACTGAATAGTTTATTTAATAAAATCGAAAATTTTCTCATTCCTTGGTGCTTATTGTGTAACTGTCTCCCTATGTTCTTGTAAAGTGAGTAACTAACGAACGGCGTGACAGTTTTTGTCAGACATCCATTTATCAACATGAATCACTTTACTCCTCCCAATTTCGCTAAATATTTTCACTTCTGCTTTCGTCCTTCCTTCATCAAGTCCAATTTTCTCATTCAAATAAATTCATTCAACGCTATGTTTGTCATCTAGCATTAAATGTGATTTGGAAATTAAACATTTATCATACTTTATGCTGCTTTCATGGTGAAAATGACAAAAATGTTGACAACATAGAAGATTTTATTCGCTTTTCAGCACTGTAGCAGTAGCCATAAAATTTATTCTATTTCTCTTTCTTCTTTTTTTCCTTCCGTCCATGCTCTGCCTCAATATTACTGCTTTTTTCATACCAAACACATTTATTTAAAAAGCATAAATTTTCCATCACGAGGTTTAAAAATAAAGGAGCAGAGTGAGAGGAACAAGCAAGAAAAATGACGCAAATTGCTGATTTTCATAGCAAAAAATTTCCCTGGACCAAAATTTGTGTGATTGAAAGAAATTTATGGCTATAATTGAATTAATTTGGAAATACTGCAGAAAAATATCAAAAGGATGCCTTCGTTTGGGATGGGGATGATTCAGTTATAATGTTTAATGTTTTAATTATGCTTGACAGAAATGGAAATGTCATAAAACGACACCAAGCTTTCATCTCACCCAGTCAGTCAGTCAAAGTTAAAATTCCGACACCCAGCTTTACAAAATTCCTCACAAAAAAAGTTTACAGCATAAAATTCATCGAATTTCTTTCTTGTTAAAAGAAGAACAAAAATTTTAAAGATAAACATTCCATAATCTTTCCTTCTTTTCATGCCGATGTCAAGCTTGATGAAACTCTAAAAAGAAGAAGGCTTATCAGAGTCTAACAAACGATGTATTTAATATATTTACTTTGCCTCTCGTCAATCTTATCAAACTCTTTTCATTCGAAAACATTCTATTTTGTCAGTTATGTGAGACGACGATCACAACGGATGGGATGAAATTTTTCTGCTCGTTTACACTAAAATTTAACAAGTTGTAAAGTATCGTGAAGTAATTTGAGCGAATTCTGATATGGATTGAAGAGATTAAACAGTGGATGGAAGAACAATGAAAATGTATTAAAAGTTTACCGTGCGAGTGGAAGCTTCATTTATTCTGTGAGCTTTTGTTAGCACTGAAACTTTTTTCGCACAATTAAAATTAATTTTCTACGCTTTCATTGTGTGTGAAGGATGTAGGAGAATGCCATATGGGTTTTGTGGAATAAATAGAAACTATTCTAAATTAGAATGATTCGTAGCTTTAAAATAGCTTTGTTGCTGGAGCTTATAAAGATTAAAAATTTACAGTATCCGTTATCAAGTAAATCATCCTTTATTAAAAATCGTACAGAAGATTACACTTATTTACGCAGCAAAATTAAAAATCAAACTCAAATTAAGCATCGCATCTTTTTGTAATCCGTTTGTGTAACAGATCCTTCCTGTGTGGTTAGTGCCACAGCATCATCCTACGAGAATAATAAAAGTTTTCATCATTTTTGCATTAAACATTTCCATTTTCTCTTTTTTCTTGTGAATTATTAAAAAGAAATTATATTTTCTGTGTCCATTTAATACACAAAGTAATACCTACATTAAAAATTACATTCTCTTGTCCTTCCTCGAATTGACCGAATAATTCAAAGACATCTTCATAAGGTTTCTTGTGGCCGAATTTTTCTGACAATGTTACAAAGGCATGCTTGATAGTTGATTCTCTGTTGGGACTCAATGTCTTACTAACGTATACCTGCAGATGAGAACAGATTTAAAAAAAAATTTATAATTCAAAGTAAACGAACAAAATGTTATTAAAAGTGACGTCTAGCTTACAGCTGCTGGTAATGTAAAGTCAAAATTGCATCGTTTGAATTCATTTAATGGTCTCGTCGTCATGTCCTGGCAAATTAAAATCTTGTCGGAGTGTTTGCTTAAATCTCTCGAGTTAATAACTTGTAATTCTCCATTCGGAACAGATTTAATAGTTTGAGGGCATAATTTTCCACTTTGCTTGCTTTGCTTCGACGAAAAGTGTAATGCAGCATTGATGCTTCGTAGATTGTCTGGGTCAAATGTTCTAGAAATGAGAAAATCGGAAGTGGAAGAAGATGAGTAAAAAATACTAAATTGGCACAAGTTGTGCTACGGAACATTGAAGTGTACATCCGTAAGCAATGAGTTATTAACAAAATTGTTGGCCTTTTAGCAAGGTCTATAATGTAAACATCTTTAAATTAGATGCAGCAAAGAAAATTAAATTAAATTTTTTGGTAAATGGATATCCCATGCAAATTTAATTCAGACATGCAGACAAAAAAGATATCTTAAAATCACACAAAATGCACTAAAACTGCAAATGTCTTTTCAGTTCAATGAGCCACTTCCTAAAATACTTACACATCAGCTTTTTTAATTTGATTGAATGCAATTCCATCGTCAGCAATCACAACATATTTATCATTGTCATCATCATCCAATTGTTCAAATAAAATTGCCTTCAAATTGCTCAAATTATGCATCTCAAAAGTTTTTGATTGAATGACAACAGCATCAGCATTTCCTTCACTCAATGACTCTATACATTTTTCATTGTCTTTGAGAATACATTCGAAAGTTGGACGTATGTCACGAGAATATGAAACATCGCTCATTGCTTTACATTTTCTCATAGCTACGTTGCTCGATACACAAAGTTTAATTTTTTCATCATTCGAGTTTCCGTCAAGGAGCTGCCGTTCAATAACATCTGTGTATTGAGCTTTTGATAAATGATCGCCCGGAAGAATAACATTATCCTTCGGCACTACCGTGTTCTTTTCATTAACCATCATTTGTTTGGCATACTTTTTTTTGTTATTGTGTATTTTTTTGTATTGTGTGGGTAAATAAAGGACAAGATGAACATTATCAGTAAATTTATATTGGTTGCTGTGTAGCAAATTCGTTGGAATTATTGCAAAGCTTTTCAATTTGTAAAGACATTACGTAGCAAATATTAGCTATTATTATATCAATTTCAAAAGCTCTGCAATAATCTTATCAAAATTTATATCTTTTTTAAAGCATAATATCCAATTTCAATGTGCTAAAGTATGACTGAAATAGCTCAACAATTTCCCCCCATGGATTTCTTATTTCATTTCATTCTCGTAAGGAAATACCATAAGTAACTTTCTTTCTAAATGGATTTATGTCAGCAGCACATGCATCAACTGAAGGATAATAATGCACTGTAATGCATAATATTATCTGCTGTCATTTATAAAAGATTCATTACTTATCAGTGTCTTGAATGGTGTATCTGCTACATTGTTTTAATTTTATAGAATTATTGATAGATTACTAAGGGATCGTCCAACGGAAATGTTATTTTCATGACACTCCTACTCACTAAAAAAAAGTTCCCTAGAAAATTTTCTATCAAGAGGCTTGACAACCTTCAAAGTGAACACAAAGGTATTAAATATTCACACATTAAGTCAAAGCACTCGACGAGCCAATTCCTACTCTTGATTCAAGAGTTTCTTTTATCAAAGGACTTCCACAACTTAACCAGATGAATGATACATCAAAGTATATTTCTAGGGAGTAATTTGATACTCACAGTCATGTGATCCGTTGACTTCGCATCTTCATAAAATACTTTCAACCGACTTTGAAGCATGTCTAGATGCTAGATGAGGAATAAGAAGAAATGAAATAAAATATATTTTATGTGAATTATGTTTGTGACATCCTGTATGACAGAAATACAATATTCTTTTCACTTTTATATTAATTTCACCTTGTTTGTTATGTCACCATTTCCCATATATGCTTGCCAGGGACGTTGCGCCCACGTGCATGCCTTTTCAGTAATTGGAACTTTTGTGCCATCTTCACATAAATATTCATAGTCATTTGGATTCGCTTGTGCTTCTGTATTTGACTCAGTGGCATGTCCAATTGGGAGCTGTGATGAGAAAAGATAAAGATTGGAATGAAAAAAGTTCTTAACTGACTGGTGCGCATCACTTACCCCGAAATATTTTCTAACGTAAATTACTTTCGTGAAAGCCAAATCGCCACCATTCTCAGCCAAGCACTTAATAGCACCGTCATAACCAGAAAATCTTTTTATAAAGAAATAAAATGGCAAGGTCAGTAAAGTAATCTTTTTTGTCTACCAAAGAAATTTAAAATCGCAGATTAAAACGTACTTATCAGGATAATCGCATTTAGCTGGATTTTCGCACAATGCACAAAGATTTGAATAACTTTTCTTCAGCTTCTCATTCACTTCTTCGTTATCTGAATACTTTCCAACAAGACATGACTGTGGAAAAAGCTCTGAGAGTGCTTTCAATTCCCTTTCGACGGGTGACAGATTCACATCAGCATCGACTTTAAAAATTCCATGTTTCTTCAACTTTGTGATTGGAATCTTATAGCCAACATTTCTTCCATAGCCTGTGTGACAAGACTTTTTCCCACGCAAATCAGACAGCGAGTTGATGCCTGAATTCTTTTTTATTAAAATTATTCCCTCGTAACGGAACTCCGCTTGAATTTCTTCTTTTGTTCTTATATCCGAAAATACAGCAAAATCCTCGTTCTTTTTCTTAAATGCGAGATATAAATCCTCGGGATCAACGGCCATAAAGTCAGCTCCACGTCTCTCTACAATGTCCAAGCAATCGACTCTGTCTCGTCCAGCAACACATTCAATGGTCGCAATTTCACTCCTCTTAGTCATTAATTCATTACATGCTGGAAGTATTAATGTCGGTACACAAATTTTATCTGTAAAACGGCAATATTTTTTTTTGTAATTAAAACTTGCACGATGAGCACAAAATTTTTCATAATTCGTTGTAATACTCACATGCTGGCTTTTCTGCTTCTGCCAAATTTAATGCAAGAGCAATGAAAATAAATTTTAATGCTAAATTATTGCCGCTGTTGATTTTCATTCTCTTTAATTAATTGAATCGAACTGATGCACAGTCTAGCGTAAAGTCTGCTTTTATATGCAAACAGAAATGAGGAACACATATTTATTTGTTTTAATACAATTAACAAATGAATGCATCTGCTTATTGAATGTAGGTATTGGAAACAATAATAAGTAACAATAATGTTGTTTAAATTTTCTGATAAGAGGAAATTTATTTTTGTGGCAATTAAAATCGATGCTGAAATGAGGCTCTATTTTTTATAATTAGTGAAAGGATCTTGATAAAGAATAAAGAAGGTGTTCTGAGAATTTTTATTGAAAATTAGAAAAATATCAAGGTAGTGCTAAGATACCTGCCATACTTTATTAAATTGATTTTTTATTGAAAATCTATTCAGCATAGAAACTGTTTGTGCCTTTGTCTCGTGATACATCAATCAATAAATCAAAGGAGATGATCTTTGATTTTTAATTAATTAGCTTCATTAACAATGTTAATAATAAATGCAAAATCACCGTATTTTCTGTTTACGAGGGGAATTACCAGATCTATAGCTTGTAAGAAGATCAGAAGTAAAAAGGGACTTTTTTATTTTAATAGATTGTACTTGCAAATAATGAGAAAGGTCGTGTGAGTAGACTGCTATCACGTATGACTCAATAATAAAGATTCAGTAATCAGAAACGAAAAGCTTGTATATTTAAATTAAATAATTTAATGCCATTGAAATGTGTTTAAGCTCTTATCAGAAATAGTTTATATTATTTCATGGATGTAGCATATTATTCATTCGATAAATCTACATAATCTGTTATCTAACTAAGGAGAAACTTTATCCATGTTTCAATTATATAAGCAAAAATCTTACTGTGACATACTCGAATTTTATCTGAATAATAACAATGATAGCAAATATTTACTCAGCATACTTATATGTACGTATGTGTAAATAGGATCGATAACATGTGTTGTGCATGGATGTGGAATATATTGACAAATTAAGTTAACAAACTTTCTCCTCAGCTTTATTTTGCTTTCTTACTTCTACATCATCCACCACATCTACTTATTTGACGTATACACACTTGAAATTTATGTAATTTGATAAACTATTCTTGTAGCGTAGTAAAATCTTTTTCACTTCAGCTGAAAACATAACAGAAAAAATTTCTTATTACATGAACTTTTTGTTCATCAGTCGATCTTGTTTTGCATCTCACACCCATACCCAGTCATGGTTTTTGTTCATAGAATTCGCGTCGAAAATGCTCTTTTTTTTCAGGAGGAGAAAAACTTTGATATGTGAAGATGTTTTCTTTACTCATCTACGAATGTTGTTTCAACAGGAAAAGTTTGAAGGGCATTAATTTATTCCTTGTACATGCGAAGAAAGCAGAAGCGTAGTAAAAATGTGTTAAGTTAAAAGTTTCATATAAACATCATTATATGTGGTAATGACATTATAAATGTTTTTAATCAGCACCAAGAATATTTTAATTTTATCATCATATACAACCACATGGTGTTTCACAATTTTCTCTCCATCAAAATTCTATAATAAAATTTTTTTAATGCTCTGAGCTTCACTCGCATTTGTACTATATGCAGTAGTCGTACGGAGAAAATTCCAGAGTTGTAAATTGATACTTGGAGCAACTAGCTTATAACTACTTAGTTTGTATCTTATAGAACTTGATTTTGATACTTAAGGAACTTTAATTTGAATATTTAGCATAAAAAAGTAAATTTTCGAATAACAGATCCCGAGTGCGGTACCAAGCCACGTCCTATGGTTTTCGGTCACATGCTGAGCTACCAGGGGTTATTCAGAAGCTTGACAGTAAGCCAACATAAGATATTATCTAAACTGATCAGTATTTTCAGTGTGTGTTACCCTAGGAATCTCCAATAGTATGCCATGTGATAGAACCAACCCTAAAGCCTACACTCTGAATACGCTCCTGCCGTGATGTATTTCCCATTCATTTCATTTCCTGATTGATTCATCTCATTTTGCTGACTTGAATATTGATAATCACAACTCTGTCAGTAGTAGTTAGCATTCTCAAATGTTGTTATTATTATTAATAAAAAAGGCGAGAAGAGTAAAGCTGTGTATATACTGCAAATGAGAGAAAGAGTGAGAAAAAAATATAACTGAATGATAAGAAGAAAGAATGAAGTTTACGAGCGATAAAATATATGTAGATATGCAATAATAAACTCTTTGTGAGATGATGGAAAAATACTTTAGACGCTTTCAGGCGACGACTAAGTCAATTAAAAAATGTGTTGGAGGCAAGTTTAATTATAGTGAAGAGCTTAAAGTTTATTAATCTTATTCCTTAACAAAAGTTATTAAAAAAATTTAATTTACAGATTTCCTGTCATTTTTCTGCTGTTGCTGCAGGGAATATTCTATGTTAGTTCTGATGCTGTTACTGAAAAAACTGTAAAGAGCACAGTTCTTATGTGTAGTGAGTACAGTGATGAAATTTTGGTTAATGAGGAACAAATTCATAGCGATAAATGTACATTTTCCTATGTCGAAATTGATGAGCCTAATGATGTTAAAATAGCATCCATGGTAATTAAGGATGTTGACTATGAAGGTACTGTTAATGATGTCGATGCATCAAGTCACATTACGACAGTTCATTTTGTGAATTCTATCTTATCAACCATACCAAGTCAGATCTTCCAAAAGTTTGCAAATATAAAATCATTTAACTGTGATGGTGTAAATTTGAAATCACTGTCAAGTGATGACATGAAGGGTGCCTCAAAATTGAAAGAATTTTCATGTAATTCGAACTATGTGAAGCAACTCGACTTGAAACTTTTTGAAAACAGCATCGAATTGGAAAGCATTGATATTTCAATCAACGATATTGAACATATTGATGCAACGTCATTTAATGGATTGAGTCAGTTGAAGAAACTCCTTCTCTATGACAATAAATTGAGTTCACTACCAGAGGATTTATTCAAGGATTTAATCAAACTCGAAGAAATAAATTTAAGTAACAATCAAATTCAAATAATTGACGGGAAGCTCTTTTCAAGTTGTAAGCTATTGAAATACATTTATCTCAATGATAATCTCATCCAGAAATTAGACGAGTCAGCTTTTGAAGGCATTGAGAATATTGTATTTCTTGAGATTTCAAATAATAACCTTACATCACTCAAATTGAATTTATCAGCAAGTGGATTGTATGCAAATAATAATCAATTAAAATCTATTGAATTGGGAAGCATTGGATATTTGTCATTCTACAATAATTCCATATCCAATGTAACATTCACAATGGAAAATCATGTCCTGAGTCTGAACATGTCAACGAATAATATGAATAAAGACTCATTGAAAGTTGTAGCAAAATGTAGTGCATTAAAGTCACTCGACTTATCATTCAATAATCTCGGACGACTGAATGTTAGCACATTTCTTGAGCTAAACGATCTGCAAATACTCAATTTGCAATCAACAAATTTATCTCGCATAGATTATGGTTTATTTCAACATCAAACAAAATTAGAGCAGATGGATATAAGCTATAATCAATTGGGCACGTCTGAAGAGTTTGATTTGAACAAATTTACATCCTTGAAATTACTAACTACCCTTTTTATGGAGGGCAATAATATTACGGAATTTGAGTATGATGATATTAAGAAAATATTCCCAAAGTTGCAAACGATTGGCTATTCCGATAACCCATGGAAGTGCTCATATTTAACATTAATGAATCAATTTATGGAACATAATGGAATTGAAATTTATCAACTGGTAACCGTAAAGACAAGGTCAAATGTCGGTGGCATAGCCTGTGAGGGTGATGAGAAGAAAGTCAATTCCAGAATGAATTATGAAGATAGATTGCGTTCAACTAATTCCATTAGACACAAACTAAATGCGAGCGATAATGAATTGTCTGTAATTTCCAAAAGGTTTGAGGAAATCATGTTAAACTTAAGCATCAGCAGCCACAACAAAAGAAATGATGATGATTATGCAAGCAAGACGGATTTAATTAATGAATTGAGTATGATAAAAAGCAGCATAGCAACGCTACAAGAAAGCTTTGTGAGCATTGCAAAGCGCCTTGACAAATTGCCAACACACGATGGAGTAATTGAGGCTATTAAATCCATTCAAAATTCATCATATGACATGAAAATGATGAAAGCAAGACTTGATGGTGTCGACAAAGCACTCGAAAAGTTAAACAAGGAAAGCACAAAAGTGATGCTTCAACAACAAATCCAGAATAAGCAACACCAACCAGGAGCATATGATATTTCCACATCAAATTCAAACGATGATTTTGTTGTCAAAGCCATGATATCTATAATATTTGTTATTGTTTGTGGCTTTGTTTTAATCTACATTATTAAATTGTTCGCTCGAAGACATCATCATCATCATCTCAGAGATTTGAGGACATATACAGATGGGGATACCATAGATGAAAATATTATATTATAGATTTTTTTCTTCTCATCTTCTTCTTTATTATGTTAGGGATTTTCCACTTTAGGATATTTTCGGTAGCTAGTACCAATATATATTGTCTAGTACCTAGACTTGAAATTTATAAATTTCTTGTTATCTTAGCATTAAGCTCACATTGGCGTGACCTCTTTGTGTGTCAAGGTCTGAAAAAATTAAGTTCAATGAAATTTTCATAGAAAATATCGTAAAACGACGGATTTCCCATCACTGAGATATATTTAACATTGAAAGCCCTATCTGTCTCTCTACTGCCCCAGTTATTCTCTACAATCATTGTTATCTTTTCCTTTTTTAATAATAAAACATGAACTATACTCGTATATGTTTTATGATGTTATTTTGTTTCCATGCTTCTCAACCATACGACGACGAGATATACAATTTGATGTCATATATTCATACAGAATTTTATGTACTAAAACATGACTATGATGAGCTGAGTGAAATACAATAAAATGTGCAATTATTATTAGAATGAGGAAAAACAATACAGCAGTTTTGATGTAGGTGGATGAAAGCTTGATTAATGAATTATTTATTTATTTTGTGGATATACCGTTTATTCCCCTAGAAAAGTGGCAAACACAATATCAAGATCTGACTTATGAAAAGGGGTTAAAAATGCATATAAAAATTGGCCATGACATTTTTGTTATTCTAAGCTCTCTTAATTATTCGGTGAACCAGCATAAAATTAAACAGCACAGAAAGTTCTCGTTGTGTCTTTGTCATTTATGCAAGAACAAATTAAAGAACTTTGTGCTTCCACTGTGATTTCTATTTCTAAAAGTGAACATATAAATTACATTACACTTTCAAATGGCTGCAAAAATGCATAGAGCAGACAACTGCTAATAACAAGTCCGAGTAACAAATGACTGTGGACTGTCCTGACATTGCTGAATTCAATTACCTTTCAGACAATTCCATATCCGATTAATCCAGACGTGCTACAAATAAAATCCTTAAAAATTGAATCATCAGATGAAGAAAAGTTACAATGAACAAAATCTACATGACTCGGGTGGTACGGACAGCAAAAAGTTGGGTAATTGACACGACCACTGCAATTGCAATCTTAATTTACACATTAGTGACAATTCTCGTAAAATCACGAACTTTATGCTCGTGTTTTATCGTCATTTAACTGAAAGTCATAAAGCAAGCTACCTTTGAACTTTTATTCGTGTTCATCTACATGATTTTATGGCACACACTTAATTGCATATCATTCTCATCTCCACGACTTACTTGACATGTTTTTTGCTCTGTTCGTAAAAAATGAATTATGTGAAATAAATTTATGAATTTCCACTGCAATTATACAATGATGATGGTGATAATGATAATGGATAGATCATAAAAATGAAATCAATTTAATTATGATTAATATATATTTTATTTCATTAAATTTAGTATAATATTTAACATCAGCACAGAGAAAGACATAGAGGAAGAAAACATTGATGTGCGTTAAGAGGAAGTAATAAAATGTATGTCATAAATAATGTACATCATACATGTTTGTATGCTAGATGTATGGGATGTGAGATGAAGATGGAAAATGGAATAGAAATATGATGATGATGATGACGGTAAGGAACTCTACCGCACAGAAATAATGAAATTGCGTGTTAAATTGAGAGAGGATGAGGAATTCCTTCTTTAAATGCTGAACTTATGGCAAAAAACATTAATTTATCAAACTCCCGAGTGATATGTTTGAAAAAGTCAGGGAACTATCACGGAAAGATTTTTTTAGCCCATTAATTGAAAGTAAGCGTCAGTTACAGGCACTTTGAGTGTCTGGATGTCTAGAAAAATAGACGATGAATTTTTCAAAATTTTATTCCTTTAGCTAGGGGTCGTCAAGACCCAAACCATTCTACCTACCTTCTTATAGCTTTAAGCAACATCCGGAACACCCAGAGGCGTATCCAGCGGGTAATTTGGGTGTTAAAATACCATCCTTAATGAAAGTTTTCTATAATTTGCTAGGGTTCTTTGAGAAAAAAATCCTAAAATACCCCCCTAAATTTTGCCATCCATACAAAAAAAATCGAAATTTCTGGGTGGTGCCCTTGGGAAGACCTTGGAAAAAATGCGTTTAAGCCAGTCAGTATCAAATAAATCAATCAACAAACCTTTCAGTTCCTCTCTTCCACAACCACTAAATAATTGTTGTAGTTACATTTGGCTTGATAGATATCTTCAAAAAACGTTCAAGGGAATTCTCTGGTTTCTTTTTAAAACATGAGGAAATAATAAAATAAATTTTCTTCTGAGATATTTTTCATTGACATGAACTTTATATTTTTTTACTCTCAAGTTATTCCTTTCCTTCTTCATTTTCACGACCAACCGTTTACATTTCGTTTCCACCATGAGCTTCCTCGAAACGGAAATATTCTTTTTTCAAACTTCTCACAAAGATTGATGATCCAACATTTGTCAAACCATAAATGTATTTTTTTTAAACATAAAAAGGGGATATAAAACTTTCATCATAAAATAAGCTCGCAAGAGTGGATTAGAATGCGTATTTGTTGAAATTTATGAATCATAAGACACGTACGATATTTCCTTCACATTACAGTTAATTTATCAAACACAAACATTTTTCTCCGGCGTTGATTTATTCTCATTGCCATTTTTTTGACGTGCACTTCTTTAAATTGAATGTTTAAATCAGTTTTAAATACGTCCAACATGTGATTTGAAGTACCTTGATGTTGTTTTCTTTGCTGTAAAATTATTTTGCTTGTGTTGAATTAATGTATGTCCACCAAAAAGTGAACTTTGAAACCCTCCCTCTCCAACTTCTGCATCATAAAACCATCAAAGACTTGTCATGTTCTTGAGAGCGTGGCTGGTGAATAAATATCATCACCTGACAGGTGGCATAGCAGAAATTTTTAAAGGGGGTAAGGAGAATCAAACAATTTTGGGTCATTCTATCTCGAGAAGGGGGTGGGAATCATTTGTCACCCAATTCCGCGTCTGACACCTGTTATGCTTAAAAATAAACGAGAATTAAAGATGATTCTGACAAGTAATGAAGGTTCATAAATGTTGTTTCACAATTAGCTAATGGCAGCTTATGATGTGCTTTCAATTAAAGCTTTCAAGCTGCATAGAATCTAAGACCATTTCAACATTTTACTAAAGTCATCAAGCTAATGAAAATCGTGAAATATTGATTGAAAATTTGCAGCGACTGAACAAGCCTCTAAAGGCCACAAAATATCAACAAATCAAAACTTAATGAGCAAAATTAGCGGAATTGAATTAAAAAGCAAAATATCTGTATTCAAAGCATTCACGACTCATAAATGAAAATAGAATATAGTAAAATATTTGAACATTTAATTAGCTATTATTAAAACATGCCAAGAGTCGAAATTCATGCAGTGAATTACTGAAAACTAAAGCTATCTAGAGCTTAACATTTTATGCATAAAAATGGAGCAACATCAATAAAATTTTGTTTGGTGTATCTGCAACCTAAAAATTTCAACAGAAATAGCACAAAAATCCAGAGATGTACACACAAAAATACATATATCAAAAATTATGACCGGAAAGGCACTAAAATTTAAGTGCGCCAATAAAATAAAATCCTTCCCGACTACTACTATAGGGTAGAAATAACAACAACTTAATTCTACGAAAACAACATCGTGCGATTTTTCCACAAATAAACACATGCATTGACATTCATTTATATTGAATCAAACAATGCAAAGAGTCAGAAAGTTTAGCTTTATTTGAATAAATAATATTTGAAGCATACTATGTTGTTTGGTGCATATCTATAGAAATAAAGGCGAACGCTGAAAATGCTGCCAACAAGAATTGAATTTTTGTTTGTGGATTTTCTGCTTTTACCTATGAGGTCGTCTAGTTATAATGTTCATCATTTAGAAGTGAGGGGATTTGTGAGGTGTGTGACACTCAAGTGACCTCTTTTCCATTATAATTTTGTCATTTTGACATCAAACTTAATTATTGAGGATAAGTTAGAAGTGTTTTGTGATAAACTGTGGGCTGTTTGCAAAAATTTTGTCCCTATTTATCCGGCCAACCCCATAGTCATATGACAACAAAGAAGTCGAGTTAAAATGAATGCGAAAATAAGCTGAAAATTTTCTAAAATAAAAATTCTATGACAATGCATGCATGCATGAGAATGCATATTATGTAGGGAAAAAAAGTTCATCGTTATCGTCATGATCATCATCATTATTTGGGGGTGTAGAATAAACAGGAGACATAAAGCTACAAAAGGATGTGTTCTGTGTATAAAAATGCAAAATATATAACACAATGAGATATATCGAAGCATCTAGAATGGCCATGAGACTAAACTTTCTTATATGAAATAAAATAAATGTCTCGATAAGGGAAACGAGCAAAGTTGTATATTTTATTGTGCTCAGGTGCTGCAGTCGATACAAGAAAGATAAGTTAGATGATTGGGAAAGTTTTTGGCGAGGCATGAAGTAGAAAAAATAATGTTTCAAAGAATAATCTTCCTCAGTTGACGCTGAAATAAAAAGTTTCAATCGACTTTCTTATCCACTTTTATCTCCAATTGATTCAAAGTGAATTTTCTTTTATTCGATTCCATTTTTAAATTGTTTTCTTGTTCACTTGCTGGCTTTAGGTAGCGTCTGTAAGTAAAGTTTTAGAGGGAATATTAAATTATTAAGTTTAGCACCAGTTGAGCAATTCAATTAAGATAGATTCCTCCCTATTTTCCATGAGTATTCGATGCAGCTATGTGGAAAATTAAATAATAAAGTTCATTCAAATTTAGTTCCAAAAATGCATTCACAACTTTTTCACTTTAGAATTACTTCACTCTTGGGGGTTTCAGTATAGGAATTTTGAAGAGGAATTAGCATGTCATCAAGAGCTTCAACAAAGTTATTCATAATTTTTAGTAAAGTGGATTTTTAACGGAAAATCAATTTTCAAATTTAGTGAAGCAAAAAATTAATGAGGCAAAAAATTGAAGCGAAATTCCTGAAAATCAATAACTCATAAAATTGAATAAATACAGAACATACAGAGTGCTATTACAGAGCATTAATAGAGCTTTACAACCAGCAACAACAAGAATCAATATAGAGATATCCAAAAATCACTTAAATGCAGCATACAATTAAGTAAAACATCTTCAAGCATTCTAATTCCCAAAGATTGTTCTCTTGGCAACAAATTCAATCAGCAAGTTATAACAGTTTAGCAAGAAGAACCTCCCATTTAATCATAGATTGGTCAGCATGACACAGCTCTGAAAGTTTTAGACAGATTGTTTCCTCAGTTACTTGAAGGATGTCAATACCAAAAATAAATTTTATCGTAAGGCTTAAGAAACTACATGCTAAGCAATTTCTAGTCAATTCATTATGTACAACAGATAATTTATTGTATTATAATATCACATTCTTCAGCAATAAAACAGAAACTCTAGATGAATATTAATTGCAAATCGATTTTCATGCTGCTGATTTGTATGAATCTTGTGTATGATTCCTCGCATGAAGATGATATGGAATATATTTCATTAAACAACATAACAATAAATCATTTTGAGATAAAAATTTCAACTATTTGGGAGAAATTGAGAACATAAAAGCAGTTTTTTTAAAAGAAGGATTCAAATAATTTTATTTCTAATTTAAAGCCTCCTTTAAATTAGTTTGAATTCATTAAAAAATACAAAAATTGAATTAAATTCCAATTAATAAATTTTTGATCAAAGTAGCCTTGAATTTAAAAAATAAATTTTTTTTGAACCCCGCTTGAAAAATTTATGGATTTTGGAAAGGAAAATTTTTTTAAATTTTTTTCCTTGTTTCTCCCAAGAGAGCATCTTAAAGCCATCTAACCGCAAAGAAACTGGAAGAGAATAAAAGAAAGTTTTGGAATTGTTGAAATGAAATATTTTCTTCAGCACACATATTCTCTCCACAATTGGCAATGCTCTGTTTTAAAAGTTTTAGGAACTTTTTAATTTGATTAATGCGGAGCAATAAAGTCATTTAAACGGAAGAATGGAGATAGAAGAGAGAGAGAGAGGGAAAAGCTTTTTGTCAATTCATAATTTATGCTTTCAACTTTCTCACATTAAATTATGTATGCACATACTAGCGTCATGTACTGTATCATATGTGCACCAAAAATATGCATCCACTTAATTTATAGTTCATTTAAGGTTCCACATTCATTGGTTTATTAATATGATTTATGAAATCATTAATTAAAATAAATTCCATGATATTTTCAATAAAACAATTTTAATGTCTGCTAGGAAGTTCGATATCACATCATGAGAGAGATAACCATAATAGCATTAAATTTTAACGTTCTAGATTTAACTCATTATGAATTTATGGAAGAGGTTTTTGTGTTTTTATCACTTTTGTCATGTGAGTTGCTAGAAAATATCATGAATAATTGATACTCCAATATAGTCAGCATAATGATAGACTTGTGTTTGCTAAATTTAGACAATATTTTGCCTAGCAATTGAGGTACTTTGGAATATATCATGTACTGAGCTAACCAAAGCTCTTAATGAGATTATTTTTAGGACAGAATCACATTTCAATGATATTTGAAAATAGTTCATAAATTGGCTTTTTACACTTTAAATTAAACCTATTTGTAAAACATTTATGACCAATATTATCAATTGAAATAAAATCATTGCACCGCAAATCGTGATCATGCATGACAGCAATAATCAACATCAAAATTCCATCAACTTTTTAACTGAAAAATAAATTTCAAACTTTTCTCAATAAAAACAAGTTTTCAAATTATTTTTGACCGTTTAATTTCATACCATTTTAAATTTCATGTATGTATGTAAAAGAAAGGAAAGTTAATAAAAAATGAAATAAATTTAATTAGTATCCATTTGCTCGACAACAGCAGATGTAGATTCTTCAACAACATCAAATGCGATCTTCTTCACAGACAAAACGCCAGTTGCGCCTTTCTTGAAAGTATAATCTACTTTTCTGACTCCCTTCTGATTTGCTAATTCATAATTGCGCAAATATTCTGTAGATCCTTTACGGATAATACACAAATCTACGTTTGATCCAGAGCCCAAATCATTGAAAATACCAGCAGCAATTGCATCACGGACGAGTTTTTTGCCTTCTTCCTCATCCATATCAGGCTTCCAACGCGATTCAAATACTGACATTGCAGCCAAAGATCCAGAGCCCATTGTGGCGTAAGGAAGTTTATCAACTGATCCGTGTGGATAGATACAATAAATATGAGGGCCTTGAGCATCAACACCTCCGAGAACTAAAGCAGCACTAACATGTCCTTGATAACGGAACAAATATTGTTTAAGAAGTGTCGATGCGCAAGGTACTGGTACAACGCGATTAGTACTCAATCGATGAAGTTCCAATTGACTTGCAATCATCTTTGTTGTCATCTCTGTATCAGCGGCAGTTCCAGCACCACAGCAGTACATATTCTTAGCCAAAAAGTGGATTTTCTCACAATTTTTATCGCTAACGATATTTCCACTGGTTGCTCTTGTATCAGCACCTAAAATAACTCCATCCTTATAAATGATACCCACGATTGTTGTTCCAGTCTTTGTTGTTTTCGGTGCCTTAAATCCATCCTTAATAAGTCGTTCATTTCTGTAAATAATTTTTTGTTGTTGTGTTTATGGTTAGAATGATTCGGCAAAACTTTAAATTTATGAAAATCACTTACCGACGACAATTTGAGAAGTTAAATCCAGGTTGTTCGAATTCAGGAGCTAACACAGTGTTCATTTTGAGTTAATTAATGCTCTAAAACTTAGTAATAATACGATAATTTAAGGAAAAACTTTTTTGTGTAGAATAATAATTTTTGTTTCTGCTGAATGCTGCTGAATGTTTAACGTTTTGCAAGTTAAGAGAAATTGCAGTGTATATTTTGTGAGCGCGTTTGTACAACTTTTAAGAAGATACTTTTGTAGTTTAATTAACGTTTTTCTAATGGTAATCTAATTAATCATTGATTCTTTCAGAAAAATCCGTTAAAATAATTTTTTGAATTTTGGAATTGAGAAAACTGGGTTGATTTTCCCCTACAAAGGATGTTGAACATAATTTTTAAAATTTATTTGACCGTTGAAAATTTAAATTTGGCCGTTAATTACTAATTCTAGTTAAAATAATTTATAGTTAGCTTGACTAACTGAATATGGCTCAAACATCACGGACGGGTATTCGACGGAACAAAAATAATAGCCGAATGAGTGAATCTCACAGAAAAAAATACATTTCAAAATCAGTACAGAAAATAGCGAGTCGTGGAGTAAGTGATTTGAATTTTTTGTCCGTAAATAAGTGAAGAACTGTAAAAGGTATATAAGTAGTGTGAACGAAAGAAAATATTAGATATTTTTCATGTCGATAAAGATAAATATATAAAGAAAGATTTTTTAATGAAAAGGATTGTGCAGAAATATTTTATAATTTTTTTTTTGAAAAAAGCAGAACGAAAAGATTGAAAATTAATTTATTAAATCACAAATTTATTTTTAGAAAGGTGTACATATTGTGATGATTGTTGGTTGTGTATATAATTATCAAAGAGTATAGCAGTTGTCTCTTCATTGTGCAATACATACTTTACCTTAATTCGATTAGAAAGACAGTGTACTTACTGCCCAAAAAGTGAACATACTTGTTGGAAAATCTTTTTCATATATCTTAGCTACATTTGTGGACTTTTTCGTGCATAAATGGTATTAGCATAGATTTTTATTTTATTTTCCACATAGCTGCGTCAACCGTTAAGGAAAATGAGCTATGTACATAGTGAATATACAGTGAATCCACTCCCTTAAAAATAATTTATGATAGTCATGAGTAATTAATGGATTGAGGTCTTTTAATCAAGTCTAAAACTATGTGAACTACACACATGAAAAATGCGAACAATAAAAAAATTATGCAAATATTTTTCATTAAGTGAAGAGCAAAAATAAAAAATAAATAGAGATTCTGAATGAATGAATGAATAAGACCCTGCCAAACATCACACAAGCAGTCAAAAAAGATAGTTCAGTTCAGTTTTCAAAAATAGAATTTACAGAAAAAAAATATCACTGCGATCAAGACACACACAACAATTTTATTTATTTTTTATTATATTTTCCTGAAATTTTTCTCTCTATTTTATACATTTTCATATTCGCTTCTTTTTCTCTCCTTTATTGACGGTGATATGTTTTCTTTTGCTGAACATTAACACCACTATGACATTGCCGAAAACATAACAACATCAGCAGCGAGGAATATTTGTGTAATAAGGCATGGATTGAATTGACATCAATATTGAGCTAAATGGATTTAGCTGAACAAATTGACGATTTTATACCTTCTGTTCAAGCATCTCATTCTGATATGGACTCTCTTATAATGCTTATTTTTATCCTTTTTATAACATCACTTCTGCTCTTGTGGCTGGGTCGATTTTTATACCAGAAATATGTTATAAATAAGGCTGTGCCTTCGACAAGCAGTTCTACAACAGGTCCTGCAACGACATCATCATTATTACAAAAATCATCTACTCCCGTGAATTCATCGTCACCAGTTGCCGGATCGTCGAAATATAGTGCTTTCTTATCCGGCAGTGGTGCTCCTCGTAGAGGAAGTAGCGGTGGAACACCAATAAATCCATCGCCAATTTCTGCCAGTCCAACAAGTCAGGGATTAGGCAAGACTCGTTCATTAAGTCAACAGCCACAATTAGCATCAGGTGGTGTTAGAAAACGTCTTACACGTCGTAGTCCAGGACCTGAAATACAACCAAGAAGATCTAGAAGTATTCCACCACCAACATCAGTCACGGGACCTGATGATACATCCGTTCAATGGGCAAGTCAAGTCTTTAAATGGCTATACTCTGACTTGGTCATTGTTAATGACCTCCTTTATGGCTTTATCACT
The DNA here is from genome assembly GCA_963573255.1 of Chironomus tentans. Taxonomy (NCBI): domain Eukaryota; kingdom Metazoa; phylum Arthropoda; class Insecta; order Diptera; family Chironomidae; genus Chironomus; species Chironomus tentans. The sequence continues at coordinate 53,899,237 of OY754302.1, read as the reverse complement.
GCAATTAATCAAACAATGGCTCGTAACACGACCGAAGAAAAAATTCTTATAGAAATTGTACGCATTCTGCCAGAATCGACAACGCCAAATATTTCGAATATATTCTGTGACAAGGCAATGACAGATGCTGCTAGTGAGGTGATTTTCGACTAGCTACAAAAAATAAACAGTCTTGATTAAATTGAAATGTATTATTTCTTTTTGTATATAATTTAATAGGTCGCTATTACAATGGATGTGGAGACGACATTAGTTCTCCAAATTAAAGCCTTTCGACAGATTTCTGGCAAGGCAGATGTCTTGCATTATCGTGCCAATGTTCGTTTTAAGGGACACTTAAGCAACACAATGAATTATACAGCATTAGTTGGTGAAATGCGTATGGAAGGCTATCCTGATATTAAAATTACAATCGCATCCATTGGACCAATTAAGATGAACCCGAAAGAAGAGAAGGAGATACAAGACATGATTTGTGAAACATTAAACCTTACGATACGTGATACTTTATATCCAGTAGATTTTTCAGTTCATGCAACATGTCCACGTGCATTGAAAATGGATTCTGATGATTATTTTGATCATCATCAACCAATGGATTTTCCAAATCCTTACGATTATATGGGCGGAGGTGGAAGGTCACAGATGCAAAATGTCATGTCTTACGACAATTCTTCGAGACATATGAATGCATCACCAACAATTTCATCAGGACGACGATTATTAGTGAAGATTGTTAAAGGTGATGGATTAATGCAGGCTAAAGATCCATATTGTGTCGTAGAAATGGACGAACCACCACAAAAAAATCAAACTGGATCTAGACAAGGATCAAGTCCATTTTGGGATGAACACTTCCTCTTTGACTTGTCAAATCTTTCATCAGAAATTCTCTTTGAAGTCTACGATCGTCCATTGAATGCAAATGAATATCCAAAATTCCTTGGACTTGGATTAGTTGGAGTCGATGAGCTTGCCGTTGGACCGTCATCTTCACAAGTGATTGGTTTACAACCACGACCTTATGAGGCTGAAAATGTTAGTGGTGCAATAACTGTTGAATTTGTATTCATTGAGGGTGCGCAAGTTCCTTCTGCTGGTCGTCGACCTTATAAATTAAAGGAAGCTCTTAAACTTGATCCACAATTGCAACAGCAACAACAAATGTATGGATATGACCAACAGCAACAAGCACAATCAAATATTTCACCATCTCGTGTCTCGCCAATGCTTCAACGTAATAATCAACAGCAACAGGTGTACTTGAATGGAAGCGGTTCCGGACAACACTTGGTATGTATTATGCTGCATAATAAATTGTGATGATTTAGTACAAAATCACGAGAATGTGTTGATTTGTTGAAAACTTAAATCCTAGCTTGCCAAAACTGTTTCTTCATCGATCGAATGTGTAACAAGTGCCTTTATGCCACTATTTTTCTTTCTTTTATTTTATTTTTTATTTTTTTTTGTCACATTCATAATCATTTAACTAACTAATGTAAAATGACATCATGTAACACAGCAAACATCGTTTTGTTATTTTTTTACTTCCAGAATGTGAATCCTAATCAAAGAACTACCTCACCATCACATGAATTAAATAGTAGTCTAAGACCAATAAATTATTCTAGCTCGCAAAGGCAAAGCATAAGCGTGCCAAATAGCAGCAAGCAATATCCATATGATAGTAGTAGTATATCGTCGAGTCCTCAAATGCCTGCATCATCAACTCCAATTAAACCGAATACTCTTAACATTAAAATGAGCATGATTCAGCAACAGCAACAAGCAACTAATAAAGAATTATCGAATGAACCTATTTCTGGGGATCTTTCAGCGCGAGGACGTGATCGAAAGAAGACGACAATTTTTGGTACACTAAGGAAACGATTATCACGATCAAAAACACGAAATGACGAAAATGGAGCTTTACAAGCATCAAGCAATATGAACACGACCAATGGATACAATAGCCTAGCATCACCGAATAGTTTAGACAGCACTAAAGACAACTCATTGAAAAATTCATTAAAATCTCCAGGAAGTACATTCTCAAGTAAAATTGGAATCTCAGGCTCATCACGACGATCTTCAATCTCAGAAATGTCAAATCTTAGTCGAATGTCCAACATTTCAAATAAAACATTTTTACACGAGGCATCGAGTCTCGTGTTGGAAGTGATTGAGAATGGTGTCAAGAGGTGAGTTGACATTTAAACTGTTCATTTTCGTTCTGATGATAGCAGTCGATTGATATTTGTTCCTACAAAATTACAGACATTACTTAGTTCCAATGAACATTGCGCAGAAACCACGCTGGCGAAGGAAGGGAACAAAACTGCACATTTATAATGATCATACATTTGTGGCAAAGCATTTACCGAGGTAATTAATATAATTTCGATTTGTGCCTTTACGTGGGAAATTCAGTTGCCCTTTGCATACTTTGTAATTTATAGGGATCTGTTTTTAACGGAATTTTATTTTTTGAATTTTCAAGGTTAATTTTTAAATCTGAAAATTCCGTTAAAATTTCAAAGAAATTCTATGAGTAATAAGTGACTCCACTTGACTTTTTCCATGAATGAGCGAATGAATAACTAATGTGTAAAATTACTTTGTTTTTAAATCCATTTACAGTGGCCTAATTTGTGAAATTTGTATGTTATCCATACCTTTTCGAATGGGAAAACAGGGTTACGAATGTCGAGATTGTTTCCTGAAATGTCACAAACAATGCCATGTTCGTACACCACGCCTTTGTCCCAAGCCAACTATACAATCAATAGAACTGTAAGTATATCTTAATTAATACTTTTTATTTTATTTGATGTCATTTAGGTCTATCGTCATTTTTTAATGAAGAAATGACATAAAAATACTTGATATGACCCGCTCGCTCACATTCTTTTCTTTTCATTCATTGCGATATTAAATTTATGATTTCTGAGTGATCAATGTTTATTTATTTTTTATTTTTTTATCTTTCTTTTTTTCAATTCTATATTTTTTTCTTATCAATTCACGCGCGAAGGAGCTCTCTACCCGTTCTTAAAGATTATTAAACATGAATATATATATATGACCATTGTGGAAAAAATATTTATGTTTACTTTACACACATATATATATTAAAGCCTTAAAAGTTACTGTGTTCTAATTATTCACACTTACATTACTGATTAATTTATTTATTATTTCACTCAATGGTACGTAAAATAGGTTTTTTTTCTTTATTTGCTTTTATTTAATATGATATTTTGTGTTTTATTTGGTATTTTCATTAACGATAAGTGCTTTCTGGCTTCCTTTATGTCTGCTTGTGTGTTTACTTCATACGTAACAACTTACTGAGATCATAGTTTGCTTAGATGAATGAAAATGATGCACGTATTTCTCTTTGTGTCGTAGATGATTCGCTGAGAAATATGGTCGATATCTTGAGATTTATGGGAATTCGATATTATATGATCGTAATTGATTGATGTATTGATAAACTCGAGCTATGTTCATAAATTGGCATTTAAAATGTTTTCTTTCAACAAGTTATCAAAATTTTTCAATTAAATATTTAAAGATCAATATATCAATGACTGGTCAAAATCAACAAATGTATCATTCATGGGAGGCTTTGCTTTTGAACATTTACTGCTTTGATTTACAGTTTGGAATTTATTAGTGCGTAAAATTTCAGAATTGGAAAATAACGGTCATTTTTAATTCAAAAATTTCGTTCAGTAAGCAAGAGTTCATTTTCGTTAAGTTTATTTTATTTAAAATTTTGAAAACCGTTACATTTTTAACTTTAATTTGATCATGTGAAATTAAAATGCAGTCATGAAAATTCAAAAGTGAGCCCGCAAAATGAATATTCCCATTAAATTTTCAAGATCCTCCTTAGTTGTGAAACAGTATCCATCGTAGTATAATATCGACCAGTTTTTCGTAGCTGCAATCCAATGTAATCTTAGAATTAACAAAATTACATTTTTTTTCTTCTCTTTCCTTTCCTTTGTTCTACTAATTTTAGGTGCAAAATAAATTTCGATAATGATACTGCTATACGAAAGTTGTAGATGCAAGCATAATGTTGATGTTGTAATTATTTGATACGTAGACAAGATGAGATGACCACATGCTGTACTTGAAAAAAAGTAATTGGCTAGAACTATACACATAAACACATTTTATACTTAACTGAATACACAATGCGCGTGTTTCTTAATAAGAAGTTTTTTGATTGAAACAATTTGATACATTTTTGTAATAATCTTAACGCTAATTGATCATAGATCGACAAAAGAATTAAAACAAACTGATTATATTCAATGTGACAGTGACTTACCATGTGCAAGATGCTTCTGCAGTCAATTTTAATACATATATTATTATACTTATTATTATTATTATTTTAAATGAGCAAAAATATGAATTTTAATTTCAATGGTGATTAATGACAATTTAATTGTAAACGAATTTTTTGTTAGGCATTTTTATTATTATTGTTAATAATGTTAGAAAAAAACGGTGTTTGAGACATGATGGAATGAATTTACAAACTGTAATAGAAGAGAATTTAGGTATATTAATTGAAATGTACTCTCATTGACCACATTAATTACTTTCATAATTTGTAAACTCTCTGATTTTTTATTACATATTTAACATTGAAGGTCAAGTATGGACACTAGTGTGAAATTGACCGTGATCAAGTAACTCGAATTCTTGCCGCTATTGACCTGATTTTTATAATCCAATGTTTATCCCACAAATTAATGTTCACATCCAAAAAATTCATAGAAAACAATAAAATACTTGAAATGGCAATAAATCTGAAGATCTATCGACCAATACGTCGCGACGACATGATTAAAATTTTCCAGAATCATTGAACCTTGATAAAATATGAAGTATTTACCCCGAAAAACGTAAACATATGACGATCGACAGATTATTAATTCCAATTTCACACTAGCGTCGGAGATGATGACTAAGGTTTCTCAATTTACATACTTAATCTTGAATAAAAGGAAAGAATTTATGGTTTTATCTCTTTTTGTGTTGTTTCAATAAAATTTATTTCAAAAAAATTCAACTTGTAATTAATTCACAAAATCTTTCATTTAAAATTCAATTTATGAATGGAAGAAAAAAGAAAGAAAATTTTCGTGGATGAAAATCCGAATTTAAAGCTTGAAATCAATTTACGCTTTGTTTTTCTTGTCTTTCTTTTTCTTCTTAATAGATATCTGCTCTTTTTCAGATACAGTCACTGCTGTTTCGACGCTATTTTTGTCTACCAAATTAGTTTTTGGTTTATTTTTATTTTTGATCTTCTTCTGCTTTTCAAGTGCAGGCTGCTCAACAGATTCCTCGACATTTGATTCTAATTTTAGTGCCTTCTTTTTCTTCTTCTTGGATGGCTCATCAGCAGGTTCAGCAGCATCGTTAATAACTGGTTCCTCAACTTTATTTCCCTTCTTATTCTTTTTGCCTTTCTTTGCAGGTTCCTGTGATTCTTGTGGTACTGATTCTTCAGTAATGCTGTTTTTCTTCTTCTTTTTAATTGGCTCAACAGCTGCTTCCTCTGATTTTAATTCAGAATTTGCTTCCTTTACATCAGTTTCTGGCTTTTTGACCTTAGATTTTGCAGCCTTCTTGTCCTTAGATTTTTCAGCCTTCTTGTCCTTATTATCAACAGTTTTAGGTGTTGTGGCATTTTTAACTAATCTCTTTTTCTTAAAGTCAAGTTTAAGCTTTTTGGACTTCTTCTTCAATTCTTCAGCCAACTTGTCGAGTCTGTTTTGTTTTGCGCCTTGAATGACTGGTACTTCGACGTCATTTGGATTAATGTTTGAATAGTAAATTGGAATTGTTACTTTCGATGGTTTCATAGGCTTAAGGTACAAACGTGAAATGTTCTTCCAACTTCCTGGCCATTTTTCCTTCAATTGATCAATTGCTGACATGACGTTATCAGCTATGTTGACATTATCCATCTTCATTGTACCAACTTCGAAGCATGACAAATTACTTGATGAGCTTAATTTGAATGAAACCTTCTTAGTGGCATTTTCGATGGATGTCTTGAAGGTCTTTTCCTTTTTCATGTCAATTTGCATTGGTCGTTTACGTTTTGTAATGAAATGCTTGCCCAAAATCGTATAAACATGTTCAGCAATTTCTGATTCAACTAAGAAAGCGTCATAAGTATTGCAAAGTTTCATCTTCAAGTTTGATGATTTATAGTCCTGCTTTAACTTTGAAATCGGTATAATAGTCTTTACGTTATCAACTCCTGCTTCCTTCAATTTCTCTTCGAAATTTCTGATGTTTTCATCTTGATCACCCTTCTTCGGAACTGAATCCTTAATGATGAAGCAAATGTCGGGTTGCTGATCAAACAATGAATGTGTGAGTAAGCTAAAAGTAATAAATTTTTTCAAATTAATTTAACAGCCATTGAAAATTTGAATTTTAGAACCATACAAATGTTTTCAGACATTAACATTTGTGATGTTTTGAAGCATTTTAGGGTTAAGAATAAATTAATTAAATTAAATGTTTTTGGATACAGCACATGAATAAACAAGTAAATGTTTCTCAGTGGGAGAATAAATACCATGAGTATCGCATGTTCAAGAAGCACATTTTTGAGGAAAACCTGCAAATTGTTAAAAAAAACTTATTACTTACATTTTTCGTGTATGATTGGGGCATTGAGGAATTTTAACTGCAATAACTTGCAATCCGAGACGTAGTTCCTCATCGAAAAGATTCTTCTTATCACTCTTTTCAATTTCCTTGTTTATGCCATCTTTTAATGCAATAATTGCCTTCTTGGCAAGTTCTCGCTTAATTAATTTATCATCGACTGAAGTCTTCTCATCCTCTGGCGCTTTTGATTGATTCTCCTCGACTTCCTTCTTAATTTGTTGAAGAATCTTCAACTTTTTTCTTTTCTGGATCTTTTGACTCTTTTTTTCAGTGCCAACAACAGTTTTGTCTGTTTTATCCTTTGCCTTTAATTTTTTCTTCACTACTCCATCGTTAATCGACTTCTTGCGGTTCTCTGGATTCTTCTTATCAAATTCAGCTGCTGGCTTTGCCTTTTTCTCGAGATTTTTAACTTTTCCCATTTTTAATCAATTGCCGAAATATTATTTTTTCTTAACACATGCGTTCTTAAATGTCACTAGAGTGAAGTTAGTCCATAAAAACAGCACCTATATTAACGGTTTTTAAAAATTTGAATTTCAATTGTTTGTTTACCAGAAACAGCATGTTTGTGAGTGAAAATTAAAAAGTGTTAATTAAAGTGGAATTAAGCATGGGAAAGAGAAATAACAAAAAGGAAAGTACTGAGACAAAAGTACATGACACACAGTTTGAATTAGATAATGAGTTCAATCAATATATAAGGGAAATATCGAGAAATCTTCATAATGAGCAAAACAGTGATGATGAAAGTAGAATTTTATTAATTAATAACTTTATTGAGGCGATTCCTGACAATCAGTTTGAGGCAGTAGCTCAACATGGATTGGGATCTAAAGTAATTGACTCGTTAATTGGATTTTCTTCGTCGGAAAATTTTGAAAAGTTCACATCTAATTTAAAAACGAGGAAGTTGTACACAGACATCAAGTCCACTTTTGTCTTAGAATGCTGCATACGTATTGCGGCAATTAGAGCTCTATCTAATGAGAGTAATGTTAAGGATGAGAGTAACGTTGATGACGAGCCAGAGACAAAAAAGAGGAAGTTCGTAAAAAGATCCACAGATATCGAGTATAATCTCAAAAAGACTGTACAGCTTGAACATATGAATTACTGCAATGAGTTAGTAAAGAGATTATCAAAATTCGTCCTGAACAACATTGAAGACCTCCTTAAAAGTCAAGGAACTCATTTTATAAGGACATGTCTGTTGTCACTTGGTGGAATTGTTAATATCAAGTCACACGACAGAAATGCTCCAAATCAAATAAATTTAGTGACTGATTATCAGAAAACAATAAATCCAGAATGGATTGAAATTGCCTGTGACTTTTCCAACAGAATTATTCAGTGGCCACAATTCTCTGAACTAGCATTTGATGAAAAATCATCGACATTCTTACAGATTCTCTGTCAAGTTTTGCATAATATTGGGCAAAATGATACGCTGAAGAAATTAATTAAAGCAATCATGAAGAAATGCTTTATGGAAGAAGATGATGGGCAGGAAGTAAGTGATGAGAAAAATTTTGAAATATTGAAGCCATTCACAAACAGATCAGCACAATTTCTGCTCGAAACAGTCATATTATATTGTGATGAAAAGCAGTTTCTGAAGATATACAACAGATACTTTAAGGATTACATCATTCAAATTTCTGATTCAAGTTTCAACTTTACTGTCCAACGATTACTTGATGCTGTTAAAAATAAAGAGCTTTTCGAGGAAATTTTTAATCAGTTAACGCCGCAGTTCTCACATCTTTTACAAAATGGAAAAACTGGAGTTGTTCTGGCTATATGCAAGGCTTGTGATAGATTAAGCTTCAAGCAAGGTCAATTTATTCAGAGTTTACTCCGATGTCTAGAATGTGAAAAGTCACCAAACTTTACAATACAATGCATTACAAATTTAATGCCTTTAAAAGTTGTTGAGCAAAAGACGGAAATAGATGTTCATTTGCATGGTTCACTAATCCTTCAGCATATTCTAAAGTTTAATAAACCAATCAAAATTGTCCAAAATTTATTGGATATGAAGCCACAAAACTTATCAGACATATTTTGTCATCAGAAAGGTTCGAGAATAGCCGATTCCTTCTTAGAATCAAAGTTCATTGGTGAAAAGTCACGTGAAAAATTAATTAAGCATCTTGAAGGAATGTACCTGAAAATGGCACTATCTAGGAACGGATCACATGTCCTAGAAAAGCTTTACAACATCTCGTCCGATGGTCAAAAAGAAGCAATAGTTAAGGAACTTTCAGAACGAATGAATCAAGTTAACAGCTCACAATCTGGAAAAATTGTTGCGTATAAATTAAATGCTGAAATGTATGCACGAAATCCAAATCAATGGAGGAACTTCCTCTCGAGGTCAGCGAATTAAAAAAGCATCAATTTAATTGTTTTAACAAATTTTATAAAATTTAAATTCATTTCCTAATAAATTTATCAATCAAATAAATCAATCTAACTAATAATTAGAGATTAGATCATCAAGAAAATGATTAGTACTTTTAGCACAAAGGAACAACAACAAAAAATTTAGTAGCACGACAATTTTGAGCATCTTTCCAATTCATGAAGAAATAAATTAAAGTAATGACGATGATGTGCTGAAGAGATCATTAATTAGTGCGTTTGCTGATGAACTGAATGACACCATATTGTCCAGTAGACATCCACTTGTCATCCTTTTCCCATAGTTCTTCAAATTGACCAAGTTTTAAGCCACAAACTAAATCAGCTTTGATTGTTCTCAATGAACACAAATTTGTTGGCTCAAAACCATTAAGTGCTGTACGGAAGTCACTCGTCGGATCCCAATTAACATCCCCCAATAGTTTTCGATAATTTAAATCTCCTTTGAAGATAGCTAGATGGGATTCTGCAATGCTTTGGTATAAATTTGGTGCAATTTTTTCCATCTTATAAAATTCATAGGGGGATGTGAAAAAATGATCAGCAGGTTCTATTAATTCAAATTGTCCACTTTTAACATATCCACTCCATTTAATTCCAGCCTCTTTTAAAACTGGATCCTCGCTATTCTCAAGCTGTTTTAACGTGTAATAGAAATCCTTTGGAAGTACATCAGAAATAAACCAGGGAATTGTTTTTACTCTAAATCTGATTTTTTTGGCAAGCTTGTGATGTATGATAAAATCACAAAGGACCAAGTCACTCAACAACTCATATCCAGAATTATCGGAAATGACATCAACAATTTTATTGTCCTTTTCAGCAGTAATGCACTTCCAAATATCTTGGGTTTGATCAATCAGTAAATCATTATTGTACTTTTCGATTTCATGCAATGGATCAATGTCTATAGTCTTGATTTCTTCTCCCAAAGTAATAGACAGATCATTTCTATTTCCCCATAAATCTTGTTTGAGTAGCTTACAAAAGAAATCACCGGTTTCTGATTGCGTTCTATAAACAGAATGAAATTCGTTGACTGTCTTTATGACACGTGATATGGCATTCATGGATTTTGAGAGTTCCAATTGCTTTGATTGTTCAAAATGATCAAAATCTTTCAACGACTGAGTCTCCTCGAAAATTGATCTAAGCTTCCTGTACACGTAACATTCAGCATACAACCAAACAGCAGTGAAGTATGTGTCATTTGGAGCAATTTCGCTAAGTAATTTATTCCATTCGTACTGATCACTATCATTGCCAGGTAATTCAATCATTTGCTTGTTGGTTTGTAGCTCATACTTTAATTTACTAATTTCTCCAATACATAATTTGAGCTCCTCGCGACTGAGATTTCCATATCTTTCTACAATCTGATCTTTTTCACGATTTAATCGATCGATAATGTTTGTTAGAATTACTGGAACTCTCTGTGTCATCGTGTAGAACGCATATGACCTTAAAAAGTAAAAATTCAAGGTATTAGAATGTATTGTATAACTTAGAATACGTCCATGGACGTAGTTCTCGAGACTCAAACGACTTTCTTCCAAAAACAAAATGCGCTAAAAAATTGCATGCAAGCTAATCGATTCCATATAATCTTGTCTTATCAAATATTCAAGCATCATAAAGATTGTAAAAATATTAATAGCAGCAAGGCATTGACTTTCTAATTAATCATGAATTTTTTGTATACGAATGAAAATTTATGAAAAATTTGGAATTTTCCTTTACTTACTTTTTATAATGCGCAGATAATTGCTGGAACACTGGAGTTGGCTCATTAGCTATATTATATCTTGTAACATCGAACGAATCACTCATTTTAAAGCTTTAAATTATTAATTTTAGTAAAAATTCTGCCTAGAAAATTTTCCCGTCAACAAGCTCTGACTGATTTGGACTGTTTTTAATGACTGGATGTGTAACAGATGATCATTGCGGGGCATTCCAGCACGTTTGTCTAATGAAAATAAAATTATGACTTAAAAGAATCATAAAAGTGAAGCATAATCGTAGAAAAGTTAATTAAATTAATTATTGATCTAAATTTACCATTCAAACTGTCATTTAATATTTGAATTGTGAAAATTTTCAAAAAAAATCCGAACGTTTATTAGTGTGGGAAATTTGTGTTTCATTTTCAACATTTTTATTTTTTTAAAAAGAATTGAGTATGTTAACTCGATATTTCTCTTCAATTGTGTTCTTTATTTCGTTGCGAACGGACGTATAAATTTTACTTTTTTCTTATTTTTATTAAAAAAATATACACAAAAAAACTTAATTACAGTTTGTAGAACAAAAAGTTTCGTGTAAAATTGTGTGATTTATGAAAATCAATGAGAAAAAAATATTAAATAAATGTTAAAATAAATTAAAGCAAATAGCAGAAGGCTAATAAAATAGCACAAAGTGTATGATCAGAGAGCTAAAAATAAATTTATTAAAGTGTTTTTGGAATATTTGTTATTCTTCGTAAAACAATTGTTTCAAATAATCATCATCTCAAATGCAAAAAGCTTATATTAATGCTACATATTATACAATAAACTGCAATTTGGATAAATTACACTGAATTATTTTATAGAAACTATGTAAGTATATGTGTATTTATTCGCGACATACATAAAAATTGTAAATTGGGACATGAAAATATTCACTGGATCTTTTGCGTTTCTATAATTTCGGTCTATTAAAGACGTTTTGTAATCATTTTGTTCGTGTCATTTTATGAAATTGAACTCTAAAATTAAAGATTCAAGTAGAAAGTACAAAAAAATGCAGTCTTTTAGTCTACACTTGAAATATATTAATATTAAATACATATAAAGTGGCTTTTTGTGACAATAACTTGTCATATGAATGAATTAGACGCTATATACTTAAAGTCGTAAGCGTTGATTGACACTTTGAATTAATGCAGCTCAAAATGTTCTGTAAGTTACGGAACAAATTATTATTATTTTTATTATAAATTCATATCCATAGACCTCAATTGAATAATGATGTAATAATCTGATTTTTCATTCACAAAGGTCATTTCTCTCGTACTCTGATCAAGATTCTCACATAGGAACCAGCCAGAAATGAGATCAAAATACGGGTCAATTAAAGTGAAAGAGATTTCGTGCTGTAAGAATGAATAAATAGCAGGAAAGGAATTACAAGACATGCCACAAAATAAGGAATTTTGTTTTTCTTTTTTTAAGTCGTTCCACACAAATACAGAATCAAAACCTGTTTATCATCTCGCGTATCTTAATAGTTATATTCATATATAAAAATTTCCGATATCTTTGTGTTGTGTGGTTGCGATAATTAAGCTTTTCTGTCTGTCTTATTTCCTTGCGTTGCTTATAAGCTGGTCATATGTTTTTTTTTGCATTCAAAGAATTCGAGTCGATTAAGATTAGTGCTTATTGAGAGAAAATTTCAATATCATTAACAGCACACAAGAGGGTTCAGAAGATTTATGCTGGTTTTTAAATACGACATGTTGTTTTGCTGCTGTACGGAACAACGAACCCTTATCTAAAATTGTTGTGTTATTTGACCGGAGTTACATTATTTATGTCTTAATGATCAGCTGTTACATAGACTGATGACTTAAAAGTGAAATTCTCAGATTACAAAATATATACGACCTTAGTGAAATGAAACTATCATGAACATTATTTCTGATTACATTGCATGTTTTCAATCCAAGCATTACTGACTCATAGTTGTTCTTGAATAATTGATAGATAATAATAGTAATGAACACACGATTATACAAATAAATGTCACATGAAAATATGAAGTCATGGTTTCTGAATGTCACACGAAAGGATGAAATTCCTTCTGTACTTTTCTATTTCAAGAACAATTTTATTTTTAAATTACATAAATGGATAGTGCATTAATATCACGGAAATTTTAATCTTATCAAGTAAAATCTACATAATTTTGCTATAATTATCTTCTTTCATGTATGCACAGCGCTGTGTAGGTTTGAACGATTTTTGCTGCAAAAAGTGCAGGTTTGCGATCATTTTAGATATTTCTCTTAAAAAGTGAAAATTTTAACGGTTTTTTTAAATTTCAAAATTGGTCAAAAACGTTCAGTAATTCTTAGTTTCATTTTGATTCAGTTCAAAATTTTATAGATTTTGAATATCAAAAATCCGTTACAGATTCAAAAATTCCAAACGGTATTTTACTTTTTATCTGCACTATATACATTTTTTATTAGGTCATAAAAATGCACTCTTGTAATATCTTCTTTTTCTTTGAATTATTATTTAAATTAATTTGCATGACGAAACAAATTTTTTCATGCTGCAACTCAATCAAAATGCTCAGTAAGCCTATGCATATGAAGGTAATTTTGCTTGAGTCTTAATTGATGCAATTTCATATAAGGAAAGTCTTCTAATCATTCATTAACTTTAATCCACTTCAGTAGTTCTTTTAATACGGACTTGTGGGCGTACATTCTATGCATTTCGATAATAACATATATATATAAAAATTTTCTCTTCTTTGTACTTATCAACTTTATTTATCAGACATTTTTTTCTAGTTGAATTATTTCCTACTAAGCAAACAAACGAGCAAGTACAGAAAATGTATTGTGTGTGTGTGACATGCTAGTATGTAATCAAAATGAAGCAAGAAAAATTTGTGTTTTCGAGGAAATTAAAAACAAAAAAAAACTTTTTATTTTCATTGTCAACTGCTTTTCTCATAATTCCATTTTGGCACTGCTTGTGTGTAGATTAACTTTATTTTTATATTTTTAATGTCGAAAGCGTTGTTTTTTCGCAATTCACACTAAAAGACGTCTTTAATATTTTAAGTAACTGTAAAATACACTTAAATTGAAATTCAATAAAAACATCGAGCATATTCAAATTGAAAGAAAATAATATTTAATGTTCAAAATTTTTTCGCGGCGTACATGTTATTATCATTATATCCATAAACTGTCAGTGTTTTCTATAACAGCTTTTTTCTACTAGATACTTTGGAATTATAGAACGATTATTGATTTTTAAAATGTCGTAGACTTTTTAAGTACCTTCCGAACGATTCAGTTCGATTGAAAACTCAATTATTAATTATCAGACAATTACTCAGTGAACATTCAAAGTCAACGGTTTTTTAAAATTTAAATTCTGAAACAGTACAAATTCTTTTATGATGAAACATTCAAAAAAAACTTTAACCGTTTTGCAGAAAGTTCAAATAAATTTAATTTTTTAGGAAAAACCGAGAAAACTGTATTACAGTTTGAACCGTAACAAATTGCAAACTAGTCCTCAGAAAGTATTATCAATATTTCGCCATACATCCCTTCCTGTTTACTAATCAATTCTGAGAACATAGGTCATAAAATGGGTTTTTCAGTTCTGCTTGAAGGTATCTAATTCATTGTGAATAACCTTGCCATCAGATATCCATAATGACTCATGCATAAGAACAACACATGCTTATTAGCAATTCTTTTTGGTGATTTTGACAGTTAAATTGCACCTGTGATATTTGTTTTATAAAATGAAATAAAAATATTAAAATTAATCAATATTTCGTTACTACATGCCTTGTGCATCAGTACTGTTTTAAGAATTTCACAAGTGCCGAATGGAAATATGATATACGACAATGCAATTCCTACATGCATGAAGCCAATGCGCCGTTTCTGATTTTTTTTCCTTGTTTTGAATATTTTCTTACACAAGTTGCGTGATAAAATTTCATTTAATAAAAAGATAAATACGAGAAACTTAGACATGTGTGTAGATTATTTGTCTACTCAAGTAAAGACACATATCAGTACACTCTCCTTCTTTTTGGACGACGAAAACTGAAAGCCGAATGATAAAAAATAAAAAATACGCAAATGAAAAGTGCAAACAAAAACTTATTACCGAAAAATATTGAAAGCAGTCAGAAAGTGTGCCAAAAAATTTAACATTCGCTTGCGGCTATATCTTACAACCCACAACATCCTGAGAGAAATTTTGAATGTTAATAATCACAAAAGTAGTTTCTTTTTCTTGGAAGACAGTCTGTGTTTCTCAATAAAATTTAATTCGCCCATACACACATGCTTAATCGACAATTGAAGGAGTTCGAATTGTGCGTGGGTTAAATGATGTAAGATGATACTTTGTATGCCTCGTTCTAAGCCATTTGAAATTCAATTTACCCTCTGAAACATAGTTTATACTTCCACGTCCTATTTCCTTTATTAATCATCAATGTGTTATGTTTAATTGATACGGCTATAGGCTCATTATGTCTTGTTAACTTTAAATGAATAAATATCGACGCAGGTCATGCAATGTCGCCGATTTAACCTTGACAATGAGGATTGTACGTAAAAAAGCTATGTAATAATTTTATACAATCAGGTATTTACCAAAAAAGTGGTATGTACTGTATCACACGAACGATTGACTATTTGGGCGTTGCAATAGAGAAAATTACTAAGCACTTTTTATTCATAATGTTGTTCACATAGCATTTACATGACTTTTCATGACCAAATATTTTCGCGATAATTGGAAATTCCACTTTTGGTCAACACCGCAGTGTCACGTGTCATGAATGAGGAAAATAAACTTTTCATGCAATTTTTTTTGAGTCATATTTTTGTGTCACTTTTTTTCACAACATTAATCTGCACTCATAAAACGTTTTCATTTGTCTTTCAAAATCTTTCGTATGAGTCATCAGTTTTAGCACTAATTATAATATTATGTGCTATAAATGAGACAGATATACACGCTAGACAAACATCTGTGAATGTGTATATGCATCATCTTCTTGTAGTAAAATTATCTACATGCTATAGCCGTACTTGTGACGAAGAAGATATAGAGAAAGAGATAAATTGTATATAAACATTTTGAGAATTTTAAATGACATCGTCAAGTGTTTTTCGCATGAAAATGATAAAAGATATTGTTTATTTAATGAGCTACTGCAGCACACGGTCATATTTTATGAGATATCATCACGAATTAAATTAGTACCAAAATTTAAAATTGATAACATTTTAACGTATTTTTAAATTTTAAAATTTGAACTGAACGAACATGAAATTCACGGATTACTGAATGACTGAAGTGAAGATTTAAATTTTTATTGACGGTTAATTTTTTTTAAATAGAATTAAAACTCGTGAATTGCAAACATCCGTCCAATAAATAAAAAATCTGATTAAATCAACTTAAAATAGCCAAAACAGTAATCGGATCGATAAGTTTTTGAAATGTAATTACGACTAACACCAAATCACACACATTGAAAGTGAAACAAAATAAACAAAAAAGTGGAAAGAGAAGCGTTACTTATCACATATGCACAATGTTTTTATCGGCCACGAAAAAGCTGTCGGCCGAACGGAAACTGTCATTCAAAACTGCGAATATATAGTTCTGATGTAATGAATTCATTACATACAAAGCGGTCAGTCATGTAAAGTAACTAACTAGGCTTTGGAGAGCTTTGAATGGATGCACTTTAACATATGTTTCAATATTGTTTATTTTGTTTCTTATCAGCTTAATGACTCAGACTCTAAAGTTTGTTATTTTGCTATTTATAACACTTTGTACTTTTGTATGTAATTTTTAAGGAAGCGATAACAGAATATTTGCATGACAAATCATCGAAACTGCCTATTTTTTTAAGACTTCTTACGAGAAATGGCAATTTGATAACCTGTTGAATATTCTAGATCATTAAGAGATGAGTATTATTCATACTTATGAATGAAACTCATTTCTTTGTTATCATTAAATGTCAATCCAATTATTCATTGAAATTGTGAGACGTCAGGAATAAATTTGCATTAATAAGCCTCAAATTATCATTAGTCATCAAGCATATCAATTTGACGTGACGATTGTAGACTGCGTAAAACCTAAAGATTTCACAAGTGAGCATATGCGAGACTGACGAGACAGCATAGATGACACAATTCTTTTTTGGGCAACATCAAAAATAAAAGTTCTAAAATTATCGCTCATATCTGGATGAGAGAGTCTCATGAAAATGCTTTAATTTTCCGGTTGATCAGTTTGCATCATGAATCATTCTACCTAAACAATTCGTTCCACCTACGAATGAAAGAAAACGTAGAAATTAACTCTTTTTCGTGGAAATTTGTTCGTTAGTTTTGAACAATAATGCTCTCTTCATGTGCAGTTAGTTAATTGATGAATGGAATTTTCAAACATTATACAATATTGTGGGTTTTATGAAAAAGAGTTATTGTGAAGCATCTGGAAGGAATTAGAGCTGAGATCATTTCTCAACGGCTTTATGATTTTTAAAATTCTTTCCTAAAACCTTACAATTTCTTGAGTTTTAAAACCTTACAACAGCAATGCTTTGAGAACATTTGTAAGGTTTTTGAAATTATTTAGATTTTCGAGACACAAAATTTTTATAGCCTAGCCTTTCGCTGTCTAATTTAAATTCTAAATGTCAAGCATCTATGAATGAACAGTTATGATCAATATAAATAAGCATGTTCGTCATAAAATTTTGTTTAAGAATTCATTGAAGGAATGGAAGTAATTTCAAGATTCATATGATTTTTGATTGAATTATTGGTTTCAAAGTTTCTCAATCTAGCAAACTTCAATTGATGATTTCAGTCATAATAGGATGTTAAAAGTTATGACTGTACATTAAATTTTATTTGAGTAACATAATTCAAAGAATTTGATTTGAGTAACATTGCATCTTGATAAGACTGTAATTATTATCGGAAAGTCCAAGATCTGCTCATTCCAAAGCCCAAAAAAGTCGTTTCTTTGTTTAAGCATACAGTCCAAAATTAAAATATTTATACATTCCAGATTGTGTTTCTTTAATAACAAAGTTTGAGGAATAAACAGTCTGAAAGTATTCAGTTACTGAAGCATTCACGCTTTCTTGTTTAAAAAAACTTCTCTCCATGCAATGATCTTGTTTTTGTAACATTATACCACAAAGTCTGATTAAACTGTTTTCTTTGTCTTGCCTTTATGAAAAATCACATATCATTGTGTGTGCTATGTACATAAGGACTTATTGATGCCTCTGAAAAGCTTAAAAATTAATTTACATAAATTAGTCATTAGAGAATGTAAATTTTCTTATAGGGTAAATAGGCATACCTTCCAGTAGTGATGAGTAAAAAAGTAGTACAGCAAATGACTTTAATTATTTCTATAAACAGCATAACCTTCAACGTATGTTAACGTCATCAGAATTTCTTATATGAAATTTATAAACAACAAATGCCGTGATTGCATAATAACTGACTAATTTGCAGAGCACTTCCTGATCTACTTGAATTAATAAAAAGTTATGGTGTTTCCTAAATCAGAATGACTTAATTTGCAATAATAAATTCATGCTTATCACATATATAGGATGAATCATGAATAAATCATAAACAATAGTGTGAAGAAAACAGTAACGACCAGTTAATTACGACGACTAGCACCTTATTGTTAATTTTTTATATGAATCATATTGGATTTAATTAAAGTTTTACTATGAAATATTTCATTGACATTTTTTTGTGCAATGATACTTGATATTGGAACTGATTTGCTTCCTTAAAACCATTCAAGTGTTCTCTAATTTTTACGGACGAAATAACGATTTTTTTGAATATTTCCTGCAATTTTATCACTAAAGGGACGAAAGCTATGAATTTGCAACAATTTAAATTTAAATCTAAACGACCGATACAAATAAGATCCAGTGTGACTTAGCTCTTAAAATTGACACAAATATTAATCATAATTTACATTGTACTTCCAGAAATCCCATATAAAACAATCTAAATGAGAAGCACAAGATGATTGCAAGATCATAGAATAGAAGGAAACCAGAAAGAAAGAAAGAGTGTTCAATCAGCTTAGTAGATGTAAATTAGCAGTAATCATGGATAAGTGGAAAATTGCAATTTATCTGTGTCTATTCGTGGTGGCTTCATCGCAGCTTAGTCATGCGGAAACAAAGGCTTTTATTCCTGGTGATGAACTTGAGGGTCCAAATGTCTGTAAGAGAATTATTTCTCATAATGTTACGGTTGTAGTATCCGAGATGGTTCCGTATCAAGAGAGTAAGATGGAATGGTGCGCAGCATTTCCGCCTAGATGTAGGAAAACAGTAATTAGATTAAAAGCAGTGAATAAGACAGAAGTTCTTGAAAAGACACAAGCAATAAGAGAATGTTGTGATGGATATAAAGAGAATGAACAGAAGAATCGATGCATTCCTCATTGTCAAAAGCCTTGTGGTGATTTTGGAACGTGTATATCACCAAATAATTGTAAATGTGATTCTGGATATGGTGGTCCATCGTGTGACATATCATGTCCACCTGGAAAATTTGGAAAGAATTGTAAGAAAAAGTGTGACTGTACGAATGGAGCTGAATGTGATCCATATGATGGTTCATGTCATTGTAAGAGAGGCTTCCAAGGAACTAAATGTGAAAATACATGCACACCAGACACATATGGAGAAAAGTGTCAGGAAGTATGCCGTTGTAAAAACGGAGGAAAATGCAACCATATATCAGGTGAGTTCTTTTTGTTGATTTATTTACATTTTAAGATATCTAATTATTATTATTATTATGTCCTCATCATGTCAGGTGAATGTTATTGTCAGAAGGGTTTTACGGGACCTTTGTGTGAAGAGAAATGTAAAAGTGGGAAGAATGGTGATGAATGTAAATCTATATGTCGCTGTCAAAATGGCGGTATTTGTAATGATGATTTAAGCTGTACTTGTCCACCGGGATGGATTGGATCAGTTTGTGGGAATCGCTGTCAACCAGGCTTTTATGGCTTAAATTGTAGTCAAGTTTGCGAATGCTTTAATGGAGCTTCTTGTGATCATGTCACAGGTATATTTGCTTATCATTTGCTTTATGTGTAAATATTTAATTGCTGTTTATCACATTTCATAGGAGCTTGTATTTGCGAGCCAGGCTTCATGGGAGATAAATGTTTAGATCAATGTCCATTCAACAAGTATGGTGCAAACTGTACTCAAGAATGCATTTGTAGCAATGGAGCTACTTGTGATAAAGGTACGGGACATTGTCATTGTGTGCCTGGTTGGACAGGAGATGATTGTTCAGAGAGACAATGTCCAGATGAGAAATATGGAGAGTCGTGTAACGAAACATGTGAATGTGAAAAAGACAATACAGTTTCATGTCATCCCCACGACGGATCTTGCGAATGTAAAGAAGGATGGACAGGATCAACTTGTAATCGACCTTGTCCATTCTTAAAATATGGAAAATCCTGTGCATATCAATGTGATTGCAAAAATAATGCACAATGTCAACCGACAAATGGAAAATGTATTTGTGTTCCTGGTTTCACTGGTGATAAATGCGAGCTAGCATGTCCAGATGGTTCATATGGTCAAGACTGTTCTCAAAGGTGTGAATGTAAGAATGGTGCACAATGTAGTCCTGAAACTGGCGAGGTAAGTTTTATCTTCAAAAATTCAAAACCTTATAATTTTTTTAACAAATTCAAAATAGCCGTTATAAATTTTAAATTATTTTCTGTTCAAATAAATTTAATTAACCTATTTTCTAGTGTTTCTGCAAACCTGGTTGGCAGGGCTTGAAATGCGAACGACCTTGTGAAGTAAATACTTATGGTCAAGCCTGCCGTTTGAAATGTGAATGCCTCAATAATGGAACTTGTCATCCAGTAACTGGAGAATGTCACTGCTCTGTTGGATGGTCAGGAATACATTGTGAAAATAAATGTGAAGCTTGGACATTTGGTCAGAATTGTTCATTCGAGTGTAATTGCGAGAAACAAAACACGTTAGCATGCGATCATCAAACAGGCAAATGCTTATGTAGGACTGAATATCGAGGAAGTCAGACTATTAAGTATGCAGGCGTGAAATGTGAAAGTACTTGTCCATTAGGTAATTTGTGAATTATTTATTTATGAGAAATTATATATAAAGTACTCCAATTATTATCATTAGGTTATTATGGACAAGAATGTCAACATCAATGCAATTGTAAGAATAACTCATCATGCGATCCAGTTAGTGGAGAATGCTTTTGCGAGCGTGGCTGGATGGGAAGAATTTGCGATGAGAAATGTCCAAATGGATATTTCGGTCAGGATTGTAAAGAAAAATGTCCAGAAAATATGCCACCAAAAACAACTTGTGATCATGTGACTGGACATTATAAATGTCGTCCAGGATATATTGGATTAACATGTGATCATGCATGTAAGACTGGTACTTATGGAGAAGATTGTAAAAATTCATGTAAATGTGAGCAAGGAGAATGTCATCATGTCGGTGAGTGTCAACTAAAATTAATTAAAATAAAGAAACTCTCTAATATTTGTTCCTTAATTTATTCAACAGATGGAGTTTGTAGATGCTATCCTGGGTGGTGGGGAGATTATTGTGAATCACCATGTCCTGAAGATACTTGGGGTAATAATTGTCAGCATAAATGTCAATGCTCTAATAATGCACAATGCAGAAAAACTGATGGACTTTGTATCTGCAAATCAGGTATGAATTTTTTAATTTAATTCTAATGAGTTAACCCTCAAACTTATCGTTTCTACAGGTTTTATGGGACATAAATGTGAAGAAGTCTGTCCAGAAGGATTTTATGGAGATAACTGCTTAACAGCTTGTACCTGCAACCGAAAACCAAACTTTGTCTGTCATCCTGCACACGGTTGTGTCTGTAAAGCAGGCTGGAGAGGCAATAATTGTGATGAGTCGATTTATTCAGCTAGTACAGCAAATCCAGATGAAGGTGAGCATTTTCTTATAGAAAGCTTTTTTTTAAAAAAATTAGTTAACAAGAATCGAATTTCAAACGAACTTAGTCACATTTCAAGTTTTGCTTAAAGCATGAAAATTAACACGGAAGTAATTTCCAATTATTCAATTTCCTTACTCGAATTATCGCTAAATGTTCTTTATAAGGCCTTTTAATTTGTTGCATTTAACCCGAGAAATGTATTGATTTTAATGAAGATTGCTATGTCACGCAATATACTCTTAGATTGTGCTTTAAATTGTGTGATCTACTGTAGATATAAATACTGAAAAGTTCATAATATTCTGCTTACTAAATTCAATCACCTACTAACAATATTATAATTCCTAAGAATACAATTCTACCGACATTTTTGCATCTACAAATTACGAAGAAAGTCAAACAATTGATTATGAAGCAACAACCCAAAATATTGATCAAGACACTGAATTCAACATCCATAATGGATCAAATTTATCTAAAGAACTTAATGGTGATAATATTCCACCAACTATATCAACCAATAGTAACGAACCGACAAAATTCACTTTTATTACATTGGAACCGACGACTGCAACAGTAAATGTCATGACTAAAATGTCAGCAATAAGTGGCAGTATTGAAAATGCTACACAATTTACTTTTGTGCCTATAGAAATAAATCAACAAACTTCAACAATGTCCACATTGTTTACTTTCGCACCAATTGACTCGAAAACAGCAACAGAGTCCATAAACAGTGGCATACATTCATCTTCTTATTATAATGCGACGACTACAAAAGACGAAAAGCACGAACAGAAATGGGACGCAACAACAACAACTTATTCGGAATCAAGTTCAATGGCAATAAACATGAATAATGAAAGTTCATTAACATCACAGAAATCTGGCGATCATTACGGTCTAACTACAATTTATGAGAACATTTATTCTGGTTTAGACTCAACGACTTTGAGTTCATTAGAAAATGTCATAACAACGCCTTCATTATCTGAAAATTTTACGAGCGATTCAATGAACTTGAGCACTTCCACGAATGTTTATGAAACTGATAATTCGCAAAGTAATGAAGATATTTCAGGCATGGAGAAATCAACAAGTTCAATGGAAATTCCAAAAGATAATTCTGAAGTATCTGTTCCTTATTTGTTAACTACTGAATCGATTCTAATTAATTCTACTGTAATAAATCATAATAAAGATCTAGAAAGTAGTTCCAGTAATGAAGATAATTCTTCATCAGATTCAAGTGCTGAAAATCCAAATATTGGCATAGACACAACCACAAACATTAATTTACAAATGAATATTTCAACAGAAACAGCGTATAATCCTTTAACAAGTTTCGATACAGACTACTTAAAAGATCGAAATGAAACAGCAATTTACAATCATGAGTCGAATGATACAGCACAGCCATCAATTTTAAATCCCAATAATCAGATTATAAACAATACAAAAGTAGTAAAGGTCAATGAAAGTAATGAAAGCAATTTGAATGGAACTGGAACAGACTCAAATGAGAGTAACTTAATGGAATTGAAAGATGAGGATAAACCTTCAGGTGATTTAAGAGAGGATCAGCACAATTTGTTGTTTTTCCAGCACATGATTTGATGCAAAAATTTCTCATAAAAATTTCATCCGTACACAATAATCGTATACATTAATTTAGTTCAATTTAAGCCAATCATTATTAGCGTCGTTCATAAATGACGTCTATGCTTGACGTCATTTTTGAACGACCCTATTAAAAATACTGTCTGTGAATTTATGAATTGCTTGTAAAACGTGACTCTTTAATTAATTAAATTTTATTTTCTCTCCTCTTTTTAGTGAATCGATCAGGCATGATTTGGGCGGTCTTCTGTACGTTCTTGTTCCTCGGAATTATTGGAATGCTTTTGCTATATTATCGAAGGCGTGTGGCAAATCTGAAAGCTGAAATTGGACATGTTGTACGTTATATGAGTGACGATCCAGGCAGAAATTTTGATAATCCTGTCTACTCTTATCAGCCAAGTGTGAATACAGACACATCAACACTTTTGCATCGTCATGGATTGAATAATTTAAGACAAACGAGACCCATGAATATAGCGCTTAATAATTTCGATCAAGATTCAAATTCAAGTGGAAGAGCTGCTCAATATTCCTTGCAATATGATGCAGAACTAATGAATCAAAAGAATCACGAAGCTGATCAGACAAATCCAAACTTTTATTCCAGTATAGATGATCATTTGTATGATGAAATTAAGCTCAAGTGTGCAGATCTCGACATGGAATATGATCATTTAGATTATTCACGTCCACAACAGCCAATAGTTCCGCATTATCATCGAGCAACAAGCTCCACAATGTCAACATTAAGTCAACGAAATCGTGAATCAGATCAATCGAATAATACATTTCCTAGTAATTTAGACAGCACGTATGATGCACCAGTTCCACACCCAAAAAAATTAAATATTTCAGTTCCTCCTGAATTACCTGCTAAGAATATTAACTCAAATCTAACACCATCTCCTTCCTCGAGTACAGCATCGACTGTAACGCAGGATGACAACATTGATGCCATTATTTCCATTGAGAAACCAATGAATAAAGATTTGAATTCTAAGCCTGATGTGATGAATCAACAGACTGATAATTAGATTGTGGATTAAGAAGAAACATATTTTTATCGATGCTTAGCAACGATACAAGGACAAATTTGTACAAAAGCATGTGAAGAAGTCATTTATGTCTAAAATTTTCAATTAAATCGACGATTTTGTGCTCAAATTTTACAAATATGACAGAAAGTTTTTACGTGCTTGAAGGCACAAACTAATTTCTCACAAAAAACTGTTCGCATTTTATTTATGAACACAATTTACAGTACTATTTTTTTAACGTTAATCCTGTCTATCAATTGTGTTTTTTGTGTGTTTTAACGTGTTAAAAAATTTTAACTTATAATATATTGTAGAGAAATTGAAATCTATCAGAAAAGATTAATGGCTGAGTTTTAGGATGTGCTGAAAATGTCATGAAAAGATTTGACAGCTATTAACATGAACAGCTAAATATTTTCATAAAATGAAACCTTACAATTTCTCTTTTGAAAACCATACAATTTCTGCTTTAAAACCATACAAGTCCAATTTTGAACCTTACAATTTCTCTTTTGAAAACCTTAGAAATCCTTTTTTAAAACCATACAATTCCTTTGTTAAAGAAATTGTAAGGTTCTAAAATAAATCCAAATTATCAAAATGCAGCACATTATAGCACCTATTAATCAACATCAGCAGCAGTATTTTACACTAAATATAAATATCATTATCTAAATGATATTATCAGCATATCCTTAAAAAAGCATACATGATCCATGTCAATCTTTATATGCCTTTTCAATGCGTTTTCTTCAATATCAATTCTAGACAATAAGTAAGTCTTAGTAGTGTATATAATATGTGATATGAAAAAAATATATTTTTACTGCTCAATATTAACTAAATTAGTACATATCGAGTTTTTGGATGCCTGTTTAATCATGTCTAATAAAATTTTAGGCATATTGTTATAAAAAATTGTGCAAAATTTTGTTTCTAGCAAAATGTTTTTAAAAAAATTAATTTAAGAGTAAACAAAATTATGAGCAATAAAGTTTTTTATTTAATATATTATTTTTATGACCTCTCGTCTCGCCTTGTTATCAATTATTTTGTTTCAGTTTTCATCTTGAATTTAATTTATTTCAGTGTAATTTAGCTTTTAAGAATGGATTACTGGAAAATTTTTATTTATCTATGTCTACTCGTGTTCCTTAGTCACGCAGATGAGGAAGTTATTAATTCTGATGTAGCACTTGAAGATCCAAACATCTGCAAAAGGATTGTTATTGAAAATGTTACAGTAGTTTTGACAGAGATGATTCCATATCAAGAAAGTAAGATAGAATGGTGCGCAGCATTTCCGCCGAGATGTAGAAAAACAGTAATTAGATTAAAAGCAGTTAATAAAACAGAAGTTCAAGAAAAGACGAGAGTAATACAAGAATGCTGCGATGGATATGAGAAGAACAAAGAAGATCTATGCATTCCTAAAATATTAAATAAAGTCACAGTTCCTCAAAATAAACTCTGTCATTCTGGTTGGACTGGTGAATTTTGTAATGAGCCATGCTCTGATGGACTTTGGGGAGTTAACTGCGAAACTATTTGTAAATGTCAAAATAAATCGAAATGTAGAAAGTATGACGGTCAATGTCTGTGCGAATCTGGTAACATAAATCTCATTAAGTCACGCCTATATAATTAGCATAAACATTTTAATTCAGGTTTTACTGGTGAATTTTGTGAACAAAAATGTCCAGAAGGATTTTATGGGAATAACTGTATTGAAGCTTGTAATTGCTCAAATCTTCAGAATTTTCAGTGTCATCATGCTTATGGATGCATTTGTGCTGATGGATTTGGTGGTCTGAGCTGTGAAAAACTGGATAAACAAAAATGATGAAATTTTTAATTGAATTAAAGACTATTTGCCTATTGATGATTAATAGCCACAATTTACAGATCACATCCTTTTTAAATAAATTATTAATTACATCCGAAAATAAATTAACGACTAAAAATTCAAATTAGAAATCTTGTCATTTTGGACACACTCAGCGATTTTGTAACAGAATAAACAGCAAAAGCATGCGACGAAGAAAACTGCTTTAACTAATGATTCTCATAATGACAGCAAGTATTTGAGCGATTTCTCCAAATAATATCAATGAAGGCCGATGTTACATGAAGAAATTTTTTAGATAATCGTTGAGCATATGCAAACATATGAGTGACATTGAAATTTGTAGATAACTCTGTCATCAATCAGTAAAGTTGAATATGACGCATTTTTTTCGAAGCATGATTAAATTAGTTTACTGTTTAATTTTGAATGTTTCAAAGCATTACAAATTATGTTTCAAAACCCTACAAATTATTACCAAAAACCATACAAATTTTCATTAAAATGGATCAATTTTCAAATTTAAAAAATACGTTATTTTTGCAAACATTTCAATTTCAAAATTAATTAAAATTAAGGTATCTAGCCTTTCAACAAGCCAAAGTGAACTCCAGAAAATACTCTAGTTCTTAAAGAAAATGTGCTAAGCAGTTCGAAAGCCCTGAAAGCCCGGCAATATTCAATAACATTTTTTATCGTATATAAACAAAAACTGAAAAACAATTTCTTAATTTTTCGTGTCATTAATTAACTAATTTCAATTCTGTTTGCATAAACTTGTCACAATGGATGAATTTGTCAAGAACATGCCGAAAATTGTAAGAATCACGTGATAGAAATAACAAAAATTGATAAGATACAGATACAGTAAACTAAAAATTTTTTAAACAGGAATTGCATGCTCATCTTAATGGCAGTTTAAGTAATTCGACACTTGGCAAGTTGATTGAGTTGAAGAAAAAGAACGAGGGTAGTGTCAAAGACAGTAATTTGGCTTCTTACAACACTTTCGATTCTGACGAAACGCTGGAAAGATGTTTTGAAAAGTTTAAGCTTGCCCATGATTTAGTCGACAGCAATGAGGCCGTCAAATTAGCCTTATCATGTGTAATTGATGAATTTTCAAAGGAGAATGTTATATACCTGGAAATTCGTAGCACACCGAGAGCAACAGCATTTATGTCAAAAGAGGAATATCTTCAGGCAGTAGTCGATCAAATCATGTGAGACACGATAGTGCTACTTTTGAATTGCATGTTTAATGTCAACTTTTGTTCACATGCTCCTGTCCTAATCTATCAAAATAGAAATTAATGTTTTATTATTCACAGATCATGTAAAGAATCTCATCCAACTATAATGGTCAAGTATTTGCCATCAATCAATATCTCATATGGCGCTAAAGAAGCTGAAGAAAATTACAAGCTGTTCTATGAATTTCGTGAAAAATACCCAGATCTTATTTGTGGCATGGACTTAAGTGGTGATCCAATAAAGGGAAAGTTTACAGACGTCAAAAAAGTCTTTGATCAGGCACGAGCAGATGGATTTCGTTTTGCTATTCATTGTGCTGAGTCGTTGGATGAGAATGAGATTGTGGAGAAATTAGAATTCATGACATCTGGCGATAGAATTGGACATGGAACTTTTATCGAAGGTAATTATGAATTCACAACGTGCTGCCTGGGGCTGGTTTCTAGGGATATCCTCCACATAAGATACAATGGGGTAGGTAGGGGTATGTGTAGGTGCAGGTGTATACCATAGAAACCGGTCCCTGTTTTTCACACATTTTTATAAATTGCCTAAAGAATTTTTTAAATGTGTTCATGCCTTCCATTCATTCATAAAAGCTTCTCTGCTTATTATTTTAATGACGCAGAATCTAATCCGGAAATTTGGAACTTATTTACGTCGAAGCACATTCCCATCGAATTATGTCTTACATCAAATGTTTTATGTCAGAGTGTAAAAACGTACGAAGATCATCATATTTCACGTTTCATACGAAAATATCCAGTAATGATCTGTGTAAGTCAACATGAACATTTTTTTTTCTCACTTATTTCATTCCAATGGCAATATAAAAAACACGAATGGGATGAAAATGAGAGAAAGAGAAGTAATCCATGATTGCTTTTGATACACACAACAATTGACCACATTCACTTTCAATATTTTCTCACAGACTGACGACTATGGAGTCTTTTCGACTAGCTTAACGCGTGAGCTGAAAATATGCGTCGAAGTATTTGGCTTAACTAAAAGTGAATTAATTGATTTAACGGTGAATGCTAATAAGTATAGCTTTGCAAGGCCAGAAGAACGTCAACTGATTAGTGACAAGATCGAGGCATTTATTACCGAATCTGTTCTTGACTAGAACGAGATAATTTCACCATCATGTCATGTCCAAAAATAATAATATTATGCATGAAAATTGAGAAAAGAAGAAGCTGATTTGTAATTTATGCAGGAATCAATGTCAACGTCAATAAAAAATATACTTTTATGCACAAATTTGTCAATAATTTCAATTTCCGTCAGAAATGTCGTTTAAATCCGCAAAAAAAAACATTTTATTCGGCATGGTCACCGTCCACCTACAAAAAATCCACTCTATAAATAAAAGCTAGTCAGGCACTCAAAATCGCTGATATTTGTCCATTTTAAAATGATAATTAAGTGTAAGTTCTAACATCTTGAGTCACTGTTTAAATGCCACTTTGCCGCAACTTCCGTGTTCTAAGGATAATGTCATAAATTTATTTCAGCATGCCACTCTCTATCCATCAATAATGTCTTGTTATTAGTCGTAAATTACAAATATATGTTAATTTATGCATGTCTATGTATGTAAGCAAATCATAAAGTCGAAATTTTTGTGAGCGTAAGAAATTGCTTTTTACCCATTCACACAATGAGACACTCTCATTTTCATAGACTCAAATTTTTGTCATAAATGTATTTGATAAGCTTTATAATGGTCAGTTTGGCTGTTTTCTATCAATTTTTCAATTAATTTTTTGATTTTCTAGATGTTTGTTACGCTCATTGGATGGTAAAGCTTACAATTTTTCACACCTTTTTGATTTTCAGTCTTACATTAGACTCATGCGTGAATTACAGAAATAATTGCATTGCCTTTAATCTTATTTGACACGACTTTTTGAAGGAAAAGTATTTTTTTTAAATAAAAAATAACGAACTTAATTTGAAATTTCAGAGCCGTACAATTTTTTCTGAAAACCGTACAATTTCTCTAAAAACTGTTGTAAGGTTTTGAACCGTTTTAAATATTTAAAAAAATATCAAGACCAAAACATCGTGTGTAGAAATAATTTAATTAATTTTTAAGATTATTAAGTATTTCTCAAAGTAGTATTTAAGTTAAAACTGTACATAAGGGTAAGAACTATTTGAAAATCATAAAATATAGTGAAATTTATACATGTTGAAGTCAAAAAGTACAAAAGAACTAATTTTTCCAATTTAATTATTTCAGGACATCTCAATTCACGTTTAAGGCATCTCAAGTCAAAATGGACAATACAAAAAAACGTGTAGTGATTAGATGCCTAAATATGATTTTAATTATGATGAACAATATCTGGAAGATTTGGATAAAATGACAGATTATTTAGAAAACTTCGTCGCACCAAAGCTACAAAATTGCGAGGATAGACTCGCGGCTCTTCTTGAAGATCATTACGATATCACGATTGATCCATATTTGGAATTTGTGAAATTGCATTTATATTTCAAAATTTGTAAGGCACAGTTTAACTAGGATAAATTGGTCAACTGACTTTCCTTCATTTCAGGCTTAGGACGTCGCGAGCATTTTCACGTCCATACTGACAGTCGAAAGAGAGGATGAAGCTGATCTTCAAAACCTTACATGCAAGACAGAAATTACAATTTAATGTACCTGATTAAGATTGAAATTTTTAAATAAAAATAATTTACTTTTTTCATTTCCTCAATTTTTTCACATGCAAATCAGCAAATGCGCCTATCACATTCAAATGACTAACGATCAATCTCCAAACTTTTTCTCTTCTCGGCAAAATTAAGTTTTTTTCTGTGATGATTGCTTCCAAAAAAACTTTTTTTTCTTCTTTTTCATATTCACAACCAGTTTGTTTGAAAACGCCAGTCTGTTCACAACTAAACCTAACGTTTGTGCGCGCGACTTCTTCGCGTTTCATTTCGCGATAAAAATTCTACCTGACAAGAAGTTTTGGAGAATTAGTTCTTAACAGTGAGGATTGAAAAAATATAATAAAAGTTGGATCAATGAAAAGTTTCGGATAGGATCCAAAAAATTAATTTATATACCCAAAAAATAATTGGGAAAATTGCAAAATGTTTAAATGGATTTTGTTAGTGATTAGTGTGATTAATCTTGTGAATGGTTTAAGGAACAGCAGTATAAATTTTAATAATCAAAATGTGACTTTTAGTGCTTCACTTACTGAAGCTTCATTATCGAGACATCACTTGTGGTTCCTTAAACTATCACCGTTTTTCGATTTAACGAAATATCCACAAGTTAGTGAGACATGCAGACATGATTTTCAGATATTTTTGGACGCGTTAGATCGGCTGGATTTGTGGGCACTTAAAAGTATTTAACTAATTTTTTTTATTCCGCAAACAAAAAAATTATTATTTGCATAACTAGAAAAAAAATGTCCAGGTGTGATTAGTGCTAATTCTATTTTGTGTGATTATTTTTAGTGCATGATGCAACAGCCAAAATTCCCTCAGGTGTATTTAACGGGAATTTAAATCAATATGGTGATTATGATATGTGCCTTAATGTAATTGCGAGTGAAGACGAATTTCAAGGAAAATATTGCATAGCTTACGTTCAGCCTAAATCACGGAATGGAACATTTAAGGATTTATTAAAGCTCGTTCAGTCACATGAGTTCTTTAAGAGTAATTTTGATGATGTAGGTTTCAACAAAAAGAAGAACAAAAAACTTTAGTTTATGTCTTCCTGGCATTCAAAAAATAACGTGATTTACTTATAAATTATAGTGCGGCCATAGAACTCCTCGATTCTCTCATATCAACTGGGCAGTTTGCATACCATCATCATGCAGTGCTAAAGATTTAGAGATAGGTATTAAGACATACTTGGATGAATATTCCGCGAACACCGATATTATAATAGACGTCAAGGTCGATGAGGATATGTGTCAATTGAAAAGAGAGACGACTATTTCTGCTCTGGATAAAAATACACGACGTGTTATGTAAATATTGCCGCTTAATTTAAAATTCTCCAAATATTGGGAAGTTTTGTTTCTTTTTGTCACGTTGAATTGACAATTTATTTTATTGCAGAATTCTGCTCGTGACAATCCTCTCTATTTGTGCCTTGAGCACAATTTATGATATGAGAACGCAAATGCCAAAAAGTAAGAATTTTATTGTTCAAGAACAGACAAGTGGCTCATCTTATAATGCACTCATTTATTTTCAGATGAGTGGTTCACGACATTTTCACTTTCAAGAAACATACAAGAGTTACTAAACACCGATGAAAATCCAAATGATATTCAAACAGTTCATGGCATACGAATGCTTAATGCTCTCGTGCTTATGGCTACGTAAGAAATTTTATTGAAAGACTTGACTTTTTTGTTTGTTTGGGGAGTGAAACTTTTGTGATTTGATGTGACAAAAATGTGGAAAATTGTGTGTCTGTCAGTTGGAACCTTATTGTATCTAAAAAATTTTCCATCTTCAAAAGTCATGAAAATCCGTTAAATTATTTTTTTGAATTTGGTAGGATTTAAAATTCAAATATTTTTTCACCGTTAAAATCCTAAAAATTTAAGAACAAAACAACCATTTGAATTTTCACAATAAATTACAAAACCTTCACCCCTCACACGTTCAACTACTTAAGAATCTCAAAAACACACTTCATCGTAATTCCCTTTTAATTCGTAGACACAAGTCAATGAGCATTCTATTCAATCCATTCACAAATCGTTCTGAAATGACGAAGCGTTTGGCGAATCCATTTTTATTGGTATACGCATCGGCAGCCAGTCTATACACAGATGTATTTCTCATGCTAAGCGCCTGTTTAACAGTTTACACATTTTATGGGCGTTTACAAAAGGGCAAACAAATTAAATTATGGCGCGAAATACTTGACCGATACTTTAGAATTATTCCTTCGGTTATCTTCTTGATTTTATTTTGTACCTTTGTATTACCGCTGCTTGGATCAGGACCAATGTGGAATTTAGTTGTGACATCACACGCTGAGATTTGCAAGAAATATTGGTGGCGAAATATGCTGTTCGTCCAGAATTGGTTTGGTTACAATTCAATTTGTTTGACAAACACACATCATGTTGGAATCGACATGCAATTATTTGTTGCGGCAACAATATTGACACCAATTTTGTACAAGTATCCAAAGAGAGGCCTTCAACTGATTGTAGGACTCGCACTCTTGTCGACAGTTGCTCGATTTTATGTAACTATCGTTCATGAGTTATCAATCCACATATTTTTCGGCATCTCACTTCAAAAGATTGCTGAAGTTGCTGACCGAATGTACATCATTCCACCATTTAGATTTACTGTTTATGCAATGGGAATGCTACTGGGTTATGTGTTGAGAAGACATAAGAATTACATTCCAACAGACAAAATAGTTCGTCTTGGATGGACGATTGCGTTCCTATCATTTGTGATTACTTCCATTGCATCAATTCGTCTAAACTTCCCAGATCATGTTTATAATAAATTAGAGTCTGGACTGTACGCATCGTTTGCACCTGCAGGATGGTGTCTGTTTTCAGCATGGATCATTTATATCTCTGAGAAGGGGTCCAATAGTAAGTTTATTATCTTGAATAGAACATAAAATTAATTACTGCAGATTAGCATTCAGGAACCGGTTTAAATTTGGGAATTTGCTGCTTGAAAACAACCGGACTAAAAAAATCTCTTCTATTTCTCAGATCCAATTGTGCAAATCTTCAGATTAAAAGTTCAAAGATTCTTTACTAAGATCGCATTTGCTGTGTACCTTACGCAGTTTCCTATCTTCTTCTACAATGTTGGAAAGGTGCGGAACGCAGAGTATTTCGAGTTCTGGAAAGTTATGGTGAGTATTTGCATCCTTATTGTATGGTCATTAATTTTTTTTGTTGTTCTGATTCTGATTTGCATAAGTTATTGGATGTTATCTTGCAGTGGGGATTTTTGCTTTGAGTTAATTATGGCTTGATTCAATAAATGTTAAATGCAAATGAGCTAAATCTGCATCTTTATTATTTTGTTTAGAATCTGCGCATACCAAAAATGTGTGACCTTTGCGATGTCGTGAATATTTTTCAAAAGTACAAAAGCCATTAGTGTGATACATGATACTTAATATCTGCTTTGGTTTTGCTGACTCAAGACATTTCTGGCATTCTTTTTTGTCATGATAATTATGAAAATTTGCATTCCGTGAGATTCACGATTACCATTTAGATGATAATGATTATAATGAGCAGATGATATATCTATATTTAGAGACCACGAATCAAGTTCCTGTCAATTAGCAATTTTTTTATTGTCAGAATATTTTGCAAACTTGCTGCTCGGGGTTTTTATGGAATATTTTTTTTTAAAGATACTTAATTGATTCGGAATTAATGCAGAATTTTTAATTTGACTTTTACTTACTTAAATTTGCAAACTGGTTAATTAAAAACTTGTAATTTTTTTTGTCACATCTTTTTTCTTTCTAAAATCAGCTCAACTTCAGCTTCTTCACTCTGTGTTGCACTTTGAATATGTTTTGACTTTTAAATGTGATTTGCTTAGCATTTGTTTAGCCAGATGCATTATAAATCAAGGTATATCAAGCTCTGAATTTGTACAAGACCTTTCTAACTCATCAAGGTTAAATTTTACGTAAGGATTTTCAAGATTTTTTTCTTAAAACCCCCAAAATAATGAAAATTATAGGCGTAGCCAGTGGTGAGCACCCCCATCCCCCTGATGATAAAAATCAAAAAATTAATTTTTTTTATAAAAAATGCTGAAGAGTACTCGAAGAATCAAACTTAGTTTCCAAAGAAGTATAAAAATTTCATACAAAAGTGATTTTTTAAAAAATAAAAAATTGGGCACCCCTGCCTATAGCTATGCGCGAGACCACTGGCTAAGATCAAATTTATGAAGAATTCGAGAAAGACTCAGCTCAATACGACTCTAGATATGCCATAAGAATAAGAAATTGAAGCCTTCCATTATGATCATTTCTCTAAAGCCTGCTCTAAAGCTCAATAACTAATCCTTCAACTTGAAAGGAAATGTCAATAAAATCTTAAACTTCTCAATCAAATTATTTCACTCATCTAACCGGCAAAGATTTTATTGCAACCTTGTAGGAACGCTCATAATTTTTCATATCTTTTATTTGTCATAGATTTATATGATCAAGCGGGATCAAGCATAAAATTTATGTCTGCTTTATATCTCTTTTTACCTTTATAACAAAAGAAGTATTAGAATGCCGAAAAGAATCACAAGAACTCATCAAACACATTGGTTGAATATCCGCTTGGCTATTTGAGTAAATATTGTCCCATAAAATGTTCAACAACGTAGCTGCACGTGAATGAATAACAATTAAACTTTTATTGACATAAATTAAATATTAGAAAAAAAGCGACAGGTTCTTGAATTGCACAAGCAAAAAGATGTCTGAGATAATAATTCGCAGTTAAAATAGAATCTGATGAATAGCTCATTAGTATGTTTACTTTCAATTATTGCTGTTCGTTCAATAAATTAGATTAATTCATACTTTAAGACTATTGAACTGAATTGCAGCTCTCATTCTATTAATATAATTGAATCGTTTAAGAAAAGTGTGAATCAATTGTCTTAAATTGCCAATCTCATAAACATTCAATTCTCTTTTTATCTTTACAGTATAACGTCGAAGAGCTGACCACAATCTTCATATGTTCAGTTATTTTGCATTTATTGATTGAAGCACCATTCAACAACATTCGAAAACTCATATTCGACAAAAAAGTGGTTACAGTGAAGAAGGTTGACTAATTGATGCCATATTCCTGCCAATTTATTTCTCGGTTCTCCGTTCATTTAGGTACGATGAAAATGATGGGAATCTGTCCGAGAAATACAGCATTATCTGTACGTGTATATAATAAACTTAAGTTTTATTAGTTTTTAAACATTCTAAGTCATTAGAAGAGTTCTGCTGTGTATGATGATTATATAAATGTATATAATCTTTTATTTTACATAAGACAATCACCAATAAATTAGACATCTCTAGGCTTTAAGACTTATTTAACGAAAGAGGGGTTTCATTGATGGGACTTTGAAGATTTAGACATGATTTTGCATTTTAAGGATTTTTTGGTGCTTGAATCTAAGATTTTTTCCACTTAATTTGAAAACCTCTATCTTAAAATGCAAAATTTTATGCAAATTTAAAACATTGGACCCCCTCTTTGATATTTAACATTTTTTGCGCTTTTTTCGAAAAGGCAAGAAGTAAATAGAATATTATTAGCATAGGAATCATCCAAAAATATTCTCATTTAGAGAGGATATGCTGATACAACGATAAATATTTTATTAGATAAATCATAAGTTTTTATACTGCAAAAGATTTACACACACAAAGATCTAGAAAAAAAAGAACATCTTTCAGCCGATGCTGCTCAACCACAGTAATTTTTTGTATGAAGAATATTTCTTTCTAATTCTGTCATCGTTTAAAATTGTGTCACGTGTCATTTTTGGCGAATTGTTTTTGGAAATGTGAAAGGAGTCGTTCACAAATGATGTCTAATGTTAAGAGAGGATTGGTCATGAAGCTGTGTTACGCTTGAATTGTTTTCTATAAAAAGGTTGTGGGAAGGGGGAAAAATTCCCTTTAGGGGTCATTCATAAATGACGTCTATCAAGAATTTAAACTTTAAGTCATCTCTCTGTCACAAAATGTTATTTTTTGGTTTGTTTTTACATGCTTCAAACCTCCTTTCCCTCAAAAAATGTTGAGCATCATTTGTGAACAACCCCTAAATGAAAATGTATATAAAAGTTTTTTGGAAGGAGATAAAAGAATAAAAAAAAA
Source organism: Chironomus tentans (assembly GCA_963573255.1). Classification (NCBI taxonomy): domain Eukaryota; kingdom Metazoa; phylum Arthropoda; class Insecta; order Diptera; family Chironomidae; genus Chironomus; species Chironomus tentans. Next base: position 53,862,596 of record OY754302.1, on the reverse strand, counting down.
ATCACGAAGAAAAGAAGTTTAAGAATAAAATTGACTTTTTGCTATTTTCAATACACGGATATCATCTTTCCATTTTCAGAACGGCCTTTAAGCTTAACACTCGCAGGTGAATTTAGAATGTTTATGACACATTGTTCCTAGAATTTACATCGATGTTAAATTTGTCTCTTTTTACGTGAAGTTATAATTAGTAACTCCGCAAATTTATGTAAACCAATAATAAGCAGTCGTGCCTTATGACTCAAAACTTATCACACCTCATCAGTGCCAAAGTTTAAACTGCAAAACAAAAACTCACCTTGATTACACTTTGAAAAATTTTTAATTCAAATTGCAAATTTTTTTCGAATTGCGTATCTGATGAAAGCTTTTGTCTTGGCAACTTTATAGATATTAGATAATTTTAAAATATTCGATTAACTTGTGATTCCCAATATTCAAAACGAAACAGAGATACAAAAAAAATCGACTTATGATAAATTTAAACGGCCTACTTTTTGCTTTGATCGTTTTTATGTTTTGCTTATCTAAATCAGGGTTGTAAAACTTGCAGTTGCAGGAGATTGAATTTCAGACAATTTGCATCAAATTTCAGGTAGGGACAACACTTATCCATATAACTAGGAAAGGAGTATAACAAAAATTGATGTTGAAGTCTCAAATTTTAGTTAATTTTACAAAAATTATTCAAAAATAGTCCAAGCACTAAAAAAGTATTTTTCTATCTGCCTGTACCTGACTTCTAGCTAAGCACCCAACCAATAGCACTATCCGGTCATGCAAAAATCATCGCCATTTCACCTCTGGCTCAAAACACTACATCATTTGCATTACAAGGGATAATATCAAGTAAAACTCCAACCAGGTGTACAAAAAGGCTTTTAACGTTTCGGATACACATTAAAATAACTGATTTTTGGCAGTAAAAAAATTCTTCACATCAAGTTTAAGCATCTCGACACACAGGTGAAAATAAAATATTTTTCTCTCTCTAAATTTGCATTTCTTCGAGAGGTGGCAAAAAATCAGAACCGGCAAACCGGTTTGGTATTTTGAAAACGTTTGTTTTAGCATTTTGAAGAAGAAATGTGCGAGAATCAGCTGAAGAAACGTGATCAATATTATCATATTAATCTTTTTTCTTCCTCTCTTCTTCACCTGCCAATAGCTTTACTTAGTTATTATGAAAACATGAAACTGAAAGTGGGATGTTACACAACGGTGTAAAAAAATGTGGAAATGATATTTAAATATCGTGCCTTTATTGTGAATGATGGCAGTAAAAATCAGAATACCTCATTTCTATTTACCTAATAAACTACTAAGACATTTGACACATTAAATATTTTCACGAGATGCATGATAAGTGGGCAAGTGAGACGCAAGCATGCATGTCTTGACTGTTGTCATAACATCGGATTGTTTTGCTCGTTAATTTGTCAGATTTATTTTGTTTTTGCCTCAAGTTCATGGATTCATGTGGTTTTGGACATTTAAATGCATAGAACGAACTAAGTCGTGCCGTAATGATCGACTGCTTAAATTATGGATATATTAAAGAATTTCCTAAACTTAATTAAAAATTTGTCCACAATCAATGAATATTTTGGGTTTAATTCCATTGTTTTTAATAATAAAAAAATCAATTTAAAATTCCAAAGCCGATTTTCATTAGAAATAGGAGGACGAAAGCGTTAAGTTTGTTCTATGTTTTTGATACTTATACTCTACGTTTTAAAAATGCCGCATTCCGATTGAAATAATACGTAAATTGTGGATTTTTTTTTATTTTGTGGTATTAAACGATAAAAGCAGTATTTAGTGAAGATGTAGCCCGAAACTTTTTAATGAAGGAAGGGGGGAGGGGTTGCAGGAACATGCACAAGAAAAAATTCTTGAATTTAAGCAAAAAATTACTGGTTAGGCTCCTGGCAATCTAATTAAAAATTATTAGATTACATTATTAGATTATATATTGACAATTTTGATTGAAAAAGGAAGGGGGAATATTTGTAAAAATTCTTAAAATGTCGGTAGTCTGGAAAAAAATAAGAATTTCAAGGAAATATTGCATTTATAATTTAATATGCCAAAAAAAAACTGCTGAAATTGTAAATTTATTCTAAATAGAATTATCCTTCGAAAATTTTTGCATTTAAAATTTCACTAATTATTATTCGCTTATTGGATATTTTTAATTATTTAAAAAATATTATCATAATTTCCTGCATGTGGGAAGTTTTTAAGATAAGATAATATTTTTAACCATTAAAAATCAATTTGAAAACTTAAGTCAAAATGTTTTTTATTCATCCTTTGTCTCACAAAACCAATATAATTTTTTTTATTGTTGCTTTTCCGTTTTTCAACCAAAACTTTCCTTAAACGATAATTTTAAATGACCCCTCACAGACTGCACCCCTTAAGCATGTGGATGAGAAGTTGTTTGTGACATCCAAAATTTATTCCTATTCTTATATTTCAGATTAAATCAAGCAAACAACTTTAACTTTCAAATGACCTCCAATAAAAATCAAGTTTTTAGAAAAGTGTAGACAAGCAAAGATGTTGGGGGTCTAGAAAATAATTTTTTTGTGGACGTCATTAGTAAATTCCAAATTTGATTATAGCCAATGGACTATAGACAGAATTTTCGGAGGAGGAGGGGGGGGGGTGAATTAATTTGCATTATATTCCTGTTTGGGTCAATTTTGTGGACTTTTAATGAGAAGCTTAAAATTCAGTAAAAGTAACCAAAACGCACTTGACCGATTGATCTTTTACAACTGTCTGTACAGTTCACTAAACTGCTCAAAAATAAAAAAAAGTTACTTTGAAGTGATTTTACTTTCAATAACAAAAAATTGATCCTTTAAACATGCAATTCAGTCGACTAAACTATCCGTAACTATCTAATAATAAACGCCTACTAGCTACTTAAACTACTTCAAAATATGCATGCGGCACTTAAACATGATCAACCGTTACTGCTTTATATCCTCTTAGCAATTAGTATATTTAATTTTAAAGCCATTTTTCAATTTACTTAGTCACACCTGAGCAGTTAATAAAATAAATTAACCGTACGTAATTGTTTGATGGAACAGGTTGACTAAATTGAATTCAGGAAATTTTCATTTGTCTTATCAAATAGACAAAAATCTTGGAATGTTCAAAATTCCCGTTCTTATGCTAATCAAGTCTATTCGTTATGAGAAAAATTTCTGTGATTTAATAAAAAAAACCGGCAAAAAAAAACTCGACACACCAAAAGAATCACGTAGAAAATCTTATTTGACTTGATAATATAATTATCTCCACGATATGCTTGACTAAAAGCTGGTGAATCACATTTTCAGATTATCTAATCCAATTTTCATTCATCTCAGGACAGGTCTGTGGATTTAATCGATCAAAAGTGATTAGATAATCTTATTATTAGATATTCAGGCAGTGATAATACAGTGTGAAATAATTAAATTCATGATCTGCTATTTCACCATTCGAGTAGATAAATTATGAAAATCCATGATATGTCATATAGAGAAAAACCCAAGGCATGTGCCAAAAAATGTATTTTCGATTAGTTTCTGCAAAAAAGAACCTTGAAATGATGAAAAATCAAGGATGTTTTATCTCAAAATAAACCACTGATTTATCATGTCTGACAAAAGTTCCGTCTCGACTGCATTAGAATATATCAGATCCATAAATCTTCAAAAACACACCTATCCATATATCCGAAATCGAATGCTAAACATTTGACTAAATTTGCAATAAAATAAAGTATTTGACTGTTTCTGCTTCTATAAAGTTTTCATTTTTATTCATCAGTTTTTTTTCTCACAATCTTTAGCTCTACAGTATATAAAATATCATTTTAACAAATAGAATATATAGATCTATACAGCAAAAATGCTCTATTAATTATTAAATATTTTCTTCATTCTCACAATGAAATTATATATCAATCTTATAATTTTGTTTAAAGCTACAGAGAATATTAGAGAGACAAAATATTTAGTCAATGATATGAAAAAAGAGTATACTTTTGGGAAGAATGTTCAGTTAGCTTATAAGGCACTAACAACAAGATGTATAATAAAAGAAATCTGCATATTTATTTTTTTTGCAGAATTTTGATGATAATAAAAAAGATTTCGAAGAAGTAACGTTAATGGAAGAGAACAAAGTTGTCAGATTGGTTTTCAAATGCTTAAGACACAAGTTCATGGAACCTTAAATATTTTTTTGCAGCAAATTAATCGCTTTACAACCTACAAGGTTTCTTGTACATCTTCTTTATAAAATATTTGTATATGTGTATAGAAATATGTATTTCTCGTATAAATGTTTGTCACAACTCCTCGTCACTGCGTTAAGTTTTTATTTTGTTACTGAGTTTAAATCCCAGTCTGGATCAAGTTCATCGAAGCATTCCTGAAGCGTCTTCTCAGGATTCATGTTTTGCATCTTACACAATTTAATTGTTTTTTGTAAATCCCAATTCATAAAATTCAAAGTGTCTAGGCATCGTTCCAATGTTACCTATGCAGATGGATGGATAAAAAAAGGAAAAGTTAATGACATGTGATCTGTGATCAGTTGAAAAATTAATCACATGAATGTTAAGTAAATAATTGCACCTTTTAGTTCCCGAAATAGATGGCAACACGATACGCTAATGAGAATAACAAACATTCAACTCACCTTGTTTCCGAACATTTTTCTTATGATGCGCACCTCGTCAGACTCTAATCCCCGTTCAGGCCCTAATGGCTTCTTGTCGGAAAAGTCAAGCAAGTCTTCACAACTAACATGATTTATTGATCTTTTCAATTCACATGGACTATTGCCACCGCTGTTATTTTGATTCTCCATTTCTAATTCTATTTCACACTCGTCAGTGTTAGCTGCCATCTCGACGGATTCTTTAATTTTGTTAAATAATGCATTGCTGGCAAGTTCATTCTTGGGCATTTTATATTTCGGAAATTTTTGACTAAATTCATTCTTCTTTGATTCAATAGACGATGTCGATACTGAAAATGGTTTTCTTTCCACTCGCTTAAATGGAAACGATGAGCTGCTATTACAATGATTATTAATGACTCGACTGGCACAATTATTTCTACTGTTAGCTTTACTATTATTACCACTATTTTCACTTTCAAACAATCCAAATCCATCGACCATATCGTCGGAGATTTGTACGTCATTGACAACATTTTCGTCTTCCAATATAGATTCGAAATGAAGTGACGCTGTGTCTGACTGCTCATGACTCGAAAATCTCTTTTGGAAATCCTCAATGTTTTGATACGTTCTCGCTTCATTTGTGACAGACACCGATGGCATTCGAAGATCTTGAAATGATGTTGATGGAAAATTATTTTCGATGAAATCTTTCGTGTAATTTTTTTCAAGACCTTTTATCATGCCATAATTATTGACATTTTCTTCAAATTCCTGTGAGATTTTCGTGTCTTTTTTCAAATCTTCAAAGACATCATCATCATCGTCGTCATCATTATCGTTATTGATGTCATAACTTGTGTTTACAGCAGAAGATGTTGTTGGTGCTTTAAAATTACTTGCTTCCGTAAAAATTTCACTTTTGTCTTCAACTGGTGTTATTTGATTAACTTTATCTAATGTTCGTTGCGTTGCTGATGCGGGAATTATTAATGGATATTTACGAACGTGACGCTTTTGAGCAATATTCAATTGTAATGTACTTCGATCTCGTGGCGGTAATGGAAGTGGATTTTCTGTTTTATGTTCAATCGGCTTCACTTCGGCTTTCGGTGTTGATGTCGTCTTCAATGAATCAACACTCAATGAAAAATTTCCATCTGCATTTGCCATATAGCTCGGTGTCTCACATGGATTTTCGCAGTCGTGATCAAGCAAGAATGTTGTTGAATTAACACTTTCACTTCCTACAGACGGTAATATTCTCAATCGAGGCTTCACAATGGGAAAACTTTTATCTCGTAGAGCTTTTAATGGACTCGATGTTGTCGATGAGGAAGTCGAGGTGTCGAAATCTTTTGTAATTCGCAACAATTTACTTAATGTTGCCGCCTTATTAGATTGTGGCACGTGCTCTAACGGACCATTCGTTGATACTCTCGGTAGTGTTGAGCCTTTCTCTTTGTAGTCATCCTCAAATGACTCGTGGTGTGTTTCCATAGGATTCATAAATAGGAGCTCTTTTGGTTCCTCAACCAGAGACTTGTAAGCGAGTGAATTTTCAGCGGTTATTGAACTCTGTGAATGAGAAAAATGAAGCAACACAAAAGGGGACGGAGATAATGATTTTGGATGTTGGAGGATAGGGTTTCATGGAAATATTTTTTTTCGTGATGTTAGATGATGTTCGTGTAACGAAATGAGGAAAATAGACAAATGAAATTGTTTAATGAAAAAATTTTAAAATAAAATAAAAAATAATAAAAAAAGATTCAAGACAAAAAATAGGAAAAAGTTGTTAATAAGTTATAGGCAGTTTAGTAAATTTGCATGCAATATAGATTTATTTATTCTTTGTCATTTCTGTTTCACTGGAAGATTAAAGCTTTCTCTGAGCTTCACATTTCCTCTACATTTTCTGTGTCAGTATCTTTTTTGTAGACGGAAAACTTTTAAAATGAAAATGTCTCGAAAATTTCCCTTGGGTATTTAAAATATAATCTTTAGACATAAATAAGTGATTAATTATCCATACAAAAAATTGTAAGCTATAGAGTCGTAGAATGCTGGAATTTTACTCGAAAAAAGTTTGTAAGCAGTCACAATAACACTCGTCGTACAGCTTTACACAGATGATTTTATGAATGAAGATAAAGAAAACTATTAATATCCATCGACAAGCTTATAGCCGACATTTGATCGTAAATTTGTGAATATAACGGAATCAGCAATTTAGTGTTGAGTCAAAAATTAATAATGCTACTATTATTTTGAGTCAAAACATTTATTCTATTGATCCTTCAAATGTCTAGTTAAAATTATTTATTCTTGCCATCTGAAGGCACGAGCAGTAATTGACTTTGAAATATTGTATCGTAATTTTTTTTAGTTTTTCTCATTCATTAGCAAATTTGCCATTCTTTGAATTATATGTGTGTGAAGCTACTAAGTTCCTACTCTATATAATATATAAATATTTCCTACATTTTTTCTGTGTCATTTTATAACATCCAAATATATGGGAAATAAAAATATTCAACAGGTTATGTATATATGGAAATCAATTCATTATATCATACATATTATACTGTATTAGGCGAGTGCATCATGAATAAATATAGTTGAGTGCATTATTCCAATGACTATGGACTTTATGTGTCATTTTCATTAAAGTATCTTAATCTTACATAATAATGCAATTTTCTGCCTGCATTTAATACTATTATTGATTAAAATCAATGATATTTAAGAAAAAAAAGTAATCAGCAGTTACATTTAAAAGGATAAGGCGTCTCTGAAAGTGACAGTCTATCAAATAATACTTCAAAATCACTTAAAGTTTAATAGCAATTTAAATGCCCACATGAACTTAGTGTTGAATAATACTTATTTCGGCAATTTCTTCTTGTTTGCTAAAATTAAAATTTATGACATGATGTTGCATTTGACATATGTTTTTGCCAAAATTATCTCTTATGTCGGAATGCTGGAATCTCGCTTCATTACGGATGAACATTGACTTGTAATGTCTTATTTTCGTGAATCGGTCAAACATTTTTTTAGTAAATGGAAATAAAATTACAGTAATCATTAGTCTTTTTGAAAGGAAAAGTTTTTAAAAATAATAAAAAGATTCACTCATTCTACAAGTCTATAGCATTTGCAAGATGAGGATGGGATGCGCATATCTATAATTATGAACCATTTCATTCATTGAAGAAATAAATCAGTAAATATGCTTCAATCTCAAGTGTCCTCAAAAAAGGAGCTTGAAAAATAATTTTGGGTAACATGGTCAAGTTGAAGTCGTTACTCAATCGCCGGATTACTTTGATATCTCAATTAATAATTTTTTGAAGGATTTTTATATTAAAACTCTCTGTATTACATTTCAAAACCGCCCCTGAATCTACACTAGCCTGTGAGATGGCCAACCTGTGTGTCGTGGCTTCTCAGAGAACTTCTCAGAGCTGTCACGAAATTTTACAGTACTAAATATGGCTGTGGTTTGTCTACTGAAGTGCTCCGCGGCATGAAAAAGGTTGGCCACGACTGATCTTTTCGAAAAGTTAACATTTTATTCAAAACTCAAGTCAAATCACCCCGAGTATGATTATAAATATTAATATATAATAAAATGCTGCTATCATTTATCATATGATAATTTAAGGAAATTCTCGCTTGACATTTTCATTTCAAGTATCTTTTCTGGGTATATTAATTTTTTAAATTAATTAATTAAATTATTAAACAAACACTAATTTTAACTGCATTTTTTTAGTCGTATTCGTCACATCATAAATATTTTAATTTTCAGAACGATTGTTAATTAAATGAATTAGCATGACTTAATTTAATTAATGCTGCTATCATATACAATTTTTTTTAAATGGAAAGAATATTTATAGATTTATGTTTCACATCATAAACATATCATTAAAATTGGAAATTAGTATTCATTAATAAATTCGAATATTATTTTAAAATAGAATTTTTACGATAAAAATGAGAAAGATTTAAAATATCTACGTGTAATTTGATATTGCATAATATCCATCACTAAACATCTCAAAATTCTGTTTGAGAGATTCATCAAATGATTATCAGTATTTCATTTTTATTATTATTTTTCTTTTAAAGATCACATCACGACGACATGATTGATTCGTCACATCAATTGTAATTTTTACTTTTTTTTTCCTCAATATTCAAAATATTTTCGCTCCATAATGGAACAAACATCTTTTTTATTAATAACAATTAAAACGATTAGTAGACAAAAATTTGAATTAGATTTGCGCGAAAAAGAAATTTTTGAGACACTTGGTTCTCACTACCTGTAGATAATGCCAGATTAAATGATTTAATTATTAATCTATAAAACAAAGAAAGCTTTTAATTGCACCTTCTTGAATGAAAAGTTTTTTATGTGGCTATTTAAATCTCGTAAACTCGTTTTAAGCTTTGGGGTTGTTCATAAATGATGTCCACCTTTTAGGGGGGCTGGACTGGCTGTGTAGCACTCCATACAAAAGAATTTTTTGTATTAAAAAATTCCATATTTTAACTGACGTCATTTCTGAACGACCCCTTTAACAAACACGTGTTTCTTTTCTTCTTTTTATCATTTTCCTCTTTTCTTTTCCCTACTCAATTCGTAACAAATTAGTGAAAGAAAGTGATCATATATTAGTATGGGAACTAAAATCTTGACCTAAAAATGACCCCCTTTGTAATTAAAATGATGGAAAGGAACAAATTCTCACTAATTGTCATTCATGACCATAAAATTGTCTTGCAGGACAAAATTTATTCATTTTCTCACGGTCTAGACTAAAAAAATTCATTTACTTGTGTGTTGGACATGAAAGGAACAAGAGTAAGAATAAATAACAATTAACACTCTACAGCATAAGATGTAAACAAGGAAAATAACGAATTATAAGTATCAGTATGGTTAATTATAATAAATTTATATATGATAATTGAATAATTCGTGTGCGCGTATTACTCTCTGTATATTTGAGTATATTGAGTATTCTGTAAATTTATAGTAGGTAGGTAGATAAATGTACAATAATATTGCGCAATAATAACAAGATATTAAGATACTCACACTACTGTTAATTTTACAATTATTAATACTTAGAATATTCTTCATCGTCTTTCTCAGTTTCCTTTGATTTGCTTAATTTTGTTTGCTTTTTTTGACTTCCTAATTTTTATACTTAAGACTCTTATTGTTTCTTATTTACATAGAACTAGTTGAGATAGATCCAACAGAGACTTGAGATTTTTTAGAATTGTTTTTTTTAAATCGATAGATATCTAAAATAATTTTTTTTTTGCTACGCCAAAAAACCTTGCTACATTTTTTTCTCATTCAATTTTTTTCAACATTAAAAACCTTTCAATTTAAATATATCCAAGTAAAATGCTAAAGGGAAAGTAATTTTTATTTTGATTTTATTTTCTTTCAAGTTAAGACTTAAGAGTGAGTCAAAAAAAAAATGCCATCAGCTCATAGAGTTTACAACATATTTACAAAAGGAAAGAATTGAGGAGCTTCTCAAATGTACATACTTTAAATGCTATGTCTATGCAGTTTTGTATTATGAGAGATATGTTTCATTAGAGTGTCATTGTTTAGACATTAACAAGTTTATCAATTATCATTTTTTTCTTCTTCAAAGGTATTTTAACCGGTGTGGATCATAAAAAGGTCCATTATCTTAGGATTATTAACAATATTGCCATGATTCACACTCTTATTAGTTACTCTTCATGCATGCATGCTTGAGGAGATTAACTTTTTTGCGGTGTTAAATGTATTCAGTTCATCAGTTCGTGAACACCAACAATAATCAATAACAACAATGAGAAAACCTTTTTTTGTTCGTGTCGGGTATCAAAAAAATGATTTAAAATAAAAGTGAAAAAAAAAACATAGTGGATTATGATTAGAGTTATGGGACGGAAGATAATCTTATGTTTTCTAAAAACATTTTTGATTGGCATTGAGAGATTAAGGTGCTGGACTTGGAGGCATGTAATTTTGACGATAATTGAGGGATTCCGTACTCGATGAGCTGCTCGAATAAGCAGACTTAGTTATTGTTAGATTTTCCATAAGTAACTTTCTCTGTTGCTTATGCCGTTCTTCCTTTTCTTTTATGTCCTGTTCATGCTGTTGTTGTAATTGCCATATCAAGTCGTTTTGCTTAACCGTTGAACCGTGAATTTTATCCGGCCATTGAAAAGCTGAGCTTTTAATATTAATGTTTGCACCTGTTACATTCGATTCACGAAGGATTGTTGAAACTGATTTTTTGCCACTCATGCCTGGATAATCGATAATATCGAAGTAGCTTTGCGTTGTTGGAGATTTTCCAGTCAATTTAGAAACGTCAAAGTCTGTGTAAAGGAGATCCAAATTAGAATTGGATATTTTATTGCCTCTCTTCGTATAATTACGGTAGTCATTCTGAAGAAACTGTTGTGCTTGTTGAATAGCACTCTGTGTTATTGATTTTTGTTGTTGCTGCTGTCCATTAGAGCTGTTACTAGTTGATGATCCAAAATTCCTATTGAAACATTTGCCAACAAATTCATAAATATTATTAAAGTTTGATGAGAACTGTACAGGCTGAGGTGTGGGTGTGAGAGCTCTCGTATCTTTATTTATCAGATTCTTTCGATGGTCATTGACTGAATTATTAAAATCCTCGTCAGAATCAATATCACTGCTACTCAGTGTTGTCTTATCATCACCGCCGCATCCTCTACCTCCATTTAGATCTTCATTCAAGAATTTTTTACGATCCGTTATATAATTATAGTGCGGAGCACTCTTGATTGATGCATTTGAGCCATAAAGTTTTTCACGTGGATTGCTACTGTTACTATATTGAGAATTCTCACTGCGATAGTATCCACCTTGTGAGGTCTTTCGAGTGGATTTCTTATTTAAGTATCGTTGTCGACGTTTTTGGAAACGTGACGAATACATCTTAGAACGAATATCACATTCTGAATGCGCCGTGCTTTTATCCAAATCACTTTCACTTGTCGACGATGACGAGTCAATCATATTAATCGGATTATAGCTTAAACGTCGCAAGTTTCTTGCTCGAACGCTCTTTGGCTTATACGTTATTATGTTTCTAGGTTTCTCTGCCATCAATTGACTTTTACTCGGTAAAAATAAACTCCTATTTCCATGCTCTTCGTCCAATGAACCAGTCTTGCGTACCTCCATTGACTTCAAGTTCATTTTTGTTAAATTACTGGGTTTGGTTATCACACCTGGAGATTTTATTTCAAAATTATCAGTAAATGACATCGAACGTTGTCGTGGCTGTGACTGTATCGTATCTTCAAACTTATTTGCAGTGTAATTTGTTTGATTATTAAACATTCGTTTGGTTGGTGACAAAAAGATATTGCGAGTTTTGGGATAGTTAAAAAATCCAGCACCTCGCGACGTAGCAGTATTTTCTTGTGGACTATAGCTACTAGGCGTCGTCTTTTGTGATTGTGAATCTTTTGGACTGAATGACTTATCAGAATGTTTCTCTAATGGCGAATAATAATCTCTACTTGCAGACTTTTTATGATTATTGCTATTATTGTTATTACTAGAATTATTATTATTCTTAATCTTTGAAGATATATTGTCAATGTCATTAGTAAATGTCTTCTTATTGAAGTTATTCGACAAAGTCTTTAGATTATTCTCCAAGAGGAAATTTTCACCGAATAATGTCTCTGCTGAATCAGTTTTTTCAAGCTCATTGAATGCCTGCATAAAATCTAAATTTAATGCATTCAACGTCTTCTCAATGTCTAATAAATTTTCACCAATAATATCTCGAGTCTTTTTATCAGAAAGTCTTTTATCTAACGTTACCGTGTCTATAGAAAAGTTTAACGGCTTGCTTAAAATTTCACGCGACTTTTCAAAACAAAAATCAGAGCTTTTCTTATCAAAAATTGGTATTCTAAAATCACGCGGCTCTCTTGTACTTTCAATCTCATTTAGTGATCGGAATCGCTATAAAATTATTTATTTATATATTTTTAATCACAGCAAATAAAAATTATACAGAATTAAAATGATTAAAAAATAAATCATACAAAGGATTTTGCAAGAGGTAAGACATGATAGAAAGAAACAGCAGAAAAGAATTTTTGATTAGTAACTTACAATTATTATGAAAAAATTGTTAGTTTATGAATTGCTTAATTTATAAGTCAATAATAGAATCGTCAAAATAGCTGCTATCAGATGTAGAAAACTTTATGTGTTAGTTACAACATGAAACAGATAGGAATTTATGTCAAATAGCGACGGGAGAGCGGAAAATTGAGAGAAAAGAATTTTTTTCGTTAATTTTCAATAAAATTTCCCATAAAATTAACACTATCATTAAACTACATCTTATAAAAAGGTATGGAAATTGTCTTTCAGTTCTCATTTCTTGTAAAATTAGTCAACTACATAGACCCAATAATAGAAAAGGAAGTTGAAATGATAAATTTTCTGTATTTTTAATACTCACTTGCAAATCAGGAGCATTCTTAGCTTCCTCGCAGAAATTCTTCCGATCCTTGTAGTTCATGTTTTGCTGATGCATAAATGCGTGTCCATTCGAATGATTTGCCAATGAAGATCCATCACGTTCATTGCTTGCCGAATGAGAAGATAGGTGTGGGAATCTGAAACTAAATTTCCGTTTCGGACTTTGCGTTGATTGATTTTGATCAAGATCTGTCATCGACCTGTGAGTGAAAAATTTATAAACAATAAGTAAGAGATACATATTAGGCAGTCTTCGATAATTCCTCACCTAGCACTCATTTCATTAGCAATTTCAATCGCTTGATTAAGCATCTTTTCATCCTTAAGTGAAATTGGCTTTACTGTTGATGCCTTCTTTTTGCTTTTATACGTTGCGGCTGTGAGCAGAATACAAAATAGCAAATAACGTTTAAATATCAAATATTTGATTAAGAGGGTGATTCATTCATTTACCTGCCGTCATACCTGAACCTGAATTCTTTCGACTCAATTTAGAATTTAATTCAGTCAGTTCATTTCTCTTATTGACATTGTCAAAATTAGGAGTAAGCGGTGGACCATGTGAAGAATCACCTCCGGATGTTGACATTGATCTGAACATAAAATCCATCTCGTCTAGCAACGATGGACCAAAATCAAACACTTTATTTTGCATCTCATCATCTGATATCTCATGATAATCGTGTGGATCATGAGATTCTTCCGTATCCCATATCTTTTTTTCGGTTGGAAGCTATAAAAAGGGCGAGTTTTAAAGATTATGTTTGCTGATAAAAATAACCAATTTAAAGAACTTACGCTTGAAAAATTCTTTCCCATTTCTGTGGTCCACATTTGATGGTCGGATTGTGCAAATGGATTAGAGTCGTTAAATGCTGCTGACACAGGTCGAGTTAACGAAGTAATACGTTGAAAGTCGGAGGATAAGCTATCATTATTTAAGTTGCCATTGCTCTGATGTATATGTCGGTGATTATCAGATACTTGCTGAGCGGGTAATAAATTAGTGGATTCTAAAAAGTATGTGCTGCCGGTTGTTTGAATCGATGTGGGTGTAGGTGGGAGTAGCTGCTCTAAATCTTCGGAAGGTTTATAAGGTGTAACGACTTGCCTTGGTAATTTATTGTACGTTTGTGTGTTTGACAAAAATGCAACATTGCCAAAATAAGCTCCATCAATGCCGACGTGCCCCGTATGCTTGAAATCATTTTGAGGGCTGGAAATCATGTCTGTCTTTAATTTTCTCTTACTATTTCTTTCTAACGTGTTTCGTATGAAACTTCCAGTACTGTGTTGATTTTGAATACCATTTGATGATGATGATGATGATGATGGAAGACTTTCAATATGTGCAACCGTATTGGCAGGATTAAAGAGTCCACATCTTCCGTTATGAAGAACGCCTAGCCAATATGGTGAATTTGTTGCCTTATCTAAAACTGTAATTATTTCTCCTTGTCGATATGCCAAATGCTCCTTCTTAAGATCTATACACTGTGTAACGGTTTTCAATTGTTCTGGCTTCATGTCCGGTAGCAGTCGATAAATTTCTACGAATTTTGGTCTATCGTTTGGTTCGTGGCTCCAACAATTAAGCATTAATGCATAATACTCCTTTGGACATACTTCTGGCTTCTCAAGTCGTTGAAAATTAGGTTTATCGATTGCTTCGAGTATTTGTTGACCTGTAAAAGCAGGCCAAGGCTGAAATCCATATGAAAACATTTCCCAAAGACATACTGCATATGCCCAAACATCTGATGCACTCGTAAACTTCAAATAATTTACACACTCTGGACTACACCATGCAATTGGTAGCTTTAAGTTCACATTAAAGTTTGTCTTGTAATAATCTTTACCAACACCCAATGCTCGACTCAATCCGAAATCACTATATAAAAAATATGAAAAGAAGAAATGGAGAGGCAAAAAAAAAACAGAAAAGAAAACGAAAAATTATCGATGTGAAAATGAAGAAAAATTTCACGCACATATTACAAACCTTATTTTCACTTTATTCTTATTGAATACCAAGATATTACGTGCTGCCAAGTCACGATGAATAAGGCGATTATTTTCTAAATACATCATTCCATTGCATCTATAATTAGATTGGAAACGTTATTTATTAATTGCTTAATAGTTTAATGCGATTTATGATACTTACATTTGTAATGCAAAATCACAAAGCACTGGTACAGTTAAAAACTTTACTCTCAGATCATTATCTTTGAGACATTCGAGCAGTGATCGGAGGGGAGCAAGTTCTGTCACGAGCATTAATGAATCAGTCGACAGCACAACTCCATACAATCGTACGATATTTTCATGATCGATTGAATGCATAATTGCAGCTTCCTTTAGAAATTCCATAGGATTGCTAAGCATTCGTTCACGACAAAGGCATTTAATGGCGACTTGAATCCTCTCATTTCCATTCGTCCAAACACCCTGCTGTACGATACCAAATTCACCATTTCCAAGCTGTTTATTGACACTTATTGAGTCGAGCGGAATTATGTGTTTATTTGTTGGTAATTTATTTGGGGAACTGGGCACTTTCATAACATCTAACGTTGCATTATGGCTTATTAACTAAAAAAGACAAAACAAAAAAATCAATTTATGAACGGAAAGGATGTTTCCCAATGTTTTCATGAATAAATTAATAATCACTGACCTCATCACGTTTATTCACTACTGGCGTCTGCAGTAGACGTTTTATTTTACTCAAATAACCTTGAGAATAATATTTATCATAGAATTTGTGTAGTCGTCGAATCTCTGGCCGACTGAATCCGATGGTGCGAAAGTCTTGATCCGTTGCATACTTAATTTGATGAATGGCAGTTATTTTTAGCTCATTTCTGGAAAATCATTTATTTTTAGTTTCTTAAGAATGTTCTCATTTTACAATTGCGTTGTTGTTGTGGTTTTTAATGTTCCGCTCATGTTTCATTGAACTTTTTTTCCTCGTTCTGTCGTCGCTCAATGAGACATTGCAGACTTTTCCATGTTTTACAGTGAAAATCACTGATTTTACTATCTCACAATTATTCATTACTTACTTTAAGCTTGTATAGTATTGCTGAAGTTCTGCTTCGACCAGAAACTCGTACAGATCTGGTAAATTTTGTTTTTCATCCATCTTTTTTTTGCGCGACTAAAAAACTTATTTTTCATCTGTCATCGTTTTTCGCTATTTCCAATATTTGTGCACGCTCACTTCACATAATTTCAATTGAACAGCATCTCAGTTACTAAAATATCAACTTTTAGTTCCTTAAAACAAACAAAAATGACCTATTTAATAACTATTTGATAAAATTGAGGTTTCTACAAAATAATCCTACTGCTGTCTACCAAATAATTGTGTGATGGAATTTGTGGAGTTTGAAATAGGACGGTAAGTTGTGTATTGCATGGATGTCTCATTTCTGTTTCGCTCAGTGTAGCATTTGAATAAAAATAATACGTTACGGTTATTTAAGGGTTCTATATTTTTTTCTGTGGAATGTCAGCTAAGGTTGTACTCATTGGGGGTGTCTGATGGGGTCTACACCCTTATGGACCCCCATGGAAAAATTTTTTCTGAAAAATAAGTTTTGCTAAAAAGCTTAACATTACTAAAAATAAGACAACTTATTTGATTTTTCAAAATTTTTCATTTTTTATTTTTTTAAATATTAATGTTTTTGAAAATTATAAATTATGCCCTACAGAGTTTTTTCATTTCTTTTTTTTTGGATGATGATGATAAGTACAAAAAAATGTACAAGTTTTTCTTATTATTCTTGTTCATCAATAGAATTTTTCAACTTCTTATTTTTATGGGATTTTTTTTTGTATCGCTTTTCCTAAAAATTATTTAATCTTTTTGTCAAAAATGTATTTTCTATTGTATTTATTTTTGTATATCCACGAATGAGGAAGGACATTAATGTATCGGTTTTTTTCACTCGCATTCAATCTCAAGCATTTTCACATTTTTTTCTTCTTATTATGCATACAATATATAAAAAAAACCTTATGTCATAAATCATTTGGCAATCATGTAGTTTGTTTTATAGCGCCACATATGAATGTATCATAATCGTCTTCTTCCTTTGTAATCATTTTATTATTTTCTTTTTTATCAATCTTATCATGATTCTCAGCGCATTTTCTGGTATTTACGCTTCTAGTCTGTGATTCAATTTCCACGAAATAATCCATATGGTGTTACTCAGCACTGATTATTGATAGCGCTACAAAAATATACTTTTTCCACGTTTTGAGTTTCAAATGCATCTTAACTTATAAAGTTTATGAGTGCCATAAATCAGAAAATTCACTCAAAAATTCTATGAGTCTATAAAGAATATTTGAGAATGGGAAGCATATCAACAGACTAGATAAATACTACAGTGTTATCAAGGTTATCTTTATTTACACTCCTTTATGATATTATATAATCTCAACCTTACTGAATAATGTAAATAGAAGCAACCTTGTAGATTCTACGGAAGTTCTTCAATTTCAAGTGGATTTGAATCCAGTTAAGTAGTTCAAACACCAAAACATGCGCCGAGTTGGAATTCAATTTTGTGATGACAACTTTTCACACTTTCGTCTTCTTTTCATTTATACGAATGTTCAAATTAAATGTAATGCAGTTAGCTACAATACAAAAAGTTTATATTTATTATGATGGCGCTAGGAGATATCATTATAGTAGAGATAATAAATAGATTCTTTCAATTTAAAAGAATGAGTTTTTTTTAAATTTTAATAAATTAGAGTATGAGGAAGAAAAACGAAACATGGAAAATTATGAAATTTTAAATTCCTATAAATATTCGAATGATATTAAAAAGCACAAAAATTATAGCTGTTGATCCTTAAAAATCTTTATCAAACTCTAAGCAATATTTTCTTAATTCACCGAAGCGTATTTTCATGAAGTTGTGAAGGTTTTAAAGCTCGATTCAGAGAATTCTTTTACCTATGTTTTTTTTTATTTCATTTGTAGACAAAATTGTAAAAATTCATTTATTGTTTATTAACCTTACGGGGAGCAAATTCGCGCAAACTGCAATTCCATAAGCATCATTAATTATTTTGCAGAATAAATTTTAATCGGAAAGAAATATTCCTTAAATTATTATATTATTTTTCTCAGTTTTTTTAAATGTTTATTAATAAAACAAAAACTGTCGCAACGTGACCATTTTAATTATTCATCAAATAACCTCGAGTAATGTAAAAGGTCAGCAATATTCTGCTCTCCTTCATATAGAAATAATAGTCATCGCACAACATAGGGGTCATTCACTCATGACGTCCTACATTTACGGGGGAGAGGGGGGGTCTGAGATTTGGTGACACCTTCATACAAAAAGAATTTTTTTGGGGGAGGGGATTTAAAAATCTCGTTTTTTGCGTGACGTCATTTATGAATGAACCCATATTTTATATCGTGTGAATGAAAGTCCGCTACGTTATGCAATCAAATCTAATAGCAAAGTTGGATGTTGGTTTAAACTTAATTATTACTTTCTTTTAGAATAATGTGAGTCTCAATGTATGTTTTATGTATTTGCATGCTGCTACTCAACTCGATAAAAATTTTAATTCATAAACATTTTTTTTAAATTTACTTTTTGTGTTCTAATTTGAAAAATGAGCTGTAACATGGAAATAATGGTAAAAATGATGAAGCATACACTAATATCTACACATGAATGTTTTCTTTGTTCTTCAATTATTATTATTACTATTATTATTATTTTTCATTTAACAATTAATTTTTGGTGTTCGACTTTAATTAGTACATGATCAATTAACTTTTTATTTCTGCGCATTTTTACAAAAAAGTTTTAATCGCTTGTTCAGAGTTCACTTTGTGGAGTTGCTGGCTGGGGTATGTTAGATTCTTGGGTATGCTTCTTTTCCCTACTTTATTATGTTATTCTTCTAATTCCATTTTTGCATGTTCGTACCCAAGAATCTGACCCTGGATGACTTTGAGCTAAATATTGGAAGATTCTCGAATCTTCAGAATTGAAAGCACAAACAAACCTGTTCTGTAATAATGTTTATGTTATGATACCGAAAAGATGCCTATGAACACATTCCTTTAGTAAGGTTTGCAAAATTTGCATAAACTGCTTTACGAATAGAATAAAAATAAAAATGATAATCGGAATGAACAACAGTTATTCTGAATTTTTATTTGCCTCGATATTAAATATAGAAAAAGGTAAAAATTCAGATATCAATATTGTTGACAAAGCAGCAAACTTGTATCCATGTATGTACTGATTGAGCCTGCAGAAATGCGCTGTACTCTTACGAATGTGAATTATTTTTTTACAATATTTCAACAATGTTTTTTTACAGATCTTAAAAAGACTTTTAACTTGTTGCATCATTTTTATCGATTAATAATTTAATTAATTTAATAATTAATATTTTTAATAAATATTCATGTTCCCATATTTTTTTTCTTGAAAAAGTTTCACAAAAACACTTCGATGAACTTCTTCCTATATCATCTAGTAGATCCTCTTTAAAACAAGAGGTTTCACGGTCCATTGTCTTTTACTTTTCTATTTAACCACTTTTTGTGAGTGTGTGAAAATAATATCATTATCAGATTATTTTCTTTTTTCCGCTTACACTTTCAAAAAAAAAAAATTTTAATGAAAAAAAAATCATTTTTTATAAAAAATACGAAAACAAAAGTTTTTAAATTTAAAGAGAATTTTTCCAAAATATTTGAGACACATTACTTAATACAAAATTATATAAAAAATAAATGATGAAAGGCAAACATAAATGATCATGCAAAATTTTTTACAGGTTATAAATTAATTAAAATGACAAAGTAAGAATTTTTCCCTCCCCTACATTAATTTAATTATTTAAATTAGCTGTATTTATATTAAATATTCGCTATGATTTTATCCTCGATTTCGTCTCATATGCTATACCACCCCAATGAAGCTTAAATGTCCTTTCTCGCCATCTGATTGCTGGATTGAATAATGCACATGCAAAAAGGTATGGTCCAGTAAACTCGCGGAACAACCATCCGACGACAAAATTGAATTTATTAAATGGCAATGGTCCATTCTAAAAGTGTTACATGAACGGGAAAGAGAATAAAAGAGAAAAGAAAGGAAAAAAATCATTAATTTAGTTTAAAAACTATTTTTATAAAGGAAATCCAAGATGTGGGAACTTTGACGAGCTTTAAAATAATTTTGCTGCTGAAGTTTGATGTATATTCAATATTCATATCAAGTGATAGCTCAGTTGTAAAGCATAATGAGATATTCACACTAAACACTTAGACAGTAAAAGTCCCAGGTTCGAATCCTGATTTTTAAAAAATAAAATGCTAAATGGTCCTAATTCTTTTTAACAATTTTTTTTTTTGCATTTTCAAAACTATATGAAGCCTTGAAATGAAAGCTTCTTTCATACAGCAATAAAATTCCTTATTAAATTCTAAACTGATTATCTTCAAGTATCAAGTCCTTCAAAGTTTGCCTACCTTGGATAAGACACACAAAAATCCGACAAGGTTAAGTGAAAAACAAATCGATGAAAAAAGTTTTCAATGTCATTGTCATGTATATTCAAAGTATTATATAAACACGTACCTGTACCACTGAAAGCATAATCCAGTCAGATAGAAACCATACTAAAATATGTACTAAGTAGAATGGTAAGGCATCCCATTGAAAAAGCACATTCACTGCCCATGATGCCAAACAACCTAGTACCATACATTCACTGGGGAGAAATTAGAGAGTAAAGAGTAAATTGACATGCTAACATTTAGAGCTTATGCAATGTTTTTTTTACTTTAATAATAATAATAATAACATTAAAAATAATGAGAGAAAAATGCATTGCATAAGGAAACAGGCGAGAGTATACATACCTAAGCGGTTCAAGAATTATTAAATGCGGCACCATTGCGACTCGTAATTTCGCCCATCGCGTGAGACGTAATTGAAAGCTTGTAACATCGCATATGCCTGAATTTTGCCACGCAGGTTGACTACTAACAGCGGACTTCCATCCCGCTTCACTTATTGATTTGGCCAGGAAGAAATCCTCAGCTAGATAACAGCCGAATGCCTGTAGACCACCAATTTCTTCCAACACATCACGACGAATTAATGATGACATTCCCGTATGACAAATGGCACCGAAGAGATCAGCCGTGAGATACATGCGTGCTTGGTATGTGCCAAAATAAATTTTCTCGAATGTTGCAGCAAATCCTTCACGATCACATGTGAATGGCAGCTGATGTACTAAGGCAATTCCATCTTTCATATGTTGAACCATATCGAGTAGAGTATCTTCTTTCATTCTTATTCCACTGTCGGATATCATGATAAGCTCATGTTTTGCATTTACATAACCAGCATTTAAGTTATTAATTTTTGGATTAACTCCAACTTTTGATCCACCGAGGTATAAATGAGCATCTACTTTTGGATATTTATCTATTAAATTATTAACTACTGCCACAGCAGGATCTTCCTTATCTTCTATACAAAATAATAGCTCATAGGATGGATATTGCATTGTAAAAAATGTTTCAAGATTCGGCGATAAATTCGGATCGACACCCATCAATGGCTTCAATATCGAAACGGAGGGTAGCGGTGATTCTCGTGGCAGTAGACATGGTTTCTTGTGCAATTTGATTTTGCTGAAAAGAGATGGAAGTAAAGTATTGTAATAAAAAATAAAAGCAATAAAAATTTGTTAGATAACACCAAATGACAGTCATTAATGACAATTAGAGAAGCATTCAATATCACGATTCGTACTTATATACAATGTGCTTCGTGTATATATAATTTCTTACAATGTACTTTATGTGTGGCTTTGAACTTGTTCAGGAAACTTTAAAATAGGTTTAGACTTTTGAGTTGCAAAAATTTACTTCCTTTGCACATCGTGACTTCAGAATAACCTTAATATTTGCCAAATTTGAATTTATATTCATGACTTGCTTGCCTTTCTTTACATCTGGATATAATTGTAATTAATTTTTAATTGTTACTAAAAAATTTTAACCTCTGTCCATAAAAAAAATTATTAAAGCATAAAAGTCACGGCCATTATCGTTTCGTCCGCATCAATCAATAAAAGCAGACGCAATTTTCGTACGTATAACTTACGCGTGTGTCGACGTTTTAAAGGCTTTTTGCAAAACAAAATGATTACGGTGAAAATTATTAGATGAGAAACTGACTTGAATAGGCTGTTGTCAATTTGTTCAAGAGTTTAAATTTTGGATGGAATTTTAAATTGAAAGTGACCTTGATTTGATGAATTTTAATTCTATTTTCAACAAACCAATTTTTATAGAATTCCCCAAAATTCTTGAGAACTTTCTAGAAGTATTTGAATTGTGGATGGCAAAAGGTCACGTGGATGCCCAAATGGATAGATATCTGTACGGCAAGTGAAGTAAGTAAGTATTTGAAATTTTTTCTCCCAAGAGATTCACTCAACTAGTTGCAACTGTTGCATCAGCTCAGAATGTGGAAATTTATGCAAAACTTGTTTCTGAAGCAAAACTATCATTAATAGGCATTGAGAAAAATCCAGTAATTAAAATAATATTAAACTCTGTATTGATCATGACCTGTAGAGTTTGATGTGTTATTATTTATTGCATATACGTTTCCTACTAGTCACTTTGTTGCTGCTTATAATCCAAAACACTTGAGTAACACTTTTTTTTAAAATTCAGTAATTTCGTCATAAAGTGAGCTGTCCATAAAGTATTCGATGACTTGGAGATACAAAAAATTCGAGTGACTCATCCATACATTCTTGAATGACTGCAGCGTTTATCAATACACTGACTAACAAAAGGATAAAGTATTCGAAGAAAATAACAAGTGTTGACACATATAATACTTCCTTAACGAGCGAGCAGTGACGCTAGTACAAATGTGACAATAATTTTTTTTATCAGTGATGATGTGAGGTAGTAAAAATAAAATCAGAACCAAACGACACTCGATTCATGCTCACGTTATCTTGACAATTTAATTGAGTATTCAAGTGCTCGCTGATTGTGATAAAGCACTAAAAAACTAAATATCATTATCAATTCCAAATATTTACTTCATATGTGATTGCTTTCACCCATCCCAGTTAATCAATCACAATTCATGTCGCGAACATAATGCAATTTATCATTAAATTAGGAACTTAATAATTCTGATTAAATGTAAGTTAATTTGATGATGAAAATTCCCATAGCCACCCATGAATTTGTCACGACGATGTGATGATGATTAAATTAAATTATTCATGCTATGCATGCGGGACACAAATATCATTGTTCGTTTATGTTAATGCACAATATCAGAGATGTATTCAATTCGTAATAAATTTGATCACATTAATGGACCATTAGCAAGTGAAACTAAGTGTCGTATGTGAGATTCAATAATGGAGAGTAACAGCATGTAATGTGACATAATTGGAGAGAATTTATCTAGTTAAACTAATATTAAAGATAGAAAGACAAAAACAACATTAATGTATGTACATTGTGCATAACATAAACTAAGCACGAAAATAGTCAAATTCCCCAACTCAAATATCACATAAATTATTACTTAGGAATTGAAACACAAAAAGCTACGATATAGAGTTTGGTTTTGGGAACTAACATGCCCCGGACAATGGACATCATAAAATATTTACGATAATTTTTTTTGTGGTCTTTTCTTCTTCTTCTTTCCATTTATTTTGTTCATTGAATAAAGAATGAATGAAAGAAAGCAAATGAAATTTAATTCTGATTTACTATTGGGCTTCAAAAAAAAAAAAGAATCAGATTAAGTCAAAAGAAATTGACCTTGCATGAACTGACTGAGGCCACAAATTCCTACTTTATTTCCACTAAATAAATTAACTTGTTTAATTTGATTTGATTGCAATCGTCAATCACAGATTGATTTGTATACAGTCTGAGTCCGTAACATAAGCACGATCAGCTCTTTTTATTCATTTATTGAGAATTCTGCTCTTTTTAGCGCATTTTTGAAACTTGTTTTAAAAAGGTAGCTTAATAATGCACTTTGTCTGTTCGGTCGGAACACACGAAAAACTTTTTAACCAGACATCGTAGAGAGCTCTGGTTTTTTGCATTAGCTCCGTGCCATCGAGTTATTGGCCCCCCGGACAGTTAAAAATCTCAAAACCAATGCTAAATACTATAATTAATGATTTTTTGTTTTCAATACAATAGAGCCAACTTCAAGTGGTATAATTTCAAATATATTTTGACCGTTAGAAAATTTGAATTTCAAAAAACCGTTAAATGACAAACCATTTTATTATATGAAAATTCACCGTGCAAATTGCTAATTATACTATAATTAATGATTTTCAAGTGTATTTACGCGGGAAATTTTCAAATATATTTTGACCGTTAGAAAATTTGAATGCCAAAAAACCGTTATCGAGCCGTCGAATTTATTTAAGTCACAAAATATTCATGATTGACTTATTTAATACGCAGTACTTTGCTAATCAAATACTGATCGCTAACACAAAAATGCGCTGAAGTCCCTCGATCTATAACACGAGGACTTTCTTTAAATTTTTTCATTTCTTGTGCCTTAAATAAATATTGTGAACATTTTTAAAACCATATTTTAATAAATTTACAATTAACTAAACAAAAACAATTATTTTTTATGGCAAGTCTGCGAGCATTTATCAAGAAAATGTCGCAAGACTTGCTTATTTCATCAAAAATACTTTCTATATTTAGAAAACTGATACAGCAAAGGAATAGATTAATAAAAAAAAATGTTAGCACGTGGATGACCAAAGTCCACATTTTGCCGGTTCGATTTGAAAGATGAGATGAGAATGCAGTGAGAGAGACAGGCATGATTTGAATATTTATGACTAACAATTGAAATTAATCATGGAAACGGCTTAGCAACTATTCAATTTCTGTCTGTTATACGAGACATCGAGAGAGATTCAAAATTAGAGAATATTCTAGAAATTTCTGGTTTTCACCATCACTCCCCCAACTTTTGAGAATATTAAGTGGACATAACAAAATAATAATAATACTAAAATGATCTCAAAGGTATGCGTTACGCAGGAGATAAACTGACAGTGAAGAATTTAATAACAATATAAATTAACAGCCAAATGTAGGCGAATGTTTTTCAAAAACAAATGATGAGGCACGCACCACTTGAACGTGGAATTTAGCAAGAAGCTGAGCAAATTTACTCTACAAATAGAATTTTTTATCATCTGTTACGAATATTTTGTCACAGAGACTTGCTCAATGAATACTCTGTTTACTCATATTTTATTCGGTCAGGGAGACCTGTTGTCGAATTCCTCACTAATTATTATGACTTAAAAAAATGTCACATGAGACTCGTCACTCGTTACATTAATCAGTATTATACAGAATGATGCTGGAAGGCCTCGTGTTATTCATCGAGGGAATTAAGCGCATTATCCGCACGTAGATCCTAATTTATGCAGCACAGAGCCAGCCAGCCAGCTAAAGTGGACCTTTAAGTGCATTGTTTTCTAAGGAAAATGCGCTAATTAAGTATTTAATAAAGCTTGTAAAAAAGGGAACTTGGGAGTGTTACAAAAAGTAATTAATTTGTTCTACATAAAGCTTCGTTGACTTAACTTATCAATTTAAATATTTAGCTTGAGTTTCTAGTTCGAACATGGAATTTATCACGTTTGCTTTATTGCTTTTCTCCATTTAAAATTCTTTCTACACACATTTTTATGAGCCCATATTCCATAAATAGCTCGAATTTCCTTTTCGTCGCTGTCAACTTGTTTCCTCAAATCATACTTCAAATTTTTTCTCTCTCTCTTTCTATTCTATAAAAGGATTCAATAGGCTTTGAGCATACTTAATGTTCAACAACCTTTTTCTTTTCGCCAGTTTATGTACACAAGGAAAATAATGTAAATATTATGATGAGTGAACGTGTCTGAATGGAAACAATTCAGCCTTTTACATAAATGAATTATTTAATATGATATTACAATATAATATATTTATAATTAGATTAAAGGGTCGTTCACTAATGACGTCTGACATTATGGAAGCTTAATGTTCTGTCAGACAATCTAATTAAACAATTAAAGGCACAGACGTTTCCAGACAACATCAACGTCTATTTTTGTGATGAACGTCATTTTTGAATGACTCTACAACAATGGGCTGATTTATGTAAATGTATAACCCTTGTACACACTTTATCAGTTCCTAGAAATCATTCAAAACTTATTCAGATAATTGCCTACTAGCACGACTTGTTAATTTTATTAATTCACAAGAATTAAGTCAATGGACGTCAATTTAGTCTACTAAAAGAATCTGACAAAATATTTTCCAATTTGCGTTATTTCATCATCGCCAATTCAATTTCAATTTGCTAAATTGAGTTTATTTTGATGTTTAAATAACATTTCATTTTTTTATGGACTTACAATACAAACAAGTATAAATTAAATATTTAATATTATTATTGAAATGTAGCCATAAATATTTGAGCATGATAAGAGAAAAGAAATTATCGCACATATAAATTACATTATATGTGTGGAAAGGCAACAAGACTTACTTATCTATGAACTCGTTCAAAAGTCAAGTATTTGACTTTCTGTTGCGTTCATTCCATGAAGTAATGGTTCATGTGACAGCGTACAAAAATGATATTTTTTTTGCTTCTTTAAAACAACTTGTAAAAGTCATCAAGGTGGATGACATGGGCGCAGTTTTGTTGACTTAATCAACATGCCTTATTGTGAGATAATTAAAGGTGCAAATTATTTGGATTAATTAATGATAATTGGAATTTAACGATTTTTTTAAAAAGGAATCCGTAAACAATTAGTTCTTATTCTAGAATTACGTAATTCGTTCTGTAAGCCTGTGTGCAAATTTATTGGAATTCGAATAGTTTTGAATGTTGTCGAGGATATAAACTTTAATGGAAATAACCATCGAGTAAGAAAAACGACCTTCAGAAATGCAAATTTCCTGTTAATTCCGCAGCAACACAGAGCTACAATTAAATTGTATTATCTTCAAGCTTTCATAATAACAAGTATGACTGCAATTTCTACACTTTCTAGCATCACATGAAACTTTTTATTTCTGTCTCAAAACGGAGGGACAAGTCAATCACGTGAAATCACTTCATTATTTGATTGTCATTTCTTATCTGCTCATTTCTCAGACGATTACGACATAACAAGCAGTCCGAAACATGACGAAATAAATGAACTGAATGAAAAAATATTCATTTACCGATAATGACTATGAATCACTCAGAAATTCTACACAAAAAGAATCTTAAGAGTAACTAAATATTTAGCTTTTAAAAATTGAGGATAGTACCATCAAATACAAATTAGCATTGGCGTTGGTAATTATGCACATAAATGGTCTCGCTAGCCTAAGCAAACATTCAATTTCAAATGCTACACGTGCTGTCTATAGCCATAAGTCATAGATTTAGGGGGTAAACAATCAAGTCTATTACATTTCTTATCAGCCAAATGAGTAGGCTTTTCGGGTGCTTTGACTTATCAAATTGTCATCATTAAGCGTGCTTATAAATTATAGACAGGCAGACGCACATAAGTAAATAAACGTGATATCTATCCAAAAATGAAGAAATGAACATAAAGCCTAATTAAATTTAAAAATCGTAGCAGAGAAATATGAAATTTTTTATTATTATTTTTAGGGTTCGGAAAAGTGTCTTCGCATATATCTGCGCAGATAAAATATGCGCATATCTTCGAAGACGTATGCGAAGATGTCTGCGCAGACAGTTTAACGGAAATAAAAAATTTAAATTTTTTTAATTGATAATTTATTTTAATTTAAAGTAGAAGGGCAATTCCACGGATGTGATTTTTCAAAAACTTCGTCTTTAAACTAATTTTTCTCATAATTCAGCTATCTAGACATTCTAATGACTACATATATCTGTTTGAGATCCTGAAATCTAGCTATCTGAACTTATTTTTTCCACCTATATTCTTTAATTAATGAAATATCTGAATTTTTGGATGCATTATTCTATTCAAAAAGTGGAATTCTGAATTTTCACACCAAAATTTTCCACTTCTTAGTAATCTAGACATCTTTTTATGTCTCATTTACTGTACATTCAATGTTGTTTTATCATTCTGCATACTTAAATCCACTCATGAACCTTTAATTAAGCAGAAAAATAAATTTTTTTAATTCAATTAATGAAATAGGGCAACGCTAAAGCTTTTTTATTCCTAATCCGCAATAACATACCGAATATCAGTCATGATTTTTACATAATTATGATTGATGTGATTAATGTTACAATTGATTTGGCAAATAAACAGCTAAAGAAATACAATCGCAATCTTTCTTGCATTCTTTGATTAGTTAAAATGATAAAATTTGATTAAAAAATTTGACAAATTGAAGAAGAATTACAACTGAATCTTTCGGAATTCAACCTATCTGTGGAATCGCCCTATAATTATTAATTGTACTATCGTAAAAAGTCGGAAAGTTATGAAAAAAATTCTGAAATTTACTAAGAATTTATCTAAAATTTAATTATTCATTTAGTTGAAATTAGAACCATTGCGGCTAGACATTTTTTTCTGAGAAATTTTGTATGAAATCTCACTATACTTCACAAGAGCAATTTTCATAAGATTTTCTATGGATAAATTAATTGTTGTTATTTTTAGTAAACTTAATTATTATTTTTAAAAGAATTAATAATGCAACTACATAAATAATAAAACTGAAAATTTATTGCAAAAAATCTGAAATCAAAGTTTATGCAAAATATCTAAAAATCATCTGCTTAACATTTAAATTTGTCTGCGCAGATGTCTTCGAAGATGTCGGCGCCGACAATTTGTATGATCTGCGAAGATCTTCGCATCATCTGCGCAGACGGCCGAACCCTAATTATTTTACAAAACAGGAAAATAAGAAGCGGAGCTAAACGCGTGAAGTGAAAACTTCCAAAAAGTAATAACAAGACGAGACAATGCACGATAATTGTAATTTTGTTGTTTTTTCAGCAACGGATATTTACATTCAATTAACATACGACGTGATAAATTCCATCTACAATTGTAAAGTTTGCGCATTTTCATTAAAAAGAAGAAGAATTAAATATGAGCAAACGTGTTAAATTGAAAGGCAAACTAAAGAGCTATAGATAAGATGAAGTTAGATAACTTTGTCATTCTTTTATGTGTATGGAAATGAACGTATGAAGTCGATAAACATGACTCTATAAATGCTCAGTTGAAGAATCTACTGGAAATAATATATCCATATGTGCCAGCACTTTGTATGTTTGCCTGCGAAAAAAATGTTGTTTTCTGAATTCACCAACCAAAAAAATTGTATTTAAATAATTAATGAAATGTGTGAATAAATGGTAAATACGAATAGCTATGTAAGTAACGTTAAGCATGTAAGTTCTAGTAATTCTCAAATGTTCGGAAGGAATTAGAGACGCTCAGTTCTTATAAGAATTCACGGTGGTATTTTTAAATGAAACTTTTTTGTAGCCAGAAACACCTTGATGCCAATTTCACCATAAAATATTACATTCAATCGAATTTATTAATACTTAGAACGCAACAAAAAGTCCGTACCTAGCAAATAGTTTCTTTTTGCGACTTTGCACAAGTCATAGTGAGAGAGAATAGCACCGAATGACTGAGTGATTTTCTTTCGTTTTGAATAATTTATTGATAAAAATGATGCGATTTTGATGACGAAACGAAACTGCGACTCTCAATGTCATACACACAGTAAATGTGAGAGAATGAATCATTATTTTTATATATAAATTTAAGTTGTATACAGCAATCTGTGTTCAAAAGTCAATTTTCTACTACGTAAGCTGGGTAAATACATGATGAATAATTATAACGATATGCTATGGCGCGACTTTTTGATCGAAAGAGGTTTCACAGGCACAGAAATGAAAATCTATCAAACAAACAAACGCCGCCGTTCCGCGTCTTTTTCGTTATTTTTTCCCTCGTTCCGTTCTGTACATTTATTTTATTCTTTTTTGTGGATGTTATATAGAAGAAAAGAAGGATTGGTTTTTGATGACGGCTTTTTTTACAGTAGCAAAATTAATCACGCAATCCCTTACGAGAGAGAAATAGGGTATTTCCAATCATGATATTGGCTTCGTTTTTCACATTACATTCCTACCAATATTATCAAAACTAACTAACTAGTTTAAATGCCCATAGCAGCCGCGTACGATGAGAATCTTTTATTTATTTACTCTATTAGCTGCTTGCTTTTTTCTGATGTAGAAGTTACGCCAACACATTAGAATAAACCACCTTGAATAAGGCGTTTCACACACATATTTTTCGATAGTAAAAATTTATATATATTCACTTTTATTGAATGCTTACTTTACATGCTTAAATTTTTGGGTGGTGGGCATTTTTTGTGTAGCAAAAAAAAAGAAATTTTCCTCTTCTTCACGTTCACAAAATGAAATGTGAAAAGAGTCATTTGTGGCTTGCTAGTAGCTTGCTTGAAATCGATAAGGAAATTGTTTGCGCAAAAAATATACAAGTATATATCTCATGACTTACCCGTAAGTAATTCCAAATATATGTAGAAGCAGATTTCCACAATAAAAGATGAATAAAGCTATTGCAAAACCATAAATATAAATGGAAAATGACATTTTAGGAAAATAATTTTCATTATTTTCGTGGAATTTCACGAAACTTTCAATTTTCTTTCTCTGCTCGATATTTTCACTCTTCTTTATCTTATTTTCTTGCTATTTTTATCTTTTGATCATTTTGTCATTTGATTTTTTAATCATTAATTTCACAAACTAACTATATAATTATTAATAAATTTTGTTGCTCTGCTTTAATTAACTAAACTCTTTGATGTAGGTATAAAAAAAATTATGAAAATTTTTTTCTTTCACTTATTTTCCTCATCTTTTTCTCGAATACTTTGATTATTATATTTTTTTATTTCTCAATATATGTTGTCACGCGCGCAAATACTTTAACTAATGATTTCTAGAACGCGGATAAATTGATAATGTAGAGGAGAAAAAATTATTTACACTTTTAGACAGTTCTGCTTGCTTTTTGATTTTGATCATTTAGCACTCTAATGGCTGTTATTTGACGGACTGTCAGCAATTCAAATCTTAAACGACCGTTACTTTTAGTTATTTTTTTGATGGATTGATTATTGTAGACTAATTCATGATTACTGCATCAGTTTTATTAAGGTTTAATTTCCGAAGTACTTCCAGTAATTTCCAGAACATCTTTATTTTGAATTTTTGAAAAGTGATCCAAATGAGGGGAAATTGAGGGGAATCACCGCATCAAAGACTGAATTTCATGTAATTACGCAATGTTGATGAAATCTAAGTAGCCTAATAAATGAGGAATTAAAAAATTAATAACTTATATTATCCTGCTATTTCAATGTGCTGTATTTAAACAGTAAACTAGAAATAGATTTGTCAATAAATTTCCCCGCTTTTTTGCTAATCTGATAACGCTCAATTTGAAAAGTCCGTTAAAATCGAAATGTCGAAAATCCTTTTCTTCCTTTATATAGGCAAGTATTGTTCTCATGCTATAATGATTTATTATTCAATATTATCAAGCTTAAATGCGTTAAATGCACAGAGGTATGTTAGAAATTCGAAAAATTAAAAAATTAAAATGACATTTGAAAATTCAAATTTTTGTCGAAATGACCGTTATTTTTTTTGTGGAAAATTATATCAAATTTTCTTTAAATTTTAGATTTCTTAGTGAAAGTGTTGAATTGTGCAATAATTTTATAAAATATACGTTAATTAAGCATTTGTTTTACACAGATATTATAAAGAAATAGTAGAGAAAAAGCCTCTTTAGTGAAATAATCATTCCCCTGTTGATAACACAGATTTATTTACATTCAATTTTTTGCTTTCTAATTTTTTGTTCGTCTAAAATCAAATTAAGCTCTATTCTCAATTATTCCATAATTTAATTAAAGTTTTGAGTATCGTTTAGTTTGTTGAAAATGGAAAATTCTGTTACTGTTATTGCGCCCGTTAATATTGCTGTTATTAAGTACTGTAAGTATTTTCTGATAAGATGAGTGAAAAATCACTTTCAAATTATTAATTAAACTATTTTTGGATTAGGGGGGAAGCGAAATGAGTCATTAATTCTACCTATAAATGATTCTTTATCAGTAACTCTCTCAACTGCTGACGTAAGTATAAAAATCATTGACATTCTTTTCTTTCCTTAATCTCCGCTTCCTCATCACATGTAAATTTACATATATTCATTTATTCATCATCCACTGATCATCATCACGTTTTTTAGTTATGCAGTAAAACGACAATAAGTGCTGATCCGTCATATGAGAGCAATCAGATTATATTGAATGGAAAGGAAGAGAATTTTGAAAATGAAAGAATTCTTCGATGTTTCGAGATGATTAAGCAGCGAGCGTTAGAAGCAGATTCTTGTCCTAAAGAGTTACTTGATTGTAAGATACACGTAGACTCGGAGAATAATTTCCCAACAGCGGCTGGATTAGCATCCAGTGCAAGTGGATATGCTTGTCTTGTCTACGGTATGGCTCAACTTTATGGCTTAAAAAAGCAAGAAATCTCAGATATTGCTAGAATGGGATCAGGTTCGGCATGTCGCAGTATTTATGGTGGATTTGTTCAATGGCAAAAAGGTGTAGAATTAGATGGAAATGATTCAATGGCTGTTCAAATTGCACCGGCTTCTCATTGGCCTGATCTTAATGTTTTGATTCTTGTTGTTAATGATAATAAAAAGAAAGTCGGTTCAACCTCAGGAATGGCACGAAGTGTCGTTACATCAGAATTGATTAAATATCGTGTTGAGAAGTGCGTACCACAACGAATTCATTCAATTACTCAGGCTATTAAGGATCGTGATTTTTCAAAGTTTGCTGAAATCACAATGAAAGATTCCAATCAGTTCCATGCAATTTGCTTAGATACTTTTCCACCTTGTGTCTATATGAATGATGTCTCACATGCTATTGTTAGCTATATTCATGAATTTAACAAAAATGAAGGTAATGTGTGATCTAAATTTAAGGGAAATTAAGCACTAATTAAGAATATTTCATATGCAGGTGAAACGAAAGTTGCTTACACATTTGATGCTGGTCCAAATGCATGCCTTTATCTGCCTGAAAAGTACGTGAAACGTGTGCTTTCATTCATAAATCATGTATTTCCAAATGATAATCAAGAAACTGTTGAGTATATACGTGGAACTCCAGTTGAATTGGAGAATGAGGTAAGAGGCCATAAAAAAAGTTCATGTATACAAAAATTTTGATTATTTATTTAATTATTTTGCAGGAAAATGATTTCAGTCAATATACACCATACGCTAAAAATTCATTGAAATACATAATCCATACAAAAGTCGGTGACGGTCCATCAATTGTTGAATAACATTACGAAGGTCGACGGCATATATTGTTTAAATCATCAAGCAATACACGATCAAATCGAATCTCGTCAATTCTATAAGAAAAATATATCTAGGTGCATTTGGCTTATGTCTGTTGGTTTTAAACTATCCGTACATTAAAAAATTTAATTATATATATATGAAAAAGTATTAATTTCAAATCAGATCTTTTGGTTGGAGGGCATTAATATCTTTAATTTTACTTAATGTAATAAACTTATTTAATTTCACGAGGAACAACGAGAGAAAGTTTTTTAATTTGTAAAATATTGTAGTTATAGCTTACTCTTACTCAGGTGCGCTGAGTCTGCAAATTGAAGTGCAGTCATTTGAATTATATCTAAAAATATCTTGTGATCAGCATCAATTTCCAAAAATTAACACATTGAGAATTTCGACTGAATGAGTCATAAATCCATCACTGATGAGTTTTCGGAGAAATTTGCATGGAATGTTGTTAAAAATTCGTTGGAACTATTGTATTGAAAATGAGATCTGGTTTACATTTCTAGTGAATAATCTGGAATTTTCAACAAAAATGTCTGATTCGTTCATTAACAGAACTAGCTACATGATACTATAGACTAAAATAAAGGGTCATCAAAATACCTTTGAAATGTCAGAATAGAATGAACTGGAAAAATCGATGTTTATTAGCAGAAAATATACATAAAGTTACAACGGATATATTGATTATCTCATTTTCCGGATCGAAATGTCGTTAGAAGTTTTATGGATATTACCTTGTCGTTGATTGATGATTGATCCTAGAAATGACGGATTTGGGGTAAACAAAAAAGTTATGTGTCATTCTGTGGATTGATTTGAACGTTGTGACAAAGGAGAGGGGGAGGGGGTGTCTAAAAATCCAATTTTGATGCTGTTGAAGGTTGAATTGATCTTAAAACTTAAGGAACTTTATTATAGGAGTCCTCAGGAATTTTTTGAGGGAAGTGTTTTAATTTTTTTTATATGAACAGCAAAATTTAATGTTTTGGGATTTTTCTCGTAAAACCCTAGTAAATTGAAGAAAATTTCCGTTGAGAGTGGAGCTTTAACACCTAAATCTCCCCCTGAATACGTCCCTGGGGGTCGTTCATTTATTACGTTCGCTTTTTAGAGGAGAGGGGGTTTGAGTTTTTGAAACGGGCTACAGTAAAGAAATTTTTTTGGTTCAAAATTTGAAACGAGGGGGGGGGGGGTAGGGGGGATTCTAAAAAGTCCTAACGTAATAAGTGAACGACCTCATATTTTATTTAGCAGCAATTTGATTTGAATGGGAACCAAACTCACGTCCTTTGATTTTCGATAGCATGTTCTTACCACTAAGCTATTGAGTGCTACTACAATAAATGTCTGAACAGTGATTATAGTCTAGTCATTGTTGTTGCTTTTGGTTGCTTTATTTAGGAACCTCCTGTACATAATTTGTAAATGACCCCGAAATAACTATAAGGCACAAAATACAGCAACACAAACTTACCAGCCTGCAAAAAAACAAGCTTAAGCTATAAATAAGCAGTTTTCACCCAAATTACAGCCTTTCTCTCTTTCCTAAAAGCAATCAATCTGAAAATATTTAATTTTATGACATAAGATATCCGGTACTCACAGCAAATATTAATTTTTCTTTCTGGTTATCTTTATTTGATTTCAATTGTGGATTTTTTTTAGTATCAGTTAACAAAAAAAGATGTTCAGAAAAAGATAGTAATAAAAAAAACGTAAAAGTGAGACGCCGCTATAGTCGTTAATAATATTTTTTTTTTCATTATACTTTTCATAAACGTTTGAATACTTTTTTCTTTCTCATTGACAAGGCAAGGATGAATTACAACTTCTTTATGTGTATGTTTCAATCTAGAGTTGAAAGGCACTAAATTTTGTTTTTCATTAAGATCTGATTACATTAAACTTTTTTTTTCCTTTATGAATCGAACATAAAAATTCCAATTGAAAATTAAAATCGAATGGTTCTTCATATATAAAAATATGACCGTAGTTGGATAGATCGGGATCGAACAAAATGACTAGGTAAATTGCAATGAATTAAATCTATATGTGAATTATTTTATAAAAATTTCTTCTCATTAGGCAATTTTTTTCTTTTTCAATTTCTCTTCCTTAACTTGGTTTATAGGCACAAAAATTCATTTCTTTATAGGAGGACATTCATCTTTGTAAAGCACACTTTCAACTTCTTTTTTCTAAGGGGGTTGTTCATCAATGACGTCCATCTAAGGGCACCTCTGACATCCAGCATTTAGGATTCAGGGGGATCATGATAGACGTCATCGATGAACGACCCCATTTATATCCGTAAAAGCTTTTTCTTCTAAATTTTGGCTATTGGTACAAATTTTTTCTCATCATGTGAAGAGCACATAATTGTTACCATTACATAAGTTATGAATTAATAATCTCGCTATTATTAAA
This sequence comes from Chironomus tentans, assembly GCA_963573255.1. Lineage (NCBI taxonomy): Eukaryota > Metazoa > Arthropoda > Insecta > Diptera > Chironomidae > Chironomus > Chironomus tentans. The sequence continues at coordinate 53,826,286 of OY754302.1, read as the reverse complement.
AATTATTTTTATATAATAAATTTAACAATGACATTCTTTGCAACGACTTCTGGTTCCTTCCTTTTTAGTTCATTTTTTTGATTCTACCTGGTTTGTACTGAATGTTAAGAAAAATTGCATTAAATGGTGTTTTAAACGTGATTTTGGTAAATGTCTTCTTATCTTTACTATTAATCATTAATTTTAAATTGTAAACTTTTTGCATTTCCATTTTTTTTCATCATTTTTTTCCATTTGCTAAATTTGTTTTTAAGAGAATTGTGCTGTTGCAATAAATTAATTAATTAAGAGAGAAAAAAAAATCTTGACTAACTGATTGATTTTTATCTTGAACAGCTATGCTGTGTGACATGCAGGAGATTGAAATTTAGAAAGTAATTGTCACATGCTATTAGATTGTAACGGTTAATTTTTGAATTTAACGGATTTTTTTTTGAAAAATTTGAATATTTTTGCATCAATTAATTTAAAAAATTTCCGTTACAATCTAATATCACGTGACACTCAACACACGTGTGTCATCCGCCAGATTTTCACACAAGCAACAAGCTGCTCAAGCGTAGACCATCAATCTGTCAAAAAATCAATTTTTCTCGCAATAAACTTCTTCCTTCCTTCATTTATGTATAAATATGATTTGAATCAACAAGAACATAAACATATAGAAAATAACATTTTTAAAATATATATCAAGAGTTAAAAATGAACACGAGACACTGTTACTTTTTTCATTTATTATTAGATTAAATTTAATAGACTCGTTTTGTATAGTTTCCAGGGAAAGTGCCGAAGAAGCCCGTACGACTATTAGTTCCAACATACCTGTAATTGAGAATTTCATAATAAATTATTACTGTTATTGCTTTATAATTGCCGACCTACCATCCATCGTCGCACTGTTCAAGTACATAAACAAGATCGCCCTCTCTCAATTCCAATTCATCAGAATTTACAGGTCGATAGTTATACACTGCACGGTAGCTACAAATAATGACAATCCATTTAGTTAATGAATGCATTTAACTTTCCAAAATGCCTCATTTCTTACGTGATTGGTTCATTTGCGGTGTCAACATGCAGAACTTCTGTTTTCCTAATGGTTTTTGTCTCTCGTACAACATCTGAGTTTGAATATGGTATTGGCGACGAGGAGGTTGGTATGATAGTTTTGGTCACTGTGGTTGTTGTTGTAACAATATCATTTTCTAAATCTTCGCTTCCGATATCCTATGGATGAAGAGAAATTTTTGGTTTTAACGGAATTGACATGGATGTCATCGTGAGGTTACAAAAGGGGGGTTATGTTTAAAATATTCTTTAAAATTGCCTTATTTGATTAAAATTACTCGTGTTTAGAGAAATTCCAATCAAAGAAAGCAATTTTCATTTATAGTTCCCCCATCCACGATGATACCCACAATTTTCAATTAATTCTGACACATTTCAAGCAAAATAATGAGCAAGAAAGCTAAACAATGGAGCTTACCGTTAGAACGTCAACATAGGATACGGGGAAGATGCCTTTTCTATTACCAATACGTCCTTCGAACCAATTTGGATCAACACGCCTTGTTAGCGATACTAATTCACCTTTGTTTAATGACAATTCAATATCTGATTGTGCTACAAAATTATATTTGGATCTAGCTTGACCCTCTGATGGCTTCTTTGCAGGCAATGGTGGTGTTGGACGTGAACCATCATTAGAAATTATCTATTGTTTTATTAAAGAGAAACAAACAAGAAAAAAAGAAGTATGTGAGTTGGTAACAATAGATGATTTATATCCACAATGTGACATTGTATTCTTACATCTACATATTGAACAGGCAATAGTCCAATCATAGCATTATGTTCTCCCTCATACCAGTTCTTATCGATTTGACGTCTGATATAGATTATGTCACCTTTCTTGAATGACAGCTCTCTGAATGATTTTTTCCCGTAACATACAATGGGGGAGACAAAGGAGGAGGCATCGATATATTTGGGTGAGATAAGACAAAAGAAAAATAAATTTATGAGGTAAAACCCGAGCCAACAATTATGTCAACGTCATGGCGTCCTTCGGTTGATTTTTAAATTATAAAATATTGGTACAAGTCTGTCTTAAGGACGCTATAGCAGGTTCCTTGACGTCGACAAAATTATTTTGGCAGGGAATTCTTTTATTGTGTCGCTCGGGACGTGACACAAATGTAAATCATACCTATTGGATTGTCCTTGAAAACTATACAGGGCCCTCGCTACAGTTCCTGGAAGATTGACAGGTGATTTTGATGGAGGTGGTAAATTATATGCAAAATCATCATAACGATTAAGTGCAATAGGGGACTTTTGGGATGGTGTAAAATTATCTGTGTGTCTACGGTTGTTCATGTCTTGCAATTCTTGTAAATACTTTCTACGGCGTTCCTCTTGATAAACCTTTTTCATATGTTCTGCTTGCTGACGCGCCAGTTCATCATCCGGAATTGCATGCTTAAACTCATAACGAACTGGTACTTTATAATGTATATTCACATCATTTTCGACGTACTTTTTTTGAGAGTCTATTGCACATAACGCACGATCAAATTTTGCAATCGAATGACAAATGAACAAAAAATAATAATAATGCATGTGACATTCATGATGATGATGATGATTATGGTGGATAGGAGGAAGAGATGAAAATAAATTGATGTGAACACATAAAGAGCAATAGAAAAATTATTATTAATATTTCATATTTGTAGGTAGATTATAGACAGAGTAGATGCAGAGTAGATCATTTTTGTGCCAAAACGATGTTCGACATCATCATCATTGATTTTTTTAATATTTTTCGGAAGCGCATCAGAAGCAGATGAAAGAAAAAAAGAGAAGAAAAAAGAAAAAGTGAATTTTTATGCCACTTTTAATGTACGTGATGATGTTGTTGTTAGTAATAATAAAGTTTTGTGTGTACGGTTTTGTTTAAGGTATACATAATTTCACTTATGATCTTTTCAGCCTTCCATTTATCATCCATATGCATGCAGAGAGTATAGAGCAAGTTAAATTAAATTTCACTTTCTTCATGCTTCTCTATAAACTCTGCAACTGCATTTTCCTATTGTACTTTTGTGGTTACTTATGCCCATATAGATCATTTTCTTTACTCCCAACAAACATTTAAACAATCTTGGGGGTCCTCGATTTAAACAATTATTTTATTCCAGAAAATTGATTTTCATTTCATGCTAAAAATTCCGTTACGACAAATATTTGAAAATTTCTTTTAAAGAAATTCAAAAATTTAATTCAAACCGAGGACTCCCCATTAATTGAAATGAATTGAATACGAAACAGTTGGTAATGTTATTAAACTCTATTGTGAGACAATAAAACGCATGCATGGGTAGCCAAATGACAATGTTTTCATGCTATTTTTCAATGAGATTTATTACTTTCTTCCATGTCTCGCAGAAAAGAAATTATTTTTAATTTCACATGAATAAAAATATTCAATATTTCACACATAACTGGGTCTTTAATTTCTCCTACGGATGATCCATCATGAATCAATAATGCTATGGGAAAATGTTTATGTACCCATTGAGGCGAAATCACATATAAGTAAGTGTGAATAATGTATTTTGTACATTGTTGAGAAACAAATAAACAGATATTAAGAAGAATAGACAGCTTCAACTGGATGCATTAATAGCAAACAATTGAATATGAAATATCGTGTGAATTAAGAAAAATGTTTTGTGTAGCTTGATGTGATGATAAAAATGTATTGATTGTGTTAGCAGTTTTTCCTGTGTGGATTGCGTTATTTACTGGTGCTATTTTTGGTGTTTGTCAGTTTTTTGGATCATTTTTTAAGGAAATCTGAATGAATTTTAAAATTCAGCTAGTCAATATGTACCAAAAATTCAAGATCCAGCTAGTCTAACCACGAAAAGTCATGCAATTCAACAAAGATCAAATATTTTCATGCATTAATTCCCAGACTCTTTTCATTTCCTAGCTCATTCACTTTTGCCATTAATTTCAAACTTGTCTTTCTTCTTATCCGACTTCATTCATTCTCTTTCTCCATTATTCCATCTAAAATTGTTTCATAATTTAATAGATATTCAATTGTGTCTGTTTTTAAATAGAAACAAACAAAACGGCACAAATCGATAATTTATGTAATTTCATTTCTTTTGAAATGATAGATTGCCTTACATTAAGACATTTCTTTCAATTTTCTATCCGTTCTTTTTCTTCTTTTGCTGATTATTTGTTTTCATTTCCATGTCATCATGAAACGTTTATAATTATTATCATAAGATCTCTTTTATGGATCTGTGAAACTTTTTTCTCTTTTTCGATTTTTATTCTTCTTATCAACAAAATTATATAGTTATATAGACAACAGCAACAGAATAAACTTCATAAAGCACATTTTTATATCATCATGTTCTCATCTCATCATCTTCATGATAGTTTTCGTCTCATCTTCATTGTCATTTATGTCGTGAGGAGGGAAAACATTGTAATGTGACACTATCATTAAGTGTCTTTTTATTTTATACTCAAGTTTCTGAAAAAAGCATGCTTGGGCAATAAGTGGATGAATGTTATCAGCTTCCAGGCAATTGAATTTAATTATGAGATTTTTATGTGGCGAATCTAAAGGTTTTTGAGAGTTTGAGGACTTAAAGTGCTGTAGAATGCTGTGATGAGCTTTTAGAGCATGTCCTGACTGTTTATCTACACGATATTTATTTAATGCTTGCTATTGAATTGAATTTATGGTCCTAGATACGGACACTTTTGAAATCTTAAAGTTTTTCAATTTTTGAGTTATAAATTCAAGATCAAGTCAACCAATCAACATGGAAGTAACGAAATCGCATGACTGTAACTATAGGACTGGATTGTTAAAAAGAAATGTTTCATCTTCACTTCATCAATTTCTTTCTATTTTGCCTTATTTTCTATGAGATGCACAATTTATTGAAAGCTTTATAAAGACAAGATGATGATCATAGTGATGATGATGAGGTTATTGGATGCTGTTGCTGTTGAACCAAAAAATATGGCAATTTAGTGGAATAATAAGATAATTGAATCCGTAAAAAATTTATTCATGCACATAATAAGATTAATGGATGCAATTAATTCCGATTATAGGCTATATTTATGCAAATGATTGAGCATAACCATAAAAATTTGTAATTGTTGCTGCCCATTTTATACATTATTATATCTCTTTCACTCTCATTATTATTTAATTTTTTAATTTGTCTTGGCACAATTCTGGTCATCATCTTATTAACGATGAATTTCAATTTTTATTGGCAATTGCGAGTTAGTTTTATTTTTAATTTCACCGCTCTTGCTCTCATGTACGGCTGATTGGAATTTCATTTCTCCCTCGTCGTTTCAGTTTTATTGCATCACACAGTACTCTTTTATCCATGAAATAAAATTATGCGATGTGATTCATTAAAAAAAGTGAAAATTGAGCATGTAAAATGTCACACTTCAACATTATGTATAAAAATATTTGGTGTCGTTGAGAAAGAAAATTTGGAAGTAAGGTTTAATGAGATAAAAAGGTATGAAAGTTTGAATTGGCTTGTTATTGAGTGACAGACTTTCAGGTTTTAAATTTCAAGCATCTAGTGATTCGAGAGAATTTTACGCAGCTCCCCCACCCCCTAGGGTATACTACCCCATGTGTTACCCTAGGTGATTCCGAGCAACTGGCCCCTTCTTAAGGTTTATCCACAAAATTAAGTATAGAAGCCACCCAAAGTGACAAAGATCACATCAACTTTTCATTATTTCAGAAATATTCGATGAAAAAAATTGAAATTGATCAAGCACGTCACACACGAGCACTGTTCAAAATAAGCTATTTTAGCACTTTACATATTTAAGCATGTATATTTGTAGATGTTGTTATTATTCACAATTAGCACCTGATTTAGATATTTTTTATAGTATCTTACTTTATTTTCTTTTTTAAGAACAATAACCATCTCCGGAGCAGTAGAAGTTGATCGATAACGAAAATTAGCACAAATAGTAGGAGAAGACAGACTAATATAATGAACAACATAAGATATCACTTTCTGGTTAACTGATTTTTAATTTTATGTCTTAAACTAGTTCTCTTCGCTTAATTTTCCAGCATAATTTGATTGATCGGAAATGTTTATTAATGGCAGTGAGACCTATTTTGTGGTTTTACTAGAGCTAATTATGAATCTATGGAAGTCATAAAAAAGTTGAGATATCTATGCCTAAAAATAGCTTAAATCACTGCCTCTGTTCCTTTCTTTTAAATCCAACTATTCACGATGCGATCAATAAAACACTCTTTCAATTACTGATCATTTAGTTCTCGATTTTCAATAATTTCTGCTTTCTTATTATACACAGATATACACTCCTGTTCACATATATTTATTTATTTCTTAATGCACGATGCCAATTTAATTGAACATTGAAATTTCTTGTCTTGAACTTGAATTTAAATAAACTTTTTCGATTGCCTGCGATCGCTTCTGTGAGATGACCAGTCTGATATTTACAAGTTAGAGAGAGAAAGAAAGAGTTGAATAAGTGTGGCATCTATATTGAATTTCTATTTTTCTTCTCAAGCTATTTGTCATAAATAATGCAATTGCATCAAAATATGAAGATGGCTTTCGGGGTTTATTTTAATTTATCTTCGGTCAGAGTTGGGGAATCCGAATAGCAGTTGAAGGTTTATTTGTGTTTGAAGAGTAGCTGAAGGATTTTGAGGGAATATTTACTCAGGGGCGTATTCAGGGAGGGGTTTTGGGGGTCAAACCCCTCCTCTTTTTATGAAATTTTTTAATTTAATAGGGTTTTTCAAGAAAAAAAACCCCAAAACCCCCCTAAATTTTCCCGTCCATACTAAGAAATTTCCAAACCCCTCCCTCGAAAAATTTCTGGATACGCCGCCTTTATTGACTTATTGACAACATGAACTATGGAAAGTTGAGCTTTGTTCTTAACGAAGTTGAATTGGAGACAAATTCAGACATTTTTTTGAACTAAAAAAGAAAAATTACAATTTTTGTCACAGGCTGCGCGTCTATTAAATGATATCTGATGATTTTGATACTAAAAATTTAATTAAATTTCAAATTATTCAGAACACCCCAATGATCAAAAATTTGAATTTGACATTTTTTATTATACTTTGTAATGGGTTTGTCACGACTTGAACTGTAAACTGTTAATTAAAAAGCAGGGTGTTGTATGCTATTGCGTCGTTAATATTGTTTTAACACTTTACTCAAAATATAGCTATTTATTGTTTATTGAAAAACATTTGATCATCTGAATGTTTATTTTTTGGGGACAATATGTATTTTAGTTTGGTATTTAAATGTGTGGAAATGGGATCAGTTGATATGAGAGATCGTTTAAAATAATGCGATACTCAATATAAGAATTACAAGAATTCAATCATTTTAAGTTGCATAGGTTTTTTTTTTTTAGAAATTTTGAGATGTCAACTTTCAATCAATTTATATTTTTTCACTTTTTCATCTCAATTCCCATCTAAATCACATTTCAATTCTATTAAAAAATTCACAACTCTGCACTCAATTACACAAGCTCGGTACACAAATGAAGATCAATTTTTACATTTATTAGTGAATCATGTATAAATAAATCGAATGAAAAACCAAAAAAAAAAAATGAAAAGTCCGTACACAAAATTGAAATATTCAACATTTAAAATTCAACCTTGACTGAGAACTCTCGGTTACCTCTCATCAGCAGGTTCAACATTTTTTTTGTATAATTTAAATTCTCTTCCTTGTTTTGTGCGATATGAGAGATGCACACTTGTTCAAATGAATCACAAAAATCCTATGATGTAATCGTGTTTGGTGATAAACATGTGTAGAAAAAAACGCGCGCGTTTCTCACGTTGAAAAATTTCGTGTAAATTTTTATATAAAAAAATATTAATATTTCGAGTGCTTTCTTATCAACCGTTTGTTACAAACTGAGAAGAAAAAAAAATGAATGGAGTGAGTCGGTGAAAGACAGAAAGCGACGTAGAGAAATGTAAGTAAGTAATGTTCCGTCTCTCGCTTACTATACGGCTTGCTATTATTTATTGTTGATGTTGTAGTTTTTATTTTGTTGTTTTGTTTTCTTCTCTGCTCTTCTTATACCTTAAGATGGTCATCCACAAATGATGTTCATTGTTTATGAGGGGAGGGGGGTCCTAAACCTGTTTGACACTCTAAACATAATTATTTTTGTTACATGAAATTTTGAAAGAAATGGAAATTCGACGTAACTTGTGAATGACCCCTGAGGTATAAAAATAAAATACGTACGTAATAAAGTAAGTAACAGAAATAAAGCAGACGAACATTTCTCTTGTTTTATTATTAAACATCTTTTTAAAACTCACGTGTGGAGCTTATTCAACACCATTTAGAGTATTTTTTAACATTAATTAGCAATCATGGGAGGAAAAAAATTTATTTATGGGCAGTTTGCAATTTTGTTTTAAGGAAAATTTAATGATGGACTAAATTTTATTTTGTCAGATGCATTTGAGTTGATGTAAAAATATAAGAAGAAATTAAAAACATTCTGTCAAAAAAATTAGATAATTTAACTCCCACTAATAATAATCCATTTATTTTTCTATAGGATTCGAACCTCTTTAATTTCAAATATTTATTTGATAAACTATGAAAACTGCAAGATATTTTTTTATCTGCTCAAAATTATTTCTGTATAAAAGTTTGACAAAAACCTTAATTTAACTATCAAAAAATTCTTTACAACAAGATTTTTTAAGAAATAAATTTAAACTTTTTTATTTTAAATAAATTTTGATCAAAAATCTTTTCTTTCAAATTTACAATAAATCATGAAATATCATAAAATTTGGAAAAGAATTAAAAAAGTGTGAAAAAAGTGGCTAAGAGCTGGGCTCGAGCCTTACGTAGCTAATAAGTTCATAATGACAAAGAGAATACTATCGCAAATAAAAATTGATTTCTATTGAAATTCAAAAAAAAAAGTCTACGGAAATCCCATAAACTTATAATATTCTAGAAAGTCTATTAATTTAAATCGAAAAACTATAACGTGTAAGAGAGAAAAGGAGCGAGGCAGTAGTGAGAGCGGCAAAAGAAAGCAGTAACGACATTCTCACATGCACGAAACAGAGCCAGAACATTCACAATGTCAGTAACAAGAAGAAAGAAATCAAAACAGAAATGCATAATAATAATATTAATGATATTCTGGCTTATTTTTTTTTTGTTTTTACGATTTTTTTTATGGCATTACAATAGAAATTGGTTTGGATTCGTACGGAAATGAAGGTTCTTTTATTTATTTACATATCTCACAGGTAACCGCAGGTGTATGTGATCTATTCTCATGTGTACATTACCACAACGGAAGTATCAACTTTCCCCTCCTCACAATATACATTCAAACACATTCACATGATGATACTCCATAAAAACCAAGCTCATTGTCATAATACAAATGAAAATACCTCACATGTGGCTCAACATTACGAACTTTAAATATGTGAAAAATATTTTTTTAAAGCTCTCAATTTTCAAGCATGTTTTCATGCTGAAGAAATGATTCCCTTTGTGTGAGGCTGACAAGCTATAACCATTCATTAAAATATTGAATAATGCAATTCCAACAAATGATTAAATTAATGAATGTTTTTCATCCTCTTTAGGTCTTCATTCATTCATTATCTTGTCTTAGGAAATTACTGTACAGAAAACAAATATTTCAATTTTCAGAGGTGCCTGTGATGATGATAAAGAGAAATGTGTGGTGATGCCATTAAGTAATTCATTAATAAATGCTTTTCTTCTTTTGAATAACTAATAATAAGAGTCGAGACTCTATCGGAATATTTTTATTTATAGCTATTGATAGAAAGTTGGAAATGCCTTTAATTTTTTATTTATGTTAATTATGCTTACATTAATACACAATAATGGTGGCAGCAACATTATTTACTATGAAATGTTGTCTATTAAAATTGTAATGCAATATGCATTTGGGGATTCGTGGGGAAAAACGGGATATTTCTTTAACGGCTGAAATAAATTTGAATTTTATGCTTTATTGAAGTTTTTTTTATTGGATTCAAAATTTTAAAAGACGTTAAATTCAAAAATTTTGACCGTTAAAACTACAATTAAAAATTCAAATTTCTAAAAACCGTTAAATTTTTTTTGAAGATATTTAGACTGAGAAATGAGGCAATTACTGACGAAGAGCCCAATCATGTCCATTCCCCATTCTAAGAATGGTATGGATGAGATGAAAAGAGGTCTTTCTCGTGACCATTATTCATGTTTTTATTTCCCTTCATTCATCTATTGTCAATGGCTAGCCTCACTCTAAGTTCTTTTTCATGTCGCATACAATGAGGAAGGAAGAGTTGAAAGAACTGTCAACCAATGCTATTATTGCATAGTCTTATTTTCTTTTTGTTTGAACAAAATATTTAAATTAAGAAATTGTGTAAGAGAAGAAAAAGCATCGTCGAATATTTTAATTCACTCTTGGTGATCTTTCTGTCTTTCCGTTCCTCTCTAATGTCTTTCGATTGCCAACATAACGACAGCGTGTGCATAATCATTCATGAATGATTAAACGTGCCGGGCTTTTTTGAGAAAGTTATCGTATTCTCATGAATGATAGGCTATACTCGCTCGAAATCATATTATCGAGTGCTGCATGTATACGAAATTGATTTTCAAGAATCGTATTATGCATTTATGGTTTATAAAACCATATAAAAATATTAATATGGTCACTCATGACATCTTATTCGTTCGTTGATGACGAAATGATAAAAATGCCGAGAAAGAGTTCAATTTCCTGTATCCAAACGAAAGCAAATTAGATATAATAAAAAAGAGAAATGTCTTTCAAATTTAATTAATTTCAGATTTGACACTATCTTGTTTATTATGCTTAAGGTACTTTTGCAGACATGACTGATTGTAAAGCTTATGGAAATGGCAGCTTTTCTTCCTGTTCGTTACCAAAGGATTAAAGTTTTGCAGGCAGTAAATTATGGGATTTGACTTGGAGTTGTAGTTCTTGTATCGATTGATTTTATATTACTGGTGCTTAAAACTCTAGCCAAAATAGAAATGCTTAAACTGCTATAAATACATTAAAATTCATGCCAGACATCGCTAACCCAGTCAACGAACCCAATTTCTTCATGAATTGACTACCAAAAAAATTTTATCTCATTCATAAAAAAAACTTCATTAAAAATGCTTAAAAGCATTCACTGCTCAATCTATTCACAGCTCACAGCATAAATTCGCCATCATATTAAGCATTGCCCAATAAACTTTCATACTTGCTTTCTTTTTTCAACCACTTGATCTTTTTAACGATTGACTTCAACATCACGGTTATTATTATTATCACATATGACTAGCTTACGTAATAGAGCATGAAATTTGAAAATTTATCATGGGAATAATGAAACATGCTGTTTGAATATGTACACAGTGTTTTTTCGGTAAGTTAGTGTAAATCAAATTTATAATCTCTCCAACCTTCTGTATGTATTTTTAAGGTATGAGGTAGGGTGTCCATATGGAAGGGCATTGAGGAATAATTATTGGTTTTTGGGTAAAAATGGTCACACAGGTCATGATGATGGTTAAAGTCAAAGGTCATGGCTTAAATATATTTTAAAAGGTTGGTGTGAAGGATTTTTGGACATGCTAAATAAATTGATTTCAAATAATCTCAAAGTAATGTCTGGACACCCCAAAAAAGTAATAATGAGAGATTTTTAAAATAAGCAGGTTGATAGTCTTACCTGAAAAATAGCCGTTTAAATTATAATTATTTTTTGGGGGAACTAATGGGGGTGTTGATGGTGTTCTTGGTGAGTATGTGAATGAGTCTAAGTCAACTAAAAATTAATAATAAAATAAATAGTCGAAAAAATTAAACGTTGAAAATACACATGAACTATATAAGACAACAGCTGTAGGAATAAATGAAAGCATTCACATGAAGGTATTTACAAGACAAATTGCACTTTCTCTAATCTGCTACAATTGGATATAAATAATAAAATAAAACTTATTCAAAGGGAAAATAATAAAAAAATCTTGCGTGAGCAAAAAATAAAAATTGGAGTGCAAATATGTATAAAGTGTGCTTTAATGCTGTCGCGTGTGTGCACGTAATTCAAATAGAAGAAAATTTTTCCATTTTCTTTATGTCAAAAGTAACCTTTATATGAAACCGATGATGATAGCTTTTTGAATTGCTTCTTGTGCCACAAATATTCAGCTTCAGCTTGTCTATCAGGCAAATAGCGATTTCTTGGTGATCGATCAAACATTTGATCGTCGCTGAAAATTTCACGCAATTGTTTTGTGACATTTGTGATGGGATCTTTACGGATCGGTGATGTTGATGATGGACGTTTGCGTGGCTTTATGCCAGGCTTACTTTTATCTGGTGAATTAATGGAACGATTATTATCTTCAGGCCGTGGATATTGATGAGATACAAAGTTTCCGCAATAAGGTAGATGGGACAAATGTGGAGAGATATCATTCAATTCTCGAAAATCCGGCACTGACGTGTACATTTTACCCATCAACGACAAATTGCTATCGAGATTTTCAAATTTATGTTTAATTTTAGCAACTACTTCACCTGATGTACTCGGAATTGCATCAATCTTATCCAAGCTATCTTTATTGCTTACTGAGATTCTTTGACGATCTTTTAAGCTGGCTGTTTTACTGATTACATTAATGTGTGGCATCAATCTATCATCTTTCTTCTTCATTGACTGCTTGAGAATCGGTGAAGTGCGTCGTGTACGACGTGCACGTTTCGACTGCATCTCATATTTATGTGTGATATGAGACACATTTCCATACTCGTGTCCACGTATGCGTGTCTTACTTGCCTTATTTAATTCAGAGTCACTGAAAATGTAATGACATGAGCTGTCATCATCGGCACCAGACAGTGAGAAATGTTCAAATTTCATCTTTAATTTTTCAACGTCACCAAACTCACTGAGACTTTTATAGCATTTTTCAGATTCACATGGACTCGTGCTGCGTGATCTTTTCATCATCATGCCGCGACTTTCACCAAAATTCTCATTTGAACTACGCATGGTCGTATTGGATTTCATAGATGAACGTTCACCAAATAAATCTTTAAAGTCGGTGAAGGATTGTGAGGAAGTCAATTTTGGAGGTGGTTGATATACGGCAGTAACGGAAGTTATGGGTTTATCGGATTCTATATTAACGGAAATAATTTTCTCCTTTTTGTTCGCATCATCTTCATGCTCATCTGGCGAGGAATCGTCACGTGCATGATAAACTGTCACGGGAACTTTATCCTTTTCCTTTTCAATTTTCTCGAAATATTTTATCTTTGCATATACATCCTCCATTGTGGTGGAGGAGTCACGAAAAATAACCGTTCGATTTGATGTCTCTGATGAGATACTTTCGGTTTCGTTTGCTTGTGCTGCTTTCTTCACATTTGTCGATGACGATGTTATTTGTGAGGTTGGAAGACAATCAGCTAAATATTTTGTGGCAGCAGGAGGTGCTTCATGGAATGAAAATGAAATATCTCGTTTTGGTGCTGTAGCAATTTTGGACGCAGGTAATGTCTTTGATGATTTGATAGCATTCTCAATCTTTTTAACACGTTCAATGTCAGGATTTTTCTTCTTACTTTGGATGAATTTATCTTTTATTTCCTGACATAATGAGTGTGAAATTGAACGCTTTTCTGTTTCGGATATCTCACTTGATGCTTTTGTGGACGGTGGTTTGCTCTCGAAGACATTCTTCAATGTTGACATGTCTACAGTGGGCTCTTGAATTTTATCTTTTGTCAATTCGGAATGACTACGAACTGTGAGAAATTGCCCCTCAGTTGGAGACTTTTTAACCGGAACTGTAACAACATATGCCTCAATATTATTTGTTATATTATCGGCAATACTAGAGCTATGGACATTATCGACATTTTCATTGTTATTGTCATTGCCCGTGGGCTTTTCATTTGATGACGAAGAATAAATTTCCGTTAATTGGTTTTTAATCTTCCTCAATTGATCTCTCGATAATGTACTTAATAGCTTTCGACTTAATCCCAAATTCTTTTCATGTTTGTCGGCTTTTGGTAATGTGGACGATGTCGACTTTTTGCTTTTATTGTTAAATTTCTTTGTCATGCTTGTTGCTAAGTCCAATACAGAACTTGCTCTCCAAAGTGGCTTGTAATTGTCTTTTGTTCCATCGTAGCCAATTTTCTTCTTCTTTTTCGACTTTCCAGACACTTTTTCAACATACTCAACAGCATCTGCCTCATCATCATCACCATCTAATGACTTTTGCTTGAAAAGTTCTTTTAAATTCTCAACGGATTTTTCTTTTGTCACTAATCCAAGATCAGAGTCAGCTGCCCAACGATACTCATCAGCTGAATGAGGCTGGAATAGAAAATCTTTGTCACGCTGTTCTGCACGCAATTTTTTCAACAAAATATTCAATTCACGTTCATTCTTCTCATATTCGCGGACTTTCTGCCATAAATCATAATCAATAATATCCTCATTACGGCGTCGAGGGCGTAAATCGGAATTAGATGTTGCACATTCCAACTGACCAATACGCTCGAGGCATGTATAAAAATCTTTTAAATCACGGAAGCGTTCGCTTTTCTTATGTCCACAAATTGGCGAATGTTTCTCATAATTTAGAATGTTTAGTGACTTGCTGCGATGCAAATTGTTATTACTTCTCTCATTAAGCTTCTCTTTTGCTCGGTCTGTACGACCAACACTCTGTGCACGCACTATTTCCTTCTGATATGAACTCAATTCCATTAATTTATTTGTCTTTAAGTTTTGTATGCGACGACACGATGGTGAACGAGATGTGCGTTGCCTTTTTTCCGTCTCAACTGATTTATTACGTCCATAAATTATAACTGGAGAGTATGGACGCACTAATTCTGTCATTACCGTTTTACTTGGCGGTTCACTGTTGCTTCTTTCATGATAGCTATATGAGAAGTCTAAAGATCGACCTCGATTGCTATTACCAAACTCATCCTCATCAGATAATTGATATAACGAATCATATTTATAAATTTGCTCCATGACAAAGCCTCCTTTCAATGCCTCAGCCTCCGTGACTGGTCGATTGAATATTGCGTAACATTCCTCTGACTCATTTCGCTTTTCAAATTCACGAAACTTGGAATGGGAAACGAGGCGTGATTGATGCAAATAATGATTAGGATGACGGAGTGCCGGTTCTGATTTATACGACGCTAGGGCATTCCACATGCGAGCTTTTTCCATGACGCTTGAATTTGGATTTATTGGTGTTTCAAATTTTTTAACATTGTCACGCAAAAAGAGATTTTGGAAGAACGAATCAGTCCTTACGGCTTCGTTCTGATGTACAATAGTTTCATTAATACTTTCCACAACTTTTCGATTATCATCCATCTGGGAATCTTGAAATGAAGTCTTTTGTTGTTTATGTTGCCTCGCAGACGATGTTGTTGTTGCTGCTGCTGCTTCTTTGCCTTTATCTGACGATGCTTTTGACGATGATGAAGCTGATTTTTTCAATTTCTGACTTGTTATTGTAATGGGAACATTTTTTACAATTTTCAAATCAGCTAGCTGCTGCTGATGTTGCGGTGCTTTCTTCTTTGATAATGTTGAATCAATTGAATATGTTGAATTTGTCCGTGCCAAGCTATTGTTGGAACTTGCGATGATTGAACCTTTTGATTTCACTTTCAATTTATTTTTTGCTGTAATGATATCTGATGCAGCACTTTTCGTGAGTACACTTGATTTTGATGATAATGTGGATACATTTGATGGCTGACGTAAGCTACGTGGTGCTGTCTCCGTTGATGTTCGCATAATTTCCCTTCCACGTGATGATATTGCCACAGTTACTTTCAGAGACTTTTGCTGTTCTGATTTTTTTGCTGATTGATATGCTTGACTTTCAAGTGACTTCTTAACCATTAATGATGCTAATCGTGGGTCCTTAACACATGTGATTGGCTTGAAAGTTTGTTGAACTGCATGCTTCACTTCATTTGGGGATCTTAGTTCTGGATTTCGTAAAATCCTTGTACTTACATGCAAATCCTTTGAGATCTTTGCCAATTTTTCCTCAACTTTTTTCTTCTCAACAGCAAATGCTCGTTCCTTAGATATGCCTCGTCCAAATGCGACGGGACTTTGACTGGATTTACGTTCATGAAATATTTTCCGTCCGATGGGACTTGAGGAACTCGCACGATAACAAATTCTTCTTGCCATTCTCGTATGATGAGAATCAAAACGTCTTTCATCATTACGTGATGTGGCTGAAACATATGTGGATATGAATGATGGCCCAGCTGAACGAGAACGATTTAATTCCGATGATTTTTTACAACTTGTTGAAAATTTTACATTCATAGAATCGTGCTTGGTGCAGCTTCTGGTGCGAGGAGATTTATTTAAATGTGTAACAATTTTCAATGTTGAATTTGTTCTCGACGATTTACGGTTTGGTGGTTGCGGTGGAACCACTGGCACAAAGGACTTTACACTTTTTGGAAACGGACCAAACATGTCTAATGGTCGAGAAATGTTTGTTATCGGATAACAAATGATTTCAGAATTTATTATCGCACGCTCGTCATGTGGCATCTTCATTTTGTGCTTACGAGCAACTTCAGCAAGTTCAGCATCGTCTTGTTCATTTTCATCATGCTCTTCTTCTCCATCTGTAGAGTTATATCACATTAGTAATATTTTATCCAAATAGAAATTACATTTTTTGTGCCCAAAGAAAATGTGCTGATACCTGCAACTTTGCTATTTTTTTTTGCTGCTGCTCTCTTGCATATGTGAACTGTGACGACGATAAGGAGGAAAATTCTTTTTTTTTTTTTGCATCATGGATGCTTGCACAAGAAGAAAAACTTTGTATTTTTGCATGATGTTGACAGAAAAAAATAGATTGTTGTCGTTGAGCTTGCTCGTGATAATGGTTAGAAACATTTTATTTTTCATTCATACCGCATTAACCTGTTTGTGTCACACACACAATTCAGTTGAAACCCCATTTTCTTGTTAAATGTTATAGAAAGTTATTTGTTTAGCGCAACTCTTTATCCCGGAGAAATGGAAAGAAAAGTTAGCACATTTATTTGCATATTTGCATTCCAAAACGTATCAAAATGAAAATTCCGTGCTTAAAAATAAGTTCTATTTTTTGGTTAGCATAAAACATTAAAAAAAACTTCTTTTTTCAGCTACAATTTAACATATTAAAAATTAACTAACAAAAAAAAACTTGTTATGGAACATAAATAAGTGCAATGTTGATTCTATATTCATGATGAGATGAATTGAATTTTTGTGTTCATGTATTTTGAGAGTGTAAAAAAAATAAACTGAGCTCATACCTTTTGGTTTTTCAGGTGCATGCTTTCGGAAGCCGTGTAATGGCACTTCCCCACCATCTTGAAAACTCTTATAAGCATGTTTCGTTTCGACGGGACTTAATTGCTCTACATCATTGCGCTTCTTGAAGACTAGTGTTGAATCACTTTGGTATCCTTGATCCTTCAACGCTCTGAGGTGAGAAAGACATGGAAATGGAATCAAAAATTTATGAACGTAATTTTATAATTTTTTACCTTGAAAGATTTCCTTGCGTATAATTTGATGCTAATTTCTGTTGCTCAAGATGCTGTGAAGGATGAAAGAAAAATGAAATTGAAGAATGAATTTAATATTGAAAATTTTTTTCAAAGGCTTCTAAGATTTTGTTTTTCATGAAAATTCTTCGGGAAATTTTGTCAGAATTTTTGATTTAGAAGAATATGAACGTCATAGTTTAACGACCTAGTAATTTGATTTCCGTAAGTTAGTACTTAATTTTCTGACACATCCCAATGAAAAATCTTCAATGAAACTCGAAAAATTCTGACAAAACTTCCCCAATTCTTCAAATTTTAAGGTCGTAATAAAAAAAATCTACAAAAAAATTTTGCAATTCAAAAAAATATTTCATCAAAAATGGAACCGGAAGACACAAGTACAAAAAAAAGTTGATTAAAATAACATGAACATGGAAGGTGAACTAATGAACCATATAAAAAGTAAATAATACAAATCGGATTCACACATGCATGATAAAATATAAAAGCAGCATAGACAGAATATTCTGCGACATAATGAGAAGAGGACGGAAGAATAATTTTTCCTGCGTTGCTTGAATATCAAAAATAATAATGAACTGAATGGATTGGGAGGAAAATCAAATAAATGGTAAAATAAAAATCATTTTTATGTACATTAATTGACTTACAAATTTTTCAACTTCTTTCGCTAACTTAATACCACATAATGATTTCGAGGAATGCTCATCAAGCCACTGAATGCGTGATTGTTATGAGCACATTGTACAATATGAGAAATTTCAACACAGACAGCGAGAGGAAGTGTAAATGAAGAATGTTGGTTGCGGAGATTATTTTTTATTATTATTTTTTGATAGATGGATGCGGTTCACATAGTTCATAGTTGTTGATGGTTAGTAGATAATGTTACATTTATCGAAAGGGGTTTTTTCGTACCAAAAAAATGGTTTTAAAGATAAAAAAGAAAGTAATAAGCATAATGTTAGTATTTTATGTTTTAAAGTCAAGTGAAAGTGCTTTTGGGGTGTGGTTTTTGCTACTCTTTGTGCATTTTATTTCTATTCTGTGCAACAAACCTATAAAGTGCAATAAAAATTTTGCGGGTGTAACTGGTTAATGTGTTTTGTGTTTGGAGTTATTGAAAAACTTAATTAAAGGGAGAAACAAATGCAGTTATGGAACTAAAAGCATCTTAATGTTACAGAAAATGATAATAAAGGGAAAATAATAAAAAGAAATAACGTTTTACCCCATCGAAAATTTCCATTATATCATCCCACCACTAAAATAAATATTGTAATAATGATAATTATGTTGATTAGTACTTTATCTCAAGTGAATTTAATATTTTTAATTAACTTTATTTTTGGAATCAGAGTTGTTAATTTGGAATTTGCATTGTTTATGGTCAATTTCGAGCTGGTTTGGTTGAACTAGGCTAGGTTTGAGGAATTCACTGTATGTGTATGGATGCATGGAATGCCTGGATTTTGAGGCTTAGGATATTTTTAGTTCGCTAGATTGAGCAAACCTAAATCAGAGGGGGGAGGGGGTATCACACCCAAAACTGAGCAAATGGGCATCATATAAAAATAATTATAATCCTACAGGGTTCCAGCATGACAGTGAGCTAGACACAATTCGATCCTATTCATCATTAGATTGATGGCACCAAAAACTTTAACAAAAGCTACTAAAACACTCCCTTAACAACTCTGATTCTAGTGAATTTTGAACTTTTTTGTGTATTTATTAAACATATAAAAAATAGAGAAAGAGAAGTTTATGGAAATGACAGAAATAAAAAAGTTTGATGATTTATGGCTTATTATCAAAAATTTTAATTTGATATAGAATTTTGAGGAATATTAAGCAGTTGATTGATTGATCGATTAAATTTTCAAACTTGATACTTTTTGCATGAAAAAATATTTACAGCAGCTATGTGTATGAGAAAATCAGTGAAATGTGAATTTAAAAAACTTTTTTTTGGATATTCATCACCAATCAATTTATATTCCAAAATGTAAATGTAAAACATGACTCTACTGACTAGCAAAACAATCGATATATTATGAAATGGATATGGAGAGAGAGAGAGAAAGAGAAGAAATGTGATAAAGAAGAACTGTTTCACTTTTGTTTTTGGTGATTCAATTGATTGCAATCGGAAGTTGGACGTATGAATATTGAGACACAACAAATATGAGAGTCAATTCACCTGTTTAGCTTCTTTGTCTGAAATTGATGACTTTCCTGGTGTATAATTTTCAATTCGACCTGGTTGAAGTTTATATTGTCCAATGACAGGCTTGACAGGCTGCTCCATGGAACCATATCTAGAATAATATAAATAGAATGCATTTATGTCCATTCAAGCAGTAAAACAATTGAATTGCACTCACCTATCTTCACTTTGGTTACCTATTGATATTGTTCTTTGCCTGTCGGAACTTGCACCGCTACTATACTTAACTATATAGTCCGAATCGTAATTTGTATCCGGCTCGGAAGCGTATCCATTGGATTTATATGGAATTCCTGTTTTGCAAATAAATTAAATAAAGGTTTGATTTATTTTGATGAGTCTCAAAAGCTCTTTTAATTATTATTAGTGAATTAAATTTGCATATTTAGACAATTTGTATTTAAAGACTCAATATTTATAGATTTTTAGCACTTTTCTAAAAATGAAAGGCACCGACACTAAATTTACATTCATTGATGAGTAAGAATTTGCAATCGACAAGTGGGTAGGAATGTTTAGTCATACACAGATTTTTTTGGTTGGGAATCGTCAAGGTTTTGGATATTAGGATGTTCTGGATATTACTCATATCCGGTCCAACCACTAGCCCTTTTCAAACCCACAGTTAAGAAAGGATATTCTTGGTGCCAATATTCAGCATAGAAACACAAATCCCACCAAACGATTTAACCCACCAGGAAAAATTCAATTAATTTTATGTCAATGGCTTGTAAAATCTCCGAGTCATTCAATCACATGACCACATAAAAATCCAATAACTTTCAAATGCTTTTGAGAAATCATTAAATTATTTATGACATAAAATACAAAACACTTTGTATTAAACCTTTTAAGATACATTATAAACACGACTTAAATTTCTGAGTAGTAATAAACATTCTATATTCACTGAGCCGAAAAAGTTGCTACTTTAAGTTTATTAAAAAGTTTATAGTGCCTGAATGAAAATTCAACAAAACATTAACTAACAGTTTATGATTAATAATTACATCAAAAAGTGAGGTTTTCATCATTATTTCTACCTCACTGCCCCAAAAACTATATAATAAAATGTGCAAATAAATAATGCGAAAAGTGGACGATTAATTAAGACTTGCAAATTTCAAATTTTAATGAGATGTGTCGAGAAAGAATGTGTTAAAAAGTTTTTGCATGTACCTCGTCTTGTTTTATATTTGACAGTCACATAATTATCTACAATAAAAATAAAAGAAGAAGAAGGATTCACATAAAAACAAAGAAGATCAAAATATTGGATTATTAATCAATTTTGTGTGTGATTTGTTAACAACATCTTTTATGACATTTGTGTTTAACGAGATATTTTTGTCCATTTAAATCTTTACCGTCATCTTTGGCTTTGTGAATTGTGTTGTACATCTTCTTATACCATTGGTCACGGCTCATGTCTGTTACTTCCTGCACAAAAGTTAATTAAATATTGATTGATTAATTGATCGTTTAGACAAAACGTATTTATAGTCAAAATTTATGAGGTGGTGGATGTTAGGACAGAGTTGGAAAATTGGGTGACTTTGACTAAATATTGATCTTCAAAAATACATTGAATACCAGGGGTAGCCAGAATTTTTTTCCATACAAATTTCAATCTCGAGAGAGATGGGGGGGGGGGTCTCTAATAAAAACCAGAATTTCAACTTCATTTTCCAACTCTGTCTAACTAAATCTATAAATGCTCAATTTACCGATCGAAGCGACAGCGGCATTCCTTCTGACGTCGTAGGACCAACGCCATCAATTTTCTTTGGTGAACTCTGTTGCTGTGTTGTCATCTTTTTTGTCGTCGTCGTCGTAACAGTTGAGATTGTTGATTCGTTAGTATTACTTCTCTTATTATTATTATTGATGTCACTGTCTTTGACTTCACTATCTCTTTGCTTAATAGAATAGACTGTAAAACAAAATGATTTGTAAACAATCACATCATCATCATCATCACCATCTTCATCGTTTGCTGTTGCGATTATCATATGTCATTTAATCTTCTTACCTAATTCATTTGATTTACTAGATTTTAAAGGCGTCGTTTTGAATGATATCAATTTATCTTTCGGTGATGTGTTCTGTGTGCCTTTGTCAAATTTCTCATTAAATTGATCAGCTATACAAAACATGCATGTAATAGGAGTAGCGCAAAAAATAGAAAAGAGCAAAAAAAACAAGAACATAAAATGTGTGAAAAAGATTAATTGAGATAGATGCCTTTTCATTCATTTGTGGGTGGAAATGTGAAAGAAAAACGAAATCTCAAATGAATGAATTTTGTCTAAGGCACAGATGGGATGAATGCGATAAATGTCAATTTTCTTCTTTTTATCACCTTTTGGCTTCCTAAATATGACGTGATTTTGTTGTTGAATGCGCGGTGATGATGAGATTGTGTTTAGACTACTGCTCTTTATGATTGATCCTTGGTATGGCTTATCTTTATAGTCAGGATCTGTCCAGGGCGGTGGCGATGGACAGTCTTTGGTTGATAGCTTTTTACGTGGTAGTGTGGGAGATTCAAATGGTACAGGTCGAAATTTTCTGTCAGCCGTTGGTGATGGTGGTGCTGATTTTGGTGTCCATACAGGCGCCGGTGGCGGTGAATCTAATTTCTTCTGTATTGAATCCTGTGAGCGATTTTGTTCTGACCAAACACCTGTAATTATAAAATATTCATTTACTAATTTGAACCAGCAATGATGAATTTTGAATAATTTAGTTAATTGACATAGCTGACGATAGACATGTACATGTATGTAAGTTGATAAACATATTGGATTCAAAATATACACGGACATTTTCATGTAATTATTTTTTGATGAGGAAGAGAGGCAGGCATAAAATAAAAGCAGAGATTCATATATGTGATATCAAATAACATTAGTTGTTATGCCTTATTTTAATATTAGTCCAATCATTATCAAAGAGAGTGGGGCCCGGGGAAAATCAGAATTTGCCCAAATCAGTTACAGATACATGTTATTGTTAGATCGAATGGCTGTTTGTTTAAAAATTAGAAAATGGGTTTAAATGTTAATGTTAATGACATGACTTGACCAGATGTCAATGGTAAAATTTGTACGGCAAACATTTTAACCCTCAAATTAAGCAGTACGGCACAGACATGAACAAGTCAAAATATCAAAATAAAAAAAATTCAAAACGTTTTAACAACAACAATAAATAATAAAATAGAGAGAAAGATTTCAATCTAAACTATTCGGATGTAGATGTCAGGTGACGGAAAATGTGAATGAGAGAAATGGAGAGAGACGGCGAATCTAATTTAAAAATCATCCATCATTGTGATGATACAGAAATAGATATGGCAAAAAAAAACTAAAAATAATATTAAAATCGTCTATTTTCCTTTCGTTTTTTTATAATTAGTAAAATGATGGAACTGATGTTGATTTTTGTCTCTCCTTTGCTTGCTTTAGTTCAGATTTATTATCTTTTGAATAATTTATTTGATGTGTCTCGTTGTAATTAAGGATACGTTTTGATTTGAAAAGTGGGAGATTTTTATTGATGGGATGGGAAGTTGTTGGTGCTTGCTTGATGATTTTTGCATGAAATTTGGAAATTTGATGAGGATGTAAACATCACAGAGAGGCTGTGAGATCCATTTTGGGTTGCTATGATTCGGAAAATGAGCCGAGTCTCTAGTTTAGAATCAAAGGAACATATAAGGTGGGTGTTGCAATTTTCAGGTACCCAAGCTAGATTGTTCTCTCATGACAAAGGAACGTCATTTAAGTACTGTTCCTAAAGCAACTTAACATCCACATTTTAATTTAAATTTCTAAATTCCTTAAACAAATGTCAAATTTCAACTCAATATCAACAAAATTCCTTCAATAATTTGTTTATAAACCACAAATTCAATTTAAATTTAATCGAAGTCGCCTACCTTTTTTCTACAAAATCTTATCTAACCCAAAGAAAAATGACAAGAAAATTCCTAGTCATCTGCTTTGACAAAATAAACAAAGGCATAAAATTTCCACCAGCTTGTATACATAATCCACAAAAGGATCTCGGTTCCATAGTAACCATAAAATGTCAGTAACAAAAGACGACTTAAAAAAGCTCTTCTTATCGGAAAATCTTAACGGTAAACGGCAGAGAAACTTTTTTCTTAAGGAACAATGAAAAGCCATAAATCACTTTTTAATTTTCGACTAGAATTTTATGGCATCATGTGAGGTCAATGTATTAAAAGTAATTTGAGGCTTTCAATTTGTAATTAACAGCTTCTAAAATTGCACTATTGTGGAATCACTAAAATTGCCGGAAATAAAATTTAATTTTCACTTATTAAGAAAATTAATTTTCTGGTTAAAAAGAAAACTTTTTTCCTTTCGTCTAGCACGTTCCTGTTGTTGCTGCATAGCAAGATTGCAAGTGAAAATAAAAATAAAAAGGTAATTCCAACTTTATATACATTGTGAATGCAATGAAGGAGATTTATTGCTCACAGTTAAAAGCTATTTCAACGATACATAAAACTTGTGGAATTGCATTCCATGTGACCTCATTTTGTAATTTTCGTACAGCACACAAAATGTTCATAATTTACAGTTCATAAATTTATGCATTACTTTTTCCTCATTTTCAGCAATCATTGCATTTAAATTGAATATTGATATGATGATCATCATCCACGTTCAATAACGACAAATCATTCATAAAGACCAGACACATTGCGAAAACTTTTAAGAGGACAACTTAAACATCAAACACACATATCAAGTGATATTGAACGCATTTATTATCATCTTTATTTGAAATCATAAAAATATTGAGTATGGATGCTTGTAAGCATAGGGGGAAGAGGATTGGAGGGAAAATTTGAAGAAACGACGAGGAGAAAGTTGGAAAAATTAATAAATTTCAGAAATATTTGTAGAAGTTCTTGAAAGTTCATTGCTTCTTGATACATATGTGGTCAGCAGGATACAATCCTTAGGTATCGTACCATATGTTGGTGAATCTGCTAGTGTGATTGTGAAGTCTCTGTGGCTAGTTGGTTAAGTAATATACCAAAAATTTATAAACCTATCTTTTAGAAGACATGGGTTCTATTCCCACCCGAGTAAGAATAATGAGAATTCGAACACTGCTCAAAACATTTTCCTAACCAACCTCTTCCCCCTACACTCATATCTCTTATTACTTTCTACCATTTCATTGTGATATGTCTGCTTTGAAGAACATTTGCGTAAAAATAAAAATCATGTACTTATGTGAGAATCAAGAGATTGATATTTTCCAGACATGATTTTTCGTTTCATCCTTAAGATGAAAAAATATACATGAAGAGATATTTTTTTCCTCAAACATAACTTCCACATCTTCTTCTTAACCTCTTCATTTCCATCGCTAAGAGAATTTTGTTATCAGTAAAAGGCAGAAACAAAGCAATTTCCTACAACAAAAAAATTAAAATTGATTTTTTTGTGAATGAAACTAAGAAGAAGCAGCACGTAACATAAAGAAAGAAAAAAAATCATGCGAGTTTGCGAAAGGAATGTTGTTTATATTTTGGGTTTTCCAACTCACAGAAACGCACGAAGAAGCAAGAAAAACTATTTGAATTTACGTCATCATTAGAAGAAGATTAAAGGCGATAAAGTATTACTTCCACTTATCTGGATTTATGGGTGGAAATTTTCATTAGGAAACTATTTTCATATTTTTGCTGCTTATTTGCTATAGTTTTCTAATTATAGAATTTTGGATTGTTCTCACAGGTTTGCTGTATATTTAACCTTTTGTTTCTATTAATTGAATTAAATATTATTGAAAGCTTTCAATTCCATTGAATTTCCTTTTCAAAGTCTTGATAATGTTTTCGAATCTTTAGAGAAAAATAAAATAATATTTAATATTTCTGAGAAGTTCTTTGTGAGTCATTAAGCAGTGCAGGTGTGGTGTGAAACCTCATTTTTGCAATAGGAATATTATGAGGAGTCTGTTAAGCATTTAAGAAGTCTGTAAGTGTCATTAAAGTCTACCAGAACTGGATTATTCTACAAGTGTCATTAAAGTCTAGCACCAGAACTAGACCCAGGCGCGTGGTTCTGGTGCTAGACGAGGTGGCCCCCTCGAGATTAAAATTCAATACAAATTTTTAAATTTTTTATGTTTAAAATCGAAAAATTATTTTTTTAAAGAAAAATGTTCAAGACTCATTCTTTCAGCTTCTCAAAAATTGGGTACCCCCCTTCAAAAATCCTGGCTACGCCCCTGACTAGACCATTCTACAAATGAAACCCTAGATCATAAGATGAGGAAATTCCAACGTCATGTTCATCTTTTCTTCATAGACTGAACCGAGAGTACATCTGTCAATTGCCACAGAACCCAACTTATTAAAATATTTTCATTTCAAGTGACACACGCGAGATTTATGTATTTTCAGGAGGATTCTCTAAATTCTATTTAAGTCATCAAGGTGAAGAATGCGTTCCTAAAAACATCACCCAAACAAACAGACTAGAAAAAAATTCCCACTTGTTTCCTTCAAAGAAGAAGTAAAAAAAAACAATTTACTTAAAATATTTTCATTCACTCATAAACATTTTTTTTATTTCTTCGCATTTTGAATTGCATTGCAGTGCTTCTATTTTTAGGAGAACAGAAAAAATCATGTTTTACTTTCTTAATGTCTCATCATCAAAAAAATGTTGTGGGTCATGTGTATTATTTAATATACAATTCATCTATCTTTCTGTGAGATTGTATTTTCATGCTGATGACGATCAGTGAAATGAGATAATTATCTTTCTGACTTTGAAATTTATCTTTTTTCACAATTTTTTTGTTCACTTTTAGGGGCATGGGAATGTATATTTTTGTAATAAACATGTGTTTTTGCTAATGCCACGCACGTTTAGTCAGTGGTAAAAATAATTTTTTACAATTTAATGAGAATAACGAATTTTTGACGGCTATTGGTAAACACAGAAGCTCATTTTCATGACAATAATGAAGAATTTAGCTTTTTATGGGGCGTACAGTTATGATGTCTATAGAAAAATGGAATTTTTGGACCCCTCATCTTCTTGGCATAAAAGCAACTTTTAAATTAATACAGCACTAGCGAATGAGCGCCATTCAATGTCGATTTTATGTGAGATCACACATGTGCGTCTGTCTATAAATCGTGAGGAATATCACACATAACTTTATGGTAATATCAGTTATGAAATATGCAATAAGGATAAGGTGTGCGGATGAAAATTCATGGAATATTTTTGTGAGGATATAAAATTTTTTTTGCATACCCAAATTCCACAAATACTTTGTCTTGTTCAATCGAATGTATTGCTTTACATTGCGTTTTTTTTGGGTTATGGATGTGAAATATGAAGAATGTGATAAATTGTGATAGGTTATTAACATGACGTTGAAATATAGAAACGAATGGTTGGATGTATGAAATTTTTGGGATATTTTACTGCCGTAGAGCTGTTCTAACCAGAAATTTTGTTTGTTTGTTTTTTAAGAGCGATGGAATTGGTGTGGAAAGGATTCATCCGCACAGATTTTTTAATGGAAGCAGTTGATGTCTTTTGGTGATGGTAAGTTTGCATACCGAAAATATCTGAATAGAAAATTTTGGGTTTCTATTTCCTGAATATCCTCTTTTGAGGGATAATATTGAAGAATATTTAGTTAGATTGTGAAATTACACATTAGAAAAACTAGAAGAAGAGTGGGTCACCCTAGTCATTTAAGCTTCAGAAAGGTGCTGAATCAACACCCTTTTAGAGTTACTCGCATTCTAGCTGCTCTCTTGTCATAGGAAATTCAATTGTAACACTAAATTATCACAGCGCTTTAACCACAAAACAACAAATTCAAATTCTGACATTTCCTAATTTAATTCTTTCCATTTTGTTGATATCAAACAAAAAAATAAGAGATTTACTATAATTCCATCCGGAAACGGCTTTTGATCATGATGAGAACAGAATAACAGAAAATAATCCTCAAGGTTGCGAATAAATAACAAAAATATTTTTTTAATTTTCCTTTTATCTGTCGCATTTAACCTTTCTTCTTCCATCATATTGTATGAGTTATGAAATAATCTTTTCTATTTTTTTGGAGTTACCCCCCGTGTGATACAGTATTTTTCCTCAAAAAAAATCTCATCGCATATATCTTTAGACTTATTATATTTTCATCTCAACATATCAAAATATTTTACTGCCGCAGTCGTTTTTATCTTCATTTTAACTGAGAGATATTTTTGAGTCGACAAATTATGATTTTAGTGAGAATGGAGTAGGAGAAAATTGTGTGACATTTCTTTGTCTAAATTCATTCTCGTTAGATTGTCAGACGTTGTCGTTATAGTAATTATAAATTTATAACTCAAATATTTATTTTTCTTCTTGTTCTGTCTTTTTTTATGTATCTTCATATAAATATGAATGAAAAATGCTTTGAGCTTCATAAAATGCTTATGCACACTATACAATGTGACACTTTACAAAGGAGCAAAGGCAAGGAGCACAGGGGAGGAAAAATAAATTTTAAATTTTCATAAATGTATTCAGAAAGACATGAATGGTTGGAAAGGGATTGCATATGAAGTGTAGTGACGCATTTTTATGGGGTTTGAGGTTAGAAACTTTTGAATAATTTGTTTTATGTCACATTGAGTTGGCTTCATGAAGTTTTAATGAAAATATTACAATTTCTCTCATTGGTTGGGTTTCTTCATAGTTACTGACTGAAAATTTATTAAATCTAACTTCAAACAACTTCAAATCCATAAAATTAACATCAAATAATCACAATAAACATCGAACTTAACTTCTCAAAATCTACCTGAAGAAAAGAAAATATTCAGCTATTGGAGCCATAAAGACGTAAGACGGAACATAAATTATTCAGAGATGAGTCAGATACCGCATAAGTTGTAAATCATTTGTGGCATTTTTGATTCTAAATTCCACAGAGAAATTAAGACCTTGATAAACTTCTTTATTTATTATTTTTTTTGTATATTTTGAGACTAAACTGAAATAACAGCCAATAAATCGTCTTGGATGTGTTGAGAAATGACGCTTTGAGATGGAAACATTTTGTTCCTTAATAAGGGACTGAGTTTATTAATTAAAATCCCACGAATTCCCTTCTTGAGTTAAGAGATGGATGACTTAAGGTTCAAGACATATTTCAATAAGTTTTAACAAGTTAATCAACTTAGAATCCTTTCTACGGACACGTAGATAAATCATAGTCTCTAAAAACTTCACAATCAACCTTTTATCAAGCAACCAAGAAAGCATAAACGGAAGTGAAGGAAGGAAAAATGTAAATTCAAAGTAAACGAAGCAATGTAAAAGTTAAGTCTGCTGATTTAACAGTGATGGTGATGTTTTGAAATATTTATGAGCATATATCATATTCTATGAATTTAAAAGAACCTTCTTTTAGAATCAGCAAAACATAATAATGGGAAGAAGAAGTCACAAACACAATATTCATAATATTTCATTATTTATGGAATGGAAGGAATCGAGGGTGGATCAGGGTTGGTATTTTGTGCTGGAATTCAGACAAATTTCAAGTATTTAGGTTGAAAAGCATAATATCTAGAACCTGTTAACTTCCTGATGGCCAACTCTGCCAAAAAACAACATCCAGGCACATCCAGGTTAACCAAACAACAAAGTTACAACAAGCAACAAAGATTCTGCTAAATTGCTCCTTTCATAAATTTAATTTAACTTCCAAACATGATAAGCATAAGCTCATAAACTCAATTCATTTTTGTCTTAGGAATCCATCACATTGTATGATGTTAGTTACTTTATATATCATTAATTTATGTCAAGCGATTTAATTAGCACGAGAAAACTTTTTCTTCATGTTCTTCCCAAAAACTTTTTGCATTTTTTTATAATTATTTATGCTCAAATGTATGCTTCATAATTAATATAGCAGGGATGAAAATTGCCTTTAACTTCTCATGTTACATTGTAAACGTGAATGTATAATGATTCAGAATTAACATCACAGAACGTACGTGAAGATGAATAGATAATTAAAGGCACACACACGCATTGTGGATGATCGAAAATCACGAAAATAAATGAGTACTAAGTAAATAAAGAGAAATTAAAATAGCCGCAAATGAAGTAAGAAAAATGGATGTTCATTTAGTATTCTGTACAGACAAAAAATCTAATTAACCACAAAAAAGCAGCAGTTAACAACATAGAGAAGAAAATGCTGAGATTTGAGCTTGAAGTAAATCTATTAATTAAATTTATTTATTTCTCGCTCGTTTCTCATCTTAAATGCTTCCGCTCGTACGAATCGTGAGTTTGAGGAGTGCTTATATGCAATTTAAATTGTGATTCGTCAAGCTATCTACTTTGATGATTATGGTGTGTAGGATTATTTGCAAATTAAATAGGGTACTGAGGTCATTTTGAGTTCATTTTGGTGCTGACCTATGGCAATTGAGATCAAAGAGTCCACGTTGGGCGAAAAAGTGAAAAGTTTGCCAAAAATTCAGCTTATGATCTTATGTTGTAGACATTAGGCCATAGTATATGGGAAAAATAAAATTTTGCCCCAAAAGTGCACAGTGCGCGTGGTGGGGGGAAAATGATTTTTTTCGTAGTTGACATTTTCAAAATAATCTTGTGCTTCACCAGCTCAACCGATTTTTCTCAAATCTTTTTTATTTGATAGATAATAGTAAGAGCTTTCATAAAAATATACACATGATATACTTTTGATGCACTATGGTTACGTTAAGTGAGAAAAAGTTCGAAAAAACTAGGTTTTTTGACATTATTTCATCCTCATGTACGTGTAATGCACTATGAATTTTTGTAAGCTACTGTTTATTATAGCTCTTATTTATACCTACAAATATAATATACATTATGTACTGATATTGTGCAGTTTTAGTGGTGAAAGTTGACTTGGAAGTCAAAAATTTTCAATTTTTAGCGAATTTTTTCTCTTAAATGATGAATTCGACCCACTATACATGGTTGGGTCCCAGATTTTATTTCGTGTGTTTGTACATTTTGGTATGAGCTATCGATTAGTGCAATAAAAATAAACAAAAGTATGCCGGGAACATATCCAAAAATGGGCCTGAAGGTGGTCTAGTAGGGGTACCTCAAAATTCAAAAATTTGTAGCGCTTCCTAATCTTAATGAAAAACGATAAAATTTTCAGGGATTATTTATATACTAATGTACTTAACATCTACATCATTAAAATTTGATGCACGGTGCAACTTTGTCAAAAATTTGAAAAATTGTAATTTTGGTGTTATGGAAAGGTTAATTGCTTACTAGACATACTGTAACTAGCTTAAATCATCATTTTGCATTAAATAATGTATAATCTATTGAAAAACCTTTCTAACGATGTATAATAAGTTATACTTTGGTAAAATATCTCTTAAATAGAGCGAAAAATCAGAAAAATCATTCATAATTTTGAGATTCTGAAGATCTATACTTCACAAATTTACTCATAACTATAGAAAATCTCAAGTATATGTAACAAATTTAGTCTTGTTAGAAAGCTTAGAGTAGTACCAACTTACTAATATAAAAGTTTGAGTTCGAACGTTCCTTAGTGCATAGTTAGGTTAAGTCCAAAATGTCATTTTTTGACTGCCCCTATAAGAAGCAACAAACATTAAATTTCTATTTTTTGAAGTTTTTTCCATAGATCTATGCTAGAACTAAATGATAAAAGTAATAAAGGTTCTTTTTCGTCATTTATAGCAGTAAATGAGTTAATGGAAAAATCTTGAAAATAGCAGTTTCTCGAAAAATTTAGGAAAATGCCACTTACTCATTTACTGCAACAAATTGTCGAAAAAGCACCTTTATTACTTTTATCATTTAGTTCTAGCATAGATCTATGGAAAAAACTTCAAAAAATAGAAATTTAATGTTTGTTGCTTCTTATAGGGGCAGTCAAAAAATGACATTTTGGACTTAACCTAACTATGCACTAAGGAACTTTCGAACTCAAACTTTTATATTAGTACGTTGGTACTACTCTAAGCTTTCTAACAAGACTAAATTTGTTACATATACTTGAGATTTTCTATAGTTATGAGTAAATTTGTGAAGTATAGATCTTCAGAATCTCAAAATTATGAATGATTTTTCTGATTTTTCGCTCTATTTAAGAGATATTTTACCAAAGTATAACTTATTATACATCGTTAGAAAGGTTTTTCAATAGATTATACATTATTTAATGCAAAATAATGATTTAAGCTAGTTACAGTATGTCTAGTAAGCAATTAACCTTTCCATAACACCAAAATTACAATTTTTCAAATTTTTGACAAAGTTGCACCGTGCATCAAATTTTAATGATGTAGATGTTAAGTACATTAGTATATAAATAATCCCTGAAAATTTTATCGTTTTTCATTAAGATTAGGAAGCGCTACAAATTTTTGAATTTTGAGGTACCCCTACTAGACCACCTTCAGGCCCATTTTTGGATATGTTCCCGGCATACTTTTGTTTATTTTTATTGCACTAATCGATAGCTCATACCAAAATGTACAAACACACGAAATAAAATCTGGGACCCAACCATGTATAGTGGGTCGAATTCATCATTTAAGAGAAAAAATTCGCTAAAAATTGAAAATTTTTGACTTCCAAGTCAACTTTCACCACTAAAACTGCACAATATCAGTACATAATGTATATTATATTTGTAGGTATAAATAAGAGCTATAATAAACAGTAGCTTACAAAAATTCATAGTGCATTACACGTACATGAGGATGAAATAATGTCAAAAAACCTAGTTTTTTCGAACTTTTTCTCACTTAACGTAACCATAGTGCATCAAAAGTATATCATGTATATATTTTTATGAAAGCTCTTACTATTATCTATCAAATAAAAAAGATTTGAGAAAAATCGGTTGAGCTGGTGAAGCACAAGATTATTTTGAAAATGTCAACTACGAAAAAAATCATTTTCCCCCCACCACGCGCACTGTGCACTTTTAGGGCAAAATTTTATTTTTCCCATATACTATGGCCTAATGTCTACAACATAAGCCCATAAGCTGAATTTTTGGCAAACTTTTCACTTTTTCGCCCAACGTGGAGTCTATGGAATTTTTTAACTTAATTTAACGGTTTTATAAATTTTAAATTGTAACGGTTTTGTAAAATTTGAATATTTTTGAAGCATAAAAAAGTTTAAAATTTAAAAAAACCGTTAAAAATAAATTTAATTCACAGTCATCAATTTTTTCCGCAGTAAATTTAGCAATGCACTTCAGTAACCCATTTATAAAATTACTTTTCGCATTTATATTTATTTATTTGTCACATCACACAAAGTACGAAAGTAGAGTCACAGACGATCAAAAGGAAGAAGCCGTAACAAATTTGATTAATTTTCAGCATTAATTCAATGATGAACTACATTTTCATGTTAATAGTATAGGGATGATGAATCAGCATATGGTAGGTAGATTTATAGCAAATTAATGTCTCGACTTTTTATTTTTCTTCAAAATAAATCCACCCATGAAGTAGAAAAAAAAAATAAAAATAAAAGAGAAGCAAGAAAGAAGTCAAGATGTGTAATTAGTTAGGCGTCTTTGTCATATGATGGGACAATATTTTCTTGATCTAGTCAATCTGATACTTTATGAAGGCGATAGACTTCATTACATGAAACATAAACTTCAGAAGATATTAAATAATAATCTAACTATATTTTTTCCATGACGACCGAGCGAGAGAGATCAGGTAAATATCATTGAATAAGCGCGGTAAACACAAACCACACAACGTCGGCAATTTTCTTTTTTATCTCCATCTCTGTCTCACTCCCCTCTCGCACAAACCAAAATAGATTCATTTTCTTTCTTTTTTTGTGTATAGAGATGAAAAAAATAAATAATACGTTATGTTTCATGAGGAGTCAAAACTAAAAATAGTTCAATTTTAGAATTGAAAGAAAAATACCTGTAGGAAATGTCGCTTTGAATCTTGGAGCGATTCTGTATGGTAATGGAGTCGGTGGCGCCTCATTCATTCTCGATGCTGGAATATTTTTTATATTGACACATTTAACATTCAACTATTTTGCACTTTTATAAAATATTTATTAGAAAATTTTTGCTTTTTTAGAAACTGACCCTCGTCCTGTGTTGCCATGACTTGTTGCTTTTCCCTTTCACTTAAAAAAATACTTTGTAAATTTTCCTCAACACGATTGAATTTTTTCTCATCAATTTTTCATTCATTTCTTCATAATTTAACTTTTTAGAGGGAAAATTTCACTTTTATTCCATCATTCATTTATCAAACTTTCCCTCTCACTTCTAATTGATGACTTTTTAACTTGGCAAAATTATTATTAATTTTTTTTGAGAATTTTTCGCCTGAACCTTTTTACAGAGAAAAAAAGCGCGACACCGACGAATCAAAATCTACTGAGCGATAGATGGTTTTTCTCGAAACTAGAGACGTCCGCTCGCCAACACACATCGCACAGTGTTACTCATACTCTATTTTATAGTATTGTGTATGTTTCTGTAGATTTACTTCTGATCTTTTTTTTTCAATTTCATATGAGAAATCTCTTCCTTCGCTATTCAATTTTTCTGAATGTCTGTAATGAATGTAACGTTGAGGAAAAAATCGTGAAAATGTATTCTACCATTTCCCTCCTTTAATACAATAAATACACGCACATAACTTTATGTTATGACGTGATATTTTTTTCATATGTTCGCTCTTCTATCCACTTGTATTTTCGGTGAGTTTCAAGAGCTGATATGAGTTCGACCAAAGAGAAGAAAAATAAAAAAGTTTTGAGTTTTTCATTAAAAAAATATTTTTCCCTACATTTTCCGGTTGTTCGAACAACAGAGGTTTAAATTGGGAGATGAAATCTTGTAGCGGGAATTTTTGAGATATTATTTGTAGATGATGAAGTCATTTTGGGGATATTTATGCTACTTGTTGACTTTGAGTGCTATTACGGTATGGGTAAATGGGAAAATAGTA
Source organism: Chironomus tentans (assembly GCA_963573255.1). Lineage (NCBI taxonomy): Eukaryota > Metazoa > Arthropoda > Insecta > Diptera > Chironomidae > Chironomus > Chironomus tentans. The sequence continues at coordinate 53,791,172 of OY754302.1, read as the reverse complement.
ATAAGTCTTGAGAAAGTCTTATCTTTGGAGCGCATTTAATATTATTTTAATCAAAGTTCTAAGTACCCGTAAGCATAGGTGTGTAGCCAGAGGAGGGATTATGAAACAAATCCCCATCTCGACAAAAAATTTCTTCAGTTTGCTATGGTTTTTAAGAAAAAATTGAGAAAATCTCCCCTCAAAAATTCTTGGATACGCTCCTTAGACCCATATCCAAAATTGTTTTCAAAGGGGTTCATTTCAAACAATTTTCATAAAGGAGTCGTTTGCAAATTACGTCACGCTTTTTGGAGGGTGGGGTGTAGAAGAATTTGTGACAGTTTAAACACAAAATTTTTCTTTCTTTGATTTTTCTTTCGTTGTAACAAGGGAGGAGGGGGGTTCAAAAAAGTTATGTTTTTGCGTGACGTAATTTGAGAACAACCCCAAAACCTTGCTAGTCAGGGGTATAAACAAAAATTTTTAAAGGGGGGTAACTCCACCCCCTTCCAGTTAGAATTCTTATTATACCAACAGAAAAATTTAATAAAATTTCTAATTCTCATAAATGCGCTCTAACTCATCACCATCCATGCATTTACTACGACTTCCTCTTATTCTACCTCCAACCCTCAAATCTGTGTTAGTTTTTTTCATCATAAAGCCGAAATTGAGTTTGTAAATCTCAGAGTTTTCCTCATATACATAAAAAGTTGCTTTGGCTTGCCTTTTCTCAGTCAGTAAAACCTGAGACGATTCGAAATGCTACACTATTCTGTACAGTATAATTATAATGTATTCTTTTATATATCTACATATAGATTCTTAATATAGACTCTTCTGAATTTTCATTTCAATCGCTGTAAAGTTTGTTCAAATGTATTCTACAATTTTAAATCGGTCGGTCGGGTCGGTGGGGAAAAGTAATAGCAGTATTTCTTTTCGGTTGAGGCAAGCAGCGATGAATAAATTTCATTTGTGTTTGAAGAAGGGAAAAAATAAATTTTCTACTCAATTAAAAATTTCAATAATCATAAGATTATTACTGTAAACAAGGCTTAATACATTCAAAATGTTAAAATACTACATAAAAATGAAATTTCATTGAATTAAGAGTAATAAAAGTAAAATTGAATAAAATATACGTGGAAGTAAAAATTCTGTTTATTACACACGATCTGCCGCAATGCAGAATCTCTCTTCGTTTTGACATCATTTTTTTAATTGAGTTGCTATAAATTCTCAAGCATGAATGAGCGCTTACGGCTAACCGCAAAACCAAAGCCCTATCTCTCTTGTTTCATTCAAAGACACAAGTTACAACATTGATGTTGAAAATTAACAGATACAAAGGATTAAGTGTCACTAAGGCTACAGATTGAAACATTTGATGATAAATGATGTCCTTACGGATAAAGTTCATGAACTAGAAACAAGATAGATTGAAAAAACATCTCAATTTTACATCAGATTGGATCCTACTGGCTTGGTCGCTATCAATTTGAGATATTTCGAGTCGATGATTCAGTTTCAATATTTTTTTTGGGGTTTACAGAAGAAAAAGTTGATGGAGGTTTGTGTGGATGTTAATTACGTAGAAAAATGAACATAATTAATTTATTTGAATGGGAATTTTTGAAATATTCGAGTAATTAGAAGTGTTTTTCTGAGAGTTGTTGTAAATATTTTTGAGATTGATAATTTTTTTAAATATGACTAAATTGGTCTTTTAACATTAAATTGGAATTCCATCTATTTTTCTGCCTACTATTTCACTTAATTCTGATTCAAAATTGGCTTCAAAATTGATAATTTTTTAAAAATCAATTAAAAATTCAATAAATTTATTAAACCAGCAAATGAGCAAATTTCCATCCCTTGATTCCCTCATACACCTTCCTCTACATCAACTCCGAACCGAGAGTGAATTTTATTCAAAAGCCTCAACATGTTCAGTGAAGAGAAGAAAAGAGAAAAAAAAGTTTTTCTTCTATTATATTTTTTTTGTTCACAATTCTCATTTTTCCCACTTACTGTCTCTGTGTTGTGTGAAGATGAATGTGAAAAGTAATACGGTGAAAAATATTACTCAATAATATAGGTCAAGAAAAACTTACTGCATAAATTCACTTAATAAACTGCAATATGAGAAGCGACGTGCAATGAGTTTAAATCTGTTCAGACTCAATTTTTCATTTGGATTAAAGGCGGCGTCGGGTTGATCCTCAAAAAAATCAAATAAATTTAATAAAGTCGTTCAATTAAAGTAAGAAAAATAAAAATATTTGCCAAACCCATTTCAAAGAGTATTATTTTCATTTTTCAGTTCCATCAAATAACAATATCCAGTTCCATTTAAAAAATTTATTCATTTACAAAAATAAATAACAAACAACGAGCAGCTCGAGCTGCAAGTGAGAGAGGAGAAATAAAAAGTTGTTCAAAATTCAAAAATCCATTTATCTCGATGGACTTCCATGGAAGTGGAAAATGAAAAACTTTTTTTTATACGGTTTCTGTGGTCTATTTGCACACTCACTAATACACACACATATATAAAAATAACATAATAACAATAGCAACAAGAGTTGTCATTTTGCAATTTATTTCAATATGAAATTCGAGAATCTGGAGATGCATGAAACAAACCGACAAAAAAGTTGTGTGCAAGTTATGAGAGAGGTTGAGGATTGGAGTGCATTTTGAGTTTATAGTTTGTTTTATTTGGATTTTGAAAGGAGTTCAACCTTAGTTTGCATAACGTGGATTATTCTAAATAGATGGAACTTCCAAAAGTTCACATTTCACTTTAATATTACAGGATGAACCTGCCTGACAAAAAATATGAAAAATTTCAGCAAAAATAGATTTTGACATTAAAAATATCCCAAATTGCAAGTTCTAGCATGTCGAAATGACTTTCCATTCAACTGAACTGAAAGAACATTGAACGTAAAGATTCACCATCCTTATCTCTAACTTATGTGTGCTTATACTTTTCTGTACATGGATATAGAATAGTCAACTGAAGTGCTTTCGAAAATTCGTATCCATTGTATGTCCTTATACATGATATATATTTTGTGTAAAGTGAGAAAATAATTGGAAGAACTTTCCAGTATGTAGCTTATGGGACAACAGCAAACAACAAAAGATACCCAGAGGATATGTAAATAGCATGCAAAGGAGGGTATAATCATCACTAGATGAGAGACAAAAAGTGGACGGAAGGAATTGGAGGAAGTATGTGAGAATAAAATCTGGACACAAACACAGTGGATGTTGATGCTAATTACCCGTCTTGAATACAAAGCCTCTTGCTTCGCCCTTCAACGAATTATTGATTTCACTTAAGAGATCATTATCTGACTTGGATATATGCTTTAGCATCTCAGACTCATTAATCCCTTCCGGTTTTTGACTCTGATTGTGTGGTTGCTTTAGCCATTTTTCAGAAAGCTTTTTTGGCTTTTTTGGACACAATGGTTTTTGCGGTGGTTGCTGTACAATTTTATTTTGCATTTTTGCAATTTTAGATTCTCGTTTGGTCTTATCACGCAATAGCTTTGCATAGTTATCAGAATTTACGGAATTCCGGCTATCCATTTTATTTTTCTTTGCTGCTAAGATGTGTGAATGGGAAGAGAAATAGAAACAGAAAATAAATATTGAGAAAATATGTGCCATATTTTTTGATATTTTTTTGTTGTTTGTACATGTGGGAGATGCTGTATATGTTACTAGGATTTATGCGTGATAATAATTGAAATTCCTTTGTGTATTTTATATATGGCTTCGAGCACTTATGACGCCTTTTTTTCTTTTTTTTTGTATCATGAAATGCATTTGTTCTGTTATATGACACCCCGGAAGCATCCTTTAGAGAAAAAAATAACTTTTTTTCCTATTCATCTGAACATGCTTCTATTAAGCATCATATTGTGGTTGAGGGGAAAAAAGCAGCATAAAGGAAGGAAAAATTTGCATTTCATGAAAAGAATTTCCTTCATTTCTCTACTGTATATGTGTGTATTTTATGAATTCATGCATGCGTGATGTATTGCGAAGTATTTTCCAGCTGTAGTATTTTTCATAATAAAATAAATCCACATCCAAGGAGGAAAAGAATCTAAAACTTTGTTGTGTGTTTTTGGTGCAAACAATGATTAAAAATATTATTTTTTTACATAATTGCTAAACGTTTTTTTTGCTAGCAATCTTAAGGGAATTTAAAACATGATAAAATTTTTGTTCAGTAACAATTGTATTTGTTCCATTTAAATGAGTATAACAGAAAAGTTTTCTGTATCGTTCAGTTGGGAGTGAATGAGTTTTGGGTAGTCATCTCTCTCTGATTTTTAGCGTGGTTCTTTGGTGGTGAAAATATTTTATTTTGGTGCTTTTCTGGTTGGATTTTCATCTGTTTTCTAGCAATACTCTGAGCAATACCCAAAAATTAATTGAAAAAAGCATTTTACTGTGGTTATCTGGTCAATAATAGAATGAACCACGGAATTCTTTGTTTGGCTTCTAAATAAATTCCAAATGGAGCAAGCTTTGTGTCACTTGAGATTCTAGCTTAAAAATTCACGAATTATTCAATTTTGAAGACAAATTCCTAGATTTAGAGACTCAAACTGTGTAATTGCTAGTTTTATTAGTGAATATTGGAATTGAGAAATTCAAAAGTTCACTGGATGTTTGTAAAATCTGTAATATTGAAATCACATCCTAATTTGCCAGCAATTCACAGTCCCACATAATAAAATCCAGAAAATTACCATAAAATCTAACTTTTGAGTCTGAAATCCAAAATTTTGCAAAGCTTTTTCCAATAAAATCATTTCCATCTCAAAAAATCCACGCTAAGAACCAAAAAATTCTTCTCCAAACCAAAAGGCTGTCCGTAATTTGATTCTGATGCATAGAGAGAGATATACGAGATGAGAATATTGTCCACAATAGTTAGAGTAAAATGTATTTTAAAGCAATTAAAAAGTAATTTCGGTTAGTTTATGCAAAATAATATCAAATGACTGTAAATTTTTCGTATAAAAGAACACCAAAATTCTGCAGTAAAATTAATGACTGTAGTTATTGAAACGAGCGACTTAAAACACAACATCAATACTAGATAGTTATTATTATTATTATTGCCTTGTTATTCTTTATTTTTTTCTCATTCTTGCTTCACAATGTTTCACATTCTTTTCATAATCATCACAAAAACAACAACAAAAAATTATAAATCTACATAAATTGTCACATGCTGAATACATTGACTGTTAATTGATTCAAGACTCTCATTTCTTCTTGAGTATTTTTTAATATTATTAAATTTTTTGAATACAAACAAATTCATAAAATGCACATTAATAAATTGTTTCACAAAACATCAAAAATATTTTTAATTATAAAATTCCCATTAATTTTCTTCAAAAATGTCTCTCTCATTAATAGAGTAAAAATAAAATGAAGAAAACTGAAAAATTCAAAAATTTAATTTAACCTTTACAAATTGCTTTTCACTTCCATTTAAATTAAGGCACATCACGCGAGCGACGGCAGGAAATTCTTTCCTCGAAACTTTTTAGATTTTCTTCTATGCGTTATTTCATTCATACTTAAGGGCAACGTTTCGAGATGCCGCTGGCTCTTGTTGATGATGAGAAAAATTTCTCCTTCTAATTAATGGATCGGAATTTTTCCTTGACAAATTTTTTTCTTTGAGTTTATTATTTAGGAATTTTTTTTCAGGCATTTTTTGAATTGTTTCTTGCTGGAGCTAAGTGGCATGTCTTGTTAGTGACCGAAATGAACCATAAAAATGCTTAGAAATATTTTAATCCCTAATTAGGGATCATTTACTTATTACGTAACACTTTTAGGGGGGAGGGGGTCTGAGTTTTTGTGACAGTTCAAACAAAGGAAGTTTTTCTTCATGAAAATTTTGTAGCAAATTTTGTGGGGGTCTGAAAAGTTGGTTTTTTGCGTTAAGTAATAAGTGAACGGCCCCTTGTCATTAAATAATAAAACATCTTCTTGACTGTTATACAACAGGTTCCTAACAAATGCGTATTTAGGGGCTAATATATGCTTCAGGCCCTGCCCCAAAGTATGCTTTTGAGATAGAGGGCCATTCTGACTACAACCATGATTTCCAAATATATTTTTGCAAATGATATACATTAAAATATCATGTGAAAAATCAAACATCCCGTTATGCTTGCCAGCATTTCTTCCCCATAAAATAAAGTCACGACAGAAACAAATGATGAAAATATTCAAATTTCATGCAAATTCAGATATTGTTCACGAGTGACGAACTGTAAAATTGCCAAAATTATGTCAAGTCTAAGGTTAAAAAACTGTTTCTATGGCCAAAACAAATGTCCTGATGATGAATATTTCCTGAATGATCAAACCAATTGTCTGAAGATAAATAAGAGAAAGTCACACACATGAGAAAATATTTGTCGAAAATGTTGAGATGAAATCATGCAAAAAATTTTCTTTTCCTGAGAGACTTGAAGAGAAAATTCTCAAAGATTTTTTTTGTGCTTGCGTCATCGTCGATAAATCTTAACTTTTCTCATATCGAGATGTATTCAAAATTTTTTGTTTTGTTATACAATTCAATCATCCATAAATCCACTTTTAATATTTGCGTCATATTTGCTCTTGGAAGTTTAGGTTACGAAATTGATAACCCGAGTGATACTTAAATTATTCAGACACAAAAATTGACATGATTGTTTTTAAATGGAAAATTTGATAATTTCAAAGTCAGACTATGACATGGTACCTGACACAGCTTTGGCACAGATCCTTCCTAGTCATCAGACAACAAAAACCCCTAACAAAAAGCTCTAGTAAGTCAAATTCAATCGAAACTGTAAAAATATGGTTTATAGCACTTTAGTTGACATGACGGCCATGTGATGGCTACATGATAATTTTTGTGACTGCATTTTTTGTACCACTCGGGAGTAAAATCTAAAATATTTATGACTTCAATGAGTTTTTGAATTTTTCAGTTCTTTTCTGGTATTTTTTAAGTTTATTTCTTTCAAACAGCAAACGAGTAAATAATAAAAACTTAATCCAGCTATAAAATTTATTTTGTATCTGATAACAAAAAAATCATTGACGGTGCTCTATTGTATAATGTCTAGAAATCTAATAATACTATTTATGTTACTGTGCTACAGAGTTGGGAAGGCTGAAGTTGATTTATTTATTTTTTTTGGAATTCAAAATTTATTTTTTGGTGCAATTTGAGTTATATTTTCTATAAAAGTCCTCAACTTTCCCGACTCTGCACCTCCTAAAAAATATAAATTTTATTGCAAAAAATTTATTCTCGTTTGCTCTTTGAAGAAAAAAAGTTTAAATCATCATTTTGATATTTTTAGTTCACAACAAAAATTTTTCTTTCGGTTTTCACAAACTTTCTTATTATTTTTGTAATTTTATCCATCTTAATCTTCAGAAGGAAAGTATTTTCACAACAAATAAAAATTTTCCATTTTGCATTCACAATTTGGGATATGAAGAAAATGCAACACCAACAATTTGTAGGATATTGGGAGATCACTATTGGGCAAAATTGAAAAAAAGCGGCCATCCACTTTTTTTAGCAATGTTTCAAATATCCATTCAAAGTTAATTTTTTCTTGTAGAGGACATAAAAATAGGCTTGCATACCAAATTTCAGGTCATTTGATGTTGTTTCCGCGATTCTGTGGCTGTTTGAAGTTGAAAAGGGGTCAAAAATCCGATTTTTTCACACCCTATTTAAACTGGGAATTCTCTACAATGGTTAAAGATATTGAAAAACGGTTTTCAGTTAATAATAGTGGTATATAAGAGCTTTATTTTGACATACCACAAAGTTTATAACTTTATAGTTTTGGTGCCGGTATGGTAGTAAAAGCATGAAAATCATAGGAAAAATATCTTCAAACATGCCAAAATTATCTTAGATGGCCGAATTCCCTTGATATTTTTATGGAATCGTGTAGCTCCTGGCTTCTTGTTTTCAAAAATGTATAAATATTGGGCAGTTCCAGGTACCCTAGAAAAGTTATGGCAATTTTACTGAGCCGATCTATATTTGCCCAAAAACTAACTTTTCTGATAAAAAAATGAGAATTATGAAATTTAATATGGTTTTTGATGTATTTTAGTCATTTATGCTATTTTAAGACAAATTGTGAAGAAATTTTTGCAAAAAGTCCAAAATATACCGAGATATAGGGTACATGTGTTGTCTGACGACTTCACCCTTTTTCACCTCACTCAAACAGCTGTAACTTTTACAAGTTGTAATATTTTTTAATTTTGTCTTCTGTTTTATGTAGCTTAAATTAGTACATTTCTAGAGATATATAAAACTTGATAGTTGAGTATGGTCTTGGTCATGAATACGGCCCTTGTTTGTGACCAACCCCAAACAAGTGAAAATCTCAAAAACATCATTTCTTAATATACTATTTAAAAGCATATTTAGACATTGCATTTAGATTTTTTATATTTAATAATGATAATTATGACCATTAAAACTCAAAATTTGTGTTTTCGAAATTCCATGCTACCTGTGGTCAGTCTCTCGGTAGCCTCTTAGGAAGCACCCTAGTAGTCTCTATTTGGTCACCAAATCTTGCAACTGAAGATATTTTACAGACTTTTATCGATTGATATATGATATCTATGCATATTTAGAACAAGATTCATCTGTTTAAGGTACTTTTCAGCTAGAAAATGGCATTTTTGACAATTTTCTTCGAGATTGGCTTACGTCGGTCACATTCAATGTACTCTCATGGCAACAATAACTAAGTTATATACACGTATTATATATTTTTATAAAGGTATTGACATCAGCTAACAAATTCAAAAAACAGGAGTAAAAAATATTGCTTCTGTAAAAAGTTATGACTGTTTATGTAGTCTCAAAAAGCACCAAGTCGGCAACCAGCATAGATAAAAATACAAAAAAGCAAATTTTGATGAAATTTTAGACTTGTTTTGCCTTTTTTGGGGTCTCTTAATGACTCAGAATTACTTTTTGGATCAAATCATTTCAAAATTTGCTTTTTTGTATTTTTATCTATGCTGGTTGCCGACTTGGTGCTTTTTGAGACTACATAAACAGTCATAACTTTTTACAGAAGCAATATTTTTTACTCCTGTTTTTTGAATTTGTTAGCTGATGTCAATACCTTTATAAAAATATATAATACGTGTATATAACTTAGTTATTGTTGCCATGAGAGTACATTGAATGTGACCGACGTAAGCCAATCTCGAAGAAAATTGTCAAAAATGCCATTTTCTAGCTGAAAAGTACCTTAAACAGATGAATCTTGTTCTAAATATGCATAGATATCATATATCAATCGATAAAAGTCTATAAAATATCTTCAGTTGCAAGATTTGGTGACCAAATAGAGACTACTAGGGTGCTTCCTAAGAGGCTACCGAGAGACTGACCACAGGTAGCATGGAATTTCGAAAACACAAATTTTGAGTTTTAATGGTCATAATTATCATTATTAAATATAAAAAATCTAAATGCAATGTCTAAATATGCTTTTAAATAGTATATTAAGAAATGATGTTTTTGAGATTTTCACTTGTTTGGGGTTGGTCACAAACAAGGGCCGTATTCATGACCAAGACCATACTCAACTATCAAGTTTTATATATCTCTAGAAATTTACTAATTTAAGCTACATAAAACAGAAGACAAAATTAAAAAATATTACAACTTGTAAAAGTTACAGCTGTTTGAGTGAGGTGAAAAAGGGTGAAGTCGTCAGACAACACATGTACCCTATATCTCGGTATATTTTGGACTTTTTGCAAAAATTTCTTCACAATTTGTCTTAAAATAGCATAAATGACTAAAATACATCAAAAACCATATTAAATTTCATAATTCTCATTTTTTTATCAGAAAAGTTAGTTTTTGGGCAAATATAGATCGGCTCAGTAAAATTGCCATAACTTTTCTAGGGTACCTGGAACTGCCCAATATTTATACATTTTTGAAAACAAGAAGCCAGGAGCTACACGATTCCATAAAAATATCAAGGGAATTCGGCCATCTAAGATAATTTTGGCATGTTTGAAGATATTTTTCCTATGATTTTCATGCTTTTACTACCATACCGGCACCAAAACTATAAAGTTATAAACTTTGTGGTATGTCAAAATAAAGCTCTTATATACCACTATTATTAACTGAAAACCGTTTTTCAATATCTTTAACCATTGTAGAGAATTCCCAGTTTAAATAGGGTGTGAAAAAATCGGATTTTTGACCCCTTTTCAACTTCAAACAGCCACAGAATCGCGGAAACAACATCAAATGACCTGAAATTTGGTATGCAAGCCTATTTTTATGTCCTCTACAAGAAAAAATTAACTTTGAATGGATATTTGAAACATTGCTAAAAAAAAGTGGATGGCCGCTTTTTTTCAATTTTGCCCCATAGTGGAGATATTATAACTTTTGATAACAATAAATATTTTTATGACTTATTTTTCAGTATGCCAATAAAAGTATTAGGTCTACTTGTTTGGAGAAAATTGCTTGATTGTGGATTTAGAAGCTGAATGTTGATTTTTTGGGGATATGAAAATATTTTCATTTGATATTGGATAACTGTGGGTAGATTTTGGGAAGGATACTACATCTAAGGTGGATTTAATGTTGTCAAAATTTAAACAGCTTGCAGGAACAACAAATTTCTTGGTTAATCTTTGGTGTCGTTCTATCTTATGTGTATTAACAGGTGTCTATTTTGTTGTTTTAAGAGACATTTTCTAAGTTTATATTCGAGTCATGCACAATTTTGAACGTATAATAAGTTGAGCCTTAGATCAGTGCTTCTCAAGAAACTAATGTGCCGTGACACACAGTTTGAGAACCACTGCTTTAGATCTTTAACAAAAATATAGGTTTTTGGGATTTGGATACATTGGATGATTACATATTTAAGGGTAACAAGGAACATGCCAATAATTGATGGATTTATGAGGTCCCAAGGATCAAGACGATATCAACTGCAAATACTCTCACATCCATCACGATCCACAGCAAGCAATTTTCCCCCATTTAAATTAATAAATTTTACAACATTAAATAATAATAAATAAAAATTAGAGTCAAATGCGTTAAGTAAAATATTATGGGGAGAATTTAGAGTTTGCTGTTAAGAAATGCTTTCCAATGTAAAATCCGCAAATGCACAAGGCAACACCAATCAAGCCGAGATACAATGGTTTTTTCAACGACTCACCACTTTCTACGGAATTTTTACTTTGAACAATTTCCTGCTCACAGTATTCAATAAATTCTCGAAAATGCGCCGGAAAGTTTTCCTTATTATCAGCATGAAAAACTTTCATCTTTTTCTTTTTCATGATGCCATTTTCATTAGTCTCATTGTCATCATCGTTAAGCAATGATTCCGTACTGGCATCTAAATTATCGTCAAGTGGAAGAGATAAGCGCTTTTGTCGCTCTTTGACACGCGCAAGAAATTCATCATTCAGCGGAACTATTCTTTCACTAGCTGCCCGCTCTCGTGGTTTTAGTGGTGGTTCACTGCAAGAATCATTGCAATTATTATCATTTATGCTCGTTATTTTGAGCATTTTCTGCAATTTTCGTTCGGTTCGTTCATAGACTTTATCTTGCCACTCATTATAAATTTCCTGATGCAATTTTTCATTTGAATTAATGAAGTCGTTGAAGTCATCGTTTACATACTTGTTCACATTATTATTATTATTTAAATTATTCGTATTAGTATTATTACTGTCATTGCTGGAACTCGAGTGACTCTCAATAATTGTTGTTTGACTTTCATTCCTCATTCGTTCCTCGTCGTCTGATTTTTTCTGTTGATATAAGAATTCTTCACGTTTAAAATGCTGTAACGACTGAATGTTCTTCAATTCCTCTTCAAGTTCTTTCCTCTCGTAATCGAGTCTCCTCAATTCATTTTCCAATTCATACTTATTCACTTGAAATCCTTCTTTGCTTTCGATATTATTATTATTATCGCCAGCATCATCAACATCATCACGAATTGCCGCAGATTCGCGTAAAATTAAATTTCTTATTGCATTCATTGTATCAGTTTCAGTGCTAGGTTTATCGACTAGATTATTATCATCACTTATTTTATCACCATCACCATCACGATTTGACTTTATTGCACATTCATTATTGCTACTGTTCTTCGATAGATTTGAATCTTCCAACTGATCTGTTGAACTTATTGAAATATTTACAATTCGCGATGTGTCGTTGCTATTTTTGCCGTTGATCTCGTCATCCAAAACACGACTCACTTCTTCTTCATGATACGCACGACGTTCGACAAATTTCTTATGCATATCTAATAATACATCGGCACTTGTCGTGGCGCTGTTGGAATCTTGTGTGTTCATCATATAGTTTTTTTGTAATGGCGATAAAGCGACCATCAAATTGGGCATTTGTGATGACTGCATACCGAACCAGCGCTCTTTTTCATCGACCATGCTGCCACTTCTATTTGATTGATTATTATTGCTACTTGATTTTATTTCTGGAGGCACTTGTAAGATTGTTATGACTTTATCTTTCGATTTCGTTACATTCTCACGACACTGAAGGTCATTATTATCGCATTCATAATGCAATTCAAGTTCATTTATAATTGGTATGCTTGGTGCATTTCGCGATAAGCTATTGAGCTTTTTCTGTACGGTTATTTTACCTTCATATTCTTTTGAAGTGTTGTTGCTCGAGCTTATCGATTGCATGCATAAATCTTTTAGTGCATGAACATTATCAATTGGTACGATTTGTCGAATAATTGTACATTGACTGTTGGATGATGACGTTGACGAATCGGATGAATATTTACGACGTGTTTGTGTTGGTGTCGGTGTTCCACTTTTTGAATCGGCTTTTGGTATATTTTGGTCTTGTTCCTTCTCATTAATCAGTTTTTTATCGAGTTCACATGTGATAACAGTAATAGTTTCGTCGCATACATTCTCACTGTTGCTGTTGCTTTGACTTCTTTTTCTGTCAGTTCTTCTCGACTCGTATTTATTCTCTTCATTTCCGAGACAACTGACAAGATGATGTAATTCATTATTTACATCTTCTATTTGTTGCTGACTCTCAATTATTTCAAGAATGGAACGAGCTTGCTGCTCCTCATCCTCTTCTTCAAGTATGTCAGGTAGTTTTTGTTGCTCATTAATCTCTTGATAGTAATCAAATGACTGTAGCTGTTGATATTGTGTTCTGTTAATATTATTGCTGTTAACAGTAGCAACGTCATCAATTACATGCTCATGTTTCTTATGTTCTTTCTCATTTTCCTCATCATTCATCTCAATAGAATTAACATTGTATAATGAAGGCACGGAGATGTTCTCGAGTAATGAATTAGTTTCTGTATCTTCTGATGTATCTTCGTCGACCTCGTCTGTGTCCGTGATGTTACCTCTTTCGCTGAGATCTGTAGCGCTGCTTGAGGTTGATGTTAGATAAACTAATTCAGCTTGTAGTTCACTATCGCTTTGTTTTGTTTCCCATGACTTACAACTCTCTTGTACGTTTGATTCTGCCTCAATTATTTTTGTATTAATCAATTGTGGCTGCTCAAGAATGCCTCTTGTCGCTCTCTGTTTCTGCAAAGTTTGTAATATTCTCTGTCTATGATATTTGGCATCATTTGGTACGGTCGTTGATAAGAACACATCATCATCCTCATCCTCATCATAATCATCAATTGCTGGGGTTATGCCTTTTGTTTTATTATTATTATTATCATTGGATATGATGTCATGTAATTTTGATGCAGAATTGTGTCTCTCAATATCACTACAATCACTACCTTCTTCGGATATCACATCTAAAGGAGTATTTGGTATTTGCAATAGATTACTATTACCATATAATGCTTCAATTATCGCCTCTTCGGCTTTGTTGAGTTTCTTTTCTGATTTACATTCGAATAACTTTACTTTTGTTGTTGTTGGTAATGCTGTTGAAGATGTTGGAGATGTTGGAATTGCTCCATTTGTTGTCAATATCTTATTATTGTCATTATTACTGTTATGATTATTGTCACTGTTATTTTCCGATGGAAGCTCTTTTATATTTATTACTTTTGTATTATTACTACTCGACACGATCGTTATGCTCGACTCACACTCAAATTGCGCGGGTTGCTTTGACATTGAGTTTAAAATTTCATTTTTCACACTTTCATTTGAGCTACTTTCGACGATTTCTTGAACAATTACTGGCTCTGGCTCAACATCTGATACAATTTTATTGCAGTCATCTGAACTTGCAGGTGAGTCGACACGATACTCTTTGGGTGATTCAATTTTCATTATTTTCGAATTTATTGATTCAATTGCACATGCTTCATTGTCTAGAAATTGCTTCACCTCCTCCGATGAACTGCTCTCACTAATTTCCTGTATCAGCATTGCATGCCGCTTTGTCATTCGAGTATTTTGAGAATTTTCCACAGCACCGGCACTGATATGTGGAGAGGAAATTTGTTTCGGTGATTCAACTCGGTAATTGTCATCGAATCTCTTCTTTATCTGCTGCTGAGGTTCATTTGCTTCATCTTCCTTAAAATGATCTAATTTTGGCATCATACCAAGTTCTTCTTTCTCACTTTCATGCTCATCTTGAAATTTATTTTGATTATTTTCTACGTTATCATGCGCCATGCTCTCATTCCCTTCAATCTCTTCTTCGTCTATTTCATCGAGTTTCTTTTGACTTTTTGGAGCAGCAGATTCTATCGCAGCAGTGGAATTAATGTCGCGTGTTTCTTTTGGAATCTCTCCAATAAATTGAATAACTTTTAATTTTATTGTCGCTATTTGATTTCCACTAGCACCACGAAATGTTTGTACCGTAAATGCATTACTAGTATTATTTAAATTCGGCTCACTACACCATCGTAATGTTCTCGATGTCATTGACGGCGATGGGGAACACGACATTGTTCCACCCATTTTGGTATCATTCGCTTCCGCTAAACTCGCTAATTCAAGTTGACCGATTGTTGAGTCATTCGTAACTGACTGCGTACTGGCATGAGCGGAAGATTTTTGCATTCGAAAAGCCATTTCCTCTTCTTGCTGTTTGTTTTCTTCTGAATCACTTTCTTTTTGTTGTTTTTGTTGCACATCATCATCATCTTGTTTAGATGCATTTTCTTCCTCTAATTTTGCAGATTTGCTTTTGTTACTCTTACCACCAAAGAATTTTCGTTTGTTTTTTTTCGGCATCGGATATTGTGTCTTACTAGAATATTTTATTTATTTATTTATTTTGGATTGAGTTTAAATAAATATTTTTTTCCGTCTCTCTTATTGTCTCTGTGCATCCGCTTTTCCTCAATTACATAAAATGACTGAAGAAGTGTTTACACAGTGAAACAAAAAACAGTAATGATGTTGATGATATATATTTTTTTCAGTGTGAAATTGAGAAAAATAAAATAAGAATATACGAGTAAACAATTACAGCCAAAGAAAAAAAAATTTTAAGTCTTACAATTTTATTTTTCGGTAAATTCTCTCTCTACCGTATGGATTGAGGTGTATATGTTCTTATTTTGCGACTGTTTCGGATATGAAAAAAATAACAAATACTTCTTGTTCTGCTTGTCCACTCGTCTTCGATTATTAGTACACGTTAATACACATACGTTTAACAAATAATGTGTTATGTGAATGAAGAGAAGGAGAAGTGAAGTGTACGAAAAAAAAGTTATAGAATAATAAAATAGAATTTATGTGACGTGCTGCCGCAAAAAGAAAATATTAAAAAATAAATGTAAAAATAAATAAAAAATAAATTTTTCCTCACATCGTATCAAAAAATTACTTTTGAGAGAAATAGATGAAACTTATGTGCTCTCTCGTTCGTTCGTACTCGTTGACTGGCCTAATAGAAAATGCAATAAACGTAGCAAATGCTTAAAATTTGTGCCTCGCATATTTTTTCAAAATAAAAAAAGAGACATTTTCCTTCGTATTTTTTCACTGTCTCAGAGTTGGCATGAAAGTGCCGGTAGGCTTTGATGACAATTTACGCTTGACATGCAAGTTAATTTGCTGTTTTGGCATGTGAGTTACTGAGTCATGGTGATGTCTAAGGATTGGCGTGAGAATAAATATAGATCATAAGTTTATTTTGAGTTTACGTCAAGATTTGTTGGTAGTTAAAGCTATTGGGATTATAAATTATTTTTCTTCATATTTTTCCTCAAATTTCCGATTTTTTTGATACAGATTTTCAAGCCTGGAGGAATTTAGAGATTTAGACACCCAAAAATTGAACTAAAATTCTGAATTCCTAAAAAATTTCCACCAAACCCCAATAACACACCCCATCCTACACCCAACCCTGCTTTCCTTAAAAAAATTATCGAATATTCTTCTTCTTTCCCCCGGTCTTTTGTCGTTCATTCATTTTCTTGCTTGATAAAAAGTCTCAATTTAATCTCTTCCGACGTCATATCACTATGTATGTGTGGATTGTACTCAAATTAAATTATTTTGTGTTCAGGTATTGCTTAGGCAGTCGAGTCGAATTAACGCAATAAGCATTGAGAAATCTAATAAAAATCATTGATAATGTGAAGCACGTAACTAAAATTGACGCCTATAAAATGTGTCTATAATCATCATCATCAGATGTGAGAAATCTTGATAGCGATTAAATTTATTTTTGGAGTTTTCAGCCCTAAGCTATGATATAGCGTAAATAGATAACGATTAGAACATATGACTTGATAATTTTTAGATAAAAGTATTTTTATAGCCTAAATTACTATCTAGACATCATTACGTAACAATAAAAATCAGCTGTATTAATCGATTGGAATTGAGACTAATGAACTTTTTTCTCTTATAATTTTGTAAACAGATCTCCTTTAGTGTCTCGTGCTGTTGTAGATTCTTATTATTTCCATGAAATTGAAATTGAAAACAAATTGCTTGAAGCATTTAAGTTTAATATTGAAGTGTCTTCTTACTTTTGATGCTGTATTTGCCAATTCTTTGAAAAATTTAATGAAAAATCTGATGTGGCAAAATTGATGTGCAAATAAATTTCCTAAATTTTCACAATTGGATCTCATTCCTACGAAACTATAAGTTGTCAAGGCTGTGACTTTATAATTCGAATCAAACAATGTCCAATCAATTAAATTTTCTGGGAAATTGTGTGGAGATACAGGACAATTTGCAGTATATTTATTGGAATGAATGAGGTAGTTTTTCATGTCAATTAGTTTATATTCATGAAAGTTAGACAGGTCAACGAGAAAATTCTGCAGAATCTAGGACAATATTAAACTATTTGCCTTTCGGTGAATTTTGGACTTATTGTTCATTTGTGTGTTGTTGTCAATTTGAGGCAATCTTCATTACTAATGTTTCAAAACTTTAACTGAGGTGTATCCTTTAATAAGGCAAGTTGGATTTAATGGGAATCGGACTAGCGTTCAAAAAAGGGGTGATTTCTGAGTCCTTTTTGTCGAAATACAAGCCACTTAGTCTCCAATGTACCATTCTCATCAGTTAGCGAGTCCAATACCCAGTCCAATCGATATAACACCCCATAACACATGCTCTACAATTTCTTCAATTTCCATCATTGACAATTTTAATTTACCATGAAAAACAAGCTTCTCTCAAGATTCACAAGAAAACATCCACTTATGCTCAATATTATCCCCAAAAAATAATAGAATTCAATTGAATGTAAACATCATTACAAGTTTTCTCTTCACATCATCAATAATCTTCGTTTCTTTGCCGCCACTTAAAATTCAATTTTTTTCTTCTCTTCACATCTCTTCTTATTTGCAATTATCGTTGGCACCACTTAAATCAGCTTCATATTTCCATCGCGATTGCTCTTCTCTCACATATTTATACTTTACATGTCAAACCGCGAGAGATATGTGATGATGCATTGATGTCAGTCTATTAATAAGTTTCTGACTAATTATTTATTAGCACAAACTTTTTCATCATCTTTTGTTGAAAATTACAGAAAAATAGAGATCAATAAGTTTCATAATATGACAACAAAGTATGTAATAACAAGAAGAAAAATCACAAGAAGCCGAATGTAAACATTCCGTCTGTCTTCCTAATTATACACACACATGACTGTTATTGTATGTATTAAATTTCTGAATTTTGATAGCTTCTTTCTTGTGAATTAAGTGTTGTTTGTCATCATCATCATCAGCATATTCATGTGATAAAAACAAGAAATTTGTCTCATTGTTTATTTTGAAATGGAGACATAAGAAGAAGACATTAAGCATTTGACAATTTTTTGACATTTGCATATCACAGATGTGAGTGGTTTTTGGAAATGTTTTGCGAACGAGTAGAATAGCATATTAATGGGAGGTACGTGGACGATGTTGAGGCAAAATGTCGAATTTAGGTTGAGATTGAGTTTCAGTTACAGAATCTGCTTCCTTCGGCTATTGTACGATATTTAAACATGACAGAACTCATCCCCTGCAGCTGTTTGAAATTTTGGCCTGTTGATTCTTATCACAAAAATCTCAAGGTCAACTGAGAAGGTCGTCATGGCATTTATACAAAATTGCTGTCCAATTTTGATAATTTCGTGTATCCAATTGTGATCAGAGCCACTTAAATTCTCTTTTGATAATTCACAAAATTGTCTCTTTTTGAGTTATTGCACTAATTAAGTATAAAAGAATGTCATGTCATAAAATCCAACATCTGAGTCCGACTCAGTGACGACTTGACAGCCTTTTATGTGTTTTTCAGTGAAATTTTGGCAGCAGCAAAAATTCTATTCATTGTAAGCAAATTCATGGTCGTATTTGAAAATAATTTCAATTTCTCATCCATTATGCATGACAAAGGTCACTTAATGAAAATTCTATGTCAATCAGCTATCTCCTCAAAAAAGAGTTGTGTACGCATATGAAATGTGGAATTGTCGACAAAATTACATGCCAAAAAAAGCTTTTCACGTGTCACAAAATGTGTTGAACAAAAATTTTTATCTGTCTCCAACTGAGCACAAATTTAATTCAATGTTTTAGGTCGTAAATTATAATAATTCATGTACAATATTATTGCAACTGACTGGTCTAATAATTTTTTTTTCATTCTCAACCTTGAAATGTTTCAAACTGAACAATTTTCATAGCAATATATATCTGTTGGCCAATTATCATTACTCGTATGTGTCATACAATAGTCACTCGACTGTGGAAAATGGAGCATGAAAATTCTGTTCAGAATTTTACAAAAGCGCGATTTTTTGTCATCAGAAATTTATCGTTTTTACTTACAATTTCCAAGATTTAAACAGTGCTTCCTTCTCTTATCAGTATTCTCTTTGGTTGACTTATCACCTACAAAGAGATAGAAAAAAGTTTATATACATTAAGTTAGTGAATAAATTATTTACTTTTAAATAAAATTGAAAAGAAGCATCATTTTAGTCTATTTTGAATATTTAAGTGCACTTGAGGGAGCACTAACGACTACAATTTTCCCTTTTAAATTTCTCCCTTATCAAAACATTTTTGCCATAAAGCGTCATAGATGGTATCTTATACGGAAATTTTATTCTATGCATGCTGATTTTTAACGAGACAAGTTAGAGAGAGTTAGTATATAAATTTAAAAGTGTCATGCTATCTGATTAAAAAAAGTCAGATAACTAGGCTTCTGTGACATGAAATTGGTTTTAATTTTTGAAGTTTGAAAAGTTGCGGCCGAGCTGTATATGATGACTTAGGGACATATCCAGGGAGGTGATTTGGGTATTAAAGCTCCACCCTCGACGGAAATTTTCTTCAATTTACTAGGGTTTTTTGAGAAAAAATCCTAAAACACTCCCCAAATTTTGGCGTCCATACAAAGAAATTTCATAACACCCCCCTAAAAAATTTTTGGATACGCCCCTGTGATGACATCTGGCTATGTCTCTATATCAGATGCCACAAAATCTATTAAAACCAAAATTCTATGCCCAGAGTCGACGAAAATCCATCAAAAACCATCTGATTAAAGCAGAGCACCAAGTGACAACTCTTCAAAATGCATGTCTTTCTCAGACCACACACTTCCCACCATTTATCGACTCTACAATTTTTGAATGAGCTTGAAAATTTTCTTCACGTATTTTTTTTTGCTTATTGAGAAAATTCGCTCATCAAGTGTCAACAACCTGTGGTTTGGAATGATTTATGTTTATAACATTTAGACAACTTTTATAGATTAGACAGGATGTGAATATTTTGAAAAAAATCGACATAATTTTTAATAGACCACAAATTTCCGATGTCATAAAATATAAAATGGTTAACAGAAGCAGCAAATGACTTTAATAATTACCAAAAGCCACTTTATAATCGATAGCGTGTTAAATCATTATTGGTTGCATTATGTAATAAATAAATGACCTGAATCACATTGATACAGTTCTAAATGCATGAATAATTAATTTTTTAATGAAAATTTGTTCATGTCTACATTAATAAATTAAGATTATAATTTCTTTGAAATATTTCCTATTACGGAACTGAGTGGATTGATTCAAGTTGCACTTTGAAAAAATTAATTATTCATTTCACTACTAAAATTATTATGTCAAATGCATTCAAATTAGAAAGAATTATATTTGCATAATAATTATAAATGCATAACTCTCACTTGAACTATGCAAAAATGAAAGTTTGTAACAATTTAAATTTAAAATTGAAGTTGAAATTATTTTTATGGCCAAAAGAAATTTTTTTATTTTTATATGGTAACTTGATAGAAAAATTTTCAATTTTAATTTGAAATTTGAGAATATTTGAGATTCATCTGGGAATCATTAAGCTTTAGTATTTACTTCCTTATATTTTAAGATTGATAGGTCGTCAGTTCTAAATTTATAAAAAAATCACATTTCAGCTTTAAAATTGATAACCTGGTGAATGTTCGTGCAATTTTTTAAAAGCCACAAAAAATAATCAAATTTAAAAAATTATTGCGTAATTTACCCCGCATTCATTTTCCAAGCATATTCGGCAATTTATTAAAAAAATAATCACAAATCCCATTAAAAACAAGTCGTTAAAAAACTGTTTACATTCCATCGTATGGGAAATGTCAAGCGACACAAGCAAAAATCTTGCACTAAGCACAATGAATGTCATTTTTTATCATGTCACTCATAAACGCATACTTAGCTCCTCATAATGTCTACTTTAAGTATGTACGTATACTTGAGCATTTCAAGGGGGTACCGTCATTTCATCATCATCGTCATTTCTACTCGTTATCCGCATTATTGTACTACTCACATATGAACATATTTATAAACATACAAAAAGATTTTTTACTCATTCATAATTAAATTAATTTATAAAACGTGCGGAATCAGAGATAACGACTCTTTGAGTTGAAATGCTTTTGAGTAGTCAAAATAGATGCTAGACATGAACGTATACATACATTATAATTTATGGATCATCCATTGAAATCTCTTAATTTTTCAATTAAATGCATGTTCGTGCCCCGACAACTTCAGTTTCATTCATGTCATTAATCATCATTTATTTTCAATTAATCTCAACTAACAATGTGAGGAAATGTATGTGTTGTGCAAAATGCTTAGAAATAATCAATAAAAAAATTCTTTAGTAAATATTTTTCTCCTTCCAGACAATTTGACTCAATAGAACTTCAATTCATAATCTAATTACTTCCCATTGATACAATCATAATAACAATAAATAATGACTATATTGGAGTGCTGGTAAACAAGAAAAAAGAAGCAAAAAATCAAAAGTCAACATTCATAATTGTTCTGTGATCAATCAAAACTTTGAATGGAGCTGCTGAACAATAAATTTATGACTTTGTGTATCTGAGGTAGACAGGGGTGAAGGAATGTGCATGATTATGGAGTATTGGATTTTCGTTTCGACCTAGTATCCTTCTTAGTGTCATTAGTAGATTGGGGGACACTAGGAGAAGTTTCTTTCTAGGCTAGAACCTATGTACATCGTATACCTTTAGAGTAAAACTAGCATTATACACTAAGGTATCGCATAGAGTAACCCATGGCCCTAGGTCCTAGAGTACACCGAGCAACCGGCCCCTTAGTTGGTGTTACTGTCGACTACCGAGTTACTTCAGCTCACTCTACCAATTATTGACAGATTCTGATTAGGTCGTCGTAGTCATGAAAAGTTCTAATTCAAATTCTACAAATCAAAGACTGAAATTTCCTCCTGCATCCCTGACATCCCAATATGCATGCATATTTATTATATAGAATTAAATTTAATGGAAAAGAAGCTTATTTAAGTGGAATAAATTCATAAGACGAATGAATGCAAGTCATATGGCAGCAGCAAACGAAAGCATTAGAATCAATTCCATCACATTTATAAAGTGAGTTATGAGAATGATTCAAAGACAGAAAATAATGTGAATAAGTAAGTATGAGAAGTCACAACAGAATAAATAAATTTTATTTATCCACATACAATTTGAAGAATAATATCTTAAAGTCAAAGAAGAATGAGAGACGGAATAAGAGAGACGAATAAGCCACATAGATATGAATGAATAAATGAAAGTATCATCATCATCCTCCTCTTAGTCATATCATCGTTTCATGCTTTCAATTTAATAAAAATATTTTTGCAGCATCTTATGAAACTTTAAGCAACAGAAGCATCACATTATGCATATAGATTTTTCAGTTCTCCTACTTCTATTGTGTATATCACATATGGCACTTTCTCGTAATTTTCTAGTTCTTATTCATACTAGTTACCATTAAATTCCTCCCCATTTCCTGCTCATGCAATGATACTCTGATTTTTAGTGCACTTTTTATTGAGATTTTGTCTCTATTACGGTCGTATTGTTTGTATTTTATCGGCTTGTTTGTCTGGCTTGGAACTTGTCTTCGGCGACTGAAATCTTCTAAAATATGATGGGATTTGAATGGATTTCGCGACTAAGACTATGTATCTGTTTTATTCTATTTAATGAATGGCTTTTGTTTTAAAATTGAAATTTTTTTTGGTGAGATTAAAGGAGATGCAAGTCTAACTGAGAAAAAGAGGTATACATGAGCTAAGATGTCTGGGTTCTGGATGTCTTGTGAACTTCTGGGTACCAAAAAATTTTATTACGACACAAAACCTTAAATTGCATTAAATAGAATGCATCTGTGAGCTTCTACGCTCTGCAGTGCTGAAAATTCTAGATAACCAGCGGAATTTCAGACCTCATCAGGTCATCTTGTTTAATTTCTAATTCAAACATCCAAAAATGCGTAACAGCGTATTCCCCTCAAACTTATTTCATGCTTCATCTCTTTATTCATTTATAACCCTCAATTCATAACACAAGCAGAAAAAGTGAGGCAGCGAATATCTTATGTCAAAAACAATTTGTACAAAGATAAACAAGACACGATGCGAATGAAATCTTGAAGATCATAAAACGGAAAAGAGGAAGAGCGACGAAACTGCAATATGCTGTCGTTTATGATAAGATAAAGAGGAACTGTAAACATAAAATTGTCACAGAGACAATCTTTAAACGATAATAATGAGAATGATAACAATTCTGATCTTCTTGAAATTTCCATTGGTTATGTCTGTTTGTAAGGCATGATAAGAATGAGAATTGTGAATCACAGAGAATATTTTGTTTTTATTACAATTTTATTGACTTTATTGTTAGTCATAGGAATATTTTGGATATCAAATGATGTCATTATGGTATTGTTAGCATCACAATACGATAAGTTTGATAAATTGAGGTGTATTTATGAGGAATTAAAGGTCATTGTGCTATGTTTGATGAAATGAAGCCTCAAATTATTTTTTAATTTAATCTCTTGAAAAAATCTGCTTTGACTACAAATGATACCTAATGGCGGGTAATTGACAGAAAATTATTAAAATTCAGCATTTTTGGAAGGTAAAGGTCAATAGTTTAGTTGTGGTCAATAGTCATTATAAATTTTGAAAAATTTTAAGTCTTAAAATAGCTACAAAAGGTGATATTCGAAAATTAAGTCCATCTAGACATGTGTGATAGGAAGAAGAGCAAGGAACCTGAAAATCTTAATTTTTGTTGAGCAACAACCTAAAAATACTTAAAACTTTATCAGAAAGTCAATAAAATTAGCATCATTAACGGTGACAATCCGTGAAGCTTAACAAAAATATTAATAAAAACTTACTTAAGCAATTTTTTAAGCTTATTAAAAAATTTATTAGAAACTCACAGAAATTTTCTGAATTATTGAGATTTTAAGCTTATTTTGCAGATAATGTTATTAAAAGTTTGCCAAGTCAACAGAAATCTTAATACCAAGAACTCATTTTTGTCTAATATTTTATTCACATGGTGTTCTCGTGAATTTTAAATTATTATGAAATTAAGGGGTTAATAATTTAGCAACCAGATTCTTAATGAATATCTCATTAAAATCAATCAAAACTGAGCTAAATTTCTTCTCAAAAATCTCAATTAGGAGTAACAATAACAATAAATAAATCCACAACTGAGATAATTTCCATCTCCATAGCAATATCATCATAATGAAATATTCATGAATGAAAATTTAATTTTAGTAAAAATATAAACAATTTTACTCTGAATAGAAATGGAATTTTAAATAAATCACAAGCTGACTCCAACTCCACAGTTCATCAAAGATCATCATCATTATCATTAAAATCACCGCATATTTGATTTATTCATTTGAAACTGTTTTGATGGGGTGAAATCGAAATTGTTATATTGCAAAACTATGTAATTAAGATCAGTTGCATGTGATATGTGGATGCCGTGTATTTGCTTATTGAGCGATTCATAGGTTGATGCAAATTCTGCACTATCAGCGCTTTGGTGATTATACATTGATGACTTTTAATGACGGGGTACGGTTTGATTTATTTTTAGAAGGACGCATGGAGAACGGGAATTGAAATTAATGTTAGATGTGATTTTTAAATGGGGATCATTGGGGTTATTTTGTCAGAATTTAATTGATCATTAATGACGTAATGTCATTTTTGGAAGGATATTCTAAATATTTATGGTGTGGTGCCAATCAGCCTAAACACTCAAACCTTCCTAGTGACGCCCCTGTTTCTAGATCATACAAACCAAAATAAAATTATATTTATAATAAAATTACATTTTTGCCAGACAGAAATCAAAAATCCAATAAAAAAAATTTTCCCATAAAATATCGAACACAAAACTGCTCTTGAAGTATGAAAAAGCTCATAACTTTTAAGCTGATTAGCTCCAATGATAGCATATTGATACGTTTGATGCTATTTTACGACTTAAAAATAGATTTTTTACCTCACAATATGATGAATTAATTTCATACTTAGTCATTAAAACAATGTGACACGTGAGTGGGCGAAAGTATTCTTAAAACAGTCAAACTGTTAATTTTCATAAATGGATGTGTCAAATTGTCAGTTAAAAATAACAATTCATGTCCAAAGTGCTTCCTCACATTCATTTCTTTACACCTTAGCTGAATCAATTCTTTCACTTTGAAATGTGTGGCCTAAAACAGCTATTTTTAACGTTACGATAATTATAATTACCTCGTGTTATCGTAATTGGTATATGAGGCACTTCAATTATTATTTAAAAATTTTATCTGTCTTTTCAATTTCAAAAACAAAGAAAAATGAAAAGAACATTAGAAAATGCTTTATTTTTTGGGGTCTACATACGTCAAAAACATTTATTGTTTTATGTTTTCTTGTCATAACAATAAAAAATATAATTAAATTTTACATCCCCAGCATAAAACAACACAAAAAGATTCAGAGATTTATTTTCAGTCAGGAAAATTCTTTCCATCTTTAACTAATTATAATGTTTGAAAAATTTCTCAATTCTTTACACAAAGCAGCATAACAATCTAGTCATACTAAAGTAATAAACACATGATGTTACAATCTCATTGATCTACATGTAAATGAATAATTTTGAAATTTTTATTAAACATATGGTTTTTATTTGTTTACCGTATGAAAATTCTTTTCTTTTTTTCAATGCCATTCTGACTTCTTCTTGTTAGCGTTGATATTGATAGATTTTTGGGCATTTATTTGTCTGACTGGGTTTATTTTTGAGTTGAATTTAATTATGGAGTATTAGTGTACTGCAGCACAAAGTTTGAGAATCACTGTAGCCAGGGAGGGATCCAAGGGGGTCTGGACCCTCTTCCCCACTCGAAATTTTTTTTCTGAAAAATTGTTTTTCTTTTAAATTTCAAAAATATTTAAAAATATGAGTAAAAGAACGAATAAAAAATTTTGGACCCCCTAGAATTTTTTTCTGTATACGCCCCTGACTGTCTTAGTGTATCAAAATTAAAAACTATATTCTGCAGCGAAACAAATTGTGTAAATTAGTGATAGAACCAAGGTTGATAGATGCCATATTAGCAGTTCTAGATTATCTTAATAGATTCTAAACAAATACTGCATAAAATTTAATTTTGTGGCTATTTTTTTTATTTATAATTCTGAGTAGGAACGAAGATTTGACTCTGTGGGAATTTTTTTATCAACAAAAATTTATGGGTATTAAATTTTTGAGTCTGGCGATTTCGCAACAAATGTATTATAATTCTATTATCAACATAATGAATGAATAAATTCTTTATAATAAATTAGGTTAATTAATCTGATTTAGATTCTAGGAAATGCATTCAAATTTTCTTGTTATTCTTAATTGCAGCACCCTCCATAGTAAATTATGAGAAGTTAATTAAGTAAAAATATTTTCTTAAAAATTTAAAATTAAAAATGCGCCAAGAGACCCCACAAAAAATATAATTTTTTTAATCCAGCCACAATCACATAAATTTTGTTTTTCAGGAGCAAAAAAAACATGAATTTCTAATGTTTTCATCATCAGTAAAAAATATATATGCTTATCCATAATTCATCCTCTCATGGTGAATTTTTGTTTTTATGTGCTCCAAAAAACTAGAGGAAAAAAAATTAAATTTACATAAAAAGATTCATAAGACGATCTCTTATAAATAAACTTGAAATTCGACTTTCGAGCATTCTGGTGAATATTCGCATGGCTTATGGGATGAGACGAGATGAGGAATGATATAAAAGAAGGCAATTTTCTCAAGTGTTTCGATCTATTCTTGAATGCTTATGAGCATTTCTGTTTTCACATCATATTGATCTTGATTTATACTGGAATCGACTGCTTGCTCTTTCTACTCATTCATTCTAATAAAAAATACTGCTCTTTCTTTTCTATTTTGCGATTTTTTTTGTGAATATGTAGACACATGGAATTCAAAAATAACATTAAATGTAAGCAGCTACTGATTTTGTTCAGAAGTGTAGTAAGGGGGTTTGGACCTCCCAACTCCTTTTAAAACTGAAAAACATTAGATTTTTTTTTTAAAAATTAAAGCGGAATCATCAGAAATAAGAACCTTTAAAAAATTCTAGCTACAGCCCTGGTGCCGTTCGTGCTGATATTTAAAAATATTTGCGATTCGAATTTAAAATTTCATTATAATATCTAATTCAGTTAATTTCATCATATTTAATAATTAAAGCCTTCGCTTCTACATTATACAGCGTATGACACGTCAATATTTGATGTGACGTAGCATTTTTGACCTTCCAATTTTCTTTCATTTTTTGTCGTAAATCATCTCACTATCCATCTCTTTTTATCACATTGAGTAAATTAATGCGTATATCCCCTTTAAAATTTTAATTAGGCTGTCACTCCTCTCACTCACTTACCCAAAAAAATTTTTTTGGTCCTTTCCGTTACCGAACACCAGATATTAATGAGTGTGACTACAACAAAAACTCATAAAATAAAACAAAACCTCGAGGGTTAGCACGGCAATTACGTAATTAATAGTATCAACTATTATCGACGTTGTTTATTCCGGATTTACACCCCCTCTGATACTCTTTTGTCTGTTTCTGTGTGTACATTGTGACCGCGGCAGTAAAATGCAATCGTACTTTTTAACTCTTAATTAATTACTGTCAGTTAGGGGTTCAATAATGGATGGGCATTTATTGGTTATCTTTTTTTGGTAGAATTTTTTGTTTGAACTTTTTGGTAGTCGTTTATCTGGCTCTGTCTGGTTGAAGTTTATTACAAATTCTTAGAAGCTCTTTAGAAGATATTGAGAATTTCTTAGAACTTAGCTTTAATTTTTAAATTTTCATAAATTCATATACCGGAACTGCTACTTTTTTTTTGTAATTATGAATGATAATATGGTAAAATTTATAAAGAAATTTAAGGAAAATTTACAAAACTTTTAAAATCTTTTTAAAAAATTCAAAATTTTCCGTTACTTAACGGTCACTTTCATTGCAAAAGAGGGTATTTACACATTGATTAAATAATCTAGATTATTTTAAAAACAAGTCATTACTAATCAATGTAATACATTGTACGCCCTTGGAAAAAATAATTTATTACTTAGAAACTTATTTCTTTTTTGGACCAACTTTTTGATTAATGGTCAAATTCAGAATTGTTTTTGATTCACTTGTAGAACAGAACTAGTACAAGCTATCAGACAAAATCTAACATTTTAGTAAGTTACTGTCTAGAATTGAAAATATTTTGATAAAGAGAATTTTTTAATTTTGAGTTTAGGCTTAAAACTTAGTAATCAATTAGGCACTTAATTTTGTCAAAATATCAATTAATCAACAAGCCTGATGAGTTATCAATAGTTCAAAATAAAATTAATTGATCGGATTTTAATTAAAAACAGATTTTCAACAATTTTTAATTGGAAATTTTTGGACATTTTAGTCAAAATTCAAAAAATTATTTTCTTTTCTTTTTAGTCAGTCAATTATTATGAATAAATTATGCATAATCAAAACTAAAAATGCCAAATCATTGACCAAACCACAATCAAATCTATCCACTTCCAAATGATTCAAAACCTTACATAATTTATGAGAGAATATTTTTTTTGATTACCCTGACCACCTCAATTATTTTTTAAAATCATTCGCTATTTACGACCTCATGACAACTTCATGTTTATATAAAAATTCTTGCAAAACATTATCTTATCAACAACTCAAGTTGCAACCCAAAGACCGTGAAATTTCCGTATGGAAAACTTTTTTCGACATTTAAACTTAAAAAAAATTTGAGGATCTCTAGTAGCGATTTAAAATCGGATATCAATGTTATCTGCCATGTGTGTTTGTGAATTTATGGGACTCTTCTTGTTCCCGTATGTATATATATATATATTTTCGCACATCAAAAACAGATTAAATAAAATAAAAAATAGGGTAAACACTTTTAAAATTTGCACACTTTTGAAATTTGCACACTCAAATAAAAATGATTTCTTTAAAATTTTATTCAAAATCCTTATAAATAATAAATGAATTGAAGCTAGATCTATGAAAAACTGTGGTGCACACCCTTTTGCATCATTTTGATTGACATTAAGCCGTCAAGAAGCTTGAAATGTCCAAAAAACAAAATCCCATACAAAACGAAGATTTTTTAAAAATTAATTTTAAAGGCATAACCGAAAGCTTTAGTTAACATTTTGGAATCAAAAAATACAGATCCGATATTGCTTAAAATTATCAAAAGATTTGTTTTGAAAAAATATCATCGGAAGTGATTTAAAACTTGATTTTAAAAATGCTTGTTTTTCACTTTTAAAATTTGCGCAAAATTTTTCCAAAACTTTTGAAATTTGCACACTTTTTTGTCTTAGGAAACATTGAAAAATTTGTTTATAAAATCGATTGTTTACATTTGAAAATAGAATGTTTTAAGGCTAAAATGAAGACATAGAGGAACGAAACTTCCAAAGAAACAAATTAAATATTTAAAAAAAAATTATCCATCGAAAATAATAGGAAAACAAAGGCAAGAAATCAAAACTTGAATGAAGCATCAAAATTTGAAGAACTGCAAGAGTTTATATCATCATTTTATATTAATTCATGTCCTGTTTTTTAAGGAAAAGAAGATTTTAAATTAAAGAACACAATAATAAATTTCACGATTAAAAATTAAGAAATGGCTTTATTTAAGAAATTAAATTTATTTTCGCATCCAAAAATCAGACTTCCAGAATTTAAATCTTGATTTGAAGAGCTTGATTTTGTGGACTTGCATGTAACCTTCTTGAAAGCTTATCTTGATTCTTGAATTCTTTCGCTTAATTTGTAGATAAAAGGTTAAGAATAATATTTTTGAATGAACAATTATGCTTGAAAAAGATGCCGATGGATTTTTTCAAAGAAAAACATTAATTCTTCCCATTTCTTCTACCCAAAATTGTAAACAAATTGTTTGTTTACATAATTTTTGCTTTAAAAATGTCAAGGGTTGCTATCAAAAAAGTGTGCAAATTTCAAAAGTTTTTTGCGCAAATTTTAAAAGTTTCTGCGCAAATTTCAAAAGTGAAAATTAAAAATCGGATATCTCCCTTCAAACGCATTAATCCTTCCAAGAAGTAATTGAAAATGAAAATTTCTACAATTTCCAACAATTCAAGACCACTTGCGAGTCTTAACAAAAATCTGATGAAAAGTTCCAAGCAAATGAAATTTTCATGTGCAAAAGTGTGCAAATTTCAAAAGTGTTTACCCTATATGAAAAAAATTGGAAATGACAAAAAATTGTGATAATTAAAATAAAAACTTTGCTCATTTTTTCTGTTCTGCCTGATTGTTGATTACCTCGTCACAACGATGATGAAATCGGCAAAAAATGAAAATAAATTTTCAGCAATCAGGAAATTGTTGCACAATTGAAATGACAGCTCGTGGGTAAAAAAATCCCTTTTGAAATATGATTTAATCCACTTCGATGAGGATAATTGGATGGACGATACAAAAAATTAAGTGAGAAGTTAAAGAGACAATCACTGTGGTTAAATTAAAATGTTTTTAATAGCACTTGACATATGATTTTTATTTACTGTCATCACGCAATTATCACGAGACTTATTCGTATGTAAATTAATATTACAGATCATGCATAGCATGCAGAAGCAACATTAAATACACGAATATTTGTTCACTGATTCTTTCAAGCGGTCTCTAATTAATTCTTCTTCTTGCTTGCCTTTCTTATCACACTTTTTTATTATGTACAATAATTTATTTTAAATTCACATGAACAATATTCTCGCACATTAGTACTCGAATGAGACATTAATCGGCATTTCTTTTCATATATTCTTTATTTTTTTCTGCATTAACATATAAGCCACAGAACTGAATAAATTTGCATTCATAACAAATTTAATTACAGCTTCACTTCACATATATGTTCATTTATTTTGTTAATTCATAAACTCTCGGTACTGTCGCGATACTCACATCAAAGAGCCGCAGCTAACTCACCGAAACATGCGCACTCGTTTAACATCGTCGTATAACTAAACAGACTGAGTCTCCGAAAAAAAAACAAAATAAGCAGATAGAAAAAAAACTATACTCAAAGTGCTGTTCTCTGTGTACAATATTAAAAACTGCGCTACGGCTGATATGAGAAGAACGAAACAAAGTGTATAAACAGACGAAGGAATAAAGTTTACAATGAAAAACTCTGAAAAAATACCCATATACATTCATAGCACACACAATACACAGAATTTCATTTCCAGTCAAAGTCAATCTCTCATTTAGTCACTCATTCTTGCTCATTTTCATTGTATGTTACGGACTGTGTGATGATTATCATGTATACTAATTCTTTTTCGAACTTTAGCGTAGCGTAAAAATATTTTACGTTAAAAAGAACTGCTTAGAATTTCTGGAATGGAATGGGAGAGGCGCAAAGAGAATGAGAGAAAAAAAATATTTTTTTATCGCTTAAATATTCAATGAATGATGGACAGATTTTTATTCCATTAACTGTTAGTGACAGAAAAAAAAGACTTTGGGGAATTGATGACTAAATGTCTAACGGCTATTTCTAATAATGACTCGAAGTTTTAAGTTTTTGATATTGATTTAATTAATTTTGATGATTGGATTTTTTATGTTTTTATTAATAACTTGGAAGTTGTGGATTTTTGAAAGTTTTTTATGGGATATTTTGGGAATTCGGATGCATGAAGTTGTTGGGATTAAAATATTTTTGTAGTTTGATTGATTGGAGTAATTTTGTGTGACGTATTTGTAGGCGCACGGTTGAGTTGCTTTATGGTTGATTTATTTGTTTTTTTTTTGTCAAGGTATTGCTGCAGTTGGGTTTAAAGTTTGTGGGAAAATATTATTTTTTAATTTTTTTTAAATTTTCATTAATTTATTTTTTTTAAAAATTTCTCAATTTTTTTTAAAAAAACTCAATTTTAGAAAAATTGATTTTTTCAATTTTTTGAATTTTTATTTCAAAATATTTCGATTTTTTAAATTTTGAATTTTTAAATTTTTTTAGTTTTTTAGTGAATAAACCTTGCAAGAAAAGACAAACAAGCACAAATTTTAATTTTTTTTGAAATTTTAAGCATTTAAAATCAAACAGAATTTTCATTTCAAAATATTTCGATTTTTTAAATATTCCAAAATTTTTAATTTTTTTGAAATTTTAAACATTTTGAATTTTTAAGTTTTTTAAGTTTTTGAATTTTTTCATTTTTTTAAACTTTTGAATTTTTTCAATTTTTCGGTTTTTAAAAAATTTCATTTTTTGAATTTTAGTGAATAAACCTTGCAAGAAAAGACAATCAAGCACAACATGCAGATAATTTTACATTTAAAATCAAACAAAAAACTGAATTTTCAATTCATAGGAATTGTTACATGGTTGACGATCGTCATCTCCCCAACTCATTCAGTAAATTTTATTTATATTCTTCCACTGCTTCTGCTTTCAACAATTTGCTTTAAAAATTAAATAAATTTATACGAAATACGTGGGTGGGGTTGTTGTTGTGAGATTATGTTATGGTCATTTTATCCGATGCTATGCATTTCTTGCTGCTCATTTTATTCTAATTTACCGTATAAATGACTGAACTCATTTTTCAAATTTAAATATCGAAATCGATTGTTAACAGGTATGTTACATGCTCCCACCCTCACAAAAGGTCGGTATTGTGAATTATTTCAATCAGCATAGATACATGCTGAATAGAGGAAGGGAACAACATCAATTAAATGCCGGTCAAGCTCTTTTTTGCTGAAGCTTTTCAATAAATAGCAACAAAAGAAATGAAGAGAGGAATTTCAAATGGGCTTGTTCGTATTTTAACAATTATTTTACTGCTGATGACTTGTATGAAAAAAAAAATCAAGCAAAAAGCAGAAATTGTTCATTGCGCAAAACATTTGTAAATGTCTCCAATTTTTTGATAGATGTATACACAATAATATTTTTATATTCCGATATCAATAGCTGATTTTTTTTTGTTCATTCTTCTTTTTTGTACTTAATAGCACACAGAATTGAGAACTTTAATGGGTTGGGCGTAATTTGAATGTATATCAAGTTGAATACATCATGAAAAATTTAAGTTTCAATAACTTTTTTTTTATAGAATTGAGCAGTTGAAAAATAAGTAGAATAAACGCTCATTTCATGCGATTATCTCTTTAATTGGTTTCGATTAAATTCATGTTGAGTATCGCATAATTCACATTATGTAGGAATGTACGCAATGAATGGAATGGAATATTTGCGTTCTTCCTTTGTATCCGCTATAATTATTGTCTGATTAGTTTTATTGTCGCAAAACTTAAAACTTCGTTTTTTTTGTGTCATTTGATGAGAAAAAAATTGCCAATTTTTCTATTTGAAGTTCAATTAAGTAGTTTATTTGATTCCAGCGATAACCTCATGATGAGTGTCACTTAAATTGAATCATAAATTTTGATTAATTATTTATGGCATTTCAAATAACTTTTTTTCTTCTCCATCAAAAAAATTAAATTTCAAAAATATTGACAAATTCAATTTAATGGCAAATTCATGAGGCTGATTTGATTTTATCGCACTTATGTGGATTAAATTAGAATGTCAATCAATATGTTTTTTTTATTTAAACTAATTTGACTTTTATATTTAAATGTGATTTTAAGATTTAAATTGACTTTATTGACTTTTTAAATTTGTGGCATTTATTTTCGAAATTGAAGTTTTTGAAGGGATAAAAAACTAATGATTATTAAGTTTAAAATTTGGTGTCAAAAATACTCGAATAAATAAAAATTTTCTCCAAGAACCATGCTCAAAAATCTAATAAATCACCTAAAAAAATCAATTTCCAAAACAAAAAATCGACATGAAAAACATTTCTATCAAAATCTCCGTTACTGTCCCATTTTCTCGCCAAATAAACGTGCAAAATTCTCTTAATCACAAAATAATTTGTTATTTTAAAGTTCGAGGTCGATTTTTGTGTAAAACATGAAGCAAAAATATGGGTGGTCTGACAATAACCTCATTAAAAATCAGAAATTGATAAGTCCAAACAATACGAAATTTTCTATGACAGCTTTAATGAGACACTGCGTGAAGTTGATTTATTGTAGAAACGATATATTCGTAAGGAAAGTGAATGGCTTGGTGTGTTAAGTTTGGGGAATTGCTGGATTTTGTGAAAAAAGTTACTAAACCGTTAGATTATTATTAAAAGAATTTTTTTTATTTTATATTTTTTCTATTATTTTTTAAATTATTTTAAATTCAGAATTTCAAAATTTATATAAAAATTCAAAATTTTCAAAAATTTAATTAAAATTCAAAATTTTATTTCTTTTAGGTTTAATAACTAAACATTGTTCTAATTTTAAATTTGTAAATTTTTCTAATTTTTGAAAATTTTAAAAAGAAATATTTTTAAGGTTAAAAATTCCTATTTTCTCCCCATTTCCTGCAAATATCAATTCACAAAAGATTCAATTTGCGATAAAAAAAATTTAATAGCAATAACTTGTAAACAATCAATTTTACAGCTTTTCAATTCATGCCAAAAATAATAATGTTATCAAATGATGAGAAATGATACTCAGAATCATAAACGCATCTTTCTCAATTTCTTTCTTTTTTGTGTACCAGCAGAACCCCTTAAATTGTTTGAAAATAAATGATCATTTTATTGACACAAAAAAAAACTGAAAGTGTTTGTTCCATCTCCTTTCCTCAATTTCAATTTATTGAATTTTTATGACAACGCAATATCATCGAATCAAAACACATCAAAATCAAAATGATGATTGAGTACTTTATACATCACTCGAATCAATAAATCTCCTCAAATTTCATTCACTCTTATCGGCTTCATTTACTACAATACTTTTTCTTTTACAAACTCTATTCCCGGGTGTACAAAGTATATACAATACAAGATACGTAGGAATTTGGGAATTTGTCAAATCCATTTGTTACCATTTTCAATATTTTTAGCGCAGATTTTCTATACCTCCATAAAAAACTCTCTAAATTGAATTATTTCTAATATTTCATGTGATGTTGATGACAAAAGCATTTAATAATCGTTTCGTCATCAGCGTGAGCAAAAAGCAGCGTCATCAATCCATAAATTTTCATTGAAAAGCTTTCATTTCATTCTCGTTCTCGCTTTTGGTTTTGACATCTTCTTTTTAATGTCTTCACACTCGATGCTTGACAGAAGATGAATTGATTCTTTACAGAATCTTTTTTTTCATGAATTTTTAATTTGACGCTTTCGTGATTTGGAGTTGACAAAAAATTTGAATTTATTTTTTTTTATAGATTATAATTTAATTTTAAGCAGGTTTGTTAACCAGTTGCTTGTATCTGTGGTTGATCATAGGCAGAATCACAGCCATGGGCAGCATTTCTAACCAAAGTCACAGAATCTGATAGAATCGGTCGCATTTCTGCCACAAGGACTGCCTACACATAATAAGGACAAAATACAACCTTGCATCTAGAGCTGTGTAGCATTCCAAAACAATTTTTATTTGAAAATTTGGTGACAGAGTTGAAGTGAGGTCTAAAAATCTTATCAAAAAATTCGAATCATTTTTGGTCACTTTTCATCGATTTTGATCAAAACACAAGAGCTTCACTCGTCCCAATTCATCTCAATGATTCACAATCAAATTAAACTTTTCATCGTAAACTCAAACAACATGAAAACAACAGCCAAGAGACACAGAAAGCGAGACGAAAGAATTTTAAGCATCGACTAATGAAATTAAGTCATAAAGCAATTTTCTGAAGCGACTTTTTTTTATTTTTTTCATCTCAATTCTTTTTAATTTTACTCTATTGATGTCTCAACAGAAACTTTTGGTTTATAGAAAATTGCAGTTTCGCTTCCATTAATTGACAGAAGGAAAATTTTTGTAATTAAATCTTTCCTCGAAACTCACAAGAAGCGAAATTTTCTGTTTTTCTCCTTAAATTGAGTTTTAAACTTTTTGATTTGTTGGTAATTTCTTAATGGATAGACAACCAGTTTTTGTAACTGAAAGATAATCTTGAGCGAATTTTTATGTCGATAAAAATAATTGAGAGAAATTTTGGACAGTTGGGATAAGTAAAAATATAATTTAATTTTTTTACGCTTTGTTAATGTTTTGAACATTAAACAAAAAACTTTTTTATATATTTAGAAAATTTCACTCTCGGGTATATTATGTTGAAGACATAAAATTTATTTGCTGAATATTTGAGGAGCATTATTTAGTTCACGTGCCTTACACATAATTCAAAATCACTTCAATCTCAACTTTTCCTCCGGTTACAAAATTGTTTATTGCTTTTATCTATTGAGTTATTCCTCATTTTACTTTTGTTTTGCTGTGTACACAGATGTTACGTACGAGGAACTAAAATGTTGGAAAGCAAAGTAAATGATGCTAATTGACCAGTTACATGGAAATGTTTTCGTTAAAGAGAGTAATTTTGTGCTTTTAATATAAATATCTTAATTAGATGGTTTGTTTGAAAATTGTCGTAATGAAGATTGGTTGTTGATTTGTGGTGTTTAGGTATTGATTGAGTTTTGCATGTAAAAGCTTTGAGGGAAACCATTCATTGACAAATTTGTGTTATAGGTGGCATTTGCTAATGACGTCTAACCATTTGGAAGAGCTGTTTGACACTCCATAATTTTGTTTAAAATTTAGGGGGGGGGGGGGGGGGTTGGTTTTTTTCTTATTGATCTTATCTTATTCAAATTGAAAAGAATTTTCCAAAAAAGAGGGTGGGGGTTGATCCCCATCTGAATACGCACCCCTCTGAATAATTCTCATTTAAAAATTGCATTAACCCCAAGCTATTTAAGGATCTTAATAATGTTTTCAAATCTTAATGTATGAGAATTCTCATTAAAAAGATTTCAAATTAACATAAGACATGTAAAATTTGTGTAAAGTATTCCTAGAAAATTACAAAACTAATGCTTGAATAAATTTTCTAAAACCAATAAATATTCAAACTGAATTCATAAAATATGATGCTTTTAAACTTAATAATAAGAAGCAATAATGTGATTATGCAAAATTTTGAAGATTCATCCTGCTTAAATTATATTTTGAAACTTATAAAAAATTCCTATATGAGAAAAAACATTAAGCTTTTGAGAATGCAATTTGCTCATGATGTAATGAATATGCCTCAAGCTCCCTCAAGTAAGAGATTTTTTTAGGGTTATATAAATTTTAGAAGCTGTCTGTTGGTTTTTGTTGATGATTTTGTCATGATTTTAAGTTAACTGTACCAAAAAGCTGGATCTTTAAATGTTGAAGCTAAATATGCGGCTACGTTAGGTTTCCAATATTGAAGTCGATACCAAGAGTTATATTGAAGTCTTGATCATGAGAATCCTTAAATACCAAGACATCGAGAATCTAAAGAAGTCAGTCTTAAAGAGCAAGGCATTTACATAATTATACCAAGAAAATATTATTGCAACCTAATATAAATAAGAGAGCAATGAGAGCTGCAGGAACTCACACACATTATGTTTTAGTATTTCCAACAAAAACATAAACACATCCTAAGCTTTTTCAATTAAAATTCTCAAATTCACAAAATCTTCTTCATGGAAACTTTTCCTACAGCGTAGCATTTTGCATACAGCACTGTAACAAAGTATTGTTGTATTAAATCATCAAATAAAAATAAATTTTCAGTCTGAATTCACAATGAGCCGACTTCATTTAGCGGAAAAATGAATTTGTATTGAAGAGGAAAGGGTTGGGCAAAAAGTTCGAGAATTAAAATAAAATTGTATTTCCATTTTTTTCCAGCAACCGTGTCTGCAACTCATCAAATTACATCATTTTCGATTATTTATCGACTCGAATATTTGTAGTTTTGTGTACGAGAAAAGCAAACAGAAGACAAAATGTTTTGTTGTTTTAGTGCCAATGCAGGTTAATTTGGGTCATCAGTCACTCGAAAATTTAAAAAAAAACATAAAATGTCACAGATGATTACTCAATACATTAGCAAAAGACATTCATTTCACCCTTCGTGACATTATCGAATTTATTTTGTAAAATTTGTCTCGTCTCACGTACTGGATGTCACATAGGTAATGATAATAAATGACACCATTTTAATGGCTCTATGTACTTAATGGTCTCACCTTCGATGTCATCTGATGATGTTAAATGTATTTCACTACCACTACTAATTGCACTAATATTCAATTTACTATTCATCAAGTCACGTTTCTTGACTTTATGCTTCCGTTCGATTTCATATTTTTTACTACGACTAAATATCCTCGGTTGGATTGTTGGGGCGGTGTAGAACTTTGAATAAAATTCTCGTTGATCATTGAGTTTTTTATCACAACCAAGAATAAATACCGCAAGTGGCGTCAGAAAATTCTTGCGCTTCTTCTGTCGCTGCTTTTCATCCGATAACGTCTCATCAGAATCATCAGTTGAGGATGAAATGCAATTGGGACATTTATTGATAATCTTCATGTTGTTTTCTTTACTTTATCGATAAACCTGTCACTTTCTCGTATCATAACATATTTCCGATGCCACCATCGATGCTGCTTGCTAAAAATTCCTCGTCTGTATATTTATAAAATTGAATTATCTCCGCGATGAAGAAAAAACTGTGTATCGAGAATATGTCACAATAAATTTTTCTTTTTTTTCCACAAAACACGCGCCTTCTACGATTTACTGTCAAGACGAAACTAGAACGTTTCTGCCAATGCTGCCAAGAAGTTTAACATTTTCTTATGCTTTAGTTTTGTCTTGTGCGATCTTTAAGTTCCGTTTTATGATATGAAAAGTTGAGCATTTGTGCACGGTTTGGGTATGTGGCTGTTATTTTAAAGCTTAAAAGAAAATGTTTTTTTAAGAATCGTAGCAATCAAAATTCAACATTTTTGTTTTGAAAATTGGAAAAAATCAGTTTTGTTTTTTGTTTCAGATATTAAATGTAAGTTTCCTAGCAGTTTCTATGTGATAAGCGTTTAGGTGCAAGAACGTAGTCAGCTTCAGTCAAAATTTAACAAAAACTAGGTCCAAGTACAGGTATTTCCAATTTCTTTACTCAAAAATATGTATTCTATTCAATTCTGGATTAGTTTCCAAATATTAATTAAGATCCATAATTTTTTTTTTCCAAAGAGTCGCTCCTGGATGCGCTCTTGACACCCCTAACATTTACATTCTAACAAGCATCGATTTTCAAACTAATTCCTTATTCGAATGAGAAAGAGAAACGGAAGAATATTTTATGGATGAGTGATTGTATCGTTCGTAAGCGAGAAGGAGACATGTAGGTAACCCAAAAAAAGCAATATATGCACAGATATACATAAACTTTGTGTGTATATGAGTTGAAAAAACAATTCATGTCTCTGTCACGCGGCATTGAAGCGATAAAACCGCTATGGGATTGCCTTAAATATTTGAAATTGGATTTTTACATTCATTCATTAACTTCCTTCCATAAGAATAATGATGACAGTTTGTCGCCACATGACTTTGGCTCTAGATTTTTTTAATGGTGCTATCAAAAGATATAAATCTGGATGAGGAAAATAGTAAACGTCTTTACAGTAACTCTAATGATGTGATGATATTTTAGAAAGGTGAAATGTTCTCGCAAATTCATAAATTTCAAGACTTTTTTACGACTCTTCTTCTTCTCTGCTTTTTATGTTGACATTATACACATTCAGCTTCTATTTGAACATATAAAATCCCATAACATATTTTTCTCTTGAAACAAAATGATATTTTTTATGTATAAAACATATTAAATGTAACTTTTATGCCTAACTCGAAAGACATGATGAGAATTTTTTTAAAAGATCCTTTTCAAGTTTAAATGTATCTTGAGGATTCATGTCGATAACTTAATAAAGCAACATTATAAAAAACGGAGATAAAATTGTCCATAAAATATTTTTATTCAATAATCCGCTTGGATTTTTTTGAAGATATGTTTAGAGCTGTCTAGATGATTTTTGACTACTTTATAGGTATTATTTTGAGAAAATGTTTGAAAACATCTGATTTTCTAAAAATCAAAATAGAAATATCTTCATCAAGATCAAGGTTTATTAGTTATTTTAGTAGATTTTATTTTGGACTTAAACTTGAGAATCATATACGAATTACGAAAGAATTTAAAGGGTAGGAGATTTAATTCCGTGGAAAAACGAGAAAAGTCATGAAAAATCTTCATCAATCCGAACAAAATGTTAAAAATAAATGCGCTGATTTTATCACTTTCATTAATAAAATCTCATCTGTGATGAATCAAAAATAGACATTTTATCTTAAAAAGTAATTAATTTAAATGCTTTTTTTTATTTATTTCTGAGGAACAGCGATTAAAAACTAGAGTGGAACTTTGAATTTCCTCATTTTCAATTCTACAAATCTTCATCAGAAACTTCTGATTTTCATGCTTAAAAATCTGGTAAATCATTATCAAATTTTGTAAGTTTTAATGATTAATTGTCGAAAATTGAGCAATTTTACTCCACTAATGATAATGAAACAATCAAATTAATATCCAATGAATCTTCATATTTCAATAGACAGCGAATATTACGAAACATAATTAATGTTTCCACTAACATAAAAGGATTTATATAAGTAGATTAATATCCTACAGCATTTCCGAAATCTCATAGTTATCAATTTTCCCAAAAACTAATAAATTATGTAGAATTTAGGATTAATTGACGTGATGATAATCAAAGAAGCTGAAACTAATGCTTACAGAGTTCATAAAAGTTAATAACTAAGTTAATTTTAAATCGATTCAGAACAGCCTTCAACTGAAATCTACACATCTATTTAAAATGCAATAAATTAAGTCTTTAAGCCACTTCAAAAGAACTCTCGGTTAAAAAACATCTCGTTTTTCTTGTTCTAATTTAATTTCTGTGCTCTACTTTTCATTCTGATTTATCTTCCTTTTTTTCTCTAATTTTCTTTTAAATCATTCAGCACTTCTCAACGTCACATGACTATGTCGATGATCCAACATTGAATTGGCAGTGTTTAATGAAAGAGAATTTAATTAAATCTCGTCGGTTCACACTGAGAAAAAAGAATTTTATTTTTATCATCATCGAGTGATTCATTGTATCATTATACTATTTTTAAAACTCGACCCTTTTCCCTTTAGTTCTTGTTTTTATACTGCACCGACTTATCGATGACTCGACATAAAATGAGAGTGG
This sequence comes from Chironomus tentans, assembly GCA_963573255.1. Classification (NCBI taxonomy): domain Eukaryota; kingdom Metazoa; phylum Arthropoda; class Insecta; order Diptera; family Chironomidae; genus Chironomus; species Chironomus tentans. Next base: position 53,749,393 of record OY754302.1, on the reverse strand, counting down.
ATTTTTAATGGCATATGGCAATTTTTAGTTCAACCATCAATATGATGGACATTATTGTTATACGGAATGGAATTTTTAATTATAATGTATCATATTCACAGACTGCATTTGATTCTGGGTGATGTGTTCTGCTTTCTCTGCTGTTTTGAACTATCTGAGACAGAAAAAAACAAACATTTTCAATTTCGATTTTAATGAAACATAAAAAGTAGTTTTAGACGAGATTGAGGGTGGTTATTGACACTGGATGTCATTTTTTATGGAATATTTACGAGCAGAGGAATTGACCAAATGACTTTTGATATTTTTTGAAAAGCATTTTTGACGGACAAGCATTCGAGGATAATTCTATGAGATTATCATGGATGTACTAAATAGTATGGTGGGTTCCATTCGTCACTGATAGTGTAAAACATCTATTATGTAGCTACAGTCCTCACCTTGAACAGGACCAAAACAAAAAATGTAATACTCGTAAGAACTTTGGACTTCCGATTGATCAGTCATGGTTGACTCTCCAGATGGAGATCGTGACATCCTGGTTTATTTCAATCTCAATTTTCATATCAGGAACCTATACTAAGGACAATATGTCCACAACATCCATCCCAATCTCTCTAAAAATCCTGATTCCAAAAAATTCTTTCAACTATTTTTAATATCACATAAAAAGCATACAGAATGTATCCAACAAAAATTTATTACATGTTGCTTCATTTCAAATCCAAGAAACTTTTTCATTCAGAATGTTGTGCGGGTGAGTGAGAACGAGACACGAAAATATCTGCGAAACTTTCTTTATTTACACAAACCTTAAAAAATATCCAACTGAATATTAAAAATAAAAGTTTTGCTTTTTCAAATGAGAAAATACACAAGCATAGCTGCTTCATGTTAAATAAGAGTGCAATTTTATGTACGAACAAGACGGAGACTAAAAGCTTTCATGACCTGTTGTTAATCCTACTCAATTACACAATATAATCGAGAGATTTTTACACATGAGTACATCTAAATGTACCTTAGTTTGGTATAAACTCTTCAATATTCACTGACCTTTTCACTATGAAATATCTTTTGTGTCTAATGCAGACATAGAAAATAGTCATCTGTTCATGTAAACATAAAAAAATATGCCTACAAATTAATATGTGTTCAATTATTGTAAACAAAGTCGATGGAAGTAGCGAAGAAGATAAAACTTGTGAGCATTCAAGCATGAAAAAGGTCGAGTTGTAGAAGTCTATAAATGTATGACAAGAAATTTAATCTGATTATGTGGCTATTAGTGTTATTTCCTTAGACGTGGATTAGCCTTATTTCATTGGATTAAAAATTTTCTGTGGTTATTCATCCGTTGTAAATTTAATTGATGACTGTCTTCATATGTGGAACGCGATTATGGAAGAAGAGCTTCAAAAAAGGGAGAGGAAAAATATTTGTCGATTTTTCATTTGAGCAAACTTGAAGTGGAAATGGGAGTATTTGGTGAATTTGTATTGGTGATTGTTAGTATAATGAAGACGACGGCAAAGCTACAGCTGAGTTCATGGACAGGTTTCTTGATAGGTCTGCACTAAGAGTAGCATTAAGTTATACCCCTAGGGTAACGACAGACTAAAGCCTATGCTATACTGTTTGTATACTCTGGGTCACTACTGGGCTAGTGTATATCCTAGGATATACCGAGCAACCGGCCTTAGTGAGAATTTTTAGAGAATATTTGAATTGGAATTTCAAAAATGCGAATTTTCAGGTCCATTCAACTAGTAGACTAATTTATAATTTCAAGACAGTTGACTAATTTAATTGGTGACCCAAATGCCGACAGATCAAAACAATGTTTAATCACAGCACATTTCCTTCTAATTTCCTGAAATAAGCATCTAAAAATACTTCCAGAAGATTTTCTTGTTCCTCACACGCCGTACAATCCGCATCACAATAATCTTTTTTCTACTACATAGTTTTTCATCTAGAGCATAATGCCAAGGACGTTATAATACATAGATAAATTTCCATAGGCAAGCGAGAGAAGGCGAGGAGAAGAAAAAACAGCACAGAAAAATAAAATAAATCGATATCAGACATTCAGTCTGTTTTCAATACCTTTTGCTCTAATAATTGACTCACCCTGCTTCCGCAAAAATGAAACTTATTTTATGTAGTCTTCTTACTTTTATGATTATTTTGTGTGTGCAAGTAAAGAATTGAAATAAAAGTTATGTAACAAATTACAACTTGATTATCTTTTAATGCAAAACACTTGAGATTCTCTTCTCGGTTCCTTGTTTTTATTTTCTTCTGTCTCCACAAAAATATTGATTTCTTACAATTTTTACTTTTATTTATCTTTTTATCATCACAAAAAATTTTTATTCAATTTTAAAGCACCATTTCCTCTATTTAAGCTCCACGATGAATTAAAACTGATTTACTGAAAATAAAACATGAAAATTTCTGTTCAATTATCTCAGTAAATCACATCACATCACACAGAAATGAAAATTATTTTGTTCACAATTGTGAGGCACACACAAAGTTAAAATACAAAATATACAGAAAAATCTCTCAGTTCTATTGCTATTTTTGCTGTATTTTTATTTATTTTGTTGTTTCGAACAAACGCTCAATTGAGACGCACGACACGGCAAAAAAATATATACACAAAAAAATAATATTGTTTTTCGTAGTGTTTTGAAAATCGGCATACAAAAAAAATCTTCGACCGCATGATGATCACGATGTGCGCAAGCTCAATGGAAAATTGCAAAAATAAAAATCGAATATTTTTGAACACAATGAGAGGAAAGAAGCATGTCATGAGGATGATAAACAAGCACCGCAGATGTTTTTGTCGCTCTCGCAAACATTTTCTCAAGAGAAAGGAGCTTTTTTTCTGTGTAGCCGGTGGAAAAAGAAGGAAAAAAATATTGTTTTGTGTGTGAGACTATTTTCTCATTATGTCGCTCCGTTTGCATCGTTGATGAAGTTTAATGAAAATATGTAAACATTAACACGTTTTAATGAGGCATAAAAATTTCTGCTCGTATTGTTCCGTTGGTTGTTGAACATTTTTAATTAATTTTCCTCTTCTTTCTTGTTTCTTACCTATTCACATCACATTCATGCTGTTCTGTAATTTACAGGGGGATGGAAAATTTAAAGCTTTTTCATTGAGTCTTTTATTCATTATTAAATTTAATGAATTACGAGAGGGAATAAAAAGTTTGGAAATAATTTTTTTGGGGGTATAAAGTAAGGAATTTGGTGCATACTTAATTAATTGAGCGCCTTTATAAGCTTATTGCTTAAAGTACATTTTTAAAAATATTTTAACAAAGTGTATTTTTTTGGGGCACTTCATTAATGACGCTCATCAAAAATCGAGATTTTAAAGCCCCTTCCCACTCTTTTTCAGGTTTGAGAATGATACGCGTCATTTTTGAACGAACTATTGCCTAAAATATTAGTAATAGGGATATCCAAAATTTCCTCTTGATACTGTTCTAAAATTTTCTCGAAAATATCTGACCAGCTATTCAGGTGGGTGATTTGGGTGTTGAAACACCCCCTCGATGAAAATTTTCTACAAAATACCCCCTTAAAAATATCTGGATACGCCCTTGCAGCATATGCCTATACCAGCCAACCTAGTCAAAATATTTTTATTTCAAATTTTACAATTCAAAAATGCTTCAAAAAATTGTTTCTTAACTTTTTACACCAAAAAAATGTAAAAAAAAACTTTTTCATTTTACGATTTTATCGAAGGAAATTTAATTTCAATTATGTTCCAATCTTAAATCATTCAATACAATAATTTTTCCTTCTTTTTCATATCCATTGTTATCGTAGTAAAAGAGAATCAGAGAAAGGGAATAAATTGAGAGACAGAGAGTACAGACGAAGGATATCGATTACGGAAGATATAAAAAGAAGAAAACTCATGTATATTGGTTGATGAAGTTTCTTTATGTGCGGTATGCTTGAATTGAAGCTTATTTTGTGGAAGGGCTGGAAACTTTTATGTAATGTCAAATTTTATATGAATTTCTGTTACATCGACAACGTTGGATTAGTAACGATTGAGAGATGGAATTCTAATGGGATTCGAGTTAATCTTCCAGACTTTTGCTAAGCCACTAGCTAGCAGACTCACCCCAGCATTTAAATTCTTTACTTTTGATTCTCTAAATTTGAATTCAAATTTATTAGTAGGTTTGGGTAACATGGAATTTTTGTCATCAAACCAGCATCGACATTCACTAAAATAAGCTTATACACATCGAAAGAGATCAATAAATCACAATTTTTATTCAAAGTTCGCCCACACAATTTGATCTCATCAAAAAGCAATGAATGAATTTTCTCTCTCGTTCTATAAAAGCTTCCATTCCTTCGGCACTTTAACCTTAACTCAGTCATTCATTTCATTTCATTCATTCACAATGTCATAAAGATACTATAGATATTTTCATCTCTTTCTCTGCGTTCCTTTTCTGCTCTCATTTCCTTTTGTTTGCTGCGATGATATCAAAATTATTATTACTTACTCACAAAAGACATGATGGCCGCATCGTAATAGATTTCGTATTGAAAGATAAAATTTATGACATTTAATGATGAAAAAATTAAGGGAGAAGAAGGAAAGAAGAAGACCATTCCATGATTTTATTGAGCATAGCGATAAATAACAGTGATAATATGATGGCAACAATTACTGGTGATGATGATGACGACGACGACGACTGTTTGCTTTTGGTGATTTGAAACGATAGATAGATGCTTGTTTATTTGCTTCATCCCATCATGAATTCAATTTTAGTAAAAGTTTTGCGGAACTTTGTTGAATAGATTGTTTGTTGATGGAAAGAGACACGTGTCGAATTGAGTTTATAAGCTCGTAGAGGGCAAATGTTGAAGTTTGATGATCTGAATGAGAAAGTTTGTGGAGATAGAAATTTGATTTGATGTCGGAAGTCGACTGTGTTAAAGGATATTCGTTTGATCAATTTCAAATTAAATTTCTGAATTTTGTGTTTTATTATCTCTGTAATTTTTTAAACAGAAAATTTCACCATATTTATATTTTATTGGGTATGGTTGATATCTACCAGGGGTGTAGCTAGACATTTTTTATTACACCACAATATGACATCAAGTTTGAGTCTTCAGTTCCTTGATATCAAAATTAAGACAATACATTTATCTTCGATAGGATTAAGATAAGTTGAAGATATCCAAGCAAAAAAATCACAGTTCCTAAATCCAACTGATAAGATATCGACTGACTTCTTCAGATTAATTTTTGATAGATAATAAATAAAACTCTATGTTTATTAAATCATCAGGAAGACTTTAAGTTAGTCGATTTTTTGTGGTGAACCTGGTTGGAGTAAAGAACAGCAATCATGAAGCCGAATATTTTTACCTTGTGAGTATTCAAATTATGGATTATATGGATTGGCCGATTCAAGTTCCATTGGATATCTTATACTTTTGATTAGCATAACGCTTTATTGACATAAAATATTTTAATTCACCCTCCAGAGTCATCTTATCTCTTTTTATTTCATCATTTCCGTCAACGTCAGCGCAAATTGACGTTATTCTACCATGCACATTCCGAAATTTTGAAGGATTTTATGAATGCTTCTTAAATACTGCTTCAATTCCTGACCAAGAGAATTGGAATTTTATTTTTACTGGAACTCATTTAACTGGACAAAGCAATGCAGGGGTACATAGGTTAAACATCCAAGGATCCAGATCTTATTTCATCATCAGACAAGCATTCACAACTTTTGTTAATCTAAGAGTTTATAGCTTTACTGCTCCAATTACTGGTAATGTTATGAGATTTCAACCGGACGCCTTCCTGAATGCTAATAATTTAGAGCAAATCATCATAAATGGAGCTGGTCTTAACAATATTTCTGCAAATGCCTTAGTTGGAGCTCCTAATCTTCAAGTTCTTAATCTACAAAATAATCATATTGCAACATTGCCTAGTACTTTATTGAACGGAGCATACCGTCTTTTAACCTGCAATTTAATGCAAAATCACTTGACCGACATTCATCATCTGTTCTTTGCACGTACTACAAACTTAACCAATATAAACTTAAATAACAATCAATTGACAAGCTTACCTCAAATATTGCTGTCACAAACTAGATTAATAGTCCAATTCCATGCTCAATCCAACCAAATTAATGCAATTGGCAGAAGATTCTTGGATAATTTGAACGCATTGACGACTTTGAACTTACTAGGAAATGCATGCGTCTCCCAGAACTTCCCAAATATTAACAGTGGAAACATCAACGATGTCCACACTGCGCTTCAAAATTGCTACAATAACTATGGCGGAAGTGTAGAACTAAGGTCATACAGAATGAATTTAAGAGGAATGATGACATTGTGGAGAGAAGATGGAACTTTAGTCGGACGATTGTAGACTGCCTGAGTTATATAACCCAAAAAAAAAGTTTTCAATACATTTAAGCATGGAGGAGTCATCCATAAATTTAAAAAAAAAATAAAGTAACTGTAAATGTGTGAAGGTAAAATTTCTGTGAATAAAGTTATGACTGGATTTGTGGACGGGTAAAAAAGATAAGATTTATTTTAAGATAGCATAATGACTCATTTTTTATCGAAAAGTTGCTCGAATTTATCTTGTTGGAGTACTTAAAAAATCTTTTTGTCATTAAAGGTTGAAATATTTTAATGTAATTCATGGAAAGGGATTTCGTACCCAAAAATTAGCTAGTAATCTAACTGCTTTTCCGTTCCTGAAGGAAATTCTGAAATTTCACGTGAACGGAAATTAAAAACACTTCTTACTCTTCGCGACATTTGTTTGATCCCAATTGTCGACATCAGTTGTATAAGTTTAAGGAGCAAAATTAATAAAATCACGAGCGATATGTCAAAACCATTTTTAATCAAACTTAATAGTACTCATTTTTTTTAAAATCAATTAATGGCTTTTAATTTAAAAGCAGCATAAAAAGTCAATCACGCTAAATATTTTTTAGTATAAAGTGATCGATTTTATTGAAAGTTTCTGTAGTAATTTCTTCATCCTCAAAAGATTCATTACAAAATTACAATCATGAAAATATTTATGAGAACTTTAATCTATGGAATCAGAATGATTGGAAGCAAAATGACTTGAATAATAATAACAATTGGAAACGAGAATTCACCAACAACCAAAATCAAAACCAGAATGACTGGAATCAAGGATACACCAACAATAATAACATGAATGACTTGAAAACCAACAACAATAATTGGAATCGAGGATATACCAACAACCAGAATCAAAACCAAAATGACATGAATAACAACTGGAATCGAGGATATACTAACAACTAGTTAGAATGGAATCAAAACCAAAATGGTGACCAAAGAGGAACTATCCCTAGAGGTAGAGGCAAATAGGGCATTTTCAATTCAGAAATGTAAACGACCACTGAAAACATAATAAAGCAAATATGCTTGATATAAATTTTAATTCTTATTTTAAAATTGGAATTGTATTCATTCAGGTTGAAAACCAAACCCTTCCCAGCTACGACTCTGTGTAGGAAGTATATTAAGACTATCTAAAAATCATGTCAAAAATGCTTGTGACACGATTCAATAAATTTTCAAAAAACATACCTCTCAAATTTCCAATTACGAAAATCGTACATAAAGTCGTCGTTAAAAGACAGTTAATTTGTAAATAGCAATTCAATATTCGTATACAAAAATAATTCAATAATATTACTAGAGGCTGAATTACTCTCAACATCCATTGACTTCTTAAATTTCAAATTATTGTTCAATTTGCTTATCTGTTTACTATACGATTGTAAAATTACATGTCAGATATCAAAGTAAAAAAGGCTGAAGGCTTTATTTTCAGAGAATGTACTTTAAAAGTTTGATTAAGGATGAATGTTTCTGTACCCTAGCGACAGAATTGAATGACAGTAATTACAGATCAAAGTATTCATGAAGCATCCATTAGCAATATTTTATGTATGTAAATGCGAAATGATCTGTCCCTACAAATTATCAGTAAAACAGTTAATTATTGATTTTTTATTAATTTCAATAAATTATCGTTCTGAAAATTCTCGAATGAAAATCACAATTTTCCACTTTTAATTAATGTTGTTCAATCCATAAAGCAGCAATTATTGATTAATTAATCAAACATATAAAAAGCAAAAATTGATGTTTTCATCAGAAAAATATTGCAATTTAATTTCATTTAAGCAATATTTTATTGCACATTAATTTGTTTTACGAGATCAGCGTGAAGTGACTGATTTTATGTTTAACAAATAAATTATTGCAATTATTAATTAAAAAGTTAATATTCTGTAAAATAGTCAACAGGTATGGTAAATGAGAGATGAAATTTTGATGAATTTGGGAAATATTAAATAGTTGATGTGAATATTTTGATTGGAAGTAAAAATTCAAAACTTTTATTCAGTTTTATTGGTATGAAAATTAAAAAAAAAATTAAAAATAATTTTTATATCCTACTGACAGTCGATTCATTTTATATCTGATCAATATGATTAGATTCTTTTATCGCTAATCCGGACATCAATCTTTGGATCAGGAGTTATAGATTTTGGTGTTGTTGGTAAAAAGTCAGCTAAAATTAAGGAAAAATATGTGAACTTACGGTCAAATTATGATAATTTTCTTACCATGTGGTTGGAATCCTATATTGAAGAAATAATAAAGAATTGAATTAAGAAATGAAATTAGAAGCTTTGATTAATAGACTCTCATAAAGTCAAAATTTAAAGTTAGGGGTTGTGACTCTTTAAGCGACCCCTAATGTAAATTACGTCACGCTAAAAACAACTTTTTTGACTCCCTTGTCACAAATTTTCTATAGAAAGAAATTTCTTATGTTTGGACTATCACAAATTCTTCTAACACCCGCCTCCCCCCCAAAGCGTGACGTAATTTGTGTACGATCCTTTATACCCTCTAGAAATACTCACCATTTTCATCGGCAATCCATTTGAGTTCATAAGTCTTTCCGTCATCTCCTACATAAGAGTAGCTGCCTTGCTGCACTTCTCCAAAACCTTCGGTTCCATTTTCAGTTTTTATTTTCTTCAAGCTTCCTTTAGTTTCCTCTTTGATGCCATTGCTTGTCTCAAAACTGAACACAAAGTTTCCTGCTCCATCATCGGTTATTGTATTAGAGACCACTGATGCTACGCCATCTATCGAGGAACTTGCTGTTGGTTTTGGAGCTTGAGGAAAGGCAAGTGAAATGCAAACTAATGCAGTCAATGCTGTTAAAAATTTGAACATTTTTATTTCTGTTGTTTGATAAGTTTTATCTTGAAGTTTAAATAGTTACTGGCACAAAAACTAGAAAAATGTTTGGATTTTATAGTCAAGAAATTACAAAGCTGTGAATAGATTCATTCATGAAATATAAACTTTTTATTTATGCTCAACATTGAGATTGAATATTTTTTTATTAACATATGCAATTTGTTTTTTAATCGTGATTTTTAAGTTATTGAAAATTGAGAAGAAGGTGAAGCTAAAAAAAACTTGAACTTCGTCATTGATGATTAACGTGAAATTACTGTTGGTCGGTATCCTAAAAGAATTTTGAATTGAATTATAGAATTAACTAATTTTTGAAGGACCCCTTAATTCCAAAACTTTTCTTTACCATTCTCATCAGCCTTAAATGCGACCATGTGTAGTTTTCCATCTGGATCAGTATTTGAATAGTTTCCATATTGTCCTTGTCCAAAAACTATTACATCGTTGGGAGCTTTAAAACTTCTTAATGTTCTCAGAATACTTTGTTGATTATTTTCTGTCTTGATATTTGAGGTAGATTTTGGAATTTCTTCTAAAAACTGTAATTTGTTAGAACCAGCTTTTGAACTCTGACTTGTTAATCGTTCTTTTTTATTGTCAGAATCTGTTTGTGAATCATTATCTGATGATTTCACACAAGTAATACTTAAAACTACAATAAAAACAAATAGAAACTTGGACATTTTAACTGATTTATTTTCAAGATTAAACTTTCAAAACTGATGATCCAATTGAAACTGGGTTCTAAATTGGTTTGTTATCGTCTTTTATAGATATTCTAGAGTTCTATATTCTGGAAAAATCTGTGAATTTAAGTGATAATTAAAGTGTTTAAATTAAAGTATTTTTATACTGCAACAACTTTGATTATTATTCCAATTAGCATTGAAAGATCCTGGTAAGGTGATATAAAATACAAGATGAATCACAAAATATTACTAAAACTAAATACCTTCTCTTTCAAATGATAGAACAAATAAATTGATGTAATGGATGACATAAACTTTAATTAGGAATATAATGAATTTGTTTTCCCAAAAGCTCAATAATCGTGTTTAATTTCTTAATATTTTAAATGAGACACCTTATTAGGTAGATATGTCTGGCGCTTGTTGAAAAAATTAGCCAAAACATTTAACTTGTTATAAAGTGCAGGTGATTTTTTTAACTTCTGAAAATTAAACGATTACAGCAGTATTTTTGATTTTTTTGCTATTATTAACAAAATATTTTTTGCACTTAATTTGGAATGTCTAAGATCTCAATTCAATGAACTTTATTTAACAATTTTTTTTATAAAATATAGAAAATAAAAATTTTGAATTAGAAAATCAAATATTGATGAAATATCATATGTGGCACATAACATCTTATTCTTTACTTAGAGGGTACTGCTGGTGGGACTGGGAGAAAATCAGCTGAAATATGTATGAATAAAAATTGGTAAAAAGTTATTTATGGAAATTTATAGAAATGTTCTTTAACGGTTAATTGATATCTTTGGGTAAATTTCTTACAAATTCAGTCAATTTTTATGGCTTTTCTTGCTTGCGACGATGTCGACTTGAACCTTTTCTTAAATGAACATATCCACACTGTGGTGATCGAATTTTTCTCTTACCTGATGGCTGGAAACCTAAAATAGAGGAAATAGAAAGTAATTGATTAATATTTTGAGTCCATGGGTGTACCTTAATAGTTAAAAATCTTACCATTTTCATCAGCAATCCATTTGACTGCATAAGTCTTTCCGTCATCTCCTACATAAGAGTAGCTGCCTTCTTGTACTTCTCCAAAAGTTTCAGTTCCATTTTCTGATGTAAGCTTCTTCAAAGTTCCTTTAACATCAGATTTAATGTTATTACTGGTCTCATAATTGGCGGCGAAATTTCCAGCTGCATCATCAGAAACTGTATTTGAGATTACAGTGGCTTGACCATCTTTTGAGGAGCTTGTTGATGATTCTTGAGCTTGAGGAAATGCAAGTGAGATGCAGATCAATGCAGTTAATGCTGTCAAGTATTTGAACATTTTTGATGATATTTTTTGGAGAATACAAAATTAGATTTGGAAGTAAAATATTAACTGATACAGAAAATAGGCAATAATTTGGTTTTTATAGTCAAAAAACTGCAGAAATCGGTGGAGGCAAATTTGACATTTTAATTATTCAACTTTTTGCGCAATATTTGAACAAATAATTAACATCTATGCAATTTTAGTCACATTCGTGATGTTCATCTTACTGAAAAGCGAAAGTGTTAATTGATAAACCAAAATATTACAAACTTAATTGACCTTGACTTGAAATTATTTTAAGAAAAATGTTTAGTTTGGTGTTAAAAATTGCTGATTAGATTGTTAGATTCTCTCGTGAGTTGAGTCATTGAACTTTATGTTTGTTTAGAATTTAGTTATTATACAAGTTTAAAGACATGAGATTTTTATGTATTGATTCTTAAATTCTTATTAGAATCTTGAAGCTTTACGATGGATTTAAAAAATAATGGTCCTTAAAGTCCAGAGATGGCGCTGAAAATTGCATATCCATGTCATATGATGAACAAAATGAATTTTTATTCTTAGTGCAAACTGAGATGCCTTACCAGTCTAGCTAGAAATCCAAAAAAAATCCAACTTAGGGGTCGTTCTCAAGTGACGGTCATTTTGTAAGGAAAGGAAGTTCTGTAGCTGTCCAAAAAGCTCAGTTTAATAACTAGCAACCAAATTGATTCATGATTATTAATACTTTAGTTAAAATCTGTTATAATTTTATTGACACGTTCAATTTTGATCTGAAAGCCTACAAAAAAAGTAAATAAAATTCATTCATTTTTTTTTGTTAAATACAATTTTTTTATTATCCCTGTGCACACTAAATTATGATAAAATATTCATTCATACATTTCATTCGCGCAATTGATTTATGAATAATTATTTACAAAACTGTGAAAATAATAAATTTTCATTCCGTATACTATGAATTAAACATTTTTTTGGTATACTCTTTTGTATTTTTTGGTCCCCCTACATGAACCCTTTTTACTTCTACATAATGATTCATTTAATTGATGTAATTATCATGTAATTAATTTATTAATAGCATGAAATGATCATTTGTTGCGTCTAAATTATTAAAATTAATATTTCGAGGCACTTTGGCATAGTTTTTTTTTCTTATTCCTTAATTTATGACTTGCCACTAGCTAATTGGTGTTTCATATGCTGTGGCAAACTTTCCCCAAATTATTATTATTTTTTATTCCTTCCTTCAACTTTTTTTTATTTTTCAATTCATGAAAAAAATTTAAAAGTTTCAGCAAAAAACTTTTAATTTCCTCAACACAAAAGTTCTAAGCTTGTGCTGGGGTGTTATGCTGAAGGAAGTAAAAAAAAACTTTTAACAAAGTATTAACTCAACAGCCAAACATAACAAATAACAGAGGAACTTAAAAACTAGTTAACAAGAAACTTACACATCTATATAACAATAACAGCTTATAAATCTAGTTAACAAAGATTTCTGTGTGTTCAGTGAGCTATCAACAAAACTTTGGTGCTCTTAAAATCAGATTATGTATTGAATTGATTGTGATTAGGGTGATGACTTAATAATGGTGGATGTGTGTAGCTGTGGCAGTATGTACTGATGATTTTTCTAATTAATTTCGAATCTTATTGCCTGATGTCAAGCAATTATGAAATAATTTTGAATTTACTTTACAAATACCAAAATAATTTTAATTATTGATGTAATTTCACCTCCCATCTGCCTATCACCTTCACTTTCTAGCTCTTAATTCCGCCAACAACAGCAACTTACATTTTTTTTCAATTTAAATCCATGTTAATTCCATTTTCATTGCAATTAAAATTTCTGTGATAAAATGAGAACTGAGGCTTGAGGATGTAGATGTTGATTAGGAACAAGAGTAACTTTTGCATTTGTTTTCGTCGAGAAAAAAGTTTTTTTTATCATTCTTTGTGAGAAATTAGAAAAAAGTTTTTAATTAAAAATAGAGCTGGGTATCGAGACTCTCAGATGAGGAAATTTTGGAATTTTCAGTTTTACTCAGCTCTGATTCAAAAGAAGAATTCCAAAAGATATGTTTTTTTGTGGGATTGTAAGACTTAAAAACTAAGAAAAACACACGAAAAAAGGCACACAAAAAATAAAGTAAAAAATAAAATTCGTAACTTGGTCGTTGCAATTACGATGGGACTTATGTAATCCCAGTGATAATCCTTATTCAATAGGATTAATAAGAGAAAAAGTTTTTCAATTTTCTCAAGAAAAAAATTTCTAATTGATTTAATGGGAATTTTTTTTTCAAGTCTGAGTCGATTTGTGTACGTCCGTAAGAGTCTTATCGTCAAGTCCTTAATACACAGCATTAATTTTAGTCAGAATTTCTTTTAAAATAAGCTGTTCTTTGGTTGGTGTTTTGGGAAAATTATAACAAAAAAAAACAATAACAATAATAACAAAAGAAATAACAAAAAGTTGAAAATTGGAAACTCTCTTTTGTTCTTCCTTCAAACAGCAAACATTTTCCTTCCTTTTTTGGCTCATGTCGATGATTTTTGATGGTAGGATGGAGCAAGATTTTAAGCTTTTATAAATCCTTGTGTTATTGGATTAGTCAATGCTTGCTTTAATGATTTATGTTGTCATAGTGTTGATGAAGCTCTTTGGTTTTAAATTAAGATTAAAAATTATAAAAATTTTGAAAATAAGAAAAGATTTTAATGGAACTGATAAAATTAAACCAAATTAAAACTGCGACGAAAAATAAAAAAGAATCAAAATTAAATTTTGACAATTATTAATCAAAACTAAAATTAGCCGAAAGTTCAAAATCAAATAATAATTTCAAAAACTGAGAATAATGATAACAAAAAGTTCAAAATTTGATCAGAATTGAATTAAAGTAAGAAAGTTTAAACAAAAATTAAACGGAAATGAATCAAAAAAATAACAGAATTTTAAAAGAAAAATAATAAAATCAAAATTGATCAAGAAACCATAGAAAATTAAATAAAAATTTATTAAGTTGACCAAAGAGCTTAATTCTTCTTGGAAGCTTCAAATACTCATAAAAAATGTAAGAGCTTCAAATTTTCTTTACTCTGTCTGAGCCAACAATCTTCCTTCCTACTCATTTGATGTAAATTTTCTAAATTTAGAAAACTAAGCAAGAAGAACGGAACAAAAAAGAAGTAAAAGTTTTGAAGTTGCGGAAAAGAACAAAAAAATTGAATTTTCAATTTTTCATTCAAACAAAACAAAAAATCAACAAGAAAAACTTAACAAAAAGAAAAACAAAAAGAAAACAAGAAAAGGATTTTTCATCTCATCGGAAATAACAAGTAACAAATAACGTGAAAATGAGATGGAAAAATCGATAACAATCTCAATGAAAAAATCATTATTTTGTCGATTTTGTTCCTTACGGGCAGATAGACACTCTCAAACAATAACAAAAACAAAGAGAGTTGATATCTTATTGTAAGGAATCAAAAGCAAGGAAATTATGATATTTGAGATTAAAACTTAACAGCACAAACTCAACAAAAAACAAACAACAATTTTTTTGGCAAACATGAACACAACATCAATTAGATAACAGATTCATGGTCTGAATGGGGATAATTGGAAATGATTACCATCACTCCCAAAAATGTATCTTCCATCCAGTCCAACTTAACAAGTAACAAGTAACAAAAAATCATAACAAATAACAAAAACAAAAACGTAAAGTGAGCGATAACAAGAAGTGAAACTTAACAAGTAACAAGATGTTATTGAGGATTTTTATGAAGCATCATAATGTCATTGTGTTAATGATTTGAGGCACGGTAGGTGATCAATCAGATTTCACTCTGTATAGTGAACATTTATATTATTTTCTGTGGGGGAGCACTGGGGCTTCGTCTGTCTCTGTCGTAATGTCTCTTAATTATCAATCTCACATTCTTTCAAACTAGGGCTTTCAGTGCTCCATAATGGCACTGACAACCCTGCTTTCAATCATTTCAGTTAAAGTTTAAATTTTTTTTTAAAAAAAAAAAATTGTAATTAAAATTAATGATAAAAGTTACTTAATTAATTAATTATTTCATTAAAAATTAAATGTAGATGAGAGAGAAGACTTGTTCCGAAATATTGTGTTAGTTGAGGTTCGTAGAACGTGGGATGTCTTCTGACAACTCAATTATAATTAAATTTATCGAGTTTCAAAAGGAAGGAAATTTGAAAATTTTCTTTTCTTCTTATTGATTTGAAATTTTTTTGGGGTTGAAATGTTGAACTTTTATTAATGACTTATTTGAAGAAAATTCTTCAAGGTTGGTGAAAATGTGATTTTTGGGTAATACTTTCTATTAGCTTAATGGGGTTTATTAATCTTCTGACCATTGATGAGGATAATTTAAAGGTTGAATAGATTGATCTCAAATTGACTATGAGATTTATAGCAAATAGCCACAAATCGTCAATTTTCTAATGAATTGAATCTGCTTTTAGCATGATTTCAAGTTTAAGTCTGGAAATTTCAGACTTATTGATTTTTCTGGATGAATTTCAATAAAATCAAAATTTTAATTTTTTCAGCAATTTTTTTGGTGCTTTTAAAAACAGTCACAACTCCTTACTATCGAAAGATTTAAGCAAAATAAGTAGTGAATGTCATGACTGCTTTATCATAGCTTTGTAAGTTTGCAAAATTATAACTTTTAAATTCATTAAATGAACTTTAGGGACACAACACCCCACATTGTCCACAAATATGGTAATTCCAACCCAATTTAAACTTTGTAATTAAATTCACTTGGACCCAAGAAAATGAATCTTTTGTGCTATTTAGAATTTAAATTTAAATCCAATTAAAAATTTCCAGCACAAATTAAACTTGCAAGACTTCAGGACAAATAAATATTTCATCCAACCCTCCTAATGAGGAAATTTTTTCCCAATTTATAAAGCTTTAATTTTACCATTTCTACAATTCACAACCAACACAATTTTTCAATTTTTTTTGTTCGTTCTGGTTCACACAGAATGTATTGTAAAGTAAAAAAAGATGGAAAAGTTTTTCAGGAAATTAAAAAAAAGTATAAGGAAAATGAATGAAAATAGGTCATGTAGGAGGCAAAGAAGAAGTGTAATAAAACCAAAGTAGTCTATTGAGAATTTTGTTGGCTGTAAAACTCAAAAAAATTGAATTCTGTGTGCCAAAAATTATTTTCGTCGTTCTCTCTCTTTCTCGTGTTTTTTACATAATCATAAATTGTCTTAATTCTAAGAAGGAACACGCTTGAAAACCTTTGTGCATTTGGAGCTTAAACAGAGTTTCAAATTTACGCAATGTATGTAAGATTTTTATGAATATAATCCTTTTGAGAGTTTTGTAGCAATTTGTGAGATTCTCTTGAATTTCCACAGATTCTTATGGATTTTGATTATTCATGGAAGGGTTTGAGGATGTGTTTGGTTGATTTATGGAAATTTGAGGAATTTAAACAATTTTTGAATATTTTTTTTGATGATTTTGGATAGAAATTCCTGTGCATCACAGTAAAATATCCATAAATTCCCCACATACATATTGCATTTTTTACAGCAATTTAGCTTCACGCACCTTACATGTCTAGGCTTTTAAAAAAACTTAATTAACTCAGTACATTCTGAAACATCCTATTTATATGCAAATTTTGTCCAGGATGTATGCACTGAGCATATTCACTCAAAAAAATAATCACACAAAAGTTCACACGTACACACATGAAAAACAGATATATGATGCGAAAAAGAACTGAATTGGCATTCAATTAACGCTTATCTCTGACAAATGCAAATGAGAAATTTTCTGTTCAGTTCCAACAAACTATCACATTTCATTTACAAAGTTCTCGATTGTCAATTGCAACTTTGTTTGGAATTTTCTGTTCATTGTCGTTAATAATTAAAAAAAATTTTTCATGCTGTTGCTGATGCTTTTTGCGGTAGTTACATAGGGAGCTCTAATGAAAAATATTGTATGGATTTTTTTATGTATTATAAAAAATGAAAAATGTGATTACATTGGATCTTTTTTTTTGTTCGTCGTCACCGACAATCCGTCATAAAAAATGATTTTTATGTATACATATTTACACAGCAAGAAGAATGAATGAAAAATATACCGTGAATGTAGATTGAGATAAATTTAAAAATTGCCAATGTGAATGGACTGTCATTTTTTACCTGAAAAATTCTGCTGAATGAGAATTTTTTTTGCTGTCCGTGTATTGTGCAAAAAAGACGAGGCAAACAATGTTTTTTTGTTGCTGTTGTCTATTATGATGTGATGCTTATTTACCATTGATGAAAAAATACAGAAATTGAAGAGATTCTATGATGTGCGTTGATCTATGTTGTGTTGTTGTTGATGATGATGATACTGATGCTTTACTGTCATTTCTCATCCTTGTTTTTTTCATTTTTGCATGTAAAATTGATTTGATTTTTGTGCCTGAATCTCTGTTGTCGTTCGATGCTATGTCACCTTCATAATATTTCTCTGATATCTGCAATTAAAACACTGATAGATGGATGAATGAACATGTCTAAATCCGCGGGCGATGAATAGCTATAAACTTTTCAACTGCTGCTCCTGCTGATGTTCTCTTATTCTTCTGCATCATGATTTGTAATATCTCGATACAAGAATTTTTTATAAAACTCTGATTTTATATTCTCTCCGCCTGTCGATATCTGACGTGATTTATGCAATTTGCACATACATCCGTAACATACACAGTCGAGTGTATTGTCATGTGTCTAGTGCAAACTTTATTTCATTAGATATTCGAAATGCATTTCAGTTACTGCTGATTGCTCCAATTTTTTAATGTTTGTCGTTGATGGCTGATGCAGAGGAATTGAAATTTTCACTTCAACATCACGCTCCGTTGAATGGATGTATCATTTTTTGGTGTGAGTTGACATGAATGAAAAATCTGTGGATTTTTTATCATGTGAGATATTTTTTGGTGAGCATGGAATGAGAAAAGGGCGACAATTAGACTTTTTGCTTTCCATATAATTTTCTGTATCCCCAAAAACTTTGTGGATGATGAATTACATCACAAATTCACAACGTACCTGATCATTTCTCATATTTTCATGCATAATAATCCAAAATGTTAGAATGATAACTTTCACAAAAAATTTTGAATTTCACTGTGAGGCATTCATGGACGGTTTGGATGACGATAGTCCATGAAGAGGCCTCCTTCTGTCACACACAGAATTTAGTTACTAACTTTTTTTATTTTCACTGGGATGTTAGTCCAACTGTTGATCGAAAATGACTGAAACTAAAATCACAGAATGTAACGGACTTTTATAGTTACATGCTGGCTCTTTAGCTTCACATTATCGTTCATCCCTTTCCCCTTCTCCTTATTTGCTGTTCTATTGTTAACAATTTCTTAGCTTTGTTTGTGTGAAGCTTAGCATTTCTTACGTCTTTTGTGCATGTACGTTTGTATGTAATGAGAATGTGTAATATGATTATGGGATTTTTTTTTTCATAATTGAATAAATTCTTAGGGATTTCTTCGTCTTATTCCTCAAGATATTTTTTTTATAAATTTCTCCCCTTATTAAAAATAATTTCACACACATTTATGCACACATACATGCAGAGAGACAATTATAATCAGTCATTCCCAAAGGCAACAAGAAAGAGAGAATCCATGGGAATATTCATTTAAAAAATATAAAGTTTTAAGTCGCCTTTTTATTATTATTTTTTGTCTTCAACCCCTTAAGATACTCTTTTTTCTTGGTTGAATTTTTATTATCCTTGCTTTGAGCTAGTAAAAAAGGTTATTTATTTATAGGTGATTGAGGTGCATTTTTTGCTATATTATAAAGAAGATTCTAGAACTGAGCAGAAATTGCAATATAATGAGGATGGAATTTACTTTTAGAGCCATTCATGAATGATGTCTACTGAAAAGTTGAATTTTGGGACCCCTTACCTCCTTAAGTAACGAAGTTTATATGTAAAACCCCCACGTCCCTTTCTAAATGATGGATGTCATTTGTGAACCAACCACTTAGTCATTAAACCAACATGTCCAAAGGCATTCTTCACATAGAAGTTCTGTTACTGATAAAAATTTCTTTCAGCAAATCACATACTTCCTTATCAGCTTGACATTCCATGAAATTCAGACAAAATGACGTCATTCTTTTAAAAAACTAAGATAAACTTCCATGACTCACAATAGTGGATGAATAGCTTGGCAAAAAAACTTGGTTTTTCCTAATTTAAATATCTTCTTAGTTATAACAAGAAAAAAAAAGAAATAAAAAATCTAAGGACGAATGAGTAAGTCGAAGGATGTAAGGAGATGAAGAGAATGGCATGAATTATAATCGTTAATATTCCTTCTGGCTTTATTCTGTTCTGATTCATTCGTATGAAATTTTTCAAATTTTAAAATGAAATGAGACACATAATCAGTGCTGGTTGTTCCGACTGAAGGAAGGAGCGACAGAAATGAAAAGAATTTAAATGAGAAAAGACAGAAATTGTCATGACATGGATATGTATATACGGCACTAATCATAAGAAAATATAAAAAATGGAGAGGATTTAAAGAAACTCGTTTTCTCGTTCTTTAAGTCGTTTGTTTGATTCTTGTTGAAGGATTATGGAAAGGAACTAACATGAAGAACTCATGACAAAGTTTTTTTAATTAATTTTTTTCTTCTTGCTTGTTTTCATCCTCACCATTGAGTAGCTTGCGCATTTCTTGTCGGAATTGCCATTAACAGATGTTCGGTTTCGTACCAAATTTCTTTTAAGGATATCCATAAATTTTATTATGCTTATAATTTAAAGAGTTTTGACTGAAATTTCTCTTAGGCTTTATTGTTATGTCCCATGTGATTAAGATTATTTATGCATGAGATGTCTGATTTGATGTGGAATTCTCTAGGAGCTTGGGATGAATTTAAATTATGGGATCTAGTTGAATAATTTGTGAAGGTAATTTCATATTACGTAATAATTTGTAATTAATAATGGGAAGTTTTAGTTAGGTAAGGCAGATATTGTGAGAATTTTCGAGAAGTTGTGAATGCTTTTGTTGTGTTGTAGTAAAATATGGAATCTTTGGTATCGAGTGTTATGTATATAACTCTACCAAGTACAATAATAAGATCTCTGTGACCCAGCAGTTAGGCAACATACCTGAGGAAAACATGGGTTCGCTTCCCACCAAGAGCTGATATTTCGATTGAAAACATAGTGACAAGGCTTAATGAAAAACTCACGACGACACAGCTTTCGACTAAAAAACTGAGAGATTTTAATTGCAGAAGAAATATTAAGACAAACATCTAAAGTTCCTTATTTTATGCATATATCTTCTTTCTTGTCATTAAATCATTCTGATGCATGCTTTATCTTGGTTATCTTAGTATGAGTAAGTTATGGATGTGAGCTGCTTTATCAGTAGCTACCTTTTGATCAATCTACATGTTTGATAATATATATAGAGTAATTAATACAAAAGAGCAACAAGAAGACTTTGATAGCTGATAATATTGGAACCAGGCAGTCATTGTCATTACACAATATCAAAAACAAAGGCTTTGCTTTTCAATAGAAACCCATGTTTTCATGACTATTCATTTCCATTAAAATTTACTCATTTACTCACAACATTATTTTCATTTGAATTACAAGCTGCATTCTTTTTACAATCTTTTATCCAGTCCGGTCTAATTTCAATTTTAATTACAGACCCATCTTTTACCTTTTTAAAATAGCATATTTTTCTGTCTGATTAACATTTCCATCACTTAATGAATCACCTCTTCTGCCGACCTTTTTCATTAATCATCTTCATGCTCCTTTTGCCTTTGCGGCGTCACATTTTCCACGTCACAAAGTATTCCTAGAAAAAATAAGAAGGAAAGGCATTTCCTTAATGAAGATACAGAAAAAAAAATAATTTTTTTCTTTTCAATTGGAAACAAATTAAAATTAAATGTTTCATGTTAAATATTCATCTAAGCTAGCATATCATTTTAATGGATGAATAAGATTCCAAAAAGGTCAGAGCTTTCCACAGTTTGAGAATGAGAAAAGATAGCAAAAGAAGAAGAAAAAGGATCAAAGGAATATTATCGTTGATTAAAAGTTCTTCGCTTCATGAAGTCGATTATGAAATGGGGAAGGATAAGAGAAATATTTAGACGGATTCCTTGAGATGATTTTGAAGAAGGTACTGCTGGACTCTTAAGGGTACCCTATACATGTACCACTGTCTACGTCACTGTTTCATGAGTTATTCTTTTATTATATTTAATATAAAGGACTGGAAGAGATTCTGGAGTTATTTGATGCTTAATCAGGAAGAGAGAAGGTCTAAATTTCCTAATTTCTAATGAACGTCAAGTTTATCATCGGCCCAACCCAAAACTCTCCTAGTTCTTACTTATTTCATTCAAATATGCATCATTTTAGGGAAGAGTCAACATATTTCCTCAAAAAAAGGAACTGAACCCAATTAAAAGTCCTCAAACTCTCCCAAAATCATCCTAACGGACTTCCAGCAACACAAATAAAATCGAAACAAGAAAAACATTTTCTTAATTAAGCAGAAAAACAGTACGAAACAAAGCTACAAATTCAGTTACAGAATTTATATAGTATAAAGAATCTCTGTCCCTGATAAAACATTAATGAGGCAAATTAGAAAGTCATCAGCGGGCATTTGCCATCAATTGAGGACAAAAAAGTTTCTAATTTACCAATTAAGCATAGAACCCTTGGACTTTATCATTTAAATGAATGCTGATGGCGAAAGAAAATATTCATGCACGCTTCATGAGATTGAAAAAGAAATTGAATTACAAGTAACTTTATACGGGTCCATTTCGTAAATTTTATCAATGTAGCATAGTCATAGGAAGGAGGCATCGGCAGCACCCTTGAATTGTAGCAATATTTGGCATGAGTTGGTGGATTTTCTTGTGTTTTTTAATGATATTAAAATCAAAACCAATCTAACGAGGAAATAAATGCGGGCCCTTAAAGGTTCGTTCCCATCGAAAATAGAATATTTAATTGAATCAGAAATTTCACATGGGAACATTTCCGATGGATGGGAAAAAATTATATTATGCAGTCAATATCGCACCTCCAAATGCTGAAGATGATTGCAAAAAATTCGTTATGTGCTCACACATGTCTCAAATTACCTGAAATACCGGAGCAAAAAATAATATTCTTCCTTTCCTCTCCCTGATCTCGTAATTTAAAAGCATAATACGAATAAATTTGGATAATTCTTGCACCATTGTTATTGAAAAAAAAATAATAGAATTTCGTTAGTTCTTTTCCAGTCCTTATGTCCTTTCTTCTTCTTCTTTCTCTCCTTTAGATACATTCTCAAAAATAGATTTTTTTTGCACACACAAAAGGGATGAGACTCAATAATGCATCATTCTTGTTTTATTCCTTTTCCTTCATTCTCGTCTTTAAGGTGCTATTGAATGAAATAGGGTATATATATATTTGGCACAAAACTAAACGTGATTTTATTTTCTGCTAACGAAGTTTTTCTTCCTTTTGCTATTCTTCATAAGTGAAATGAAAATCACTTTAAATTTCTTTCGTCTATGCAGAACAGACATCTGGCTAATTAAAGAATTGTCCTGAACCAGCATTATGTGAACAAAAATAAAATAAATGCTGATCTAGATTAACTGTTAAAGCGCATTCAACGTGATGTAATTGGCAATGTTAAATGCTCATGTTACGTTTTCAGATAATAAATACATATTGGGGAAATTGACGTGGTTGCGAAATTGATAATTGGAGTTGATGTTTTTTGGGATGTATTTATTTGGGAATTGGGAATGTTGATGGGATTGGGAAGTAAAAATATGATGACATGAGATAATATTTTGGGGAGATTATTGGTAGTTAAGTGGAATTGAATGAGATTTCTTATTACTTGGGATAGTTTGAGACGGAACGTGATCCTTGTGTTCAAATTTAATTAAATCTGATTAAACCATAAGAAAAATAAGAGAATCTAATCATAAACAAGATGTGGAAACTCTTAAATTTCCTGACTGATCCTTCAATTCTTTACAGTACCGCAGAATATCATGCAAATTTTAAAATCCCAACATTTCACACCTTGATGCAAGATTATCCATGTTTCCAGATTTTTCATGTTTCTTTTGTCCAAAACTACCATATAGATTATTATCTAAGATACAAACAATAATTAAGATTAAAATCTGCAAAAGTTTAGCTTCTGGCAGAAAATCTTAGGTAAAAAGAAAGTTTGGATAATAAATCACATATGGGTAGCTATTAGCACCATGGACAACAAAAAACTCATACATCAAGCAGCTTCCGTACTTCTTAAGTGCCTTAAAAAAGTTTTACGTCTTTTAAGAAGCAGCTGTAAGAAAAATCAATTGTTTATTGGATTTTGACAGTCACGTGTTTAATGGTTGTGTGGCTCACGTGCTCTATAAGAAGAAAATTGTCAGCATGGACTGTTTCAGACTGGATCTCCTATTTTCACACGTTTTCCATAAAAAATCACAGCTTCAACAGCAAGTCTCTCATTTGATCCACCAAGTTGTCTCTCCTCTTTGATTCAACCCCATTAAATCTAGCTCAGACCCCAAAAAAGAAAAACTTCTGATGTCTTTTTAATCCAACTCAGATTCTCATATCATTGATAACATTCAAGATTAGAAGATACATGAAATCTTGCGTGACAACATGCTAGAACATAAACATCTGTTCCTTAATCTTCCTTACCCTTAAAAGAATTGAGCTAATAAATTCTTTTTATTTATTGAACTTTCTTCAATCGATCATAAATTTGCTCATAATACGCAATCTTTTTAAAAACTCATGAAGTTTAATAATTGATCGTTTAAAGGGTGAATCAGGGTAAGCTAACAGGCAATGAAAGAAAAAATGTATATGTAAGATGGTTGAAAAAAGGTTCGATGTGATCATCGAAGCATCAGTATTATTAAATTTTTTTATATACATTTCCCTTATATCTCTAAATCCATTCCATTCCATTCTATGAAATGAGCTTCAATTCACAATTTCAATTGGAGCGGGCGAAACAAGATTTTAAAAGAGTTCATAATGTGGAACATTCCATTCATTCTTTATAGAATTTATTAGATCGTCTTAAATAAAACTAAGATTCAATTTCTATTTAGTTCAGCTTTACTTTCATTTCATTTCTCCTTTTATTATTAGTTTTCTTTCTTTAACTATAAAGATGTGTATTTTTAAGGGGGGCATTGGCATTTACCGTCATCATGGAATTTTAACTTTTACTCATGTAACATCTTGCCAAATTCTCTTTCTTATTATTTTCTTTTCTTTAGCTCTTTCTGCTCATTCCATTGTTGTCCTTTGATTAAAAATTTCACAACTTTTATTTCTTTTACACAAATATGAAAGAATTGAAGTAGGAGCAGCATCTTTAGGGGATATTGGGCTGGTATAGTGCGCATTTTGGCAGAAATGTCTTCTCCAAACCTAGTTATGGCATTTTATTTATGGTTATATTGGCTGATAAGCTACGCATGAATCAGAGACCACTACAGCCTTGACTACCTGAACTATAACAACCTAGTATGCTAATAAATCAGTCACTCAAAAAGTCAATAAATATTTCACTCATATTTCATAAATTACTTCGTCAAGCCATCACTCAAGTCATTAAACAGTCAATCATCGGTCAGCCAGTCAGACAAACAAGCCAATAAGCAAATCGCATAAAATTCTCAAAACATCTGAGCAAAGAAAGGATGACAATAAGAAATTAGATCGTAATGCTGAAAAAGAACGAACGTGTGCCCCAAATTTCAGGTCAATTTAAAGAAAAAAAATCATTTCAGTGTTTACCGAGTGTCTTGAAAATATGAAAAGATCCAAAAGAAGAAAGAATTACAGAAACGTCTTGAAGTCACACAACTGCATTCAATACGGTTCTCCCTTGTCTTCTTTATTGCACAACAAAACAGAAATAATAATAATAAAGGAGAATGAGATGAAGGAATTACTCAACCAAGGAAAATTGTCCACCTGGACAGAGAAGAATTTTTATCGAAGGAATAAATCTTCGCATTGTTTGTGCTACTCCTGCTGCTTGTGCTCTCTTTAAAGCTGTAAAAATTCCCCATATTGGCTCATGTTCCTTCTTGGTGCTCTCAAGTGAAGATTGCATACATCAAGTATGTAAAAATTTTCTTTTGTCTTTTTTCGGCATTGTTTCTAATGCTCATGCCTTCAAAAAATAAATAGACGAATATTTTTTTATATAATGAAAAGAAAAGGAAAAGAAGAAGGCAGGCGTAATAAGGAAGAACGTAAAAAATCATGCGGAAGGAGTTTGAACGATTTTTTTTTCTCCTCGGCCTCGAGGTAAATTTTATCACGTGTTCGACAAAAAATTGAATTTAAATTGTGCCATTAGTAGGTCTTTAAATTTACGATTTCTTTCCGCTTTCCTCCCTCAATTTTTTTTATTATTCTTTTCTTTTCATTCATATTCCTTGTTATGGTTTTAAATAATAGTCTTGTAGGTTTATATACTTAAAAAATAATATATGTAAATGTGTAGGAAAGTGAAAGAAAGATTGATATAGGTGCCAACGGTTGAAACTGCTTTTTTATGCACAATGATTTTCCGGCAAAACAAAATCTCATACACACAATTCTTGTTCTATTTTTGTGTATGTCGCGTACATAGTATCGTATTTCCTTACACTTATACTTATGTTTGAGAACGTAAATCAAAATTTATGACAGAAGCTCATGATTATTATAGCTTGCGGCGTTTACTTTGTAAAATTTTATATAAATGCTTTGCGTTGTTTGGAGATTCTAAAAAATACATAAAATAAATTTTCTCTTGTCTTCCATCTTCACGACCTTATGACTTTCTTGTTGCTAAAGTTATGAAATATTCTTCTTAAAGATGTGGATTCTTTTATCGGCAGCATTCTAATTGACAATGGAGAGCCACATTACCTACTGTGATATTTTTATGCGCATTAATAGCAGTTCTTGCTGTTATGAGTATTACTGACTGTAATTTGGCTCGTACGCTCGACAGTTTGTTATGATTTCCTATCAATAATCCCTAAGGGGTCGTTCACTTATTACGTTACGCCAAACAGCGACTTTTTAGACCCCCCTCCCAATGTTACAAATTTTTAACGAAAATTATTTTTATTAGTATATCATGTTACAAAATCTCAGACCCCTCCCCCCAAAAAATGTAAACATAATAAGTGAACGACCCCTAACAGCTCTGATTAATCCAGATTTCTAAATATTTACAGATTTTCACAAAAATTTATAAAATTTTCACAGGTTTACAGATTTCACAAATCATTTAATTTATCAGACTTTACACAAGATTTGTAAGATAGAGACATATTGATAGATGAACAGATATTTAAATAGACAGTTTGATGGATGAACATCTGGATTAGAAGGTATAGACCATCGTAGCTGAATAAACGTGCAAAGATCCAAGAAAATGTAGATAAATTGACGAATCGATGCTACCTAATTGATGAATGACTGTTGTAATGCGCTGTAATTCTTTCACGTGCTATGTCTTCTTTTACTTCCTTCCGTATCAAAAGTCCTTTTGTTCTCTTTCCCTTCTTCACTTTTACCTCAATTCCCTTTGTTTCCTTCCTTCCTCAAGTTAAATATTCTTCTTTTTATTTCTCATGACTCATACCATTGCAAATCAAAGACTTACATTTCTAGTTCTTGTGAATTACGCAAGTAATAGAAAATATTAATATTATTACGCAGGTAAATTGTCGCTCACCCTAAATGAAATTACTTTAATTTCCATCCCCTACATCTTTTTTCCACTGTGTATTAAGGAAAGCAAAAAGCAGTTCAATTTGCATCGAAACGAAATAAATCGTGGGAAAATTATTTGCGATGGAAATATCTCAAGATTTATTTTTTGTTATGTCGGATCGTTCGACTTAAAATAAATCAACATCTTTCCCATTTTCGTGAGATATCTTCCTCTTCCTTCCTTTAATTTCAACAATTTCTATTCAATATTGTTTACAATTTTCACATTTCTATTTTCCATTCCCATACATATACAGCTTGTATATGTGAATTTTTTGTCCATAAACAATTATTTATACGAGATTCCGAAAATTTATTGCAGAGCGCCCTAAATATTAGACAACCAGCATTGCACAACCGCTACTACAAAAAATGGCACAATCAGCACAATGTAGCCAGCAAGTAGATTTAGAGTGCTTCTCAAACTTTATTTATTCGATTTCTGCATTGCACTTTTATTCCATCACGTTTCTGAGGTGCTTTTTTATGGTTGCACTTAATGGAATTAGAGTTGTATTGCTGTTGTTTCTATTCCTGTACAATAGGAAAGTCGCAGAGCTTATTCTCTCTTTTGTGCTCTATATTATTGGACATTTAGCAACACCTGTACGTGATAAATTGAAAATCAATGACTCTAAGAACTGAGAAATTGTGGGGAAATTGTGAGTTATTGGGGGTGGATGGAACGCATTTGCTGTTGCTTAGCCTGAAGATATGTCTCTGAATCTGAGTATTATTGGTATTTGAATCGTCACTCTTAAGAAATCAACAGGATTTGCCTCAAAAAAAAATCTAGGAAAATTTCAAGAATTCAGTAAACAGCTGTAGTACCAATAAAAAGCTCCCATCCAGCCAACAAGTCAAAATAAGCACAAAAACGCATTCCATACCTTACAACACACCATACAGGCCATACCAATACACATTTCAGTCAGTATGCTTTAAAGTGGACATTAAATTAGTCTTATGCTGTCTGTGAATAATTTGAACGACAATAAAAGCAATATTAAGGAAGTTCATTTTGACATTCTAAACGATGTGGATAATCTAGATACTAATTCAAGATGGATATCAAATGCATCTTTATTATTGTCTTTATATTGGCACTAATAAGTAGAATGAAAGTCAATAATAGATTAGATAGGTACACATTAAAATTAAATGAGAAATTTAGAGACATAAATAATCAGAAACTATACGAATTTGTCATGAGAAATCCACATATTGTGAATAAGGTAATTTTATGAATAATTAAGGATTTA
Organism: Chironomus tentans; assembly: GCA_963573255.1. NCBI lineage: Eukaryota > Metazoa > Arthropoda > Insecta > Diptera > Chironomidae > Chironomus > Chironomus tentans. Next base: position 53,720,808 of record OY754302.1, on the reverse strand, counting down.
TTATTGCTATAAATCATCTAAATGTATGATATCATTTATTTTAATGTCACGTACACGATTCATTCACACACATGTTATGGAATAACTACAATCAACATGCTTATGCTTGATTCTAATGCCTGCCTTAATTTTTCTTCTTGTACTTTTAGTGGATGGACTCGATAAGCTATTTTATGGAATCTAATGAAATGCCACATGGCGTGGGAAAAGTTTATGAAGTTTTTGTAGGTATGCTGATGACTTTTATTATTTTACAAGTCGTGCTGCTACAGACAGCTGCTATAGGCTTTTTTAATTGATGTTTTGGTGGAAGTGAGTTGACTGTGGGAGTTTGATTTATAGCGGTAAAAGTATTAGGGGCTGCAAAAGTCATAAGGAAGCATGATTAAACATTAAAAGTGACATTTCAGAGTAAGAAGGTTTTATGATTAGTAAGTCAGGTGGATTTGCTGTATTATAGCGGTTGCTTATTACTGCTGTTTACTGTTTATAGTGTCGTTGTATCTTGATGCATATTTTTATGGTAAAAACTATAAAATTATGGTTTGTTATGATGTTTTATGCAAGATGATGAACAAGAAGGAAAGATTCAAAATAAATTTTTTTACGGACCCTGGCTTTGCCCCCTGACCTTGATCTAATGTTCACAAAAGTAAACTTATTTTATTACATGCACAACTTTCCATTTCTTCTTGAATGTCTATGAATAATCAACCAGCCTATTCACAAAAAATCTAAAATTACTCCATTGTGCTGAATGAACCGTAGCTTCAAGCTCATTGAATGAGAAACATGAGATAAGAGCTATTCATTAGTGCTCCAAATAAACACATCCAATTTTCGCCTACTTTATTACCAAAAACTATTGACAACAAGTAGTAAACAAACATTTTCAAAGGAAAAAAGAAGAGAAAGATCATTCTAGTTGTTCCCAACGAATATACACGTAACCATCTCTTGGAAATTGTCATCATCGACACTTTCAGCATAAAGGGGTTTCTCATTGACGTCGAGGTAGGAAGGTAATAAGAAAATATGAAAATATCTTTTATTTGGACCAGAAACCAAACAATAAATGTTATACAATATTTGGGGAAGTACTACTGCGTAGAAGCTATTTTATTTGAATAATTGAAGAATGATTGGAAGTTAGGGTGTACTTGGAAGTGGCTATGTGAGGATATTAGTATGCTTTTATATTCTATCGCTTTCAATACTTTCATATTCTCATTTTAAAGCTGAATTTTACACAACTTCAACTTTCAATATTGGATCCATGTAAAATAATCCAATAAAGAATTTCCAGTTCAAGCATAAAAAATTCAAAAGGAGCCTTTTACAAAAACTAAATCAAGCATGAAATAAAAAATATATTTTTCATCCATAAAATATCACGTTTATCATCTTCTTCTTCTTCATTCCAGGCACTTACTCAGTCTACTTTGTAGCAACAAGATTCGAAGAAAGGAAATCCATCACAATTCAAACGGATTCATATTTTCTATTTCTATCATCCTTTTCAATATCATTTCATGAGAATTGTAATTGTTCAACATTGCAAATCGAGCATAATTTTAATATTGAGTCGATGCTTTTTCAAAATCTATTCGGTGATATGATGAGGAAATTTCTTGAAGAACGGCTTCAGAGAGCTTTGACGAATCTCAAATTGATGCTTTACAATCTTCAATCGGATGGATTGCTTGTGTATTGAGCTGATGTAAGGAAGCATTGAGAGCATTTCTTTTGAAATTCGATATTTTCGAGGGGATTTTAGTTTTAGCAAAGGGAAGAGATGATATCAAGGTCTTATGGGGCTGAAAATGAGTTCTGCTGAGGAAAATGATAAAAAAGCAGCTAGAACAATTCAAACAACAGCACGATTGCGTTTTAAAATTCTCGTTTCTTTATTGATTTCATTTTTGTATTTATATCAAGTTCCTCAAGTCATTTCTTACATTTGTAAAAGTATAAAAGTACAAATAAAAAAGTTAAATGCTATATTAATGCATAGAATTTTAGTTTCTACTAGATTAAAGTAATTTAAATGAGGGAAGTTGGAAGGAGGGTATGGGGAAATTGGTTTGTAATAAAGCTTTGATTTATTGTTAGTTCTCATCATCATTATTCGCTCTTCATTTCCAAATTGGCTGACTCAGGCTTCTTTGTGTCGGAAGCGACTGGCGGATTTAATCCAGTTCCGGTATTGGCATCGTCATCTGTACGTTCAAACAAATAGCTACTGCCTAAAGATTGTGGTCGGCCACCATACGAAGTGCTATTAGTGGAGAAAGAAGAATGCTAAATTTTTCAGCAACAAAATTCAGAAGATTTTTTTTCATTCGATATTTATTTTTTTTGTGAGTGGAAGTATGGAACACAAAAGTTTAGTTTTCGTATGTTTTTTTGTGTGTGGATGAGAATAAATGATGGATAGACAAAGACAAAAGAAAAGAGAAGAAGAAAAAAAAGAAAAACAAAAAATAAATTTCACATGCAAAATGATATTTACAAAGTTTTAGCAATTGAAATGTGATTCTGGACAGTGAAGTACTCTTCTTGGTTTTCATCTCAATAGCTTTTATCAAGAACTTTCCATCCATAGTTACTGAAATACGTTACCATTGCTACGTTGAATATTTGTGTGTGTGTGTGAACATGTGTTGGCATTGTTGGACTTTTTTATATACCACAGAATCTGAACAAATTGTGTCCAAAATTGTAATTAAATAGACATGTAACTGCATGGTAACATATAAACATAATGTGGTTATCTAGAGGGTTAGGTTAGATATTAAATTGGATAGACATAACATTTTTTTTGAAGGGATAACAATTTTGGGGTGTGTGGAGGGGAGGGGGTGGGGTTAGTATAGTTTACAAGAATTGAATTGAAAACCATCAAGTTTTAACAATATAAAGGTCATAAAAGAATTTTACAAATTTATGAGAACTTTAGTTAGTGAAAAAGTGTATGAATTTAAACACGACTTCAGGAACAATATTAACTGTTTCAAAATTAACAAGTTTCATTACTTAAATGAAGTTTCTTGTATATACAGCATCACTAAATGTTCACATAAAACACACTCAAGTATTTCCATGAAAATTAAACTTCCTCATAGAAAATACTTGAGAAGTTATTTTAGTAACAAGATATTTACATTGTTGATAATTTCAAAACAAACAATGATACAGTAAAGGAAGTGCTTCAAACTATGAAGTGCAAAATTTATTTATGTATGAAAAGAACAAAGTCTTAAGGAACAAAAATGTCTACGTCTACATAATTTACACACGTCAACATAATGAAGTTTCTAGATGGAATTTTCTGTACAACAAAAAAAAACACAGCAAATATTTTAAACCACTCTCTGTCCATTAACCCATTTCAAAGAATTAATTCTAATGTACAAACTAGCTATTATGATAGGATGGACTTGTGTGAATTTTTTCATTTTAAATTTAATTGAGGAAGAGCTTATATTTTCTAAAATTCAGCTCAAATTATCAGCAGCTATTAAATGTGACACAAAATGATCGAAAAATCTAACAAAAAATACAAAAATTTCACACATGTCCAAAACTACCATCTAAGAGCTTTGAAAAAATATGAAAATGTCTACAAAAGCAATAAAAGGCAAGCATGATACCAAAAATAAAGGAGCATAAAAATTTACCTGGCTTTATCCTTATTATCTAATTCTTTATTGCTATTATTCTTATTATTATTATTCGATGCTGAACTTCCGCCACTATCTACACCAATTGTGTTTGATGAGACAGTTTGTGTGTTTGAGGAAGAAGAAGAAGAGGATGAGGAAGAAGGAGGAGGTGCTGGCTTTCCTTGATAAAATTCTGGCGGTATCAATGGTGTTGTGTGCGGTGAATATTGATGATGCGATTGAGATGATGGCGGTTTATTATAAATGCTATTTGGACCAAGTGGTCTGTGTGCTTGTTCATAGAAATTTGATTGTGGATATTGATTTGGTGGTGATGGTGGTGGCCTGTAATTGGGTGGTGATTGAGGATCGAAAGGAGGACGATGCTCTATTTCGTTTGCAAAGTAATAGCCTCTACCCGAATTATCGAAACCAGCTGTTCCTCTATGTATGCATAATTTAAGTTTTTTTTTGGTTGCATGTTGTGTGCAAAATATTTTTTTTTGTGATGTGGATATGGAAAAAAAGTAATTTAATGTATATTGTGTATATGGATGGTAGAGACACATAAATTAAGGACACATATTTGATATTCATAGAAGAAGCCGAATTTGCCATAGAAAAAGAAAATAGAAAAAAATAGAAACAACATAAATTAGTTACTTATGAATTTTAGTGACATGATAAATTAATCTTACAGACACACAGTCGTACATAAGCATTTATTGCATAAATAAAGAATTAGATTCAAATTTTTCACTCTCAAATCCATTCTGTCATGGTAAAAAGCTGATTTATAAATCTTTTTTGGGATGTCCTTTTATGAATATTTTGATAATCTTGTATATTTTGAAATTTTTGCCATCAGTGACTTGATCATCAAACATGATCTAACTTGAACATTCTACAAAAATTTAACATAATCCTCTTTAGCTTTTTACTCATCATCCACAACAAAAAATATATCCCAGAGGCATTCACACAAAAAATCATATCCACATGTTGCAACAAGAGCTTTAAAATATTCTCCGTACACAGTTGACAACAAAAAAAAAGCTTCAGGATTAAAATTGAATTAGAAGAAGAAGCAGAAAGCAAAAAAATCATGCCTTTCCTCATCGTCATGATATTAAATATTTAATTTTTCCTCTTACGCACTGAGTCTCCAGAAACTCATCGTCATAGCTATAAGCTGAGATATATCGTAAGCTTATGTATGTTATAATAATGAAAATTCCTTCATTCTCATATTTCAATTGCACACGGCCATAAAAAAGCTTTTAAAATAAATTTTGTATGTCGAGAGCTATTAAACATGCGAGCCATACAACTCACGATATATATTTTGGTGTTGTTCCGTGTGAGTGTGCGATCAAATTAATCTTCAGTCTCATTTTGTTCCTGCTTACTTTTTTAAGTGGATTTTATTTCAATACATTTGATTGTTAAAATGCAAATACCACCTACATAATATGAATGTGCACGAGGTTTGATAACAAAATTCATTCGTTCCAGTCAGCCAGCCAGCACGGCATGAAATATTTTAATTGAATTATTTATAAATAATTTGAGGTTGGCAAAAGGCGCTTAGCATACACTTTACTTTAGATATAATGATTTTCACTCAGAGTAGCATGCATATCATAACATAACATGCATATTCTCTTGCTTGAACATCAACATGAATATTGCCGATGCCTGTGAAATTATGTGACAATATTATGTTATGCATATGATTCGCTTTTGCTAAATGAATTTTTAATATTTAACCACCTTTCGCTCGTTCGGTCTAATTTTCTGCACATTATTATTTACTGCTACCGCGCTGAGTAGAGGGATTTATTGAGTATGGTCAAATTTTGTGGTCAGTGTAGGTTTAGAATCAGAGAGATAAAAGTGGATGTATGTAGGGTACAAGAAGAGTTGAAATTCATACCCTTGATGCAGGGGGTACCTTGGGGGTCTGTAAAATTCAGTAAAATTCTGTATATCCCCAAAAATAGTCCCTTACTTGAGGGGAGTTGATAAGTTGCTAGAATGCATTAAACTTCATAATAATTCTAAGTGTGGAAGCTCAAAACTCCACAATTCTGTTATTTTTTTATAATTTGCTTCATCATCCGTAGCCATATTGACGATGCACAGGTAAAACTTTTTTTTTCATTATTTTTATCAATGGAAGTATAAATAATTAATAATTTATATAAAGCACTAAAAACATAATTAAACTTCTTTCTCTCTAGCTATGCATTTTATCCGCAAAACAAACAACTATCACGATGCAATTTTTATCGTCAATAAAAAATCAATGTACATAACTTGTGGGGTGTTAGAGATAATTTTTCCTACATTATAAACCTTACTTCCTGTTATACATGACTCTGTTTAAATATGCTGAGTCAAATAGATTCTATACATGTTCATGTGTTGATAGTGTCTAGATGATTACATGAAAAATAATGTCAATAGGTCTTTGACACTTATTGCATGACACTTTACATCTTTACTGATTGCAGTATATGCAATTTTATGTGATGTTGCCGATACTCATCATTAAAAATCGTACTGACTGTAGACGGATGAAAAACATAGCATGAAAAATTATGTCAATAACGTGTAATAGAATTTCTTTTCAATTTTCACTAACAACCAGTCATTCAGGAGATGGAGTGAGTACTCTATGGTAAGATATGAATGAATAAAAAATGAGTTAGGGATAACGTGGTGGAAAGAACATAGGAAGTGAAGAGGAATTTTACGCAACGATGGAGATTTTCATTCCGCTAGACTTGTGAAAATGCTATAGATACATAGTAATTTATTGGAAAGAATGTGAGGAACAAGGAATGGAATAATAATTGGGTTATTGATGGAGATTGTGAGAATTTTCACTGCTGGTGAATGTTGCAGCCATTAAAGGCTTCACTACATCCCTGAATTTAAACTAATTATAAGGAATGGGTTTGCTGGTGTCAATTCTGAGCTTGATTTTAATTTTGCATGAACAATTGAGTTACGACACATGATATGAGAAAACTATATCCAAAAAAGTAAATTTCACAAAATTTCATCAAAGCTCACCAAAATTGCCACCAGACTAATACAGTTAACCTCCAATAACACCAAATAAACCATCATCAATTTCAAATAACCCAAATTTCATTCATAAAAAGCTATAGAAAAAACAACAGAATTTGTTGAGCTCTAAATTTAGATTTTAATAAACTGATATCAGTTACGTCTAAAATATAATGATCCACATGAATGAACAAATTGCTCTGCTTGAGAAAAATAAATTTAATTTTCATTTATATCCATTGGCTATGTATTTATTTATGTGTAAATATGTAAGCAAGCTGCACACTTGTGCCATTATTGGAAAAATATTTGTAAAGGGATGAACGAATGTGTTCATGTGAAGCTTGACTCATAATCCGATTGGCTTAGAAGTAGTAAAGTAAAATATTTTGTTGGGCAATTTATGAGATGTTAATTTTCACAAATATGTATTTAGTTTTGGGTTTTTTATTGATTAAGGTTCAATTGGATTTTATTGAGAATATTTGTGATTTGAGAGATTTTTGGGTATATTGACTCAAATTTTCAAACATGAGACCCCCTAAAATATTTCCATATTTTCCTTCCCCATCATCCAATTTAAATGTTAATTACATTTTAATTTTACAGCAATAAATATTTTCATTTCAATTCTCCAGATCATCATCATGCATGCATCCATACTCACAACATGTATCCAATATTTCAAAAATTTATTTCATTTTTTATTCCTGTAACAATGCACGAACAGAAGAGCTCATCAAAAAGTATGTGCGGTGTATTGGGAAATAAGACCAAAATTTAAATCCATCCATTCCAATTATAAATAAATTTTAAAACGTATATCCCATCATTGATTGATAGTCTCATGAAAGAAGAAGAGTTTTGCAAAATTAAAATAAGTTTAAAATGGATATTGAGAGGATGGCAAATAATGGAAAATTACACATGTATTTCACAGTCGAATTGTATTTTAATAAGCTTAACTGCTCATTGATTCGGAAAATATACTTCTGGTGTGTGCATTTTTGTTTCTGCTCTCGCAATATCGATAATTGACATTTTTCGAAGTAATTAAAAAAGTATTATGCGTGAATATTTATTTACCTGTAGGTTTCATCATAAGGACGGAAATTGCGGTTGTCATAATAGCCACGATATGGTCGGTCATACGATCTGTCATAGTATTGATCATATCCATAACTGCGTTCTATAAATCATGATGAAATAGATAGGAAATTATAAATTAGGTATTTTAGACTATGAAAAATTACGCAAAAATTCATGCAAACAGATTTAGAGTAGCTTTCTACGTGAGGAAATGAGATATGATGTGCGAGATAGAAATAACGACTAAATATAGATACTATAATCTTGATTGAAACAAAAGCATGATAAAGCAATTTGTGCTACATGATACAGCCCCCAGCTAATTATAAAACTTAATTTAAACTTAATAAGAAAAAAAATGAAAAATTTTAAATTACTTTTGGGATTACTCGATAATTAACATATCAAATGAATTATGAAGAGAAACTGATAATGGAAAAATATAGAAGGAAAAGAAAGAAGGAGAAAAAGAAGCATGCAGTAAAAGTTAAAACAATCCGTTGTTTGAGGATTTTGCTACTCTTATTTTTCACTTGGAGCAATTAAGAGATAAATTTATTACGATTTGTAAAAAGTGTTTTAAATTTTGTTGTTTATTGGATTGCTGTGATTGTTGGTAATTAAACAATCTTAGTAACCTTAATTGTGAAAAACATTTGCCATTTATGAGTCTTAAGATAATTTTGAGTTTCAAAAGTTTTTTCTTCAATTTTATGGATGAAACAGTTTAAGTCGGAGATAAAAGTCAGTAAGTTTGTGAACATTAAATAATAAGAAAGAGAAGAATATCGAGTGAGTGGTTAGGCAACAGGATGAAAATTTGGAGGCTTCTCTTTTATGTGGAAATGGATTCGATTTCCACCGGTCTATTAATCATTAAATAGAAAGTAGTCAATATAACAGCGTTCATCATCATGTACACTACAGGTAGGAAAATATAGAATATGACAGGTCTCAGGCGTGTAGACAGAGGGGATTGGGGGATTTGTCCCTTTTACCGAAAAAATCTTTAATTTGCTAGGGTTTTTGAGCAAAAAACCTGAAAACTTCCGCTCGAAAAGTTAATGTCTATGCCGCTGACAGGTCCGAAACGGTTGAGACAAGAAGAAGAAATTTCAAGAGTAACGTAAGTAAGTTTTCATTTAAAAAAATTTGCTAAATGTTCATAATTTGTTCGCTCTCAAAAGATATGAAAAATTTCATTATCCTTTAATTCTATGTCGAATTCAGATTCATTACAGCTAATTACTAATTAGTAACAAATTCCGATAATAAATATCAATTAAAATCAATTACAACTATCAATTATCAATTAAAATTCCAAATATCTGTCAAATATCTCATTACTAACTGATTACTATTTTGCACTAATCAATTTCATAAAATACACAAAGTGCTGCCTAAGGCTCTTAAAGTAAGAATCTAATTAGATGCTATCATAATAGATGTAATGAACAAAGTAATTAAATAGATCAATCTCTCTTTCTTGTATCAAGTTTCCTTTGACGCAGCTACAATTAAAAGCTATTCTTTCACATAATTAAAATTTCATTAATGAACATTCTGTGCGAATTTTACGGAATATTATTTTACAGTTCACGGACTTATCCGCTACATTTTTAGGTTAAAGACCTTCCGATTTGCTTCATATAAATTTATCAAATAATTTTAACTTTCAATCTAACATTTTATTTCATCATAAATGGCAATTTCAGCTAACCATCCAAGTGTCAATAAACTCCCGTAATTGCTTCAATAAAAAAAATACTTTTTTTGGTTTTAAACATTTACCACGTTGGAATCGATCTCGCATTGCATCATAATACGATGGATTTAAATTGTCATAGCCTAAATGTATATACAGAGGTATGATTTAAAATAAATATAGACAAGCATGTAAATATAAAGAATTAAGTTGTTAAGCAAAGCGTGGCTGAAAATTTGTCGCAATTTTGGACATTTTTTAAGAATAGAAAAAATATTTAAAATTTAAATTAAATTTACCGTTTCCGCGGTAGGAGTTGTAGTTGTAGGGATCATATTCATATGATGGATTTGTTCTTCCGTAATATCTTTCATCGTATCGGTTGTAGCTGTCGACAAAAAAAAAACATTTTTTACGATGTAATTTAGTAAATTGTACGGTTATTGAGTTCATTTGAGTATAAACAGCACAAAAAATAATTGGAACTAAGGACAAGTGGTTGTTAAACTAGATTACTGTATGTTTGACACCAATTTGTCAAAATGGTCATTAAATTTTAGTCACAATGACTTAATACGACCAGGATATGCCAACCACATTAACCTCCTCCAAAAATTTCGTATGCTGCCTTGCTCTACCTTACCCGTAATACCTAGAATCTGGATATCTTGATTCTGGTTGGGAATACCAATTTCGATCACGGTAATTTCCATAAGTACTACCATAATATTGATCACGTCCATAATATTGTGGATCTTCACGTCCTCTATAGTAGTCTCTATAGTAATAATCATCATAATATCTTTTAATACCCAACACACCGAATTCATCAAGCACAAAATCCATCCGGATACAAAATAAGTAAAAAGAATTTTTCAATCAGTTTAATGTCCGAAAAAATTTTTCATGTAAATTAATTTGATGCTTTTTGTTTGAGATGAACGAGAATTTAAAATAATATGCTACCTATCTGGATAATTTCCATATCCAGCTCCAGTTCCATATCCGCCTGCTCCATATCCACCTGAACCGCAGCGTACACATCGTTGACCTCGACTTGCACCTGGTTGATCAATTAATTCCTTGTCTGATGCTTTCAATGCAGCCGATCTGTAAAGTGAACCAACAATTCCTTGCGATGATGGAACTTGTGATCTTGTCTCGTCATTATTGATCGCGAGAGTCCACACCAATTGAGTTGTCAGTGACAAAAGTAGACCCTGAAAAAATTTTTTGAACAAAAAACAGGGAAAGATATTACGTCATAATTAATTTATGTGATTGTACTTATTTCATAGCGTGCAGTTACGATAAATAAATGCGAATCATTGAGCAACCGCAAGCGTCTAACCATGAGACGAGTTAAAAAAATTTACTATATAAAAAAATATTTTTTTAAAAAAAACCACGTTTTTCCCGTGGACTAAAAAGTAGAAAATAACTTTTATTTTTTATTTGTCAGAAATTAATTTTAAATTTTCAGATTTTATTTTAAAATTTTTATCCTCTTCCATGAATTCATGATCATCTATGAATTGCGAATAAGTACACTTCAAAATTATCGTATAGTTCGACTACTAAAAACGTGGGCGCATGTTATAAGAAGTAACTTAAGAAATTTCTATTCTATACAGTAATGCTGAATTTATCAATTGAAATTTAGTATATTTGAAACCCTAATTAAATTTATAACTTCCTATAAAATGCGCCCACGTTTTTAGTAGTCGAACTATACGATAATTTTGAAGTGTACTTATTCGCAATTCATAGATGATCATGAATTCATGGAAGAGGATAAAAATTTTAAAATAAAATCTGAAAATTTAAAATTAATTTCTGACAAATAAAAAATAAAAGTTATTTTCTACTTTTTAGTCCACGGGAAAAACGTGGTTTTTTTTAAAAAAATATTTTTTTATATAGTAAATTATTTTCTACTTTTTAGTCTTTCGATGATACTGTTGAATCAAATCACAACATTTCTGAAGATTTATTTATGATCAAAGTAATCATTGAGATTCTTTGAAGTTATTGTTGAATAATTGATGAAATTTTTAATTATTGAGAGATTATTCTATTAAAGTTATTGTTATTGCTACATTTTCAGATACCATAAATATAACTTTTAGACTAAAAATCAAATATTTTACTAATTTGTTCATATGATTGATAATAAGTTGACAGTTTATAGATCAGATTAGTGTTGGACTCCACTTCGCTCCGCTTCGTTCGTCCAACTGTTATAGATCACAGCAGTGTTGGACTCCACTTCGCTCCGCTTCGTTCGTCCAACTGTTATATCACAGTAGTGTTGGACTCCACTTCGCTCCGCTTCGTTCGTCCAACTGTTATAGATCACAGCAGTGTTGGACTCCACTTCGCTCCGCTTCGTTCGTCCAACTGTTATATCACAGTAGTGTTGGACTCCACTTCGCTTCGCTTCGTTCGTCCAACTGTTATAGATCACAGCAGTGTTGGACTCCACTTCGCTCCGCTTCGTTCGTCCAACTGTTATAGATCACAGTAGTGTTGGACTCCACTTCGCTCCGCTTCGTTCGTCCAACTGTTATAGATCACAGTAGTGTTGGACTCCACTTCGCTTCGCTTCGTTCGTCCAACTGTTATAGATCACAGGTGTTAACTCAAATTTTTTCATATATCTGCAGTCTTCTAACAACTTTGGAAAATTTTCACACCTTCACTCGCTACGCTACGTTCAGGATGTAAAAATTTGTGAGCTACGCTCAACTTAGTTCGAACTACGTTCGAACTTTTATATTCGAGCTCCGCTCGAATTATTATTACTCAAATCACCAACACTTTCTCACATATCTGCAGTCTTCTAACAACTTTGGAAAATTTTCACACCTTCACTCGCTACGCTACGTTCAGGATGTAAAAATTTGTGAGCTACGCTCAACTTAGTTCGAACTACGTTCGAACTTTTATATTCGAGCTCCGCTCAAACTATTATTACTCAAATCACCAATACTTTCTCACATATCCGCAGTCTTCTAACGGCTTTGGTAAATTTTCACGCCTTCACTCGCTACGCTACGTTCAGGACGTAAAAATTTGTGAGCTACGCTCAACTCAGTTCGAACTACGTTCGAACTTTTATATTCGAGCTCCGCTCGAATTATTATTACTCAAATCAGCAACACTTTCTCACATATCTGCAGTCTTCTAACAACTTTGGAAAATTTTCACACCTTCACTCGCTACGCTACGTTCAGGATGTAAAAATTTGTGAGCTACGCTCAACTTAGTTCGAACTACGTTCGAACTTTTATATTCGAGCTCCGCTCGAACTATTATTACTCAAATCACCAATACTTTCTCACATATCCGCAGTCTTCTAACGGCTTTGGAAAATTTTCACGCCTTCACTCGCTACGCTACGTTCAGGACGTAAAAATTTGTGAGCTACGCTCAACTTAGTTCGAACTACGTTCGAACTATTATTACTCAAATCACCAACACTTTCTCACATATCTGCAGTCTTCTAACAACTTTGGAAAATTTTCACACCTTCACTCGCTACGCTACGTTCAGGATGTAAAAATTTGTGAGCTACGCTCAACTTAGTTCGAACTACGTTCGAACTTTTATATTCGAGCTCCGCTCGAACTATTATTACTCAAATCACCAACACTTTCTCACATATCTGCAGTCTTCTAACAACTTTGGAAAATTTTCACACCTTCACTCGCTACGCTACGTTCAGGATGTAAAAATTTGTGAGCTACGCTCAACTTAGTTCGAACTACGTTCGAACTTTTATATTCGAGCTCCGCTCGAACTATTATTACTCAAATCACCAACACTTTCTCACATATCTGCAGTCTTCTAACAACTTTGGAAAATTTTCACACCTTCACTCGCTACGCTACGTTCAGGATGTAAAAATTTGTGAGCTACGCTCAACTTAGTTCGAACTACGTTCGAACTTTTATATTCGAGCTCCGCTCGAATTATTATTACTCAAATCACCAACACTTTCTCACATATCTGCAGTCTTCTAACAACTTTGGAAAATTTTCACACCTTCACTCGCTACGCTACGTTCAGGATGTAAAAATTTGTGAGCTACGCTCAACTTAGTTCGAACTACGTTCGAACTTTTATATTCGAGCTCCGCTCGAACTATTATTACTCAAATCACCAATACTTTCTCACATATCCGCAGTCTTCTAACGGCTTTGGAAAATTTTCACGCCTTCACTCGCTACGCTACGTTCAGGACGTAAAAATTTGTGAGCTACGCTCAACTTAGTTCGAACTACGTTCGAACTTTTATATTCGAGCTCCGCTCGAACTATTGTTACTCAAATCACCAATACTTTCTCACATATCCACAGTCTCCTAACGATTTAGGAAAGTTTTCACGCCAACGTTACGTTTCGTTCAGGACGTGAAAATTTTGTGAGCTACGCTCAATCTAACTTCCAATCTAGTCCAAACTTCGTTTTATCTTTTATTTTAAAATTTCGCCCAAAGTTAGTATTAATCTGATCCATGAATTCTGCTTTCTCGACTTTTTTACTCGTACTTGTTGATCTCACTTGCACACAGCTTTGTTATATATTGTTCATTGTTACATATCATGAAATGCAAAAACCCAAGATAAATTTTCACACACTCTCTACCCAAACCAAAGTAATTTCATTTCTCACAGCCGTACACTGTTTTGTCCCCAAAAATATATTCACCGATATCAAACTATGAAACGAGTTGCATGTATTTACACACTATTTTGAGCCAAAAAGTTGTACGACTATAGATTTTAGTGACAAAAATATACGTATAAAGAAAGATTTTTGCTCTTGTGAAGTATATCGACATTTCATACAAAAAATCAAAATTCACTCTTTTTTGTACTTTTTTGCTGTTTTATGACTTAGAAAAATTTAATTATGCATAAATAAATCATGAAACATCATAAGGCATCAAAAAAGTGTAAAAAAGAATCAAATAGTTCAAAAAAGTTTTTTGTCATTGGTGAGATTTGAACCCATGACATTTCGGAAAAATCAAATTATCTTCAAGAATGTCCATGAGAAAATGACATCATTGATATTGGATTATTTTCTCATATAAAAATTAATAAATTAAATTATACTATAATTAAGCATTTTTATGATTCCAAAATGCTAAAAGAATGTATTGTCATCCAAAATACGTATGTATAAAAATTTTCAGCTCAATTGGAGCATTGGAAGTGGTCGAAAAATCGATTGCAAGATTTGACCAAGACAGAAAGACAGAAAGACAAGAAAGCAAGTTAAGAAAAACGTGGTAAAATGGAAATAGAAATGAATAAATGTTTAAAAAGAGTCAGCATATGAAAATAAAATGAATTTGTTCACACATCAAGCCATAGAGTACATAGAGTCGTGTGACACGCACGACTAGTCAACCAGAATTCCATTTTCATGATTATTTTGTTGGTTCATTTTTATTAAGCTGAGTACGAGAAGCTTGTGCGTATAATCCACACAGCGGGCTTAATGACTCTCATGAATATATATCAACTATATCGCAACGCTAATTCGTCATTCTAAATCATTCTCTCGTTAACAATTTTGCAATCGTTTAAAATTCAATTAAAGTGAAATTTTGTAGAACAGGCACGAAAAAAAAAAATTGAATTACCATATGGCTGCTGAATATGTATGCACTGAGAGCTGTTGATTCAAATTTTTTTATTCATTTATTTATATTTAGTTCGGATTATTTTTTCACTATGTGCATTTGAATTTAGGTCAAATGTTGATGATTTTTTTTCCATTCTATATTTATTGACATGTTGAATCGCAATACGGAAGCTCTTTATTTCTTTTTCATCATATTTATTTTTTGATTGACTGATTGAAATGAATGCGAGAATTGTATTGATTTGAATTTTTCATTCAATCCTCATCGAAATGTGTTAATTGTAGTTATATTCATATTTATCGATATGAAAAATGCGGATTTGATTGGAAAATGCTGGAAAATATTAAAATTGGATGTTTGTAGATTGGAATGTGTTGTTAATTAAAATATGAATATTGTAGAAAAAATAGGTTAGTTGCAATATTGATGAAAATTGAGTTCTAATTGGAATTTTGGTCCCAAAATTGGAATTTGATACAAAATGTGAAGAACAACAAGGAAGCAATTTGTGTTCACAAAATAGTCAAGGAAATTCTTTGAAGCGCCACAAATAGCCCAATTTATCATTAATGACTAAGTCTTAATCTTCTCATCCATAAAAAGGTCGACCTCACACTCATAACTCCATCATTAAAAAATTAAATAGAGACTAGACAAGACTAAAGTGATGAATTGTTCTAATTTTATATCCCGTTAAATTATGTACTACAAAATAGATATTTCTCTCAATTACAGCAAATCAAGATCTTAGAGACTTATGAACAATTCCTCACATTATATTTAAAGACAATAGCCAAAAATTAATTTACCATATTTTTTGTGACATTAATTTCGTCATTAGCTAATTTGATTAGTTCCGATTTAACAAGCTATGCAAAGTATTTGAGCACTAAAAAATAATTAGGCGTAATTTTGCTTAGATCTTATCTAAATTTAGTTTGTCATAATATCCCTTTAATTGTGACATTATGTCGTTTCAAGGAACATAATTGTGATTATGAAAATCGCACGGAAGCCTTCCTGAAGGCAAAAGAAGTGCTCATGCAAAATAGGGGGAGTGGATTATTCGTGAGGGTTGTTAAGTTATGACGTGCAGCATTAAGTAGAGCTTCTGGAATTTTTCGCATGAGAATTCAAGGGAGAGGCTTAAAAAATTCCATTGAGATGGAGGACATAACTTATGAACGACCCCATCTACGAATAAAGAGAGATTATTATCATAGCAATTTTATCTCATTAAAATTACATTACCATAAACACGCCCTCATATGCTTAACATAAGTATTAAAAGAAGCTTTGAAATCCCTTTTTAATTAAATTAAATCGTTATTACGAAAAAATGTAATCTTCCTTTAACTTTTTCATGCCTTTCTATATTCAAAATTTATTATTAACCTTCATAATTTGAAAGATAGAGAATGAGGCTTAAAGCTCATTATTTTTAGTTCAAATAATGAATCTGAGATTTTTGCTCTGAAATAATAATTTTTACAAACAAATTAGCTTAAAACAATCCAAGAAGAACTTCATTTCCTGATTCTCACGTGCAAAACCATAAATTTTACGTAACAAAGATCCAAAAGGATATAAAATTAATGATGCTCTCAAAATTAACGAGGAATTTATTTGTTTGGAAAGCGAAAAGGAAAGTTTTCCTCAATCAACAGCACAAAAAAATGATGAAGATGAAGAAGTTAGCATGCTGTCGCATGGAAAAGTTTAATTTTGCCTTTTTTCTTCTTCAACGAAGCCTCTCGTTCCTTTTGTTTACTCATGTTTTCTCATGAACTTTAATTAATTTTTTTTCACCTTTTTCCATGGTATGTCGGTTAAGGTAAGAACAAGAAAAAGGAGGAAGGAAAATTTTATTTTCACGCAATAAGCCTTTGCTTCTCCATATTTATTATTACTTTGGAAAATAATGAAACAGTAATGTTAACAAAATATCAGAATGAATGAATATAAATGTTGTTGGGTATGGGAGGTAAGGAAACATAAAAGTCTATAAATTTTCAATGCCAGCCGCTTTCACCTAAACAACAACCTCTTACCTATAATTTTTCATTATTTTTTTACCCATTATTATGTGTGTATATGCGGCTGCTATACATTATAATATGAAGGAACTATCTACAAACAACAAGTCATTTTCCGTGAGATCGCAATTTAAAGACTGTGAAATAGAATTAAGAAAGAACATAATTTTGTTTGCGTGTCTTACAATAAGAGTCATTCAATTTACTCTTTAGCTGGATTTTTTAGGAGAAAATGAGTTGGTATGTCCTGGTGGATGGCATACTCTTGTGATTTTCAAGGTTTTTAGACTTGTAGGATCCAAATAGAGACGTGTATCTGGGAACATGCCAGAGTCAGACCAAAAATCCCCTAAAAATTTCAATTTATTCCAAAAAGTTGCTTCTATATCAAAATAATCCATAAACATTAAATTCGAGCAATATCTTGGTAAAATCAAAATTCCCACTCATAAAGTTTCAATAACATTTCTTTGTTTATTGATCTTCTCACGCAAAATGCGCCTAAAGTCTTCCAATCACGGCTATTCTAACAAATCACAATACCTCCAACCCCCTAACCAGAAATATAAGTGTAGAATTGAATGATGGAGTTCTTCCACGACCGTTTTTCTTCTTCAACTTACACCACCATCGCCGTTACTGTTTTAATAACCTTTTCGTGTTTACTAAATATACAATCATAAAGAAAGGATTGAGGGCGCAAAGATTTGTCGCCTTTTCTTTTCTTGTTGTGTATATTTTATTGCCTTTTAAGGTACAAAATATAAAAGCGTCTGTGAAGGATGAAGGCTTCCTTCTGGCTATAATTAGTGAGCACCTTTAGTAATAAAAGAATGGGTTAAATCAATGCTTTTATTTTTGTTCATCACCTCTCGCCTGTCGTGCTATTGAGACTAATTAAATATTTATAGACTACTGTACAGAAATATCTAAGGAAACGCTTACTACTCACCGTTTGGTAAGTGAAAAAAAGTTATATTCCTTGAACATTTATATCTATTGAATGGAAGTGGATGTTTGGAATTCCATGGAACTTGATGAATTGGCAAAATTACGAATTGAGAAGTTAATTATCGATTTGAGTGTTTCATGTAAATAATGACTGTAACATCAAGTATCTAAAAAGTACTAAAACAATTTCTACAGAACTGATTTGGTACAAAAAATATTTTTAGAATTTCTTCAGAAAGTTATTTTTAATTATGATGTAATTATTATTAGAACTTCATTAATTAATGATTTTTCTTCTTCGTCATCATTGTTCCTTGTCCATATAATTGAATTTTTCACCATGAACAACGTCTGATAATTAATGGGAATGAATAAAGGGGAAGGAAAAATTAATAGAATCAGAAATTGAATAAGTTTGCAGCTGTATCATTTACATTTAAATGGCGACGAGATAAGGTGATTAATGATTGACAATTTTCAGTTGAAAATTCCTGTTGTGGTCCAAAATTCTTTAAAATTTACATTTAATCCAAACTTAATTGATCAAATGACCAAAAATTCAATTAATCCAAGGACTGTATAATCAACATTGCCTTTATCAATTTCATTAGCTGCTCTATGCTACCCACAAACCACACATGTCCATTACTATGCCAATGCATAATTTCAATAAATTTAATTAAATATCGATCCCATTGTAATATTAGCTCTAAATCACCCTGAAAACTAGTTAATTCAATAAAATTTGTAACTTCCACAAAAAAATTTACTAAAACTTTTTATAATTGCCTGTGGTTGACATACACACAAAATTAGCAAACTAGCCACAGCCACATCAACATCATAAAATTGTGTCATTCTAGATACCTAATAATGATTTTCCGGCTGTTAAAGTTGCACTCTTAAAAAAATTTTTTGCGGTCACTCCTCTTCACTAAAAATTTAACACAATATTGTTTCTGTTCCGCTTAGTGTCGAGGGAAAAGTTTTGGTGCAGTATAATAAAATTATGAAAAAATTCTCATTCTTTGTTTTTTCATAAAAAAATAGTTGACGTGTGACGTTTTTGCCTTCAGTGAATATTTTTTGTGTGTTTCTCAGATCTTCCGTTCTTTATCATTAGATTCCGCAGACAGCAGAGCAACTTTTTTCATTCAAAATATCTTTTTTCGTGTGATTCGCAACCGTAGAGCACTGAGATAGGAAAAATTAAATGAATGAATACCATAAACTGTATGAAAAAGTGAGAATGAACGAGAAGCAGAAGTAGAAAAAAAGTCAAGTGAATAATTTATATTTTAATTTACTGGAGAGTTTTTAAAAGTTTATGAAAATTGTTAATTAAGGACGGAACAAAAAAGTTAATACAAAATGCTTCGAGAGACATTAATGAGCTTTCTAAAGTTCCTCAGACAAAGAAAAATGTTTCATTCATCAAAATATGACATGAATCATGTGTAGGAGGATGAAATCTTCTTGTCCTATGTAAATAATGAATTTAGGATTATGTAAGAGGGAAAAGTTGGCAGAAAATGATGAAGTACATGCTGTGAGGAATAAATTATGGACTTGTGGCTTAATAGGTTTGAAAGGATGCATTTTGATGGAGATTGAAGGGACATTTTGGGGTCTTGTTCTAGATGAACTGAAAGATTTCGTGATAGTGCATTAAAAACTTTTGTCAGGACTTTTTTTGTATAGTCTCAAACCATGATGATTAAGTCTAACATTTAATCATTTGAAAAGGCAAAGGGAGCATGTACTGCTGCTCAAAAACTCTGACAACTTTTAAAAATTCCATCGAGGGGAGTGAAACTCACCACTTGAACATGCCTCTAACTGCATCAAAATTCATGAAGCACGCAAACGCATTTTGTAGACAACAATAGGTTGCTTTATAGACTTCCGAAAAAAACAAACAAAAATCTAAGGAACAAATAGCTAATTTTATGCCTTCATAACCACAACTTCAATTTACTTCAATGTCAAAATAAACAAAAAGTTCATCTACACTAATCGCATGAAACTTTTATGAAGTTATTAAAATTTTAATTTTTGTTGATAGGAACTTTTTAAAAACTTTAATGTGACTGCTTTAGGCAATATGGAAATGTTCCTAGAATTTAAAAATTCCTTCTGAGAATCTATTAAAAAAGTATAATAATACACAATGATAAGCATATTGTATGTCATAGTCATGTCCATAGCCTAAAACTATGAATAATTTAACAAGGACTATTTCTGACATTTGTTGGCCTGATGTCATTAAAATGCAAATTAGAGTTATTTTGAGGCTATTTTGTTAGTTCTGAAAACTTTTTGAGTAAAATTAAAATTTAATTTGGGTAATAGACATAGGAATGGGTCATCGCCCTACCAGAAATTGTATGGAAATTGTGTTTGATCCTCCTTTTCCCTTAGCATTACGAAACATTCAAACAAGGCTCTTTGAACTATTTTTTTTGCATTTTTGTTTCCTTTTTTGTCATTGTGAGTTTGAAAAATAATTTCCTGGGTCTTTGAAAATAAAACACTCGAAGAATTCCTAATTACAATTTCCAAGAATTTTTCAAAAATAAATAAACATCAAGCAGTCAAAGACTTAGAATTCAACTCACACCAAAAAATTCCAGAGATAAAATTTAATGAAAAGAGCATTTCATCTGTTGTCTTCAAAAAACATCAACACCTAAAGTCTAGATTTAATCGAATTACATCTTGTAAAATTAAATGCAGACAAGCATGAATACGTAGGTATTTAGGCAATCAAGAAAACAAATGTTGCTAACAGCAATCGTAATGAAACTCATTCAGAGAAGACTAAAAATTGCTCCACAAGAGCATGAAGTCGTCAATTTAATTGATTGTTCCACGCATTATTCTCGTTGTTATTTTTGTGTAGCATAAAACTTTCAAGCATAATTCAGAAAAGAGTCATTAAAAAGTTCAAGTATACATTAATGCGAAGGAGGTTCACAATGAATGAATGCTTAAGATCACTTATGAGAAAAAAAATTAATGATTACGTTATTAAAAAGGTAGCTGTTTGCAATTATGATGAATGAGTTAATTACAAATGAGAAAAAAAATTTTGGGTCGAAATTATGAATGAGAATTCTTAAATAAACACGTGTTGGATTCTCTTTTTTAATGATTACGCAAACTTGGCCTTTTTTCTCGCATCAACCAACGCGAGTTAGAACAATTGATTCGGACACGACGGCTGTGGAATAGCTGATGTGTTAAATATGTGTTGGATGTTCAACTCTTTCATGAAAAGGTCAAAAACACTTTTTTTTGTTCATGAATAAACGAATTATGGAAATTCATCCACTTTATCTACATAACAATTTGACCTCAACTTTATGCTGATGACTCGATTTCTAGTGGATTTTTCTAGTGAATTGAGTATGTAGATTGAGATTGAATATGACTGACTGGATGATTTTTTTTAAAAATTTTAATGTTCATCTGTATATTTGGTTTTTCAGGCAATGGTCTCTAAGTAAGGATCATCCTCTTATACAAAATTATACGAGGTGGTCTAATGCTGTGTGACATGTCATAGAAATTTTGTTTTGAGTTTTTATTGAAGTGATTTAAAATTTAATTTCAAAATGCAAAAACATTTATCTTTCAGACACAAATGCGTTTGAGTCAATTAACCCAACTAATACTCTCAACTACACAACTATAGTTTAGGATGAATTGTTTCAAATCGTCTCTGTCGCATAACATTTATTCAGAATTTTTTTCATTTATTTAAACATCTATAGAATTTGCATTTAGTACAAAATTTGCGTAATAATACATTCGGATGATCACATTCAATTTTAGTAAGTGCCATTGAACGTGGAAAATCCAACAACGACGGATGAGAGAAGAACTTTTCATTATTTAATGATGAATTTTTTAAAAATGCATATGAAAGTGAAAATTTATTGCCCTCGATGCAATATTTCAAGTTCGTTATTCATTTTTATACCTCATTCATTCATTCTTCAGCAATTTTCGATTTCATTGTGTGGGAATTTATGGGTTTTTGTGCACATGCTGGGTTCGGTTGTTTGTTTACATATACTCATGTTTATTCAGGACCGTAACAAAGTGTGAAGATTTTTATTTTTTGGGGGGGTTGCTCATTTATGGCGTCCATTAAAAAATGATTTTTCATCCCCTCTTTTATTATTGTGATTCATCTTAGTGAGAAAAATATTCCTGAATAGAGCCTTAGACTACAACTAAGTGAATGACCCCCTTGGGTGCAAACCAGAAATTTATGTAATGAAAATTTGTTTTCCTAATCAAAAAGTTTTCAAAAACAAATTGAAACTTTTGTATCGTCTGTGAAGCTATGAAAATACTCTCTGAGGAAAAAAAAAATTGAATAAATAACAGAGGAATAGATTGCTCCTCCCCTCCCTGACTTACATACAAAAATTGATTTATTTAAGAAACTATTATGGCTGCATTTTAAAAATTCATAAAAAGTTATTATTATCCCTAGCAACAATCAACAAACGAGCAAGAATGGAAAATATTTTGTGCATTTTAAACAATGAAAAATTTTCTAGATGCTGGCTGCTCCATAAAATCTTTATGGAAAAATTTCACCACAAAAATGCAAATTTCTATCCATGGCTATGAACAAAAGAAAAAAAGGAAAATTTTCATATTTTCATTATTTTAATTTTTATATTTTTTGGTAAGATACGAGAAAAGCTCATTGACTTGTCTAAGGCATACGATGTTTTGCATAAAATTCTTCTTCGATCCAATTTAAAAAATTGTTGTCTGATTTTTTATTGTTACTGATTGCTCGTCTCAGACAAATTTGTTCTTTTCAAGTTATTTTGAAAAGTACTTCTTATTGGATTGCAACTTTTTAATGTTTAGTAATGAGCTTAATTGGCAATTCTCTCATAATCTGAGTAAGTTTCATTCGTGAGAGTTTTTCTATTGGGAAAATATTTTACTTGCTTAACTTTTGAGTAGCTTAAGATTGTTATGAAAAAGTTAAATTGATTTATTATTGAAATTCTATGAAATAAAAGTTTGATGAGCTGATGATGAACATTTTTAGTATGTAAATCCTTGCAAAGCAACCTAATTAAAACTTCTGACTCAATTCTGAATAAAAAGTTCTCGTATTTTTATTCCTAGAATCCTCATTTCTCTCTTTAATTAAAACTTCTGCATTGTCGATACAATTTTACTTTATTCCTATTAAACGATAACTTCTATTGGAAACTTATGATGTGAAAATGAAAATTTATTTCAAGCCCCACTCACATACCAGAAAATAACCATAAATTTCCAAACTTCGACGGAAGGAGACAACCAGAAAAAGTTTTTTTAATTGAAAATCGATTGAATGAAATTTTAATTTTGAATTATTATGCCATATGCTTCCTCTTTTTTTCTGCATGTGCCAAAATATAATATCATATATGGATGGGAATTTATGAAGAATCCATGAAATTGTATCCTGCTGCATGCGGTTGGGGTACCGACTCATAAATGATATAAAAAACGCATGGATGACCCGATTTTATTATAGTCGTAAAGCTCACCTGAATAAAAAAGTTCTCCATAGTCTTCATTGTTGGCGGAAAGGATTAAGCAACATAAAATGGAATCAACGAACAATGAGCACTAAAATAGTTTCCGTGATATGGTAACTTCTTCACTTTTTTTCTGTTCACAATTGAATTTTGTTAAGCCACTTGTTAGCTATTGAATGGCAGAATGTCGTAACGGAATGAGAAAAGAAAAATCCTTTCAATACTTCAACTAGCTTTATTTAATCAGCTTATCATGCTGTGAATTATTTCTTTAAAATTGTTTTGACACTTTTTTCCCGTCCTTTCTTTTCTCTTCCTTTTGTTTTCACAAAACTTAATTCTTTTTGAAAACGCTCTTGACAACGTTAACGCGAACTTTATTTTTTCTCGTCAGTAGACGTCCAAACAATTCAACAAATGGAATCTGAATGAGCAGAACTTCATACATGGTGCATGATTTTATTTAATTCTTTCTTTCCGATTCTTTTACAAGCTTACCGCTTTGTTGAGTGGATGGATGGATAGAATAGCAATAGTTTTAAGCTTAGCTTTTGTGGAAAATTGTAAAATGTTTGTGGTCAGTTTGTCTTTTGAGTGATGGCACGAAGGGGTAATTTTGGTTCTTCTTGGTTTTTTATGGTTTTAAGCTTAAGTTTTATTTAGAATGAGTAACTGTAGATATTTATTTAACAAGATTTAAATTAACAATCCGTTTCAAACGAAAAACTTTTTAACAATGAATAATAATTTTTTTTACAAACCAAATGATTACTATGAATTTATCTCAGTATCATTCTTGTTCAGCTCCAGTTCCACTCAGCTTCAGGCTTAAGACTCAATTATGTTCAGCTTTACTCTCAATTTTACTTATATCTTCTGTTCCGCTCAGCTTTAATCAATTTCGTCTCAAAAAATTCCCAAATTTTAATATCCTCGAAGTAAAATTAATGCACCAAAAATGCGCTTTAATCATTCAACTCCAAAACTCACCTGCCCTAACAAAATGTTAGATTCTCTAGCGAATAAAAATTCATCTGTATGAAAATGTCCAACACAAATACGACTACAAATTTCCGTATATTACTACATACTAGTATTGCAAGATAAACATCATTCACCACGAAAAGTCATATAGTGTCGCTTTGATGATTTGATTTGCGTCGATGATTTTGTGAATGCTCGCTTAATGTTGGAAGCGACTAGATATTATTATTGCCGGTCTCGCTCTCCACTAGTCGTTGTTGTGTACATAAATTTTTTGCCATTTGAATAAATTGTGTAAAAAAGTAGATTATATACAGTGACGTTGAGTACATACAATTTTCAACAAAAAAAAAGTTGGATGGAAATAGACAGAGAAAGAAGAGGAACGTTCTATTAGACACATTCAGAGGTATTCAACTCGAGTGTAGATTAAAAATGATTTAAGAACTTGGTGTGCGAAAAAAGCAAAGCATTGCAGTTCAAGTGCATCATTAGGAGTGATTTTCATAGTTTTATGTCTAGTTGTGTCACTTTTCTTGCATTATTGCAGGTACTTTGGTGGTTCTTGTGATTTTTCATGGAAAAGATTTTCAAATAAAATCAAAATGCATTTTTCAAGAGAATTTGAAGCTTGAATTCGTGACTCAAAAGTGCAGAAATTCTTTAGACACACTTTCGATGGTTTTTGAATTTTAATTTAAGTAGCTTCATAAGCTTTTCAAGTCATTTTATTAGTAAGATTATTTGTTATTTTTTTCACACAAGTCTCCACCACCTAAATGCTGGTGATTATAGATAAATGACACCTAATCTAGATTTTAAGTTGGAATTTCTAAGTTCTAAGACAACTCAAAAATTCCTTGAAATTCCCATCTAACTGAACAAAATCTCATCTCAACTTCCATCTCACTCGTCACAACAGATGTCACAGCAGACATAATTTATGATTATGTGGGAAAGATTTTTCATACTCGTAATAATAATAATTTAATCTTTCATGTATGAATGTGCAGCTCATTTAGACCATCGTCATTGTCATGGATGAATATATGAATGCAGCATTAAATTTATGCACATTTTTTTAATTATTCTTGTGCTTTCTTTTGATTGTATGGTGAGAACAATGGTAACAACACTTGTTTAATTCATTGCCACTGTGGTTTGAATAACATACACATGCAATGCGTGGACAATAAAAATGCAAATTTAAACTATGCACCCCTCACCGAAAAAAATATATTTTTGGTATGTTGCACGCATATTTGTATGCGGTGGAATAAATGAAAATGTACATGGACATTTATCTCCTAACTTAATGGGGAAAACATGAATTTTTTTTGTAAAAATTAAATCTGATTCAAAATTATGTTTATGTCAACTTTTAAACTCATTTTCATGTGACTTTTCCTCCACATCTGACATTATTATAGCTTTCCATTCTTGTTAATTCTCTCCATCAAAATTCATCATCTTGTGGCTTATGTCTCTCTCGTATGAGATTGCTTTTCACATTGCTCTATGATTCTAGATGCTGATGTCGAGGAGAACAAAAGGCTATGCAAATAGACACATAAATATTTTTTTTATAACCACAAGCTGATTGTTTTAATTTTTCTTTGCCACTTCACAATATTTTCGGTTTTCGAGCCTTATCAACAGAAATATATATTTTTTGCCATATTTATTTGTTGAACTTTGTTGCTGTGCAATAATTTTCATTTCCTCTATTCTTGTTTCTTTAGTGTGGCTATATGTGTAGTTTTTAATCGAGATGGAGGTGGATGTGTAAGGAAAAAGCCTTGCAGGTTGTTTAAGACACAAAAATTCAGGGTTCGTTGGGATGGATAATAATTGAAAAAAAGGATGGATTTTTTTTTTTTAAAAGTCACATAGCCACCCAAGGACTCAAGCATTATGCATGAAAATTGTGAGCAAAGCTGCTTTTTATCACAAATTTAATGCAAATCAGGTTAAAATGTCAGTGGTTTTTTCATCAATTTAATTTATTTTACAATGTTGCACAACTTTGTTACACGGTTGCTATCTATTTAGTGTTGATAATAGAAAATAATAGTGCATTATAAAGTTGATGTTGAAATTTGAAATGCGAAGTTTATGTAATCAATTTTAGAGGCTTATAGAAATTTTGTTATAGAATCATTTGCACAATTTTGCCGATGGCCTTGTGAGCTGTGGAAATTGATTAAGTGAAAATGCTACATTGAGGTGAATTCGGCAAATTCAAATTCGGTTTTATTAAAAGCCTTCGATTGCATACAAAATTTTAACTTAATATTCATGATAAAATACCTCTAGCTGCCTTTCTACCAAACTAGGTCAGCACAAATTTAATTCAAACATTCCAAAATCATAACTCAAATCCCACAGAAATTTTCATTTAAAATCCACACGACACATGACTAGATTTTCAATTTTCACAACCTTTAATTTTCAATATTTCACACTTGACATAAATCGAGCGAGGCGTGAAAATTTACCCAAATTAATTTCCCTCCCCGAAGCAATAATTCTAACCACCTCTGCATTTTTTTCATCCTATACAGTTTGTAAAATCCCACCGCATATACACCACAAAAATGGAATAGAAAATCAAAGTGTCAGCTCATGAAATTTGCATTTCTCGAAAACATCGACTTTATGTATGCTTCTAGCATATTATTCTGCGCAATTGAATCCGTGAAAATGGAAACAATATCACTATGTGAATAAATTTTATGGCATGGATGTTTAATTTATAGAAAACGCATATTTTGATAGCAGCTGAGTGGAATTATGTGATGGTTCAAAATGATTCTTGTGATGTGTTAGGAAGTGATGTACTTTGTGGAAATCCTTGTCAGAATGCAACACTTTACACAATGATCTCT
Organism: Chironomus tentans; assembly: GCA_963573255.1. Taxonomy (NCBI): domain Eukaryota; kingdom Metazoa; phylum Arthropoda; class Insecta; order Diptera; family Chironomidae; genus Chironomus; species Chironomus tentans. The sequence goes on along the minus strand of OY754302.1, from coordinate 53,693,190 downwards.
AGTGGAAATCGAATTCGCGTCCTTTGAAACACGTTTCTACTCTTTTGTCTAACTTCTAAGTAACAGTGAACCTAATTTTGCATATGGTTAGGTAAACTAGGTTCAAACCTGATCCAACACCATAAAAAGTAGTGACTACAAACATTTACTACAGTTCCACAACAATAATAATGTCAAAGCCCCCATTTTCACACAATATCCGCCGCATTTAAGGGATTAAACTCAACGATTTAATGGATGAATTTTAAATTTATCGCATTAAATTACACCAAACGATAATAATTAAAGAATTACAAAACAATTCTCGGTAATGATTTAAAGTATCATCCTGCAGTAATGAATACAATTGTATATAATGGCGAATAAGCACTTTAATCCGAATTAAAACATTCAAGTGCAATGAATTTGCATAAATTTTTTATTTAATAGAAAAGCTTCCTTCCTTTTGACATGCAAAAAGATAAAATATGTGCAGTTCACGGAAACGACAAAAGACAGGTCATTTTCATTCAGAAAATCAGATTTTTGCTCGGGCAGGAAAAAATTCTTGCAACTATAACAAAATGCTCGTTAATTACAGTCAAATAATTAAAAGGTTTGAAGTATCAGCACAATCCATAAAATTCTTTTGTCCGGCAAAATATCATTGATGGCCTTGACATAATTTAAACATCAAAAATGTGCTATGTACAAGAACAAATAAATATGGCATGTACATATTCAAATGGCAAATCAAGTGACGGAAAATATCATTATTGTGTCGCATTTTTTTTGTTCTGCTGATAGAACCAGCTGAAGAGAGACGAGAGTGAAATAAAAGTTTTGTGCATTAATTATTTTTTATGCTTTTTTACAGTGCTGTTGCTTTTGTTTATGATGTGTATATGCTCCTCCGTTTGACATCAGCTACATATAAAGCATCATAAATGCGCATAAAGTGAAGGAGACGAAAATGATGGCATGCTGTTCTGAATAATGTTGTGCTGCTTATGTTTGGCATCATAGAGATTGTGGTACAATAAGAAATGGAACTAAAACGAAGCTTCCTTGAAGAATGTCATTTTGAGTTTTAACATATGTGGATGTAAAGTTTTTTTATAGTAGCTTTAAGGATAATATGTATATCATGTCTAAAGGGAAAATATGTTGTTTTGTTCTTTGTCAGGCTTTCTGTGAAAGTAACAGGATATGTATGTAGGTGTTGTGAATGGATATTACAAAAAAAAATCCCACACAAAAGAAAAATTTTCATGAATAAATGTGGGCGCTACAAAGTTATCATTTTTATTGGTTTTTATTAAAAATAATACAGATGCTTCTAAAACAGTATAGAGTGCATCAAAGAATGTTACTCTTTAGGGGTCGTTCACGTTGGGGGGAGAGGCAGTTGGGTTTGTAACAGGCTAAATTAATTTGTTCTGCGTAACGCAGGGGCGTAGCCAGGATTTTTGAAAGGGAGGGGGTGCCCAATTTTTTTAAAAAAAATCACTATAATATAACCTTTGAATTAAATTTTTATATTTTATAGAAATTAATATTGACTTTGCGAGTAGTCTTCAACGTTTTTCTTTTTCTTTTTGATCTTGAGGGGGTGCCTGGGCACCTAAGGACCACCTTCTGGCATAACGAAATAAATGAACGACCCCTTATTTTATTTTACCTTCCAAAGACCGCTCTTTAAATAATTTATCCAAAGATCTTTTATCATTTTATTTATGATAAATATAAAAATTTATCATGTGACAGTGAATAGTTAACGGAACGATGAAGGAACTGATGATTAATATTACAAATAAATATATGCGAGCGTAAAAAAGTGAATAATCTATCATCATCAGCACTTTGGTAGCACGAGTTAATTACCTGTCTTCATTACGATTTTTTCGTTATCCACTCAGTTATGCATATTCATACATATTTTTATATCTACAAGGGATCACAATGATTTTTCAGTTTTATTTTTCTTCTCCTCATTGTGGCCAATTATGATGGTGTATGGATGAAAAACAAAAAAATCTTGTCTGTCATGAGTCATGACACTGCGTGACTGCTTTGTTGCTCTTATTTTAACATAAAATAATTATTTTTATGCTTTAGAAAATTTTTATTTAGTATCTAACAACCTCATCAAGTCACCGAATGAGGAGAGAGAAGCTAGAAGTCAACGTTCTGCCTTTTCCTGTAAATTAAAAAGATATTCTCGTAATATTTGTGAGCAAACTTGATTCATTAGTGCAATTATGAGCCTCAACATTGCGATGCAAAAGTAATTGTTGGCTTTTCTTCCATTGTTTGTGTTACACATCTATTCCTCCTTCTTCATATTACTTACATGCCTGGACGAGTTCTCATTTTCTGGAAATTTGCACACACGCTTTTTTCTCATATGTGACTTGAACTTCATATGCGAATACAAAAGATTTCTATTGCGGAAAAAATTGTCAGGTTAAAAGAATGTCATTAAAGTTCTTTGCCATGTACTTAGACTCTCCATCCAGTAAAACAAAAAGATTTTCTTTCATTGATTAAAAATTTCTTTTTGAAATTTCATTTTATTTTTGTGAATTTTTCTTTTAATTATTTACAGTTATTCTTTTGGTTAATGTATTAACAATCTACTGTAAATCTACTTACTTAAAGACTTGTTTTTAGGTTCTATTTCCTTTTAGGGGATTTTGTGAGATTTTTTTGGGTAAGATTTGCTTTGTTTTGAGACTTTTGCATTCCCGAGTGACACAAACAGGTGAAGTCAGTCATATGGTCATTAGATTAATCATTTGGCTTAAAAATTCTAACTTATGAATTTCTTATAGACGCTTTGTGGTGCTCAGGAATTATGGTTAATTTTATATGAAATTAGCTTGCATTTCTCAGCATTTTTAAACTTGCAGAAGCATAAGGTCTAGATTAAGGTTTGATCAACCCAAAAAATTGATTTTGTACATAATGTCATACTCAGAGTCACCAACCATGTCAATTCACATCCCACAAAACCCTCCTCAAGGGGTCATTTACGGATTCTCTACTGTTTATTAATAATATTTTTAAAAAATTATTCATGTGATATAAATTATATTCGGTTTTTGTGTAGCATTTAGCTGTGTTTTTTGCGAAAATAAAGTAAAGCAGAAATGTGGAAAACATTTGTTTTGTGGATTTAGATCAGGGTTCTTTGAACTTTTTTGTAGGCCTTTCTTTGGTTTCAATTAGAAATTTGAATTTGGTATATTAAAAAAGTTGAAATGCCATTTTCATGAATTTTTAAATATAGAACTTTTCGGTACGCTTTTATCCCCTCATTTGAAACGAGAGATTCTCACGTACTTCATATCTGTTCCTTAAAAAGGGAACAAAATATGGAGCAAAACTCAAGCTGCTTTTACAAATTGAGATTTATATTTAGAAAGTTTACTGATGGGGATGATATAGAATCTTTTATGTATTGACTGGAAATACATTTTAAGATCTTATCACAGAAGGCTCAATTTTCTTACGAGTAAAGCACACAGTAGGTGCGGATTTTGTTACAAAATGGTTTTATCTTATTTTGCAATTTATCATTGAAATATCGATTTAATGAGAGGAAATTTGGAAAGGAGGGGGATTCAATTATTTGATAAATATTATGTTACTTAGTAAGTGTGTATCAGAGTCTAAAGAGACTTTAGGAGCATGCTGGGCTGTCTGTTGTGATTGAGACTTGCTAAGTAATGAATCGAGGGATTATTTTTTGATACTCAGATAAAGTGTTGTTGTCAGGCAGCAATGACGTAGGTGGGAATATGGAATCGAGTCATTCAGATTCAGGTGGGGTCTTTAGCTACGTGTCTGTCAGGGCAGCTTGTTTGCTGGGTTGGACAAAATCTGGTTTTTTGGATCTTGACTCTAGCCCTGAAAATATCTAGGACCATACAATATTTTTGTCTAGATCAGTTTATGTCTGGTCTGAAAACATTTAGGATTTAGGTATCTATTGGATAACAACGCTGCTCAAATTCTTAATTATTCTAATATTCTGATCAAATTCAACAAGAAAATGCTTTCAACATTCCTGTCCCAGTAAAACAAGACTAGCATAAATTTTCATTTACTCATCGATCACAATCAAATTTTCATTTTGAGCTTCTTATTATTTTACATTAAAAAATATTCTGTGTGCTGATAAATATTTGAAAAATTATTTAACAATAAACTTAGACAACAACTTAGTAGATTTTCATAGAAAAAAGGACAGAATTACGATAAAAAGTATTTATCATCATTAAATTCTATTGTGTATCTTTGGTTTACTTAGCTGTAGTTATCAAATGCATTCGATGTCTCTTTCGCAAGGAGACAAAAAATTTAATTTTCGTTTATTTACAAAACAAGGAAAAATTTTATTCCAATTTTTTTTGTTTACGATGTCAACACATCATAATAAGTTATTTCATTTCGTCCTTTTTTATTTACGAGAGGAAAAAAAAATAATATAATATATGTGATGAATATATGCCGAAGAGTCTTCGATACACTCATCATTTATTGAAAAACTTTTCAATTGGAAAAGTTTGATTTATTATACCGAGAAAAAAAAGTTTTTTTATTTCATAACGTTCTTCTCCACATTCGCTTACGTGTTTATGCATAATGTAGTGTGTTCGTGTGATGAAATAAAAAATCTCTCATGTCACCATCCTCAATATTTTGTTGCCTTTAAAAATGTGTTTACTCATTTTGAGTTGTTTGTGATATTTCACTCAATTTCAGTGGATGCTGGAATTTACTAGGAATTTATGGGGTCTAGGGAGTCGCAGTAGTAGAAATTCAATTAATAATCTCATGATACCTAACCTCAAAATTTTAATAAACAATTTCAATATTAGATCCGCAACTCAACAACAAATATTCATAAATTCCTAGAAAACCCAAATCCACAGATGCTTTACTTTCATCTTATACATCCAATAAACATTCAAAGAAAATTTAATATCTTCATTTCGCACATCCAATATTAAATTCATGAGAAACTTCATTTTGATATTAATATTTGGTGAGAATTCCTTGCGGCATATGCTTATGTTCGTATAAATGTTTGCGAATGTTCAAAAACATGAACGGATACACATAATAATTTATGTATACATGCTTAAATAAAAAAAATCTGCTGATTAGAAATACATGAGCAGTTTTGATATTATTTTCATCATTTATATTTAAAATTCAATTTTCCAAAAGCTCTCTTGATGTATTACGAAAGATCATGTGGCTTTCCTCGTGGTTGTTTGTGATGAGATTTTGGCACGAGCACTTTTCGTCGTTGCATGCTGTTGTCGATTCGAGTTTATTTGCCTTCTCGTACTTCTTAGCTCATAAACACTATTATTATTATTACTACTGCTATTATTGTTAGAATTAGTAGAATTAATATTATTATTGGAATTGTGATTTATTTCAGTCTGATTATTTAACATTAAATCATCGTGGAAGGCTAAAAAGCCAAGTTGTGGATGTGATGCCTCATTGAGGGCCCTTGAGCGTATACACGCACGATATTGATCAGCAGACATTTTTTGACCATTTTGTGAACCGGAACAGACCTTTAGTTCGTTGTGGAAGGAAAAAGAGAGAAAAATAGAAGAAGAAAAAAAGGAATGAGACCGGAATTTAATCGAATTAGGATTCATCCATTCATTTTCTGTGTAGCTGATCAGGGTTGGAAGATTTTCGTGGAAAGAGCAGATGTTAAGAACAGTTTCAGCTATCTTCAAGTAAAAATAACTGCTGGATGTTCTTCAAGCTAGAAAAGTAGCTTCCAGATACCAGAACATCCTCCAACCCTGATGATCTAAACAGTTCAAGTAGAAAGAACAAAAGCACAGAATGGCTTTTAATGTTTCTCACCTTCGGATGCCAAATGTGAAATATTCCAGGATCGGTCGCTCGAATTACTTTAATATTAGACCTAACATATTTACGGTATAACATTACATCCTCATATCCCCAACTTTGTTTATCAAATCGTTTGCATGTAAAATGAGAAGCAATAAAGAGAAGAACACAAAAGATGAATTCATTATTCAATCAAGAACTAATGCAGTTGAAAATTACCCAACACTCTCCTCGTCGAATCCTCGAACCTTAAGGAAATCAGATCGATATTGGCATGTCATGCCGTAGCCAAAGTCACGCCAAAATCCAGTATCTCTCGAGATTACAAGTTGATCCGTTTCAGATGGCATTTCTTTACCTTGCAGCGTATAAACTACGTGTGGATTATACAGACTGAAAACTACCGGATAGTAAACCTGAAATTACAGTAGATAAGAAGACGATAAAATGGAATATAATAAAGAGAACGGAAGGTTTTTTGTGTGCTAAAGAAGAGAAAACGAGGCTCGTAATGAATTTGTGGTGGGAGTAAGCGGATGTAGCGCATTTAAGGTTGATCTAAAGAAACTTATCTAGAGCTAGGGTTCAGTTTTTGACTTAACAATCCTACCTAGAGTACCCTACCTACATAATTTAGATTTAGTTGGATAGCTGACAGATCAATTTGTTCAGTACAGACAGCCACCTAACCCAAAAGGTACAAAATGAATCAATAACCTCAACACATTCCACAAAAAGAGCATCCACCAGAAAACAAAAGGATAGAGAAAGAAATTCATTAAAATGTAATGAGGATTTTTTATGTTTGCGGCAGTGGCCGGTCGCAATCAATGTTGAGCTTATGGCTTTATTTCAGTATGTATATAAATGTTGATAGTGGGAACTATCAATTCCGAATGGAAGAGGGTTGTACAAATTTAACACGGAAATACAATCACAAAAATAGAGGAAGAGTTATGGCTATTTCTTTTTCATCACGAGCTCATCGATTCATCTCAATAACTCACTTTACGATTTGGCTTAGTATTCCATCGACATCGATCTAGGAATTTTGCACTAAATACAATATCCACATCGCACATAAAAAGTAAAACGTCCTTATTATTCTTCCCTCGACTTTTATCCTCATTCCATATTTGCTCCGCTCCAACTCGAAGTCCTTTTGCTGTTGTTGCAGTCATTATATTGAAAATTAAGTGTATGGCGTTTATGTAAAGGAAGAAATAAGAAGAAATGCAATTAAATACTTCCGAACGTTTTGCTTCTGCATTTGGGAAACATAAAAGCTATTGAAACAAAGTAAGGAAGTAAGAAAACTTAGTAAATTCTTGGTAGACAAAGAATCTTGAATTATGTCAGCATGGACAAAATGAAGACGTAATCAACAATCGTCTATCCAAAAATACACCGTGCAAAAAAAAAGTCTCATAAGGTCACTTACCTCTAGAAAACGTTTCATTTAAGGCTAATAATTTTAAATTGGAAGAATAAGCACTTTTCTGAGCAACAATACGTTTCATAATTTGTCGTGCCTCAGAGAGACCCTCCTCGCCGAAATAAACGACCGTTAACTGAACACGACGGTCATTTTTAAGAGCAATTTTTACAAATTTATCCATAAATCCTTGAAATGTTGCTATACGTCCGGATAGCGGTAAAATGATGTGAATAATTTCCTTCTCAGCTGTTTTAGGAAATCTTTCTATTTGAATTGTCTGCAGTGGTGCAAACGGTCTCATAACAATAATTTTTGTCGTACCATGATCATTATGATGAGATGATGATGAAGATGGTATAGGACTATTTGTCTTATTATTTATATCTTTCGTACGAAAATAAAGTTCATATTGAGTGCCAGTTGTTGGCTCATTACGATAAATTCCTTCGATGAAATCATCCAGTGTGTACCGTTGATTCGGAAGGGTTGCATTTTTATTTAATGACTCTAAAGCTCTATTGAGAGCATCGAGTAGATCTTTTCGTTTATAGCCAATGGGCTTCTCAACTACTCGCTTTCCTAAACCTAAATCTATTGGATATACTCGACTGAATGTGAAATGATTGAACGGAACCAGCTCATATTCATTATTCATTGACATTCCGTGCAGTATCTCAGCATTGCCAACTTGTCGACGAATATAATTTGTACAATCTAGTTGATACGATGCAGATTGCTGCTGTTGCTGGGGTGATGCTGATGTATTTAGTGCCATCAGCTGGTCTGATATTATTGCATTGTCTGTATAATTGGGAAATTGGAAAATATTGAGTAAATTGCCTTGAGTTACAAATTAGGAGCCCTTACTTTTCAGCTGAAACAGCTCTATTTTAAGACTTTTAATCTCAGCCTTTAGCTTTGCAATTTCTTGTTGGTTTTCTTCTTCTCGTTGCTCCATTAACAACGTATGTTGCTCGTCATTACGCAGAGACGACCGTACTGGATGTGAAATAGCTAAATTATATTTTGAGGGGTTCATATTATGAAGAAACTTTCCTATACCAAAAATAGCTTAATTAATTAGCTTACCCTCATCGATTCCATTGTTGTCTAGAGCACCGCTAAGTCCGCATTTTGATAATGCCAAGAGTGATATTAAAGTCACAGAGGAAATCAACAGCAACATTCTTGCCAATATTGTTATACCCATGTTTAATCTCAAAGGAAAAATGTCACATTTTTTGTCATTATTGAGTTCTCTGGAATAGATAGAAAATTTTTAATTAAATTAAATTGCTGAGAAAATTACATAATTAGGATAGGAAAAACATGGAATTGTTAGAAAATTGAGTAATTTTAATTTTCATTGAGTTTTACTGGTTGCCTAAGTTTCAGGAAAAATAACGTATTTTCTGAGATGTTCAATTTTTGGATTTGAAAAAAATAACGTATTTTTCCGAAGGGACCAATTTTCGAATTTAAAAAAAAAACGTATTTTTCTGAGGGGATCAATTCACATTGTGAGTCCGCCTGATTAAAAAAAAATCATTGTAAAGAAGTCTGAATTTATTTTTGATTAAAAATATTATTTTCTTTATTTTTAACGCTTTGTGGCTTCCATAATTATCCAAATCAAATGTAAGTATCTATATCAGAACCATTAAATATGGAGAAAAGTGAAGAAAACATCGGAAATAATCTGTGAAAGTTTAAATCATGAAAAAAGTGCAACAAGTGAAATCAAAACAATTATTACTCGACAATTCTCCTACATTCCGGAACATTACGTTAATTATTAATACATTAACTATGAATCATCTATCGACTGCTCCATATTGTTAAGTTAAAAGTGATTTTATGGAATATTTCGGCATGTTATGAGTCATCAAGTTTCCACTTAAATTTTGTATTTTCACTGTATCTCGCTTCCAGTCAGATATAATATTATTGCTACTCTTATCTCCAATATCGTACGAATACATGCACACAGTGATATAAATATTCATACGCAAGCAAAAATCCATAAAGAAAATCTTTGTATTTCTTTAAAGCTGCTTATTGTTGTTAATTAATGCATTCGTCGTAATTTTCTTTCTCTTTGTAGATATTTCTTCATAAACAACATTAAATTCATCGTCTGAACTTCATAGATAACTAATAAAAAACGCACAATATGGCAGATCAAGGATCATCTAATGGAGCGTAAGTTATAAGCCAACATAAATATTTATGATTATGCTTCATGATTGCTTTTTCGCAAAATTTTCGACCTAATTTACTGTAAACTGTTTGTATTGTCTTGAAAGCAACAAGTTTTGATGAGTTGATGACGTCACTTTTCGTTTTACAATCTTTATTTTTTGATGGTGACGATAGTGCTAATGGAATGTTTTATTTGTATTCTTTTATGGACTTAACACAGTTCGTTTGTTATGGGTGATTCCATGAAATAATTTCAATGTTTACATTTTTGTTGAATCCATGTTCTTCGCCAAAGAAACACAAAATTTTCTATATTTCGTTTTGCAGATGATTTTAAGAAGTTTCATTAAATTTAACTAATTGTTTCGTGAAAAATAAGCAATTTAAAAGAGCATAGAATTATTTTTGAGTAAATTAGACTTCAGAATTAAAGTTTTCATTTTCAACATTCTGTAGGTTATCGCGGAAATTCTCTCCAATATTACTTGGTAACATCTTGGTAACTTCCGTGGAATTCAAATTGTGACTTAATTTGGCATATTTGAGATAAATTAAGGCTCAAATTTGATAGATGGTTTCACAATCTATCGTTCTGTATAGTTTTTTATTTTGCAAAGTAGCTAGAAACTTGAAAAAATGAAGATCAAAATTTGGAGAGATGATTTTTTTCCATTTAGCGTTACCAAGTAATAGCAAAGAAATTAAAATATTTCACTAATTAACTACTTTTGGGAAGGTTTTTATATGCAATTACATAGTAAATGCTTTTTTCAATGCTCTGTTAATAGCTTATTTACTGTTATTAAGGCTAAATATGTGAAAAATCAATTTGGAGACAAATTTGTAGAAAAATCGTTCCATGGAATCACCCTTATGGATTCTTGACATTTTGATTGTGCATTAGCAGAGTTGATATTTTTGACAGTTTCTGCCCAGTTTAGTTGCTATTTTGTTGGGATTTCCATTGGAACTAATTTATGTAGACGGTCTCAATGCCGTGATTATTTATTGAGTAAATATTATTTCTACTGATTCTCGTAGATTCGTGAATAAAGTAGGATTTATAATTTTCAAGTTCGAATATATTGTAAATTAAATTAATAAAAAAAATCCCAGCAAAGTAACACTGCATGCTAATATTGAAAAAATCCATAAAACGATAATGAGCAGCACAGTGAGTTAACATTTTGTTAATATTTTTCCTCCTCGTTCATTTTACGATGAGTTATAAAACAAAATTTGTTAAAATCACAAATTTACACCCTCATAATCATGAAAATTATGCCATCTTCCCTCCAACCATCCCTAACAGCAAGAAAGTATCATCACTATTCATTCATTCAGTCAAAACTTTTTGCTTGCACCTTTTCGTGTTTCCCGAAAGAAATTTTTGCTTCTTATTTTAAAAAGAACTTTTTGTGTGTGAAATTGAATTAATTTGCATAAATTTTTCTCCCGTTTTACGTCCTCCAAATATAAATTACCATAAAATTAACCACATCTTGTTACAATTTATAATGAATGAATGAATGAAAAAAAATTTAAAACCAAAGTTTTCCATCAATTCCACCTCCTCCAAACAGCTCGGCGAGCAATGCAAAGAATAATCGCTTGACACAAACGCAGCAAAAGGTCGACGAAGTTGTTGGAATTATGCGTGTGAATGTTGAAAAGGTATTGGAGAGAGATCAGAAATTATCGGAATTAGATCATCGTGCTGATGCCTTACAACATGGAGCCTCACAATTCGAACAGCAAGCTGGTAAATTAAAGCGAAAACAGTGGTGGGCTAATATGAAAATGATGATTATTATGGGACTCATCGGCGTTATTCTATTAATTATCATCTTAGGTGAGTTTGATTTCGACTAATTTTGTGTTCTTTCGGACGAGGACTTTATTTTGAAATAGAAACTTAACTGTATGTGTCTTACTAACTATGTGTAACACTGTGTCCAAAAAATGTTAATTTTAATAAAATTTTCATACCAATTTTCGCTTTTAACATAATTCCTGCATAAATTTTCAGTCTAACATTCTATCTGTTTACTCTCTGATTACATAATATTTTAATTACTATTCCTTTTCATGCTTTCCTGTACAGCAACATAACTAACATAACATAATTCTACTGTATATATATGTCTGTATCGTGTGTGTTGATGGTTGATAAGACTTCTAACATATGTCGTGGATTACATGCAATTATTTTTAGGTGGGGTATGCCAATGAACGGAGTGGAATGATTTTGATCTATTCTGCTTAAAAATCAGCATACTTCACGTTTATTGGCACACCATTTCACTTTAATAACAAACCAAACATTGATATTTAACATCAAATTTCTCTAAAATCAAATTTATTAACAAAGCCATACTGCAATTGATGATATTTAATTATAATCTCGTGATACGAATCTTTGGGGTGATTATATAGGCCATTGTCGAGTTTAGTCACATAAAATTCTATCTAAATATATTAATTGAATTTTCTCCAAAAATTGGATTTGTGTATATATGAGCAACATGCAAACAATGAATATGAATCATTAGCTGTCCATTTCAAAATAATAAATCAAAATTTGCTTGTAGCCCTATAGCCTAAATTCATTTTCTGATGCTATAGGAAAATGATCAGGAACAAAAAAAAGAGAGCAAAAAAGTTTTTCATTTCCATTTTTTTATTTCATTGGATATGAAAATCTCGGCACGTAGAAAATGTAGTTGAGAGTATGTTGCGTAACCCATTTCGCATAGCATATATGTAGAATTATGTTGAAAAATAAATCAAAAGCTTCTGCTACATAAATCAAACGTTTAAATCAATATGCTTTCTGCTCAATCTACGTGAGCGACTTGCTACATTTTTTTCAAGCGCATTTCTTGTGTTTTTTATAGAATGAAGTGATCATAGATTGTCAGTTTGGGGTTGTGCATGAATTCGAAGCTTTCTCTAAAAACCGTCAAATTTTATTTTGAATTTTCTGCTTTTTAGAGTTAAAAAAATTTGAATTTTTGAAAACCGTTAAAATTTGAATTTTGAAAACCGCTAAATTTTTTTCGAAGCACAAAACAAAAGAAATGCGCTTGTTCTTCAAAACTTCATCAGTCCTATCCCCGTCTTTATTACAAATATATCCTTAATACATTATATGAGTGCACAGTATATTTTTCTACTAAATTTATGTTATTATATTGATTTCAATTTAAAATATATTCATCTTCGATGGGAAAAAGATTGATATTTTTGTTTGTTTCTGTTGCGTCATTGAGGTATGATAATATACATGGAATAAAGAGCTTTCCATAGAATTTATGTAAATGTTATGACGTTGCGGCAATGTAAAGTTTTAATGATGATACTGTTGCGTAGTTACTAGGGTAGAATAAAATTATATTTTTTCAGCATATTTTCATATTTAAAAGGAAATTTTATGTTTTTTGACTACTCAGCAGAATTTTAACCTATTCGTTGATTTAACATGGGAAAATGGGAGAACGAAATGGAGTGGTTACTTAAAGCTTAATATATTCATGATGCTCATTAGCATGCTGGCGTTAGTGCTACTGCAAAATTCTTCATTCCTTTTCATTTTTCCTTTCCTTTTCATTCTCAACACTTGAGAAGAAAAAAAAATTGAAATGAATGAAAATATCCGGCATTTTATATTCATAATAACAATTAAAGTAATTATAGTTAAAAGAATAATAACCCAAGCACTCGAGTTATTTCAGAAAATGAGTAGGAAAGTTATTGTAATTGGATATAATGTAGTAGATGGAAATGATAAAAAAGTTGCTCTAAATGAGTTACTAGGTTGAAATTAAGAACAATAAAGCTGTTAATCTACTGAAGAGATCTTATTACGTTATTTGCTGAGGATTAAAGTCATTAAAGCTTGATTTGTTCTGTTTTTCGTCAGATATTATTCATTATTAGTTTAACGGTTATTTTGAATTTGAACTTTTTGCTTCATTTTTCGCATCTTTTTCGTGGATTTTAAATATTTTGCGACCGTTAGAAACTAAAATTTTGAAACTTAAAAGCTTTTGAATTAAAAATTCAGCAAATTAAAAAACGATATTAATCAATATCAGTTCAACAAACTTTACATTGTAGCAGCATTATTCTCAAAGACAAAACGAATCCACAAGCAAAATAAAATTTGCATTTGAGAGAAAAGAAGAAACTAAATTCAACGGATGATGATTATAATGATTGTGATGTTAATTTCCTCTTCTAAAGCAAGCAAAGAATATTTTTTAAATATTCTCTTATTTTCATTGTTGTGTTCTTCGTCGTTATGCGATAAAAATGTTTATGCTTTAAAAAAATTCTTTTTTTGCTAATTATACTTTTTAATATCTCTTGTATACAATTGCCTTAATCTTTTATGCTTTATGACTTTAATTTATGGACTTGTGGAGGATTTGATGACTTTGTTAATTAGAGAGGATTTTTGTGCTTTTTATTGCTCAATTTTCTTCTTAAAAACACTTATAAAGGTCCTAAAATTTCAAAAACTCTTCCTCTCCTCTCCCTGGATACGTCGTTGCCATGACATTAAAATTCCAATCCTAAAGAATTAAATCCTGATCCTTAAAGATTCAAATTGAAGCTTCTGTTTAAAAATTCAAGCTTAATGTCTTCTAAGTTATGGAAATTCTGTTTCTTTTAAACAACCAAAAATGGACTAAAAAACTAACAGTAAAATTGTTTTCCTCTAATTTCTTAATAATCAAGGATTAATATGGTGGTATTGGCCTAAAAATTGATCTCGATAAACACGTCACAGGCACCAAGAAGTGTGTGGGTAACAGATTTTGTACTTACAAATTATTTTAACATTTTTATGAATGATGGAGGAGTTTGTGGATGAATAAATTACTAATTATGGATTTTCTACATCTTTTGCCAGAAATTTACTCGATTTTTTAGACAAAGCTCAAATTTGTGATTGACAAGCTTCGAGCTTTTTGTTGCATTTATCATTCTTAGTTTAGAAATTTCATTTTTAGCATTTTATTTCTGGCATAAATTAACATTTTCTGACTAAAATCCAAACTCGACACAAAAAGACAACAAAAACTAAAAGGACTGAGTCCATTTACATCCATGACACAAAGCTACATAAAAAAATTCTTGTTTTTTTTTGTTTAATTTCAGTTCTCCTCTTTAAGTAATAAGATAATCAATAGGTGCATCCAATTTTAATGTATTCTTCTTCACACATGCGGCAGAGCAGCAACATATTATCATTAATCATAATTATGTTATAAAAATTTATATAACTTTCTACAGTTTTTTTATATCCTTTCTTTGTGTTCTTTATGTCTTTATGAAAAAAAAAAGTTATATGAGATAAATATTAAATGTACTTTTTCCTGGAAGAAACATATTGACATTAAATCAATATTTTTATTGCTTTATTTTGTGTGTTTAATGTACTAAAAATAACGAGGAGTTCCTCATGCATCACATAAATCGTGGAACTACCCATATTATTGTTATAAAAATAAATTTATTTTATGCAGCATCATAGTCATTGTTTGGGACACATGAATTTCATTGGAATTCATTGCATTATAATAAATATCAATTATGAACGGATGGAAAAAGAATATATTGTTTGTGTGGTTTATCAATCAGCTGCTGTTTATGGTCAAATATGAATGGATGTGAAAGTTTATTCTATGATTGGAAATTTATCGGACGATGAGGATGATAGGAGAGACTATAAGAGGACAAAAGGTCATATCAGAAGAGCTCTTTGGGGTCAATTAAGTTCCGTTCAAAAAATACGTAGCATTCAAGGGCGTAGCCAGGACTCGAGGTCTGGCTTAGCTCTTAGCTCTTAGGGGTCGTTCGCTTTTTAAAGGGGAGGGGGGTCTGAGATTTTGTAAAAGGCTAAACTAAAGAATTTTTTTTCGTTCAAAATTTGTAACGAGGGGGGATGGGGGTCTAAAAAGTCGCTGTTCTGCTTAATATAATAACACCCCCTAAGCAACAGATTATTCTCCTCTATATACACTATTTCAAGTATTACAATATCAGCAACGTATTATAATAAACTAGACAACGAAGTCGACTCATATTTTGTATGAAAAGTCGCAGGGGGGTAGCCAGGGAGGGGTTCTAGTGGGTCCGTACCCATCCTTCCTTTTAGAGTTTTCCCTACTTCGGAATTTTTTGCTTTATGCCTCTGAAAAGCTGATTCAACCTCATACAAAATTCAAGTTGACTTCGTTGTCTGTAATAAACAGCTCTTGATACCTTATTAAATTATTCACTCCTCAATTTTCACTGAAACACGATAACAAAAAAGAAAATCACTTCATCAACAATTTTAAATTATCTTGTAAAAGTATACAGTACACACGAGCTTTATCAATCAATCAACAACTCTTTTCAACTCTTCTGCGTGGGCGCCGCTTATGAAAATTTAACAACAAAACATTTAACTTGTCAAGTTTATTTACGAAAAATAATTCATTCAATTTTTTTGCTTTCTAAAAATAAAGAGTTAAAAAAAAGTAACTTGAAGCTGTCAAGAATCATCTGGCAGACTCGATGTTCTAGGTATTCATTGCCAGCGCGTGTATCATTACTAAATAAACATTAATTTTTGATTAGAGTAAAAAGAAGAAAAATTTTCACATCTAAAATTAAATTTTAAAACTTTTGGGTAAACAGTCAATGCTGATTGGTATTTTTAAGGCTTTTCGATCATGAATTTAAATTTCTTCCAATTTAGAAAATATAAATGTCTTGAATTAATAAAAATAATAATTTTACTGTACTCAATTATTTCCCATCACTGTTAAGACACAAGTCAGTGAATAAAGTTTAACTCGAATAAAATTATGCGTATTTAAAATTGAGAAAAAAAAGAAGGAATGATGAGATGGATGAACAGATATAAACTTCTTTCATTAATTATTATAATGACTGTCTATAAAAATTATTCAATTAAATTCTTTTATAACATATAAAAAATTTCACATTAATTTTTAAGAGCTGTTTTCCTGTGAATGAAAGAATTACGGAAATTCGGCGGAAGTTAATGGTTTGAACGCATTTCTACTCCATGAGTGAGCAACAAAAAAAGGATTTTTATGAGAAGTTATGAAATTGGAGATTTGCAGCTCTTTTGAGTTTGAAGCCTGAATTTCCACTTTTTACTTCCTGAAAAGTAATTTTGAAATTTGGAATCAGAATTGGCGTGACTCCACTTTAGACGCGCATCCACAAAAGTCTGACTCCACTGGAGTCCAGACTTCTATAAAAAGTGGAGTCTGAACTCTGTTTAGAATACAAATTAATAATAGATTTGGCCAGTGTCCTTGAGACAGAGGTACACACAGACAGGAGCATTGTCTGGAAACAAAAATTCTGGAGATTCTTTAGCGACATTTCTATATTTTTGAAATTAAAAATTTTTAAGCAATTTTGTGAGGGACTGAACCTTCTCGGACCCCCTCGTGCTTAGGTCTCACAGTTGGTGGCCTTATTTTGAGGATAACATCATAGACATGAGCGTATTTACTTTAAAGTTACCCAAATGCTAATCACATCAATAAGCTCATTTAAAAAGAAAAAATTTTAATAAAATATTTACCTACATGCCACAGTGGTCTAAAATCGAAAAAAAAGTGCAATTGAACTTTTAAAGAAAAGTTTCACCAAAATTCTTCGGAGATGTCTCATTTGAAAGCTGTTATATGTAGGAACAAATTGCCAAAGTTTCAGACTTTTTGGTCCATCTGGTGCCGTACAGCAGTTCCTCAAAGGTGAAGTAGGTGAATTTTTGGAATTTTTTTGAAACTTATTTGAGCTCAATTTTCTCAAAAACTACTCAATCAATTGAAAAACAGTTTTCGGTTCCTAAAAGGGCATAAAAATACCTTTAATTTAATGTATTGATATATAAAAGTTTTTGTGCCTTTGTAGAGTTATGTTGGAATATGTATGAAAATTTAGCGAAAAATGGCTCTAAAAATCTTTGCTTTTACCGAAGAGCATCAAAAGACAATAGTTGACAAACTATTTTAGGGTTTCCTAATAGTAGAAGGTCCCAATTTTTCAAAATGGGCTAAATCTTGGCAATCGGACTACGAAAGAAGGCGTACTGGTCGGTCAAAGTTTGGTAAAATTTTTAAAAAATCAAATATTTAATTTTAAAATTTTACACAAAATTTTCACTTTTTATGCAAAATATGTCCAAATTTATTATTTTAAGTTATTGTAGCAATATAAATCCATTTTTGATCGATTTTTGAAGAAATTTTTTGAAATAGACTGATTTTCGACCCCTTATGCTGGTTATCGAGTAGCACCTTTTTTGGCTCACTTAAACCGCTATAACTTTTTACAACGGAAATATTTTTTAATTCTGTTTCCTTTATTTGATAGCCAATTGTAATACCTTTAAAATGATGTATAATACTTGATGGTTGAATATGGTTTTGGTCATGTAATCGACCATAGTTTGTGACCGACCCCTTTCAGGAAAATTCTTAAAAAGGCCATTTCTAGATATGACACTTAAAAAGCAAATTATTCATTGTTTTTGTGCTTTTTATGTTCAATTATGATAATTATTAGTGTTAAAATTCAGATTTTGTGATTTGGAAACTTTTTGATGCTTACAGATAACTGCTACATATTGACTAGGAGCTAATTCGAAAAGGTCTACCTGTATGCATCAAAAAGTTTCCAAATCACAAAATCTGAATTTTAACACTAATAATTATCATAATTGAACATAAAAAGCACAAAAACAATAAATAATTTGCTTTTTAAGTGTCATATCTAGAAATGGCCTTTTTAAGAATTTTCCTGAAAGGGGTCGGTCACAAACCATGGTCGATTACATGACCAAAACCATATTCAACCATCAAGTATTATACATCATTTTAAAGGTATTACAATTGGCTATCAAATAAAGGAAACAGAATTAAAAAATATTTCCGTTGTAAAAAGTTATAGCGGTTTAAGTGAGCCAAAAAAGGTGCTACTCGATAACCAGCATAAGGGGTCGAAAATCAGTCTATTTCAAAAAATTTCTTCAAAAATCGATCAAAAATGGATTTATATTGCTACAATAACTTAAAATAATAAATTTGGACATATTTTGCATAAAAAGTGAAAATTTTGTGTAAAATTTTAAAATTAAATATTTGATTTTTTAAAAATTTTACCAAACTTTGACCGACCAGTACGCCTTCTTTCGTAGTCCGATTGCCAAGATTTAGCCCATTTTGAAAAATTGGGACCTTCTACTATTAGGAAACCCTAAAATAGTTTGTCAACTATTGTCTTTTGATGCTCTTCGGTAAAAGCAAAGATTTTTAGAGCCATTTTTCGCTAAATTTTCATACATATTCCAACATAACTCTACAAAGGCACAAAAACTTTTATATATCAATACATTAAATTAAAGGTATTTTTATGCCCTTTTAGGAACCGAAAACTGTTTTTCAATTGATTGAGTAGTTTTTGAGAAAATTGAGCTCAAATAAGTTTCAAAAAAATTCCAAAAATTCACCTACTTCACCTTTGAGGAACTGCTGTACGGCACCAGATGGACCAAAAAGTCTGAAACTTTGGCAATTTGTTCCTACATATAACAGCTTTCAAATGAGACATCTCCGAAGAATTTTGGTGAAACTTTTCTTTAAAAGTTCAATTGCACTTTTTTTTCGATTTTAGACCAGTGTGCATGCTCATAAAAATCCATAAATCTACGCCTACACACATCACACACACCCACCTCAATCAGTCAACAAAAGTGAACACAACCGCACATTTGCTTTATACAAAAGCTCGGTTATACAGTAATAGATTTCATGTTTATGTTCTCCTTTCATTTTCCTTCCTTTATTTCCATTGTTATAATTTGTTTTCATCGTTCCTTTACATTAATTAAATAATAATGATATCAAAGGAAAAATTTATTATTATTGTTTTGTGTAATAAAATAATTTTTTCTTATTTGAACTTTCTTGTTATGGAAAATATTTTCAATTTGATGAATTGCGTCAGCCAATTTCCTTTTGGGATTTTCTTTTAAATCTCCTCTTACTGTTGGTTTTTGTGTGGATATTTATGTGTGAGTGCGAGAGAGAAATTGCTTGCAATAATCATTTGTAACTAAAATGAGGTGCTGCTATTAAGTGAATGGGACAGACACAAGACAGTGGGGAAGGCTATAAAAATGATAATAACAATATATAAATTTTCTTATTCATTTCTTCATTGGGGTTTGTTCTGTTATAACGTCCAACACTAAAGAGTCACATGAAGGGAGAGTTAAGGGCATTATAAGGAAGTCAAAGGAGGGGGTTAGGTAGGTGCCCTAAATTGCTATGTGACAGAAAAACACATTGTATGACATTCCAGAATATGAAGTCTATTCTTTATGTTGGACGTCATTTATCAACAACCCCCAAGTATATCCATACATAAGGGAGAGTCTGGTATGAAACATTCATCTATCCATCTTTCTCTTGTTTTCTTACAGAAGCGCTCCTATGAATCTCTTCTGATAAATGGTCAGCTATTTTTATGTTCTTAAGGTTATAATAGAATTTGACCCTGCATGTATTTATTACTGCCTGACCAAATGCTATTCTTCTATTTGCTGACTATAGAAAGCATATGCTCAATTTGAGCACAAAAAATCATATTTCATTGGCCTTACAACGACTTCCTTTTTTAAAAAAGATAGAAAAGCTAAAAAAGCTTAAAGTTAAGATAACATTGAGGAAACATCTTTTCCATGTCCTTCCATTTGTGTTTCTGTATACAATTTTCTTAATATAAAAAGGGAAGACAATAAAAGTAAAGACTCAAGTTTTTGCAAAGTAGCCCAAAAAAATTAAATGAATTAGGAGAAGAAAGTTTTATGCTAGTTTATGGTGAAAATTTATGCTTGTGATCCTTTTTAGAAAGGTTAAGGAGATGCGTGGGAAGCAGATTTAGACACTGCAGTTGTCCTTAAATACGAAACATATTAGACACAACATATTTATAACTTCCAACCTTCGAAAATCCAAAGTCATGGAAACTCAGTTGGACGACATGACTTTGACAGTCCATAGCCCTTAGCCAAGAAACTTTCCGTTTTAATAAATTATCCGTCATTATTTTTGTCTCGTGTCGTGTGCTTGTGTCATGAGATCTGTAAGCATACACAATGTACAATGTTTTGTCATGCAGAGGAAGCAGAAGAATGACCTATTTATCCTCCTTACATGAGAATGTAAGTAAGACATCTCAATTTTCTATAAAATAAACATGTGTGAATGATGTCGATAATAAATGATGTGAAAATAAAATGATGGCAATTCAAATTATTCTTGTGTGTGATTTAACAATCGACATTTGTAGTGCCTATATCACTTGATGGATTTCTTTTTATTTATTATCAACATGCTATGGATGTATGAATCGACAATTTATGTACGGATGAATTGAATGTGAAGACTATCTCTGAGGATTGCTACCATGTCCTTAATCTTTTTGTATGTATACATAAAGATGAATGAGTAAAAAAAATATTTCTTCTATGGCTGTATTGAAATGAAATGGGCGGCATGAGGCTGTAAGAAGACATTTCTTTTACTTCTTACTCGACAATGAATTTCGGAGTATTGAGAAATATTTTCATTCTATTTGTTCGTCTATTTCCCTCAATTATGGTCTTATTTGCCTCAAACTCTCGAAAATTTCTTGTTTGTTTGCGTTTGCAACAAAATAACATAAATTTGTTATCAATTGAGGCAGCTCCTCTCTCATTGTACTTATTTTTCATCTCATCTTTCATTTTAATTTTTTTTTCTTCAACATTCACTTCAATTGAATTGAAATTAAATTTATTTTGCCTTCCTTGCTCTCCTTCGTCTTTCGTTCAACATCTCAGACGTCCAATTTCCTAATAGAAATAAATCAAATGTGGGATGTTTTTATTTGTTAAACTTCAATATGTATCCACAATATTATTAAGAGTTTTTATTGATCCTTATCCATTGAGATTTTATTTATATTGTTTGGGATTTATTCGGAAGTGCTGATCGAATATTTTTGATTCTGGAGAATTTATGAGATTTATTTGTTTCTTGATAGGGTACAGGGGCGTATTAAGGGGGTGGGTTACTCCTAAATACACCCCTGATAGGTTATTTGTTTTTGTTTGGGGTGTCTGAATTTTACTATGAAGATTCAATGTTAAACTGATAAACTTCAGTTGGGATGAAGACGATTATGCTAGATTAAATGACATTAATTTATAAGATCACGCGATCTACATGCTTGAAGATCCTCATACTCGAAAAATCAAACGATTTTATCATTTTTGATTAAGTGTTAGAATTACAGTCCAACAATTCCCTATCAAATATTTCAATTTCTTACCGAAAAAGACCATTAACTTAATTACTAGATAATACCAATAAAATTCCCCCAAAAAAGTTTTTTTCTCTCCCTAATAATCTTATTTTATCTTAACTCTTATCCATCCGTAATGCAATATTTTATTTACAATAGCTCATTCGTATTATATCAAGCATATCCACTTCTGAATTCAGAGTGGTAGTAAATTAGATCAAGATCCATTAAAAATTATATGTTCAGGATAGAAACTTTAGCATGATAAAGCAGAAAGTAAAAGAATAGGAAATAATGTGAACGTGAATGTAATAGAAAATTAGTGGACTTTGCCTTAATATTATATCCTCTAATGCCTCATGTCTCATTTGTTATGACTTTGGGAACAGAACAAAAAGTAAATGAAATCATGTTAATATGATTTTTGTTGAGGGAGGAATTAAGGAGGTTTGGCTTTCTCGATTTCTTGGGGCTTCGATTATAAAACTTTTAGTTAGAGGAAATCTAGAGTTGGGGTGGACTTTATTTGGAATTTCATTCTGATTTTTGAATTTTTCTAACTAGAAATCTTCCGAAAAAAGCTTAAACCTCCAGAACTATCCATAGAACCCCATCCATGCACGTACGATCCAATTTTTCCCATGAAAAAGACTCAAAACGAGTAAGTTGTCTACAAACAGCACAATCATTTCAGCGGCAGAAACACATAGCATATGCAAGAGAGCGAGCAGCAATAATAGTTAGTTTCCAAGTGTTTTATTGTTCTGTTGAACATGATGAACATGATTTGATGTTTACTTACTACATTACTATTGCTATATATTTCACATTCATACATTCACTTTAACATGAAAATAATTCATTGTGCACAAGTTTTTTTTTGTCTATGCGGAGGGGGGAAGTAAGGAGGCAGAGAAAAAGAATGGCACAAGGAAATGAGGGTTTTTTTGTGTTCGTTGGCTGAATAAAAGGAAGAAAAAAAACTTTATTGTTTAAGTAGAAAAAAAAAATAGAAGAAGCAGTAGCAGCAAAAAAAGAAAACTCATTCAAGCAATTTAGGGTGAGAATGTTGTAATATGTAGGAAATTTTACTAAATATACATGATGGGAGTAGAAATAGCAAGCGATAGGTGGATAAGTAGTGCTGGTTAAAATAAATGAGGTTTTAGCTGAGTGATGTAGTGACTGAGACAAGAATAACATTTAAGCATATAAAAGATGTATTATGTTGCCATTCCACGAATGTCTCTAATGTGATTACGCTCATGAATCACACTAATTGATTTCGATTAATTGTACGGCAATTAATTCTTTCTGAGATTGATTTTCTACTCTTTGTGGCTTTGTTTCTCTCTTTTGACAGGGGGGAAGGCTTGAAATGCTGGTTCGAAGTTCTTTTTCTCTTTGATGGCTGTATCTGAGGAGTTTTCTTTGGAAATTTAGTCATTTTGTCTGCTTTATAGCTCATAGTTTATGTTTTTAGAGTTTTCCTGCCCAGGAAATCACCTGAGACATATTTCTAAGAATATTCAGCTAATGTCAGTAAGAATACCGATGCATGCATGAAATGACAAAGCAGTCTAAGTCTACAGTCTTAATAACTGCCATATCTACCCCAGCTTCATCTCTATTATCAATATTTACCAACCCTGACTGTCTTCATATCTATCTATGCGTGGATATGCTTCAGGAAAATAAAAGAAAAAGTTGATGAGTTTCGCTCATTTCTTCTTCCTCATTTAGCCGCGTGAAAAGGATAGGAAAATGAGAATAAAGAAATAAAAGAAATGGTTGACGCAATAGATGTCAGAAGCAGATTTGCAAGCTAGCTAAAGACTTTTTCCTTTCTTTTCTTTTTAAATATCTTTAATACGCTCATTTCTTCTTAAATACTTGCTCTGCATTATTTTTTTTGTTCTTATCTATCTTCATTTCCTGCTAAAACGATATTTTTCTCCACGCGAGTTGAATACATTTTTCTTGCTTTTTATTTCTTTTAAACATTGCAAACAGGGGCGTATCCAGGAATTTTTCGAGGGGGGGGGTCGAATTTTTCTGTATGGACGGAATTTAGGGGGAGGTGGCTTGGGATTTTTTCATAAAATACCCTAGCAAATTGGAAAAAAATTTCCCAAAGGGGGGGGGGACTGACCCCAAAAAACCCCTAAATACGCCCCTGGTTACAAATTTGAATGGGGAAATGAAATGCTCAGCATTTTAGAGATGCTGTTGAAATTCCTATGTATACATTTAGGTTTTAATTAAAATTTAAATCTTTTTGGCTTTTGAAGAAAATATCTGGGTCATAATGTTGTAAGGGCCTCAAAATCTTATTTTTAATGGACACCATTTATAAATGATAATATAATATATCTTTTTTGGTCATTTCTACTATCAAAGCAACTTAATCACATGATTTATTTTCATAATGCTGTTAATTTAAGAACTTAATCCAGAATCTGACAAGTTTTTTATGTGATTTAGCAAAAAGTTAATTTGTCCGAGGATTAAACTTTTTGTGTATGAATCTTTCTTTAAAAAGAGCTTTCGGGATGTTTGTTCTGAGAGATTTTCTGCTGCAGTAGATAAATGTGATATGAAGTTGCTCAACAAAAATTATTTCTGAACAAAAAAAAGTTTAAAAGTTTCATATCCACATCATTTTTGCATTGTGCATCTGTCAATTGCAAAGTTCAGCAGCTCAGAATTGATGGCTATTTTGCTTGCGTCAGTATTAAAATTTTAGAACTTTATAAATGTATTCAATTGAGAGAATTATTCTCAATTCAGTGAATATTCGTTGCTTCCTCATCAAAGTCTGTTGCAGGAATTGACAGATGAATTGTTTGAGGTTGTCAGTTAAAAGCAAATAAACAATGTTTCACGCTGAGTACACATGCTCAATGAATTTTGTGCAGAAAAATATTCAGTCGATGAAGTTGGCATGTTTAGAGCTTACATATCAATTTTACGGAACAGCAGAAGTTGGAGCAGTTTTTAAACATTTTTAAAGTCAAAATTGCTATCCTCGAGTAAAGTTGAAAGAAGTTTATTCAGCGTCATTGAATAACTGGAAAAGAACATTTCCATTAGTGACAACTTTCAGAAATTCCTTCAAAAACTCTCAATATGCATGACATCATGAAAGCACTCTGAATAATAATCAAGATCACTAGAAAAATCCTCTCACAATTTATTTTTAAATTTTCTCTCCTTCTGTCAGGGGTGTAGCTAGGGATCCCTTATTTTTCCAAGAAGGTTAAAATCCAAGACCCTCTCCCCCCTGGCTACATCCCTGCCCATGCCTTCTGTAGAGTGTTTTGTCAGAAATTCTCTGTGTATTTTATTTGTTCTGTCGTTTATTTTTTCTACTGCATTTTTATTTTATTTTTGTTTTGTACTTTTTAGCGCATTTTCCTTAGAAAGTAATGCGCTTAAAGGTCCACTTTGGCTGGCTGGCTGGCTGGCCCGCTGGCTCCCTCAAAAACTCGGCGGAAGAAGCACGTAGAGACATCGGGTTTTTTGCATTAAATAGCTGATTTTTCGTAGGGGTGCGCAACGTATTTAGTTTTTTAAAACTCCCCTCCTAAACTTAATTAAATTAACTTTTCTTATTTTGGTGGAAAAAATCACTGACCTTGGATTAGTCAAAGTTTAACGTGACGCTTAAAAAGAATACTTATATTAAAAAACCCTTCAAGTCGTGGGTTCGATCCTCTCCGCGGGCAACTTTTTTTTTTACACTTTTTTGATTCTTTTTTACACTTTTTTGATGTTTTATGATATTTTATGATTTATTAATGCATAATTAAATTTTTTTGAGTCATAAAACAGCAAAAAAGTACATTTTTTCATAAATTTTATTTTCTCGAAATGTAAATGTATGTAGAACCATACAAATGTTGCTGTCATTACTTGTGAAGTATAAGTGACAGATTTAATTTGTACTAAAACCATACAAATGTTTTGAAATAGTTTCCCGGAATTTTTTTCAAATACAACTTTAATATATTTCAAGCATTTATGCTATGTTTTCAATTCATTTGGGGAAATAAATTAAGTGGGTAGTTATTTTTGCATTCTGAATTATGGATTTATTTACTGATCTGTGCGGGAAAATGCGCTTAATTCCCTCGATGTATAACACGAGGACTTTCAACATTTTTTTTCTGTATAGCATGAAAAAAAAAAGCTTTTTAACAATTTGTGCATTTTTTATACAGCAAAATGTTCCTTTTTGCTCTGTTATTTCATAATGCATCGTTTCTGTTGTTTTTGTATCTTTTTTACCATTTTCATTTCCTTTTTCTGTTTGCGTTATGTGGATGTATGAAGTAGTTAAAAACTAAAATGAGAGAGAGAGGAATGCTTTTAGTCATTTTTTACCGCCCCACAAAAGCATTTCTGTACACTCGAAAAACATAAAAAAAATATTGTTAATATTTTATTGTTGCAGTTCTCGTTTGGCCGAAAAGAGGAGAAGGAGATGGAGGACACTAGATAGGAGCCTGAAAAATTATTCACTGAGTGAGAAAGCTCTTTCCCCTTTATGAGCTGATTATGCCTTACTAACACAATACACTGAGCATGTTAAATTCACATTTATTTATATAAAAAAACATTCTTTCCTGAAAAACTTCTAAACAATTCTTTTATTTTTTTATTTTGTATTTTTTTCTAAATCAGGAAATAAAATTGAAAAGAGATATTTTTTGTTGTTTATCGAACTGTGAAGAAATCACAAAAGATATTGAATGTTCGACGATAATCAAGGGGGTGACATAGTTGCTATTGACTATGATCTGAACGCTTTGAACTGTTACTTAGCGATTTTATTGATGATAAATTGAAGAATCTTTCTAAAAAAAATCAAAATGGAACAGTCTATAAATAATTTTAGATACCTGTGTTGAGCAAAAATCTAAAACTTTAGGTCTCTTCGATTTATTTCCTCGAAAATGACTACTTTTTCTATCATGTTCCAAAAACCGGCACTGAGTTTCAATTTTGAGACAAAATTTAACCAAAAAAAATTGCAAAAAGGGGGTATTCAGGTAGAAGGGGCTTTGGGGATCAACCCTACCCCCTTTTTTGGAATTTTTTTTCAATTTGCTAGCTTTTAAGAAAAAAAAATCCCAAACGCGCCCTCGAAAAACTTTGGATACGTACCTGAGTTGCAAAGACAAAAAAAAAACAATTCAAGACAGTGACTCGCTCAAGTCGTTTACCACTGCCTCCAATTTCAATAACAACTTATAAATTCCATTTTCTACCATCCCTTGACTCTTCATTTCCATTTTTTTGAAAAACACAAAAGAAAGGAAGTTCTTCTTCATATTCTTCCTACTTATATTAAATATGTCACGTAAGTGCAATCATTTTTTTTGTTCTTCTCAGTTCTTCATGCTCTTTATTTCATGAAAAATGATTTTCAATTTGCTGTGTCTTCTTCTTTCCTTCCTTTACTTTATTGTTGGTAAAAATTTTCCTTTCAAGACTTTCATGAAATATTCATTGAAATATTGAGGCTTTTGAGATTCTCTAGAAAATAATATCAAGTATGTATATATTTCTTGCCCTCAAGTCTTGCTTCTTACTGTCATCAACATACGCGCCTCTCGAAAGTTTTCCGACAGACGAGAAGAAATAGAAATTGGGGAGCACAATTTTTTGGGGACATTTTAAGTTTAACCTTAAAATTATGAAAACTTTTCTCTTATTTTTGCTTTCACAGCATAATTTATAAGCCTTAGCAATTTTCATCTATCTTTTTATTCAATTATGTTCAAGTTTTCCATTAAAATTTTGTTTACTTTAGTTGATTGAAATATTTTCCGAGAGATATGATAGTTTCTTCTTTGTATATTTGCGAAATGCGAGATAAATTTTAAATTTTAAAGCAAACCTCATTATGAGAGAAAATATTTCAGTTTTTCGGTTCTATTTGATCTTAAAATTTTGCTTTTTATTAAAAAAATCTTCATTTTGGATTAAAATTGTTTGAATTTCAAATTGGATACTGCTCTAGATCATCTACCCTCTAAAAGCTAAGCGTCATTTGTAAATGACTTCTCAAAATAAATTAATTCACAATATATCTCAAAATACAATAAAAAATCAAGCACATATTTCATATTCCTCATTTACTTTATTACAGTTCCAATTTCAATCAACTGAATTGCTTACGTGATTTTTATTTGACATTTAAATAGACACGAACGACATAAATTGAATCGAGGAAAAAATATGAAATAAATTATACAATGGAAATTATCGATAAAGAGAAGAAGAGGAAATGAGATGTGGAAAATGGCAGGATGTGTAATAAATCGAAAAATAATTCAACAAAAAGTTTTACAACATCAATGCACATTTTTTGATTTTTGGATATTGCCTAGAGAGGAATTTACTATTGTCTGATTTTTTTGTTTCATTTTCTGCTCTATTAAAACTAAATTGGTATTTTCTTGGGGAATGGAGTGATGTAAAGCAGGGTCATAGCCAAGATTTTTGAAAAGGGGGTGTCCAAATATTTATTTTTGATTTTTCCAGGTTTCAACATTTTTCTTAAAAATAGAACTTTTCGATTTTAAAAATAAAATAAAATTAAAAATTTGTATTAAATTTTGATCTTGAGGGGAAGGGGGGGTACCTAAGGACCACCCCCTGGCTATGCCTCTGAATTGTAAAGGAATGGATTAGGGGTCAATTACAGGAACGTCGTTCATTGAAAATTAGATTTTGCTGATATCCTTCCTTTTTGTCATTAGTTTTCACATTAAATTAGAATAATTCCAAAACCCACCATTAAATAAAATCCCTCCCCTATTTTGAAAAGCTTCTAGCTACGCCGCTATATGGATATGACATTCTATGTGAAAATACAGATTTTTATCATGCTCTGAATTAAACTTGTTATGTAATCAAATTGATATCAAAACCACATTTTTATAATATAATAAAAATCAATATTTCAAAAAGCTTTTTTCGAATTTTTCAATTATCTCTCGTTTTCAGCTTTTTTTGTGGTTCCAATATCTATGCAAAACTCTTTTTTCCAAGCACAAAATTTATGTTAATTTATTTTTTTTCGAATAAATTTTTCAAATAATTAATTTTGGCGTGAAAGGGATAATTTATGAACATTTGTGCGATTATTTATTCTGTTCAACACGATATTTGCTGTATGTACCTATCAGTGCCCTCTCGGATAATGCACACAAGAGAATTGAAATTCAATTTTATTTATTTAATTTTAATCAATTTATTTATTTAGAAAATTGACTGTCTGCAAATCAGCAAATATTCATTAGAGGTTAATGTATTTGTCTGTATTTGTGTTAACGAATCGTGGGAATCGTGAAATGTCTGTATTCAGGCGTATGGCCAGGGGGTACTAGAGAGACAATTATTTTCTCGACGTGAAACTTATGATTAAGGGGTCATTCACTTATGACGTCCATGATTTAGGGGGGAGGGGGGTCTGAGATTTTGTAACAAAGAGTGAGGGGGGGTCTACAAATCCCATTTTTTGATGGACGTCATAAGTGAATGACCCCTAAGCCTTTGATTCAACAAATCTAAATTTGTGTTTTGAAAATTTGGGATGATGCAGTTCCTACCATGGAGTCTGATGGAGTCTCGCTACCTTAATCATACAAAAAGATTAAAAAGCACTTAACTTTAGACATCACAAGACAACAATCAACTCACAGCACACATCTTGACAGAAACTGTGTAAATTCATTCATAATTTTAGAAATTTGTTCAAGCTTCTTGAACTTTTGATTAATTCTCTCTTTTTAAACACTTCAACCTCCTCCGTTCATTGAAATAATTTTTCCCATACAAGTATTGTTGTTAATCACTTGAAAAATAATTTAAATATACTCAAAATCATTTTCCCTCTCAAGAATCAAGTCCTCTAAAAATATCATTAATGGAAATTCCTTTCAAACTAACAAGATTTTGTTAACATCATCAATTACGAAAGCTGTTTTTTCAATGAATAGAGGATAAAAATTTGTTTACGCATTTTTCACTTCTATTTCTTCTCTCATAACAATCAGAATAAATTATCGTCATTTGATTCCAATTGAAAATCATTATGGAAGCTCTCATTGAATTGTATTCTATTTATCTTCTACTCAGTAGAATAAATCATCATCAAAATGTATACAAATAGACTCGATGGGGGTGTTCTCCATAATTCCACATTAAAATTCATTATTTCCAAATTAAATTCTGTGTGATTTTTGTCAATTATACAAAAATAAATTTGCCAGTTCCTGAACAAATCCCAGAAACTTTCATTATGGGAACACAAAATCCCAACAATACGTGAGGCAAAAATTAATGTAATTGAATTATAATAAATTGAATTTAAATATTGAATCAAAATAAATTTTTCATAAATAATATTAATCACTTCACATATCACACAATTAGCATAAATATGTTGCTGTTGCGCTCTTTATCTCCTCAAATGTAGCCATATATTATCGTTCAGATAATTCAAAAACTGCCAAGCTTATCATAATAATAACAATAATAATGAATATGTGTGTGTGTACACAGCAGTAGCATGATTATGCAAATGATTATAATGAGAGATTAAAAGCATCGAAAATAACATTATTCATGAACTTCCCTTCCTCTTTATTCTCTTCTTTCCGTCCCTCACACTCTTCCAACTATTTTTATTGCCCCCTTTTGGGTTCACATTTTTTATGACTTCCATTTTCCATTTTTCTCATATCAAAAGAAAATTTTTGCGAGAAAGTTCCTTGAATGAATTTTGTTTTTGTATCCAGCCTATTTTTATACTTAATGATGTCTAGTCAATGGACACATTTAATAGCTTTGTTGTGCGTATGTTCTTCTTTTTATTTGCTTGAATTCCCAGTTGACATATTTGATTGAGCTATTTAATGAGAAAATAAAGTCATCGGAAATAATTGTGTTTATATGGAATAGCGATTTCTCTGGTTGGGAAGAAGTTAAGCTTGATTGAGGATTATTGATTTACGATGCTCTGTGATGGGATATTTTTTTGACTTTCGTAATTTTCCCTGTGGATTAAAGCTAGTTAGTTTGACCTGCTTATGATTTTGACAATCTAAAAATTAAGTATTCAGGATTGGTTTCGTTAGGTCCAGTTGATGATAGGTGTTTCACTCCAAATCCTTCGGATATAGCTCTAAGGATATACTCAATAATACTTATTCGTGTTATCAATGCAAAGTTTCAGGGGAGGATCAAGTGAATGCTTTAAATATAATAATAATCAAGTATTTCCCAGTGGAGTAGCCAGAATTTTTTGAGGAGGGTAGGAAGGGGGGGGGGGGGGTGGTGAATTTTTTAAATCATTAACAATTTTAAATAATTTTTCGGTTTTTCGGAGAAGGAGTGAATTTTCACCTATTCACCCTCCACACTGGCTACACCAATGGTACTTCCTGATAAGAAAATCATCATATTTCCAATAAATTGCCTCATAAATTTCCATCATCCAAAATTCTCATCTAAAAGCATATTCATAATCATCAATTTACTTAAACTTCCTTTCAATAAATTTTATTTAAAAGTCCTGACTAGGTTAACCAGCGAAAGTCATAAAAAGAGCAATTTTGTATCGACGGGGACGAGCTCCGAAAATAAAGGAAATGATAGTCCATAAAAAGTATGATGAAATATTATTTAATGAATATTTATGTTTCCATCTCAGATTTTTTTATCCACATTTGCCTTTCAACAATTTTTTGATATACATAAAACAATATTTTTTCCTCCTCCTTTGTTTTTTTACAGTCTTTATTCTTTATCTCCATCTCCATCTCTCCATTATTTTATTTTTATTATTTTTTCTGTATGGCAAGAAAATTTCATACAGCAATGAATATTTATATTAACGTACACGATAGTCAGTATAAATATTTTTGCAATCATACTTTATGCTTCCATGCTTTTTATTCTGTATCCATCGTTCATATTTACAATGATTGCCTCAACATCCCCATTTAGGATTTTTATGATGTTATTCTTTATGTATGTGCAAACAAATTTTTGGGTGATGTCTATGTGCTTGTGGAGGGAATTGTGACGAATCTAAGAGTTAACTGCAATGTTCATCATTTATTTATTTTATCATGTCTATATTCTTGCTCATTTTTCTCGTGCTTTTATTATTGTAATTGTGTTGTTGTGATGTTGAAGGAAATTAAGTTTGCAACTAGTGGACGGAACGTTTAGTGAGCTTATAGTGACTTCATTTTTGGTACCAAAACATAATTTACTTTTTAATTGGTCACGATCCTCCTACCCCATTGCTCAAGAGCATATTAAGTTTTTTTTTAAAAAAATGAGAGAATTAAGTTGAAATTGGCGTAGATTGTAAATGCTAGCATAAGCCACATAGATTCTCTCTAATCACACACCTAGTCCAGCACCATATTTTATTATTTTACTAAAAAATCCAGTTTCTCTATTTTTAAACCAAATTCTACTAAATTTACATTAATCCTTTGAGATTCTTCAAAAATATACATCTCAAACGACAGCCACACAAAAAAAACCTTGTCTACTTCCACAAAAGCTTTATCACAAGAATTTCTTCATCTCCTTTTGTTTTTCTGAATCTAAAAATATAAAATAAATTTTCCTTTCCATCAAATATATCAGTGCACATCTGTACAAACATCTCTATCCATGTGTCTCTATGTATGTTTACATAAAATGCTGTAAAAATTTCTACGGAGAGTCGGAGGATTTTAAATTGGCCATCAAGTTGTTGGTTTTGGTGTGCAGATAGAGTGGAGATGGAGAGAATGGATAGAGGAAGAAAAGATGATGAAACAGCATGGAATTGAAAGAGTTGTGTTTGCTCATCATTTTAGATTCTAGATGAGATTGAGAGAATTATTTATAAATGTAGCTACTCTATCTACAAAAGCGTCATCATCTTATCGTCTGTGGTGTATGTTTCGGTAAGGTCTGTTGTGCCTTCCATGACTGCCAGAAAATAGAAAATGAAAATTCTTCTCTCCTCAATGTTCCATGTTATTTTTCCGTTTTTGCACACATCATTGCCGCCCTGCGTCTCAACATTATAATGAATATGGAAATGTGGCTTGCCAAAAAGGAAACAGCAATGAAAAAATTTTCTTCGAAGGATATTGAATAAATATGAGCGTATAGCTAGTCTCAATAAATTAACTAAGATTATGGAATAATGAATAATTGATTGAATTAAATTTTCGGATATTTAAGGATGGTTGGAAAATTATCATTTGAAGCACATTATCATATTTTACATATTTTATGTGAGAGTGGATGGGCTTGGTCATGTGGATTAAGAGTGGGGTGCTGTTTTTTGTATAAATTTTGTCATTATTATTGGCATTATTTGGAAGGATTTAAAATAAAATAGCTAATTCGTATGAACAGCTTAAAATAAGAAATTGCAAGAAACGCATTAAAATAAAAATCGCATTAAAAGTGAAAAATACTTTAGTCTTATTTATAACAAACATTTTGGTTCAAATCCTTCAATTAATATCTATTATAAATTTCAAAATGATCCTGTATTTTTCTTTTTTTATAAAAAATATTTAAAAAAATTTGCTTGTATTTTGGCATACATACATCCTCATACTTTTTTGAAACAGTGAAAGATAATACCCACAAAAAAACCCCACATTCCCCTAATCTATTCTCAGACATAATCAAAGAGCAAACAAACCACTTGAAACATTTGATTTCCATTTAGTAAAATCCTCTTTGACAATTTAAATTCATCAAACATATTTTTTTGCTTCCATAAATTCATTTTTATGATAGAATTTTATCTCTGTTAGAGTCTGTTTGTCAACATTGTGGTGAACACTCAATGATTGTATAAAAACTGTAAAGATTTATCTCTCGAATGTTTACATGAATTTATTCTGTTTTGTTTGTAATTGAAGCAAATATTACTCAAACTTTGTTGTTTTTGTATCTGCCACAAAATTGTGGGATATACTTTCAATTCAATTCCATTCCTTTTTTTCTTGTTCATCGATGCAAATGACATCTAATTTACATTCAATCGATATGAACATGTTGAGCTTCCACTTGCCCAACCACTGAATAATGAAAAATAAAAGAACTTTTTTTTCCATCTCGCTTATTTGTTGGACATGAAAGAAAAGCTCATCTGTTGTTTACTCAACCAAAATATAGACATTGTGAGTCTGTGTGAATTGACAGAGGGTAGGCAGACATCAACGTAGAAATGTATTCAAGTGATGACATAAGAATGTAAGGAATGAAAATAGAAGATGTGTATTTACTGTCATGATGGAGATTCTGTCTGGAAATATGGAATTATGAAATAACAGAAATGAAGGAGAATTCTTAGCAAATGATGTGAATTTGATCATATTATAGTACCATTCTTTCTTTGACTTGGAATTGATCTATGGTGTAGTGGTTTAGTACTTTGGAACTTAAATACTGTGGCAATAATGCAGCAATCATAGGTTTGAAACTCGGCAGAGCCATTTTCTTGCTTTGTCTATTTTTTGTACCTTATGCACTTTGAACAAAGCTCACAACCTTCAATTGTAGGTCTTAAGACCCTAAACTGCAGTTATAGGTTTGAGTGATGAGATCTGACAAACCCCCACACGTTAAACTACCACTAGACAGTCAAATGAACTTAATACCTCCGTAACTTCAATATTTTCAATAAACCTCCATCAAAAGTAAGAAGCTTAAAGCTCCTAGAATGTTAATTACAATAGCAAGTACAGTTCACTAGTATGAAAATACATTTCATCTCCATCTAATGCTTACTCAGTGCTGTAATGGAAAAAAGTAGAGCAAGTTCCAAGTATTCATTCATATCTCTCTAATCATCATGCATTCTTCTTATTTTCATCCATTAACCGACACGAGAAACAGAAACATCAGCAGTTGTTAAAGTCATGAAAAGCCCTTCTCTCGTTTGTTAGTTCATTATCATTCAACATTCTTATGCTCGTCATACAATGTCATAATGTCTTTAATAAACCGTCTCTTGTCGTTGTAATCTTTATTAAAGTTTCTTTATGAAATTTTTCCTGCTATGCTCTTGCTGTCTCTTTAAGCTGATGGAATGAATTTTTCTACAACCTTCTTTTCTCCCTGTCTTCTGATTCCTTGGATAATGACATTGGGAGGTTATTTGCTTTGTAATGTGGTAAGGTGTGTAATGTCGAAATAAATAAAAAATTAAATTTCTATTAAAATTTAGCTAGCTAAGCACCTTCTTGACTTGAAATCTGCTGACTTCTTATATAAATTCCAATAAACTTATATCAAATCCTCACCTCGTTTAAAAAATTAAA
Organism: Chironomus tentans; assembly: GCA_963573255.1. Lineage (NCBI taxonomy): Eukaryota > Metazoa > Arthropoda > Insecta > Diptera > Chironomidae > Chironomus > Chironomus tentans. The sequence goes on along the minus strand of OY754302.1, from coordinate 53,657,925 downwards.
TACCAAGAAAAATTTTTAATCAAAAATAATCTTTCAGTCATTATTCAAGCTTCATTTCTAATCTCCAGCAATCTTTACTATTAACCATTAAGATTTGTCGGGGAATTAGAGCAAGAAATGAAATTTTTCTAATATTTTCTTCATTTTTTTCCTGCTCGAGCAATTTTTAATCTTATAAGAATTTTCATTGCATTTCACATTATCCTCATGACTTATAACATTATTCTTTTCTTATCTCTTCCTCACTTTCATCATTCAATGTCGATTTGAGCATCAAGCATATAAAAAATACTGCTAGAAAAAGAAATCCAGTTCATCTTTTTTTTGTTCAAATAAAAATAGCAAAAGTTGATGTTGTTATCATATATGTTATGCTGTACACAGCTCCTTATATCTATGAACTTAACTGGATAAATGATGAATGGAAGTTGCTCCACTAGAAGAAGGAAAAAAGTCAGAAAGAATCTATTGTGTGCATCACAAGTTAAAGCTAAGAAAAATTGAACAATAAACAACTTGAAAACGAGTTATTCACAATGCATTATGGGGAGGATGTAGAATAAGAAATGAGCAATGAAAGAAAATAAAGCAGAAGTAGCTTCAAAGACTTTCAATAGTTTTGAATGAGGAAATTTTTTTGGTTGTATGTAGAAGTTTGGTTTGATTTAAGGAAGTGTTTTGATCATTGAAGGAAAGCTAATAGCTAGAATTTAAGTCTTAAGGTATTGTTTGTGGTATTTTCCTTAAGTTGGGTTTTGAAATTGTAAAAATTTTCAAATTCTAACAATATTAGGAGCGTTTAGTCGTGTTTAAGTAAAAAAAAATATTCACCTGACTGCTGTTCATTGAACCTTTAGAATTAGTCTGTAAATAGATTAAAAAATGGGAAAAAAATTAGTTTGACATAAAAGTGAATTTCAGGAAATTTTTGATTATAAAACCTTGCTTTTAGATGTCACGCAAAGATGCAGGGACGTATTCAGGAGGGGGGGGGGGGGGTTTGCTAGGTTTTTTATGAAAAAAATTCCAAAACCACCCTAAATTTTACCGTTCATACAAATTTCTGGATACGTTCCTGCAAGGATGTCAATAATGCTACAATTAGTTGTATTTAAAGAAAGGTTTTACTGGTACACGTAAAATTTCTTTCAAATTTCTAAAACTCTTTGAGAAGAAATTTCGAACATCAAAAACTTTTTTTCATGAAATTACAAATTAATTTCCCTTCCCATATCCAGCAACCTTTGAAAAATGCTTCCAGCCTGTCATGATTCTCGCTTATAAAAACAACTCATACAAAATACAAAATGTTCAAAAAGCTTTGATTTTTTTCAGCAACATTGTTGTGTACTCGACTATAAATAATTTACTACCTTTTCGCTCCACTTCATCACTCTTCATCGCTCTCACACTCACATACAATATATGTTCTTTTTTACATTACTCATTGTTGTCTCATTTAATTTCTTTTGAAAATAAATATTTTTTTTTCTTATCTCATCACAACTGTCGATGCTCACTCAATCAAGAAAATAGCAATCTGACAGAAGTTATTTAATCGGAAATGACCCCTAAGATGAATGATGGATGGAAAGATTGTCGTGTCGAGTGACCGAAAAAAAGGAAAATAAAAGAGAAGGAAAAAATGAAAATTCAAGTCTAACGTATAATGCTGCAAAAACATGGAACAACAAAATCATTGCGGTCTTAATAATTTATGGAAATTTATGGATCATGTTTTTCTTCTTCGTCATAGTCCTTCCGACCGATAGGATAATATGAGGAAAAAAATCTCAAGTCACATGCATATTATTTTCGATAAAGATCAGCTTTTCGTTTTTATGGAAAGTCATACTTGAAAGATAAGCTCTTATTCTGCATTTTCTATAAGGATTGAATGCAGAGTTGGCTGGTTTATTCAAATTATTCTGTTTATTTTTAAGCTTATTCCTTAAAAGTCACATTATTTGGCGAACGCATTCTGTTTACAAAACTAATAACAATTACTAGTGAGACAAATTGGACATAATTACTCCTAATAACTACCCACAACCCTAAATTCAACCTCTCTGGTTGAGAATTCTTAATCACATCATCACACAAACATAATAAAATACCATAAAAAATGTAGAGCAGAAAAAAAGGATTAAAAACAAGCTCCTTTTTCCAGGTGGTCATAAAAATTAATTTTCTCACTCGTTCTTGTTCATTGAGACGATAAATCCATGTTTGTAGTATTAATATAACATCAGCATACATAATCATGCAGAAAAACACGAAAAACTACCATTAGAGGAGTTCGAAAAGTCAATAAATTCATAAATTTGTTTCATAAATGGTAGCAGATGTGTTTGATGGCTAAAATTTGTTGGTCGGAGATGGTTCAATGTTTTATTCATTCGTTCAAGAAGTGGAGCTTTACTGACTTACTTATGGATGGAGAAAAAAATGTTCTTAATTAGAAAAAAGGATTTTTGCATTTAATTACTTTTTTGGTAAACATAAATACACATAAAGCTTAGATGATGATAAGAAGTAAAGTTCTAATTGCCCACAGATACCCATTTCATCCCTTCCACAAATTTTCATGGGGGTAATATCTAAGATTATCAATCAGCCAAAAAATAGCACATGCATACAGAAACTTTAATGAATATTAGGTTCTTTTTCCCTTTTTATACATGTTTTCCCCATTTTCTTGAGGATGCAAAAGATCTAGATTGACATTGTGACTAACTCGATGAATAAATATATCCTTTATTTATCTGAGGATGTATTTGTATGTTTATGTTATCAAAGAGAAGGGATCATATACAAAAATAAACAAAGGAGATGAAAAATTAAGCCTAAAAGATAGCATATGTTGGGGACTAGAGCGCAATTTATGTGAAAATTTGAAGATAGAAGTCATTTTCAACGGATTTTGAAAATTTAAAAATTGTAACGTATTTTAAAAATTTGAATTTTCGTCTTTAAAAATTAAATCCTCCATTTTGAATCTTTTCCATATTTAAGAAATTTCACTAAATCTAAAGTCATTAAACCAATTTTAAAGCACAAAATCCATTGTATATACATCCACAAAGCAGCACAGGCATAGACAAAAGTTCAAAACATCAAACTTTCTCCATTATCCTATTTAAACCTCATTCAACACATCATTCATTCTCTCAGTCAAAACATACACAAAATCCCATTTCATTCTACAGATATGCTCTTCCGCAAAAAAATCTCCTTATGTCTCCTCACAAAGATGAGTCTCTGTATGTGTACACCGAGAAGAATGATGAGAAGGACGGAAAATGGACAGATTATGCTAAAAGCCCATAAATCCAAGACTATATAGTCAAAAATATAAGCGATAAATAAATAAATAAACACAGAAGGAGCTAATTTTTCGAAAATTAGACAAAAGGAGGACGAAAGAGAATTTTAACTTAGTTTCAATATATTAATGGAAGGATTTTGTTACTGCAATTGATGTTTGTTAACTAAAATCTGTAGCTTGTTTGCTTGTGCATGGAAGATGAAAGGATCGGTCTAATGGAAAATTTAAGTAACCAAAGCTTAATCAACAAACCATAAAGCTTTTAGAAAGATGATTTCTAATTGATCTTTCGAGTAGATTTGGTTAAAGTATTTATGTGAGTCTGTTTTGATAGATTTAAGCTGGAAGTTTTGCCTTAGTTTGTTGATTTTCATGATTTATTTGGATATTCATCCATCCACATTCTTTGAAAAAGTTTATCAGCCAACACAGCTTCATCCCAAAATTATAATCCATTCAATAACATGACACATTCTCTCCATTCATTCTAGTTCCTATTCCCCATTTATAATCACTGCTATCATCAATTTTTCATGCTTAATATCCTTTTAATACTGTAACTTTGAATGTTAAGAAGAAATTTACCAGAAACAGTTCCAGATTTAATACAGAAATCCATTCAGACTTTTACGGCTTATTTTTATCATACATGTATGGAATGAATAAAAATCAAAAATCCATTTTGTAATCAAATAGACATTCTAGATTAGGAGATGTTTAGCTTTGATGTCTAATGTTTAGTGACTAGGGGATCTGAAGCTGTGTTTGACTCATGTGACTCTCTTTTTGAGATGACCATCATTTGCGAACGAACCCTTCATAGAAGGCAATATTTTTATCTATCCTGGTCTATAGAAAATTTCGTTTATAGCAAACTATAAATTTGCGAAAAATTACCATAAAAATCAATAGTGGACTAATACTTTTCCACCTAAGGAACTCCTAAAAAGAGAATTTTTGATGGGATTATTTTATGTCCATAAAGATTATTTTTATGACAAAGAGGGAAGAATAAGAATAGAAACATTAGTGGAACATCTCCATCTCTCATCAATATTCAATAGCTCATGGGTTAGTGATGATGATGATGACCGACCACTATCAATAGAATAAAGATATAAAGCCATAAAGTATCAGCAAAAGTACGGAATTGTTTTATGTATGATAAATGTGTGGATGTAGGCATAAGTTGATATATATTTAATATATAGGAGGTAAACTATGGTATTATTAAATTATTATTATGGCTATTATAATATATTGGATGTAATCGTACTCCGATCTATAAATAAATGGCTTTTGGTGCTGTGCACATATTCGCTCGATAGTATTAAGTATGTGATTATATGTATACATCTTGGCTATTCAATTAATGCTCTTGTCGTGGCTCTTTAGCCTATCCATTATATTACATACGCCACAAGCACAAGCTGTAGTTAAAAGAAGCAAAAAATTCTATTTATTGTTATTATGCGACTTGTTATAGGTTTTTTGTCCTTGATATTAAGCATCGTATTCCTCCCTCCCCTAACGTCCAATAATAAACCAAAGGGAAATTTATTTTTATTACCTTTTTTCTTCTTCCATCCTTTCTTTCCCATTTTAATATCCAAACACTTGCTGAGCTCTGCTCGGCTTATGGAAATCCATTCCATTGATGGCATTAATTTTATTGAGGTCACAACTACTGATGCAACTTACATCTCTTTCATAACTTTCTCCTTCATGCTCCTTCTGATCTTAAATAATTTCATTTTACAAAGTGCCTTACATTTATTATGATGACTTTCATATCAACATATGTGATGCATATTTCCTCTTCTTTCCTTACTAGTTGATGTATAAATTATGCTTACATTCATATTGCATGAAACCAAAAGGTTACTGGGTGGTATTTTTATAGTTTTCAATAAAGAATGCAAAATGAAAGGAAATCTTGATTTATATTCAATCTGCGTTTCTTTATTGCAGATGGAATTGGAAATTTAAAAAAAGTTTTTTTAAAGGATTTAAAATTGATTTTTGTAAAAGGAATTATTTTCCGACAGACGAGAGAAATACTGAGGATGGGGCAGAGGGCATCCATATGCCCTTGACTAAGAGTTCACCTAGTTTCAACAAATGTAAAAATTTAGCTTCATGTCATGATATTAAGTGGTACATTTTGCCTGCTAAAATGTGTAACTTAAGGAACAATCATCCACAAAAATCACAAGTACAGTAGAAACGACTAATCCCCAGCCAAATAAACTCCGTAATTTCATAATAAAATCAACTCTCAAAGGTGCCCTTTTCAGAGTAACAAAAATTCTCTCCAACCTTTTATGTTTTTAAATACACTTTAATCACAAAAAGCATCACAAGTGCACTTTACATGAAAGCTTGTTGAAAAAAATTTTTTTTCTAAATGCTTTTTAATGGAAGCTGCGAAATCTCGATCTGTACTGTAACTACATTTCTGTTTTAATTTCTCTCTCCTTGGTTTTTGTTCCCATTCGTAATTAAAAAGCATTAAGAATATTTCAAGTATTAAAGTAAAAAGATGTTGCACACAACATAACAGCAAAATACAAAAGCTCTCAACTCTTTTTAAATCAACAGCTTCAAAGCAGTTAATGTTATTTAACAATATGTAACAGACTTAAAAATAATAAGAGAGTAAGTGTGCTGTTAAAAGATGATTCAAGCTTTTCATTTGAAATGTTTTTGCTGCTTCAAATTATCTACATGCAACATGGGAAGGATGAATGCTTTGTGAATTTTCTGTTTGTGTTCACGTTCTGTGAATTAGGTTTACATAAATAGACTTCAAATGCTCACAATTTATGAGGAGTTTTGTTAGAAAAATGATTAATTGGATTTTGTTGCTTAGAAATTTATTTCAGTTATGAACAAAATAGTATTTAGGAGTGGGAGGAGGGGTTGGTGGGTGGTTCAAACTCCCTTCTTCGTTCGGCTGAAAATTTCTTTAAATTCATTTCTCTTTCAATGCCCCTGGCCATGACTGACAACTTTATAGTCATTTGGACTAAAAATTAAATAAATTGTTGAGAAATTAAGACTCTATATGACTTGATTCTGCTTCAGCTCAGCTCCAACTTTGTACTTGAACAATACTTTATGTCAGAAGGAACTACTCTAAATAAGCGCCACTCCAACTCATATCAAATATCCAATTGAAAACAAAACTACCAATTTAAAATAGTTTTGAGCATTTTTCAAGTGTTATTATCCTCTAGTGATGTAGTAATTAAACAGCATTTATGCTCATTATAAAGTTTTAACTGTAAAGTTTTCAACTACCTCTCCACCTTGCAGCACTTTCCATTAAATGAATCTCATGTTTATACAACAAATTTCTCGCTAACTTCTCCCTCTGTTTTTCCTAGTCGTAATTTATTTGCAGGCAAACAGAGAGAAGCTTAATATGAAAATTACAGAAATAAAATTAAAACATCTCTCATTGCGCACGAAAATGGCAAACAACATTTTATATTCCATGTACATCGGAGAACATCAAAGAGGAAATGTAATGATGATGCCATTAATTTTTGAAAAACAAAAAATTTGCTCATTTTAATTCAATTTTAAGCTAAAATGTCGAAAAATTAATGTTTTGACTTGTTTGAGTGGATTATGTTTGACATTTTTTAAAATGGTGAAATTTCCACAAAATTACCCCAAAGGGTAGAAATCTCATTAAAAATCATTAAAAATTCCAAACAATACGAAAATAATTCATTAAATTCTCATGACTCTATTTATACAAAATTTCACCAAAACAAAAGCGACCAAAAGTAATGAGCATATACTCAGAAAAAAACTTAATTAAAAACAACAAAAGGCTAAATAAAAAGCTCATTTCCTTCATTCACAAAAGAACTATACAAAAATTTATATGCGTATGTACATAAATATGCGACAGCACAAAAATCATTTTCCGAGCAATTGAAAAATTATTCAATGGAACAGCGAAAAAGTCACAGAACGAAAACTTTTGTTCCTACTCATTCCACGTTCCTCTATTAGTAGCAAGAGCCTGAAAATAGCACAAATTAATTCACAATAATTTCGCTGTTTTTTGTATTTGGCTGTCAAATTGGAATAAAGGCAACATTGGAGAGCATTAAACAACGGGTGGAAATATTAATGGCGGAAATATTGAGGCAGTTGATATAAACAATTGAAAAATTGGCACACTTTGTAGATATGCATAAATTCAGTTGAATAAAAACGTTTATTTACAATTCTGTAGAACTTTTTTCATCCCTCCTTATTCTTGTTTCCATTCTTTTGAATAAAAAACTGTTAAATCTACAAACATAAAATATGAACATACATTTAGCACTAAATCATCTGCATAATAAGAAATAAGTAAAAAGCTTTTTGGAATTTATGCACTTTGCTGTAAAATGTAAAAAGAGAATTTTTTCGCGGAGGGATGGAAAGACTCGAAACGTGTAATGCTAATTGAAATTTTGGGGTCTTAAGGTTACGGCTGAAAATGTCTTTGAGCATTAAAAATGTGATGATATTGTTAACCTTGGAATTTAAATATCTTCTAAAATGAAATGGATATTGAATTTCAAATTATTACTTTTTTGGATCTAAAATTATGCATGCCTTAATATTAATTTTCAAAAGGGTCGAATATTTACATTTTGTGCTACAAAAGGTTAATTGAGCCAGAGTCACTCAATAATTAAATTTCAAATTTTATTAAATTTAAAATAGTTCAACAAATAGGACGATCCCAAGGAGTCGTTCGCAAATTACGTCACACAAAAAAATAATTTTTCGAACCCCCACAAAGAAAAATTTTGTGTTTGAACTATTACAAATTCATCTACCCCCTCCCCTAAAAGCATGACGTGATTTTCGAATGAACCCCAAGTATATAGTTTAAAAGTCGACTCCAAACTTAAGAACCTCCATTATTCTAACCCTTGGTAGTAATAAAAAAGAACTATTCACATCACAAAAAAGGAATGAGCTGTATTTTATTGCATAGCACTATGTTATCCAGAAATATTCATCCATAAAACATTTTCCTCTCAAAAAACTTATCGAAGATCGTCCATAAATCATAAGCAATTTTTTTTTTGCTCAAAACTACTTTTTATTCAACAGTAGACTTCGCATCTATATGCACATAAGTCAAGCAGTTTTTAGCCACAACATGAATAAATAAGGAATAAGAGGAGAATATTTCTTTTCAATATACATGAATGAATTTTTCATGATCCACTCATGTGAATCAACTTAATGATTTATCCAATATAATCCAATAATCATTATTGCCGTTCTTGTTAAGCTTGCGGCATCGAAAGAAATAATGAAAATAAAAATATTATTGCTTTTATACAGTGCACGCATGTAGGCAACATGTAGCACATAAAAATATCACTCTTTTCGTTAATGTGTCCTCGCTGTGACTTTCATTTGATCTGGGCAACTAAATATGAGCAACAACTAATCAAAGTAGTCAGTCAATTATCTTCATGATAAGCAGACACTCGTCTACATATATTTGCTCAATTAATTTAGATTCTTATCAATTAATGTAGTGAGAGTTGTTGATAGTAATTCAATTAATCGATTGGCAGTGACAATTGGCAACAAGAAAAGTTTCAAAAATTATCTCAAAATTTAGGTAAACAACAAGTTGTTGTTTTTATTTTTTTGATTTCATAAGAATAATAAGAGAATAGTGCGAGACACACACGAATCATGAGCAGTGATAAGAAAGTTCGAGGATTTTTTACGCAAGCATGTATGCAAACAGCGGCTGGTGGAAGTGCAGGTAAATAAAAAAGAAAAATGAATATCGTAAATATTCAACTGTAATAAATGTTGTTTCAAGGCTTTGTGGAAGTATGCATTATGCATCCACTGGATTTAATCAAAACACGTCTGCAAATCCAAACAACACCGGCTTTGGCTGGAAATAATGTGAGTTACGTAATACAATCTAAATATAAGGCTGTGATGTCGTTGTTCTATGATTTATTGTGATAGTAATGACTTTTTTACATCCATAGGCATATTACAATGGAGTTTTTGATTGCGCTCGGAAGATGGTTCAAACTGAAGGATTGTTTAGTGTTTACAAAGGAATTTTACCACCCATTCTGGCCGAGACACCAAAGAGAGCAGCTAAATTTTTGACTTTCGAACAAACGAAGCCATTGTTTCTATTTGGAAGTGATAAGCCAACACCATTAACATTTTCATGTGCTGGATTGGCAGCGGGAGTGTTTGAAGCCATTCTCGTCAATCCTTTTGAGATGGTGAAGGTAACACTGCAGGCAAATCGTAGCAAGACTGGCGAGTTGCCAAGCACAATAGTAGTTGCAAAGCAAATCGTTGCCAAGGATGGATTTGGCTTGCGAGGACTTAATCGTGGTCTTACGGCAACAATCGGTAGAAATGGTGTTTTTAACATGATTTATTTCGGCTTTTATCATTCTGTTAAAAATATTGTGCCTGAGTATAAAGACAATCCAGTGAAAGAGTTCTTCCGTAAAGTTGCCATTGGATTCATATCTGGTACATTAGGTTCGGTCATCAATATTCCATTTGATGTTGCAAAATCGCGAATTCAAGGACCACAACCACAGCCAGGTGTCGTTAAATATAAATCAACATTCCAAGCCATTCGACTCGTTTATCGCGAGGAAGGATTTAAAGCACTGTATAAGGGATTAACACCTAAAGTTATGCGTTTAGCTCCAGGCGGTGCTATTATGATGATCGTATATGAATATGTCTATGAAGCTCTGGACAATTACATTTAAATTGTCTCATTTTGTGTTCATTTGGAATGTTTTTATAAAAAATATTTTTTGGAAGTGAATTTTTGAATCTGAGAAGATTTCTAGCTCAAAATTTAGACGAAATTTTCAATCAAAAAAAGTACATAGCTTGTAAGTTTGATTGCTTTTAACAGATTAACTGCATTTACACACATACTGACTGTTTGAAATAGATTTAACAGATTATTCATATACACAATAACAAATTTTTATGCATTTTTTGAGATACATATTGAATTCTATGCGGGTTTGGTACAGCATTACATAATCAATTGTTTTTACAGTAGAATATAGTTGGTGCTTTAGCATCAAGTTGTTGAGAAATTTTTATAAAATATTCTAAAGTACAGAAATTATCCGTCTATAAAGAGTTTATTTTGTGATTTTTATTTTATTTTCAAGAACCATCAAAAATTGAGCAGCTCAATATTGATTTATGAGAACAATTAACACCTCAAGTTGTGCACAAAAAAAACTTAATATTATGTGAATTTTGAGATAATCAAAACCGATCAATTGATGGTTCAAAAAAGTCATACTCAGTCCATATTAAAAAAATTTAGATTTAAAAAAATTATAATGCCCAATTTATTTTTTGTACAAATTTAAATCACTGAAAATACTGTCAAGTCCTTTAAGGTCCTTATAAAGGATTTGAAGCTAACCAAAAATATCTTAACATGAAAGACTCAAATTATTTTAATAAAGCGATATAAAAGGGCAATTTAGAGAGAAAAGCAGGGGGGGGACAACGCAAAATTTAACGGTCAAATTTTTGAAACATGTTAACTGAGATGCAATTTTTCAAGTACTCCAAGTGAAAATTAAAAATTTCAATTTTCTCGGAATTTATTCAGCTAAATTCAATTTTTTAATTGAGGACATGAAGGAGTTCACATTTCTGATTACTTCCATTGATTCTTTTAAACTGAAATTTTCTTTTTTTGACAATTTTTTTGCAAAACAAATTGGAGTACTTGAAAAATTGCATCTCAGTAAACATGTTTACGAAATTTGATCATTAAATTCTGCGTTGTCCCCCCCACCCCCTGGAGAAAAGTTTAATTTTTGTTACAATTTTCATATTTTAAAATAAAATATAATTTATTTTTGATAATGAATATAATAAAGTTTTGGATGCAAAAAAATTTACGTATTTTTTAAACTTTTTTTCTGATAACATTGCTTCCTGTAGCCTTCAAAGAGAGACTGTCAGTTTAATACTGCTATAAGTGCACCCCAGTAGAAATTTTTCGAGGAGGATTTTCAAATTTTTTGTATGAAAAAATTTTGAGGGTGGATTTTCAGGTTTTTTCTCAAAAACATTAGCAAATAGAAAAGGTTTTGAGTGAAAGGAGGAGGCCAAATCCCCCAATCAACCCTTCTGGCTACTCGCCTTGTGCACCCTAAAAAACGAATGTTGCAGACCACAAAATATTCCAATCAACAAAAATTACAGCAATTAAAATCATCAAACATTATTTCTTTAATTAAATTGTTCTTATAATATTCACAGAACTTTTTCCAGATCTGCATTTCAGCAATGTTTATAAGTACTTGAAAAAAAAATTAATTGCCATAAATTGTCGACAGCATTTTAAGTGCTTGATGGAGAAATTCTTTTCACAGCTCGCCAAACGTGACTGAGAAAATTTTACGGCATAAGAAAATGGAAGTGAATAAGTAGAAAATTCTAAACGAGCTTATTAATTAAGCGTTACGTTAAACATGCTATTTGAATTTTTGTGACGACTTTTTCATACGAGTCTAGTGACTTATAAGCTGAATATTTGAGAATTATAGTACATGGCAGTAAATAAATTTAAAAATTTGTTTATAAGGTTAAATAATTTCAATTTTAAAATTTACAATTTTTACTGGAAAGTTGGTGTGTTGAATTGGTTACAATTATTGATTTTTATTAAAAAAATTTAATTTCGCACGTCATTCAATAAATTATATTTTCTTAACCAATTTCATTCCATCCTGGATAATCATTTTTTATATATTCAGCAATCATATCTTTAACTTTTTCTACAATCTCCGCGGCCCTTTTTTGAGTAATGACACTTCTGCCACTTCTTGATGCTTTATCTTGGAGCATTCCAGATAAAGCATTTTTTATTTCAGCAACAACTTTATCAAACATTGATTGCAAATCAAATTGCTTCCTTCGAATGATGTCACTCATTTCGGATTGTTCATCTGAATAATAGTTTTGACCAGATGCAATTGCAAAAATCGCAACTAGTGAGAGAAAAAAGGCCTTCATTTTTTTAATTATGGATGTTATTCTGCACAAAAGTATAATTTAAAACTGAAATTAACTACAAACTGTTTGATTGATGTTTTGTATTTAATGCTAGCTGTAAATGTCAACATTCATCAAAAAATTCAATTTCTAGTCCTCCTCCTCATGAAATCCTTTATTTCAAAATTTAAATTTATATATTATTTTTTTTACTGAATTCATCCAGCCATGGATATTTTTTTTCTATATGAGTTTTAATATGATCTGCAATCAGCTTTTTGAATTTTCCAAAAAACTCTTGGTTGAAAATTCTTTCTGTACTTTGCGAATTTGAACCTTGAAACATACTTGATAGTCCGTTATTCATGTCATTCACGAAACCTTGTGAAACTTCATCAATCATCTGATTAAACCTCGATTTTTGATCCACTTGGGACCTTCTGGAGATTCCGGATTGTTCATTGAAACTATGACTACTGAAATCATTTTGGAATTCGTCATAGAATTTATGACCAGATGTAAAAGCTATAATCACAAATATCAAAGGTACGACTGTTTTCATATTTAATGTTTTTTTGAAAGTTAATCCACACGAAAGTACAAAATGGAACTAAATTTTTTCAAGAAGTTCAGTTCTTTTTATACTTGATGTTTTTTATTTGGTGCTACAAGTGTAAAAGATTCAAATTTAATGCTTTTAATTCTATTAAATTCCTTATTTCATATACATCTATAAACCTCCTACCCAAAATGTTTGGAATCATATTAACTTCCAATTTTAAAACAAGAATTTAAGTTTAGTTTAATTTAATTTAAAATGTGCTTTATTAAGTTTTCAATGGTCGATTACATTTCTGAATTGAAAATGCCCTATTTGCCACTATTTCTAGGAATTCTGTGGTCATCATTTTGGTTTTGATTGTTGGTGTATCCTCGATTCCAGTTATTATTGTTATTTTGGTTCATGTCATTCTGGTTTTGATTTTGGTTGTTGGTATATCCTCGATTCCAGTTGTTATTCATGTCATTCATGTTATTATTTTGATTGTTGGTATATCCTCGATTCCAGTTGTTATTCAAGTCATTCTGGTTTTGATTTTGGTTGTTGGTGTATCCTCGATTCCAGTTGTTATTCATGTCATTCTGGTTTTGATTCTGGTTGTTGGTGTATCCTCGATTCCAGTTATTATTCAAGTCATTCTGGTTTTGATTCTGGTTGTTGGTGTATCCTCGATTCCAATTATTATTGTTATTTTGGTTCAAGTCATTCATGTTTTGGTTATTGGTATATCCTCGATTCCAGTTATTGTTGTTATTCAAATCATTTTGATTGTTGTTTTGATTCCAATCATTCTGGTTCCATAGATTAAAGTTCTTACGGGCTGATTGAACAGCTACAACCGCTAACAATAAAATGAATATTTTCATGATTGTAATTTTGTAATGAATCTTTTGAGGATGAAGAAATTACTACAGAAACGTTCAATTAAATCGATCACTTTATACTAAAAAATATTTAGTGTGATTGACTTTTTATGCTGCTTTAAATTATATGCCATTAATTGATTTAAAATATGAGTACCATGAAGTTTGGTTTTGACATATTGCTCGTGATTTTATTGAACTATGGAAGTGTGTGTCTTCTTTCTTATAAAATAACAACGTGAGTTTGAAGGTGTCCAACCCCCCCCCCCTTTTTTTGAGAAAAATTTTTCAATTTGCTAGAGGTTTTCAAGAAAAAATGCCAAATTCCCCCCTAAATTTTCCCATCCATACAAAAAAATTTTAAAACCCCTCCCTCAAAAAATTTCTGGATACGCCCCTGCCCTGTGTAAAATATTTCAAATTCAGATACAAATTTTATGTGAACAAATAAAAGATTTGAGAAATATTTATTTTTTCAAATTTAATTTAGATACATAATTTGGCAAATGTCAGTGACATTTCTTTAACCCCTCAAAACTTAATAAAATAACTATAGAACAAAGCTTGAAGACTCTAAGTCGACCAAACCTTTTCAAGTCAACTTAAACTTTGTCGATGTCGAGCTCTGAAAAATGTAGCTGCGAGATCAAAGTAATCAATAATAAGTTATTTTTTAATTAATTTCTTTAAAATGTGCTTCATTTATTTTTTTGTTTTTAAATGATGTTAAAATTTGTTTTATTTTGTTTGCCGTATTTAATTACCCGACTTGTGAGTCGTCTTCACTTTGAGCCAAAATTTTTTGTGCTAAAAGTCTTCTTGCTAAACCAAGCTCCAAATCACTTTGGCTCAATCCAGCTCTCATTTGTCTGCGACTTAAACCTTGACTCAAGCCGCTTCTGCTTTGAGATAAAAGGCTTTGTGCTAAAAGTCTTCTAGCTAAACCAAGTTCTACATCACTTTGGCTCAATCCAGCTCTCATTTGTCTGCGACTTAAACCTTGACTCAAGCCGCTTCTGCTTTGAGATAAAAGGCTTTGTGCTAAAAGTCTTCTAGCTAAACCAAGTTCCACATCACTTTGGCTTTGACCAAGTCCCATACTGCTGCGTGCTAAACTTGAACTCAAATCACTTTGACTAAGACCTCCACTTTGAGCTAAAAGTCTTCTAGCTAAACCAATTTCCAAATCACTTTGGCTCAATCCAGCTCTCATTTGTCTGCGACTTAAACCTTGACTTAAGCCGCTTCTGCTTTGGGATAAAAGGCTTTGTGCTAAAAGTCTTCTAGCTAAACCAATTTCCAAATCACTTTGGCTCAATCCAGCTCTCATTTGTCTGCGATTTAAACCTTGACTTAAGCCGCTTCTGCTTTGGGATAAAAGGCTTTGTGCTAAAAGTCTTCTAGCTAAACCAATTTCCACATCTCCTTGGCTTAGTCCAAGTCCCATGCCACTGCGTGCTAAACTTGAACTCAAATCACTCTGGCTATTTTGACGAAACATCGGAGCAAATCCCTGAGCAGAAATACTTGCAACAGCAACAGCGAATAAAAGTAAAACAATTTTCATATTTGAATATTTTGCTAGGTCTGCTAATGCTGCGAAAAAAGGAATGTACTGAACCTATGAAAACCTGCAAGATTTTTATAGTAAAATTCCTTAGTTTGATTTCCATTTTATCCTTCATACTCAATAAAAAAATGACATTTTACAAGACTTGTAATTTGTATTTTATATGGGTCAAATCGAATGTTGAAATTTGATAAGCCAATCAAGTCTGTCGTGTATTCCAACATTTAACAACTTTACTATGAGTTGGGCAGAGCAGATTAAAAGTTTATGTTGGTGTTCTGTCAAGCTTCTTAGTAACCCGTATAGTGGTAAGAACATGAGAATGAAAATTGTAAGAGCGCAGGTTTCTTAAGTGCAGCAGTTTAATAATGGGAAACTAAAATGATGTAGTTGGAACGACAAAGATGCGAGAGCTATAAATTAGTTTTTGTGCACAACTGCTTTGAGAAGATGATGCGATGTATATTTGAGCTTATATATCATAATATAGTTTTAAGGAATTACTGTTAATGATAAAATCGTACCGCTTAAAGGTTTTCGGAACATTGTTGCACGATTTAAGAGCATGGATATATAAATGAATAAATAAAAAGTGCTATAAGTGTGAAAGGTTCAAATTGAATGCCCTTATTTTTATTGACTTCCTTATTTGGACTCAAAATTAGTTTCCAATTTTAAAACCAGAGTTCAGATTCAATTTAATTTAAAATGTGCTTTATTAATTTTTTATCGTTTACATTTTTGAATTGAAAATGCCTCAACCTCTATGGAAACTTTCCTTTTGGTTATCATTTTGATTTTGATTGTTATTTTGATTGTTGGTGTATCCTCGATTCCAGTTATTATTGTTATTTTGGTTCAAGTCATTCTGGTTATTGGTATATCCTCGATTCCAGTTTTGGTTGTTATTTTGATTGTTGGTGTATCCTCGATTCCAGTTATTATTCATGTCATTCTGATTATTATTTTGGTTGTTATTTTGATTGTTGGTGTATTCTCGATTCCTGTTATTATTGTTAGTTTTCAAGTCATTCATGTTATTATTGTTGGTGTATCCTTGATTCCAGTCATTCTGGTTTTGATTTTGGTTATTAGTATATCCTCGATTCCAGTTATTGTTGTTATTCCAGTCATTTTGATTATTATTTTGATTCCAATCATTCTGGTTCCATAGATTGAAGTTCTTACGGGCTGATTGAACAGCTACGACAGCTAACAAGAGGATGAAGATTTTCATGATTGTAATTTTGTAATGAATCTTTTGAGGATGAAGAAATTACTACTGAAACTTTCAATTAAATCGATCACTTTATATTAAAAAATATTTAGTGTGATTGAGTTTTTATGCTGCTTTTAACTAAAGGCTATTAATTGATTTAAAATATGAGTACCATGAAGTTTGATTAAAAATGGTTTTGACATATCGATCGTGATTTTATTTAATTATGGAAGTGTGTGTCTTCTTTTTTGTAAGATAATAATATGAGTTTGACACCAGTATGAGAAAAATGATTATGAAGCAATATAAACAGGAACGTACCCAATCCTACCACACAATGTTAATTGTTTTTCAATTTGCTGGGGTTTTTTGAGAACAAAAAATCCCAAAGCCCCCTAAAATTCCCCCTAAAGCTCATACAAATTTTTTTTAACCCCTTTGGTTTCAGGCTACACACCTGAATATACGAAATTAAACTCCTAAAATTATGGTATCTCAAATAGTTTATTATTAATTATTTAAATATTTTTAATACATGGTTTTAAGGGCTTTACAATTATGAAGTTCAGTTAAATTTGAGGAAGTACTAGGAATCCTTTAACGAATCGTTTCTAATAGATGTAAAACTTTAAGGGAAGTTGGAAGTGGTTTAAATTTTGTAATAATCTACACAAATTTTATTACAGAGAGTTCAAAAATGAAAGATGTCAAATATGTAACGTGCTAGTCAAGCTTCTCATAGCTAAAATTTGGCTAGAATAGTGAAAAGTTAAATATTTTTCAATTTAATAAATTGTGATTTATTAGTTCATTCCAAATGTACAATCAATAATCAAGTCGTTTTCATTCCTTAACTTCTGCGGAGGGAGAGAGACACGGGTTTGGTTGCTAATGCACGTCGTACCAAATTATTGGTATAATCGTTTTGATTCCAATTGTTGGTATAATCGTTTTGATTCCAATCATTCTGGCCAAATGTATAATCATTGTGGTTGTTAGTGTATCCACGGTTCCAGTTATTATTTTGGTTACTATTCCAGTCATTTTGGTTGTTAGTGTATCCACGGTTCCAATTATTATTTTGATTGTTGGTATATCCTCGGTTCCAGTTATTATTTTGGTTACTATTCCAATCATTTTGGTTGTTGGTGTATCCACGATTCCAGTTGTTATTCATGTCATTCTGGTTTTGATTTTGGTTGTTGGTATATCCTCGATTCCAGTTGTTATTCATGTCATTCTGGTTTTGATTTTGGTTGTTGGTGTATCCTCGATTCCAATTATTGTTGTTATTTTGATTCCAGTCATTTTGATTAAATTGGTTCCAATTTTTACGAGCTGACTGAGCTGGTACAGTAATAGCCAAAACAGCGAGCAAAAGTACTATTGCCTTCATAATAATAATTTTTCAAACCAACTTTGATAAAATCAAAAAATTTACTGACTTTGAGAATTTCGGTTCCATCTTTATATTGGAAAACATAGGAAAGTAATCGAGTTTTGATTGACATTTCATGCTTCATACTTAGAATTAATTGATTAAACCAAATTATACTAACTATCCAAAAAATGTTTTTAACGGGCTTTTAAATTATTGTAAATTATGAATATAATTTGTCATGGATGTAAAGTTTCTTTGATAGAAGAAGTTGAAGAAATTGTTCAAAAAGTAGAGTGTGAGTTAACTATGGCGGATTCTGACTAAGAAATTCCTTAATTTGTTAAGGTTTTCTGAAATAAAAATTCAGAATATGCACCTTCTAGCTAGTTGCATACCAACGAACAATAAAATTATGATTTTTTCATTTTTTACTAATTTTTCTTTAAACATTCTAAAGTCAATTAATTTAAAAAAATTTCTCATATATCATTCAGAAGTGTAAGACTTCAAATGTTCACTACTATTTTGTAGTATTTCTTGAGCGTCTTCAACCCATTTCATAAATCGTTTATCAAATCTATTTAATTCTCGTATGGCAACTCTGTTTAAGCGTTTTGGATGATGACATTGCATTGGGTTAATAATAATGAATAATAATTAGTCCAAAAAATGGTTGAGCAGATATGACAACAACAATAGTTAACAATATGTAGAAGTATAATAATTTTCATACTTGACATCTCTGAGGGTCGTTCATTGGTAAAAATTCAAATGAGACTGAATTTTTTTTAACTATTTACTTCTCTTTGTATAAATTTTCTCAAACTGTAACTGATCTTTGATTGATGTTTTCTGAACTGTGTTGAATTCTATGACTCACTTAATGTATATTTGCATAATGTATATTTGGACTTACTTCCAGTTTGCAATAGAAGCTCGTTAAGAGTTATAATAGCTTAACTTATTTATATAAATTTTTTAATAATAATAAACAAAAATTCTTTCATGAGAAATCACATTTATTAATTTTTTAAAAACCATTTTAACTTAATTGTTGCATTACCAAGTACCCCCACCAGGCATGGGCCAAGATATCGGCCACCAATCACCTTCTGGCTCGTTTTGATGTTCATTTTCCAAATCAATTCGTTTATGACTGTGTTGCTGAATTCGTGTCAGCATTTCAAGAAATCTTTTAGAGAATTTTTCGAAGGCTCTTTGGAATCGCTCAAATCTTTGTCTAAAATCTTCGATTTCATGAATAGTAATACCATCGTCATTTTGTGTGTGTCCCCTTTGTGCAAAATTGTTGTTCCAGTCGTTATGATTAAAACCAAGTCCTAAGTTGTTTTGAGCTGAATTTTGATGCCATTCATTTTGATTCAGTCTAAATCCCATAGTTCTGCGAGCTAAGTCTCCATTTTGATTACCTCTTGGAGGCCATCCTCTTTGAGCATGTGTGCATGCAACAATCAGAGCCAAAAGCGAAATAGAATATTTCATTTTTAAACCTTGTGAAATTTCAGCGCAGTCACTTCTGAATTTAAAATATGACTAAATTTTGTCCTTAATTATTTTCCATTTTTATATAAAAAATGTCTAAAATGGTTAAATTGGATTGACATCTAACATTTTACGCTTGGTTTAAGCAGGTTTAAGGATGATGTTTGAAATAGTATAAGAATTTTATTCTTTAAAACCTTGCAAAACTTTGAAAGTGATTTTGATTTTATGTAAAATAAGATAAATTCATGTCCAAGATTGCTCATAAATACGATAACGCTACGGATTTAAAATAGTGTCTCAAAATTGTTTGTAGAAAAAATTATGTGGCATCAGAAAGCTGAAAAATTTGAGCGATTAAGACAATTTTTATCATTCGTCAAGTGAAAATGCAAACATTTTTCTTACTTATTTAATATCACGTCTCATGCTATGTTTAACTTTTCCTTTCTGTTTTTTATTTTGCTGTAATCTATTATGAAAAAGGGGAAAAAGTTTTTTTTACAGAGAAACAGCAAAAAAATTTTGTCTCGACAATTTTTGTGATGTACTATGTGCCATTAGCAGGCTGAATATGGATTTGCCGGAAAAATTCTCATCAAATTGTGCTCACAATCATAATTTTCGTGCTTATTTTTCTACATCATGTGCAGGAAATTTATTCAAAATTGATGGGGTTCAATTTTTTAAAATTACAGCCGAAAACTTCTTGAATTATTAATAGAATTTTCAATGAATTGAGGTTATGTAATTATTCAAAATTATTTCTCTAGGATTATGTGAAAGACTTTATTCAATACAGTCTACTGCGCATATTGAAAAATTAAATATTTATTAATCATTATTCTATGACACGTAAAGTCTATAAATCTTTCAAAATACTCAATTTTTAGTCCTTTAATTATTTTGGATGAGTTGTAAAATTTCTGAAGAATAAGTGAATTCATGCACGTTTGAAAAGAAAGACGAAACCAAGCCAAGGATGTCGTTTGAAAAAAATGTCCATCAAATATTGAATTTTATTTTTGTATTATATGAATTTTATGTTTAAAAAATCCTAGCAAATTAAATGACCCCAGGACAATAAATGGTAACGACAGCCTGCATAAGTCATAGAATAACTGTTTGTACCCCAAGCAGCATGCATCCGATTAAACAAAATGCTTTTATTGTAAACATTTCACCAGATTTAATTGCTCATCTTTTCCAACATTTACATTGCATGCATTAAAATGTAAAGGATAAGGATGAGATTTCTCATAAAGCTGTTGTTTTTATTTCCATTCATATGACTTCATGTACAAGCCATTTGTGATTCAAAAGCGTATAAAATATTTAAATTTAAAATGAGAAATCTTAAAACATTACGGGAAGTAAGTTTCACAATTTTTTTCCTAACCCACAACAACTGACGAGGATGAATAATAAGGAGAAAGATGAGTTCATACAAACAATTTAAAATGAAAAGAGTCTACGACAGGATTGTCTTATGTTTGTGCTGTATGTTATTTAGTTTAACATGCCATCCACATACATATATGAGATAGTTTTGACATCTTATATCAAACATTCGAGAAAAACAAGAAACAGCACATGAAAAGCACAAAATGATGAGCATGAGAAAGTAAGGCAAGCGGAAGATGAAAAAGTCTTATTTGTGGTTTCCTTTCCTTATCTTTCTCGTAATAATAATAATAATAATAATAATAATAATCATTGTGTGAGGATTATGAGAGTTGAGTTAAGTTACCACATTACGTTACAGTTTGAGTTTCATTTAATGTGTTCTATGACATATCATTTTCATCATTCAACTCTTCATCTTCTTCTTTTGTGGCTTTTAGTTTTCAAACTTTCATCATTATATCTTGAAATGAGCTTTTTTAAATGCTGGATGATGTAAAGCTTTATGGATTGTCAAATGATCATTTTCTCTTTAATTGCTCGTTTTTTCGATGGGATCTGAGAAGCCTTTTGTTTGATGGTCGCCATAAAAATTTAAAATAGATTTTTTTGGAAAGCCTTCGTGGTTTTATTTATATTTCATAATAAAAAAATAATAAGTTGTCCTGCAGGTTCTCAAATCCACACTAGCGGTATCGACATCACAATAATAAGGCATTGAAGTAGCAAGTCACTCTGCCATTGAAATTTCTCAGTCAACCTGTGAATAATTCAAAAACAAAGCTAAGCCACACAAAAACACAGGTACTAAAAACAAGCTTATAAGTAGAGCATAGTGTTCATGATGTTCCTTAACAAACTAAAAACACTTACAGAAAATTCCTACATTTTTATCTTCATTTAAATTTATTGTATGTCTTCGATTGCAATGAAAAAGAAATTTAAAGAACAATAGAATCTTTCTTGCTGTTTGTTCCATTAAATAATGCTTAATAAATTACGACAATTCTCTTTCACAACTTTTATGAATAAAGGAAAACGGTAGAAGAAAAAGGAACTGAAAGGAAGAAAAACTTCTCTTTTAATTTGAACAAAAATTACAGAACAGTTGCAGAAGTTGTATCGTAATTTAAATAAAAAACTTCTTGTATGTTGTATTACAGTTTCTATTGTTATAGATTTATACATCAACAAATCAGAATTTTTGACGAAGTAGGATACAAACTTTGCCAGGTAGCATTTACTGTCAACCTAATTTGGTCCTAGGCGATCTGTTTCTCGGGTTTACTCTAAGAAGTACCCCAGCTATAAGGCAAGAGTATAATCGAGAAGCCGGCTCCAGGACTATGCACGTATTAAACTTAAAATTTATGTTGCTATGCTTTTATGCACTGTAATTTTTGTTGCAATTTTTTTTTTGATTTTAAAATGATTCAGCAAACTATTATTCAATTTGCATTTATGATAAGGTTTGAATGTCTTCAATGGATGAACTTTCTTAAATTTCAATTTTCGAAATTGTTTCTTTCTATGCCTTAATATAAATTTAATCAAGTATTCAAGGACAAAGATAAAAGATGAAATAAAGCAGCATCCTAGCCAAATATTAAAACCGAATAGTAGATCATCTAAGCTTAAAATTTTAGGACCCTCTTCATCTTTAATATATTTTGTCTTTTGAGTATAATAATTGTCAACTAAATACTGCATAATACCGGTAGGAATTAATTCTCTTATTATTTTGTTGTACATAGGAAAGTAAAACGATAATGTCCAAAACATGAAAACTTCATGTGTTGTATATAACACTGGATCATCGAGTCTGTTCCATTCATATTTTTGTTGCATACTTTTTTCAGCATGATTTTGATAAAACTCATCAACACATAGAGCCATTTTTGCCAATGAATTTTGTGATTGAGTAGTAAATGCTTTTAAAAAATCTTCCGAAGTAAGAAGCTTAACGTCAGGCCTATTGGAAATAATATAAAGCTATGAATAGATATTAAATAAATGAAAATTTTGTTACCATTTTTCGTTACGATGTTCACCCCCTGACAATTTTGCATTTATTATCAGTGCATAAACATTATATTTTCTATCAATAACGTCTTCAACTGTCCTCGGCGGTGAACGTCTGGGCTCGCTTGTCGTCAATTCAAAAAATTTACTTTGAAAACAGGTTCGGAAAATCAAACAGAAGTAGATGAATAGCAGGAGAATAAATCTTGAGAAAATTGTATTCGGTAGTTTCGTTTGTGATATTCCGAAAAATATGCTCACTACATTCCATAATGGAGTCTCAACTTTTTGACCATAAACGAGACTTTGCGTGGATTTTGATAAGCAATTAATGATGAAAATTGTTAAAAATGTAAGGAAAAACGTTGAACCCAAAAAAATCCATGTACTCAAGTCAAATGGTAACAAGAACTTTTCATATGGCGTGTACTTTTCACCTGGTGTGACAAGCATATTGACATTTAAGTTAACTATCACATTTGATACTCTTAAATCAGATTTATATATGTGTAAGGTCAATACTTGAAAAAAGACCGTTGGGATTTTATATGTTTTATTTATTATGTATAAATCAAAAGAATCAACGGATGGATTAAAAATCCATTCAGGTTGTATGTGAAGTGGTTGGTATCCCACTGAGTAATTATGAAATTTGGATGCTATCTCAAAAATTACTGGTGCTATTCCATGAATCTCATAATCGGTATTAAATTCATTAGGAAGGCAATATCCTGATACATGACCAACATTGTTTGACTCTATAGGAATGGGTAGCATGAAAACCAATTCACATCCATGATATTGAATGAATTTATCATAATTCAGGACCATTGAAGTCCAACTTAATGATTTTTTGGAGAAAGTATTGAGCTTTTTGAAACTTGGACGGTTACAATCACCAGGACTGTACCATTCAACAGACGATAATGTCACTGTTTCTGCTTCATTTGTGATGAAGTATGTATGGAATAAAATGACGTTTGTAAAATAGTCAATCGTGTCGTAAGATAAAAACAATTTCAATGCTTTTAGTTGATCAAGTGTAACGTTTGGAATAAACACAAAATACTTGATTTGCTCATTTTGATATCTTCGAGGTTTAAACATATTTTCAAGATAGTAAAAATCAACAGATGAACTGAGAAAAATAAAATTTGAGTGTTCTAAGTGATTTTGAGACTCGATTGACTCAAAAAACTTTATTTGATAATTAAATTTAGACTCGGATCTCGAAAGAAATTCACTCAAAATACTCCATGAAAAATCCTGCACAAAACCAAAAACTAAGATATTAAATTTAATTTTCTGCTTCGTGAGAAAAACATCAGCTACATTGTGAAGAACATTAGAGATTATTGCTGTATCAGGATTTATACTGAATGGTTGAAGAACATTTTCGCACAAAATTAAGCCACAAAGTAGAGGCAAAAATAGAGAAATAGCCACAATTTTCACATTAAACCCTATTTTTTAGTAATTTTTAATTCCACTTTAGACGAATATTAAAGACAAACTAATAAGTATTCTTAAAAATAAACTAATATTATACTCGATTATATGTAATTAATTTTTTATATATTCATCATGTAGATGAAATCTTTAGAAAACACGCATGTACAATTTTTTCAACATCATTTTATTAGTAAGGAATTAAATATTGACGTGATTTAGAAGATCTAATTTTAAGTGAAATTGATAATAATTTTTATTTTTTCAAGAATCAACGTTATACAAGCTATGATGTTTATACAACTCAATCATAAATGAATCAAACTCTTTAGAGATATCTTCGAAATGGGTTTTCTGAATTTTCTCATCATCGTTTAAATAATCAAAATGTTGCTCATCATCTTGGACGTCGTAATGAATATCGTCATGATAATTGTTAAATTTATTTGTATCAAATAATGGAATGCCGTATACACAACTTAAAACTAAAGCTAATTCCAAAAAAGTTAAACTATTCATTGTAATTTTTTTATTTTAGTTATCAGCTTCGAGTATGAGTTTTAAACTGAATAAGTAAATGGTCGTTTTTATTTTTTATATATGATTGACGTCCATTTAAATTATTAAAATGTAGTCTTGACAACCATGTAATTTGAAATTATTTAAAAAAATTTACAGAAATTTATTTAGAAACGTTACCTTAATCGAAATTTTCTGATATTGTCTGATTGATTTTCTGCTTATCCACACTAATTAATCTGCAAAAAAAGAAAGATTTTTTTTAAAAAATTAAGTAAGTAAGACTATATAATAAAAATGTTTGTGTAAATTCTCAAAATTATACTAGAATTTCTAAAAAAATTAATTAATTTTCAACTTTATGCATTTGAAAAAAAACATAAAATTCCCATAAAACTTAAAGAATAATCTGTCATGCCCAATGAATCCTCATCTTTGTTTATTTCGAATATAAATTAAAGCCTAAATTTTTTAAATGACATTGTTTTCCCAAACATTTGCATTAGATGTTTAATCCCTCGTCAAGAGTGACATTTTATTTGCCCAAAATAAAAAAGAAAAAAAGAAAATATTTTTATTACAAAAGTTGTGAATGTGAATGAGAAGAATTTTGAATTCAAGCCAACAATATGTGAAGAAGAATTGTTTATTTTAATGAAAAGTACGTACTTAATTTAAGTAAATATTGGAAAATTAAAGATTTCATCCAGAAGGGCCAAGAGTGTAGCTGCAAAAAGGCCGGTGTACTTGGGTCTACCCTAAATTTAAAAGCTTTTAATATTAACGAGTTTGACCTTCAAATTAATAAAATATTAAACAAACTTTCTGTGACTTACAAAAAGCTTATTTTTCCATTTTTAAAGTAAAGATTGAAAACTGAATGGAAATTTCCACAGCAAAATAAACATCTTGTTTAGTTTGTAATATGGTTTCCTCTACAAAGTATACAGCTTAAATTGAGAAGCCTTCGAAACATCAACATAAACACGCTTTTCAGAGAACATTGCATGACTGCCTCAAGTAACAATTTAAAATCAAGATTCTACATTTCAATCCTTTTAATTTTAAATTACGTGTATTCTCTCTATGCATGCGAAAAATTAAAATCTCTCATTTATGGAACTAAAAAAGCAAACTTTTAATGCAAAATAATTTTTTTCATCTTCATTTTCTTTAAATAACAGTGAGACACAGACACGAAAGAAGGAAAACTTTAAGAGAATTTATGCTTTCCTTTCTCGATGAAACGATTTGCGGTATAAATTCTCAAAAAAAGAAAGAAAACTTTCGTCTGAGAGAAATAAAAATAAATCACGTTTCTATCTTTGAATGACTGCAGCTTTTTTTACTGTCTTTCCTTTGAATCTGATGATCCAAAAGCGAAATTTTTCTCTTACAACTTTTTTTGCTGCCTTTCTATCTGTCTATTTCATCTTTTTCTGGCTCAAAGCTGTGATAGAAAGAAAAGCATAAAAAGATGAATTTTTTTCATAAACCGACAATTTTCTGTCATCGTCAGTCTCCTTTATATCGTATCAATTCATCTATCATGCGGACGTTTTTCTTTCATTCCCTTTTATTTTTATATTCTCTCCTCTTATTTTTGTGTGTTTTTATAGATTTTTAGTTATTATTAATGGCCATTCACTGTTGATAATTTACTTATTTAGATAAACTGGCTTTAAATATTCATTGATATTAATATTATGTAGTGCAACCTACAGATTTTTTAATAAAGCTTGTGAATAATATTTAATGACAGGGGCGCTGCCAGAAATTAAATGATATTTTTTATTAAGTACTAAAAGAGAGTGCAAATTTCAGTGAGTATGCTCAAGAACATGCTCTCTGTTTGTTAAGATAATCTAGAATATAGCAAAATTATTATTTGACAGTCCTGTTCCATATCAAATCATAATTTGCCATTGCTATGCACCCAATCTTAGCACAAACAGATGAAACCACTCGAAAATTTCATTTCCATCAAAAACTTGCTTGACTGTCACAATTTATTTACGCACCACTTTGAATCATATCAACTACAGTTGCCATATCATTATTATTTGATTACCCACAACATATGATATACAATTGCGAAACTGCTAAGGTTAAATGTTACGCACATGCCACACATCTTTAGCAACCACAGCAACTTGTAAATGATACTTTTTTTTGTAAGTGACACATTATTATTAAATTTTCAAAACTGAAGGTGATGATGATTTGGTTGTGGCAACAGTGTAATATAGAAAATGATTCTTTTCACGAGTTTTGGAAGTAGTGTGATATTTCTTTATGGTTTTGAGTATCAATGTTTCTTGTTTATTGAATAAGTCACGCGATGTTGTCTTCTTTTTGACGTTTTGTGCTTGAAATTGTCTATCATGGACATTTTGGAGGAGTGGGTTAAGTGGTTCCGTTTCTTAATGTTTTTCGGAAATTCTTGAATTTTTTGATGGTCGTGACCAGCAGTTGGGTACTTCGAGCGCCTTATAATTTGGGGTTGAGCTTAGATTTAAAAATATTCACGTTCTTGACGTTTTTAGTCTATTCCAATGATCACCACTCACAAAAACTTGAAGAATATCTGCTATTAAGAGCAAACGTTATATCACATTACATTCTTGACTTTCAAACTCACAATAATGACTCCCTTCTTTTTAATTGCTTTCCTTCATTAATCCGTAATCTGATTGCCAATCATGCTTTTTACAATGTAATCTCAAAAACTTCCTCATTTAAGGAACAACAAAAATTCTGAAATTCTCAATTTTTCTATGTAAATCGATAATGCTGAGTTTACAAGAGTTTTAATAACATCCAATAGTGCTTCTGTTCCGAAAGTTTTCAATGAGCTTTATCCATTTATTTCACTACCAATTGCATTTTTCTCTATTCAACTTGAAAATTGAGAAAGTTTTCCTCATGCCATTTATGATTGAATTTCATCTTCATCCCTCCTTTCATTTCTAATATTAATTTTACTTCAAATTAAAATTTTTTTGTTTTCAGTCATGCGAGCAATAAGGAAAAAAGTATGAGGAATGAAACAGAAAAGGGGAGTGTATAATGAAGATTGAAAGTAGCGAATTGGAATGATAATATAGTCTATCGTTCCTATTACTCGTTATTTTATGTTTTGTAACATTGAGGAACTTTGTCTTCTTCTTTGAAATTTGCACGGAACAGAACGAGAAATTTTCATCTAGTCACGGTCGTTAAATAAAATAATTGAGGGAAGGAAAGCTCTACAGAGTATGATAGAAAGAAAAGAAGTGTCAATTGAAAGCGACATCATTAAACTTAATTAGATTCTTTCGCATTTTCGTAGTCACGATTATCATCAGCATCATTGATGTTGTCATTTCTGTCGACATCTGTATTGCTGTTGATGGCTTTTATGGATATATCCATCATTTCCATCTAACTTCAAATTATACAAATTGCATGAAAATCGTAAAAATTTCAATTTCTCAATTTGTTTACTTTCTGCTTTCCTCATCTCAATATCACTGGTGTGAACTTGGTCCTGACATTCTATTTATAGAGATTGCATGTAAAAATATTAGTTTTCTTTGATTATTGTTTATTTCGGCTGGTATTATAGAGCCAAGTTTACAACAGTATTTACATTGTTGTACGGTGGAATGTCAAAAAGTCTTATGATGAGTTTTCTTACTGCCTATTTACATTTCATGCTTAGTCTACTTCGTCTTTTTCTGGTTTCAATTTTTCTCGCTTTTTTCAGTGCGGTTTTTGGGTGGAGACATCATTTTGTCAGACTTATAAATTGAGTAATCTGTGTTGAATAATAAGTAGACAAGGAAGTGAAATAAGGGAAGTTTGGAGCAACAGTATGAAGACTTCTGTTTTGGCTCCAAAATCAATGTTGTCTATTTGAAATTTTTGGTATGGAGAGGTTTGAAACTGAACTGAATATAGCATCTGATTCACTGAGTCTTTTTCGTACACTAAGATGTATCTAGTTCTGATCTGATAAGTCTTAATAAATGCGCTTCTATCCCTAATCAGAACCAAAACCCCACCCATAATATTTTATATTTTCTCTGTCTGTTTTCAAAACACAAAAAGAACCTACAGAAATAATTTATTTAATATTCTCTCATACATTTATGTAGGCTTCTGCTATTTTATGCATCCCCTCCCATTTCATCATTTATCATCGTTCAAGTCATTTTTTACGACTTGAAATTCCTTCCTCCTTAACATTCTCTCTCCAAATTTTTATGCATACATTTTTCAAAGTCAATATTGAGCTTACTTGATTTCCCTTTTGGCATATGCTTATTTCATTACTTTCCATAAATCAGTACCTATTTGTAAAGCATGCATGCACAATAGCGCGTAGATGAAAATGTGTACTCTAATTGAAAAGCTTTCGCGTTCCTAAATAGAAAAATTCTCCTTCTCTTTTCTCACAATCATCTTTACGACTTGTGCATTGTTGTTAAAATTGATATTGAATGGGGTGGGAAGAAAAAATAAATAAAAAGTAAGCACAATATACTTTACTTTGAGTGCTAAGATCTTTAAAAAGGCATTAAAAATGAGAATATATTTTTTGTTGTTCTTAAGGGTTAGTAGTAAGTAATAGGGATTAGAAATTTATCCTATTATGTCTTCTACTTTTCCTTCCTTTATATTTTACTTAATTCCTTTGCTCCTAGCTTGTTAGAGGTTGAAACATTTAAAAAAGTTTCAAATTTTAATGGATGAATGAGTTTGTTAAAAAAGAAGCTTATTTTCTGGAGAATTTAAGAGCATTTATGTCCCCTAGCAACTAGAAAACCATCATGACATCAAGCTTCAAACTGTAAATTGAAACAAACGGATTATACCTCAAATCACAGTTTGATTGGATATCAGATTTCAGTCACCATCATTCAATTTCAAAAATGCATGATTAATCCTCAATAATTCATCAACTTATAGTTTCTAATCCTCGCATTCGTATAGCTGAACGAGTACAGAATTCAATTACATGAGAACAGAAAAAGGAAATGCTCGAGTTGCAATGAGAGAAGATTAATAGATTTACGATGTGATCTTTCTTCAGTTACATTCATCATCTCCATTCTTTTCTACATGATTCATTAGTTGCTGAAAGTACATGACATGCAGCAGCAGTCGAAGCATTAGAGAATGTATTGAGTTGTATAAGGACTTACTCAAGTGGAAGAAAAAAAAGCTGCAAAAAATATTGTAAAAAAGAACGACGAGGAACGGATGAAAATGGCTGTCAATATTTAAATTTACATTTATGACATGACTTTGGGGGTCGTTCACAAATGACATCATTTAAATAATAAGAATTTTTAGACAACAACAATTTCTCATACAATTTTTTCTTCTTTTGACTCTCACACAGCTTCAGTGGGTCAAGGAAAGTCTTTCATCCCTAAATCGCAAGTAACTCCTTCAAGATGACAAAAAGTTTCCAATGAGACATAAATTTAACCCTCTCACTGAGAGTATTAAAAGAGACATGAAAGCTTCTTCTCATCTCATTGAATTTTCTGTGCATAAAAATTTATTATTATCAAGAAATAAGATCCTTTTTTGAATGTTATCGTCTGTATATAATCATATAGTGATGCATAATGTTATTGCCAAAATATGTACCCACAGAAGGCTGTACATAAAATTGGAAATGGTCATGGAAAACAAGAAGATTATTTCATCTCATAAACATCTCATGAATTATTAAAGGAGGAAAAATGCTATTCATCCGTTTGGAAAGGCGAATAGCTGACTTAATGAAATTAAATAGTCATCTATGATCTTCTTCTTTTATGCAGGTCAAGCTGATGTATGTAAATCATAAAAAATTGCTGTAAAAGTTTATACTATTCTATTACTGTAGTAATAAAATTTTTATACTGTAGATTGATGAAAGAATAAAAGGATGTCCTTTTCTGAGGTGGAGGCCAGTTTTATTTTGGTATATAGTCTTCTTCTCCTTCTGAAAGCTGACGTGGGTTAGACACGTGTGGACTTAATGCTAAAATTATAAATTCACATTAATGAGGAATATCATGTGGAGCTGTATTTCATTTTAATTATGGATTCTTGGAGGAAAATTAATATTTTCATTAAAATTGATATTTTAATGCCCTTCCATTAGTGGACATTATTTTTGGATTCAATTTTCAACATGTGATTCTCCTGCCCCGTACTTTCTGTGATAACTTTTTGCAAAAAAAATGATAAGCAGCTCTAGCCATCCCTAACCCCTAAATATTGGACGTCATAATTAAATGACACCACGACTTTGAATTCTTCATAAAATTCTCCAAATACTTCAAAGCTTTGATCTGCAGCTTAATGTCTTTTATGATAGACTTTTCCCTAATTCCAAAAAAAAAAAATGCAATAGAAAATGCACCAATTTTCTTTCAATTGAATCTAATGACTTACAATGCTCAACGAATTTACGTTCAGCAATGATTTCCTTAATCGAAAAATAGAAACAGACGTCGTAGACGAATAAAAAATGGAATCAATTATGGAAACTTTCAATTGCACATTACTGCACACTAAAACATTTTTATAAAAGTTTATCTGGCAATAGAAATTGAACATTTTCAGACGAGTACGGAATGTTCAATAGTTGGCTGTAGGAAGTCAAGGGAGGAAGGAGGATTGCGAGAGTTAAGATAGTTACTTAGTAGTTGTCTCGAATGTATGGGAAGAAAAAGAAGCAACAACAAAACAGAGAATTGAGATTAAGCTAGCACAGAAGAAAGGGAAATGTTCCGCAAAATAATAAGCTCGAAATGATTCAGATCACGAATTTTTCGTTGCTCATAGTTTCTTTCAATCGCCTCCTCCACCCACTTTGCCATAAGTTTTTTTTCCTCATTCATTCACAGAAATAAAATAGAAAAACTTTCAATCCAACATTATACAAAAGAGATGATGAAGGAATGAAAGCAATTTTGACCCTTGAGAAATGATTTCGTTTTTTGCAACATCTAATTTTCCTCTTCTTATCAAAAGGGCTACAAAAACGATGAATGAAGCCTAATAAAAACCTTTCGAAATAAAAAAAAGTTTCAATGAAAATCCTTCAGACATTGTTGACAAAAGTTTTAAGACATGAGAAAATGAAAGGCAAAATGGATCAAAACACAATCCGTTCACAACGGTTGTACTCGAATCAATGGAACTTTTATTTTTTTGAACGGAAATTCCTCATTTTTCATATTGAAGGATTTTCTTATTGTTTTGAGCTTCCTGGTGGAATAGCGCTTTTAGGACTGAAAATTCTCGTTTACATCCATTAGCTGCTTTGGGTCGTAGAATAAATTTCCTGTCGCTAAGCTTACAAAATTGAGAATAGAACGTAAAATACGCATTGTATGTAGGAGGCTTTATGATGAGTTTGCATACAGATCTATGGATTGATTTTTGACTAAATTATATGAAATTTTTATTGAATGCTAGCGAGAACCAGTCTGATGTGCTTTTCGGGAGATCTGGAGTTGAACAGGCAGAATTACAGACACAGAGTTAGATTCTGTCTGATCACAGGTATATCAACCCAGCATGCCAGCATAGCAGCAAGTACGAAAATCCCAACAGCAGACAATCTACGACATTTTGGTGCCACAAGTTCCTCAACTTATCGCTATGGCTTCTGAACTAAGATTACATCTCAATCATCAATTCACGAAAGAAACAAGAAGCGATAACAATCAGCTATTGTTACCCCGACATTATGACGTTGATTTCCCCTTGCCTGTTTAATGCTTGCTTTTGCTATTTTATTTTGTAGTATACTTAATCTCACTGAGTGAGATGAAGCAATTATGCTGATAAAGCGCAACAATAGAAGAAAAATAAAATAAGCAAATGCTTTATGACTTGAATGAAGGGAGAATGGGAAGGGAAAGGAAAATAAAAAAGAGAAGGAAAAAGTCATTTCACAAAGTGGTAAAGTAAATTGCGTTGAAAATAAAATGAGAAAGGAGAAAAATGATAAATTGAGTAAAATTCTATGCCTTTTTGGACTACAAATATATATGTGAGTGTTGAGCACGATTCGCACAACAAAAGGGGAAATAATGAAGCAAAAAAGAACTTTTTTCTCATAAAGCCTCCCATGAGAAGCTTCAGTACGATAATGTCACGGTCTTGAAAACATGAATGCGTGCGTACATGTATATTTACAACAAAACATAACGTGTAGGCATGCTGCTTCAATTTCCTCTCTCTTACTGCCGATAAAAATAGGAGGCTTCGATGATGGAACAATCACCATTCAACTAATTCCCCCCTTTTCAAAAAGCTCCTAATCTTCAATGTTGCCTTTCAATATTGTTATTATTATTATTATGTACTAAGTCTTGCCAAATTCATTCTCTTTCTCTCTTGTGTTTATAGCGGATTAGAGTGAAATAGAAATGAGTTGAATTTATCCATGATGTGGACATTACATTCTACGTCATTTAGGTAAGAAATGTTCATTAGAGCATCAGATGCCATCCACAGCAGTTCAAATTGTTTCATTTTGGATTCCAAAGATTAGGTTTGGAGTCATACAAGTCGGTTAATGACTGATAACTAGGGGAGAGGTGTCTAATGCTGTGTCATACATCACAGAAAACAAAATAACTTCATACTGTGGTTCAGGAAATAAATGAAATGCACCTGTTAACTATTAAAAATTCAATTGAAAATGTCCTTATCTTGAAAAAATCAATATGAAATGTAGGAACACCGGGTGTCGTTCTTCTTCTGCTTGTGATTGTTAAAAAGCTTTTTTTCTTCTTCTTCCTTCTTTTTACATTTTCCATTTCAATTTATCACTTTTTTTCTTCGCATGATATTGAGGATGTGAATTATAGTGATAAGGTAATCAAGAAAAGTAACATTTTTGTATTTTATCTCATGCACGAATGCGAAAAATACTGACAATGACAACGGAATTATTTGCGAGAAAATGTTTTATTCCATTACAAACTCATCAAATTTATGAAAGTCTTAGTGGTGTTTAATATTGTCAGAAAGAAAAACATGAACAGATAAAGATGTGCTTTGAGGCATAATCAATGCCTTCTTCAAGTTTATGTGTATTTAGGAGCTTTTCTATACTTTTTGTTTCCTCATTTTTCGTCCATAAAATGAATTAATTTTGAGTTTTACTGATGAAAATTTCATTCTGTCTTAAAAGTTGTCTTAAAAAGTTTTCAAAGATTTTTAATTAGATGTACGAATTTTAGGTAGGCAGTACCTTACGTAGGTGTTGTTGTTTAAGGGAAAATACTCAAATGATGAAACTTTACGGAAAATCTTTCTATCAACAGCATTCGCTGATGCGAGAATTCTAATTAATTTAATGTTTATTGTTAGGTATTTATTATTTACATTATGAGCTTGAGAAAGGTATAGGATGTAGATCCTGCTCTGCAGGTTTAATTTTTCCTCGGAAATTCACAGCAAGTGGGAACTTTTGGTTCAAAATGATGTGAAATTCAAGGAATTTACGCAATTTTCTGATGAAAAACATTTCAATCGCATTTTACAGCGTCTGGCAATGCTGATTTTAACAAGAAAAATAAATTTTCATTTCAAGTTTCCATCAAATTGCTATCTTCGATTTTCCAATTTAATTTATTTTGGAATCAATTTCTAATAAAAATAATGATCAAAATTGTTCTGCAAGAAATTTTTCTCAATAAAAATGGAAAAAAGCTCAAACAAGCTCAATATGGAAAGAAAAACATTACGAAAATTTCTCCGAAAACAATCTTTTTAAATTTAATAAATCTTGTTTTCCTCTCAAACTTAATGTATTCGTGCCCTATAAAAGAGCATTTCAATCAGCGTTCAATTTAATGTATTAATACCAAATAAATGAAAAAAGTGAAAGAGCATGAAGAAGAAGAAGAGGGTGAAAGAGCTTAAGGCGTATTTAGAAAGGGTCCCGATGGAATATACACGAAATATAATGTTTCCATCATTTCCATATTTCATTTCTTCTCCCATTTAATCAATTTAAAGATGTACATTTTAAATAAAAAGTATATAAACAAAATATTTTCGTTCCTGAATGAGAAAAATAAAATTTTCTGTCAAAGTAAAAAAAAACATCGATGCTTCATGGAATAAAAATAAATATTTTTCATCCCCAAATGCTGCCTTCTTCTTTTATTCATTCATGTCTTTACTTTATCTACTTCTCATACTCCCCAGTCATACGCTATTGACATCACATTGACATTTCACTCGTTTATACCCAACAGTCGAGGAGCATTTAGCATGCAAATATGTCTCTTTTTAAACTTGTACAAATAGTGGATCTGAATATAGTGAACATATATGCATGAAGGAAGTAATACGAGATCTTTTCGCTGTTCACTTTTATGTGCGGATATATCCTTACTATCTTTATCGATATATCGATTTTGAATAAATACATGCGAAGCATCATGTGATGATAAAATGGAAGAAAAGGATTCTTATGAGCTTATTTATCGGTGAAAGAGTGTCGTGGGAAATGAAAGGTATTGTGGGAATATTACTGTTTACCTGGCTGACTGAGGTATTGTTGTATAATAATAGAGGTATTTGAATTTCAAAGGGAATTTTACAATAATGTGGAAGAGATTTTTTTTAAGAATTGAAATCTATATTGTTGGACTTGCTTTGCTACTAGCTTTGAAATTTGTATGAAGTTGGAAAGTTTGCGGAAAAATGGGACTTTTCATATCATGTAGATTGATACCTTATTAATGACCAATAAGCATTTGAATATGCTAGGCCTCAAATTTATGATCTCTGTATCAGCAATACAGTCATTAGATGTCCATGTCTTAAACCACTACATCACTGAGCCATTTCAATTCTCAACTACTATGAAAAAGCGCTTAAATCCATTCACAACCACGAAATTCAATTCCTCATCCAAAACTTTTTTCATCCAATCAAAAAAATTTTTATTCCGCAATTTCTTTACCATTTCCATCTTTTTTGTGTTAGTAATGTATTATTATTATAGTTCAGAAAGAAAGATGAGAATTTTCTTTATCAACAAAGCAGCTATATGCTCTACATCATCATTATTGGATAAATATTGTCAATACACGTCTAAAGGAACGTGAATATTGAGACTTTATGAATATTGGGATTTCGAGAACTTATTCAAGATTATATGGTAGCGTATTAGGATGATTTTTGGATATAAATTTGAAAAGTTTTTCAACATCATGCATAAGGGTTGTTATTGGATTTCATCATACTAGATGAAATTTTTATATTATTGGATTTTCATGAAACTTTGTTTTCTTTTTCGATATTTCTGTGCTTTCGACGTATTTTTAAAAAGAAAACTCTATTATGGTAAATCAATAGATACGTGTTGCTGGAGGGTAGAAGAGATGGAATATATTTTTGTTGATGGATTACTGTTCTCTGAATTAGCTTAATTGAATAGCATATTGAATGTTTTTCAGGGCCCATTTTTGTAATTTGAAAGATGCTTTATGTAAAATTATAAAACTTGATAGAAATCTCGAATTTTAAAGTATGATACTAGACAGAGCCAGAACCAAAGTGTGGAGAGGGGCAATAGGGTCCGAATCCAATACCTTAGAATATGCCTTACCCAATTCTTCCTATTCATGATTAAGCAAATGTAAAAGGGTTCTATCGCTGACTATAATTAGAAGCCTTTCATAAAATTCATCTAACAATCAAGCAATAAAATTTAAATCCAAAATTCTTACTAAGTTCATTAGCAAGACATCAAAAGTTTCAAGATTTACTTTCTAGAATTCAGCTCTAAATTGTGAACCCTTTCAAAACTCTCAAACTCATTTCAAATTTATGAAGTCAAAAGAAAAAGTTTCTAAGAAATGTCAAACCTTTGCTGCTGAAAATTTCTTCAAAACATTCGAATTTATTCATTAAATAAGTTAATTTTTAAGAAGAATTCCTCAACTCTTCAAGCACAAAAGTTTAATGGAGAACTTCAGCATGTCACAATATAAATTCTTTGAAAAATTAAAGAGGAAGTTTCTACTGTAAACACGTACTTTCTCTTGTCTCCTTGTTTATAGTGTAACACGAGAACCTATTGTGCTTAAAAAGTTTTCAAAATTGATGTTATCACGTCCTCGTAGCATCAACAACAAAAATATTAATAAAATTATTCTCGTTCCACATTAAAATATAAACTTTCACGGCAAGGAAGAAGTATGTTTGATGACTGTCATAAATTTGACACTTTATTCAATTGTTGAAAAATATTTCAAGACATTTTCTCTATCACTCTGTGTCATCATGTCCTACCTATCCACCCTTCCTTTTCCCAGTGCGAAAATCACACAACATAAAACTTTTCTTTTAAGAAATATGGAACATGCAGAACGGAATGTGTTTCTCCTTTATTGTTACACAGAAAAAAATGTCAATATTAATAAAATGTATATCTACTTCAGCAACATCATGTAAATCGAAAATAAATGGGATTTGTAAAAGAGATAGAAAGTTGTAGTCAAATAATATTGCAATTTTTGTACATAATAAAATTGTTGGATATTTTTTTTATAAACTTTCCATACGACATTTTCAATATGAAATGAAAATAAATTTTTTCGCTTTTTCTGCTTGGATTTGTACAGTGTTTTTGTGAGGATTTTGTCAGGTTTTGTTAGACTTTGGATTTATCATCCAATTACTGCCATGTGATAAATTATTATTACGTCCTGATCCCCAACAAATAGAAGCTTTCTAAACACGTAACCAATAATTTTTGAAGAGTTACTGAAATTGATTGTCAAGGTTGCTACTACCTTGTTGTAAATATACTATCCATCCTCAAAATTATCAATCCTTGCAAGGTCCTTAAGCAAAATAGCAGACTCATAAAGTTTCCAATTGACATAAATTTTCTCACCAAATTCCATTAAATCCTGCAAGATTTTTCTGTTAGGGCATGACAAGAAGATCTTGTACATTTTATATTCGTTCAATATATATTTTCTTTTGCTTTTCCTTCTTCTAAAAACACTCTTTATGGAAATTTTTATAGACAGTGGGAATCTAGGTGCTTCATTTCGTTATATAATGTTCAGATATTAAAAGAAGGAAAATAAGAATAAACATTAAAGAGAATTGCTGATGAGAGTTCTGCCTCGGCAGGTGTGTATGAGAGTTTGTTTGTGATGTTAAACGTTTCCACCTCATCTATCAGTTTCAATGAAGTTCAAAGAGGCATTTTGAGTAAAATGGAAGGTGCCTTTTCTCTTTTATGTCGGCTGTTGTTGCAACTCACACACAAATCAAACGTAAGAGGGAAAATTATGTGATGAAAATTATACTAAAGGTATACACAAAGCGCGAGCAAGTATGTATAAAAGGCGGAATATTTTGCACGCGATAAAAGTGTTTTATGTTTATTTTATGACTCTTATGCTACCTTTTCTACCTCCCTTCGGCTCACACAAAGCTTTACATTTTTTCTTATTTTCTTATTCTTTTCTTCTGTATTTTACAATATTTTTGAATTTACAATATCTACGCGCGTCTGATGGAATGTTCCTGACGTGACAAGAATTTTTCTCTTTTTTTCTATAACATTTTTGTCTTCCATCTCATCTTCTTCACAAGAAATGTCAAGAATGGCGAGGAAAAGTTTTAAGTGAAGAAAATTTTCTTCCTCGTGAAAATTGAATGAAAATTTCTGCTGTCATCATCGGTAGCTTAGCTTTAAGTATGATATATATTGTGACAATGGAGGGAATTTCCAAACTATTAAGAGATATAAATGACTGCTGGATTGAGGAGGAAATATGAGAAAATATTTTCTATTTTTTTTTGAAGAATTCAGCATTTTTTTGAGTTTTATGGTTGATTAATATTATGAAATGTCTGTCACGTAAAGAATGTTGTTCATCCCCATCTGTGAGGAATCATAAATTTATCCTTAAAATTTGCTAGTTTTATGAGTTATCTAGATCTAGGTGCTCTCATAAGAATGCTAAGGAAGAGGGTTTGTTAGTCCAAATCATCCCTAGACCCCCTAGATAAATTTTATTTTAAATGTCCCTAAATTGATATGGCCAAATATGACATTTAAAAGCTAGAAACATTTTCAAATTCAAACAAAATTTCTCTCAAATTATTCCAAGCCATGAATTTTTCATTAATTATTCCATAATCCTTCTCAAAAAAAGTCTTAAATTATTCAAAAAAAAAATTCATATTTTTCTCAAGCCCCACACTCGCATAATTTCAAAGAGGAAAAAAATCCTCGCTTTAAATTAAATTGACAATAATTTAATTAGTCGAGAATATGAGAATCGTAAATAATTTAAGTAATAAATCATGTTGACATTCCATTTCTTCATTTTCTTCCTCAGAAAAAAGCTTTCTTCTTCCTGAGCAAAGTGAATGAAGTGGAGGCAAGAAGAGACTTTTTGAAAAATTCCGCATGATTAATAGCACATGAATTAAGCTTTGAATCAAGAATGAGTGAGAAAAAGAACTCACAAAAATCAATATTTAATGAAATTTGTTTTGCGTAAATGTAAAAATCAGATTATATCATTTCGTCGTTCCTTTCCTAATTCAATTAAGCTTGATCCATTTGGGGATATGGAAAATTATTTTAATGGATGGTAATGTTTGGCTTTCTTAGAGATAATCATTGAAAATATACTTCAAGTTAATTAAAAAATCGATAAAATTTTCGTTGAAATGTCATTAAATTTTTGGGTAATTTTGTGGTTTTAAATTTATTCATTGGATTAAGATGAATAAGAGGAGAGGTGGGGGAACAAAATTATAATGATCAGAAGTTTAATAGATGATGTTGATGAATTAAAAAGATTTGAATTAGATTTAAAGACAGACAACATTTTGAGGCTAACGCAGCGACGCACTTTCTGGGGTACCCCTTTGGTAGTTACCATCCACTTACAATGTAAATGACCCCCATGTATATCACTGACCAAAGTTTTATCCTTATCTTCAAAACTTCTCGGGTAGTAGCACTTAAATGCAAAATCATTAATGCATTCAGAACACCCAACGTCTTTTAAAAGTTAATGAACTTTCATCAATATTTCAGCATCTTATCCACTTCAACAGAACCTCGCATCCATTTTTAAAATTTGCAATTTTTACGCGTGGTCGTTGACTTATTATCCGCAGAATTAACATTAACAAGAACTTTTTTCGCTAAAAAATAACAAAATTTATAACTTAAAATTTGGCATTAATTAATATTCTTGTGAGAACAGAGACTTATCGAATCCAAAAATGTGTAGGATTTAACGCAGATTGTAGATTAATGTGTCAAAAATTTCGATGTTGAGATTAAACTTTTAATGAATTAAAGCGTTGCTTACGCAAAATCTATTTTTTGTTTATGATTATTTATATTAAGCTTGCTTCACGTCTCTGGATTAATGCTTAAATAAAACTGATTGTTACTTTCAACACTGACTTATTGCTGTCTCAATAATTCACTGAATATTTTTCCGTTGATCAGCATAGAATGGATGAAGTAAAAACCAAGAAGAAAAATCGTTAAAAGAAACAAAATGTTTATTAACTAACGCAAGATTAAGAGGCAAATATCGAGCCATTGGTATTTTACAGATAATAAAAAAATCTTTTTACGAAAATTCCAATACAATATATCTTAAATTCTTAAATGTACACAAATATAAAAATATTCCCATTGTCTTGATCAAATGAACGAGAATTAATCTTTAAGGCACATAGCAATAGCAGTAAACCAAGGTAATCTCTAAAAAAATTGAGTATACATCGTCGTCATGTTAAACCTTGCAAAAAAGTAGAGAAGAATCTAAATCCACTTCCTTCTCATTATAGTGTGTATATTTGTGCAGACATATATTCTTATTATACATAAGTACATATTGTATAATAAAAATTTACTCTATAGGAAATGTAAATATTTAACGAGATGAGATTTTATTTTAGTAAAACATATTCATTTTTGGGTTCAGTTTATCGTGGGAAAATAAAGGCTC
Organism: Chironomus tentans; assembly: GCA_963573255.1. Taxonomy (NCBI): domain Eukaryota; kingdom Metazoa; phylum Arthropoda; class Insecta; order Diptera; family Chironomidae; genus Chironomus; species Chironomus tentans. The sequence continues at coordinate 53,617,011 of OY754302.1, read as the reverse complement.
AGTTTATCCTAGTGGGTGAATTTTGTCTGAATTTCTTAATGCTTGGTCAGGGACTAAAAAGATCTTAAACCCCGTTTTAAACATTTTTGAAAAAATGAGATTGGTACCTTGAGTATACATGCTTTTTTCCGAAAATATACTCAATTATGGACCAAGAGGTATATCTTAGACACCCACCCCTGATAGGATATTTTGTAAAATACGCCTTAAACGTCTACTCCCTAAACATCCCTCCTTACTCAATTCATTCTCTCTTGTTGCTTCGTTTTATATTTTTTTTTCGTTCCTTTTTAGCAAAAACAACCGAGTGAGATAGAAAAATTGTGTATTTATGCAAATTATCGTCCTACGTTTTTCAGCTCTATGTATCTCGAATAAAGAAAAATTTTAAGCAATTTACTGCGATCTATAATAGAGCTTACAAAACATGAAGAAAATGCGGACATAAAAAAATTTCTCACTTCAAAAGAGATTAGCGCAGGGTTTTAATTCCACGAAGGAAAATATTTTTGTGACTCTATCTGGGCTTGATCAGCACAGCAAAGGATTTCTTCATTTTATTTTATTTCTTTTAGAATAATTAAGAAGATAATACTGAGTCTAAGCATCATTCTTAATGAGAATTTAAGTTTATAAATTATTTACGTAAAGAGGCTTTGAAATTAATCAATTAAGGATATCAGAGTAGGTTATTGATTAAGTTTATCTTCTCAGTTCTATTTTTAGAAGAGGTTTGTTTTCTGAGAGTCAATTGACTTTAAAGAAAGGCAGATTTTTATGTTAAATAAATCCTTAAATTATTTTTTTAGTCCTACATTCTTGGAATCTGTTTGGTTTTGGTGGATTTATTTTGTTATTTTACAAGTTCTTGAGAAAATGGATTGATATTTTCCTCGAACATTGAAGGGTCAATGGACATTTTCTAACCTCTGGGAAATTTGCCTTTTTTCTCGTGTTTTCTGCTACACGACTTTGTTTATTTTTTTACCGGTATAGTAACAAAATCTTTGGTATAGTAACAAAATCTTTTTAAAGTACAAAGCTCCTTTGTTGCCAGAATTGAATTCATAAACCTATAGTTTTGTCAAATTCAAAGATCATTTGTTTTCTCCAGGAGGAAAGCCTGCAGAAGCCATTGGATCATCTCAATAAATTCTACTCACAAAAACTTAAACCCCTCTTAACATTTATGTTGCTAACCCCATTTCTCCACATTAAAATGCTCGAAATCATCGAGAGCATCCCAAAAGGCTTCTCATTTTCATCTCTCGATAATTTATTTTCATTATTCGAGCATTTTCAATTGGCACTTGAGAAAGAGCAAAGAGCAATAATACGAAAACGAGATCAGAAAATAATAGGAATGTGAAGCATAAAAAAGGGTTTGAATATCCCTCGAATGCACATCGCCATTCCTCGAATCACCTCATTGATGTGAATTTGAATTTAAAATGTGAGATTCAGCATGAAGTATCGTTTAAATATTCATTTGTTAAATGGCCAAATAAAATATTTAGAATGTGAAAAAGGGAGCAAGAAGAGTAAAATTATTCCGCAATATATTTCGATTACTAAGCCATTATTGCTTCTTATGTACAGATACGTCACAAATCTCAAGGGAGAGAACTTTTTTCTTTTCAAAAAGAAGGAGGAAGGAGAAGAAACAAAAATTTTCCGCTTCACAAAATTATTGCAAATGAAATGAAAGAAGAAGGAACGGAGGAATTATCGAGGAGAGAAAAATTTATTGGTGCGCAAAATTTAGGTCAAAAAATATTTCATTTTATAGTCTGCATTACATGATTGAATAATGACTTTAATTTAATGTTTGTACTAGTTTAAATGGGCGGATTGAGCTCAAAATTTCACCCTAAACACCATAAAAATATTTTGCAATCCATTCCCAAATTTTAAAGAGTATTAAATTTTTATGGATGAATCCATAATAAAATTTTTATTGTCACATTTAAATTCTTGAGATTAAATGGAAATCCAAAGATTTTAAATCCCAAAACAGAGCTTCATGAGCTCAACTTTGTTGCCTTCAAGCAAAACAAAAAATAATATTGACTGCTCATTAGTAAAGTCTGTGATTTATTAGTTTGTATTGCCTTTTAGCAAAATTATTCGCAATAAATAATCATGCTCGGTTCACTGCTCGGACTGAAATCTCTCATTAGTATTATGTTAGGAATCATTAAATGGATTTTACTTTTATTAAGAATTAGTTAGGCTTATGGGAAGATTATTGAGTATATTTGGTCATGTGCGTGCTTGTTGATTAAGTCAGCTGATTTATTTTTGGAATCTTATAGAATTTGATGCTAAGGGTTCAGAAAAAATTAAATTTTTTAAGAAAAATAAATTCTTTAATACTCAACTTCCCACAACTCCAAATGTATATTAAAATCCATACTTAATATTATGCATAATCAAAGCAATAAAATAATTTTCATATCAAAAGGTCACATGCAGTCACATGTATATGAAAACCTACTAAAATGTCAAGTACATGTTACATATTTTCTATGTCGTCCCACACGACATTTCTCTTAGCAACACATACTTAAAAAGACAATAAAGTAAATTATTTCAGTCAGCCATGACAAAAAAAAACTTGAATATCAAGGAACAATAATTGTTATACAAAAAAAAAATTAAAATTAAACATTTACTTTAATTCTCATAAAAAACTGCAGGGGAGAGAATGAAATAAAAATCAAATAAAAACTCGTACGAAACGCAAATTTCATGCGTCACGTAATGAATAATGACAATGAAATATAAAAGAATTTGTTAATCCTTGATTAGCGCAGGTGGGATTCAGTGTTGTTTAAACAGAAGTAAATTTTTTTACACAAACGTGTGCTGTTTGTTTGAAAAGGAAGCAACATTTTGTTGGAATTTCTTTTATGTGCTGTTTCACGCAGGTAATTGCAAAGTTAAAACCTTTTTCCTTTTCTCTACTTCCAAATTTGATTTTGCTGTCTTCTTTGTTGTATTAGCACAAAAGGAACCAGCATCAAGACTAGCACACCTTTGCGAATAGAATTACAAGGAAAATAAGGGAGATTCATTAATGACGTCTAACATTTAAGGAGAGGAGTGGGTTGGTTTGAGACAATGTAAAACTTTATCAAAATAGGAAATGTTGAGATAGCGGAGGGGGCCTAAAAATCCCATTTTGATGGACGACAAAGGTGAATGATTCCAAAAGAAAAAGTGGAAATTTTTCATCTATTTTGCATAACATTCACACAAAATTTCACATCTTCAAGTGCTTCAAGAATATTCCATCTTCATAAAAAATACTTTTAAAGCAACTTTATCATTTGAACTTTTTTAGTTTCCGCTTCGAAGTTGATGATGATGACGAAAAAGAGGAAGGAATTTTCGGTTGTATATATTTTAAATTTATAATCAAGTACACATGTTTTTTGCTTATTTATTTTTCAGGATCTTTTAACTCATGGTTTATTTTGAGACATGAAATTCTTGAGATGGGAGCTGATGTAATGTTGACATAATTTGAAATGTTTATGTTTTATTCCTTTTAAAGTATGTCATAGGAACAGAAATAAGAGGATAAATAATTGAACAAGCAATTTATAAGAATTTATATTGAAATTTTTTTGACAGCTTGCTGACTGATTTCAGTATATTCAGATTTTTTTAAAAATTAATTTTCTTACTAAACAAAATTAATATCAAAGACACAATCCAAATGTACATATTTAAAAATAATCAGAAAATGTCCCACAAATTATTTTTAGATAACAAGTAAGACCTCTTAAACTGAGTTGCTCAGTTTTTTTCACACATTTTTTTTTATCAAGCTATGAATAGAATAGAAATTAATTTTTTGTCATAGGACAACTTTTTTCAAAATATTTTTTCTTATTGTTTTATTCTAAAATTAATCGTGGTTAACTTATTGAAATTCACGGAATATTTTTAAGTGTATTTTGTGGCATAATAATCATTTTAGAATTATAATTTTGAGTTTTTTGGGGAAAAAAGTTGGTCTGACAAATGGGAGATTTTTAAATTAGGGGCTAATAAAACACTAACGAATTCATAATATTCTTTACGAAGCAAAAAAATTTAATTTATTTATTTAAAAAAAATTGTTTTTTTTTTCATAAAAATTACTAAAATTTCTAAAACTTCAAAAAATATATTCCACCAAAGTTTTCATAACAAACTTCACAATTTTCCATCCTTAGGTCTTAACAAAATATCTTCAGATAATTTAGTCAACAGTGCATATGAGCAGAAATAAGTTTTATACTTATAAGGTTGCAAAAATGAAACTAAAGAAACGTCTAGGTAGTGTAATTAAACGAATATGTAAAAAGAGATAAATAAATAAGCAGAGTAGCTGACTCACCGAAAAAAAAAACTTTTTATGGTGAAGCTGTGAGGCAGAAGATGCTGGGAAATTTTCTCTTCAGCATAGCACATCAACATAAACATGAGCACATAAACACATACACAAACTCAATGGAACTGCTTCAATTAAAAAACATTTTATGATTTTTTTCTTATTTTTTTATATATTTTTTTTGGAATAGACACGAACGTTGAAGACAAAAGATTCTACTCGTATATTTACATTTAGCATTCAAGATCAAACATTTTAATGGATTTTATATATCTTTTTTCACTTCTTCTGTATGTTCTTCTAACTTTTCGCACATCTTCAAAGACATAAAAATTCACTAAGTATTTCTTCTTATTTTCAAAACATTCTCAGAATTTTATTCACTTCCTATACATTCCGCTCGAAAAATCTTCATTTAATTCCGATTAAAAAGCATAAAAATTTTACTTTTAGTAAATAAAAATGAAAAATTTCATTTTACACAACATAAAAAGCACACGACTCGAGAATGAAAATTTTTATGCGACCGGTCAGATTCAATGTTAATCTGATAATGAAAATCGACTGAAAGTCTGGAAAATTTCTGGTTAAAGGAAGAAAATGAATACAGAGAGAAATGGAAAAGTTTTCCTTATATCGATTTATGTTCGTTCCAAAATCACATGTTTCACTGGAAGTGCCATGCTTTCCAGCTGCATTGCAATGTTTTCTTGCCGTCTCTTTCCAGCCAATGATATGTTGTTATGCTGATGGCCTTGAATAAGGACAAAAGAGAGAAAATTTTATGAGATTTGAGAGAAAGTTTTTGTGAATGATTTTCTTTTTTTTTGGGTTCGATGATTTTCTTCTTTCCGTGTTTTCTTCCTTACTTTCCATACCTGGTGATTTTTTTGTTTAGGAAATACTGAAATATGTGGTGTTGTAGTAGAGTGAATTATGCGATATTGAGCTATATGTAGGTGAATTTACTAGTACGAGAGTAAAGCCATGATGGCAGGAGTGTAGCCTGAAATTTTTTATGGGGTTTCAAAATTTTATTGTTAGTTTACTCAAAATTTTGTACTCTAAGCTACAAATTAGAGCTTCGAAAAAATATCGGAAAATTTTTTAAAAGAAAAATTATTTTTCAAAAAAAAAATTCGAGGGGGAGGGTCTGGACCCCTTGGAACCCCCTGCATGATGGTCGAGGACATGGATTCGATTCTTCGTGGTTACTGCAAAAAAGTATAATTAAAAAGTCTTCAATTTCTAAAAATAATTAAATACCATCAATTTTTATTTATTCTAACTTAATCCAGTCACCAACTTAACCTAAAAGATCACATTTTCTATTATCAAATGCCTTTTTAGCACATCACTTCTTCTTAACAATTTCATAATCAAAAGTCGTAGCTTCAATATCTTCAAGTAATGTTTTTGAGAAAAATGGTGCAAACTCATTGGCTTCTATCGGCTCAGGTCCATTTTCATTCAATGCTAAAAGATTAATTAGTGGTAAACTTTCATCTAGAATTGGATACATAAGTGGCTGATTTGGTTGACGGTACTGATATCCATCGGGTCCTTTCACCCATCCACTTTCACATGAGATAGTGCCAATCAATGCAAGCGCCAGAATGATTAATTTCTGTGGGAAAATTTCGATAGACTTTTTTTTAATGTCACTAGATTTTTTGGCAGCAGCAATAAAATAAAAAATTTTACGACTTGATTTTATTTGTTTTCGTATTTTTGATGATCAAAACTTACCATACTTAATGTGTTCTATAATCGATAAGAAATCAACAAATTGATATTGCAAGCGACTTAAATGACTGAATGAATATTCGATAACAGACATCTTTTATATCTGTGATTTTAGTCAATTTTTTGGTTATATTGATAGGTGAGCAAGATCATTTGATAAGTAAATAGTATGAAAAAAATTAGAAACAAAGAAGTGCTATGCATATTCATTCCGTTATATTCTGTCCATATGAAATATAACACTGAGAATTCAGCTGATGAAGGTCTCAAAAAAAAGGAATCAATTAAAATTTATTTGACTTTTGTCTTTTAGCGGCTGATCTATTTATTCACGTGAGTGTATTCATTCTTAATATTGAGCGACAATGTTTGCATATTGAAGAATCTGCACGTAGACTATTCAAGCATTTACGCGCTCATATGAAAGAACTGTCTTGCGTAAACAATGAAGATGATGATGACATACACAAACTTGCAATTTTTTCTTTTTATTGACTCGTCGGCAGGTGTTTGTGATTAGTCTACAATAAGATGACTACACAAACCATAATATTCATCGATATTCTATTATTATCTAGCTTATGTATTAATCTAGTTTCTGATGATGAATGTCTTTGTCAATTAGAAGATTGTTGCAAATCTAGCTTTGGTGTGAGTAGATTAAATTTAGAAAATTCCAAAGTTTAGGCTTGATATTGTGAAACCGAGCATGGTACGGTAGCACTGTATGGAGCATACTCTTTTTCTATAAAATTCAGAATAAGAAGCACCAAAAGTATGTCATCATTTAAAGCTTCCGCAAAACATAATTACCGCAATTTTTAATGTGATACATTAAGACTCACTGACCTTCTTAACACAAAACACAAACTACTCTGCTTTTAATCATTAAAATTATAGACGTTTTCGATTAGAGAACTAAAACTAAAAGCATTTTGTAGCGTAAAAGGGTAATTAATTGACAACATTTATGCAAACAATAAAGCTTGAGCTATTTTTATGGATGATTCAGGAAACTAAGTAGAATATATTCGCATGCATACAATTATGTAATTGATTGGACTATTTTGTTCAAAATCTAATTTTTATGGTGTCAAAATCCTACATAATTATTTTCGTACAATACTTACGTCATAACATCTGATTTGGATAACAAAAAAATAAGAAGATTGCCAGCAAATTGAGGCGATGACTAAATTATTTTGCTCACACGACGGTCGGACTTCTGAAAAGAGCTTCTTAATTAATTAAAAAATTGCCTATTATTTCTAATTTATAATAAAAATGGAAATTTTTTTATTAATAAATTGACTCATTCAGATTTTTTTTTATTTTCAAAAAAAATCACTTCTGATTGTAAAATGCCGAAAATTATATTATTCGCCAGATTTTTGTCGTATCATATTGACTCCCCAGAATAAAAGCCATAAGAGATGTAGGATGATGGGTAATAAAGATCAGAATATTGTTCAATTGATGTGAAATCAAACGAGTCTCTTGTGGACGAAAAAATATCATTTTTTTTGTAAATGAGATTCTTTCACCTTATGGACCTTGAAAATATCACATGTTGATTTTTTATTTCTTACAGAACTTTATAATGCCGTAAAATCTTTCTCATTTTTATTCCAGATTTATTGTCCCATTCAACATTTTTAAAGGTCTATACGAGCCATTAAGTCATAGAAAATTTACGATTAATTTCAATTTTGATGAAAAACTTCTAATAAATCAAGAATCAGAATGAAATGTCAAACTTAATGCGTAGAATCGAAAATAAATGGAGAAATGTTTTTTTTATTGATTGTTAAAAGAGCCTTTAACAACTTGATGTTTGTAAAATGTGAGCTGTATAATAGACAAAGGGTGATAAATTTTTCTAAATCACACATGAGACGTAATTTGTGTTACAAATTATTTTTTTGCGCTATTCTGATAAAGGCATTGTGTAATAACACTGTAAGATTTTTTGTAAATTTATATAATTAAATTGATTTGATTTAAAATTATTATAAATGCGACTTAGTTTTTAGATTAGAGTTATTCTCAAGCGACGTTTATCGAAAATAAAAATTTTTAGAGGTCACCGGAGGTTTGGAGGACATAAAATGATTACAAAAAATCACTAAGATTCCGATCGACAACCTTTTCCAATTTTTCAGAGTCCAAATTGAATCTCCAATAGACTTGACCCTTTTTTTCGAATTATTAATCAACCATAATAAATCTTAGTTCAATTTATATTAAACACAATACACAATCTGCTTGTCTTGTTCTAGCCAAGTCTAATTATAAAAGATACTAGGCATAAATCATTTAATTAAGCCCCAATCACTTCCTTACTCATCTTTAGCTTCGAAAAAAATAAATCACGCACAAAAACTTTGTAGTTTTGCTGATCTCAGTCGAATAAAACAAAAATATAGCTGTCATAAGTAAATTGATATGGAACTGATATCATCTGTTTTCGGACTGGACATGCAATAAACGTTTAGATTTTTATTTCGCATCTGAAATATCTGAAAAAGTCAAAATTAGAATATCATTGAATTCCCATCGAGCCTACAAACGTATGAATGATGTTTTTGTCAATCATAACAAGGCTTTAATTCTTTGCCGCTACCAAAATGTCTCGTTTTGGCATATTAAATATTTGAATAATATTCCCATGAAATTTTTTTTATTTTTGTTCGCAAAATCTGAATTTTAGGGCCTATATCTAATTTATTGGCTATATTTCATATCAGCTATGGTCCATGAGTCATCAGAATTAATAATAAAAATTATGAAAATTAATTTTTCAGCAGCTCATTAATTTTTATTTTGATCCGCTTACATACATAAAAATTAAAATCAGAAGAATAGAAACAATGATGATGAATAAGAATTAATTAAAATTAATAAAAATATTCATAATTTTGGGACAGAAAAGTTGAAGAAGACATATGAAGTGTGATACGGGTGTGGTCTTAAGCACCCAAAAAATCAAAATTCCCACAGAACTTTCAATTTCATATCCATATGAAAAATGAGAATAATTTATAAGCAACACAAGCAATTCTAAATAAATTTCGCAGACATATTGTGATTGAAATTTATGTGATGAAATCACCTTGTCAGCAAAAAAGGCCTGTTCGTGTATCGACGGACGGAATTAAAGTTTTCGCAATTTTTGATCTTTTTCCTCAATTCTTGTCACATTTTTGCCTCAGTTAAATAAGTCATAAAAATTTATTCAAAAACAAAAGATGATTTTTAGGTGTGTAGCCATAAAACGCACAGCAAGATATTTACGCGCTACTTAATTGGTACAGATTCGTCATTCAAAATTTATGTGTTGAGCAAAAAAAGATGAGACGCTTTGTAGATAACGTGTGTAAGTTATTAATAATAAAGATGCCTACAATCGAGCTTATTTGGAGCACACAATTTAGTGATCATTAATCTTAAAATGTCACTTGATAAAAAATAATTATATTTTATGTTAATAATTTTTTTTTATTTTTCTTTCATACCCCTCTACCCCTCAGTGACCACCGACACCCAATTTCATTTCTATCTACAGTTTGCCAATTTTTAAAACCCCATTCTTAATTTCTGAATCAATAAAAAATTATTTTAAAGTTAGCTAATCAACATTTTTATATCACTGATCTCGATTCTCCGATGAGAACCATATCAAGTTTTATGATATGCCTTATTTATGATACGAATTCTAAAATCTGATTATAAAATAATGCCAATAGTAATAAAAAAAGCAAATTGTATCAAAATGAAAATGTCAAAAATAAAATCAATTTTTTGAGAATTTCAGCAGAAACACCATAACAAGTGGATTTATGTCTCAACGTATTCGTCTCTATCATCATCATCGTCTTTGCTTTATTTTCGCTTCTTTGAAAGCGAAAGGAAGAAGAAAAAAATTTGAATGGGAAGTAATAAACAGATGTCTTGATTGATATTTTGGAGCAGTTTTGGGCATTTTATAGTTTTTTATTTGATTTTAAATGTGGGCAATAAATTGAGAATACTTTTAAGAATCTCATTGGTATTCATTCTAGTTCTATCAAATAAAAATTTATTATTATGAAACGAACAAGTGAGAAGAAGGCTGACAGAGATGAAAAATCATTTTGTCAATTTTAATGACAATCATTTGAGTTTCTTCTTGAACATTCAGATTAACTTTTTCTTCTCTTCTCTCATTTGCTGCGTGTGTGCACCTTAAGTCTCGCTTCTCGCAAGATTTATCTCGATTACGATGATGTCATCGCAAAATTAGTCACTGTGAATATTCAAAAAATAGCCGAGACATAAAGATGAATTGATACACGCGAACATGATGATGATCATTTCTTTCGAGATAATAGACGTTCCCTAAAAATTTTCTCAACTTACGAGAGGAAATAATTTTTCAATTTTGTTCTTTTGAGAGGCTCAAGCGCAGGTGTTAGAATAGAATTTTTTATACATATTGACTAACATCTGAGTTCTAATGATCATATATGGCTTCTCAAAGGTGTTACGTTTGTGGTTTTTAAACCTTTTTATTAAGTTCTTTACACTGACTAAATTTGGGATATAATGGAAGGGTGTAATTAGCAGTTATTAATTACATATTGTAAATTTTTTTAATAGAGTCTTTCATTATTTTTGGTCACGAGATTATTGAAGGTTCTCATCAATTAAATTGATATAGATAGTCTAACATAGATAGATATTGATAGACAATAGCGTGGTTGTCAAAATTTTGATAACATTTTTTTTTGGATATTCAGATCCGAGTTGCAAACTTTTAACTTAAATCCGACTGCCAAATAATTCTACTACGCAGTTCTTAGCTTTTTCTACAACATTTTATTATTCTAAAGTTTTATTGGATCCAGACTTAATGATCTTAGATAAGAATATCACATATTCTTTCTTAATCCATCAAGCAATAAAAATCAAAGCAGTCATTATGACATTTAAACAAGAATAAATTTATCAAAAAATGAAAGTCAGCAGATAATGCTCCAGTTTTTTTGGGGATCGTTCATTTATTACGTCCAACATTTAGGGACGAGCTCTGGAACTAAGTGATGTTTTGAAGAATTTTGGTTACTCACCTTGTAAGGGCCCTTCCTAATGATTTTTGTATAACTATTTTCTTAATTTTGCACCTCCTTAGTCATAATTCTCGAAGAAGCTACTATCCTGGTCGAGCCCTCATACTACGCCACTGAGATGAACGTCATTTATTAACAACCTACTAGACTATTAAAATAAGAATTTTTATATACAATATATGGTGACATTTCATCAATACAAACGCTTTAAAATTGAAAATAAACTTAACAACAACACCTAATCCGGATAAATAAATTGAAATTATCAAAAGCTGCTTACGACAATCAAACCAATATTGCACTATAAATTATTAATTCAAAATCACCAATTTAATAATCCAATTTCATCTCTAAATCCACTTTAATGCTCTCATTCCACATCCAATTATGATAAAGTCTATCGCCGTCTAAGATATTCAATGAGCTTAAAACAATCAAATCTTAGCCAATTATTACGATTCACTGTGGTCAATCATACGTATAATAAGGCAAAGTTGTCATTACTAATCATCTAAAATGCGATAATCCTCACTAATCCATTTTAAATGTATATTGAATTGTTTATGAGCCAGAAATGAGCATATTAACGTGATAATATTCGCAAGTAATAAAACTAGAGTTGTAGTCTTAAAAAAAATTTTATTCGCTAGAACTGGATGTTTGTGTGTGTTTTTAGGTCTTATGTCGTTTTGTTTTTAAAACAAAATCAGCGAAATCCGCAAAGATTATAAACGTGAGGATGACAAATGAGGTAGAAGATTTGTATCAGGAACTGTTCGGGTTTTAATTCTAAGCGGGTTAATTTGAATGGTATTAAGTTTTCTTCTTATTCAGTCACACAAACAAGAAAAATTCACAAAATGCAGAAGTCATCTGAAGCATTCAATTCCCAGTTTTTTTGTTATCTTAGAATGAAACTAAGCAATTTATTAGACTATAAAAGTGTATATTTATATAAAATATTGTACATAAAAAGAATATATGTATAAAATATTGTCGAATGCCAATCCTGATTGATGTTCAATGCTGCAATAGTTTTAGATGTTATTCAATTTTCGATTTTCGATGTGTCTGATAAAGAATTTTTCTTCATTTAGAGATATTTGTGTTTGCTATATAATCATTTAGTATCTACGGACGAAGCGGCGGTATACTTTGCGGACTTGTTTACGGACTGGGATCTGTCTCTTCCTTTTGGCGTCACCATAAGGTGGGAGATAGTCTCTCAAGTTTTCAGTATCAACAGGAACATCAATGTACTCAATGATTTCATAGACTTGTTCTTGGTTTGAGAGACCGCAATCTTCAGTTTCAGCTCCATTGATACAACAGAAGGGTCCTGATCCTCCATTGGGACACTGAGAAGATGTAAAGAAGGTTAGTTTATTAATGGGAGTGTTTATACTTATCTGGCAGACTAGATTCTAAATATACTCACTCCTGGTGCTGCGGCTTCTGGTGTATAAACTGGGGCTTCTTCTACAATGACTTGTTCGGCAACTTCTGGAATAAATGCAGGTTCATTAAGAGCAACTTCTTCTGTGAATCGTGTCTCCGGTAATGTATAGTGATATCCAGATTCGTCCTTGTACCATCCATCACCTTGTACAACATGTGAGACATCACACGAGATAGCGGCAATAAGTGTGAATGCGATGATGATGTTTTTCTATTGACGAAATATATCACACGTTTTAATGACTGCATCAAATATTCTCAATATCATATTACCATTTTTATTGATTTCCCTTTATTAAATAAACAAAACAAAAAATCTTTTTGATTATGTTGTTTGCAGTAGAACGTCTGTCGACCGAATGATTATTTCCGATTTAATTCACCATCTTTATATAATAAACGATAACAATGTTTCAGTTTAAAGTGTTAAAAACAAGAAATACTATGTATTTAAAGAAATTTGTCCATTTCAGTCAATGGAGACAAAAATAAAGAATCAGACTGCAATGAACAAGATTATTTTTTGTTATCTATATGTATATTAATATCATGTGAGACATTTACCCACATTTATACATCATCATATCGATTTATTTCTTAGTCTGTTTTGTTTACCGTTTTGTACCTGATGAAGCCATCAATCTTAATATATACCGAAAATTAGAAGAAAGCGGCTTAGTTTGTAGTCATTCGACTAAAGCGTCAAACTGATTGTTTCTATTTTAGGTAACAAAAGAATTGACAAAGCGTTATTGATTGAGTCACACGTTTTAGATTTTCTGTTGTAGAATTAGAATTGAAAGATAAAAAATCACAACAAATTGTCAAGCGTCTTTCTTAAAATAACTGATATTTTGGTATATAAAATACATTCATTTTTGGACCAGAATGTAAGGTTGTTGCGATGGTATTTCTAAAACGGGAAAATTCTTGCTTTGTGAATTTTTAAATAATTTTTTTCATGACTTTATTTTCAATAGTCATTTAAAATCTGGTATTTTTGTTGATTCATATTGTACCTACCTATTAGTGGGTTTAATTAAATGGAATTTTTATGTCTCTAACTGTGGAACAGAAGAAGTGATTTTGTGCTTACAATGAGAAGAACTAAACTTAGAATCACTGTGGAATGATCGTATATTAAAGATTAGTTGTCGTGTTCAATTGAGTTTTTAAGTCTTTAGCATGGAGAAAAGGCTTGTACACCATGAAGATTCGAAATGTTTACTCAACTACTTCGAATTTTAACCGATGTCATAATAAGAGTGTAGTCAGAAATTTTGAGGAAGGGAGGGGTGGGGGCAGGATTTAAAGTTTTTATGTCCAGTCATTTTTGTATTTTTGGTTGAGATTGTCAAAAAAATAATTTAATTCTACAAATGAGTTCCAACTTTCAGAAATTAGGATGTGTGACTTCCTCAAAAATATTCATGAGTGTCCAATTCTGCCTTTTGTCTAGCCATGTAATATTTCAAGTAATTAAAACATATCGGCAAAGATCAGTATTGTCGTCTTTACAAAGGCATTGTTTTATTTAATTAGAAACGAGAAATACCTTTGTGAAGATGCTTACATGATCAATACTGGTTTTTGAATTGAGAGACAATAGAAAAACAATATTGTATTCATAGACATGGGCACCTCCTAAATAATAGTAACATGATAGCATTATTAGTTTGAGATAAATGTCTGATAAAATCACACGAAAATAGCTCATAAAACAGCATGATAAAAATATTTCAATAGGTATCACCCAGAAGTCGAATAAAATATTGAATTGATTTTTTATCCGTGAATTGTGTTTATTTGCATCATTTAAATAAGTATGTAGCAAAAAGTATGCTAGCTGTAGAATTATTCTTGTTGCTTGACATTCGTGATTGATTATTTGGTTTCTCTATGACCACCTAAAAACAAGGAAAATTTTCCGTCGAAGAGGGGACATGAGGCTGAACCGCAAAACCCTCTGAATATGCCCACGCCTTAAACATTATTGTTATCACCTAAACAACAATATGCAGCCAAAGTTCATTGCTAGTAATGATTAATTAGAAATGATAATAAATGCATTGTAAAATGCGCACATTTTGGGATTAGTCTGACAAAGTTTGATAATAAAATATTAATTATTAATTTAGAATTGAATTGTTTTTGTAGCTCCAATTATTCCTATTCTGCCTATCTTTATAGTTCTATACAGCGGCGTAGCCAGAATTTTTAAAGGAGGGATTTTCAAAATTGTATGAAAAAAGTGGGAAGAGCTCTCGAGAGCATCAATTCTGATGCACAGCATTTGTCATTTTTGTGATTTTTGGCATTGAAAAAAAATCAATATAATATTGATTTTGAACACCGTGAAGACAATAGCACGTAGCGCTAACACTTAATGAGATTTCATTCGATTGACTCATCCAGATTGCATCATTATATGTAGCACCTGCTGCGACATTTCATTTGTCATCAATTTCATTTATTATTTACGTGTGTCCATTAGCCGAAATCTAATATTTCAAGATTAGAGAGCAATTTACTGATGATGGAAAATTTACGATTCTTGTTAATTTCTTAATACTGAGTTTATTTAGCTTTGGATGCATTTTTCATATAGATTATTTTATTAGAGGCAATATTACTGAAATGAGTCATTGTGTGGTTTTTGGAAATATTGAATGATGAGAATTTGGTGATGATTCTTAAGCCACAACCATTTTTATTTAACTTAATAGTTTAACAGGCTGATTGATATCAAAAAGCTTCCTACAATGTGTATATTTTAAAGTAATAATTAATTCCATAAATTCTGAATATTAAAATCTATAAAGTCTTAATTATCAATAGATACAAATGAGGAATAAAAGAATTTCAATTAAGTAAAGCATTTATTGAGGAAGGTGATTTTATTTTTTTAAATTGATGACATGCAAAATTTACTGCTTCTGCTAAAAGCAAAAAAGTTATAGATTTTGCCATATGAGAGCTTTATTGACTATAAATTTTGCTAGATTATATTAAAAAAAATTTAAAAAAAAAATTCTTTTTGTGAAATTTTTTCCAGTTTATTTGTAAATAGAATTTGAAAAATATTACAAAATTGATGTAGTAAAATAAATAAATATTTTGCGAAATTCCTCAAAAAAGGAATCTAAATATGTCGATCGTCTTAAAAATTCACCATTTTGATTGTCCTCACATCACATCTTCTTCTACTCAGAAGGCATTATTATTTAGTGTCTCTTGACTGGAACGAAACGGCGGTATACCTTGCGGATGACACGACGTACTGGGATTTGTCTCTTCTTCTTGGCATCAACAGTAACGACTGGTGGGAGGTATTCTCTCAAGTTGTTGACTGAAACTTCTGGAACAGCTGGAATTTCTGCGATTGGATCGGCAGCAACTTCGACAACGGTTTCTGGCTCTGCAACTTCGACTGGTGCTGGTTGTTCAGCAATAATGACTTCTTCGACTGGGGTTTCTACTGGAGTTTCAACTGGAATTTCAACAGCTATTGGGTCATCAGAACCAATGATTGGTTCAACATCCACAGATGAAGGCTCAGTTACAATGACTGGTTCTTCTGGGGCTGGAATATCAGCAGCAACTTCTTCAACGGCAACTTCTTCTGTGAATCGTGTTTCTGGCTTATTGTAATGATATCCAGTTTCGTCTTTGAACCAGCCATCTCCTTGTACAACATGTGAGACATCACATGAGACAGCGACGATAAGAGCGAATGCAATGATGAGTTTCTGTGAAAATATAAGAGAGCACTTTGTAGTTCCGTTAATATTGATGACTTGTATTCTCACCATT
This sequence comes from Chironomus tentans, assembly GCA_963573255.1. Classification (NCBI taxonomy): domain Eukaryota; kingdom Metazoa; phylum Arthropoda; class Insecta; order Diptera; family Chironomidae; genus Chironomus; species Chironomus tentans. The sequence continues at coordinate 53,600,502 of OY754302.1, read as the reverse complement.
TTTTTAGCTTTTAAAAATATTAAATCACTTTTTACAAGATTTGTGTTGTTTTTAGTAGAATAGTCGAAGACTGAATGATGAATTTGCATCCATTTTCACCAACTTTTATACTATCAATGATAACGATGCTCGACAAAAGTGATGAAACAAGAAGTTTGCCATATATAGACTATAAAAACCATATTGCAATATCTTTCAAGCTATTCTATATCATCATGCAATTAATGGCCATAAATGTTTACACACCAACATACATAATTAGTTGTATTCAGATTAGGAAAAAAATAAAAAGTAGCTCTATTATTTTAAAAGGTTAGCTAAGTTGTAAAATCCATAAAAATTTTTTTGTTTTGAATACAATTTACCAATAGCTGCTTGTAATATAAGAATCATATCTAAAAACAGGAATTTTAGCGCTAATTTCTGTGATTGGGAATAAATACCTATGTATATATAATGATAGGGGGTTCAAGAGGGTCTAACACATGGAAATATGGATATATTTGTCATTACTGAATATGGATCAGGATTAAGGATCTGTTTACGTTCGGTAGAGAAAATGGTCATTTCTTTCATTTTTAAATACTTTTAGAGTTTAAATCTGTTAAATTTTTACACTAAGTGGTTGTTTCACTGTTCTAGTTGTAAAGAAGCATAAATAAAAAATCTCTTCGGAAGTTCATTGGATTAAAAAAAACCGTCATTAAATTTTATTTAAAATCGACAATTAAGTTGTTATAGCTGCTGTTAATTCTAAAATGTATGGAAATACTGAAATGATAAATAAAGATTATAACGTTTTAAAAAAGAGTTTTTTCCTTTGATTTTCAGCAAAATATTTTTATTCCATTCAATAATATTAAACTCATTTCAGCAAGATCTAATAAAAAATTTCATTTAATTCCAGTAAATGTCATTAATCTTGTAAATTTATTTAAAATTTGTGTGTTTTCAAATAATGTTTTATTTAGTGATTTTAACTTTTGGTTAACAAGATCTTTAGCTGTCACATACCTGTTAAAATAAAATTATTAAGAAAGCTTAAAAATTTCCTTTTATAGGAATTTGCGATTTATTCAGAATTTAAAAATGAGTAAAAGTTGAACATGAAAAGAAGGAAAAATGTTTGTTGAAAGAATCCCCAAAAAAGAAACCCAAAGATGTCATCTAATATAGATGCTATCACTTTTCGATGACTAGTCGAATTTCGATTTTTTCTTTCCAGTTGTGTCTGACAGTTTGTTTTTTAGTTTTTCTTCATTGCGATGATCTTTAGCATTTATGTTTGATGATAATTGATTTATTGTTTCTTGGGTGGAAGGAAGCCGCGTTGTACCTGGCGGATTGGGATATCTCTCTTGTTCTTGGGTGGAAGGAAGCCGCGTTGTACCTGACGGATTGGGATATCTCTCTTGTTCTTGGGTGGAAGGAAACCACGGTAAACCTTACGGATAACACGACGGACTGGGATTTGTCTCTTCTTCTTGGCATCAGCACTAGCGAATGGTGGAAGGTATTCTCTCAAGTTGTTGGCTGGAGCATCAGCAACAGCTGGAACTGGATCGGCAAGAATTTCAACAACGACTGGTTCGGCAACTTCGACTGGTGCTGGTTCATAAGCAACAACTGCTTCCTCGACTGGGGTTTCTACTGGGGCAGCAACTTCAACTTCAACTGGAGCATCATAAACTTGTTGTTCTGGTTCAGCAACTTCGACTGGTGCTGGTTCGTCGGCAACTATAACTTCTTCAACGACAACTTCATCAAATTTAGCTGCTGGTTGAATGTAATGATATCCAGTTTCATCCTTGTACCATCCATCTCCTTGAACGATGTGTGAAACATCACATGATACAGCAGCAATAAGAGCAAATACAAAGATGAGTTTCTGTGAAAATATATTTAGAATTTTACTTTTTAGTTCCGACAAATCAAACAAAAATTCAATTTATTCTTACCATTTTTGTTGATTTAGTTTGATTAAATCACTTTCTATAAAAAAATATTTTGTGTTGTTTCCAGTAGAACAGCCGAAGACTGAATGATATTTTTTATACATTCTGTCCCATCTTTTATACAATTCACGATAACGCTCCACATAAGTGTTAAAATCGAGAAGAAAAACTTGAAATATTTTGTTAAAGAAAGAAATTGACCAATTCTAGTCCATAAAAGAATCAAATTGCAATATCTGACAAGCTATTCTAATATCATCATGCATTTAACGACTACAAATTTTTTTTGCACACATATAACATGCATAATTAGTTGTATTCAGATTAGGAAAAAATAAAAAGTAACTCTATTATTTTTAAATGTTAGCTAAGTTGTAAAATCCATGAACATTTCTTTGCTTTGAGCACAAATTTTCAACAGCTGATTGTAATATGAGAGTAAACACCTCTTTGATAGTAGATTTTGTTTCCTAGAAATCATATTTTCAATTACTTTAAAAATGTATTTTATATTTATATTTATATTTATACTGTAGCTTGTAAAAATCGATGGAGCTTTAAGGGGCCGTTCACTTATTACGTAATGTAAAAAATCGACTTTTTAGACCCCCCTCCCCCCTTTGTGACAAACTGTCACAAATCTTCAACCCTTTGTACGTAACACATTAAAATATTATTGAGAAATCAATTAAAAAAGTTAAAAATTCGAACGAATTTTTTTAAACCCCTCAAGTTTCCAAGTCTTCAAAATTTGAAAGAAAATAAGTTTTTTAATGTATTTTAACCAAAACATACGAATTTATTATTATACACTCATATTTTAACGGATTTTGGCTATATTTTATCGAAAATTTTAAAAAATAATTCACTAATTGAGAACGAATTATCACAATTTCTCAAACCCCCTCCCCCAAAAAAGCGTTACGTAGTAAGTGAATGGCCCCTAAAATGGTTTTGGATTTTTCGTTTAAAGGTTACGTCATTTTTAAGGGCCCAATATTGAATCTTCATAAAATCATAACTTCTTATAGGAAGATCTACTCATTTCTAGCTAAATATTTGCAGAGTATTTAAATAATCATTCAAAAATCTATGTATTTAGCTTTCACTTGGCTATAAAAACAGTTATTTAAAAAAAATATTCGATGAAAACAATTTTTTAGCTATTGCTATTTTATTTTGGACACAAAAGTCCACAGGAAGTTCTAAAATTTTTCAAAATGCTCTAGGAATGTCCAGAATACAAAAATTTACAAGTTATGATACAGCACATTACGATAAAATCAAAATTAAAGAAATTATTACAAAAAAATCCTAAAGTGTCGTATTTCAATTTCCACCCAAAAAACACATTTTTGAAAATAACTTGGAACTGCTGCTTTTTTAGTCAATAAGTTGTTCGTGGACCTTATCTAATTTTTCAAGACCTTTCTAAAGATATATAACATGTAATAGCTTATGATCATTTAATAGCTATTTCTTGAAAAATATAGGGGTGTCGTATTTCAATTTCCACCAGTGTATTACTTATTTAAAGGTTTTTAAAATGATGTATCACTTGTTTGGAGTTTGTACCCCAGTTGCGTCAAAAAAGTTTTTGAACTTTTTTAACATATTTTTTGAAAAGTTTTTAAAATTCCAAAAACTTGGGCTTAATCTACATAAAATAACCTTTCAATAATATACAACACTTATAGTTACATTGGGCCCTTAAAAATGACAATTAAGTTGTAATAGCTGCTGTTAGACTTTTGTTTAACTTTTGGTTAACAAGATCTTCAGATTCTTAGCTGCCATATACCTGTTAAAATAAAATTATTAAACAAACTTAAAAACTTCCTTTTATAGGAATTTGCGATTTATTCAGAATTAGAAAATGAGTAAAAGTTGAACATGAAAAGAAGGAAAAATGTTTGTTGAAAGAATCCCCAAAAAAGAAACCCAAAGATGTCATCTAATATAGATGCTATCACTTTTCGACGACTAGTCGAATTTCGCGTTTTTCTTTCTAATTGTGTCTGACAGTTTGTTTTTAGTTTTTCCTCATTGCGATGATCTTTAGCATTTATGTTTGATGATAATTGATTTATTGTTTCTTGGGTGGAACGAAACCGCGGGTTACGCTGCGGATAACACCACGTTGTACCTGGCGGATTGGGATATCTCTCTTGTTCTTGGGTGGAAGGAAGCCGCGTTGTACCTGGCGGATTGGGATATCTCTCTTGTTCTTGGGTGGAAGGAAGCCGCGTTGTACCTTACGAATAACACGACGGACTGGGATTTGTCTCTTTTTCTTGGCATCAGCACTAGCGAATGGTGGAAGGTATTCTCTCAAGTTGTTGGCTGGAGCATCAGCAACAGCTGGAACTGGATCGGCAAGAATTTCAACAACGACTGGTTCGGCAACTTCGACTGGTGCTGGTTCGTCGGCAACAACTGCTTCCTCGACTGGGGTTTCTACTGGGGCAGCAACTTCGACTTCAACTGGAGCATCATAAACTTGTTGTTCTGGTTCAGCAACTTCGACTGGTGCTGGTTCGTCGGCAACTATAACTTCTTCAACGACAACTTCATCAAATTTAGCTGCTGGTTGAGTGTAATGATATCCAGTTTCATCCTTGTACCATCCATCTCCTTGAACGATGTGTGAAACATCACATGAAACAGCAGCAATAAGAGTAAATACAAAGATGAGTTTCTGTGAAAGAATATTTAGATTTACACTTATTAGTTCCGACAAATAAAACAAAAATTCAATTTATTCTTACCATTTTTGTTGATTAAATCACTTTCTTTAGGAAAATATTTTGTGTTGTTTCCAGTAGAATAGTCAAATACTGAATGATATTTTTTCTTACATTCTGTCCCATCTTTTATACAATTCACGATAACGATGCTCCACAAAAGTGTTAAAAATAGAGAAGAAAAACTTGAAATTTTTTGTTAAAGAATGAAATTGACCAATTCTAGTCAATAAAATAATCAAATTGCAATATCTGACAAGTTATTTAATATCAAGCTGCTATTCTAATATCACCATGCAATTAATGACTATAAATTTTTTTTGCACACATACAACATGCATAATTAGTTGTAAATTTTTTTTATATCCATCATCTGTTGATATAAAACAAAGAATTTGCAATAAATATGAAATTCGTCACAATGAGATAAAGTCAATGAAATAATTTACGTGCGCAACAAGTCGATATTTTAAAATGTTATGTCCAAAAAACCACTTGAGTTTTTATTTCCTCGTGTCTATTTTTCGATTCTGCATATGTTAATCCAATTGTCATTTAAAGTTTAATAACCTGGACAGAAATGTAGCGTTGTATAATTTTCTATGTATTATAAAATGAAAGTGAGAATGTCGTACGTGCTGGATGATGTAAGCTTGCTAGAAGCGGATTATAACGAAGATCAGCCCAACCGTGTAAATATTCAACAAGATAATTCTTTATGGTACACTGACTGCTAACGATCATAATGTGATGAGTTAAGTAAATTTTGTATGATCGATGGATGCTCAATAAGCTTTTAATGAGGATAATCTGTCATTTCAGCAACAAAATTCATTGATCTGCGTTGAGATTTTTTCTGACAATTTAATATGATTCTTCGGAATTTGGCTCATACGCAGTTATTCGACCATGAAAAAAATAATAAGGATGTGCAGAAATTTTAAAGTGGAACGATAGATCCGTTGAGAAAATGGGTCTGGATGTGTTTAAATTCAGTTATTGCAAAATAAGTTGAACTTACAAAAATAAAAATCAAAAATAATTTTCCTTTTTATAGGAATTTGCACTTTATTATTAAGTTTTACAACAAACAAAGAATTTTTGAACAGAAAATTGTACATGTTTAATAAAATCTAAATCGAATACCAGCCCTAAAAGAATTTCATTGATGTGTAGACATCTAATGTAGATATCATCATCATCCGATGTTGTTCAAGCTTTTTACTTCTCCTTCTTCTTTCGATGTTGATTTATTGCCTAGTCGTAGTCATAAATCGATCAGTCCACATATACTTTAATGATTTAGTGTTTCTTTGCAAAACGACGGAAGACTTTGCGGCCTTGAACTTGTCTCTTTCTCTTGGCTTCTTCGGATTTTGGTGGAAGGTATTCATTGTTATTTGCTGGTGGCAAGTAGTCATTTGTTGGAATTTCTTCAATCAGAACTTCTGTAACAGGCTCATCAACTGGTTCTTCTGTGGCAATCTCAACAATTGGCTCTTCTTCTGGTAAATCTACATCAGGTGATTCAAATTTTACTTCTGGCTTGCTGTAATGATATCCAGATCCGTCCTTCGACCATCCATCACCTTGTACAACATGCGAAACATCACATGAGACGGCAACAATAAGAGCAAATGCGATAATGATGCTTTTCTGTAAATTGTAAATTATATTTGCTCATTAAAGTCAATAAGATCTAATTTACTTAAATATTTTTACCATTTTAAGTTAGTTTTTTTTAGATTGTACTGCTGTCGAATTAAAGACCGAAGACTGAATGATAATTTCTGCCCATCTGTACCTTCTTTTTATAATCCAAAAATATTGTTTAACTTGGTCAACGTCATGGTTGAACAATTAAAAGAAATTAAACAGTTGATTCTAATTGCAATCAATTTTAAACCAGTTTTAGTTAATGCTTACATTTGATCATGCAGCTGAGACAATAGTCTCTGCGTATGCCTACTTAAGATATGTGTATCATTTTTGCAATGTTTATTGTTGGAGCCTGTTAATGACATTTCATTGAGCTACTGCTAAAATTTCCGGCTATTTATTTTACTATTGAGTTGAAATTTAACTGTAGGTCGTAGCTGAGGATAAAAGAAGATTAAAGGAAGAAGATGAAATATCTCTTAGTTGAAACAGAAAGTCAAATAAAAAGATTAAATCCCGAGCAGCAAACTTTTGAATATTTAATTTTTTGGAGTCAGACTGTCGCTACATCTTTGTAACGGCCTTATTTACTACGTTGTGTAGCTCGGAAATGCTACTTATGCATTATAATATTTATTTTTAAATTAATCTAGTCATAAGCTTTTACACTTTAGAGAATAGTTAGTTAAATTCGCACAATGATACTTTTCAAGTTCTCACTCAGAAACATTTAATTTAATTTTAGTATTGGCATATTTCTCAGATGATAAGTCAATGTGCTTTGATTCATCCCTCATTCACAATTAAGAGAAGGTCCAAACTTATTTGGATACTTTCTAATCACTATTTGGGATAAGATTTTATTTTATAATTTTATTGACTTATTTTAATTTTACAAAGACATTTAATTGGCATCCAACAAAAATATTTTATAGCCGAATAAATCCAAATAAATTCAAAATAAAATAAAACTCATTTCTTGTAAGGTTTCCAAATTTTAATTTATTAATTTTCTTCTTATTGACACATCAACACCTGAGTTACTAAGCTATAAGAATTAAACTTTTTGAAATCTTCTCATTAACTCCAATATAGTCAGTGTAGGAGACACAACAGTGCATCCAATAAAAATGTTTATTTTGCTGTCAAAATCGCATCATCTTAACAAATTTTTGAAGGTGACATTCAAATAAACGTGAGGAACATCCAATAAACGAGACTGAAATTAATTGCTGCAATAAATTAAAAAATAAACTTTATAAAAAAAATTCCTTTTGAAAGGAGTTGCGATTTATTGAATGAAAAAAGAATTCTTTTGAGTGAGATTATTACATGAAAGTGAGGAAATAATGCCTATTGAATAATGCCTGCCATTTGGAAGAAGAAAAAAAAATGTTTTGTATTCGCATGTCCGTTTTCATTTGCCATGGTCGTCAATTTATTTTAGCCTTATTGATTTAGTCTAGTGTCTTTTAACGAAACGACGAACGATCTTGTTTCTGCGGACAGGAATTTGTCTCTTTCTCTTGAATTCCTCTTGCTTTGGTGGCAAATATTCACGCAATTCGTCTTCCTTTGTTGGGACAATTTCTTCAACAATTTCAACGACTTCGTCTTGGACCTCAGGTTCTGTGTATGGTGTAAAAGCACCAACTTCAATGACTGGTTCCTCAACGGCGTCGAATTTTGCTGCTGGTTGAATTGGTTGAATGTAGTGATATCCAGTTTCGTCCTTGTACCATCCGTCTCCTTGCACGACATGCGAGACATCGCAAGTGACGGCCACAATGAGAGCAAAGGCAATGATGAGATTTTTCTGCAAATAGACCAGAAAAATTGGAAAAATTAATCCAAGCCAAGGTATTATGACTGATGTCATTTATGAAAGATCCTCTAAAAAGCTTCAATAACTCACCATTTTGTCAAAGTTTAACTTTTTCACTAACTTTTATCACAAAAATAAAATTTAAATTGCTTCTTACTCTCGTCGATAGAACGATTTGGAACTGAATGATAATTTTTGACTTTCAGCACCTCCTTTTTATATTACAGAATTCTATTTGAATTATAGTCGTCATTTTTTTCCAAATCAAATAGAATGAGAAAATGACATAATGCTTATTAATGACCGCTAAGAACTTTACTGCAATTTTTATTTAGCTAATGGTTTCTTATGGATGTCGATATTCAATTAATTAGCTCGTCTAATCTCAAACAGATTAGTTAATGTATGGTCGCTGGATTACATCATGTAGTATCAATTAACTGATGTTATGATTTAATATGATTGATGTTGAGAGCACTTTCTATTGTGTGGATTAACAAGTATTCATTTATGATTCGAGTGGACATGATTATGGCTTTGTTTGTAAACAGCAGTAGCTTTTATTCATAATAGCTTTGTTGACCTCGAGTTCACAATATTTTTTTGATGCCGCATGATTTTTAAAAATAACTTGAGTTTTAAAAATTATTGAAAATTTTTTTCTACAAATAATTTAAAAAATGGTTTTGGTCCGCAATATACAATTTTATATCCTGCCTTGTCCTGCTTCTTGTCTATTCTGTCGCATTATTCTTTTGTTTAAATTTTTAATAATAAAATTTCTATGGAAACTTTAAGATTTAATTTTTGAAACAAAAGTGGTGTTTAAGATTTTTTCGTAAATTGAACGTATCGAGTTCAAACATTCATGGAATCTTGACAGTTTAAAATGTTTCCATAATTAACAATTAAATGGATTGCGGATATTGAATAAAAATGCAGTTAATCCGGATGTTTTCCTATTAATTATGTAACCAATAATAAACTGACATCAAGTCGCAATTTCTGATTCTTCTTTAGATTTTGAGTTCATCTACCTTTTCATGTAATTCAACTGATTATCAAGGTTAAAGCTGCGCTGTATGAGAGAATTAATCATATTTAAATGATTTTGATTTATTGATTTAAAACAAACATTGATTTGATTTACTAACTCAAGACTAAAGGTGACCGTCTGAAAGGTTTAATCATTAGATTCTATAAAAATTACATTTTGATGGTTATTCTGATGTTAGCAGAGCTGGAGCGTAGCTGGAGGGGTAGGTGGGTTATCTAAAAAAATCCCAAAAATTTTAAACAATTATTTTTCTGTCGATTAACAAGAAAATTGTTTTTTTTAGAAAAAAGTGAGTTGCACGTTTCTGCCTCCCCGAGACAGAGTTTAGCAAATTTTTGCTACAAAACGTTTAAAATTAATGAGAAACAGCCACACAAAAGAGCTTCATAATCATTATTCAAAATTTACAAGGATTTGAAAAGAAATGTACACAATTCTGGCCAATAAAGTTCTTAAAAAGCATAACTAAATAATACGTTGTTAGACAAACAGTCGGGTTTTCGACAAAGTAAAGAAAAACATCGAAAATGTACTAAAAATAAAAGGGTTTTTAGATTTGTTTAATATTCTAAAAAATCAACTCAAGAACCTTTTAGTAAAAATTTTAATAAAAACAATAAAAAATTTTTCCTTTTGTAGGAATTTGCGATTTATTCAGAAACTTAAAATAAATAAAAGTTGTACGTTAAAGAAAGAAAAATGCAGAATATCGTGTGATCTTGAATGATCTAAAAATTTCTAGATGCTCGTCATTATTCAAGATCTCCACATCACATATTTTTTTCTTTCCGTTGTGTCTGACAAAAGTTTTTCATTTTTTCCTTAAAATTATATGTCAATTTTTCAAACGATCAGTCCAGGTTCATGCTCCGATAATTGCTTAATTAAATGTTTAGTGTTTTTTGACAAAACGACGGTAGACTTTACGGACTGGGATTTGTCTCTTTCTCTTGGCATCCTCTGTCTTTGGTGGAAGATATTCCTTCAAGTCGTTGTTTGGTGGCAAGTAGTCATTTGGTGGCAAGTAATCGTTAGCAATTTCAGTGACAACTTCATCAACAACTGGCTCTTCTGTGGCAACAACAATTTCTTCTACTTCTGGATTATCAAGCTTTCCTTCTGGTTTGTCATAATGATAGCCAGACTCGTCTTTGAACCATCCGTCACCGGTGGCAATGTGTGAGACATCACATGAGGCAGCAACAATGAGAGCAAAAGCGATGATGATGAGTTTCTGTGGATAGACAAATCAATCAATATTTTATGTCAATATGACAATTAAGCACAATTTTTTACCATTTTGATAATTTTTTGGGATTCTACTGTTGTCAATATGAAGACCGAAGACTGAATGATAATTTCTGTCCATCAGTACCTTCTTTTTATAATCCAAAAATTGTATTTAACTTCTCAAACATAATGTTTAATCAGTCCAATGATTGACAATTCTAGTCAATAAAGATCTAATTGCAGCCATCGCTTTACTTCAATCTAGTAAATTTACAATACATATATCCGCTCATGCAGGTTATAGACAAAGATATATTTGCGCTGGATACACATTGTGAGGCATATAAAATATTTTGTTTGACTTTCTGTATTTCCATCGACATCTGCTGACAATTATTTTGGAATTTGTCTGCTTGATGAAAAAAATGAGTTTAAAATTTTGTAAATGAAACTTTTTGTCAGGTGATATCATTAAATATTTAATAAAATTATTGGATTTGTGTAATGCATGGCTTATGACTCATTATGTTGTTAGCTCAGTGATAATTCTCATGCAATACAATATATATTATGGGAAATTTCGAATTTGTGAAGTAAATAAAGACTTTTTTATCCAAAAAACTATTTAAAAAAATTAAAGGTCGTCCATAAGTGACGTCTAATATTCCAAGAAAGGGAATGATTCATTCATAAGCTGTGAGACACCCCCATAAGAAAATAAAGTTTCCTATAAAAACACACAAATTTACAATTTATAAAAAAATAATTAAATCATTTTATTTTGTCAAACAAAAAGTTTCACATTTATTTCTCTTCACCAATAAAATCTTTATGCTGCTATGCAACTATCTTGGTTGATAGTTGTCAATGCATGCCTTTAATTTTTGCTTCACTGCTTCCTCGTTGAAGATGTAGTCATTGGTACAAACGTTGTTTTCAAGATTCATCCAATCCAATTCAAAGTTATCGATGAACTTTTCATCAATTGCATTGATTTTGTTGGCGTCAAAGTCCACAAATGTCAATTTTTTGATATCTCCAAATGAGTCAGAATGGATGGTTGTCAATTTATTTATGCCAATGGATATGAAATCTAAATTTACCAATGAGCTAAAAATGTTTTTCGGCAAATCTGAAATTTGATTTTCTTGAATAGCAATTTTTTCTAAACGTCCCAAAGTTTTAAACCAGGCAGGATTTAAAGTTTGAATTTTGTTTTGTGCAATCGATAAGATTTTGAGATTCGTGAGAGGCTTGAAGATGTTTGCTGGCAAAGAATTTATTTGACTCTTTTCTAAGCGTAGCCATTTCAGATCCTTTTGATTCGAAAAAATATTTTCAGGCAATGATGTCAACTTGGTCTCAAAGAGTATGATTTCAAACAGCTTCGAATTTCCAGAGAAGAAATTTACAGGCAATTCTCGAACTTCCGTGGAA